>OY288276.1:56396341-58796341 GCA_958450335.1 Hibiscus tridactylites | reverse complement strand
AAAACACAAGATCCACACATGGACTTTTAACCACCATTGTGATCTTAAACATCTCGTTAGTGTACTTGGATGGAGTTTACGGTACAATTACAACCCCTCAACATCCAAGGTGACTTTATTCACGGTGCACCCAATCCTATAGCCGGCTAACTATATCCGATTCAAGTACTTTAAAACCAACACATCACTTGCCAATATACATTTTTAATCATCAACAATTCACTGTTTTAAAGCATTTAATCAAGCCATTTAACAACATGCATCACTATGCATCAAATCCACATTTTCAACATATTAAACCAAGGATCTCTTACCTTGAGCATCCTTCAATATATGACTTACATAACCAGCATTAACCATGCTAAACATGCTTTCAAAAACAATAATTAAAACATGCAAATATCAACACATGCATCGAACCAATCCATGGCTCTTCCAAGAGAGTTTTTCTGAAAACTTACTCTTGAGCTTAGTTAAGTTGATTAGACTTAAACTAAGCTCCCAAACCTTCAAATATTCGATACAAAGCTGGAAATCCAACTCCACTCACCAATTCCGTTTCGCAAGCTTGCCGAAACGCCGTTAAAGCCTCCAGATCAACACCACAAGGATCCGAAGATGTCTCCCCTGCTTTAAACACATCAAAGCATAGGATTAATACATCATCATGCATTAAAATCTTCAGCCACTACACCTAAACTCACTGCTCTCACCAAATCTAACATTTCGGCTACCAAACACAACCGAAATCACTTCCAAACTCTTCCACAACATTACCCAGCCAAGATCCATCACTTCTAAACATTCTTAAACATCAATTAACATCCAAAAAGAGCCTAAACTCGTCCTTATACCTCCGGCTATAACAGAACACCAAGATCACCCCAAAAACCACCATTTTCATAAGCAAAAACTTAGGAAAATCAACCTATTCGGGATTGCATTGATTAAACCTCAATTACACATCATTAAACATCCAAAATACATTAAAAAGCCATCTCAAAACAGAGCCCAAACAATCACCACGAATTTCTTTAAGATTAAATCCAAATCTTGTGTTTTAAGCCAAAATCAAGATCACAACATTAAAACCTTTAATAAAACTCAATTTAAGGATTGGGAACTTGGGAATTTCAGTAAAGAACTGAGTATTTAGAGGAGAAGTGTAACGCCCCGGTTTTGGGCTTAGAAGTTTTGGGCTTGGACCGGTTCGGTCAAAGTGCTGTTCGAATATAAAAGAGTGAAATTAGGAAAGCCTAGTTCGGGTTGCATTAAAAATATGGAAAAATGCTCTAAAATCCTCTTTTAATATATATATAAGTGAACTGTGAAATCAATTTTACAAAATGAGGTTTGGAAGGGTGACATTTTGGCTAGTGACCAAAATGTAATTTTTGAAAACTGCGTGACTGTTTTAAAAAGGATTGAAACTTTGAATCTTTAAGGAGCTATTTACTCAAAGGGAGTTTCTCCAGATTTTTCTATGATATTAAATGATTTATTTCTGATTTTTAAACAAAAGAAAAGTGGAGGGAAGATATTTCCTAATTCTAACTAACTTTTCTCTCAAATCTTCTATTTTCCTTTTCTCTCATTTTCTCTCAAGCCAAACATCTTTCTCCAGATCTTTCCCCTCTGGTTTTGTCATCTAAATCACTCATTTCATTTCCCTTTTGATTGCAAATAATCTCATCAACAAAACCTCATCATTTGCTAGTTGATTCTTCAAGATTTTTGGTTCTAAAAAGGGAGAAACTCAAGTTTGGAGGTAAGAACGTCCTTCTCCTCTAAACTCTCAGTTCTTTACTGAAATTCCTAAGTTCTCAATCCTTAATTGATGATTTATAAGTGGTTTTAAAGTTGTGTAATGGATCTTGGCTTTAAATGCAAGATTTGGTGATTTTTGATGGATTTTCGTATGAATTTATTGGGCTGTGTTTTAAGGTGTTAATTTGATGTTAAATGAATGTTAAATTGATAAGGAATTGAGTTTTAATTAATGCAATCCCGGATAGGTTGAATTTCCTAAGTTTAGCTTGTGATTCTTGGTTGTTTTTGGAGTGATCTTGTGGATCTGATGTTGCTGGAGGTATAAGGATGTTGTTAGGTCCTTTTTAGATGTTAAATGATGTTAAAGGATGTTTAGTTTTGATGGATCTTGGCTGGGCTATGTTGAGGAGTTGTTTGGATGCATTTTCGGTTGTGTTTGGTAGCCGAAAATGGAGTATGGATGAGAGCAGCGAGTTTAGGTGCTTTCATTGAAGTTATTAATGCATGATGATGCATTAATCCTCTGCTTTGATGTGTTAAAAACAGGGGAGTCATCTTTGGATCCAAGTGGTGGTGATCCGGAAGCTTGATTTGTGTTTCGGCAAGAGGCGAAACGGAATTGGTGAGTGGATTTTGGTTTCCAGCTTTGAAACCAATGTTTTGAAGGTTTGGGAGCTTAGTTTAAGTCTAAGAAACTTAGCTAAGCTCAAGAGTAAGTTTTCGGGAAAACTCTCTTGGTGATGAACCATGGTTTTGGTTGTATGCAATGTGGTTGTTTGCATGTTTTAAATTCTGTTTTGAAAGCATGATTAAGCATGTTAGTTGCTGAGATATTAAGCCATGTGTTGAAGGATGCTCAAGGTAAGAGGTCCTTGTTTTTGAACATGTTATAATGTGGTTAAATGCTTAAAGATGCATGATGTTATGGCTTGTGTAAATGCTTTAAAACAGTGGAATGTTGTTGATTAATGATGCATATTGGCAAGTGATGTTAAGGTCACAAAGGTGGTTAAAAGTCCTTGTGTGAGCCTTGTATATTTAAGAACATCAAGGTGGTTAAAAGTCCTTGGATGGTTCTTGGTTAAGATCTCAAAGGTGGTTAAAAGTCCTTGTGAGAATCTTGTGAATTTTAAGAACAACATGGTGTTTAAAAGTCCATGGTTGGTTCTTGGTTAAGGCTCAAGGTGGTTAAAATTCCTTGGAAAGCCTTGTTTACTTAAGAACATCAAGGTGGTTAAAAGTCCTTGGATGATTCTTGTTAAGGACACAAAGGTGGTTAAAAGTCCTTGTGTGGTCCTTGCCATGGTGTTTAAAAGTCCATGGGCCATGGTGTTTAAAAGTCCATGGGATAAGATCACAATGGTGTTTAAAAGTCCATGTGTGGATCTTATGTGAAATGTATCACTTGTTGCCAATATGACTTATTATGAACTTGAAGCATGAGATGCTTGTTTTAAATATTTAAGAGCATGTTTAAAGTTGCTTGAAGTATGGTTTAAAAATGAGTTATATAAATGCATTATTGTATGGTTTTAAATGAGCATTCCTCACTAAGCTTTTGCTTACGCTCTCTCTCTTTTTCTTAAACCAATAATGCAGAGCATTAAGGTGTTTTGAGGGCAGCAAGGAAGGCAAGCAACCAAGTGGAAGTTAAGCTCAAGTATGGGAAGGTTTTCTTAAACACTTTTAGCTTTTGGCATTTGGCAATGGGGGACCTATGTGGATGATTTGGGAGATGTTTTGAACTCCCTAAGTTTGTTTAATGTTGTCAATAATGTTGGTATTTGTAATTGGCCTTTATGTGGTTTGATTGGAGATTTGATGCTTGAATGGTTTGCTAAGTAGGAAGCATGCCTATAGAATTGGGGCTTTTCATAATTGATGCCATGTTGATGTTTGGTTGATGCAATTATGTTCCGTGTACGTTGTGTGACTTGCTGGTAAAGTTTGGTGGCTTTTGGTGCATGTTTGATAGGCCAATTGCATGATTATCTAGCTGTTTTGCTGCAATCTGGGCAACCTGTTTCGGAACAGGTGCTACCGTATCGGAACAGGGGCCTGAAATGGCCTAGGCGTTCCGAAACGGGAGGCACTGTTTCGGAACAGTTTGGCTACTGCCAGGCCATGTTTCGGAACCCGTTGCGGAACGGTCCCGCGTTTCGAAACAGGTCTTCCCTGTTTCGGAACACTCGACCGTTGGGCTCTGAATTTGATGGTTAAATGTTTCGAAATGTTTGCGTTTTGGTCCTGAAACTTGTTTATGCAATTGTATAAGTTTGGAATGTCCGTTTGAGCTGAAATTTGGCAGAGAAGCATGAAACCTGACTAATTTCAAGTTGGTAACTTTAATTTGGTTTAAGTCCTTATAAATTTTTAGAATTTACAATTTGGTCCCTAAAGTTGTAAATGTTTCAATTGGGTCCCTGTTTGTTCTCTGATGTTTATGATCTTTGAGCATGTTGTTTGAATGATCATATCTAGGGTTAATACGAATCTAGACAAGTTTAAAAAGAAATAAAAGGGTCGTTAATCAAGGTTGACTTTCGGGTTGACTTTGGTTTTCCCCGTGTGACTTTCTTAATTCGGGTCAACCGTCTAGGCCGGGTTAAGGGGGTTACATTTGGTGGTATCAGAGCTGAGTTCTCGAGTAATTGGGAATGAATGTATGCATGATTGAAGTAGGTATTTTATGTATGCTTGTTGAGTGAAAGCATGATGAGTGGTTTGTGAATTTGATGCAATTGAGTTGTATGCTGGGATGAAGCATGTTGTGGGTACCCATTGCCAAATCAAAGCTAATGTAATGATGTTGTTTTTAAATGAAAATGAGCTTGGGTACTTGGATTGCTTACCTTGCTGGGCCTGACTTTGTTTATTTGCATTGTGATTGCATTGTTAGAATATGGCACCTCGTAGGGAGTTGAGGAGTAATGTGCGAGCTACGGCTCCGAATGAGAATGAGAATGAGGAGAATGCGGGAAGTGCGGTGTTACCTCCTCCACCTGGTGGTGGTGGTGCTGAGGGTGAAAGAGCTGAAGCTGCAACTGGTGCTGGGGTCGCTGGACCTGAGGTTGGTCAGGGACAAGCTGTTCCTGACATGACAGTTCTAATACAAGCTATTGCTGGAGCTTTTCAAGCCGCAGTAGCTGGAGCTCGAGGAGCTGGGCATCAAGAATATGCTGGTGTTAGGCTACCCTTGGAACGCTTACGCAGTCTAGGCGGGACTGAGTTCAGGGGTATGTCTGCTGAAGGTTCTGAAGCTTGGCTAGAGAGTACCAAGAGGATCTTGGGTCAAATGAGTTGCACGGATGTGCAAAAGCTGGGTTGTGTAGTGTCATTGCTTCAGGATGATGCTTACACGTGGTGGACGACCACAATCTCTGGGACGGCTGATGTTGATGTAACTTGGACATTCTTTCAGAATGCGTTCAAGAGAAGGTATCTAGGTGTGAGGTACCTAGATGAAAAGAAGCGGGAGTTCATGACTCTTACCCAGGGGAGCATGACTGTGGCTGAGTATGAAGTGCAGTTTGTTCGACTCAGTCAATATGCACCTGAGCTTGTCCCGGATGAGCGGGAGAGGTGTGAAAGGTTCCGTTATGGTTTAGTGACGGAGGTGAAGATGTATGTGCTGGCTACCGAGTACAGTGATTTTGATGTGTTGGTGGGCCGAGCCAAGGACATTGAGATGAACTTGGGTTTGTCTACTAAGAGTGCTGGTTCTAGTGCTGGCAAGCGAGCTGCTGAATATAGTTCCGGTTGTGGACGGAACAAGAGGGGACGTGATCAGAGGTATCAGTCCTCAGTTAAGCGAGGTGGAGGTGCACCTGCTCGGGGAGGTAATGCTAGAGCTGATCCGAGTGCATGTTGGACATGTGGTTCACGTGGTCACATGAAACGTGACTGTCCTCGAGCTGTGAGGGAGGTGCAAGCTCCTGTTGCGGCAGCTGGTAATGGGTGCTGGAATTGTGGATCTGTGGATCATATGAGGCGAGAGTGTCCTATGTTGGCTGGTGGCCAAGTGCGTGCTCCTGTTGTTGCTGCACCACAGAGAGGTCGTGGGCGCGGCCGTGGTAATTTCCAGCGGAGAGAGGAAGGTGGTAGGGGTGTAGCTCATGTTGTGGCTATTCAGCCTGAGGGTGGCGGCCAAGCTAGGGTGTATGCTCAGCGGGAGGGGAGGAATGACGCGGATGTGATTGCAGGTACTTTTACTTTGCAATCCTTGTCATTACTTTCCTTGATTGATTCTGGATCTACGCACTCATACATATTGCGTGAGCATGCTGAATTGCTTGGTTTGCCTGTTGAGTCTTTGGATGTTGGTGTTCGTGTCACTAGTTCTTTTGGTGAAACTGTTGTGACTCGAAAGCTTTATAGAAGGTGTCCTTTGGTTGTTCAAGAGCATGTCTTTCATGTTGATCTTATGGAGTTGCCCTTTTATGGTTTTGATGTGATCCTTGGTATGGATTGGCTTGCTGAGCATCGTGCTGTTGTGGATTGTGAGAATAAGCGGGTTTCGCTTAAGCTTGCAGATGATTATGAAGTGGTGGTGGTTGGTGAGAATGTGAAGTTTCTTGCCAATGTTGGTGAGAATAAGCGAGTTTCATTGAGGCTTGCGGATGATTATGAGGTAGTTGTGGTTGGTGAGAATGTGAAGTTCCTTGCCAATGTGGTGTCTACGTTGGAGGCAAGCCGAATGCTGAGGCAAGGTTGTGAAGCTTATCTAGCTTTTGTGATGAATCCTAGCTCTAAGGAGTTGCGTGTGCAAGATATCAGGGTTGTGAAGGAGTTTCCTGGTGTGTTTCCCTGAGGAGTTGCCTGGTTTACCTCCTAGTCGCGAGGTGGAGTTTGGAATCGAGCTGTATGAGAATACAACTCCTGTGTCCATTACCCCTTATAGAATGACACCTAAGGAGTTGAAGGAGCTGAAGACGCAATTGCAAGAGCTGCTTGATCGTGGGTTCATTCGGCCAAGTGTGTCACCTTGGGGTGCACCAGTTTTGTTTGTGAAGAAAAAGGATGGCACTATGAGAATGTACATTGATTATCGTCAGCTGAACAAGTTGACTATCAAGAATCGGTATCCTTTGCCGAGAATTGATGATCTCTTTGATCAATTTCGGGGAGCTGCTGTGTTCTCTAAGATTGACTTGAGGTTAGGGTATTATCAGTTGAAGGTGAAGGATGTGGATGTGCCTAAGACAGCTTTCAGGACAAGGTATGGGCATTATGAGTTCCTTGTGATGCCGTTTGGTTTGACAAATGCTCCTGCATGTAACGCCCCGGTTTTGGGCTTAGAAGTCTTGGGCGTTGACCGGTCGGTCAAAGTGCTGTTCGAATCATAAGAGGTTAAATTAGGAAAGCCTAGTTCGAGTTGCATTAAAAATATGGAAAAATGTTCTAAAATCATCTTTTAATATAATTAAGTGAACTGTGAAATCAATTTTGGAAAATGAGTTTTGGAAGGGTGACATTTTGGCTAGTGACCAAAATATAATTTTCGCAAGTTTGGTGGCTGTTTTATAAAGGGTTGAAACTTTGAATCTTTAAGGAGCTATTTACCCAAAGGGAGTTTCTCCAGATTTTTCTAAGATATTTTGAGTTATAATTCTGATTTTAAAGATGTCAAAAAGGAGGGAAAAGCTCATTTGGCTATTTTCTCAACTAACTTCTCTATTTTCTTTCTCTCTTTTTCTCTCAACCCAAACACTCCATTTCCAGAGATTTGATTCTGATTTTCTCACCTAAATTCCTCCTTTCAACTCTCATTTGATTCCTAATCATTGTATCTTCAAAACCTCTTCAATTGCTATTTGTTTCAACAAGGATTTTGATTCCAAAAAGAGGAGAAACTCAAGTTTGGAGGTAAGAACGTCCTTCTCCTCTAAACTATCAGTTCTTTACTGAAATTCCTAAGTTTTCAATCCTAAATTGAGGTTTAATTAAAGGTTTTAAAGTGTTGAAGTGGATCTTGGCTTATTATGCAAGATTTTGATGATTTTTGATGATTTTCGTTAGATCTGAGTAATCTGTGATTTGAGAGGTGTTTTTGATGTTAAATGATCTCTAAATTGATAAGGAATTGAGTTTTGATTGATGCAATCCCGGATAGGTTGAGTTTCCTAAGTTTAGCTTGTGTTTCAAGGTAGTTTTTGTGGTGATCTTGGTGATATGATGTTGCTGGAGGTATAAGGTTGTTAATAGGTTGTTTTTAGATGTTTTATGATGTTAATGGAAGTGAGGTTTTGCTGGTTTATGGCTGGGCTTTGTTTAGAAGTGATTTGGATGCATTTTCGGTTGTGTTTGGTGGCCGAAAATGGAGGTTGTATGAGAGCAGCGAGTTTAGGTGCTTTCATTGAAGCAATTAATGCATGATGATGCATTAATCCTCTGCTTTGATGTGTTGAAACAGGGGAGGCATCTTTGGATCCAAGAGTTGTTGATCCGGAAGCTTGATTTGGTGCTTTGGCTTGAAGCAAAGTGGAAATCAGTGAGTGAAGTTGGGTTTTCAGATTTTAAAACCAAGGTTTGAAGGTTTTGGGAGCTTAGTCTAAGTCTAAACAACTTTGCTAAGCTCAAGTGTAAGTTTTCGGATTTTCTCTCTAGTGGTGGCCATGATTTTGTTGTGATGCAAAATGGTGAAATGCATGTTTTAATTACTGTTTTGAAAGCATGTTTTAGCATGGTATTTGCTGATGTTTTAAGCCATATGTTGAAGGTAACTCTAGGTAGGAGTTCCTTGATTTTATACATTGAAATAATGAGGTTTGATGCTTTGAAATGCATGTTGAATATGGCTTGGTTTAATGCTTTAAAACAGTGGATTATATGATGTAAAAGATGTATATTGGCAAGTGATGTTTTGAAAATGTTAAGGTCACTAAGGTGGTTAAAAGTCCTTGAGTGAGCCTTGTTACTTAAGAGCATCAAGGTGGTTAAAAGTCCTTGGATGGTTCTTGTTGCGGACACTAAGGTGGTTAAAAGTCCTTAGGTGATCCTTTCCATGGTGTTTAAAAGTCCATGGGGCCAAGGTGTTTAAAAGTCCTTGGGGCCAAGGTGTTTAAAAGTCCTTGGGGTGATTCAAGCATTGGACACAAAGGTGGTTAAAAGTCCTTGTGTGGTCCTTATTCATGGTGTTTAAAAGTCCATGGCCAAGGTGTTTAAAAGTCCTTGGGGCCAAGGTGTTTAAAAGTCCTTGGGAAAGTTGTTGAACTTGTTTTAATAAATGAAATGTATCACTTGAGCCAATATGACATGTTAAGAATATTGTGAAGCATGAGATGCTTGTTTTAATGTTTATTTTGAAGCATGGGATTGCTTGTTTAAAAGTATGCTTTTGAGCTTGTGCAAAGGTTGATTATAAGCATGATTTGTAAATGTTTTTAATTGCATTATTGAATGGTTTTAAAGAGCACTCCTCACTAAGCTTTTGCTTACGCTCTCTCGTTTTCTTAATTCAATAATGCATAGCACTAGAGTATCTTGAAGGGCAGCAAGAGGGGCAAGAGTTCAAGTACAAGTAGAGCTCAATGTATGGGAGGTTTTTGTTAAACATTTTAGCTTTTGGATGATTTGGCAATGGGGGACCAATGTGTATGTTTTGGGAGGTGTTTGGAACTCCCTAAGTATGTTGAATGATGATTTGAATGCTGGTTTTGGATTGGATTCTTACATGCTTGTTGTGGAAGTTAATGCTTGAATAGCTAGCTTGTGTAGGAAGCATGCCTATAGAATTGGGGCTTTTTGCATGTGATGTTGTTTTGATGAATTGATGATGCAAATATGTCCTATATATGTTGAATTGCATGCTGGTAAAGTTTGGTAGCATTTGGAGCATGTTTGAGTGATCGATTGCATGTTTTGGTATGCTAGTTTGCTGAAATCTGTGCAGGCGTTTCGGAACAGTGTGCACCGTTTCGGAACGGGTGCTTGGAATGAACCCAGGGGTCCGAAACGGTATGCACCGTTTCGAAACGGTTTGGTCTTTGCCAGACCCCCGTTGCGGAACTGGTTTCGGAACGGTCCGTGTTTCGGAACAGGGTCAACCTGTTTCGGAACGGTCGACCGTTGGGGGCTGACATGGGCAGTTATATGTTTTGAAATGTTTGCATTTTAGTCCTGAATCTTGTTTGTGCAATTGTATGAGATTGAGAAGTCCTTTTGAGCTGAAATTTCACAGAGAAGCATGAAACCTGACTAATTTCAAGTTGGTAAGATTAATTTGGGTTAGGTCCTTTAATTTATCAGAAATTACAATTTGGTCCCTAAGTTGTAATTTGTTCAATTGGGTCCCTGTTTGATCTCTGATGTTTGTGATCTTTGAGTATGTTGTTTGTGTGATCACCACTAGGGTTAATGTGCATCTAGATAAGATTAAAAATAAAAAAGGGTCGTTAATCAAGGTTGACTTTCGGGTTGACTTTGGTTTTCCCCGTGTGACTTTCTTAATTCGGGTCAACCGTCTAGGCCGGGTTAAGGGGGTTACACTGCAGCTTTTATGGACATGATGAATCGTGTGTTTCATGAATACCTGGACAAGTTTGTTGTGGTGTTCATTGATGATATCCTCGTGTACTCGCGTACTGAGGAGGAGCATGAAGAGCATTTAAGGATTGTGCTGCAAGCTTTGTTGGAGAATCAGCTTTATGCTAAGCTAAGCAAGTGTGAGTTCTGGTTAAGTGAGGTGGTGTTTCTTGGGCATGTGGTTTCTGCTGAGGGGATTCGTGTTGATCCTCAGAAGATTGAGGCAGTGATGAACTGGAAGGTTCCTAAGTCTGTTCATGAGGTTCGTAGTTTCCTTGGTTTGGCGGGATACTATCGGAGGTTTGTGGATGGGTTTTCTAAGATTGCTGCACCTTTGACGAAGTTGCTGCAGAAGGATGTTAAGTATGAGTGGACGGAAGCGAGACAACAGGCTTTTGAGAAGCTTAAGGCGGCTTTGACGCAAGCTCCTATCTTGATTCAACCTGAATCAGGGAAAGAGTTTGTGGTCTACAGTGATGCATCCTATGTTGGTTTGGGATGTGTGTTGATGCAAGAGGGTAAGGTGGTGGCTTATGCGTCGCGACAGTTGAAGGTGCATGAGCGCAATTATCCTACGCATGACATTGAGTTAGCTGCGGTGGTTTTCGCTTTGAAGATCTGGAGGCATTATCTGTATGGTGAGAAGTGTACTGTGTACACGGATCACAAGAGTTTTGAGGTATCTGATGTCTCGGAAGGAGTTGAATCTTAGGCAGCGACGTTGGGTGGAGTTGCTCAAGAATTATGACCTGACGATTGAGTATCACCCTGGAAAGGCTAATGTTGTTGCGGATGCCTTGAGTAGGAAGGTAGCTGTTGAGCTGAGGGCTATGTTTTCCAGTTTGAGTATTTCGCGTGATGGTGGTCTTGTGGCTGAGTTGCAAGTGAAACCATCTTTAGTTCAGTTGATCAAAGAAAAGCAGTTGCTGGATGATTCCTTGGTGCCTCATGTTCAGGATATCACGGAGGGTAAGCCTTCGGATTTCAGCTTTAATGATGATGGCGTGTTGTGTTTTGGGAGTCGGGTAGTAGTGCCCAATGATGCTGAGTTGAGGCGTGCTATTCTGACTGAAGGTCATAGTAGTCCTTTTGCTATGCACCCTGGTAGTACTAAGATGTATCGTGATCTTCGTGATGAGTACTATTGGGTGGGTTTGAAGAAGGATGTTCCGGAGTTTGTGAGCAAGTGTATGGTGTGTCAGCGAGTTAAGGCTGAGCATCAGGTTCCTTCAGGGTTGTTGCAACCGTTGAGAATCCCTGAATGGAAGTGGGAAAGGGTTACCATGGATTTTGTATCTGGTTTACCCTTGTCACCGTCGAAGAAGAATTCTGTGTGGGTGATTATGGATCGCCTGACGAAGTGTGCGCATTTCTTGCCTGTGCACACTACGTTCTCTTTGGATAAGCTTGCAGAGCTGTACATTGCTGAGATTGTGCGGCTGCATGGTGTGCCTAAGTCGATTGTGTCGGATATGGATCCGAGGTTCACATCGCGGTTCTGGCAGTGTTTGCATCAAGCTTTGGGTACAAGGTTGAATTTCAGTACATCTTATCATCCTCAGTCGGATGGTCAGTCTGAGCGAGTTATCCAGATTTTGGAGGATATGTTGAGGTGCTGCGTGATTGAGTTCCAAGGTTCTTGGGAGAAACATCTGCCTTTGGTGGAGTTTGCCTATAACAATAGTTATCAGGCAAGTATTCAAATGGCACCTTATGAGGCTTTGTACGGGAGAAAGTGTAGGACTCCTCTTTGTTGGGCTGAAACGGGTCAAAAGTTGGTTTCGATGCCGGCTTTGTTGAAGGGAACCACCGAGAAGGTGAAGCTCATTTGTGAGCGGTTGAAGGCAGCTTCTGATCGGCAAAAGTCTTACGCGGATTTGAAGCGTAAGGAGATTGAGTATGCGGTTGGTGACCGTGTGTTTCTGAAGGTTTCGCCTTGGAAGAAGGTGATGAGGTTTGGCCGGAAGGGTAAGTTGAGCCCTAGGTACATTGGACCATACGAGGTGATTGAGCGTGTGGGTCCTGTTGCGTACAAGTTGAGGCTACCTCAAGAGTTGGAAAAGATTCATGATGTGTTTCATGTTTCTATGCTCCGGAAGTATAGATCTGATCCTTCGCATGTGATGCCTGTGGAGGAAGTGGAATTGAATCCGGATTTGACCTATGATGAGGAACCGGTGAAGATCCTGGATTCGGATAGCAAGGTTCTTCGCGGCAAGACCATTGAGTTGGTGAAGGTGTTGTGGAAGCACCGAGGTGTTGAGGAAGCCACGTGGGAACGAAAAGATGACATGCTGAAGCAGTTTCCTTATCTCTTTCCTTCAGGTAAATTTCGAGGACGAAATTTCTTAAGGGGGGGGGGAGAGTTGTAACGCCCCGGTTTTGGGCTTAGAAGTTTTGGGCTTGGACCGGTTCGGTTAAAGTGCTGTTCGAATATAAAAGAGTGAAATTAGGAAAGCCAAGTTCGGGTTGCATTAAAAATATGGAAAAATGCTCTAAAATCCTCTTTTAATATATATAAGTGAACTGTGAAATCAATTTTACAAAATGAGGTTTGGAAGGGTGACATTTTGGCTAGTGACCAAAATGTAATTTTTGAAAACTGCGTGACTGTTTTAAAAAGGATTGAAACTTTGAATCTTTAAGGAGCTAATTACCCAAAGGGAGTTTCTCCAGATTTTTCTATGATATTAAATGATTTATTTCTGATTTTTAAACAAAAGAAAAGTGGAGGGAAGATATTTCCTAATTCTAACTAACTTTTCTCTCAAATCTTCTATTTTCCTTTTCTAAAGAAACCACAACATAATGCATTTATAATAACACTTTTCTTAAAGCCTTTTAACACATATCAAAATCATTCATGCAACATTGCATTCACAACAAGCATCTCATGCTTCAATATCATTAACATGTCATATTGGCTTCCAAGTGATAAACCATAACCTTTTACAACACAAAACACAATCGGATACGCGGATTACAAGCGTTGTCCCATACGCTTCATACACACTACAATACACACAAGGTGGAGTTTACCGGTACAATCACAACCCCTCAACACCCGTGATGGAAGTTAACGGTACAATCACAACCCTTCCACATCACTCATTGGTAGTTGTATAACATCACTAACGAGAACACGGGACACACAACACAAGATCCACACATGGACTTTTAACCACCATTGTGATCTTAAACATCTCGTTAGTGTACTTGGATGGAGTTTACGGTACAATTACAACCCCTCAACATCCAAGGCGACTTTATTCACGGTGCACCCAATCTTATAGCCGACTAACTATATCCGATTCAAGTACTTTAAAACCAACACATCACTTGCCAATATACATCTTTAATCATCAACAATTCACTGTTTTAAAGCATTTAATCAAGCCATTTAACAACATGCATCACTATGCATCAAATCCACATTTTCAACATATTAAACCAAGGATCTCTTACCTTGAGCATCCTTCAATATATGGCTTACATAACCAGCATTAACCATGCTAAACATGCTTTCAAAAACATTAATTAAAACATGCATATATCAACACATGCATCGAACCAATCCATGGCTCTTCCAAGAGAGTTTTTCCGAAAACTTACTCTTGAGCTTAGTTAAGTTGATTAGACTTAAACTAAGCTCCCAAACCTTCAAACGTTCGATACAAAGCTGGAAATCCAACTCCACTCACCAATTCCGTTTCGCAAGCTTGCCGAAACGCCGTTCAAGCCTCCTGATCAACACCACAAGGATCCGAAGATGTCTCCCCTGTTTTAAACACATCAAAGTAGAGGATTAATGCATCATCATGCATTAAAATCTTCAGCCACTACACCTAAACTCGCTGCTTCACCAAATCTAACATTTCGGCTACCAAACACAACCGAAATCACTTCCAAACTCTTCCACAACATTACCAGCCAAGATCCATCACTTCTAAACATTCTTAAACATCAATTAACATCCAAAAAGAGCCTAAACTCGTCCTTATACCTCCAGCTATAATAGAACACCAAGATCACCCCAAAATCCACCATTTTCATAAGCAAAAACTTAGGAAAATCAACCTATTCGGGATTGCATTGATTAAACCTCAATTACACATCATTAAACATCCAAAATACATTAAAAATACATCTCAAAATAGAGCCCAAACAATCACCACAAATTTCTTTAAGATTAAATCCAAATCTTGTGTTTTAAGCCAAAATCAAGATCACAACATTAAAACCTTTAATAAAACTCAATTTAAGGATTGAGAACTTGGGAATTTCAGTAAAGAACTGAGTATTTAGAGGAGAAGAACATCTTTACCTCTAAATGTAGATTTCTCCTTGATTAGAGCCAAAATACTTGAAAATTCAATAAGCAAATCAAGAAGTTTTGATGTAGAAAGGATTAGGAATCAATTGATGATTGAAACCTCATCATTTAGTGTGAAAATCAGTAGAAATGTTGCTGTAGAAATTTGTTTGGCTGAGGGAATTTTGAGAGAAAATGAGATGAGAAAGTTTTTAAGAAAGTTAGTTATGAAAATCTAAAATATGGTTTCCCTCTTTTCTCTTAATTAATTAAACATTAAATGAGTCATTAAAATCTAAGAAAAATCTGGAGAAATCAATCTTGGGTAAATTAGCTCCTTAAAGATTCAAAGTTTCAATCCTTACAAAACAGTCACCACTAAACTTTTCAAAAGTTACATTTTAGTCACTAATTCGAAATGTCATACTTCCAAACCTTATTTTGTAAAATTGATTTCACCACTCTCTTATATATATTAAAAGAGGATTTTTAGATATTTTTTTCCATATTTTTAATGCAACCCGAACTAGGCTTTCCCTAAAACCACCTTTTAAATTCGAACCGAAAATCAGACCGGTCCGGTTCAGACCCTAAACTTCCAAGCCCAAAATTGGGGTGTTGCATGAAGAACATTGAAAATACACAGAGTCCACCAAGACTAAGATTATTGCCCTATTCACTAAGGGATAGGGCAAAGCAGTGGTTGAACAACCAGCCAGCAGGGTCATTCAACACATGGACAGAGCTGTGCTAGGATTTTCTGGATCGTTTCAGCCCATCCAATGTCACAGCCTTCCGAAAAGGGGATGATGAGCCAATGTAAGAAGCATGGGAGCGGTACCAACATATGCTTATCAACTGCCCGCTCCATGGTTTCCCGGCTTGGACACACGTGTCAATGTTCTACAACGGGGTGAACTACCCAACATGAATGATGATTGATACCTCAACCAACATAATCATCCTCAACAGACCACAAGAGGAGGCACTACGGATCCTGGACCAAGCTACCAAGAATGATTATAAATACCCAACAGCCCATCGAGGCGGCGTTAGGTGACCAACTGTTGTGAACGAGGTAGAAGCCTCAGAATCTGTCAATGCCTGCCTCGACAAGCTGATAGAGCTGATAATGAACACGGTGAAACCCACTTTGAAAGTCTATGAGGCCAAGGTTGTGGAGCCATTCTATGATGAGTGTGGGGACAGCCATGATTCCTTTGAATGTACCACATCTGCCAATTTTATGGAGGAATACGAGAGGAACAACAGGCCTGTCACGAACACGTACAACCCTAGATAGAAAAATCATCCCAACTTCTCCTGGAGTAATCCCAAGACTGTTGCAAACCCACAAAAACAACACGAAAACTACCAGCAGTACCCGTCACGACAACTGCCTTAACAACAACAAAATATGAACACTCCTTCATTAGAATCTACTCGGCATACTTTCATATCCCATACTAATGATTTTATTGGTAATATGAATAATTTTATTGACAAAACTAAATCTTTCATGGACAATAATGAAAGCATGGTGAACAACCAAGAGGCAGGGATAAAAGATCTTGAGACCCAGTTCAGAAGGTTTGTTTAGGTTATCAACACTAGGCCAAAGGGTGGATTACCTAGTGATACTAAAACCACAAAAGGGAAGTCCCACGAGCAGTGCAAAGCTATAACAACTAGATGTGGGATAACACTACAAAAGTAATCCATGCATGCGGCGCAAGAAACAACACCTGCCAAACCAGTTCAAGCCGCCGGGCAACCTGCCGCGGCAGCACCGGAAGAAAGCAACGTGGAACCAGAAAAGGAACCGATAGATGACACTATGAATGAACAAACATATTCCAGACCAGTCACTTCCTCTCAGGATAAGATTCCCCTCAAAGAAAAAACTCTTGCCACAACACATGCACCACCATTCCCACAAAGATTGAAAAAAAACAGAAACATGATATGCAATATTAAAAATTTATGGATGTTCTGAAGCAAGTCAAAATTAATCTTCCACTGGTAGAGTTGATCGAACAGATGCCCAGCTATGCTAGGTTCCTAAAGGATATGGTATCCAAAAGAACAAGGATCGGGGAATTTGAGACAATGGCAGTGACCGAAGGATGCATGTCAATGCTTTACAATAAGGCACCACCAAAACAGAAAGATCTGTGCAGCTTCATAATTCCCTACAAAATAGGCAGCAACCACTCCGTACGAGCCATATGTGACTTAGGGGCAAGCATCAACTTAATGCCCAAATATGTCTTCCAGAAACTACGAATAAGAGACGCCCGCCCAGCAACAGTAATGTTATAGCTGGCCGACAGAACATATGTTTAACCGGAAGGAAAAATTGAGGACATCCTAGTGAAGGTAGACAAATTCATTTTCCCTGCCGATTTCCTGGTACTAGACTGTGAAGCAGATGAAAAGGCACCGATAATCCTGGGACGACCATTCCTAGCCACGAGAAGAACTCTGATTGATGTGTAAAAGGTGAACTTACAATGAGGGTCAAAGATCAACAAGTAAAGTTGAACGTCTTCCAAATCATGAGACATGCTGACGATCCAGAAGAGTGCCAACTAATGGAGGCCATCTCGGAGTTCAATTTTGATGCTAACAGACCTTGCCTACAGCATGACTGCCCGGGCAGCGACCACGACAGCTGCCTCGACAGCCATTTAGATGCTTTCCCAGAGTATGATCAATACATGGAGTGGGCAGAACAAAAATTGGAGGAGCAAGAAGAAGCATACTGGATAGAAAACATGCCAAGTAAGTACTTCGAACCATTAAATTACACAGAAAAGGGGGCAAAATGTTCAAACCATCTATCGAACAACCCTGAACTCTTGAATTAAAAGCCTTACCTGCGCAACTTAAGTATGTTTACTTGGGACCTAATGATACAATGGCAGTAATAATTTCCTCCAAGTTGCAGCCTAGACATGAACATAAACTGATAGCACTGCTACGGCAGTAGAAGAAGGCAATAAGCTGGACCATTGCAGATATAAAAGGAATAAGCCCGACCATTTGCATGCACAAAATCCAGCTCGAGCGGGACCAAAAGCAAACTGTGGATGCCAAGAGGAGATTAAACGATGCCATGAGAGAAGTTTTCAAAAAAGAGATCATCAAGTGGTTGGACGTTGGTATCATATATCCTATCTCTAACAGCGAATGGGTAATCCCAATACAATGTGTACCAAAGAAAGGTGACATAACTGTGGCAAGCAATGACAATAACGAGTTAATTCCAACTAGAACAATAACTGGTTGGAGAATATGCATGAATTACCGCAATTTAAATAAAGCAATCATTTTTTGTGACCTTTAATTGATCAAATGCTTGACCGCCTTGCTGGCAAACCATTCTACTGTTTTTTGGATGGATACTCAGGTTATAACCAGATCGCCATCGCACCGGAGGACCATGCCAAAACAACATTCACCTGTCTATATGGCATTTATGCCTTTCGAAGAATGCCATTCGGATTATGCAACGCCCCTGCCACATTCCAGCCCTGCATGATGGCTATTTTCTCTGACATGATAGAAGACTTCATGGAGATATTAATGGAAAACTTCTCTATCTTCGGTAGAAGCTTTGACAGCTACCTCGGCAACCTCGAGAAAGTACTCACCAGATGCGAGGAAACAGACTTGGTACTCAATTGGGAAAAATGCCACATTATTGTCGATGAAGGCATAGTCTTGGGGCATAAAATTTTTGTACATGGAATAGAGGTAGACAAAGCCAAGATCGAAGTGATTGCCAACTTGTCGCCGCTGACCATTGTCAAGGGCATCCAGAGTTTTCTAGGACATGCAGGTTTTTATCGCCGATTCATTGAAAACTTTTCTAAAATCTCTAAACCACTGTGTACCTTGCTGGAACAGGACAAACAATTCAACTTCGATGAGGCATGCCTGGGAGTATTCAAAACCTTAAAGGAGAAGCTAGTGACAACACCTGTGGTAGTTCCCCTTATTGGAGCCAACCCTTTGTGCTAATGTGTGATGCTAGCGATACTACCGTCGGCGCCACCCTAGGACAACACAGAGACAAAATTTTCCATGTAATCTACTACGCCTGCAAAACACTGAATCCTGCCCAAACCAATGACACCACTACATAGAAAGAGTTATTGGTAGTAGTGTTTGCCTTCGACAAGTTCCAGCCCTACCTAATTGGAACAAAGGTGATAGTCCACACTGATCATTCTGCCTTGAGGTACCTATTCGGAATGAAGGATGCAAAGCCTCGTCTGATTCGTTGGATTCTACTGCTGCAAGAGTTTGATATGGAAATTCGAGACATGAAGGGAACAGAAAATCAAGTGGCAGACCATCTCTCTCGGCTTGAGAATAGACTTCCAACAGCGAAATCCAGGATACATTCCCCGATGAACAATTGCTACTAGCCTCTGCTCTGGTAGCTGCTCTAGAAGCTACTCTAAAAGCTGAAGGCATCTCACTAGTCACCCACGAAGAGGCCGCGACAATAGCATCAACAACCATACCCTGGTACATAGACATTGTGAATTATTTGGTATCTGGTGTTTTACCTTATGAACTTAACTTCCAAGGAAAGAAACGATTCCAACATGATGCTAAGCATTATTTTTGGGACGAGCCTTTCTTGTTTAAAAACTGTGCAGATCAGGTGATTAGACGATGTGTCCCGAAAGATGAACAACAAGCCATACTGTCATAGTGCCACGCAACACCATATGGAGGCCATTTTGGAGGGTAGCGCAAGGCAGCAAAAGTACTCCAATCAAGTTTCTTTTGGCCAAAATTGCATAAAGACGCCCAAGCCTTCTACAAACAGTGCAATGGCTGCCAAAGAATAGGAAACATATCGAGAAGAAACGAAATGCCCCTACAAACCATCTTGGAGGTTGAATTATTCGACGTTTCGGGAATAGATTTTATGGGACCATTCCCATCTTCTTGTGGCAATTTTTACATCCTCTTAGCGGTAGATTATTTTTCCAAGTGGGTAGAAGCCATTGCCACTCCGTACAATGATGCAAAGACCATCCATAGATTCCTACGCAAGAACATATTCACAAGGTTTGGGGGTTCCAAGAGCCATCATTAATGACGAGGGAACCCATTTTGATAACAAGCTCATTGCCAAGGCACTCCAAAAAGTTGGTGTCAAGCACAAGATTGCCGCAACATATCATCACAAACAAATGGGCAGGCAGAAATTTCGAACAGGGAAGTTAAGACCATTTTGGAAAAAGTGGTAAATTCATGTAGGAAAGATTGGTCACTGAAATTAGACGATGATCTTTGGGCATACTGGACAACATACAAAACCCCACTCGAAATGTCCCCATATCGTCTAGTATACAGAAAGGCCTACCACCTCCCTATCGAAATAGAACACAAGGCATATTGGGCAGTCAATGCAGTGAACATGGACTGGTAACATGCTGGTGAAAAGAGATTTCTAAATCTGACAGAAATGGAGGAATTCCGACGGGAGGCATACGAGAACACCAAGCTGTACAAGAAAAAAAGTCAAAAAATGGCACGAGTAGTCCAAGCCTTCCCACATGGTGCCGTCACAGTAAAACCAATGAATGGAGGGACAAAATTCAAAGTTAATGGGGAATGATTAAAGCACTATATATGAGATTCTGTCTCGGAAGAAGAGGAAGTATTCACATTGGGGGATGCCCACCCCACTGTGACATAAATTTTATCTTTCCACACCCGTACTGCTTTAGTAGGAGTAGATTTTTAGGAATAGATTTTATCTTTCTCTTTACCATTTATTCCCGTGTCACAATTAATTATACAAATCTAGACCCTTAAGAATCGAGCCGCCGCCTTCAGCTGAGGGCAACATTACTAAGCTTTCTACCACAACTCGCAGTTGACAGTAGAGCAGATAACTTCTCCTCCTCCTCGACAGCAAAGACCTATACCTCCTCTCAACCTTCAGCCAATTTCTAGTTTTTTCTTTCTATTTTCTTTATTTTATTTCTCTTTTATTTTTATGACTTGTATTTATTTTTCTGTTTTTAAATTTCTATTTTTTTTTATTTTGTGTTTTGAGGGCAATGCCCATCTAACAGTTTGGGGGGATAGCTCTCACAATTTGTTTGGGAGGGGGATAGCTCTCACATTTTGTTTAGGCATACTTAGTGCATTGAGCGCAAAGCAACTTGTCCTATTCAACGCAGTTTCACACTAAACAACAACATAACCATACCCATTTTATCAACCTGATTTCTTCTCTTTTAATTACTAGTGTTTTTATTTTATTTTTCTTCTCAAACAATCAACTTAATTGTGCATTTACATTTCTTGAGCAGGAACAACAATTCAAATTAAGTTGTCCTATCCATGTGGGAGACGATATCTTTTATACTATAACTTGATAGGAGTGTGCACTTGCGCTCATATTTAGAGAACACCTAACCGCTCTACAATAGGCGTTTTGGTGTTTTTGAACAGAACAACAAAGTGGCTTTGGTTGCTGGTGTTTTTAATGCATTGAGATGCACTAATCCTATGTTCTTGTGTGGTATAAAAAATGAGAACTTATCGAAGGAGATCAATGAAGTTTCGGGAGCTCCAGAAGGTTGATTTCGCTTCGACAAAGCAAGCGAGGTGTTTTCGGTGAGTGGAATTGGTTTTAAACCTTTCAAAGAATTGAAAGCAATGTTTGAGGGTTTAGATTGAGTTTGAAACACTAATCTAAGACTGAAAGTAAGTTTGAGATGTTTAGCTCTCGTTTTTCGTTTTTTTATCCCATTGATTTTTATGATCATGGTCATGTTTTGAAGATAGAACTACACCTACTGTTTTATGCGTGTTTTGAGAAATGATATAATGATTTACATGATCCCATGATATAGATTTGTTATTTCAAAGAGATATAACTTATTGAGAAAATGATATGCATTGTTTAGGCATTTGAAATGGGATGAGATATGGTTTATGTTTATGCATTGAACAACTATAGGTAAAGATGTTTAAAATGAGTATATTGGCATGAGATGAGATTATTGTTATCCAGATATAATTGGTCAACTAATAGGATGAGAAATGCACTATAATATACAAAATTCGTGCGTGCTCTTTGGTTCGAGCAATGGGGGTAGTGCCATTCCGTTCCAAAGTGAGAGTGTGGTGATGAAAGATTCCCCCACGATAGGTCTTGATGATGTGAGATTCCATCAAGCTTTTTGGCGATGAGAGATACCACCATGAGAGTTCGGTGATGTGAGAGCATGATGAGATTGAGATTTCTAAATGAGAAATGGTTTTAAAATGCATTGTTGTTGTTGTTTCTTTTTTAGCATCCCTCACTAGGCATTATTGCTTATGCTCTTTTTTCCAACAATGCGGAGAAATAACAAATTTGGGAAGCAAAGAAGCAAGAAGAATCTCAAGGAGTGAGACTTAGCTCAAGTATGACTTTATGTTTACCTATTAGTAATAATAGTTAGCAATGGGAGGATGCCTTAATGTTTATGGAGAGTGTGTTTTGAAACTCCCTTTTTGTGGCAAGTCTGTTATGCCTTTAATGACTTGTGGTATTTGCTTTGGCTTGTGTTTTGGCTCTTGAGTGGTTGTTTTGCATAGGTAGCATGCTCATAGATTTCCTTAATGCTTAATGTCATGCTATGATGTTGAAATTGCCATGTATGATTGAGGTTTGATGATTAGATATGTTGTATGCATGTTGGAATATTTTTGATTGGGTTAAAGTGTGAAAAACCAGCAAAAAGTGTCATTACAGTCCCAGGTGTTTTGGTACACTTGAGCATGTACTGAAACGGTGAGCCTGAAATAGCTTAGAAGTTTCGAAACATGAAAGGAGTGTTTCGGTACACTTTGCTACTGGAATAGCCTGTTCCGAAACACCCTTGAGGGTGTTTAGATACGGTCCCGAGCTTCGAGACGCTCGAACCTTGTAACGCCCCGGTTTTGGGCTTAGAAGTTTTGGGCGTTGACCGGTTCGGTCAAAGTGCTGATCGAATATGTAAGGTGAATTTAGGAAAGCCTGGTTCGGGTTGCATTAAAAATATGGAAAATGTTCTAAAATCATCTTTTAATATATAAAAGTGAACTGTGAAATCAATTTTGGAAAATGTGGTTCGGAAGGTTGACATTTTGGCTAGTGACCAAAATGTAATTTTTGAAAGTTGCGTGGCTGTTTTATAAAGGATTGAAACTTTGAATCTTTAAGGAGCTATTATTCCAAAAAGAGTTTCTCCAGATTTTTCTAAGATATTTTAAGGCTTTATTCTGATTTTAAACATAAAGAAAGAGGAGGGAAAGTCATTTTGACTATTTTATAACTAACTTTCCATTTTTCTCCCAATTCTCCTTTTCTCTCATTTTCTCTCAACCCAAACACATCTCTCCAGATTTTCTCCTCTGATTTTGTCACTCAAATCTTCCTTTTCAATTCTCTTTGGATTCCTAATCATCTCTACAACAAAACCTCACCATTTGCAAGTGGTTTCATCAAGCTTTTTGGTTCTAAAAAGGAGAAATTCAAGTTTGGAGGTAAGAACGTCCTTCTCCTCTAAACTATCAGTTCTTTACTGAAATTCCTAAGTTCTCAATCCTTGATTTGTGATTTGTTAAAGGCTTTTCAATTGAAATCTTGATTTTAGCTTAAAATGCAAGATTTGCTTGATTTTGGTGGAATTTTTCGTGTGATCTGTTTGGGCAGTGTTTTGAGGTGTCAAATTGATGTTAAATGAATGCTAAATTGATTAGAAGTTGAGGTTTAATTAATGCAATCCCGGATAGGTTGAATTTCCTAAGTTTGGCTTGAGTTTTTGGTTGTTTTTGGAGTGTTTTTGGTGATCTGTTATACCTGGAGGTATAAGGACGTGTTTGAGATCATTTTGGATGTTAATTGATGTTTAAAAATGGTTAGAAGTGATGGATCTTGGCTGGGCTAAGTTTTGGAAGTGTTTGGAGGTGATTTCGGTTGTGTTTGGTAGCCGAAATGTTGGATTTGTGATGAGCAGCGAGTTGTGTTGTGTTGCTGGTGTTTTTAATGCATAAAGATGCATTAATGCTCTGTTTTTGTGTGCTTGAAACAGGGGAGATTGATCCGTGAGCTTTGGAGGTGTTGCGGAAGGTTTCGGATGCTTGGAAGGCTTGTTGGTTAGCCTTGTTTTGTGTATCGGTGAGTGAAGTTGGGTTTTCAGCTTTTAAACCAAGGTTTGAAGGTTTTGGGAGCTTAGTATAAGTCTAAACAACTTTGCTAAGCTCAAGAGTAAGTAAATGGATTTCTTTCTTGGTTTGTGTTATGAAATGGCTTTTAAAGCAATTGTGGTTGATGATTGAAATGCATGTGTTTTGCATGATTTAAATTCTGTTTTGAAAGCATATTTTGGCATGGTCTAATGCTGGTTTTGAAAGCCATATGTGAAGGATGCTCAAGGTAAGAGATCCTTGGTTTTATACATTGTAAATGTGGTTTTGATGCATGGTGATGCATGTTGTTCAATGGCTTTGTGTAATGCTTTAAAACAGTGAATTAATGATGGTAAATGATGGTTTTTGCATTATGGTTATGCATGTGAAACATTGGACTAATGTGGTAAGGTGGTTATATTGGCAAGTGATGTAAGTGGTTCTTGGTTTCTTTGATCGGATATACTTAGCCGGCTATAGGATTGGGTGCACCGTGAATAAAGTCGCCTTGGAGGTGGAGTGGTTAAGTGTGAACCGGTAAACTCCCTTCAAGTATCCTAACGAGATGGTTAAGGTCATAATGGAGGTGGAATGCCCATTCGAGGACCTTGGTTAAGCAAAGGTTATATGGTGGTTAAAAGTCCATATATGAGAACCTTGTGCTTGTTAAGATCACAATGGAGGTGTAAAGTCCATGTGTGGATCTTGTGTAGGGTGTCCCGGATCTCGTTAGTGATGTTATACAACTACCAATCGGTGATGCAAAGGTTGTATGGTGTTTGAAAGTCCATACATGGGAACCTTGTGCATGTCAAGGTTGTATGGTGTTTAAAAGTCCATACATGGGAACCTTGGGAAAAGTTGAGGTTGTATGGTGTTTAAAAGTCCATACATGGGAACCTCGGGAAAAGCTAAGGTTGTATGGTGTTTAAAAGTCCATACATGGGAACCTTAGGATGTTGAGGTCAAATGGTGTTTAAAAGTCCATTTGGAGACCTTGGATTGGTAGTGTGTATGAAGCGTGGGGGACAACGCTTGTGATTCGCGTATCCGATCGGGTGTTGAGTTGAAAAGTGGATGTGGTTGATCACTTGGAAGCCAATATGATGTTCTTGATTATAAAGAAGCATGAGATGCTTGAAAAGATGCATGGTTGCATGAAAAGTGTTTAATGCTTGAAAAGATGCATGGTTGCATGAAAAGTGTATAGTGCTTGTGAATGCATGGTTGCATGAAAAGTGTATAATGCTTGTGAATGCATGGTTGCTTGATAAGTTGAACAAGTGTTGATAATCATTTGGTAAATGATGCATGTGTGCATGGAATCTCTTAAATGCATTGGAGTCTTGTTAAGACTTGTTTTAAAAGGCATGTGATGATGATGTTGTGGTTCATAAGTTGCCTTTGGTTAATGCATGTGTTGGATTGATTGAGCAAATGGTTTTAAAGGGTTTCTTGCTTGAATGGTTTTCAAGTATAAGAAAGGTATGTTGTGAAATGGAAGTGTTTTCCAAGGTTTGAATTTAGTTTTGCATATGGTGTTATGCATGGAGTGGTTAAATGGATGATTTTGCAAGTTGTGCTTTGAAAAGGTTTTCTTAGCTTGCTAAGCTAAGGGTTGGTTTTCATGTATGTGCAATGCATGGTTTTAAGCATGATGTTGAAAAAGGGTTTTCAAACTTTGCTTGGTTATCAAATCGGGTATGTTTTAAAAGTGATTTTATGACCCGCTGCATTGATGGTGTTTTGGTTTTGAGCATTCCTCACTAAGCATTATGTGCTTACGCTCCTTTTTGTCCATCAATGCAGATTCTTGAAGTTTGGACAGCGAGAAGCAAGGGATTCAAGGAGGACTCCATTTGAGATGTATGTCTCGGTGAATAGCTATAGTTAATAAAGGCAATGGGGGTAGAATCTCTTGGGTTGATGTTTATGTGTTCGTATTTGTTCGGACAAGAGTGGTTTTACGTTGTTGATGTTGTTGGAACATGTATTTGGCTTTTATGAGATTGTTTTGGAAGTTTATGCTTGAATGGTTTGCTTGTGTAGGAAGCATGTCTATAGATTTGGGGCTTTTCGTATATGTTGATATTTTGTTGAATTGCTGATGCAAGTATGTCTTTTATATGTTGAATTGCATGCTGGTAAAGTTTGGTGGCTTTTGGAGTATGTTCGAATGGTCAATTGCGTGTTTAAGCATGTCTTTTTCTGCATTATGTGCAGGGCGTTTCGGAACAGGGACTACCGTTTCGGAACGGATGCCCTGAATCAGCCCAGGCGTCCGAAACGGTAGACACTGTTTCGAAACGAAAAGCATTCTGCCAGTCACCTGTTTCGGTACGCGTTGCGAACGGCCCCGAGTTTCGAAACGGGCTCTGCCAGTTTCGGAACGGGTGACCGTTGGGGGGCTGACATTGGCGGTTAAATGTTTTGAATTGTTTGCATTTTGGTCCTGAATCTTGTTTGTGCAATTGTGTGAGTTTGGGATCTCCGTTTGAGCTGAAATTTGGCAGAGAAGCATGAAACATGATTAATTTTAAGTTGGTAACTTAAAATCTGGTTAAGTCCTTAAAGTTTTCAGAATTTACAATTTGGTCCCTAAAGTTGTAATTTGTTCAATTGGGTCCCTGTTTGACCTCTGATGTTTGTGATCTTTGAGTATGATGTTGGAGTGATCACAATTAGGGTTAATGTGCATCTAGACAAGATTAAAAAGAAAAAAAGGGTCGTTAATCAAGGTTGACTTTCAGGTTGACTTTGGTTTTCCCCGTGTGACTTTCTTAATTCGGGTCAACCGTCTGGGCCGGGTTAAGGGGGTTACAAACCTGATCCGATACGAGCGTATTGATATAGGGCAAATTGTATCGAAACACCCAATAGTTAAGTTGGTTATTGGAAACTTCTGAAGTTCTGGTTCTTTACGTTTTGGTCCCTAAATGTATTGGATGGAATTAAATGAGCATGAATGATTGTTTTGAGCTTCAATTTGACAGAGATACATGTAATGTTACCAATTAAAGGTTGGTTACTAAAAAAGTGAAGAAGTCTATGTAATTGGGTAAAATTACAAAATGGTCCCTAAAATGTGTTTTATGTAATTGAGTCCCTAAACATTGTCTGATCGTGATGCAAATCGTTCTGTTGCGATGTTTATCACATAGGTTAATAATAATTATCCAGACCGAGTCGAGGGTGGTTACAGTTATAAAGACGAAAAATACCGTTCACATTTAACTGAATGATCATTTTGGCTCATATTTGTTTTTAGAAGCAATTTAACCATCAACGTTTCATTTTGGGTCAAAATGGCCCTCTATGGATGAAAAATGTTAGACAACTAATAGTAAACAAGTTCAAATGACTTGACAGAATGACACGTCAAGAGAAAATATAATTTTATAATTTATATAAATTTATTAAATGACTGCAAATGACTAATGAGATCAGACTCCCGTTGTAACCCCCTTAGCCCAGTCTAGACGATTGGCCTGAACTAAGGTGATTACACGGGGAAAATCGAAGCCAACTCGTTAAAGATGACTCCGACTGACAAACCTTTTTTATCTTTTCTAAATGAAATTAAAGTCATATGTGATCACCAAGGAACATAAGAAGAAACGACACAGTGATCAGATATCAATTAGGGATTTAATTACGTACTTTTGCCTTTTAGGGACCAAATTGTAAATTTCTAGATTTACGAGGACTAAACAAATTTTTAAGTTACCAATCCAAAATTAATCGTATAACAAGCCAGCAAGTCAAATTTCAACTCAAACGGAGCATCCAATCTCAACCAATTAAACTTTCAACATTCAGGGACCAAAACGTAATATATAGAAACCTGAAACAATTCAAATTCAATTCCGACGGTCGGGTGTTTCGAAACACGAGGTCCCGTATCTAAACGGTCGTATTGAAACTAAGTTGACCGTTTCGATACCCGGGTGTGTTCCGAAACCCGTATAGAAACATAGCTTTCTAGTAGCAAAACGTTCTGGAACGTTCCTACCCGTTCCGAAACCTTATGACCATTCCAGACCACCGTTCCAAAACAGATAAGGGCGTTTCGATACTCCTTACCCTGTAACTACATACTTTGCTGGTTTTTCCCACCTGAACACCTCCGATAATGTTCCAAAACATGCCACAACATACATACAACATGTATAAGCATCAATGACCAATATTACGAAGTATAAACTAAAACCTAGCATCAATCATGCATGTACTAGTTCTAAAGGCATGCTTCCTAGTCTTCAAAACCATACAAAATCTACAAGCCACAAACCAAACCTTAAAGTCCATTTACAACTCAATCCATGTTAAACTAGCAACAAGCACATGAAGTTCAAAATACATCTCCCAAAACAAACTATAGATCCCCATTGCCAATTATCATTACTAAAGTAAACGTAAAACGTCACCATACTTGAGCTTTTCAATTCCTTGGAAACTCTTACCCTCCTTTCTGCCCAAAAGTGTCTCAATTATCTGCATTATTGGTAAAAGAGAGTGTAAGCACATTTACTTAGTGAGGCAAGCTCTAAATAAAAACACCAACACAACAATGCAACTTTAAAGCTCATTCTCAAAAACCCTTTTCTACAACATGCTCTTTCTAAAACATGCTTGAAGCCTTTCAAAGCAAATCTTCATTTGAAAATCACATGTACCATCAATTTAACTCATGCATTCAACCACTGCAAATCTCATGGCAAAGCCATACACATGCTTAATGTAGTTAAGCAATTCATAAACTTCAAATCTTGAAATTAACAACCCTTTCACGTTGATAACATTAAAACAACTTAAAAACAATCAACAAAGGATTGATAACTTGGGAATTTCAATAAATAACTGATCATTAGAGGAGAAGGACGAAGCTTACCTTTAATGGCTAATTTCTCCTTAATTTGAGCTAGATTTCTTGAAAATCCAAAGCAAAAACAAGAAGAATTGAGTGAAGTTAAGATAGGAAATCCTTTGGAAGATGAATTCTCAGCAAATGAAATGAAAATCAGAGGTTCTTTGGTGAGGGAAAAGTGTTTGGTTGATGGGAAGTTGAGAGAAAATGAAATGAAAGAAAACTGACGTAAAGTAGTTATGAAAAAGTCAACTTTGATTTCCTTTTTAATTCTCTTTTATTCTTTAATTAAAACATTATTAAAAACTCCCAAATTAAAGAGAAATCTGATATAAACATTTGGTAAAATTAGATCCTTAAATATTCAAAGTTCCAATCCTTTACAAAATAGTCACTAGTCAACTTTTGCAAAAAAACTGCAATTTGGTCACTACACCAAAATGTAGTATTTCCAAACCACATTTTATAAAATTGTCTTCACTATAAACATTTATATAATAAATGAGGATTTTTAGTTATTTTTCCATATTTTTAAAGCATCCCGAACTAGGTGTTCCCTAAACCTACCTTAAAGATTCTAACCGTCCCCGACCGGTCCGATTCAACATCAAAAACTCTCTTCACTATAAACATTTATATAATAAATTTCGTTCTCGAAATTTACCTGGTGGAAAAAGGTAAGGAAATTGCTTCTTCATGTCATCCTTCCTTTCCCACGTGGCTTCTTCAACGCCACGATGTCTCCACATGACTTTCACCAGCTCGATGGTCCTACCCCGGAGAACCTTACTATCCGTATCCAGAATCTCAACGGGCTCTTCATCATAAGTCAAGTCTGGATTCAGCTCAACCTCTTCTACAGGCATAACATGCGACGGATCCGATCGATACCTCCGAAGTATGGATACATGAAGCACATTATGTATCTTTTCCAACTCTGAAGGCAGTCTCAACTTGTAAGCAATTGGACCCACACGTTCTATCACCTCATATGGTCCAATGAACCTCAGACTCAATTTTCCCTTTCGGCCAAACCTTATCACCTTCTTCCAAGGTGAGACTTTCAGAAATACACTTTCGCCAACCGCGAACTCTATCTCCTTACGCTTCAAATCCGTGTAAGACTTTTGCTGGTCCGAAGCTGCCTTCAAACGCTCACAAATGAGCTTCACCTTCTCGGTGGTTCCTTTCAACAAAGCTAGCATCGAAACTAAATTTTGTCCCGTTTCAGCCCAACAAAGAGGGGTCCTACACTTTCTCCCGTATAAAGCCTCATAAGGTGTCATTTGAATGCTTGCATGATAACTATTATTATAAGCAAACTCAACCAAAGGAAAGTGCTTCTCCCAAGAGCCTTGAAACTCAATAACGGAACACCTCAACATATCCTCAAGCACTTGGATAACACACTCCGACTGTCCATCCGTTTGCGGATGCTAAGAAGTACTGAAATTCAGCCGCGTACCCAAGCTTGATGTAAACATTCCCAGAACCTTGCTGTGAACCTCGGATCTCTATCCGACACTATAGATTTTGGCACCCCATGCAATCGTACAATCTCAGCAATGTACAACTCAGCTAGCTTATCCCAAGTATACATAGTATGCAAAGGCAAGAAATGTGCACACTTCGTAAGGTGATCAACAATCACCCAAACTGAATTCTTCTTCGATGGTGACAAAGGCAAAGTAGACACGAAGTCCATGGTAATCCTCTCCCATTTCCATTCTGGGATTCTCAACGGCTGCAATAACCCAGAAGGAACCTGATGTTCGGCCTTAACCCGCTGACAAACCATGCATTTGTTAACAAACTCGACAACATCTCTCTTCAACCCCACCTAGTAGTACTCATCCTTCAAATCACGATACATCTTCGTACTACCAGGGTGCATAGCGAAAGGACTACTATGAGCTTCAGTCAGAATAGTGCGCCTCAACTCCACATCATCCGGCACCACTATCCGACTCCCAAAACATAAAACACCATCATCATTGAAACTGAAATCCGAAGGCCTTCCTTCCGCAATATCCTGAACACGCGGTACAAGAGAATCATCAAGCAACTGCTTATCTTTCATCAACTGAACTAAAAATAGCTTCACTTGCAACTCAGCAACAAGACCACCATCTCGTGATATACTCAAACAAGCAAACATCACCCTCAACTCCACTGCCACTTTCCTGCTCAAAGCATCGACCACAACATTGGTCTTTCTCGGGTGATACTCGATCGTTAGGTTATAGTCTTTAAGCAATTCCACCCAACGTCATTGCCTGAGATTTAGCTCCTTCTGAGACATAAGATACTTCAAACTCTTGTGATCCGTGTACACAATACACTTCTCACCATATATGTAATGTCTCTAGATCTTTAAAGCGAATACCACTACTGCTAACTCAATGTCATACGTAGGGTAATTACATTCATGCACATTCAACTGTCGCGATGCATAAGCTACCACCCTACCTTCTTGCATCAGCACACACCCCAACCCAACATAGGATGTGTCACTATACCCCACAAACTCTTTTCTTGATTCAGGTTGAATCAAAATAGGAGCTTGCGCCAAAGCTTCCTTTAACTTCACAAAAGCTTGTTGTCTAGCTTCCGTCCACTCAAACTTCACATCTTTCTGCAATAACTTCATCAAAGGAACAACAATCTTGGAAAACCCATCCACAAACCTTTGGTAATAACTCGCCAAACCAAGGAAACTACGAACTTCATGAACAGACCTGGGAGGCTTCCAATTCACCACCGCCTCAATCTTCCAAGGATCAACACGGATCCCTTCAGCCGAAACCACATGACCAAGAAAAACAACCTCCTTCAACCAAAACTCACATTTACTCAGCTTAGCATAAAGTTGATTCTCTAACAGCACTTGTAAAATAATCCTCAAATGTTCCTCATGCTCGTCCTCGGTACGAGAGTATACAAGGATATCATTGATGAAGACCACAACGAACTTATCCAGGAACTCATGAAACACACTGTTCATCATATCCATGAAAGCAGCAGGAGCATTCGTCAAACCAAATGACATCACCAGAAATTCATAATGTCCATATCTCGTTCAGAAAGCTGTCTTCGGCACATCTACATCCTTAACCTTCAACTAATAATATCTTGACCATAGATCTATCTTTGAGAACACAGCTGCTCCACGAAACTGATCGAAGAGATCATCAATCCTTGGTAAAGGATATTTATTCTTAATAGTCAACTTATTCAGCTGACGATAATCAATGCACATTCTCTTCGTGCCATCTTTCTTCTTCACAAACAAAACTGGTGCACCCCAAGGCGACACACTAGGTTGGATAAAACCCTGATCCAGCAACTTCTGAATGTGCGTCTTCAGCTCCTTTAACTCCTTTGGTGCCATTCGGTAGGGAGAGATGGACACCGGAGATGTGTTCTCATATAACTCGATTCCGAACTCAACCTCTCGACTATGCGGCAAACCAGGTAGCTCATCCGGAAATACCCCAGGGAATTCACGCACCGTCCTTATATCCTACACCCGTACTTCCTTCATGCTAGGATTCATTACAAAAGCCAAATAAGCTTCGCATCCTTGACGTAACAACCGGCTCGCTTCCAGCGTCAAAACCACATTAGATAAGAACTTCATGTTCTCTCCTACCGCAACAACTTCATAATCATCAGCTAGTTTCAGCGAAACTCGCTTATTCTCAAAATCCACAACCGCTCTATGTTCAACAAGCCAATCCATACCAAGGATTACATCGAATCCATAGAAAGGCAATTCCATAAGATCCACCAAGAACACATGTTTTTGTACCTTTATGGGACATCTCCTATACAACCTCCTTGTTACTACCGTTTCAATGAAAGAGCTATTTACACGTATACCAACATCCAAAGACTCAACAGGCAAACCAAGCATTTGAGCATGTTCACGCAATATGTACGGGTGTGTAGATCAGAATCAATCAGAGAAAGTAATGACAAAGACTGCAAAGTAAAGGTACCTGCAATTACGTTCGTGTCATTCCTCCTTCACGATGGGCGTACACTCTGGCCTGGCCACCGCCATCAGGTTGAACAGCTACAACATGTGCCACATTCCTCGCCCCGTCATCCCTACACTAGAAATTGCCTCAACCGCGCCCACGGCCCCTCTGTGGCTCAACTGCCCTCACCGGAGCCTGCCCTTCTCGTACCGGCTGAGGACAATCCCTTTTCATGTGTCCACGAGAACCACAATTCCAGCACGTACCAACATTGCCCCAACATTTCCCCAACACTCTCCCGTGTATCTCCTACCACATTCCTGCCCTTATTATTGTTGTTCTTAAGCCCACTTAAGCGTATTTAGGTGCATTACATGCATTATAACAATATCTTCTATTATACCATGCTTTTATTGAATATTTTATGTTCGGTTGAGAAAAGTTACTGTTTTAGTTTAGTTTATAATTTCAGGTGCTATAGCTAGGATAGGTGAGGAAAGGACAAGATCGGACAAGAAAGCTAGAACTAAAGCAGTTGTAATGAAGTAGCTCAGGATGCCGCCAAGAGCCGCCCGGGCAGGAGTTATATCGACTTAGCCAAGATGGGTTGCGATTTCAAGAGGGAAATTTCCTAAGCCCAATGAGCCAATCTTGCAACTTTCTAAAGCTTGTAGCGGCTGGTAGAGCTGATCCAAGACCGATAAGTAGGAGCACTTATCCTTACTTGTGGAAGAAGGCAACGTCTAAAGAGTCCATATTTAAGTAATAAAGGAGTCTATATTTAATGTAATTTACTTTTAGAACTCCTACTTCAAGGAGGACTCAAACTTAGGCCATGAGCTTTATATATACCCAATGTATGTAAGTATAGGGGCATGATGACGAGGGTGAGGGGATACTAGCCGTAGTAGCCGCACAACGGAGATGTAGCTAGATAGGTTGGAGTTGTTGGGGGTCGCGACCCAACTCTCTTCGGGTTTAGGCACGTGTATGTAAAGTAATTTATGTGAAACGATTGTGTAGTTTTGAGTTGTTTTCAATAAAATTCTGAGTTTGCTTAATCCATGCTCCTTGTTCGTTCAATTAGTCTACACCAATCAGTTGAAGAGAAAATCCATTTGTCGGGCACGAAAGTGCAAGGTTCACGAAAGGTTTAAGCACGGTCACAACTCACAAAGGCGTGACTAACTTGGTTCTACACTAGTCCACAAGTTTCAGCGGCTAAAAGGGATTACCAACCGAGTTGACTAATTTGGTTCCACACTAGTCCACAAGTTAGCATCTTGAGCATCTTAACCTAGAAATAGGAGGGATCATTGTCGACTATCATGCCAAACTTAGAATGTCTGCCAGACGAGCCGCCAGGACTTCTTTCTGTTCCACCTGCCGAGACAGTACACACCCATACAGTGGCAATGACCTACTGCGGCCGCGTGACAGGGTCGTAGTTTACCGCCCGCCATACCCGCCGAGGTAGCATCTCTTGGCAGCGCAAAACATACTCAGACTTCGCAATGCAGTCCACACGCTACTGAGCTGCATAAGTCTTACCCAACTTATCACCCAAATCTCTCCCTATCATCTCTCTCATCCTTATCTTTATATTTACTTGTGTTTTTATATTTCCACATCATGAGATTTAATGGTGCATTTACTAAATCTTTGTGGGAGACCATTCATAGGAGTTGCTCCAATCCCTATGGGAGACGATATCTTCTATACTATAACTTGATAGAGTGTGCACTTGCGCGCATAAATGGAGAACATCCAAACGCTCTACAGTACTCATCCTTCAAACTACGATACATCTTAGTACTACCAAGGTACATAGCAAAAAATAATACTATGAGATTCAGTCAAAATAGTTCGCCTCAACTCAACATCTTTCGGCACCACCATCATTGAAACAAAAATATGTTGCATTACCCTCAGCTATATTCTGAACATGAGGCACCAACGAATCATCTAGCAACTGCTTCTTCTTGATTAGCTGAATCGAGGAAGGTTTCACATGCAACTCGGCTATCAACCCACCATACGCAATAAACTCAACCGAGTAAACATCACTCTTAGCTCAACAGCTACCTTCCTACTCAAAGCATCGGCCACAACATTGGCCTTTCCAAGATGGCACTCTATCGTTAGATTATAATCCTTAAGCAACTCCAACCATCTTCATTTCCTAAGATTAAACTTCTTTTGAGACATAAGATACTTTAAGCTCTTATGGTCGGTGTAAACCATAGACTTTTCACCGTAAAGGTATTGTCTCCAAATCTTCAAAGCAAAGACCATCGCAGCTAGCTCAAGATCATGAGTAGGATAGTTGCACTCATGCACCTTCAATTGCCTAGACGCATAAGCTACAACCTTCCCATCTTGCATCAACACGTAACCCAAACCAACATATGAGACATCACTATAAACCACAAACTCCATACCCGATTCTAGTTGAATCAAGACAGGATCTTGCGTCAAAGCTTCCTTCAAATTCTTGAAAGCTTGTTTCCTAACATCCGTCCACTCAAAGCAAACGTTCTTTTCCAACAATTTGGTCAAAGAAGCAGCTATCTTAGAAAAACCATCAACAAACCTTCGATAATAACCATCCAACCCAAAGAAACTATGCACTTTCGTCACTAATTTAGGCGTTTTCCAACTCATTACCGCCTCGACCTTGTGTGGATCAACCCGAATACCCTTGGCTGACACCACATGTCTAAGAATAACTACCTCCCTGAGCAAAAACTCACACTTGCTCAGCTTAGCATAAAGCTGATTCTCCAACAACACTTATAACACAATCCTCAAATGCTTATCATGATCCTCCTCGGTACACGAGTACACTAGAATATCATCGATAAACACTACCACGAACTGATCCAGAAACTCATGGAACACCCTATTCATCATATCCATGAAAGCAGCTGGTGCATTTGTCAATCCAAACATCATCACCAAGAACTCATGATGGCCATACCTTGTCCTAAAAGCTATCTTAGGTACATCTACATCCTTAACCGTTAGTTGATAATACCCTGACCTCAAATCAATCTTCGAAAACACTGAAGCACCACAAAACTGGTCAAAAAAATCATCAATCCTCAGAAAAGGGTACTTGTTCTTAATCATAAACTTGTTTAGTTGCCGATAATTTATGCACATACGCATTGTACAATCCTTCTTCTTTACAAACAGAACCGGTGCACCCCAAGGTGAAACACTTGGCCTTATGAACCCTCGATCAAACAACTACTGAAGTTGTGTCTTCAACTCCTTAGGTGCCATGCGATAAGGAGCAATGGACAAAGGAGTCATATTCTCATAGAACTCAATGCCAAAATCCACCTCTCAGTTTGGTGGCAACCTAGGAAACTCCTCCGGAAAAACACCCAGAAACTCACATACCGTTCGTATGTCCTGGACTCGCACTTCCTTTATAACATGATTCATCACATATGCCAAGAAAGCTTTGCAACCCAACTCCATCATCCAACTCGCTTCAAGAGCCGAAATTGTATTGGACAAGAACTTCACGTTCTCGCCTATGATTACTACTTCGTAATCATCCACAAGTTTCAAGGTAACTCGTTTAACATCAAAATCTACCACAACTTGATGCTCAACCAACCGGTCCAATGCAAGAATCAATCAAAGCCATAAAAAGGAAATTCCATCAAATCAACTGAAAATACACGACCTTGAACAAATAAAGGGCATCTCCTATACAGTTTTATTGTAACATAAGTCTCGCCAAAAGAACTTGTTACTTGCATCCCTACGTCTAGCATCTAAACAGGAAAATCAAGCAAATGCGCATGCTCACTCAAGATGTATGAATGCGTAGATCTAGAATCAATCAATGCTAACAAAGACAAGGATTGCAAGGAGAAGGTAGCTGCAATAACGTCAGTGTTGTTATGTCTCTCACGATGTGCATACACCCTCGTAGGACCACCTCCCTCTGACTGAACTGTAACGACACGAGCCATACCTCGCTGCCCATCCTCTTTTCTCTGGAAGTTACCATGGCTGCACCCACGACCTCTTTGCAGTGAAATAACAGGTGCACGACCCTGACCACCTCCCGCTAGCAAGGGACACTCACGTCTTATGTGATCAGTTGATCCACAGTTCCAACAAGAATTACCCCAAACCATAGGAGCATGCACCTCACGAGCCGTACGAGGACAATCTCGCCTCAAGTTCTCACGCGAACCACATGAGCAACATGTGTTCTGCTCCTACACTGTACGAGCAGTACGAAGACAATCTCGCTTGCACCTCACGAGTTGTATGAGAACAATCTCACCTCAAGTGCTCACGCGAACCACATGAGCCATACGAGGACAACAAGAATTACCTTCAGTCATAGGAGCCTGCACCTCACGAGCCATACGAGGACAATCTCGCCTCAAGTGCTCACGCGAACCACATGAGCAACATGTGTTATGCTCAAACTTCGACCTATTGCTCTGAGCTGGTGCACCTTTCCCAAAGTTACCTCGCCTCGCCGTTGGATGATATCTACGGTCTCGGTTCCTCTTGTTCTTCCCACCACTATGGCCAACATCAGCAGCTCTCTTGCCCAAGCTAGATCCACCCACGCGAGATGACAAACCCATTCTCTACTCTATGTCCTTAGCTCGTGTCACCAGCACATCGAAATCCATATAATTAGACGCAAGCATGAACGCCTTCACGTCTTGCACTAGGCCATATCGAAAGCGATCACAACGATGCCTATCACTCGGCACCAACTCCGGAGCATATTGACTCAATCGTATGAATTGGACCTCGTACTCAGCCACTGTTATGTTCCCTTGCACCAGGGACATGAACTCCCGCTTCTTATCGTCCAAGTATCTGACTCCAAGATACTTTCTTTTAAAGGCAGAATGAAAGAAAGTCCAATCCACTTCTTCCGGCTCTAAGGCCGCAGTCACAGTCGTCCACCATGTATATGCATCACCATGCAACAACGACATCGAACAACCCAGTTTTTGTGTATTATTGCACCCCATCTAATCCAATATTCGGATCGTACTGGCCATCCAAGCCTCGGATGCCTCAGGAGATAAACCACGAAATTCCACTCCTCCCAAACTTCTCAAGCGCTCCAATGGCAAACCCGTTTGCCCAGCAGCAGACGCTTGCACTCCAACAATAGAAGCCTGGAATGCTCCCATCATCGCCTATACAAAAGGCGTCAAGTCACCCAACTCCTTACCAGCCTGTCCGCGTTGTTTATGCTCCCCACCCCTAGGTGGTGGTGGCGGGGAAGGTAAATTCACACCAGGCAGAGCATTGTTCTCCTGATTACGTTGCTCATTAGCAGGAGCAATCGACCCTGAACATAATTCTCTCCTCGGTCTCATTGTGCTATTAACATTAAGGCAAGAATATAAACAAACAAAAGATCAGGCCAGCTTCTAACAAGGATTCAAGACTTCAAATCCAATTTCAAAACATTTCACTAGGTAATAAGGCAATGGGCATTCCAATTTCCCCGCAACATAGCATAAATTATACAACATGCAAGTCTCAACCATCATGCATCAAAATAATTAAAATTCAGCCCAATCCAACATCATTTATTACATCTCACATTGATAATCAATCACCATATATACATCACCGTCACAAACTTAACATTAACATGCTTAAAACATTCACCGAGCAAAGCAAAAATTACCAATAATACACCTTCACATCAAAATCACTTACCAACAACTTACCATCATCCCAACCTTTCATAACCTGGCTCTGATACCATCAATTGTAACCCCCTCGACTCGGCCTAGCCGATAGACTGAACCGAACATGTCACACGAGGAATATTGAAGTAAACTGGGAAGGTTTACCTTAATAAACGACCTTTTTTCCTTTTTATCTTTTCTAGATACAAGTTACATTCCTAAGTGTTCAACAAGTAGCAAATTGAAAGACATCACGAGCATTCATGAATTAATACCGATTTCGGGTTTAGGGACCATTTTGTAAATTTGACCATTTGTATGAGTTTTTATCAAATTCAGATTACCAACCTTTAATTAGGTTCGTTACATGCTTCTCTGCAAAAATTCAGGTCAAGACAACCCTTGGAACTCATCAAATCACATACATGACAAATAGGAATCAAAATGTAAAAAATCATAACTTCAAAAATGCCCATAACTAAAATAACAACCAGACGTTTTGGAACATCTAACCCCGTATCGGAATAGGTGTATCGAAACAGGGCTCATGTTTCGTAATACATGATTGTTCCGAAACAGCTCTTGACCCGTTTCAAAATAGGGTTTCACAGTAGCAAAGTGTACTGAAACGGACCTCCCTATTTCGATACTCCAAGGCCATTTCAAGCACCAGTTTCGAAACAAGCAAGGGTGTTTCGAAACACTTGGGACTGGAATGCTTAATTTTGCTGATTTAACTCGAGTTTAATCATCCGAAACTAATCCAACATATATCCAAACATGCTTGCAACTCAAATACACATCAATACTCAAGAATACATGGCAAAGGCACCATCGAAGCACCACTAGCAATATCAGAGAGAAGTGAAGGTATGCTGTAACGCCCCGGTTTTGGGCTTAGGAGTTTTGGGCGTTGACCGGTTTGGTCAAAGTGTTGTTCGAATCTAAAGAGGTGAAATTAGGAAAGCCTAGTTCGAGTTGTATTAAAAATATGGAAAAATGTTCTAAAATCATCTTTTAATATAATTAAGTGAACTGTGAAATCAATTTTGGAAAATGAGTTTTGGAAGGGTGACATTTTGGCTAGTGACCAAAATGTAATTTTTGAAAGTTTGGTGACTGTTTTATAAAGGGTTGAAACTTTGAATCTTTAAGGAGCTATTATTCCAAAAGTAGTTTCTCCAGATTTTTCTAAGATATTTTAAGCTATATTCTGATTTTAAAACATATCAAAAGAGGAGGGAAAGCCATTTTGGCCATTTTGATAACTAACTTCCTATTTTCTTTTCTCTCATTTTCTCTCAACCCAAACACTATCTTTCCAGAGAATTGTTTCTGATTTTCTCACCTAAATCTCTCCTTTCAACTCTCTTTTGATTCCTAATCATCGTATCTACAAAACCTCATCATTTGCTACTTGATTCATCAAGGTTTTTGATTCCAAAAAGAGGAGAAACTCAAGTTTGGAGGTAAGAACGTCCTTCTCCTCTAAACTATCAGTTCTTTACTGAAATTCCTAAGTTTTCAATCCTTAATTGATGTTTTTTGAAAGGCTTTTAAGATGTGAAATGGATCTTGGCTTATAATGCAAGATTTGGTGATTTTTGATGATTTTCGTTTGATCTGATTAATCTGTGATTAGAGATGTGTTTTTGATGTTAATTGAACACTAAATTGATAAGGAATTGAGTTTTGATTAATGCAATCCCGGATAGGTTGAGTTTCCTAAGTTTAGCTTGTGATTCTTGGTTGTTTTTGAGGTGATCTTGTGGATCTGGTGTTGCTGGAGGTATAAGGATGTTAATAGGTTCTTTTTAGATGTTAAGTGATGTTAAAAGATGTTAGGTTTTGATGGTTTATGGCTGGGCTTTTTTGAGAAGTGGTTTGGATGCATTTTCAGTTGTGTTTGGTGGCCGAAAATGGAGTGTGGATGAGAGCAGCGAGTTTAGGTGCTTTCATTGAAGCAATTAATGCATGATGATGCATTAATCCTCTGCTTTGATGTGTTAAAACATGGGAGGCATCTTTGGATCAAAGAGTTGTTGATCTGGAAGCTTGATTTGGTGCTTCGGCAAGTGGCGAAGTGGAATCGGTGAGTGAAATTGGGTTTTCGGCTTTGAAACCAATGTCTTGGGAGCTTAGTTTAAGTCTAAACAACTTTGCTAAGCTCAAGCGTAAGTTTTCGGAAATACTCTCTAGTCGTGGCCATGGTTTTGTTGTGATGCAATGTGGTTTACTGCATGATTTAAATACTGTTTTGAAAGCATGATTTAGCATGGTATTTGCTATTTTTGTAAGCCATGTGTTGAAGGAAGCTCAAGGTAAGAGTTCCTTGTTTTTGTACATTGATAAAATGTGGTTTGATGCTTTTAAATGCATGATGTATATGGCTTGGATTAATGCTTTAAAACAGTGGATTAATTGATGAAAATGATGTATATTGGCAAGTGATGTTTGAAAAGGTTAAGGTCACTAAGGTGGTTAAAAGTCCTTGAGTGAGCCTTGTTTACTTAAGAACATCAAGGTGGTTAAAAGTCCTTGGATGGTTCTTGTTATGGACACAAAGGTGGTTAAAAGTCCTTGTGTGATCCTTTCCATGGTGTTTAAAAGTCCATGGGGCCATGGTGTTTAAAAGTCCATGGGGCCAAGGTGTTTAAAAGTCCTTGGGGCCAAGGTGTTTAAAAGTCCTTGGGGTGAAACTTGATACGGACACAAAGGTGGTTAAAAGTTCTTGTGTGGTCCTCTTTCATGGTGTTTAAAAGTCCATGGCCAAGGTGTTTAAAAGTCCTTGGGGCCAAGGTGTTTAAAAGTCCTTGGGGTGAAAGTTGATGAACTTGTTTTTAAAGAAATGGAACTTATCACTTGTGGCCAATATGACATGTTATGATATGAAGCATGAGATGCGTGTTTTAAGTATGCTTTTGAGCATGTGCAATTGATGATTTGAAGCATGATTTATAAATGTTTTATAGATGCATTATTGAATGGTTTTATGAGCATTCCTCACTAAGCTTTTGCTTACGCTCTCTTTCGTTTTCTTAATTCAATAATGCAGAACATTAGAGTACTTTGAGGGCAGCAAGAAGGGCAAGCATTCAAGTGAAAGTAAAGCTCAAAGTATGGAAGGTTTCTTAAGTACATTTTTAGCTTTTGGTAATTTGGCAATGGGGGACCTATGTGTATGTTTTGGGAGATGTTTTGAACTCCCTAAGTATGTTGAATGTTGTTGAGAATGTTGGCTTTTGTTGTTTGGCCTTTATATGCTTGAATTGGAAGTTTATGCTTGAATGGTTGCTTGTGTAGGAAGCATGCCTATAGATTTGGGGCTTTTCGTATATGATGTTGTTTTGATGAATTGTTGATGCAAGTATGTCTTATATATGTTGAATCGCATGTTGGTAAAGTTTGGTAGCATTTGGAGCATGATTGGATGTTTAATTGCATGTTTAAGTATGCTTTTTGGGGCAATCTGTGCAGGGTGTTTCGGAACAGTATCACCCGTTTCGGAACAGGTGCCTTAAACAAGCCCAGGCGTCCGAAACGGGAGGGACCGTTCCGAAACGGTTTGGCTACTGCCAGCCCGTGTTTCGGTACGCGTTGCGGAACGGCCCCGCATTTCGAAACGGGCTCTGCTTGTTTCGGAACGGGTGACCGTTGGGGGCTGACGTTGGCAGTTAAATGTTTTGAATTGTTTGCATTTTGGTCCTGAATCTTGTTTGTGCAATTGTATGAGTTTGGAATGTCCGTTTGAGCTGAAATTTGACAGTGAAGCATGAAACCTGATTAATTTCAAGTTGGTAACTTTAATTTGGATTAAGCCCTCATATTTATCAGAAATTACAATTTGGTCCCTAAAGTTGTAATTTGTTCAATTGGGTCCCTGTTTGATCTCTGATGTTTGTGATCTTTGAGTATGATGTTTGTGTGATCACAATTAGGGCTAATGTGCATCTAGACAAGAGCAAAAAGAGAAAAAAAAAAGGGTCGTTAATCAAGGTTGACTTTCGGGTTGACTTTGGTTTTCCCCGTGTGACTTTCTTAATTCGGGTCAACCGTCTAGGCTGAGTTAAGGGGGTTACATTTGGTGGTATCAGAGCTGAGTTCTCGAGTAAATGGGAGTGAATGTGTGCATGATTGAAGTACGTATGCCTTATATGCTTGTTGCTCGAAAGCATGTTTAGTGGCTTGTGATTTGGATGCAATTGAGTTGTATGCTGTGATGTAGCATGTTGAGGGTACCCATTGCCAAATCAAAGCTAAAGAAATGATGTTGATTTTGAAGGAAATTGAGCTTGAATACTTGGATTGCTTACCTTGCTGGGCCTGACTTTGTTTTATTTGCATTGTTATTGCATGGTAAAAGTATGGCACCACGTAGAGAGTTAAGGAGTAACGTGAGAGCTATGACTCCTAACGAGAATGAAAACAAAGAGAATGCGGGTAGTGCGGTGTTACCTCCTCCTCCACCTGGTGGTGGTGGTGCTGAGAGGGAGAGAGCTGGAGCTGCAGCTGGTGCTGGAGCTGTTGGACCAGAGGTTGGTCAGGGGCAAGCTATGCCTGATATGTCTATGTTAGTACAAGCTATTGCGGGTGCTTTTCGAGCGGCAGTAGCTGGAGCTCAAGGAGCTGGGCATCAGGGAGATGCTGGAGTTAGACTACCTTTGGAGCGTCTGCGCAATCTTGGTGGGACTGAGTTCAGGGGTATGTCTGCTGAGAGTTCAGAAGCGTGGCTAGAGAGTACCAAGCGAATCTTGGGACAGATGAGCTGCACGGATGTGCAAAAGCTGGGTTGTGTTGTGTCCTTGCTGCAGGACGATGTGTATACGTGGTGGACGACCACCATAGCTGGGATGGCTGAAGCTGATATCACTTGGACATTCTTTCAGAATGTGTTCAAGAGGAGATATCTTGGTGTGAGATATCTTGATGAGAAGAAGCGTGAATTCATGTCTCTTACTCAAGGGAGCATGAGTGTGGCTGAGTATGAGGTGCAGTTTGTGCGACTCAGTCAATATGCACCGGAGCTGATACCTGATGAGCGGGCAAGGTGCGAGAGGTTCCGTTATGGTCTTGTGACGGATGTGAAAATGTATGTGCTGGCCACCGAATATGATGATTTTGATGTGTTGGTGGGCCGAGCCAAGGACATAGAGATGAACTTGGGTTTATCTGCTAGAGGTGCTGGAGCAAGTGCTGGGAAAAGATCAGCTGAGTTTAGTTCCGGTGGTGGATGGAACAAGAGGGGACATGATCAGAAGTATCAGTCCTCAGCTAAGAGAGGTGGTGGTGCACCTGCTAGAGGAGGCAATGCCAGAGCTGATCCAAGTGCTTGTTGGATCTGTGGTTCACGTGGTCACATGAAGCGTGACTGTCCTCGTGCTGTGAGGGAGGTGCAAGCTCCTGTTGCGGCAGCTGGTAATGGGTGCTGGAATTGTGGTTCTGCAGACCACTTGAGGCGAGATTGTCCGAGGTTGGCTGGTGATCAAGTGCGTGCTCCTGTTGTTGCTGCACCGCAGAGAGGTCGTGGGCGCGGCCGTGGTAATTTCCAGAGGCGTGAGGAAGGTGGTCGTGGAGTAGCCCATGTTGTGGCTATTCAGCCTGAAGGTGGAGGCCAAGCGAGAGTGTATGCTCAGCGTGAGGGAAGGAATGATGCAGATGTGATTGCAGGTACCTTTACTTTGCAATCCTTGTCATTGCTTTCTTTGATTGATTCTGGATCTACGCATTCATACATTCTGCGTGAGCATGCTGAGTTGCTTGGTTTGCCTGTTGAGTCTTTGGATGTTGGTGTTCGTGTCACTAGTTCTTTTGGTGAAACTGTTGTGACTCGAAAGCTTTATAGAAGGTGTCCCTTGGTTGTTCAAGAACATGTTTTTCATGTTGATCTTATGGAGTTGCCCTTTTATGGTTTTGATGTGATCCTTGGTATGGATTGGCTTGCTGAGCATCGTGCTGTTGTGGATTGTGAAAATAAGCGAGTTTCGCTAAAGCTTGCAGATGATTATGAAGTGGTTGTGGTTGGTGAGAATGTGAAGTTTCTTGCCAATGTGGTGTCTACCTTGGAGGCGAGCAGGATGCTGAGGCAAGGTTGTGAAGCTTACCTAGCATTTGTGATGAATCCTAGCTCTAAGGAGCTGAGGGTGCAAGATATCCGAGTTGTGAAGGAGTTTCCTGGTGTTTTTCCTGAGGAGTTGCCTGGTTTACCTCCTAATCGTGAGGTGGAGTTTGGAATTGAGCTGTATGAGAATACAACCCCTGTGTCCATTACTCCCTATAGAATGGCACCTAAGGAGCTGAAGGAGCTGAAGACGCAGTTGCAAGAGCTGCTTGATCGTGGTTTCATCCGGCCGAGTGTGTCACCTTGGGGTGCACCGGTCTTGTTTGTGAAGAAGAAAGATGGCACTATGAGGATGTGCATTGATTACCGTCAGCTGAATAAGTTGACTATCAAGAATCGGTATCCTTTGCCGAGGATTGATGATCTCTTTGATCAATTTCGGGGAGCTGCTGTGTTCTCTAAGATTGATTTGAGGTCAGGGTATTATCAGTTGAAGGTGAAGGATGTGGATGTGCCTAAGACAGCTTTCAGGACAAGGTATGGGCATTATGAGTTCCTTGTGATGCCGTTTGGTTTGACAAATGCTCCTGCTGCTTTCATGGATATGATGAACCGTGTGTTCATGAATACCTGGACAAGTTTGTTGTGGTGTTCATTGATGATATCCTCGTGTACTCGCGTACCGAGGAGGAGCATGAAGAGCATTTGAGGTTTGTGCTGCAAGCTTTGTTGGAGAATCAGCTTTATGCTAAGCTGAGCAAGTGTGAGTTCTGGCTTAAGGAGGTGGTGTTTCTTGGGCATGTAGTCTCAGCTGAGGGGATTCGTGTTGATCCTCAGAAGATTGAGGCAGTGATGAACTGGAAAGTTCCTAAGTCTGTTCATGAGGTCCGTAGTTTCCTTGGTTTGGCGGGATACTACCAAAGGTTTGTGGATGGTTTTTTCCAAGATTGCTGCTCCTTTGACAAAGCTGTTGCAAAAGGATGTTAAGTATGAGTGGACGGAAGCGAGACATCAGGCTTTTGAGAAGCTGAAGGTGGCTTTGACGCAAGCTCCTATCTTGATTCAGCCTGAATCGGGGAAAGAGTTTGTGGTCTATAGTGATGCATCCTATGTTGGTTTGGGATGTGTGCTGATGCAAGAGAGTAAGGTGGTTGCTTATGCGTCGCGGCAGTTGAAGGTGCATGAGCGCAATTATCCTACGCATGATATTGAGCTGGCTGCAGTGGTTTTTGCTCTGAAGATCTGGAGACATTATCTGTATGGTGAGAAGTGTACGGTGTACACGGATCACAAGAGTTTGAGGTATCTGATGTCTCAGAAGGAGTTGAATCTTAGGCAGCGGCGTTGGTTGGAGTTGCTCAAGGATTTTGATCTGACGATTGAGTACCATCCTGGAAAGGCTAATGTTGTTGCGGATGCCTTAAGTAGGAAAGTAGCTGTTGAGCTGAGAGCTATGTTTGCTTGCTTGAGTATCTCGCGTGATGGTGGCCTTGTGGCTGAGTTGCAAGTGAAGCCGTCTATGGTTCAGTTGATCAAGGATAAGCAGTTGCTGGATGATTCCTTGGTGTCTCATGTTCAGGATATCGCGGAGGGTAGACCTTCGGATTTCTGTTTTAATGATGATGGTGTGTTGCGTTTTGGGAGTCGGATAGTAGTGCCCAATGATGCTGAGTTGAGGCGTGCTATTCTGACTGAAGGCCATAGTAGTCCTTTTGCTATGCACCCTGGTAGTACTAAGATGTATCGTGATCTTCGTGATGAGTACTATTGGGTGGGTTTGAAGAACGATGTTGCGGAGTTTGTGAGCAAGTGTTTGGTGTGTCAGCGAGTTAAGGCTGAACATCAGGTTCCTTCAGGGTTGTTGCAACCGTTGAAAATCCCTGAATGGAAGTGGGAGAGGGTTACCATGGATTTTGTATCTGGTTTACCTTTGTCTCCATCGAAGAAGAATTATGTTTGGGTGATTGTGGATCGCCTGACGAAGTGTGCGCATTTCTTGCCTGTGCATACTACGTTTTCTTTGGATAAGCTGGCAGAGCTGTACATTGCTGAGATTGTGAGGCTGCATGGTGTGCCTAAGTCGATTGTGTCGGATAGGGATCCGAGGTTCACATCGCGTTTCTGGCAGTGTTTGCATCAAGCTTTGGGTACAAGGTTGCATTTCAATACATCTTATCATCCTCAGTCGGATGGACAGTCTGAACGAGTTATTCAGATCTTGGAGGATATGTTGAGGTGCTGCGTGATTGAGTTCCAAGGTTCTTGGGAGAAGCATCTGCCTTTGGTTGAGTTCGCTTATAACAATAGTTATCAGGCGAGTATACAGATGGCACCTTATGAGGCTTTGTACGGGAGGAAGTGTAGGACTCCTCTTTGTTGGGCTGAAACTGGTCAAAAGTTGGTTTCGATGCCGGCTTTGTTGAAAGGGACTACTGAGAAGGTGAAGCTCATTTGTGAGTGGTTGAAGGCTGCCTCTAATCGGCAAAAGTCTTACGCGGATTTGAAGCGTAAGGAGATAGAGTATGCGGTGGGTGACCGTGTGTTCTTGAAGGTTTCGCCTTGGAAGAAGGTGATGAGGTTTGGCCGGAAGGGTAAGTTGAGCCCTAGGTACATTGGACCATATGAGGTTGTTGAGCGTGTGGGTCCTGTTGCGTATCGGTTGAGGTTACCTCAAGAGTTGGAGAAGATTCATGATGTGTTCCATGTTTCTATGCTCCGGAAGTATAGATCTGATCCTTCGCATGTGATGCCTGTGGAGGAAGTGGAATTGAATCCGGATTTGACCTATGATGAGGAACCGGTTAAGGTTCTGGATTCGGATAGCAAGGTTCTTCGTGGCAAGACCATTGAGTTGGTGAAGGTGCTGTGGAAGCATCGAGGTGTTGAGGAAGCCACGTGGGAGCGGAAGGAAGACATGCTGAAGCAGTTTCCTTATCTCTTTCCTTCAGGTAAATTTCGAGGACGAAATTTCTTAAGGGGGGGAGAGTTGTAACGCCCCGGTTTTGGGCTTAGGAGTTTTGGGCGTTGACCGGTTTGGTCAAAGTGTTGTTTGAATCTAAAGAGGTGAAATTAGGAAAGCCTAGTTCGGGTTGCATTAAAAATATGGAAAAATGTTCTAAAATCATCTTTTAATATAATTAAGTGAACTGTGAAATCTATTTTGGAAAATGAGTTTAGGAAGGGTGACATTTTGGCTAGTGACCAAAATGTAATTTTTGAAAGTTTGGTGACTGTTTTATAAAGGGTTGAAACTTTGAATCTTTAAGGAGCTATTATTCCAAAAGTAGTTTCTCCAGATTTTTCTAAGATATTTTAAGCTATATTCTGATTTTAAAACATATCAAAAGAGGAGGGAAAGCCATTTTGGCCATTTTGATAACTAACTTCCTATTTTCTTTTCTCTCATTTTCTCTCAACCCAAACACTATCTTTCCAGAAAATTGTTTCTGATTTTCTCACCTAAATCTCTCCTTTCAACTCTCTTTTGATTCCTAATCATCGTATCTACAAAACCTCATCATTTGCTACTTGATTCATCAAGGTTTTTGATTCCAAAAAGAGGAGAAACTCAAGTTTGGAGGTAAGAACGTCCTTCTCCTCTAAACTATCAGTTCTTTACTGAAATTCCTAAGTTTTCAATCCTTAATTGATGTTTTATTAAAGGCTTTTAAGATGTGAAATGGATCTTGGCTTATAATGCAAGATTTGGTGATTTTTGATGATTTTCGTTTGATCTGATTAATCTGTGATTTGAGATATGTTTTTGATGTTAATTGAACACTAAATTGATAAGGAATTGAGTTTTGATTAATGCAATCCCGGATAGGTTGAGTTTCCTAAGTTTAGCTTGTGATTCTTGGTTGTTTTTGAGGTGATCTTGTGGATATGGTGTTGCTGGAGGTATAAGGATGTTAATAGGTTCTTTTTAGATGTTAAGTGATGTTAAAAGATGTTAGGTTTTGATGGTTTATGGCTGGGCTTTGTTGAGAAGTGGTTTGGATGCATTTTCGGTTGTGTTTGGTGGCCGAAAATGGAGTGTGGATGAGAGCAGCGAGTTTAGGTGCTTTCATTGAAGCAATTAATGCATGATGATTCATTAATCCTCTGCTTTGATGTGTTAAAACAGGGGAGGCATCTTTGGATCCAAGAGTTGTTGATCCGGAAGCTTGATTTGGTGCTTCGGCAAGTGGCGAAGTGGAATCGGTGAGTGAAATTGGGTTTTCGGCTTTGAAACCAATGTCTTGGGAGCTTAGTTTAAGTCTAAACAACTTTGCTAAGCTCAAGCGTAAGTTTTCGGAAATACTCTCTAGTGGTGGCCATGGTTTTGTTGTGATGCAATGTGGTTTATTGCATGATTTAAATACTGTTTTGAAAGCATGATTTAGCATGGTATTTGCTGTTTTTGTAAGCCATATGTTGAAGGAAGCTCAAGGTAAGAGTTCCTTGTTTTTGTACATTGATAAAATGTGGTTTGATGCTTTTAAATGCATGATGTATATGGCTTGGATTAATGCTTTAAAACAGTGGATTAATTGATGAAAATGATGTATATTGGCAAGTGATGTTTTGAAAAGGTTAAGGTCACTAAGGTGGTTAAAAGTCCTTGAGTGAGCCTTGTTTACTTAAGAACATCAAGGTGGTTAAAAGTCCTTGGATGGTTCTTGTTATGGACACAAAGGTGGTTAAAAGTCCTTGTGTGATCCTTTCCATGGTGTTTAAAAGTCCATGGGGCCATGGTGTTTAAAAGTCCATGGGGCCAAGGTGTTTAAAAGTCCTTGGAGCCAAGGTGTTTAAAAGTCCTTGGGGTGAAACTTGATACGGACACAAAGGTGGTTAAAAGTCCTTGTGTGGTCCTCTTTCATGGTGTTTAAAAGTCCATGGCCAAGGTGTTTAAAAGTCCTTGGGGCCAAGGTGTTTAAAAGTCCTTGGGGTGAAAGTTGATGAACTTGTTTTTAAAGAAATGGAACTTATCACTTGTGGCCAATATGACATGTTATGATATGAAGCATGAGATGCTTGTTTTAAGTATGCTTTTGAGCATGTGCAATTGATGATTTGAAGCATGATTTATAAATGTTTTATAGATGCATTATTGAATGGTTTTATGAGCATTCCTCACTAAGCTTTTGCTTACGCTCTCTTTCGTTTTCTTAATTCAATAATGCAGAACATTAGAGTACTTTGAGGGCAGCAAGAAGGGCAAGCATTCAAGTGAAAGTAAAGCTCAAAGTATGGAAGGTTTCTTAAGTACATTTTTAGCTTTTGGTAATTTGGCAATGGGGGACCTATGTGTATGTTTTGGGAGATGTTTTGAACTCCCTAAGTATGTTGAATGTTGTTGAGAATGTTGGCTTTTGTTGTTTGGCCTTTATATGCTTGAATTGGAAGTTTATGCTTGAATGGTTGCTTGTGTAGGAAGCATGCCTATAGATTTGGGGCTTTTCGTATATGATGTTGTTTTGATGAATTGTTGATGCAAGTATGTCTTATATATGTTGAATCGCATGTTGGTAAAGTTTGGTAGCATTTGGAGCATGATTGGATGTTTAATTGCATGTTTAAGTATGCATTTTGGGGCAATCTGTGCAGGGTGTTTCGGAACAGTATCACCCGTTTCAGAACAGGTGCCTTAAACAAGCCCAGGCGTCCGAAACGGGAGGGACCGTTCCGAAACGGTTTGGCTACTGCTAGCCCGTGTTTCGGTACGCGTTGCGGAACGGCCCCGCGTTTTGAAACGGGCTCTGCTTGTTTCGGAACGGGTGACCGTTGGGGGCTGACGTTGGCAGTTAAATGTTTTGAATTGTTTGCATTTTGGTCCTGAATCTTGTTTGTGCAATTGTATGAGTTTGGAATGTCCGTTTGAGCTGAAATTTGACAGTGAAGCATGAAACCTGATTAATTTCAAGTTGGTAACTTTAATTTGGATTAAGCCCTCATATTTATCAGAAATTACAATTTGGTCCCTAAAGTTGTAATTTGTTCAATTGGGTCCCTGTTTGATCTCTGATGTTTGTGATCTTTGAGTATGATGTTTGTGTGATCACAATTAGGGCTAATGTGCATCTAGACAAGAGCAAAAAGAAGAAAAAAAGGGTCGTTAATCAAGGTTGACTTTCGGGTTGATTTTGGTTTTCCCCGTGTGACTTTCTTAATTCGGGTCAACCGTCTAGGCCGGGTTAAGGGGGTTACATATGCTTCCTTTGAAACAAGCACCAAAAGGTCAATTTTCAAATCCAAGCATAAACCAGCTCTAAAAGGCTATTTACGTACTCATTCATGCATAACAAACTTGCACCAAACATATAACACTAAAACAACCAACATTCATAGCCTTGATCATCCCTATTGCCTTTATTACACTAGTTCAAAACCATGACATACATTTAGAGAAGTCTTTTGGAAAAATCCCTTGTAGATGTTGCTTCCAAACACCTAATTATCTGCATTGATGGACAAAGAGAGCATAAGCATACAAGCTTAGTGAGGAATGCTCAAAACCAAAACATCATCAATGCACAAAACCGTTTTCACTCTTTTCAAAACCATCTTGCCTTCTATGATAAACCATGCACTTTAATAATAAAATTAGAATGCTAACACCATGTAGCGTAAATCACATATTTTCCAGCAATTAGACCATTGCTATACCAACATCAAGCCTTCCAAGCTAAAGCACCATTATGCTAAGCTTAAGGTAAAATATGCATTTTTTCACAATATGCATCAACAACATTTCTATAACATTACAATCCATTATATTGGCTTTCAAGTGATTAACAACAACCTCATTTCTAAAAACATATCGGATACACGTATTACCAAGGTGTAACGCCCTGGTTTTGGGCCTAGAAGTTTTAGACATCGGACCAGACCGGTCGAAAACGGTTTGAATCGCGTAAAGTGATTTAAGAAAATCAAGGACCGAGATAGGATAAAAATGTGGTAAAAATTGCTAAAATCCTCTAAAAATATGTTTAAGAGGTTGGTCAAATCAATTTTACAAAAAGAGTTTTGGAAATGGGACATTTCTAGTAGTTACCAAATTGTAAAGTTTCAAAACTGTGGGAAATGTGATTTTTAAAAGAGAAGCCAAATTCTTAGAATCTTTAGGGGGATTTATGGCAATTTAACCTTTCCTTAATATGCATGTGTTTTTATGAAAGGTAATAGGCCTCGTTAAAAACCCTCCTCCTATTGAAGAGGGAAAAGAGTGCCCCGACTAGAAATATATTAATGGGAATAAATCACACAATACAACGCTCATTACCATCAATAGTGTATTCCACACTACTGTTAAATACATGTGCCTTAGCCTATACCACTTTTGGCGAGACTATCCGCCTCGATGTTCAAGCCTCTAGGAATCCAACTTAAGATGTTATTACTATTGACTATTGCCTCATGCAGAGCTTTAACCGGGTTCCTTAGAAACGCAGGTGGGGCTTTGACACCATTGAGCCACTCGATAACTTCACTGCAATCTGATTCCAGAATTAACCGGTGGTTGCTAGCCCAAGCAGACGCCATGAAATGGAAAAGACCCTTCTTCACCGCTGCTAACTCTATCATAGACACTGAACTCCCTTCGCAACATTCAGAAAAGGATAAAAGAATAGAGCCTTGGGAGTTCCTTAATAGACCCCCAATACCTCCTTTGTCGAGTGAAATTGAAAACGCCCCATCTACGTTCATTTTTAGGAAACCAGAGGGGGGGGGGCTTTCCAAATCAGATTGCCTTTCTGTTGAACCTAGAAATGCTGCACCTCGTCGATCCTCATTAAGTCGGCCATTAGAGATTCCATAGATATTAGGCAATTAGGATTGTTTGCCTTCACCCAGTATGTCAATCAAAGTGTTACAGAGAAGAAAAGTTGATTCCAGTCCATAGATTTACCTGTGAAAATGATCTCATTTCGGAAGAGCCATATTGACCAAATAGTAGCAAAAGGGATGAAAGAGATCCAAGGTTTCTTGAAACACTGACTAAAGCCTCCCCAAGCTTCAAAGAAAGATTTTGGATCATTTGGGAGGGCTGTTACCAACCCCAGCAACCTGCAGAAATATGACCATATTCGCCACACATAATGGCAAGAGAAGAACAAGTGTGCTACGTTTTCCGGATGGTTATTGCAAAAAACACAATTTGGATTCTCCATGTTGGGCATTCCACGTTTGAGAAGTTCCATTTTGACCGGTACTCTTCCATAAACTACAGACCAAATAAATATTTCCACCTTTGGAGGGGCGAAACCCAGCCAAATATGTTTGTTCCAAAAGAGAGAAGGCAACGATCTTTGTTCCATAATAGAGCGGAATGATTTGACGCTAAAAGCACCATCACTAGAGCCACTCCATCTTATCCAATCTTGCTCCAACGGGGATGATTTGAAATTCCGCAGATCATTCATCAAGTCGTTCCATTGCCCCTTTTCCCAGTCAAAAAGTGGTCTGCGAAGACTAATATCCCAGTTCCAGCTTCCTTCATATTTCGTGCCGAATTCTGCTATGAAGCCTTCTTTGTTGTTAGACAACGCAAATATCCGAGTATATTTTTGCTTGAGTGGGGATCTCCCAATCCACGTATCACTCCAGAACCTGATATTGGTTCCATCACCAACTTGAATGCTCATATTTTCTCTAAAGGAATTTCCCACCGCATCCGTAGCATGGAAAGGCTTCGAGATGTCTTTCCATATCCAAGACGAACCTCTAGCCGATTCTGGAGCAGGAATTAAGGATGATATCTCTGCGGGAAACTTCGCTTCCATGACACTTTTCCATAGGCTTTTGTGTTCATTCCCAAACTGGCAGAACCACTTTTAGGAGGGATCGATTCAGTAAATCAAGGTTTGGGACCCCGAGACCACCTGCTACCCTTTGCGTGCATATTTGGCCCCAACTAATTTAATGGATTCTTTTTTTGTCCTCACTACCTCCCCAAAAGAAGCCTGCCATCAGCTTGTTGAGGCGGTGCAGAACCGATTTAGGCAGTCGAAAAAGGGACATAAAATAGATCGGGAGACTACTAAGGACTGCTTTGATCAACGTTAGTCGACCCCCAAAGGATAGAAATTTCATCTTCCATCCAGTTAGTTTTGTTGAGAGCTTCTTAAACACTGGTTCCCATAGTTTTATAGAATTTCTACGGGCTCCCAAGGGCAACCCAAGGTACTCGGTGGGAAAATTACCGGAGACACAACCAATCTTCCTTGCTAAAGATTGCACTATTTCGAGAGGCAGGTTAATACCAAAAACTTTGGATTTTTTTAGGTTCAATTTCAGCCCGGAAGAGATTTCGAATACACGTAGAACCCTCTTCACATTTCTCACTTGGTTCTCCTCACCTCCACAGAATACTAATAGGTCGTCGACGAATTGAAGGTGACTAATATTCAACGATCCCACATTAACTCCCTCAAAGAGCTCGGCAGAATTCGCTTTGTCCAACATGAGACTTAGGGCTTGTGCAACCAGGTTGAAGAGCAAAGGGGATAGAGAGCACCCCTGTCTTAAACCCCTTGAGATTTTAAAGGCTTCAGTTGGGGAGCCATTAACCAAAACCGATATCGTTGCAGTAGAGATACACTGTTTAATCCAATCGCACCATTTTTGTTCAAAACCAAATTCTTTCAGTACACGTAGCAGAAATTCCCAACTAACGGTGTCATACGCCTTTTGAAAGTCAATTTTAAAAGCGATGCCGGGGTTACCTGACTTAATTGCTGCGTCGATCACTTCATTGGCTACCAAGGCGCAGTCCAATATCTGTCTACCAGTTATGAAAGCAAATTGGGAGTCCCCGACAAGTTGGTCAATTACTCCCGAAAGTCTCTTGGACAGAACTTTAGAAATCAGCTTATACATACCGCCCACTAGGCTTATTGGCCGAAATTCATCCAGTGACGTCGGATTGCTGATTTTTGGGATTAGGATTATGTACGAATGGTTGATGCCAGGTTCCCATTCTTTTCCGAGATAGAAATCATTGAAGGCAACCATAATAAGATCCTTTAAATCCAACCAATACCTTTTGAAGAAACCCGTGTTGAAACTATCGGGTCTCGGAGCCCGGTTACTGTCTGAATCGGAGAGGGCCGCCCAGACTTCTTCCACTGTGAAGGGCCTTTGGATAAGGCTCGATTGATCAAAGCTAAGTCTCTTTTAGTTTAATTTGATATCCAATACCTCCAGATTGTCCCCCGAATTATAGGCCAGATGAAAATGCTCTCTGACTTTGCTTTTGATCCTCGCTGGGTCAGATATTTCCACTTCATTCTCTTTGAGGAAGCGAATTGAATTTATATTCCTGCGCTCAGAGGCACATAGGTGAAAAAAACGCGAATTTTTATCCCCCTCCATAAACCATCTTTGCCTTGACTTTTGCTTCCACGCATTCTCTTCTTTTTTGTATAGATTCCACAATTCATTTCGATACATTCTTAATTTAGTAAAGGCCCCATCACACACAACACCATCTTGCATCTGCTTCTCAAGGATCGACATGTCATGTTCCAGACGCGAGATTTCTTGGCCAAGGTTTTTCTTTCTTTTGTTGGACCATGATTTCAAAGCTGCTTTGGTGCCTCGAAGGATCCCCCCAATCTTCACATTTGGTTTTGTCAAGCAGATGCCTCTAATGTTTTTCCGAACGACATTATCGAAACCAGGTTCCATATACCAATAATCAAAACATCTAAACGGCTTGGGGCCCCAGTTCTTTTTGTCAACAAATAACCGAACCGAGTTATGATCTGAAATAGACTTGCCCAGTAGTTTCTGAGATAAACCTGGAAAAGATAGCATGAACTCCGATGATATGAGGAAACGATCCAGCCGAACGTATGAGGGAGGGTCCCTATTATTCCTCCACGTGTATTTGCCACCCTCCATCGGAATATTCATCAACTGTGCTTCACTTACAAAATTTCTGAAAATTGCGATGATATTAAGGTTCAGAGAGAAACCCCTTTTTTCTTCCGGCTCGAGGAACATGTTGAAGTCACCCCCGATGCACCACATGACTTGCTTCGACTTTAAAACGGATAGGAGATCATCCAGAAATTGACTTTTTTCCGAGTCGACGGCCGGGCCGTAAACATTTATGAAACCACACCTTTTATTCTCCGATACTAACTTCCCAATCTTGACAAGGAATCTTGGGTTTAATATTGTTTCCTCTGCTACAAAAAAATCCCTATTCCACATGCTAAGAAGGCCCCCTGAAGATCCAATAGCCGGAGCCATTGCAAAATCCATATTCGAATGCTTCCACAAGTTCCTAATTTCCAATTCAGTGAAGACTTCCAATTTAGTTTCTTGAACAAACATCATCGAAGGTTTCTGCTTGCCAATTAATTTGCTAATAGCCCTCTTTTTTTCTTTTCTTCTAATGCCTCTAATATTCCAAGTAATTGCTTCTAAATTCATTAGAAATGATTGGAAAAAACCACGGGGAGAAAACCTAAACCAGCAACTGTTTCTCCAGAGCACTCACCTTCATAATCACGGCTTCGCGGCCTCCTTTGAACAAAATTTCAAGAACTTTGCTGACCTCCCACACCGATTCAGCTTCCAACCCTATCGTAGATTCTTCCCGATCCACAGAGACTCTGATAGCGTTGTCCCCAGAAGCGGCCGGGGAAAATTCTAAAGATTCGCTAATCAACCTTCTGATGCATCTTCTTGTTTCCGCACGAAACAAATTGGCCGGCTATTTGAGTTGAGATAGAAATTGTGGAATTGGTTGGAAGTCAAAGGAAGCAGAAGACTCAAAACCAGATTTTATCATGCTTAGCCCCTCGTAGGTGTCTGGGACAATTTCAATGGAGAAGCTTGGGTTCCTTTTCAATAGAGAAGATTGACTCGGTGGATGGTTATTTGGATGAACCGATGAAGAGCCCAAAGCACCGTCTCCATCAGCTAGTGGATGGTTTCCAGATTGGCTCAACACATTTACTTGGGTTTGATTTTCATTTGGGAGGCACAAGCCCAAATTTTGTTGAGATACCGGGGACCCAATGTCTAAAGGCGGTATGGTAATTCCACCCTGTTTATCCATAGCATTACACTCCTTTTCCACGTTTTCCACATTTACTAGGAACGTTCCTTAGACCAGTTCTTCTGTTGTGGTCTGAAGGTATGATGCTGTGTGTTTCTGAGGACCTGGATGTGAGGTCTCTCATTGGGGCTGTCTCTCTGGAACTTCGCCTTGGAAGTTTTTAGGATTAGGCCATCAATTTTGCAGTTGTTGGTTCTAAGAATCGCTCTATCCATGTCGGTCTTGTTGTCCATGGTAACAAAGGCAAAGGTTGACGTCTTATATTTTGCTTTCGTGTTCTTGATTGGAATAAAAACCTTACGGACTCTTCCATGCTTGTTGAAAAGCTTCCTCAAGGTCCAACGTGATACCCTTCGACTCAAGTTATCCACGAAAATCGTCCAAACATCTTCACTCCCTGATGTGATGCTGTTGCGAGAATCCCTGATCGGCGCCTGGTTCCGGACAGGCCGGGCGGTTACCCTAGAAGCCACTCGCACTCTTCCTCTCCCACTCTCTCTCTCTCTCTACCTCTCCCTCTCTCTCTCTCTCTCTCCATTCTTAGTAATATGTATGTGTTTAAAATGGCTTTTGATTAAATAGATTTAATTGGTTTTTATTTTAATTAATGAATTAGGTAGTTATTTTGTGAGATTCCATCACTTAACTACAATTTTCTCCTCATTTTCAGCAAAACACTATTTTCATTCATTTCTCTCCATAATTCTTTTCTCCCAAACACTCTCTTAATATCTCTTAAACAATTTTCAAGAAATCCTTTCAAGTTCTTCAAGATTTTGCTAAGGAAAAGTTGTCATTCATTGAGGGAGGCAATGATTGGAGGTAAATCTCGTTCTCAACCTCTAATCAAAGTTCTTTATTGAAATTCCCAAGATATTTGGCTTCTAATTAATGTTTTTGGTTGAGTTTTCTTTATAGTTTTGATTGGAGATCAAAATCTTGTAAAAATATGGTTGAAATCTTAATTTTCGAACTTGTTTTGTTAAGCTCTGTTATGGATTGATTTTAATTGAGTTTTAAGTTGGTTAATATGTTGAAATGAAGTTTTGATAACATAGATTCCGAAATCCTCGAGATCCTTAAGTTTCTTGTTAGCTTTGAGTGAGTTTTTGAGGTGAAATGGTGGAATCTTGCCTGCTGGAGGTATAAGGATGGGTTAGGTTGTTTATTAGATGTGTTTTGATGTTTATAATGGATTGGAAGTGATGTATGTTGGATGGGTTTGATTTAGGAAGCAATCGATTGAGTTTTGGGTTGTTTCAGATGGGTAAATTGGTGTAGTTTGGGTGAGCAACGAGTGTGTGAATTGTTGCTGGTGTTGAAATGCCTTTTAATGCATTTAGATCTCTGTTTTGTTGTTGTGAAAACAAGGAATCTTGATTAGGGAGAAAACGAGGCATTGTTGGAGGCTCCGGAAGAGTAATTTTCGTGTCGGCGAGCAAGGCTTCGCGTATCAGTGAGTGGAAATGGATTTTCCAGCTTTGTAACGCTTTGAGCGTGGTCTTGGGAGCTTAGTGTAAGTTTGAAACACTTAGCTAAGCTCAAGAGTAAGTGATTCAAAAGTCTCTCTCGGAAATGTGCTATGTTTTGATAAAAATGCACTTGAGTTAATTATGGTTTTAATCACTGTTTTAAAGCATGGTTAATGCTGGATTTTAATGCCATTGTGTTAAGGATGCACTAGGTAAGTGATCGTTGGTTTTATGTGATTAATGCAAATGATGTCGAGCATGGTTATGCTTGTGGTAATTGCATTGTATTTATGCTTGTAAAACAGTGGATTAATGATTTTAAATGATTATATTGGCAAGTGATGAAAGTGGTTTTTGGTTCTTATAATCGAATATAGTTAGTCGGCTATAGGATTGGGTGCATCGTGAATAAAGTCGCCTTGGATGTCGAGGGGTTGTGATTGTGTCGTAATCTCCATCCAAGTACCCTAACGATTGAGGCTAAGATCACAACGGTGGATGGTTTAGTCCTGTGTGTGAATCTTGTTGTTGTGTCCCTTACTCTCGTTAGTAGAATTATACAACTACTGATGAGTGATGTGAGGGGTTGTGATTGTGCCATTAATCTCCATCACGCGTGTTGAGGGGTTGTGATTGTGCCATGTAACTCCACGTTGTGTATTCCGGTAGTATGTATGAAGCGTGTGGGACAACGCTTGTAATCTGCGTATTCGATTGTGTCACTTGAGTTGGTTTTGATATGGCTGAGAAATGATCACTTGTAAGCCAATATAATGATGATGACTAACGGTTTAAGCATGAGATGCTTGTGATTATGCTAGAATGCATGTGATGCTTGGTAAAGCATGAGCAAAGGTTTAGTTGCTGTTTTAAAATGATGCATATGAGCATATGGTTTAAAAATTGCATTGATGCCATGAGAGGGCATGTTTTAAGTAAAGACATGTGTTGATAAATGATGTTTTGACCGGTTATGTGAAATGCATTGATTAATATTGTTTAGCGATCCTCACTAAGCTTTGTGCTTACGCTCATTTGTTTCATCAATGCAGAGAATTAGGCATTTGAGGCAGCGTGAAAGCAAGGGGAATCCAAGCACTTTGGTCTAGCAAAGTATGTGGTTTTTCTTTGGTGTAATAAGAGGCAATGGGTGAAATTTCTACTTTTGGTTGATTGAGGATGTTGGTTATTACTTTGTTCATATTTGGTTTGGTATTTTTGAGTTGTAATTGGCCTTTGAAGTTTGATTGATGCATGATTGTGGCCTTTAGCTTTTGATTGCTTTTAAAGACTAGGAAGCATGCCTATAGAACGTTTTTGCTACTGGAAAGAGGTGTTTCGATACGGGTTTCGGAACGCACCCGAGTATCGAAACGGTCAACCTGGTTTCGAACGATCGTTTCAGTACAGGGCTTTGTGTTTCGAAACACCCGACCGTTGGAGTTGAATTTGAATTGTTTCAGGTTTTTGTTTCTTACATTTTGGTCCCTGGATCTTGAGTGCTTAATTAAATGAGTTTGGATGATCCGTTTAAGGTGAAATTTGACATGTAGACTTAGTATATGGTTAATTCTGAATTGGTAACCTTAAAATTTGTTTAGTCATTATAATTTTGAAAAGTTACATTGTAGTCCCTAAAAGACGATCATATGCAATTGAACCTCTAATTGAACTTCGTTCGTTGTGCCGCTTCCGCTAAAATGTTTTGCTATTCACATAGGTTAATAATGTGCATCTAGAAAAGTTAAAAAGAAAAAAAAGGTCATCAATCAAGGTTGACTTTCACGAGTTGACTTTAGTTTTCCTTATGTAATCTTCTTAATTCGGGTAGGACGTCTAGGCCAGGCTAAGGGGGTTACACTTGTTGGTATCAGAGCCAGGTTTCGAAAGAATTGGGAATGTTGGTATGTGAAATTGATATGTGTTGACGTATTTTGTTTGAAAAGCATGTAATTGGTTGAATTTTGAAGCTTATGCTACATTGAATTGATGTAAATCGTATGTGGAATGAATATGATGGTATGATGATGATGTGATGTTGATATGTGCTGATTTTGGATAATGGAAAGCATGTTGAGCATGATGTTTCATTGTATGCTATGCTATGTTGAGGGAAATTGGGGTGCCCATTACCTTATTACACTAATCAAATGTTTTTGTAAACTTGGATCCTTGCTTGAAGCTGGCCTAAATGGTTCGATTTGTTTTTGTTGTTATGCTTGTTTAAAATAGCACTATGGGTCCAAGGAAAGAGCTGGGGTCGAATACAATAGTGCCTCAAGGCGACCAGGGTGAGCAAGCGACTCGTGTCCCCTGGTGGAAATCTACCTCATCCGCCACCACCTAGAGGTGGGGAGCAGGTGCAGCAAGGACATGCTGGTCTGGGTTTGGGTGATTAATGTCATTGGTTCAGGTGATCATCGGGGCGTTTCATGCTGCTGTTGCCGGAGTGCATATACAGGCCCCTGCAGCTTGGCAGGCATTCTTACCATTGGAGAGGTTGAGGAGCCTATGAGTTGTGGATTTCTTCGGAATGTCTCATGAGGTGTCAAAGGCCTGGTTAGCGGGTACGATCAGTATCATGTATCAAATGGGATGCAATGACGTGCGCAAGCTGGGATGCGCAGTTTCTTTGTTGCAAGGTGATGCCTATAGCTGGTTTGGAACCCAATGAGGTGGATTGGGAGTGTTTCAGAGGTGCCTTCAAGAGGAAGTGTTTGGGGGTGAGATACTTGCACGAGAAGAAACACGAGTTTATGTCGCTAGTTTAAGGCAATTCTTTTGTGGCCGAGTACGAGGTCCAGTTCGTACGCATGTGCCAGTATGCCCCTGAGCTGATGCCTAGTGAGAGGCACCGATGTGATTGCTTCTGGTACGGGCTGGTACAGAAAGTCAAGACGTACATGTTGGTTGCGGATTATACCGACTTCGATGTGCTTGTGTGTCGAGCCAAAGACACTTTATCCGTGCAAGGTCATGTTTTTCTTGTGGATTTGAAGGAGTTACCCTTCTATGGTTTTGATGTGATCCTTGGCATGGATTGGTTGTTTGAGCATAGGGTTGTGGTTGACTTTGATGTCAAACGAGTCACTTTAAATATTGCCGATGATTATGAAGTAGTGGTGGTAGGTGAGAATGTGAAATTCTTGTCGAATGTGATTTCGGTTTTGGAAGCAAACCATATGATGAGGTTGGGTTGTGAGGCTTACCTTGCCTATGTAATGAATCCTGGCACAAAGGATGTTCGTGTGCAAGATATCCGAACCGTTTGCGATTTTCCGGGTGTCTTTCCGGAAGAATTGCCTGGGTTGCCACCAAACAGGGAAGTTGAGTTTGGTATCAAGTTGTACGAGAATACAACTATGGTGTCCATTTCTCCTTATTGCATGGCACCTAAAGACCTAAAAGAGTTGAAAACGCAACTGCAGAAGTTGTTGGATCGAGGTTTCATCCGGTCGAGTGTGTCACCTTGGTGTGCACCGGTCTTGTTTGTAAAGAAGAAAGATGGGACAATGCGGATGTGCATAGATTATCGGCAACTGAATAAGTTGACGATCAAGAACAAGTATCCCTTGCCTAGAATTGATGATCTCTTTGACCAGTTCCGGGGAGCCTCAGTGTTTTCTAAGATAGACTTGAGGGCGGGATATTACCAGTTGAAGGTGAAGGATGTGGATGTACCTAAGACAACTTTTAGACAAGGTATGAGCATTACGAGCTCTTAGTGATGTCGTTTGGTTTGACCAACACACCTGCTGCTTTCATGGACATGATGAATCATGTCTTCCATGAATTCTTGGACCAATTTGAGGTGGTGTTCATCGATGATATCCTTGTGTATTCGCGTACCGAGGAGGATCTTGATAGACACTTAAGAATCGTTTTGCAAGCGTTGTTGGAAAACCAGTTGTATGCCAAGTTAAGTTAGTGTGAGTTTTTGCTTAGAAAGGTGGTCTTCCTTGGACATGTTGTGTTAGCTGAGGGTATTTGTGTTGATCCGCACAAAGTAGAGGGTGTGATGAGTTGGAAAGTGTCTAAGTTAGTAACAGAGGTACGAAGTTTCCTTGGTCTAGCTGGGTATTACCGTAGGTTTGTCGAGGGTTTCTCGAAGATAGCTGAACCTTAGACCAAGTTGTTGCAAAATAATGTTTGTTTTGAGTGGACAGATGTGAGGCAACAAGCTTTTGAGAAGCTGAAGGAAGCTTTGACACAAGCTCATGTTCTGATTCAGCCTGAGTCTAGTAAGGAGTTTGTGGTTTATAGTGATGCGTCCATTGTTGGTTTGGGCTGTGTGTTGATGCAGGAAGGTAAGGTAGTAGCTTATGCATCTAGACAATTGAAGGTGCATGAGCGTAATTACCCTACTCATGATCTTGAGCTTGCGGCTGTTGCGTTTTCTTTGATGATCTGGAGGCATTACCTGTACGGGGAGAAGTGTGTTTTGTTCATGGATCATAAGATTTTGAAGTATCTCATGTCTCAGAAGGAGTTAAACCTTAGGCAACGTCGTTGGGTGAAGTTGCTTAAGGATTATAATCAAGTGACTAACAACAACCTCATTTCTAAAAACATATCGGATACATGAATTACCAAGGTTTGTCCCAAAGCCTTCATACACTCTAACGGCATCTCAAGGCTCAGACACAAGAGCAACCCTCCACCATTGTGACACTTGTGGTGGAGTATTCGGTTCAATTACAACCCCTCAACACCACTCATCGGTAGATGTATAGCCCTCTAACGAGAGATGTGATACATACAAGGTTTGCACTAGGGATCTACCCTCAATCGTTGCAACCTTAAAAAATCCTCAATCGTTTGGGTACTTGGATGGAGTTTTCGGTACAATCACAACCCCTCAACATCCAGGGCGACTTGTTTATAGTGCACTCAGTCCTATAGCCGGCTAACTATATCTGATTTCATTTATAAAACTCTTTACACAACATCACTTGCCAATATAATCCACATTTCATGCATACCTCACTGTTTTTTCCAAAGCATTTATAATATGCCATAATACAAGCATTAAACCATGCTTCAAAACTCATGTATCAACACATGCATGCAAGGATCACTTACCTAGTGCATCCTTAAACCACAAGGCATCATCAAACACATTTTATACACTCAAAACATGTTTTAAAACAGTAGGTAAGCGCATTTAAAATCAAGTGCAACCAAAGGATTAAACTAGCTCAATCCGGGAAAGAAAATCACTTTACTTAATTCTGAACTTAGTAAAGCGTTTCAAGCTCTTACTAAGTTCCCAAAACCTTTTCTAAAATGTTTTCATGCTAGAATATCAAGTTCCACTCACTGACTTGCGAAACCACACTTGCCGACGCAACACTCAAACGTCCAAAGCCTACAAAACAATTTCGTTTGATTCCGGAATACTATCCCATGTTTTCAACACATCAAAACAGAGGTTAAATTCATCATAATGCATCCAAAACACCAGCAATCAAAAGAAAACCTGCAGTCCTGCTCTAAGGCATCAAATTACCCATCCGAAACAACTGAAAACTCAATCGATTGATCTCCAACCTCAGCGCAGCCATCACCCAACACATCTAACACATTTTAGGCATAAATCAACATCCAAAAACAACCTAAAACCATTCTTATACCTCCAGCAACTCAGATCCCACATTACACCCCAAAATCCTAACCAAAAACACTTTAAAACCAATGATCTCAAGGATTTTAGAATTAATATGATTAAGACTCTTTTTCAACATCATAAACCTTCCAAATATTGTTTAGAAATCATCTCCAACAAATCAAATCAAGACTCCTCCAAAAATCACATTAAAACCATTTTTTCTAATAGGATTTAACCAATTTATCAAACCAATAACAAAACCACAATAAAAAACATTGATAAAGAGTCAAATATCTTGAGAATTTAATTAAAGAACTTTGATTAGAGGGTTAGCACGAAATTTACCTCCAATCCTTGCCTCTCTTTTAATTTGGCATGTTTAGCTTTCAAGAATCTTGAAGAAATGTGAGAAAATCACGAAGAAGAAGTTGGAAATCAAGAGAGGAAATAAAAATGATTAAAATATGGAAATTGAGAGAAAATGGAGAGTTTTTATCTGAAGTGAAAAGGATAGAATGAAAAGATCGTAAAATTTTTGTTAACCAAAATGACTACCTTTCTGATTAAATCAATTAAAGCCATTTTAATATTTAATAAATCATTTAAAACACATACAAACTTAGAGAAAAGGCTTAATTGCCATTAAGCTCCCTAAAGATTCTAAGATCTTGACTCTTTTTGAAAAACACCCCTTTTCCCACAACTTTAAAACTTTACATTTTGGTCATTCCCCAAAATGTATGTCTTTCAAAACTTGTTTGTCAAAATTGATTAACCAACCTCTTAAATATATTTTTAGAGGATTTTAGATTTTTTTTACCATATTTTTATCCCATCTTGAACCTTGATTTCCCTGAACTACATTTTAACGATTCGAACCGCCAACCTTCGGTTCCACCAGCCTAATCCGACACACAAAACACCTTGGCCCAAAATTGGGGCGCTACAGTATATGTGTTGTGGATTCGATGCTGCTAATGGTATTATGATAAACATGATTTCTTGTCTATATTCTTAAATATATTTCTTGAAATCTACATCTTTGCATAGACCGAACTACTACAAATCTTGTCTTAACTCTTTTGACTAAATGTTACTTGTACTAATAATCGGTTAGAACTAGGAGCTACCTCACTAAGTACACATTGTACTTATCACTATTGTTTTCATTCTTCCCAACCTACATGTCAAAGTGATCTCAAAGTCAATTCCTTGAGCTTGAAGCAAGACACAAGCAAATCTAGAGTATGACTTCATACTTATTTTGTAATGCTCCTAAATGGTGGCACCTAGACTTGTGTATAGTTAATGCTAGGTCATGCATTTTGCTTATTTTGAAAGTCTGTATATATGATCTTGATCTTTAAAGTTTGTGAAGACTTGGTAGTTAACTCTTGATGCCTATAATGTCATAATTTTGTATCAATGGTATAGTCACGACTTGATGAATGTTGGAATGCAAACATGTTGAATATTAAATTGTTATAGTCGAATGTGTATGGATATGAATCATTATATGCTTAGTTTACTTGTATGCTCTATTCGATTCATCATTGTGTTGGTAACTTGCTCCTAGTCCGATTGATAAAGGTTTTGATAGTTAGCCATGAATTCTAAATAATGTTATTCTTGTTAAAGGATGCTTAACTGTGATATGGTTTGAATGTGTACACTTAGTAGCATGTTTAGTTAAACCAACATGATATGCTCACATGTCTTGAATGTGATATCCTTGAAGACCATGCTTAGTTAATTCGATTTGAGTATGTCATTGTAAGCATGTTAGTTTAATGTCATAAGATTGTTCAAGATGCGCATAAATGAGGTTGGATTGAAATGAATGCGATCTAGTCTAATTGTGCTATTCGAATATCATGGAAGATCACTTGAATATGTTGCAAACATTCTTGAATGTAGTTGGAAAGTGATTAATCAATTGGTGTCCAATAATGAATAAGAAGCATGTTCATACTTGTTTGATTGAATTTGATTGTCTATGCTCCTTGTAGTTCCTCAACTCATCTAATAAAGATGAGCTCAAAAAGTTTTAAATGGTTCATGTTTTCCCATTTGTTCCCAACACTCCCTAACCGATTTACTCCTAAACCAAGTGGGGGTGTTACACCGTGTAACCTTACAGCTTCTGCAATGTACAACTCTGCCAACTTATCCAACATATACGTTGTATGCACAGCTATGAAATGCGCACGCTTCGTAAGACTGTCCACAGTCACCAAAATAGAGTTCTTCTTTGACGGGGTGAAAGGCAAACCCGACATGAAATCCATCGTAATCATCTCCCATTTCCATTCTGGTATCTTTAAAGGTCGTAATAGCCTGGAATGAAACTGATGCTCAGCTTTCACGTACTAACAAACCATACACTAAGTCACAAATTCATCAACATCCTTCTTCAACCCAACGCAATAATACTCATCCTTCAACCCAAGATACATCTTAATACTACCAAGATACATAGCAAAAGGACTACTATGAGCCTCAATCAGAATAGTGCACCTCAGCTCAACATCATCCGACACAGCTGTTCAACTCTTTAGACACAAAACACCATCATCATTAAAACAAAAGTCCGTCGAATTACCATATGCTATATCTTGAACATGCAGTACCAACGAATCATCAAGCAACTGATTCTCCTTAATCAACTGAACAAAGGAAGGTTTCACTTGCAACTCGGCTATCAATCCACCATACCGCGACACACTCAATCGTGCAAACATGGCTCTCAACTCCAAACCTACCTTTCAACTCAAAGCATCAGCCACTACATTAGCCTTTCCACTGGGATACTCTATCGTCAAGTCATAATCCTTACGTGACTCCAACCATCTTCGTTGCCTAAGATTCAACTCTTTTTGAGAAATCAAATACTTTAAACTTTTATGATCCGTATACACCACACACTTTTATCTATAAAGGTAATGTCTCCAAATCTTCAATGCAAACACAACAACAGTCAACTCAATATCATGCGTAGGATAATTGCACTCATGCACCTTCAACTGCCAAGATACATACGCCACAACTCTTCTATCTTGCATCAACACACACCTTAATCCCACATAGGATGTATCACTATAAATCACAAACTCTTTACCCTATTCGAGTGGAATCAAGATCGATGCTATGGTAAAAACTTCCTTCAACTCCTCAAAAGCTCGTTGTCGCATCTTCGTCCACTCGAACTTAACATCCTTTTGCAACAAATTCGTCAAAGGAGCAGCAACCTTAGAAAAAACATCCACAAAACGATGATAATAACACGCTAAGCCCACGAAACTATGAACCTCCGACACTTATTTAGGTTGTTTTCAATTCACAACCACCTCAACTTTCTGCGGATTCACACGAATTCCTTCAACCGACACAGCATGACCAAGGAACACCACTTCATTAATCCAAAATTCACACTTTCTCAATTTAGCATATAACTGATTGTCCAACAAGGCCTGCAACACAATCCGCATATGTCTATCACGCAGCGAGAGTTAGGGTCGATCCACAGGGAGTATGAGTTCTAACACCCTTTCGTTCTGACTTAGACCAAGAAACCTATAAAAATAAAACTGGGGGTTTAAATAAGTAATTTGAGTAATGGAAAAATAATAAGAACGAAAAGAAATATTGAAATGAATTAGCCTCAAGCTACGCTTTTCCATGACATCCTCAATCACCAAAATGGATTTTTCTTCAACCTTCTTGCCGGTTACAGTCAACAAGGCCCAACCCTTGCAACTTACTTCTCTTTGGTAAACTCGACTCCTAGGGAAATCCTTGAAATCAATCTTTAGTTGGTTAGCTACGGCAATCGATGCTAACTCAAGCCTAAATTAATGTTGGAGAAGCTCGTGCTCGGATAATCGTCTCGATGAGAATTGTTTCTGATTTTGATTCCCCTAAGTAGACCGCCACTAAGTTTGTTCTTAGGGAGTTGAATTGGCTACAAGCTTTTCCTCGTCCCCGACAATGGATCTAAACTACTTCTAATCCGATAATGTCTTCAGAAAGAAACAATTGAGATTCCTAAAGGTTAGGCTGATTGCCTAACCAATTTTGCAGAGAATCAAAAAAAGAAATGTTAAAGGAAAGAAAGAACTTCTTCTAATCTCATGAGTTTAGTCGGGTTTGGCGTTGCTCTTGGCTAAAGAGGATTTAGTTAAGCATGGTTGGTGAAGAAACCATACTTAATTGAATAATGAAGGAAATGGAGAAAATGGAAATGAGGGAAAAATAGAGAATTGTATTAAACTTCAAGAAGATGAAAAACAATAAGCAAGTGATGTCTAACTACCCCGAAAGTGGGGAATTTATAGTATCCGAAAAACCCTAAAAAAACTAAAATGATATATCCCAAAAATAATTTAAATTACATAAGATAATTTTCCGAAGTTTTAAATTTAAAAATTAAAACATGGATGATAGGCTATCTGATAAGCGGCTTGATAAGCTATCACTGCTGCTGACGTCAGCTTCTAGAAGATGCTGACATGGCGCCCAGTCAGCACTTATGCTATAGTTCCTGCCCATGAATCTGCCCACGACTCTAGAACTTCTGTTGATTTCGGCCTTTTCTAGTCTTATTTCTAGCCACACGGTCCTGCACGAAAAAGAATAGAACAACCCCCATTTCAGCATCTAAAGTCATCCATTTAATTAAAATTAGAACTAAAACCATAACCAATCTAGCCACTCATCAAATTCCCCCTCACTTATCTGATGCTTGCCCTCAAGTATCGAAGATTAAGATCAATCTCTCACTCTTAAATTCACAAAGTTCCCTTGCCTACAATATGAGTTAGTTATCTCAACAAGTAAGAAACTAAAGGTGCACATGGATTATATCAAGAATAGCAGAGATTATTAAACAAAAAAGCATTTCTACAACCAATTAAATTAGAAACTTATTCAAGGAATTTATCCAAACTACTCAAAGTGCATCATGTGTAGCAAAACTAATCAGAGCATTAATAGACTTATGATGAAATCCAATCTCTATTACAAGATGAACCAAATGCATAAACTTAATTTTTCTTTGCTAGAACCAGTGGTAGGCACTTCTAGCATTTTTCACTTTGCTAGAGCCAGTGATAGGCACCTCTAGCTTTTTTTTCTTTGCTTTGCTAGAGCCAGTGATAGGCACCTCTAGCTTTTTTTTCTTTGCTTTGCTAGAGCCAGTGATAGACACCTCTAGCTATTTAGATCTTTTTTTTTTCGTTTACTATCAAATTCATGCATATAATTTTGACAGATACTCAAACACTAGATCTATAATGCTAAGATTAGTTTGGCACACTTGAGGGGACAAAGAGCAAAAGAATATCCTTCAGATTTTAACTAATTAGTCATGGAATGTTAATATGATAATAAAAACACTATTCAAGTTATAATCCATCATGCTATCTTAAAATTCCTAACAAGTTAAGATTACAAAAATTATATGGCAACCAAAGGACAAGGTGAATCTAAAGAGCAAGAGCAAGAGCAAGAGTGAGCAAAAATTATAAGGCAACTAATGGACAAGTAAGAAAGAAATTCGACAAGAATATCCACCTCTCGCTTAAGCGTAATGCCCCATTATGCAAGGAAAAAGTAAAAAGAGAGGAGGAGGGAACTCACCGAATCATTTTTCTGCGGGGTGTCAAACATGGTGTCGGTGCCCAAAGAGTGGAATGATAATGATGATGGAGATGGTGGCCGCGTCGTCCGACATTGAGATGACACCGCAGCCCCCCATTATCGGACGAGTGAGTAACGTGACTAGCGGATGTAGGGTTTGAGTGTCGGCCTGGAGTGCTGCGTCTCCCGGCTGAACGCATATGGGTTTCGGATGGTTGGTACACTGGAGATGTAGTACGATGATTGGGGCTGGGTGTTAGCTGCAGCGGCTCGGAGTCACTGCCGGTCGCCATGAACTGTCGCGGTGCAAAGCGATGCCGTCTGCCAATGATGAGCGGCGACTGCCGCGGAAGGCGGGCCTGCACCCTGGTGCGTGGCATGGTTGTCGGGTGAGGTTTGGTTTTAGGGTGGAGGTTGAAGATGAGTGGAAGATGACTGCTCGTGTAGGGAAAAAGAAAAGAAGGAATTGGGTTTTGTTTTTTAATAATAAAAAGAATAAAAAGTGGTAGGTTATTTGGGGAAAAGGACGACTTTGGGGATAAGATGAGGGATTTTCGGGTGATAAAGTGGGGTCTACGGGTTTTTTGTTTTTTTTTTCAAAAACAACAATTTTGGTTGGGTTTAAAATGCGTCTAAAAGGATTGTGGTTTTATCTAAAAGTGGGGCATGTGGAATTTAGATAAAGGGGTAGGATAAAGATGGGTGTATTTTAAATGGTGATTGGATATATTTGAACCATGCCACGCACATTCATTCGAATATCCCTTTCTTTATTATCTGAAAATAAGAAAAATAATTATTAGATAAATAAATAAAATTTAAAATAAAATTAAGAAAATAAAAAAAACAACGAAAATAGAAAATAAATGGGTTGCCTCCCATTCAACGCTTTATTTAACGTCACTAGCTTGACGACCTGGTTCAGGCTACAGGCATTGCGACAAATACTTCTTCCAGTTCTTGCGCTTTATCCAACTGAGTATTTCCCTAAGAGAAATTTTGCAATTAGAGAGTTTTTTACTGGAAATATTTCTCTTTCACTCTTCAATTTATTTGGAGGTAATTTTAACTCCAAATTCAATCCCTGCAAAATGAAAGAAAACATTTTACATTTCAATGGACTTAGGCGTAAATTAGAATGAACAGAAGAAACATTTTTCATCTCCTTAATTCCTTTTCCGTTATCCTTCAAATCGTTGCACGAATCATCAACAAATTTAGATTTTATAAATTCTTCAACGACAGGCTCAATAACATATATAAAATTTATACTAGCAACATTATCAGGATGTCACATCGCTTTGTAAACGTCAAATTTTACGATCTCACCATCAAACTCCATTGTAAGAATTCTGCTTCTTATATCTATTTTTGTATTTTCAGTACTAAGGAAGGGACAACCAAGAAGAATTTCTGAAGACGAGTTTGATCAGACGTTTTCCATATCAATTACGTATAAATCCGCCGGAAAATAAGCTCATTTACCTGCACCAAAACATTCTCGAGCACTCCTTCAGGGTATATTTCAGATCTATCGGTCAACTACAAAGTCACTTTTGTATCTTTTAGAGGTTCAGTAGAAAGTGATTTATATAAAGATAAAGGCATAACATTAATTGAAGCACCTAAATCACACATGGCTCGTTTAAAACCATCCTTGCCGATTTTGCAAGGAATTGCGAACATACCTTGGTATTTTAATTTTGGTTGTAGCCGTTGCTGAAAAACTACAGATATATTTTCTCCCATGTTTACCTTTTTAATCCCGATAAGTCACCTTTTATTTGTGCACCAAAATTTCCTTCTCTTCGTCTTGTTTGTCGTGCTTCACCAACCTTGAGGGGAAAGCGATGGGGTGTAGCGAAGGGAGAAGGTGCAAGGGTTGGATCGAGCATACCTTTTCTAGTAGGGCTGATTGTTTTTTGTCTTCTTTTTGTACGCCATCTTATTTAGCTTTAGGTTTGATGATTGTACCACTTCGTAGAGTGATGGCGTTCACATTCTCTCTTGGATTGGGCTTCGCTTGAGAAGGTAATTTCCCTTTGGATTCTAAGCGACTTACCGCTAACGTTAGTTGACTTATTTGTTTGTCAATTTCTTCAAAGTGACCTTCGGTCCTTAGTTGAAATTTTTCTTGGGCTATCACTAACTATTCAACAATTGACTTCAACGATGGCTTCTGTGGTTGATATTGTTGTGGTGCAGTTGGTTGATAAGCTTGATTTGGCCTCTGGTTTTGCTCGTAACCAAAGTTTGACTGGTTTCTTCATCCCTAATTATATGCATTTCCTATTGTATTGGCTTGAGCGATATCAACTTCCTGAATCATCGGACAACAGTCTGTCGGATGTTCTGGACTAGTACATATTCTGCAAAGTCTAGTTGTTTTCCTTTTATCTGCAACAAGATATTGTACTATTTCAGCTAATTTATCAATCTTATTTTCCAAAGAAATTGGACTTACCTCGCGAACCCTTCGAGATGGTTCACTAGATGGATTAAACCTTTGCGAGTTGGCGGCCATGGTTGATATTAACGTTTTTGCCGCTGTATGAGTCATATTGACTAGAGCTCTATCGCTTGCCGCATCCACTACTTTCATATCCATGGGTGTCAATCCTTCATAAAAATACTGAAGGAGGGTTTGTTCCGACAATCCATGTTGTGGACAATTTGTACATAACTTTTTAAACCTCTCCCAGTATTCATATAAAGATTCAGATTCCTTTTGTTGAATGCTCAGGATGCTGCGCCTTATTTCACTCACTTTTGCCGCAGGGAAGAACCTGTCAAGAAAGAATTTAGCCATGTCATTCCAGGTTGTAACAGAGTTTGGGGGTAAATCAAATAACAAATCTTTTGCGATATCAGCTAAAGAAAATGGAAAAGCTCTCAGTTTAATTTGATCATCAGATACTCCCTGAGGTTTTGTGCTTAGACAAACCATGTGAAATTCCTTCAAATGTTTGTGAGGGTTTTCCGTTGGCAAACCGTGAAAAGTAGGTAAAAGGTGGATCAAACCCGTTTTTAGCACAAATGGTGTTTCACCATTTGGGAAGGTTATACACATTGGCTGCTGGCCATCGAGCGCCGCATTTTGCTGGCAAATAGTTAGATTTTCGTCTCCCATCGGATCCAGGTCTTCGTTGGTATGATCGAAGTTGGACTTCACTTCGGATGTTATCTCTAGATCGTGTTCATGTCTTTGCTAGCGTTGTTTGTTCTTCTTTTCCCGAAGTGTTTGTGTGTGCAACTTTCGGGCTAGTGCATCGATTTCCAGGATGAGTTCAAATTGTTCTCCCGAATTGCTCCTGGTCATAAATCAAATTGAACAATATTAGTACTTTTCTGTACTCCCTGGCAACGGCGTCAATTTTGACACGCGTCGTATAGTGTCAAAATAAATCCTTAAACTCAAATAAATAAGAATAAAAATAGTATAGCGAGAGTAAGGGTCGATCCACATGGAATAAGAGTTCTAACACCCTTCCGTTCTGACTTAGACCAAGAAACCTGTAAAAATAAAAGTGGGGGTTTAGAGAAGTAATTTGAGTAATGGAAAAATAATAATAACGAAAAGAAGTATTGAAATGAATTAGCCTCAAGCTACGCTTTGCCACGACATCCTCGATCACCAAAATGGATTTTTCTTCAACCTTCTTGCCGGTTACAGTCTACAAACCCCAACCCTTGCAACTTACTTATCTTTGGTAAACTCGACTTCCAGGGCAATCCTTGAAATCAAGCTTTAGTTGGTTAGCTACGACAATCGATGCTAACTCAAGCCTAAATCAATGCTGGAGAAGACCGTGCTCGGATAATCGTCTCGATGAGAATTGTTTTCGATTTTGATTCCCCTTAGTGGACCGCCATTAAGTTTGTTATTAGGGAGTTTAATTGGCTACAAGCTTTTCCTCGTCCCCAACAATGGATCTAAACTACTTCTAATCCGACGACGTCTTCGGAATGAAATAATTGAGATTCCTAAAGGTTAGGCTGATTGCCTAACCAATTTTGCAGAGAATCGAAAAAAGAAATGTTGAAGGAAAGAAAGAAATTCTTCTAATCTCACGAGTTTAGTCGGGTTTGGCGTTGTTCTTGGCTATAGAGGATTTAGTTAAGTATGGTTGGTGAAGAAACCATAATTAAATAATGAAGGAAATGGAGAAAATGGAAATGAGGGGGGGGATAGATAATTGTATTAAACTTCAATAGCTACGACAATCGATGCTAACTCAAGCCTAAATTAATGCTGGAGAAGCCCGTGCTCGGATAATCGTCTCGATGAGAATTGTTTTCGATTTTGATTCCCCTTAGTGGACCACCATTAAGTTTGTTCTTAGGAAGTTTAATTGGCTACAAGCTTTTCCTCGTCCCCAACAATGGATCTAAACTACTTCTAATCCGACGACGTCTTAGGAATGAAACAGTTGAGATTCCTAAAGGTTAGGCTGATTGCCTAACCAATTTTGCAATGAATCGAAAAAAGAAATGTTGAAGGAAAGAAAGAAATTCTTCTAATCTCACGAGTTTAGTCGGGTTTGGCATTGTTCTTGGCTATAGAGAATTTAGTTAAGTATGGTGGGTGAAGAAACCATAATTAAATAATGAAGGAAATGGAGAAAATGGAAATGAGGGGGGGGGGGGAATAGATAATTGTATTAAACATCAAGAAGATGAAGAACAATGAGAAAGTGATGTCTAACTCACCCCCAAAGTGGGGTATATATAGTATTCGAAAAACCCTAAAAAACTAAAATGATAAATCCCAAAAATAATTTAAATTACATAGGATAATTATCCCAAGTTTGAAATTTAAAAATTAAAATCTGGATGATAGGCTATCTGATAAGCGGCTTGATAAGCTATCATTGTTGCTGATGTCAACTTCTAGAAGATGCTGACATGGCGCCCAGTTAGCATTCATGCCCATGAATCTGCTTACGACTCCAGAACTTCTGCAGATTTCAACTTTTTCCAGTCTGATTTCTAGCCACATGGTCATGTACTAAAAGGCATAGAACAACCCACATTTCAGCATCTAAAGTCATCCATGTAATCAAAATTAGAACTAAAATCATAACCAATCTAGCCACTCATCAGATATCATCAATAAACACAACCACAAATTGATCCAAGAATTCATGGAACATCGGATTCATCATGTGTGAAAGTTGCAGTCGTATTTGTCAACCCAAAAGGCATCACCAAAAACTCATAATCCCTGTAACGAGTACGAAAGGCTATTTTCGGCAAATCTCTATCCTTCACCTTCAACTGATAGTATCACGGTTTCAAATCAATCTTGGAAAACACTGTTGTACCACATAATTGATCGAATAAGTCGTCAATTCATGGTAAAGGATACTTGTTCTTTATCGTCAACTTGTTCAGTTGCCAATAATTATTGCACATTCTCATAGTTCCATCTTTCCTTTTCACAAACAACACCGCCGCTCCCCACGGTGATACACTAGGCCTAATAGACCCACAATCTGACAACCCTGAAGTTGTTTATTCAATTCTTTCAATTCTTTAGGTGTCATGCAATTCGGAGCAATAGACACTGGATCCGTATCCGAATATGTCTCGATACAAAACTCTACCTCTCTATCCAACGCCAATCCATGTAACCCCCTCGACCCAGCCTAGCCGATAGACCGAACCGAACGAGTCACGAGAGGAATATTGAAGTAAACCGAGAAAGTTTACCTCAATAAACGACCCTATTTTTTTTATCCTGTCTAGATGCACGTTACAACCCAAAGAGTTAAACGGGTTCAGCAGAACGCACATGAATCCAATCACACATCAATTGAACTCAAAACGGCATTTAGGGACCAACATGTAAACTTATAAAATTCCAAGAGTTGTTCCCAATTTCGGTTTACCAACCTTTAATTAGTCTCATTACATGCATCTTTGTCAAAAACTCGGCTCAAAAATAAACATTCAAACTCATTTAATTGCATCCACAAAATTCAGGGACTAAAATGTAAAGATTCAAAACATTCAAAGATGCCATCTAACTAGATTAACTACCACCGTATCGATACCCTTAGAGAGGGTATCGATACGCCCTCAACAAGAAAACTCCCAGACTCAGCAATACAAGGCCCGTACCGATACGCTCAAGCCCCGTATCGATACACCCAAAACTAGTAGTCAAAATGTTTATCGATACGTTCTCCTGTATCGATACACCCCTCTATTTTATGAAGACCGTATCGATACACTTACCCAATGTGCTGGTTTTACATACTTTAAACTATCCAAAGGTAGTCCAACATAATTTTAAGCATACATATAACTCAAGTACAATTCAACCATCAAATATGCAAGGCACGACAACATCGTATCATGGAAATCATCAACAATGTATTCTAGAGGCATGCTTCCTATGAAATTCAAGCATCCAAAAGTCAAATCTCGAAATAAAGCTTAATCCAACAATTATAGGCCATTTACAAACCAATATAGGCATACCAAACATATACCAAAACAGAAAATACCAAAACAACTAACTTCAAGACATTGGACACCCACATTGCCTTTATTACTCTAGTCCATAACCAAACATACATTCAAGTGAAGCCTCTTCGGATTCCTTTACGGGTTGCTGCCTCCAAATACTTAGTTATCTACATTGATGTGCAAAAGAGAGCATAGTGAGGAATGCTAAAAGACCAAAAATACCATCAATGCTTAAAACCATTTTAACACTTTTGAAAACCATCATGCCCTCTTTGAAATTCATGAACTTCATCATTAAAATTAGAATGTTATACACCATGCAACAAGAATCAAATACTTCAACAGCAAAATCCAATACTAACATGTATATCAAGCCTTTCATGCACATCTACTAAGCAAAGCTTTTAAAGTAAAACACGCACTTTTCATGCTACATATCAATAAACATTTACATAGCAATTAATCAATTATATTGGCTCACAAGTGATCATCAACATAATCATTACTCAAAAAGCTTATCAGATACACATATTACCAAGTGTTGTCACAAACACTTCATACACTCTACCGACACCTCAAGGCTCACACACGAAAGCTACCCTCCACCGTTGTGACACCCGTGGTGGAGTATTCGGTACAATCACAACCCCTCAACACCACTCATCGGTAGATATATAGCCCACTAACAAGAAACGATACACCATACAAGGTTCACACACGGGAGCTATCCTCCACCGTTGCAACATCTTAAACATTCCTCGATCGTTAGGGTACCTGGATGGAGTTTTCAGTACAATCACAACCCCTCAACATCCAAATGTGACTTGTTTATAGTGCACTTAATTCTATATCCGGCTAACTATATCCTATTTCATTTGCAAAACACTTTACACAACATCACTTGCCAATATAATTCACTTTTAATGCCAACCTCACAGTTTTCCAACGCATTCACAATAAGCCATATTCCAAGCATTAAACCATGCTTCAAACACCATATATAAACACATGCATAGAAGGATCACTTACCTAGTGCATCCTTAAACCATATGGCATCATCAACAACATAACATATACTGAAATCATGCTTTAAAACAATAGGTAAACTCATTTTAAAACAAGTGCATCCATAAGCTCATAATAGCACAATCCGAGGGAGATAATCACTTTACTTACTTCCAAACTTAGCAAAGTGTTTTAAGCTTACGCTAAGTTTCCAAAACCACTTTTAAGACGTTTCAAAGCTGGAAATCTCATTTCCACTCACCGACATGTGAAACCTCAATTGCCGACGGGAAATTGAAGCGTCTGATGTCCTTGGAACTTGGCCGAAAGCTTCCGAAGAATACTCCCTTGTTTATACCACATAAGAATAGAGGATTAATGCATCTCAACGAATTAAAACCACCAGCAAACACTAAAATCCCACAGCTCTACCCAAAGACACTAAAATACCCATCTGAAACAACCGAAATCACATTCGATTCATCACTAAACTCAACCCAGCCATCAACAAACATTTCCAACACATTTTAACTATAAATCAATAACCAAAAACATCCTAATGTCATCCTTATTCCTCCAGCAACTTATATTTCACATTTCAAAGCCAAAAACCCAAAATTAACAACCTAGACAATTAGAGATCTCATGGAATTCGGGATTTTTATGATCAAAGCTCATTATTAACATCATTTAACATCCAAATCAAACTTCAAATCATTCTTAAATCAACCAAAACAGTGCCCAAACGAAAATCACATTTAATCTCATCTTTTAGCAAGATTTATGCATTTTTACCAATTCAATCATTAAAACCTTAATTAGAAACATAAATCAATAGACAAAAACATTGGAATTTCATTAAAGAACCTTGATTAGAGGAGTAGCACGAAATTACCTCCAATCCTTGCTTTTCTTTCAATTCGCAAGTTTTCAACTCAAGAAGCTTTAAGAAATCTTTGCAAATCTTTTAGTAGAATCTTTGAAAAAAGTGTTGTGAATCAAAAGAGAAAAAGGATGAAAATAATTCTGGAAATTGAGAGAAAAGATAGATTTTTTGGCTGAAGAGAAAAGGAGAAGTAGATGAGTTACATCAAAAATTATTTAACAAATCAACCACCTTGTTTTAATTAAATCACCCTCTACCATTTTAATTAAAACATTTAAATCACATTCCAATTAAAGAAAAGGCTTAATTGCCACTAAAGATTATAAGAATTTAACTCTCTTTTTAAAAATCACACTTTTTACACAGTTTTAAATCTTTACAATTTGGGCACTGCCCAAAATGCACATGTTCCAAAATCCATTTTATAAAATTGATTTTACCAAATCCATCTATATCATTTTATATGCTTTTAAAATTTTCCGATATTTTTACCTTATCTCGAACCATGATTTACCTGAACCGTCCTTAAAGACTCAAATCTCCAACTCTAGGTTCGACTAACCCAAATCGATGCCTAAGACATCTAGGCCCAAAACTGGGGAGTTACAGCCCAAGGAACTCTTTCGGAAGTACCTCTAGAAAATCACAAATAATCCGGATATCTTGGGGACATACCTCTTTCATATTCAAATTCATAACATACAGAAAGTATGTTTGACATCCTCTATTCATCAACTTTTGTGCTTCCATTGACGAAACAACATTAGACAAAAACAGAACATTCTCGCCTACCACCATAACTTCATAATCATTGGCAAGCATCAATGAAACATGCTTGGTTTCACAATCTACCACTGCCTTATGCTCAGTTAAACAATCCATACCATGAATAACATCAAAACTATAAAAAGGTAACTCCATCATATCAACCACAAATACATGTCCTTGAACCATCAACGAACATCTCCTATACAACTTCCTAAGAACACCAAAAGAACTTGTCACTTGCATACCCACATCTAACAACTCAATCGGTATGTCAAGCAACTTTGCATGGTCACATAAAATATATGAATGTGTGAAACCATAATCAATCAAAGAAAGTAGTAACAAGGATTGCAAAGTAAAGGTACCTGCGATCAGATCTCTGTCATTCCTTCCCTCACGGTGTGCATACACCCTACTCGGTCGACCTCCCTCAAGATAAACTGTCACAACATGAGCAACATTCCTCTAACCATCCTCCCTAGAAAGAAAGTTACCTCGGTGGCGCCCACGACCCCTCTAGGATCAACAACATGCACAAGTGCATATCTAGCTTACTGAGGACAGCCATGCTTTTATATGACCCTGAGAACCACAACCCCAATAAGCATTAGGATTACTCCAACACTCTCCAGGATGTCGCCTCCCTCAACGGTTACACTCAAGTAGATGAACCACCACATTATGGCCCTGCTGCCCGTGGCCCATATTATCGACACCACCATGCCTCTAATCCAGATAAAACTTCTTATCATGTTGTCTCTTGTAATGATCCCTTCCTCTGTCAAACTCTGCAACACTCTTTCGAAACTAGAATTCCTCGCACGAGAATGCAAACATAAACTCTACTCATTATCCTTTGCATGAGCGACCAAGACATCAAAATATGTATACTCCGTAGCTTCACCAAACCGTACCAGAAGGGATCACAATTCTTCTGTTAATTGGGAACTAGTTCAGGGGTATATTGGCTCAATCGAACAAATTGTACTTCATACTCTGAAACAGATATGTTCCCTTGCATCAAGGCTATAAACTCTCGCTTCTTCTTGTAACCCCCTTAACCCGGCCCAGACAGTTGAACCGAATTAAGAAGTTTACACGGGGAAAACCAAAGTCAACCCGAAAGTCAACCTTGATTAACGACCCTTTTTTAATCTTATCTAAATGCACATTAACCCTAGATATGTTCGTAGCAACAGCATGTTCAAAGATCACAGCAATCAGAACACATTTAGGGACTCGATTGCACAAAACATGAATTTAGGGACCAAATTGTAAATTCTGAAAATTATAGGGACTTAGCCAACTTTTGAGTTACCATTATGAAATTAATCATGTTTCATGCTTCACTGCCAAATTTCAGCTCAAACGGACATCTCAAACTCATTCAATTGCATATACAAAGTTCAGGACCAAAACGTAAAGATTCCAAAACATATAACCGTCAATTTCAGTGCCCAACGGTCGAGTGTTCCGAAACGGGGATGATCCATTCCGAAACGCGGGACCGTTCCGAAACAGGTTCCGGAACAGGGCATGGCAGTAGCATTTTCGTTCCGAAACGGGTCTACCCGTTTCGAAAGGCCAAGACCATTTCAGGTCCTCTGTTCCGAAACGGTAGCACCTGTTCCGAAACAGGCTGCCCAGATTGTAGAAAATTAGCTGATTTAACACACATTTGACCCATCAAACATGCTCCAAAGGCAACCAAATTATACCAGCAAGTCACACAACATTCAAGGAACATAATAGCATCATCCATTCTCAAACATAGCATCAATTAAGCAAACCCCCAATTCTATAGGCATGCATCCTATTTAGAAAACCATTCAAGCATCATAATACTAAACCAACTTCACAAAGGCCAATTACATGTTCCATCATCAACAACAACATAAATTCAACTTAGGGAGTCCAAAACATCTCCCAAAACAACAACATAGGTTCCCCATTGCCAAATGCCAAAAAGCTAATAGTGTTAGAAAACATTCACCATACATGAGCTTAAACCTTCACTTGGATTCTTGACCTCCTTGCTGCCCCTAATGCACTTCAATTCTCTGCATTATTAGTTTAAGAAAAGAGAGAGCGTAAGCAAAAAGCTTAGTGAGGAATGCTCATTTAAAACAACTCAATAACGCATTTATAAAACACCTTTATAAACCTTAGTTCAAAACTACATTTACACATACACATAAGCATTTAAAGCAAGCATTTCATGCTTCAAATTATTAACATGTCATATTGGCCACAAGTGATAATCATGATCTTTTTCCATCTCAAGATACAATCAACACAAGATCCACACATGGACTTTTAACCACCATTGTGATCTTACAATTCTCAAGGACCACACATGGACTTTTAACCACCATTGTGTCCTTAGCACAAGAATCACCCATGGACTTTTAACCACCATGGTGTTCTTACAATACACAAGGCCCACACAAGGACTTTTAACCACCTTTGTGACCTTAACAAGAATCACCCATGGACTTTTAACCACCATGGTGTTCTTACAATACACAAGGCTCACACAAGGACTTTTAACCACCTTTGTGACCTTAGCACAAGAACCAACCATGGACTTTTAACCACCATGTTGTTCTTAATACAAGAACCACCTATGGACTTTTAACCACCATAGTGTTCTTAACCATTCTCAAAACATCACTTGCCAATATACATCATTTAACAACAATATTCCACTGTTTTAAAGCATTTAACAAAGCCATAATCATCATGCATCATTACGCATCAAAACCACATTTAACAATGTTCAAAACAAGGATCTCTTACCTTGAGCATCCTTCAACACATGGCTTATAAAATCAGCAAATAACATGCTAAAATATGCTTCCAAAACAGAATTTAAAACATGCAAACGATCACATTGCATTCAACCAACCCATGGTTCATCAACAAGAGAGTTTTTCCGAAAACTTACTCTTGAGCTTAGCTAAGTTGCTTAGACTTAAACTAAGCTCCCAAACCTTCAAAACATTGGTTTCAAAGCTGAGAACCAAAATCCACTCACCGATTCCGTTTCGCAACTTGCCGAAACACCGATCAAGCTTCCGGATCAACACCACAAGGATCCGAAGATGTCTCCCCTGTTTTAAACACATCAAAGCAGAGGATTAATGCATCATCATGCATTAATATCTTCAATGAAAGCACCTAAACTCGCTGCTCTCATCAACACTCACATTTCGGCTACCAAAACACAACCGAAATCACCTCCAAACAACTCCACAACACTACCCAGCCAAGATCCATCAATTCTAATCATTCTTAAACCTAAATTAACATCCAAAAAGAGTCCAAACACGTCCTTATACCTCCAGCTATAACAGATCATCAAGATCACTCCAAAAACCATCAAAAACTCAAGCAAAACTTAGGAAAATTAACCTATCCGAGATTGCATTGATTAAACCTCAATTTCTCATCAATTATACATTCATTTTACATCAAAAAGACACCTCAAAACAGTGCCCAACCATCTCATACGAATTTCATCAAAAATTAACCAAATCTTGCATTTTAAAGCCAAGATCAAGAACACAATTGTAAAACCTTTAATAAAACACAAATCAAGGATTGAGAACTTAGGAATTTCAGTAAAGAACTGAGAATTTAGAGGAGAAGGACGTTCATACCTCTAAACTTGAGTTTCTCCCTTTTTGGAATCAAGATCTTGAAAATCCAATAAGCAAATGCTAAGGTTTTGTTGAAGAAATGATTAGAGATCAAATGAGAATTGAAATCTCATCTTTGGATGTCAAAATCAGAGGGAAATTTGCTGGAGAAATGTGTTTGAGTTAAGAGAAAAGTTGAGAGAAAAGAAAATGGAAATTTGGAGAAAGTTAGTTATGATAGCCAAAATATCTATTTCCCTCCTTTTTCTTTTTATTAAAAACATTAATTAAACCTTTAATATTTAAGAAAAATCTGGAGAAACTCTTATTGGGTAAATAGCTCCTTAAAGATTCAAAGTTTCAATCCTTTTTAAAACAGTCACCCAGTTTTCAAAATTTACATTTTAGTCACTAACCCAAAATGTCACACCTCCAAACCTCATTTTACAAAATTGATTTCACCATTCTCTTATATATAATAAAAGAGGATTTTAAAACATTTTTCCATATTTTTAATGCATTTCGAACTAGGCTTTCCTAAATTCACCCTTTTATATTTGAACCGTAACCCGACCGGTCCGATCCAAACCCAAAACTCCTAAGCCCAAAATTGGGGTGTTACAACTCTCCCCCCCCTTAAGAAATTTCGTCCTCGAAATTTACCTGAAGGAAAGAGATACGGAAACTGCTTCAACATGTCATCCTTCTGCTCCCACGTGGCTTCTTCAACACCACGATGTTTCCACAACACCTTTACCAACTCAATGGTCTTGCCTCGAAAAACCTTACTATCCGAATCCAGAATCTTCACCGGTTCCTCATCATAGGTCAAATCCGGATTCAATTCCACTTCTTCCACAGGCATCACATGTGAAGGATCCGATCTATACTTCCGAAGCATAGAAACATGAAACACATCATGAATCTTTTCCAACTCTTGCGGTAACCTCAACTTGTACGCAACAGGACCCACACGCTCAACCACCTCGTATGGTCCAATGTACCTAGGGCTCAACTTACCCTTTCGGCCAAACCTCATCACCTTTTTCCAAGGCGAAACCTTCAAAAACACACGGTCACCCACCGCATACTCAATCTCCTTACGCTTCAGATCCGCGTAAGAATTTTGCCGATCCGAGGCTGCCTTCAAGCACTCACAAATGAGCTTCACCTTCTCGGTGGTTCCTTTCAACAAAGCTGGCATCGAAACCAACTTCTGACCCGTTTCAGCCCAACAAAGAGGAGTCCTACACTTCCTCTTGTACAAAGCTTCATAAGGTGCCATTTGAATACTTGCCTGATAACTGTTATTATAGGCAAACTCCACCAAAGGCAAATGTTTCTCCCAAGAGCCCTGGAACTCAATCACGCAGCACCTCAACATATCCTCCAAAACCTGGATAACACGCTCGGACTGACCATCCGACTGAGGATGATAAGATGTACTGAAATTCAACCGTGTACCCAAAGCCTGATGCAAACACTGCCAGAAACGCGATGTAAACCTCGGATCCCTATCCGACACAATCGATTTAGGCACACCATGCAGCCGCACAATCTCAGCAATGTACAGCTCCGCAAGCTTATCTAAAGAATACATAGTATGCACAGGCAAGAAATGCGCACACTTCGTCAGGCGATCCACAATCACCCACACCGAATTCTTCTTCGATGGCGACAAAGGCAAACCAGATACAAAATCCATGGTAATCCTTTCCCACTTCCATTCAGGAATTCTTAACGGTTGCAACAACCCTGAAGGAAACTGATGCTCAGCCTTAACTCGCTAACACACCATGCACTTGCTCACAAACTCAGCAACATCCTTCTTTAAACCCACCCAATAGTACTCATCACGAAGATCACGATACATCTTAGTACTACCAGGGTGCATAGCAAAAGGACTATTATGACCTTCAGTCAGAATAGCACGCCTCAACTCAGCATCATTGGGCACTACTATCCGACTCCCAAAACACAACACTCCATCATCATTAAAACAGAAATCCGAAGGCCTATCCTCCGCAATATCCTGAACATGCGGTACCAAGGAATCATCCAACAACTGCTTTTCCTCGATCAACTGAACCAAAGATGGTTTCACTTGCAACTCAGTTACAAGACCACCATCACGCGAAATACTCAAACTGGCAAACATAGCCCTCAACTCAACAGCTACCTTCCTACTCAAGGCATCCGCTACAACATTAGCTTTTCCAGGGTGATACTCAATCGTCAAATCATAATCCTTGAGCGACTCCACCCAACGTCGCTGCCTAAGATTCAACTCCTTCTGAGACATCAGATACTTCAAACTCTTGTGATCCGTGTACACAGTACACTTCTCACCATACAGGTAATGTCTCCAGATCTTCAAAGCAAAAACCACCGCAGCCAACTCAATGTCATGCGTAGGATAATTGCGCTCATGCACCTTTAACTGTCGTGATGCATAAGCCACCACCTTACCCTCTTCAATCAACACACATCCTAAACCAACATAGGACGCATCGCTATACACCATAAACTCTTTCCCTGATTCAGGCTGAACCAAGATATGAGCTTGCGTCAAAGCTGCCTTAAGCTTCTCAAAAGCCTGTTGTCTCACTTCCGTCCACTCATACTTAACATCCTTTTGCAACAACTTTGTCAAAGGTGCAGTAATCTTTGAAAACCCATCCACAAACCTCCGGTAGTATCCAGCCAAACCAAGGAAACTACGGACTTCATGAACAGACTTAGGAACCTTCCAATTCACCACTGCCTCAATCTTCTGAGGATCAACGCGAATCCCTTCAGCAGAAACCACGTGACCAAGAAACACCACTTCTCTAAGCCAGAACTCACACTTGCTCAGCTTAGCATAAAGCTGATTCTCCAACAAAGCTTCCAAAACAATTCTCAAATGCCCTTCATGCTCCTCCTCATTACGCGAGTACACGAGGATATCATCAATGAACACCACAACAAATTTATCCAAGTATTCATGAAATACTCGATTCATCATGTCCATGAAAGCTGCAGGAGCATTTGTCAAACCAAACGACATCACAAGGAACTCATAATGCCCATACCTCGTCCTGAAAGCTGTCTTTGGAACATCCACATCCTTCACCTTCAACTGGTAATACCCTGACCTTAAGTCAATCTTAGAGAACACAGCTGCTCCCCGAAATTGATCAAAAAGATCATCGATTCTCGGCAATGGATACCGATTCTTGATAGTCAATTTGTTAAGCTGACGATAATCAATGCACATCCTCATAGTGCCATCCTTCTTCTTCACAAACAAGACCGGTGCACCCCAAGGTGACACACTCGGCCGAATGAAACCACGATCAAGCAACTCTTGCAGTTGCGTCTTCAGCTCCTTCAACTCCTTAGGTGCCATTCGATAAGGGGTAATGGACACTGGAGTTGTGTTCTCATACAGCTCAATTCCAAACTCCACTTCGCGATTAGGAGGCAATCCAGGCAACTCCTCAGGAAACACACCAGGAAACTCTCGCACAGTCCTGATATCTTGTACACGCAACTCCTTAGAGCTAGGATTCATCACAAAAGCTAGGTAAGCTTCACAACCTTGCCTCAGCATCCGGCTCGCCTCCAATGTAGACACCACATTGGCAAGAAACTTCACATTCTCACCAACCACAATAACCTCATAATCATCCGCAAGCTTCAACGAAACTCGCTTATTCTCACAATCCACAACAGCTCGATGCTCAACAAGCCAATCCATACCAAGGATTACATCAAAACCATAGAAAGGCAATTCCATAAGATCAACATGAAAAACATAATCTTGCACAACCAAAGGACATCTTCTATAAAGCTTTCGAGTCACAACAGTCTCACCAAAAGAACTAGTGACACGCATACCAACATCCAAAGACTCAACAGGCAAACCAAGCAATTCAGCATGCTCACGCAATATGTATGAGTGTGTAGATCCAGAATCAATCAAGGAAAGTAATGACAAGGATTGCAAAGCAAAAGTACCTGCGATCACATCCGTGTCATTCCTCCCCTCCCTCTGAGCAAACACTCTAGCCTGGCCACCACCCTCAGGCTGAACAGCTACAACATGAGCCACATTCTGACCACCTTCCTCTCTACGCTGGAAGTTACCACGGCCGCGCCCACGACCTCTCTGTGGTGCAACAACAACAAGAGCACGTCCTTGGCCACCACCAGCCAACAGAGGACACTCCCTCCTCATATGATCCGCAGATCCACAACATACACCACATTTGTAACATGCTTACAATTCACACATCATGCTTTCACTCAACAAGCATACAAAGCATTCAAGCACTTAACACCCATTCATCAGTTCCCAATTACTCAAGAACTCAGCTCTGATACCACCAAATGTAACCCCTTAACCCGGTCCAGACGGTTGAACCGAATTAAGAAGTTTACACGGGAAAAACCAAAGTCAACCCGAAAGTCAACCTTGATTAACGACCTTTTTTTAATCTTATCTAAATGCACATTAACCCTAGATATGTTCATAGAAACAGCATGTTCAAAGATCACAGCAATCAGAACACATTTAGGGACTCGATTGCACAAAACATGAATTTAGGGACCAAATTGTAAATTCTGAAAATTATAGGGACTTAGCCAACTTTTGAGTTACCATTATGAAATTAATCATGTTTCATGCTTCACTGCCAAATTTCAGCTCAAACGGACATCTCAAACTCATTCAATTGCATATACAAAGTTTAGGACCAAAACGCAAAGATTCCAAAACATATAACCGTCAATTTCAGTGCCCAACGGTCGAGTGTTTCGAAACGGGGATGATCCGTTCCGAAACGCGGGACCGTTCCGAAACAGGTTCCGGAACAGGGCATGTCAGTAGCATTTTCGTTCCGAAACGGGTCTACCCGTTTCGCAACGCCAAGACCATTTCAGGTCCTCTGTTCCGAAACGGTAGCACCTGTTCCGAAACAGGCTGCCCAGATTGCAGAAAATTAGCTGATTTAACACACAATTGACCCATCAAACATGCTCCAAAGGCAACCAAATTATACCAGCAAGTCACACAACATTCAAGGAACATAATAGCATCATCCATTCTCAAACATAGCATCAATTAAGCAAACCCCCAATTCTATAGGCATGCATCCTATTTAGAAAACCATTCAAGCATCATAAAACTAAACCAACTTCACAAAGGCCAATTACATGTTCCATCATCAACAACAACATAAATCCAACTTAGGGAGTCCAAAACATCTCCCAAAACAACAACATAGGTTCCCCATTCCCAAATGCCCAAAAGCTAATAGTATTAGAAAACATTCACCATACATGAGCTTAAACCTTCACTTGGATTCTTGACCTCCTTGCTGCCCCTAATGCACTTCAATGCTCTGCATTATTGGTTTAAGAAAAGAGAGAGCGTAAGCAAAAAGCTTAGTGAGGAATGCTCATTTAAAACAACTCAATAACGCATTTATAAAACACCTCTATAAACCTTAGTTCAAAACTACATTTACACATGCACATAAGCATTTAAAGTAAGCATTTCATGCTTCAAATTATTAACATGTCATATTGGCCACAAGTGATAATCATGATCTTTTTCCATCTCAAGATACAATCAACACAAGATCCACACATGGACTTTTAACCACCATTGTGATCTTACAATTCTCAAGGACCACACATGGACTTTTAACCACCATTGTGTCCTTAGCACAAGAATCACCCATGGACTTTTAACCACCATGGTGTTCTTACAATACACAAGGCCCACACAAGGACTTTTAACCACCTTTGTGACCTTAACAAGAATCACCCATGGACTTTTAACCACCATGGTGTTCTTACAATACACAAGGCTCACACAAGGACTTTTAACCACCTTTGTGACCTTAGCACAAGAACCAACCATGGACTTTTAACCACCATGTTGTTCTTAATACAAGAACCACCTATGGACTTTTAACCACCATAGTGTTCTTAACCATTCTCAAAACATCACTTGCCAATATACATCATTTAACAACAATATTCCACTGTTTTAAAGCATTTAACAAAGCCATAATCATCATGCATCATTACGCATCAAAACCACATTTAACAATGTTCAAAACAAGGATCTCTTACCTTGAGCATCCTTCAACACATGGCTTATAAAATCAACAAATAACATGCTAAAATATGCTTCCAAAACAGAATTTAAAACATGCAAACGATCACATTGCATTCAACCAACCCATGGTTCATCAACAAGAGAGTTTTTCCGAAAACTTACTCTTGAGCTTAGCTAAGTTGCTTAGACTTAAACTAAGCTCCCAAACCTTCAAAACATTGGTTTCAAAGCGGAGAACCAAAATCCACTCACCGATTCCGTTTCGCAACTTGCCGAAACACCGATCAAGCTTCCGGATCAACACCACAAGGATCCGAAGATGTCTCCCCTGTTTTAAACACATCAAAGCAGAGGATTAATGCATCATCATGCATTAATATCTTCAATGAAAGCACCTAAACTCGCTGCTCTCATCAACACTCACATTTCGGCTACCAAAACACAACCGAAATCACCTCCAAACAACTCCACAACACTACCCAGCCAAGATCCATCAATTCTAATCATTCTTAAACCTCAATTAACATCCAAAAAGAGTCCAAACACGTCCTTATACCTCCATCTATAACAGATCATCAAGATCACTCCAAAAACCATCAAAAACTCAAGCAAAACTTAGGAAAATTAACCTATCCGGGATTGGATTGATTAAACCTCAATTTCTCATCAATTATACATTCATTTTACATCAAAAGACACCTCAAAACAGTGCCCAACCATCTCATACGAATTTCATCAAAAATTAACCAAATCTTGCATTTTAAAGCCAAGATCAAGAACACAATTGTAAAACCTTTAATAAAACACAAATCAAGGATTGAGAACTTAGGAATTTCAGTAAAGAACTGAGAATTTAGAGGAGAAGGACGTTCATACCTCTAAACTTGAGTTTCTCCCTTTTTGGAACCAAGATCTTGAAAATCCAATAAGCAAATGCTAAGGTTTTGTTGAAGAAATGATTAGAGATCAAATGAGAATTGAAATCTCATCTTTGGATGTCAAAATCAGAGGGAAATTTGCTGGAGAAATGTGTTTGGGTTGAGAGAAAAGTTGAGAGAAAAGAAAATGGAAATTTGGAGAAAGTTAGTTATGATAGCCAAAATATCTATTTCCCTCATTTTTCTTTTTATTAAAAACATTAATTAAACCTTTAATATTTAAGAAAAATCTGGAGAAACTCTTATTGGGTAAATAGCTCCTTAAAGATTCAAAGTTTCAATCCTTTTTAAAACAGTCACCCAGTTTTCAAAAATTACATTTTAGTCACTAACCCAAAATGTCACACCTCCAAACCTCATTTTACAAAATTGATTTCACCATTCTCTTATATATAATAAAAGAGGATTTTAAAACATTTTTCCATATTTTTAATGCATCCCGAACTAGGCTTTCCTAAATTCACCCTTTCATATTCGAACCGTAACCCGACCGGTCCGGTCCAAACCCAAAACTCCTAAGCCCAAAATTGGGGTGTTACACTTCTCCTATGGATAATGAACACCCAAATACTTCTTCCGAAAAGCATTCCCGAAGAACTCCCATGTCACCTACGTAGATTCCATCCCCGCAATAGTGGTAGTCCACCACGAATAAGCATCTACTTTAAGTAAATATACCATACAACCCAGCTTACGCACATATGTGCACTGCATCTGACCAAGAATCCTTTGACTGCTCTCAAACCACGCCTCAGAACCTTCTAGATACAATCCTCTAAACTCGGTGCCACCCAGACTGCGTAGACGCTCCAAAGGTAAACCGACATTGATTGCAGGTTGTGGCGCAACCACACGCATACCGGCTACCGCAACTTGAAAGACTCCATCTATGGCTTAAATCAATGGTTTCATATCACCGACAGCCTAACCTTACGCTGCCTGAGGTCTAACACCTCTCGCACCAGCTCCAGCTTCCACTCCACCACTAGGAGGACGAAGAGGAGGTAGAAATTCTTCATTACCCTCATTCTCCACAACATCACGCACATTGTTTCTAAGCTCTCGTCTAAGTCACATTATGAAAACAATATAAACCTCTAGCATATAAATGCAACAATAACAATAGTTAGGCCAGCGAGAAGCAATAATCCAAGACGCTCACTTTTTAAATCAAAATCTCTTTACATCAATAGTAATAATTGAAATGATTACCCAAAACTCTACCCTAAATCATCACATAACAACTCATACAATATGTTATCAAACACCGTACATTGAACACAATATATCAATGGTTTAAAACATAGCATAAGCAATCATTGTTAATAGCAAACATTAAGAAATCATTTAAACATTGATATTACCATACCTTACCTCCCAATTTTTTGTAATTCTAGCTCTGATACCAACAAATATAACCCCCTCGACTCGGTTTAGACGCGAGACCGAACATAATGAGTCACACATAAATATTGAAGTAAATCGATGAAGATTTACCTCAATAAGCGACCCTATTTTTTCTTTTATCTTGTCTAGATGCTTATTAACATCTTATGTGACTCTCACTCGCAGCGAAAGAAACTCCAACACAAACATACAACGATTTGGCATTCAATTGCTTATCAAAATAGGTTAGGGACCAATTTGTAATTTTAAAAAATTATAGGGACTTCAACCAAATTAAAGTTGTTGATAATTGATTAGTCAGGTTTCATGTCCACATGTCAATTTTCAACTCCTTTCATTCATCCAAACTAATTCAATTGAACATCCAAATATTTAGTAACCATAACAGAAGAAAATAGAATATCAAATAGCCTCAATTAACCAAATTAACAGCCAAGCGTATCTATAAACTTCAGCCCGTATCGATACGTCATTATCTCGTTAATTTCTCGGATTTCTAGTGACGAAAAGGGTATCAATACAATCTCGTCTACCAGTACGGTTCCTTAATTTTCCCTTTAGCCGCATCGATACGGTATACCTTGTACTAGTACGATATGCCTCTTTTGGCTTATTGTACCGATACGATAGCCCGCGTGTAACACCCCTCGCCTGGGTTAGGAGTGAGAAGTGTCTTTGCAATAATTCAAACAATGACATATAGAATTAGGGACCAATTTGAACCATTTTTACATACATTAGGATTCATATTAATCTAATTACAAACAATTTCATTTTAAGTCTACCAATCATTCTTATTAATCAAATTACAATTGTTCATTCATTACCTAACCATTGGAATCACTATACAATGTTTGAAACATGATACATTTATAATCAAATTAGACTAACCGACTAACATATTAGAATCATGTACCATTTGGACAAGTTACTTCTTAAACATGGAGTCATTCGAACATGTACATCATGACAAAGGCATTATTCGAATAACAAGATTAGTTGGCAACGAAGCAATTCGATCATAATGCTTAAAGAACAAGGAGGCATTCGAATACATGCTTATACATGCAAGGCACAATTTCAATCAAATACAAATTTTGATTTACCTATTATGTCTAGCAATCCAAACTTTATCTACATGTTAATCTAAGGTTAAGAAAATTCTAGAAAATCAAATGAAGCAAGACAATCATACATAACACCAAAACATTATCATATATGTACATATCAAAATGGCTAATAGCCTTTCAAGTTCATACAACCATTTGATTACTTATTTACATGACCAAAGTGTCTTAAAACATTACAACGACTCATCAAGTTTTTACGTATATTTCATATACATCTTTAATATAAACCAAATGCATGAGACTTGTACAACTAGACACAAAACTAAGCCACCAACTAGGAGCGCAACAAGACAAAGACAAGACATACTCTCAATCTTCAATTGTGTAATGCTCGGCTCATGATTGGGAAGCTTTGATCACTTATGCATGTGGTTTGGGAACAATGAAAGACGAGAGTGATAAGTACATATTGTACTTAGTGAGGTAACAACTACCTAACATGTTATCAAGCTTATTAGCATTATGAATCATTATTCATTTAAATCAAGTTTACCTAGCTAGTTTTCCATATTCCATTCGAGCACAACAAATCAAGAAAACAAGGTTTCATATCAAGACAATAAACTAATCAATCATGTAACACCCCAAACTCTAACCTAGTTAAATTCCAAAATAAATAACAAGAAAAGTGTAAACATTTTTGTAATTAGAATTGAATCATAAAGATTAAAATAAATAAATAAATAAACAAACAATAATATAACATAGTGGTTGTTAACTATATTAATATAATTATAACCATCTTTGTAACCCCCTTAACCCGGCCTAGACGGTTGACCCGAATTAAGAAAGTCACACGGGGAAAGCCAAAGTCAACCCGAAAGTCAACTTTGATTAACGACCCTTTTTTTTCTTTTTAATCTTGTCTAGATGCACATTAGCCCTAATTGTGATCACTCAAACATCATACTCAAAGATCACAAACATCAGAGATCAAACAGGGACCCAATTGAACAAATTACAACTTTAGGGACCAAATTGTAATTTCTGATAATTATGAGGGCTTAATCCAAATTAAAGTTACCAACTTGAAATTAATCAGGTTTCATGCTTCACTGTCAAATTTCAGCTCAAACGGACATTCCAGACTCATACAATTGCACAAACAAGATTCAGGACCAAAATGCAAACAATTCAAAACATTTAACTGCCAATGTCAGCCCCCAACGGTCACCCGTTCCGAAACAGGCAGAGCCCGTTTCGAAACACGGGGCCGTTCCGCAACGCGTACCGAAACACGGGCTGGCAGTAGCCAAACCATTTCGGAACGGTCCCTCCCGTTTCGGACGCCTGGACTTGTTTAAGGCACCTGTTCCGAAACGGGTGATACTGTTCCGAAACACCCTGCACAGATTGCCCCAAAATGCATACTTAAACATGCAATTAAACATCCAATCATGCTCCAAATGCTACCAAACTTTACCAACATGCAATTCAACATATATAAGACATGCTTGCATCAACAATTCATCAAAACAACATCATATACGAAAAGCCCCAAATCTATAGGCATGCTTCCTACACAAGCAACCATTCAAGCATAAACTTCCAATTCAAGCATATAAAGGCCAAACAACAAAAACCAACATTCTCAACAACATTCAACATACTTAGGGAGTTCAAAACATCTCCCAAAACATACACATAGGTCCCCCATTGCCAAATTACCAAAAGCTAAAAATGTACTTAAGAAACCTTCCATTCTTTGAGCTTTACTTTCACTTGAATGCTTGCCCTTCTTGCTGCCCTCAAAGTACTCTAATGTTCTGCATTATTGAATTAAGAAAACGAAAGAGAGCGTAAGCAAAAGCTTAGTGAGGAATGCTCATAAAACCATTCAATAATGCATTTATAAAACATTTATAAATCATGCTTCAAATCATCAATTGCACATGCTCAAAAGCATACTTAAAACAAGCATCTCATGCTTCATATCATAACATGTCATATTGGCCACAAGTGATAAGTTCCATTTCTTTAAAAACAAGTTCATCAACTTTCACCCCAAGGACTTTTAAACACCTTGGCCATGGACTTTTAAACACCATGAAAGAGGACCACACAAGGACTTTTAACCACCTTTGTGTCCGTATCAAGTTTCACCCCAAGGACTTTTAAACACCTTGACCCCAAGGACTTTTAAACACCTTGGCCCCATGGACTTTTAAACACCATGGCCCCATGGACTTTTAAACACCATAGAAAGGATCACACAAGGACTTTTAACCACCTTTGTGTCCATAACAAGAACCATCCAAGGAGTTTTAACCACCTTGATGTTCTTAAGTAAACAAGGCTCACTCAAGGACTTTTAACCACCTTAGTGACCTTAACCTTTTCAAAACATCACTTGCCAATATACATCATTTTCATCAATTAATCCACTGTTTTAAAGCATTAATCCAAGTCATATACATCATGCATTTAAAAGCATCAAACCACATTTTATCAATGTACAAAAACAAGGAACTCTTACCTTGAGCTTCCTTCAACATATGACTTACAAAAACAGCAAATACCATGCTAAAACATGCTTTCAAAACAGTATTTAAATCATGCAATAAACCACATTGCATCACAACAAAACCATGGCCACCACTAGAGAGTATTTCCGAAAAACTTACGCTTGAGCTTAGCAAAGTTTTTTAGACTTAAATTAAGCTCCCAAGACAATGGTTTCAAAGCCGAAAACCCAATTTCACTCACCGATTCCACTTCGCTACTTGCCGAAGCACCAAATCAAGCTTCCGGATCAACAACTCTTGGATCCAAAGATGCCTCCCCTGTTTTAACACATCAAAGCAGAGGATCAATGCATCATCATGCATTAATTGCTTCAATGAAAGCACCTAAACTCGCTGCTCTCATCCACACTCCATTTTCGGCCACCAAACACAACTGAAAATGCATCCAAACCACTTCTCAACAAAGCCCAACCATAAACCATCAAAACCTAACATCTTTTAACATCACTTAACATCTAAAAAGAACCTATTAACATCCTTATACCTCCAGCAACACCAGATCCACAAGATCACCTCAAAAACAACCAAGAATCACAAGCTAAACTTAGGAAACTCAACCTATCCGGGATTGCATTAATCAAAACTCAATTCCTTATCAATTTAGTGTTCAATTAACATCAAAAACACATCTCAAATCACAGGTTAATCAGATCAAACGAAAATCATCAAAAATCACCAAATCTTGCATTATAAGCCAAGATCCATTTCACATCTTAAAAGCCTCTAATAAAACATCAATTAAGGATTGAAAACTTAGGAATTTCATTAAAGAACTGATAGTTTAGAGGAGAAGGACGTTCTTACCTCCAAACTTGAGTTTCTCCTCTTTTTGGAATCAAAAACCTTGATGAATCAAGTGGCAAATGATGAGGTTTTGTAGATATGATGATTAGAAATCAAAAGAGAGTTGAAAGGAGAGATTTAGGTGAGAAAATCAGAAACAATTCTCTGGAAAGATAGTGTTTGGGTTGAGAGAAAATGAGAGAAAAGAGAATAGGAAGTTAGTTATCAAAATGGCCAAAATGGCTTTCCCTCCTCTTTTGATATGTTTTAAAATCAGAATATAGCTTAAAATATCTTAGAAAAATCTGGAGAAACTACTTTTGGAAAAATAGCTCCTTAAAGATTCAAAGTTTCAACCCTTTATAAAACAGTCACCTAACTTTCAAAAATTACATTTTGGTCACTAGCCAAAATATCACCCTTCCAAAACTCATTTTCCAAAAATGATTTCACAATTCACTTAATTATATTAAAAGATGATTTTAGAACATTTTCCATATTTTTAATGCAATCCGAACTAGGCTTTCCTAATTTCACCTCTTTAGATTCGAACAGCACTTTGACCAAACCGGTCAACGCCCAAAACTCCTAAGCCCAAAACCGGGGCGTTACAACTCTCCCCCCTTAAGAAATTTCGTCCTCGAAATTTACCTGAAGGAAAGAGATAAGGAAACTGCTTCAGCATGTCTTCCTTCCGCTCCCACGTGGCTTCCTCAACACCTCGATGCTTCCACAGCACCTTCACCAACTCAATGGTCTTGCCACGAAGAACCTTGCTATCCGAATCCAGAACCTTCACCGGTTCCTCATCATAGGTCAAATCCGGATTCAATTCCACTTCTTCCACAGGCATCACATGCGAAGGATCAGATCTATACTTCCGGAGCATAGAAACATGGAACACGTCATGAATCTTCTCCAACTCTTGAGGTAACCTCAACTGATACGCAACAGGACCCACACGCTCAACAACCTCATATGGTCCAATGTACCTAGGGATCAACTTACCCTTCCGGCCAAACCTCATCACCTTCTTCCAAGGCGAAACCTTCAAGAACACACGGTCACCCACCGCATACTCAACCTCCTTACGCTTCAAATCCGCGTAAGACTTTTGCCGATCAGAGGCAGCCTTCAACCGCTCACAAATGAGCTTCACCTTCTCAGTGGTCCCTTTCAATAAAGTCGGCATCGAAACCAACCTTTGACCAGTTTCAGCTCAACAAAGAGGAGTCCTACACTTCCTCCCGTACAAAGCCTCATAAGGTGCCATCTGTATACTCGCCTGATAACTATTGTTATAAGCGAACTCAACCAAAGGCAGATGCTTCTCCCAAGAACCTTGGAACTCAATCACGCAGCACTTCAACATATCCTCCAAGATCTGAATAACTCGTTCAGACTGTCCATCCGACTGAGGATGATAAGATGTACTGAAATGCAACCTTGTACCCAAAGCTTGATGCAAACACTGCCAGAAACGCGATGTGAACCTCGGATCCCTATCCGACACAATCAACTTAGGCACACCATGCAGCCTCACAATCTCAGCAATGTACAGCTCTGCCAGCTTATCCAAAGAAAACGTAGTATGCACAGGCAAGAAATGCGCACACTTCGTCAGGCGATCCACAATCACCCAAACAGAATTCTTCTTCGATGGAGACAAAGGTAAACCAGATACAAAATCCATGGTAACCCTCTCCCACTTCCATTCAGGGATTTTCAACGGTTGCAACAACCCTGAAGGAACCTGATGTTCAGCCTTAACTCGCTGACACACCAAACACTTGCTCACAAACTCCGCAACATCCTTCTTCAAACCCACCCAATAGTACTCATCACGAAGATCACGATACATCTTAGTACTACCAGGGTGCATAGCAAAAGGACTACTATGGCCTTCAGTCAGAATAGCACGCCTCAACTCAGCATCATTGGGCACTACTATCCGACTCCCAAAACACAACACACCATCATCATTAAAACAGAAATTCGAAGGTCTACCCTCCGCGATATCCTGAACATGAGACACCAAGGAATCATCCAGCAACTGCTTATCCTTGATCAACTGAACCATAGACGGCTTCACTTGCAACTCAGCCACAAGGCCACCATCACGCGAGATACTCAAGCAAGCAAACATAGCTCTCAGCTCAACAACTACTTTCCTACTCAAGGCATCCGCAACAACATTAGCCTTTCCAGGATGGTACTCAATCGTCAGATCATAATCCTTGAGCAACTCCAACCAACGACGTTGCCTAAGATTCAACTCCTTCTGAGACATCAGATACCTCAAACTCTTGTGATCCGTGTACACCGTACACTTCTCACCATACAGATAATGTCTCCAGATCTTCAGAGCAAAAACCACTGCAGCCAGCTCAATATCATGCGTAGGATAATTGCGCTCATGCACCTTCAACTGCCGCGATGCATAAGCCACCACCTTACCCTCTTGCATCAGCACACATCCCAAACCAACATAGGATGCATCACTATAGACCACAAACTCTTTCCCCGATTCAGGCTGAACCAAGATAGGAGCTTGCGTCAAAGACACCTTCAGCTTCTCAAAAGCCTGTTGTCTCGCTTCCGTCCACTCATACTTAACATCCTTTTGCAACAGCTTTGTCAAAGGAGCAGCAATCTTGGAAAAACCATCCACAAACCTTCGGTAGTATCCCGCCAAACCAAGGAAACTACGGACCACATGAACAGACTTAGGAACTTTCCAGTTCATCACTGCCTCAATCTTCTGAGGATCAACACGAATCCCCTCAGCTGAGACTACATGCCCAAGAAACACCACCTCCTTAAGCCAGAACTCACACTTGCTCAGCTTAGCATAAAGCTGATTCTCCAACAAAGCTTGCAGCACAATCCTCAAATGCTCTGCATGCTCCTCCTCAGTACGCGAGTACACGAGGATATCATCAATGAACACCACAACAAACTTGTCCAGGTATTCATGAAACACACGGTTCATCATATCCATGAAAGCAGCAGGAGCATTTGTCAAACCAAACGGCATCACAAGGAACTCATAATGCCCATACCTTGTCCTGAAAGCTGTCTTAGGCACATCCACATCCTTCACCTTCAACTGATAATACCCTGACCTCAAATCAATCTTAGAGAACACAGCAGCTCCCCGAAATTGATCAAAGAGATCATCAATCCTCGGCAAAGGATACCGATTCTTGATAGTCAACTTATTCAGCTGACGGTAATCAATGCACATCCTCATAGTGCCATCTTTCTTCTTCACAAACAAGACCGGTGCACCCCAAGGTGACACACTCGGCCGGATGAAACCACGATCAAGCAGCTCTTGCAACTGCGTCTTCAGCTCCTTCAGCTACTTAGGTGCCATTCTATAGGGAGTAATGGACACAGGGGTTGTATTCTCATACAGCTCAATTCCAAACTCCACCTCGCGATTAGGAGGTAAACCAGGAAACTCCTCAGGAAAAACACCAGGAAACTCCTTCACAACTCGGATATCTTGTACCCTCAGCTCCTTAAAGCTAGGATTCATCACAAATGCTAGGTAAGCTTCACAACCTTGCCTCAGCATCCTGCTCACCTCCAAGGTAGACACCACATTGGCAAGAAACTTCACATTCTCGCCAACCACAACCACTTCATAATCATCCGCAAGCTTTAGCGAAACTCGCTTATTTTCACAATCCACAACAGCACGATGCTCAGCAAGCCAATCCATACCAAGGATCACATCAAAACCATAAAAGGGCAACTCCATAAGATCAACATGAAAAACATGTTCTTGAACAACCAAGGGACACCTTCTATAAAGCTTTCGAGTCACAACAGTTTCACCAAAAGAACTAGTGACACGAACACCAACATCCAAAGACTCAACAGGCAAACCAAGCAACTCAGCATGCTCACGCAGAATGTATGAATGCGTAGATCCAGAATCAATCAAAGAAAGCAATGACAAGGATTGCAAAGTAAAGGTACCTGCAATCACATCTGCATCATTCCTTCCCTCACGCTGAGCATACACTCTCGCTTGGCCTCCACCTTCAGGCTGAATAGCCACAACATGGGCTACTCCACGACCACCTTCCTCACGCCTCTGGAAATTACCACGGCCGCGCCCACGACCTCTCTGCGGTGCAGCAACAACAGGAGCATGCACTTGATCACCAGCCAACCTCGGACAATCTCGCCTCAAGTGGTCTGCAGAACCACAATTCCAGCACCCATTACCAGCTGCCGCAACAGGAGCTTGCACCTCCCTCACAGCACGAGGACAGTCACGCTTCATGTGACCACGTGAACCACAGATCCAACAAGCACTTGGATCAGCTCTGGCATTGCCTCCTCTAGCAGGTGCACCACCACCTCTCTTAGCTGAGGACTGATACTTCTGATCACGTCCCCTCTTGTTCCGTCCACCACCGGAACTAAACTCAGCTGATCTTTTCCCAGCACTTACTCCAGCACCTCTAGCAGATAAACCCAAGTTCATCTCTATGTCCTTGGCTCGGCCCACCAACACATCAAAATCATCATATTCGGTGGCCAGCACATACATTTTCACATCCGTCATAAGACCATAACGGAACCTCTCGCACCTTGCCCGCTCATCAGGTATCAGCTCCGGTGCATATTGACTGAGTCGCACAAACTGCACCTCATACTCAGCCACACTCATGCTCCCTTGAGTAAGAGACATGAATTCACGCTTCTTCTCATCAAGATATCTCACACCAAGATATCTCCTCTTGAACACATTCTGAAAGAATGTCCAAGTGATATCAGCTTCAGCCATCCCAGCTATGGTGGTCGTCCACCACGTATACGCATCGTCCTGCAGCAAGGACACAACACAACCCAGCTTTTGCACATCCGTGCAGCTCATCTGTCCCAAGATTCGCTTGGTACTCTCTAGCCAAGCTTCCGAACTCTCAGCAGACATACCCCTGAACTCAGTCCCACCAAGACTGCGCAGACGCTCCAAAGGTAGTCTAACTCCAGCATCTCCCTGATGCCCAGCTCCTTGACCTCCAGCTACTGCTGCTCGAAAAGCACCCGCAATAGCTTGTACTAACATAGACATATCAGGCATAGCTTGCCCCTGACCAACCTCAGGTCCAGCAACTCCAGCACCAGGTGCAGCTCTAGCTCTCTCCCTCTCAGCACCACCACCACCAGGTGGAGGAGGAGGTAACACCGCACTACCCGCATTCTCTTCGTTCTCATTCTCGTTAGGAGTCATAGCTCTCACGTTACTCCTTAACTCTCTACGTGGTGCCATACTTTTACCATGCAATAACAATGCAAATAAAACAAAGTCAGGCCCAGCAAGGTAAGCAATCCAAGTATTCAAGCTCAATTTCCTTCAAAATCAACATCATTTCTTTAGCTTTGATTTGGCAACGGGTACCCTCAACATGCTACATCACAGCATACAACTCAATTGCATCCATATCACAAGCCACTAAACATGCTTTCGAACAACAAGCATATAAGGCATACATACTTCAATCATGCACACATTCACTCCCATTTACTCGAGAACTCAGCTCTGATACCACCAAATATAACCCCCTTAACCCGGCCTAGACGGTTGACCCAAATTAAGAAAGTCACACGGGGAAAACCAAAGTCAACCCGAAAGTCAACTTTGATTAACGACCCTTTTTTTTCTTTTTAATCTTGTCTAGATGCACATTAGCCCTAATTGTGATCACTCAAACATCATACTCAAAGATCACAAACATCAGAGATCAAACAGGGACCCAATTGAACAAATTACAACTTTAGGGACCAAATTGTAATTTCTGATAATTATGAGGGCTTAATCCAAATTAAAGTTACCAACTTGAAATTAATCAGGTTTCATGCTTCACTGTCAAATTTCAGCTCAAACGGACATTCCAGACTCATACAATTGCACAAACAAGATTCAGGACCAAAATGCAAACAATTCAAAACATTTAACTGCCAATGTCAGCCCCCAACGGTCACCCGTTCCGAAACAGGCAGAGCCCGTTTCGAAACGCGGGGCCATTCCGCAACGCGTACCGAAACACGGGCTGGCAGTAGCCAAACCGTTTCGGAACGGTCCCTCCCGTTTCGGACGCCTGGACTTGTTTAAGGCACTTGTTCCGAAACGGGTGATACTGTTCCGAAACACCCTGCACAGATTGCCCCAAAATGCATACTTAAACATGCAATTAAACATCCAATCATGCTCCAAATGCTACCAAACTTTACCAACATGCAATTCAACATATGTAAGACATGCTTGCATCAACAATTCATCAAAACAACATCATATACGAAAAGCCCCAAATCTATAGGCATGCTTCCTACACAAGCAACCATTCAAGCATAAACTTCCAATTCAAGCATATAAAGGCCAAACAACAAAAACCAACATTCTCAACAACATTCAACATACTTAGGGAGTTCAAAACATCTCCCAAAACATACACATAGGTCCCCCATTGCCAAATTACCAAAAGCTAAAAATGTACTTAAGAAACCTTCCATACTTTGAGCTTTACTTTCACTTGAATGCTTGCCCTTCTTGCTGCCCTCAAAGTACTCTAATGTTCTGCATTATTGAATTAAGAAAACGAAAGAGAGCGTAAGCAAAAGCTTAGTGAGGAATGCTCATAAAACCATTCAATAATGCATTTATAAAACATTTATAAATCATGCTTCAAATCATCAATTGCACATGCTCAAAAGCATACTTAAAACAAGCATCTCATGCTTCATATCATAACATGTCATATTGGCCACAAGTGATAAGTTCCATTTCTTTAAAAACAAGTTCATCAACTTTCACCCCAAGGACTTTTAAACACCTTGGCCCCAAGGACTTTTAAACACCTTGGCCATGGACTTTTAAACACCATGAAAGAGGACCACACAAGGACTTTTAACCACCTTTGTGTCCGTATCAAGTTTCACCCCAAGGACGTTTAAACACCTTGGCCCCAAGGACTTTTAAACACCTTGGCCCCATGGACTTTTAAACACCATGGCCCCATAGACTTTTAAACACCATGGAAAGGATCACACAAGGACTTTTAACCACCTTTGTGTCCATAACAAGAACCATCCAAGGAGTTTTAACCACCTTGATGTTCTTAAGTAAACAAGGCTCACTCAAGGACTTTTAACCACCTTAGTGACCTTAACCTTTTCAAAACATCACTTGCCAATATACATCATTTTCATCAATTAATCCACTATTTTAAAGCATTAATCCAAGCCATATACATCATGCATTTAAAAGCATCAAACCACATTTTATCAATGTACAAAAACAAGGAACTCTTACCTTGAGCTTCCTTCAACATATGGCTTACAAAAACAACAAATACCATGCTAAAACATGCTTTCAAAACAGTATTTAAATCATGCAATAAACCACATTGCATCACAACAAAACCATGGCCACCACTAGAGAGTATTTCCGAAAAACTTACGCTTGAGCTTAGCAAAGTTGTTTAGACTTAAACTAAGATCCCAAGACATTGGTTTCAAAGCCGAAAACCCAATTTCACTCACCGATTCCACTTCGCTACTTGCCGAAGCACCAAATCAAGCTTCCGGATCAACAACTCTTGGATCCAAAGATGCCTCCCCTGTTTTAACACATCAAAGCAGAGGATCAATGCATCATCATGCATTAACTGCTTCAATGAAAGCACCTAAACTCACTGCTCTCATCCACACTCCATTTTCGGCCACCAAACACAACCGAAAATGCATCCAAACCACTTCTCAACAAAGCCCAGCCATAAACCATCAAAACCTAACATCACTTAACATCTAAAAAGAACCTATTAACATCCTTATACCTCCAGCAACACCAGATCCACAAGATCACCTCAAAAACAACCAAGAATCACAAGCTAAACTTAGGAAACTCAACCTATCCGGGATTGCATTAATCAAAACTCAATTCCTTATCAATTTAGTGTTCAATTAACATCAAAAACACCTCTCAAATCACAGATTAATCAGATCAAACGAAAATCATCAAAAATCACCAAATCTTGCATTATAAGCCAAGATCCATTTCACATCTTAAAAGCCTTTAATAAAAAATCAATTAAGGATTGAAAACTTAGGAATTTCAGTAAAGAACTGATAGTTTAGAGGAGAAGGACGTTCTTACCTCCAAACTTGAGTTACTCCTCTTTTTGGAATCAAAAACCTTGATGAATCAAGTAGCAAATGATGAGGTTTTGTAGATATGATGATTAGGAATCAAAAGAGAGTTGAAAGGAGAGATTTAGGTGAGAAAATCAGAAACAATTCTCTGGAAAGATAGTGTTTGGGTTGAGAGAAAATGAGAGAAAAAAAAATAGGAAGTTAGTTATCAAAATGGCCAAAATGGCTTTCCCTCCTCTTTTGATATGTTTTAAAATCAGAATATAGCTTAAAATATTTTAGAAAAATCTGGAGAAACTACTTTTGGAATAATAGCTCCTTAAAGATTCAAAGTTTCAACCCTTTATAAAACAGTCACCAAACTTTCAAAAATTACATTTTGGTCACTAGGCAAAATATCACCCTTCCAAAACTCATTTTCCAAAATTGATTTCACAGTTCACTTAATTATATTAAAAGATGATTTTAGAACATTTTTCCATATTTTTAATGCAACCCGAACTAGGCTTTCCTAATTTCACCTCTTTAGATTCGAACAGCACTTTGACCAAACCGGTCAACGCCCAAAACTCCTAAGCCCAAAACCGGGGTGTTACAATCTTATAGTTGTAGACTGTCTAGAAGTCCTATATTTTTATGCACATTCCTGCTCACATTATTACTGTTCTCAAGCTCATTTAGTCATATTTAGCTGCAGATCATGCATTATTCATTATTTTATCTTATGCCATGCTTTTATTGAATTTTTTATATTTTGGCTAAGGAAAGCAGGGAGCAGAAGAAGCTGTACTGAAGCAGTTCTAGTTGCCGCTAAAGATAGCACCGCTACAGAATGTCGTCGCCGCAGAATGCCGCCTATATAGCAATACACCGACATAGTCAAGATGGGTCTCGTTTGATAGAGGACATTTTTCTAAGTCCATTGAGCCCAATCTCGCATTTTTCTGAGGCCTGGAGCGATGTATAGCTTTGATTGAAGATCGATAAGCAAGGTGGCTTATACTTACTTGCTGAACAAGTAAACATCCATGTGAGTCCATATTCAAGTTAGAATTGAATGAAGCATTAAATGTTAAAGCTATTTTATCATCAATGAAGAGTTCTACTCCAAGGAGGACTTAACCTTAGGCCAAGCCATATATATACCCATGTATGTGAGGGTATAAGGGCATAATGATAGAGAGAGATAGAGAGAGGGAGTCGGCTATGTTCTAAACTCCCTAGGGTTTAGGTTTTTTCTTGTAAAGTAGTTGTGAGAAACGATTGTATTAGGATTTGAGTTGTTTTGAATAAAATATTCCAAGTTTCCTTAATCTATGCACTTCATTCTTTTAATAAGTCCTAACCGTCAGTTGAGAGAATCCATTTAGGGGCACGAAAGTGCCAACTTCATGAAAGGGTTAAGCACGGTCACAACGTGCTGAGGTGTGACTAACATGGTTCCAAAATTTCACAAGTTTCAACGGCTAAAAGGGATCACCAACTGAGTTGACTAGCCTCTGTTAGGTTTACGCTGAGATTGCTAGGTATTGCCTACGTCACGCTAGCTTTCGAGCATCCTTGCCTAGAAATAGGGAGGATCACTGTCGACTATCTCGCCAAACTTGGAATAACTGCCGGACTTGCCGCCAGGACTTATATCCGTTCCACCTGTTGAGACAACGAAAGTTGCAGGGACAGTGACCCGCTGCGGCCGCGTGACAGGGTCGTAGCTGCCGCCCACCATACCCGCCAAGACAGTATATCGTGGCAACACAAAACAACTTAGACTTTTACAACGCAGTTTACATAGTACTGAGCAGCAATTACTTGGCCCATTCTATTACTCTAATCTCCCCTAAATTAATTAATTGTGTTTTTAGTTTTATTCCATTAAACAAACCTGAAATTAATTGTGCATTTAAATTTCTTGTGCAAATGTACACTTGAAGGAACTATTCCAATCCTCATGGGATTCTACATCTTTTATACTATAACTTGACATGAGTGTGCACTTGCGCTCATAAAAAGAGAATACCTACACGCCCTACAATAGTACATAATTAAAACACATGGTGAAGAAGTGAACCAAATGTCACTCTTGTTGGGACACTCGCCTTATTCCTAAAACACACAACCAAAGGGTGTTGTGTTGTCTTCCTCCATTCCACTTGTCCTCGCCGAACAAACAAAAAGAAAGAGAGAGTTGAGAGAGAATAAAATCACCCTCTACCATTTTAATTAAAACATTTAAATCACATGCCAATTAAAGAAAAGGCTTAATTGCCACTAAAGATTATAAGAATTTAACTTTCTTTTTAAAAATCACACTTTTTACACAGCTTTTAAATCTTTACAATTTGGGCACTGCCCAAAATGCACATGTTCCAAAATCCATTTTATAAAATTGAATTTACCAAATCCATCTATATCATTTTATATGATTTCAAATTTTCCGATATTTTTACCTTATCTCGAACCATGATTTACCTGAACCGTCCTTAAAGACTCAAATCTCCAACTCTAGGTTCGACTAACCCAAATCAATGCCTAAAACATCTAGGCCCAAAACTAGGGAGTTACAGTCCAAGCAACTCTTTCGGAAGTACATCTAGAAAATCACAAATAATCCGGATATCTTGGAGACATACCTCTTTCATATTCGGATTCATAACATACGGAAAGTATGTTTGACATCCTCTATTCATCAACTTTTGTGCTTCCATTGACGAAACAACATTATACAAAAACATAACATTCTCGCCTACCACCATAACTTCATAATCATTGGCAAGCATCAATGAAACATGCTTGGTTTCACAATCTACCACTGCCTTATGCTCGGTTAAACAATCCATACCATGAATAACATCAAAACTATAAAAAGGTAACTCCATCATATCAACCACAAATACATGTCCTTGAACCATCAACGAACATCTCCTATACAACTTCCTAAGAACACCAAAAGAACTTGTCACTTGCATACCCACATCTAACAACTCAATCGATATGTCAAGCAACTTTGCATGGTCACTTAAAATATATGAATGTGTGAAACCATAATCAATCAAAGAAAGTATTAACAAGGATTGCAAAGTAAAGGTACCTACGATCACATCTCTGTCATTCCTTCCCTCACGGTGTGCATACACCCTACTCGGTCCACCTCCCTCAAGATAAACTGTCACAACATGAGCAACATTCCTCTAACCATCCTCCCTACACAGAAAGTTACCTCGATCGCGCCCACGACCCCTCTGAGGCTCAACAGCATGCACAACTGCATATCTAGCTTACCGAGGACATCCATGCTTTCATATGACCCTGAGAACCACAACCCCAATAAGCATTAGGATTACTCCAACACTCTCCAAGATGTCGCCTCCCACAACTGTTACATTCAAGTAGATGAACCACCACATTATGGTCCTGCTGCCCATGGCCCATATTATCGCCACCACCATGCCTCTAATCCGGATAAAACTTCTTATCATGCTGTCTCTTGTAATGATCCCTTCTTCTGTCAAACTCAGCAACCCTCTTTCCGGAACTAGAATTCCATGCACGAGAATGCAAACACAAACTTTACTCATTATCCTTAGCACGAGCGACCAAGACATCAAAATCCGTATACTCCGTAGCTTCACCAAACCGTACCAGAAGGGATCACAATTCTTCTGTTCGTTGGGAACTAGTTCAGGGGCATATTGGCTCAATCGAACAAATAGTACTTCATACTCTGAAACAGATATGTTCCCTTGCATCAAGGCTATAAACTCTCGCTTCTTCTCCTCTTGATAATGAACACCCAAATACTTCTTCCGAAAAGCATACCCGAAGAACTCCCATGTCACCTACGTAGGTTCCATCCCCGCAATAGTGGTAGTCCACCACGAATAAGCATCTCCTTTAAGTAAATATACCATACAACCCAGCTTACGCACATATGTGCACTGCATCTGACCAAGAATCCTTTGAGTGCTCTCAAACCACGCCTCAGAACCTTCTAGATACAATCCTCTAAACTCGGTGCCACCCAGACTGCGTAGACGCTCCAAAGGTAAACCGACATTGATTGCAGGTTGTGGCGCAACCACACGCATACCCGCTACCGCAACTTGAAAGGCTCCATCTATGGCTTAAATCAATGGTGTCAAATCACAGACAGCCTAACCTTACGCTGCCTGAGGTCCAACACTTCTCGCACCAGCTCCAGCTTCCACTCCACCACTAGGAGGACGAAGAGGAGGTAGAAATTCTCCATTACCCTCATTCTCCACAACATCACGCACATTGTTTCTAAGCTCTCGTCTAAGTCCCATTATGAAAACAATATAAACCTCTAGCATATAAATGCAACAATAAAAATAGTTAGGCCAGCGAGAAGCAATAATCCAAGACGCTCACTTTTTAAATCAAAATCTCTTTACATCAATAGTAATAATTGAAATGATTACCCCAAACTCTACCCTAAATCATCACATAACAACTCATACAATATGTTATCAAACACCGTACATTGAACACAATATATCAACGATTTAAAACATAGCATAAGCAATCATTGTTAATAGTGAACATTAAGAAATCATTTAAACATTGATATTACCATACCTTACCTCCCAATTTTTTGTAATTCTAGCTCCGATACCAACAAATATAACCCCCTCCACTCGGTTTAGACGCGAGACCGAACATAACGAGTCACACATAAATATTGAAGTAAATCGATGAAGATTTACCTCAATAAACGACCCTATTTTTTCTTTTATCTTGTCTAGATGCTTATTAACATCTTATGTGATTCTCACTCGCAGCGAAAGAAACTCCAACACAAACATACAACGATTTGGCATTCAATTTCTTATCAACATAGGTTAGGGACCAATTTGTAATTTTAAAAAATTATAGGGACTTCAACCAAATTAAAGTTGTTGATAATTGATTAGTCAGGTTTCATGTCCACATGTCAATTTTCAACTCCTTTCATTCATCCAAACTCATTCAATTGAACATCCAAATATTTAGTAACCATAACAGAACAAAATAGAATATCAAAAAGCCTCAATTAACCAAATTAACAGCCAAGCGTATCTATACACTTCAGCCCGTATCGATACGTCATTATCACGTTAATTTCTCGGATTTCTAGTGACGAAAAGGGTATCAATACAATCTCGTCTACCGGTACGGTTCCTCAATTTTCCCTTTAGCCGCAACGATACGGTATACCTTGTACTAGTACGATATGCATGTTTTGGCTTATTGTACTGATACGATAGCCCGCGTGTAACACCCCTCGCCTGGGTTAGGAGTGAGAAGTGTCTTTGCAATAATTCAAACAATGACATATAGAATTAGGGACCAATTTGAACCATTTTTACATACATTAGGATTCATATTAATCTAATTACAAACAATTTCATTTTAAGTCTACCAATCATTCTTATTAATCAAATTACAATTGATCATTCATTACCTAACCATTGGAATCACTATACAATGTTTGAAACACGATACATTTATAATCAAATTAGACTAACCGACTAACATATTAAAATCATGTACCATTTGGACAAGTTACTTCTTAAACATGGAGTCATTCGAACATGTACATCATGACAAAGGCATTATTCAAATAACAAGATTAGTTGGCAACGAAGCAATTCGATCATAATGCTTAAAGAACAAGGAGGCATTCGAATACATGCTTATACATGCAAGGCACAATTTCAATCAAATACAAATTTTGATTTACCTATTATGTCTAGCAATCCAAACTTTATCTACATGTTAATCTAAGGTTAAGAAAATTCTAGAAAATCAAATGAAGCAAGACAATCATACATAACACCAAAACATTATCATATATGTACATATCAAAATGGCTAATAGCCTTTCAAGTTCATACAACCATTTGATTACTTATTTACATGACCAAAGTGACTTAAAACATTACAGCCATTCATCAAGTTTTTACGTATATTTCATATACTTATTTAATATAAACCAAATGCATGAGACTTGTACAACTAGACACAAAACTAAGCCACCAACTAGGAGCGCAACAAGACAAAGACAAGACATACTCTCAATCTTCAATTGTGTAATGCTCAGCTCATGATTGGGAAGCTTTGATCACTTATGCATGTGGTTTGGGAATAATGAAAGACGGGAGTGATAAGTACATATTGTACCTAGTGAGGTAACAACTACCTAATATGTTATCAAGCTTATTAGCATTATGAATCATTATTCATTTTAATCAAGTTTACCTAGCTAGTTTTCCATATTCCATTCGAGCACAACAAATCAAGAAAACAAGGTTTCATATCAAGACAATAAACTAATCAATCATGTAACACCCCAAACTCTAACCTAGTTAAATTCCAAAATAAATAACAAGAGAAGTGTAAACATTTTTGTAATTAGAATTGAATCATAAAGATTAAAATAAATAAATAAATAAATAAATAATAATATAACATAGTGGTTGTTAACTATATTAATATAATTATAACCATCTTATAGTTGTAGACTGTCTAGAAGTCCTATATTTTTATGCACATTCCTGCTCACATTATTACTGTTCTCAAGCTCATTTAGTCATATTTAGCTGCATATCATGCATTATACAGTATTTTATCTTCTGCCATGCTTTTATTGAATTTTTTATGTTTTGTCTAAGGAAAGCAGGGAGCAGAAGGAGCTATACTGAAGCAGTTCCAGTTGCCGCCAAAGACAGCACCGTTGCAGAATGTCGTCGCCGTAGAATGCCGCCTATATAGCAATACGCCGACATAGTCAAGATGGGTCTCGTTTGATAGAGGACATTTTTCTAAGTCCATTGAGCCCAATCTCGCATTTTTCTGAGGCCTGGAGCGATGTATAGCTTTGATTGAAGATCGATAAGCAAGGTGGCTTATACTTACTTGCTGAACAAGTAAACATCCATGTGAGTCCATATTCAAGTCAGAATTGAATGAAGCATTAAATGTTAAAGCTATTTTATCATCAATGAAGAGTTCTACTCCAAGGAGGACTTAACCTTAGGCCAAGCCATATATATTCATGTATGTGAGGGTATAAGGGCATAATGATAGAGAGAGATAGAGAGAGGGAGTCGGCTATGTTCTAAACTCCCTAGGGTTTAGGTTTTTTCTTGTAAAGTAGTTGTGAGAAACGATTGTATTAGGATTTGAGTTGTTTTGAATAAAATATTCCAAGTTTCCTTAATCTATGCACTTCATTCTTTTAATAAGTCCTAACCGTCAGTTGAGAGAATCCATTTAGGGGCACAAGTGCCAACCTCACGAAAGGGTTAAGCACGGTCACAACGTGCTGAGGCGTGACTAACATAGTCCCAAAATTTCACAAGTTTCAACGGCTAAAAGGGATCACCAACTGAGTTGACTAGCCTTTGTTAGGTTTACGCTAAGATTGCTAGGTATTGCCTACGTCACGCTAGCTTTCGAGCATCCTTGCCTAGAAATAGGGAGGATCACTATCGACTATCTCGCCAAACTTGGAATATCTGCTAGACTTGCCGCCAGGACTTATATCCGTTCCACCTATTGAGACAGCGAAAGTTGCAGGGACAATGACCCGCTGCGGCCGCGTGACAGGGTCGTAGCTGCCGCCCACCATACCCGCCAAGACAGTATATCGTGGCAACACAAAACAACTTAGACTTTTACAATGCAGTTTACATAGTACTAAGCAGCAATTACCTGGCCCATTCTATTACTCTAATCTCCCCTACATTAATTAATTGTGTTTTTAGTTTTATTCCATTAAACAATCCTGAAATTAATTGTTCATTTAATTTTTTTGTGCAAATGTACACTTGAAGGAACTATTCCAATCCTCATGGGATTCTACATCTTTTATACTATAACTTGACATGAGTGTGCACTTGCGCTCATAAAAAGAGAACACCTACACGCCCTACAATAGTACATAATTAAAACACATGGTGAAGAAGTGAACCAAATGTCACTCTTGTTGGGACACTCGCCTTATTCCTAAAACACACAACCAAAGGGTGTTGTGTTGTCTTCCTCCATTCCACTTGTCCTCGCCGAACAAACAAAAAGAAAGACAGAGTTGAGAGAGAATAAAATCTAGAGAAGGAAGCTTAAACAAAGAAGGCTTGAAGCTTTAAAATTAATGGAAAAATTCATGCATGATAAACAAGATCACTACGTAAATTTTCTTTTGAACTAAGTTTTGTTGATTTGATTGGTTGTATTGAAGCTTAAGAAATCTGGAAAATTTGTGAATTTAGGTTGTGTTTAATCTTAAGTTGTTGCTGGGTAATATATGGTAGCATTTAGATTATGAAACAAGCAAGAAATTGATGATTGAAAGATATAGAAATGGGCAGATTCAACCTAGTATGATTGTTCATGAAAATATGGAATTTTGAATAGGTTATGATTCGATATATATGGACTGTTTTGGGTAAATTGTAAAATTCAAGTACTAAAAAAAGGAGGACATGAAATGATACCTAAATAACAGGGGAAATAAGGTTATAAAGGGATAAAATGAATTAATAATGATTCTAGGTGAATTAACTCTAAAGGTGGACTGAAATTGTAATCTAGGCAGTTTCAAAACTGTAAAATTGACCCGACTTTAATTAATGAACAATATTGATCTAAAAAGGATAAAAATATGATTCATATATGGTTAGAAAGATAATTTAATTATATTTTCAGAGGTGTAAAGTAATTGAAAATCCAATATGTGGATTAAAAGTTATGGGCAGATTACTACTAGGTGTTCAAGATGTCTGAAACATGGCAGATTAGGGTGTAATATGAAAATGCTTGCTTGTATGTAATATATATGAATCGATTATAATGACGCCTTTGTGTTATAATACATGTAATGATAGATCCAGAGATGGAAGAGGCTTGTGAGGGCATTAAGGTTGGGCAAACAGAGGAAAGAAACAAGGGGATTATCATTGAAGACTAGCTTGGAGTTTTTGTGAGTGTAGCTATCAATAGGGTTATGACTTAGGTCCTAACCAAGCTTGATCATGATTATATTTTGTTTAGATGTTTCTATGAAAATGGACTTAAGATATATTTGGTAATTAACTAAGGGAAGGATGGTATACACCAAGCTTGATAAATGTATGATATGTGTTAGACCTTGTATAATTACATGACGCCTTGTCATGTTTAATGCCTTGAATGCCATGACATGATTAATGCCTTGAATGTTATGACATGTTTAATGCCTTAAATGCCTAGATTGGCTACTTTATGAATCATGCATAAAGAATGATATCTTATGATAATGAACTAAGGTTCACTAGTCTAAGGGCTTCTTGATCTTGTTATATGTCTAATAACATCTTGGACAAGCTTTAAATGTGCCTTGATAAAGCCTTGATTCTTGCCTTGTTTGATCACATGCATCTTGAAAATGAACACCAAACTAACTGACGCCTTGGTAGTTAGTGAGTCATAGGTAGGATGGCATGCCATAAAGTCTTGACCTCATTTGTGTTGGATGGTCTATAGACCGGGTTAAGGCCCTTAATTGGCGACAGTAGGAGGGATGTGTGTTATGGTCTTTGGCGACAATATGAGGGATATTACCGGCACACCGGTGCATATTGATTTGGCTACAGTTTTGTTGGTGACTCGATTACCTAGACTTGACTACATACCAAGGCCTAAACTTGAATTGATTATCTAATTTTGCTATAGCAAAGCTTGGATATCCTATGAATTTGAAAAGAAACTTGACTTAAGCCTAAACTTGAATTTGATTGTATAATCTTGTTATTGCAAAGTTTTCTATCACATGTAATTGAAATGAATCTTGAATCAATTGATTAAACTTGAAATTGATTGAGTAATTTTGTTGTTATAAACTTGTATTCACATGAAAAGATATGAACCTTGATATGTTTGCTTATAGTACATGCCTTGCTATGAAACTTGATTGTTTGCTATGTAACCATGATCTTGGTATTAATATGTATATGCTAGCTTGAAATTGACTTGGATTATGTGTATATGTGATCTTGAAATGCCAAGCCTATGTGATTGATTGAGCTAAATGAAATGATATGAAGTTATATGTGAGTAAGACTATCCGAATACTAGTGTCATACAAGCATGATTACTTGAATCTAGCTAGGCCTTCCTTGATTAAAACACATTTGTTAAATGAATAAACTTTCCTAGCTTAGGTTGCTACCTCACTAAGTGCTTAACCATACTTATCACGCTCGTTTTCATTCTTCCCAAATACATGTTAATAGATTGCAAGCTACATTGAGTTGGAGGCAAGGCAAGACAAGCTAAAGTACCAAGTATGGTTATGACCTTTTGTAAACTCCTAGTTGGTGGCCATAGTCTTGTATCTAGACCACATGTTCATGTATTTTGAGCCTAGGAAAGGCTATGTTTATATTTGATATGATATGGTGTGTATATCTTGCTAATGTAACTTGTTTGGTAGCCTAGTTTATCTAGGTATTATGATATGGCATATGAGCATGAATGGTTTTATGGTGCGATATATGATGTCTTGAAAGCCTATATGATCTAATGATGGATTGATTCATGTCTTGATTGCTTAGCATGAAAATAATGATGAATGCTTACTTGCTACGACATAATATTGTTATGCTAAATCATAAGTGAAAATGTTATGACATGTTTTTGATGATATTGTTTAGGTTGATTAATTGAGTTAAGAAATCATGGGGTCTAATATCTAATTTGCTTTGGCAAATGAAATGGTTAATCTAGTCATGTACATGTTGTTCGAATGATTTGCTATGACAAGGGTGTCTTAATGGTCGTATGTTATAGCAAAGATTTTTCATGATTATATGCAATGGAAAAGATGTTTAATGGTCGTATGTTATAGCAATGATGTCAAATGATTATATGTTATAGCTTGATTGCAATATGATTCATGATGATTGTTTGATTACAAGTCTAACTTACCTATTAGAGGTAAGTTAGGCAAAAGTTTTTGTTAGTTCATGTTTTTCCTTGCTGGAGTAACACATCTTAGCCGGTTTATGACTAAACCGGGTGAGGGTGTTACAAATCAAGTGTAAGTAAATCGAAAAAGATGAGCATCCAATTCATTTCAAGATCAGTTTCAAGTGACGAGTTTATTCATACATTATTCAAGATTGCAAGTCTATCTTACAAGTTCATTTAATCTTGTTTTGCCTTGGTAGATCTTTAGGACTAGGTAATCGAGTCACAAGACGGTATAGAAAGTACCTAACAAGATGATACACAAAGTATCTAAACAAGGTGTCTACAACACCACACAAGTTGGTACACAAAGTACCTACCAAGATGAAACCCAAGGTATCTAACAAGAAGGTGTGTATAACACCGATCAAGATGGTACATGAAGTACCTAAACACGTCGAGCTCTAGACTCTAAGGCATGTCGTGCTACCTAGAAATAACTAGCAACCAAGGTCATATTGAGTCTTTTATTTTGCAAACAAATGCACATCAATTAATTATGCATGCTCAAGCATCATAAAAGGGCATTCAATGTAACAAGCCATTTGAACATATCAGTAAAGATAAAAGCATTCAATCTCAGCTCAATTCATAGAAAAATAAATCATCGCACAAGATCAATCTATCTAGCAGGATATTTAAACATATCAACATACATAGAAGCATTCGATCACATCTCATTTATGCATGTATGTACGTACCTTGTATCCAATCATGCTAGCATGCTATCCAATCATGCTAGCATGCCATTACATACCTTTGGCATAAGCAATGCAAACGTGAACATGTATTTAGACATGCATTATCATAGCACAACCAAGCATTCAATTCAAGGATACAAGACATCATGGCTTCAAACAAGTTTTCAATTAACTCATTCTTCTCTTGGTTACCAAACATATATTAGTCATTTTACATGGCATCAATTCAATAAAAGAGATTGGTTAGGACCTAAGTCCTAACCCTAAGTAGAGTTACACTCACAATACTCCAAGCCAGTCTTGTATTGATATTCCCTTTTGTCTATCCCTTGATGATCCACCCTTAATTCCTTCAGCAACCTTTTCTAATCATTGCTCTAGCAAGTCACGCGGTTTTCGGCCTAGAGGTTTGATTATTAAATTAAATCCCTTTACATGCAAGAAATTACAAGCATTTCCATGAATTCTGTAACGCCCTGGTTTTGGGCCTAGAGGTTTTAAGGGTGGTTTAGGGTCCGATGAATCTAGATTAGAGATTCGGGTCAGTTCAAAGTCGGTTCAAGGAAAACTTTGTTTGGGATGTGATAAAATCATGTGAAAAATTTATAAAATCCTAATTAAATATGTATTGAGGGAAAATGAAGCCAATTTTAGAAAATAATTTTTGGAAAGTCTACATTTCGGTTTGGTGACTAAATTGTAAAAATTGAAAGTTTTGTTTTAATGGCTAAATCGAAGGGAGCCCAAACATAGAATCCTTAGGGAGCTATTACACCAAGGTGGTATCAGCTATTCACTTGATTTTGTGTTCTAAATGATTTAATTATACGTTTTAATAAAAGAGTTTTTAAAAGGCAAATCATTTTCTTACGTAACTACTTTTCTCCAAAACTTTTCTCTCAACTTTCTCAGCAGCAAAACTCTCTTTACATCACTAAAATCTCCAGAATTCTCTCATTTCATCTACTTTTCATTCCTAAATGATGCCCATGGATTTCTACAACAACTAGCTAAAATTTTATTGAAGGATTTCATCAAAATCATTACAAATCAAGTTGAAAGCTTGTGTTAGAGGTGAACTTTCTTTTCTCTCATCTAATCAAGGTTCATTATTGAAATTCCCAACTCTTTGGCTCTCTAGTTTTGTTTAATAACAAGATTTTGTAATTGAATCGATGAAAATTGCTAAATTAAGCTTTGTAAGATGGATATTCAAGATTTTCATTTGGACTCAATTTTGAGTGATTTAAGAATGATTTTTAATTTGATTTGGATGTGAAATGATTTGATAATAATGGTTTTGTAATAACAATCCCAAAATAGGATGGATCTCTAATTGTTAGATTGTTAGATTTTGAGTTTTTGAGGTGTTAGTGTGAAATCTGAGTTGTTGGGGATATAAGGATGAAACTAGGATGATTTTGGATGTTGATTGATGGTTAAAATGGGATAGAAGTGTTAGATTATGGCTAGGTTGAGTTTAGAGAGCAATCAAAGGTGATTTCGGTTGTTTTGGATGGGTATTTTGGTGCTTTAGGGCAGAGCAACGAGACAGTTTAAGTTGTTGGTGATTTTAATGCATTATGGTGCATTAATCCTATGTTCTTGTGTTGTATAAACATGGGAGAATACATCAGAAGCAATCGGTGAAGTTCTGTGGGCTTCAGACGCTTAATTTCACGTCGATGAATCTTGGTTTCACGAGTCGGTGAGTGGGATTGAGTTTTCCAGCTTTGAAACATTTTAAAGGTGGTTTTGGGAACTTAGTGTAAGTTTGAAATGCTTTACTATGTTTAGAAGTAAGTAAAAGGATTTTTCCCTCGGATTGTGCTATTATGAATTTTTTATGCACTTGATTTAAATGCACGTTACCTGTTGTTTTAAAGCATGAATTGAAGTAAATGATTTACTATTTTGATGATATATTGACGAAGGATGCAAATGGTAAGTGATCCTTGTAAGTATATGCTTATACTTGTATTATGAAGCATGATTTGATGATTGGAAATGTGGTTTATTGGTAATGCTTTGAAAACATTGAGGTTTATGTTAAATGTGAATTATATTGGCAAGTGATGTTGTGAAATTGGTTTATAAATGAAATCAGATATAGTTAGCCAGCTATAGGATAAAGTGCACTATAAAAAAGTCGCCTTGGATGTTGAGGGGTTTGTACGGTGTACGGAATACTCCATCCAAGTACCCTAACGATTGAGGAAAGTGTATAGTGTCCCATCTCTCATTAGTGGGGTTATAAATCTACTGATGAGTTGTGTTGAGGGGTTTATATGGTGTACCGAATACTCCCCCACGAGTGTCACAACGGTGGAGTGTAGCTCCCGTGTGTGAAACTTGAGATGCCGATGATAATGTATGAAGTGTTAGGACAACACTTGTGAATCCGTGTATCCGATGTGATTTTGAGAATTGGGTATGTTGATGATCACTTGTGAGCCAATATAATTGATAAAGTATCATGAAATGGTTAATGATGCAAAATACGTAAATGCATGTTTTTTTTACTCTTTAAGCTTTGCATATACGGTAGCTATGCAAGGGAAGGCTTATGTTGAGTGTTAGCAAATGGATATGCTGTGGAGTTCATATTACTTGTTGCTTGATGTTATATGTAACACCACAAATTTGGGCCTAAATGTTTTAGAGTTCGAATCGGACCAGTCGGGAACGGTTCGAATCTTAAAGGGAGGTTTAGGAAACACCTAGTTCGGGATGCTTTAAAAATATGGAAAAATATCTAAAAATCCTCATTTATTATATGAATAATTATGGTGAAATCATTTTCACAAAATAAGGTTTGGAAATACTACATTTCGGAGTAGTGACCAAATTGTAGTTTTTGCAAAAGTTAAATAGTGACTGTTTTGTAAAGGATTGAAACTTTGAATCTTTAAGGAGCTAATTTTTCCAAAATGTTTTTAATCAGATTTCTCCTTATTTTGGGTGATTTTACTAGTGTTTTAATTAAAGGAAATAAAGAATAATTAACAGGAAAACTATCTTTGACTTTTCATAACTACCTTTCATCAATTTTCTCCCATTTCATTTTCTCTCATTTTCTTTTCAGCCAAACACATTTCCTTCATCAATTAGCCTCTGAATTTCATTGCTTTTGATTAGATTTCAATCTAATTTTGATTCCTAATCTTTTCCTCATCAAGTCCTATTGATTTTACATTGGATTTTCAAGAAAACTAGCCCAATTCAAGAAGAAATCAACCATTAGAGGTAAGCTTCGTCCTTCTCCTCTAATGATCAGTTCTTTACTGAAATTCCCAAGTTATCAATCCTTTGTTAATGATTTTTGAGTTGCTTTAATGTTAGAAACATGAAATTGTATTAAAACTCAAGGTTTTTGGAGAAATCTTGATGATTTTCGTGGTTGATGGTTAGACTCTGTTTCGAGGTTGTTTTCTAATGTATTTTGGATGTTAATTGATATTATAAATGAGGTTTCATCAAACAAATCCTGAATAGGATTGGATTCCTAAGTTTTGTATGCTAGAATGGTGGTTTTTGGGGTGGTTTTGGTTTTTTGTCATAACTGGAGGTATAAGGACGAGTTTGTGTTGGTTTTTGATGATGATTGATGTTTAGAAATGATTAGAAGTGATAGATCCTTGCTGGGCATTGTTTTGGAAAAGATTGGAGATGATTTCGGTTGTGCTTGTTAGCCGAAATGAGTTTCTTGAGTAGAGCAGCGAGTTTAGGTGTGTGGCTGATGATTTAAATGCATGATGATGCATTAATCCTCTGCTCATATGTGTTATAAACAGGGGAGACATCTTCGGATGCCTTTGGTGTTGATCCGGGAGCTTAGATAACGTTTCGGCGAGCAAGTGAAACGTAATCGGTGACTGCGAATGGTTTAGAAGTCATTGAGGGACAAAGAAACAAGGTTTGGGGATTTAGGAAAGGTTTGAAACACCTTCCTAAGTCTGGAAGTAAGTATTGGCTAGATTGCTCTCTTATATGTGGTGGTTGCCCCTAAAATGCTTTTACATGCTCATGGTTTGAGATAGATAAATTTCTACTGTTTTTATGCATGATTTGTAGCATGAGATGATTCTTGAAATAGTTTCATTAAATAACATGTTGCATTGATGAGTTTTGAGCTTTTGTTTTAAAGCATGGCAAATGTTATGGTTTTGAAATGAGATGAGAATGATTTGAGAAATGTTGCATGAAAAACAGTAGGTGAGATGATGTTTTGACATAATATATTAGCATAGATGTTGAGATACTAACCAGATATAATTGATCGATCAATAGGATGAGAGTGCACTATAAACTAAAAATTTGTACGTGCTCTTTGGTTTAATCCAAAGGGAGAGAACCGATGATGGGCATTCCATCGGGTAGGACTTGGTGAAATACCCAAGCTTTGTGGCGATGAGAGATTCCGTCATGTGAGTACGGTGATGTGAGATTCTACCGCAAACTATATTTACTAGACAAGTGAGTACGGTGATGTGAGATTCCACCGGAAGTGTCTAGTGGTTTGAGAATGATGTCCGCATATCCGAGTATAATGAGATGTGAAATGCCAATATAAAATATGAAAATGCTTTTGAATCACATGTACCTAGTAATGAGATGATTTATGCTATGAGAAATGCATATGAGATTTGCATATGAAATGCTTTGGTTTTACTAGCATGTGTATGGCCTTGCCATGAGTTTTGCATTGGTTTAAATGCATGAGATAGAATTGAGGTACATGTGTTTTCAATGAGAAGTTGCTTTGAAATGTTTTTCAAGCATGAGATAGAATGAGCATGTTGTAGAAAAAGGCTTTTGAGAAAGTGTTTTGAATAATGCATTATTGTGTTGGTTTGCTTTAGAGCACGCCTCACTAAGAAATTGTGCTTACGCTCTCTTTTACCAATAATGTAGATAATTGAAGTGTTTTGGGGCATCGAGAAGGTTAAGAACATCCAAGTAAGTGCAAAGCTCATGTATGGTGATGTTTTTACACACTTTAGTTTTGATATTTGGCAATGGGACTTCAAGGTTGTATTTGGGAGATGAGTTTGAACTCCCTAAGTTTGTGGCATGGTTGTGTTGGTATTTATGATTTGTAAATGGTCCTTTTGGTTGGTTTGAGGTTTGAGAGCTCATATTTGGAATTGTGACTAGGAAGAATGCCTTTAGATTGTATGTTTTTGTGTTTGATGCCATGCTCTAGTTTAAGGGTCTTAAATATGTTCCTTAGTGTCAAACTGAGTTGCTGGTATGATTTGATGCTCTTTGAGGCATGTTTGATTGGTTTAAAAGGTGAAAAACCAACAATTTCTGCTGTCACTAGGAAAGGTGTATCGAAACACCCTCCACTGTTTCGAAAATGGGCCTGTAATGGCTATAGTGTTTCGAAATGGTTGAAGGTGTTTCGGAACAGTTTGGCTACTAGTGAGACATGTTTCGATACCAATCTCGGAACGCACCCGAGTACCGAAACGGTCAACACCATTTCGATACGGGCGTTTCGGTACGAAGGGTGGGTGTTCCGATACAGTTGACTGTTGGATATTGATTTGAATTGTTTGATGTTTTCATGCTTTACATTTTAGTCCTGAATGTTGTGGATGCAATTGCTTGAGCTTGGAATGCCTTTTTTTAAGCTGAAATTTGACAGCGGAGCATGTAACATGATTAATTACATATTGGTAAACCTAAAATCTGCAAAGTCCTTATAATTTCTAAAAATTACATTTTGAGTCCCTAAATGTTTTCTGATCGCCGTGCCTTTCTGACATATGATTCGTGAGTATTCACATAGGCTTAATGTGCATCTAGACAAGATTAAAATAAAAAAGGGTCGTTAATCAAGGTTGACTTTCGGGTTGACTTTGGTTTTCCCCGTGTAATCTTCGTAGTTCGAGTCAAGCGTCTAGGCCGGGCTAAGGGTGTTACATTTGTTGGTATCAGAGCTAGGTTATCGAATAATTGGGGCTTGGTATGTGGTTGTTGTATGTGATTATGTATGATTGTGACATTTCGGTGAAAGTATGATGTATGATTCAATTGAGATGATTTTGTGATGCTATGCTATGTTTGGAGTGTGGTTGGGGATCCCATTTCCATGTCATTACTAATGAGAATAAATGGTTTCAAAAAATGAGCTTGAGTACTTGGATTACTTACCTTATTATGCTTAATCGTGTTTGTTGCATTTTTGCCAGTGCATTGTTTTTATTATGGGGCCACGTAGAGAGCTGAGAATCAATACTCGTTCCATGGCTGAGAATGAGAACGTAGAGAATGGTGAGGATTTACCTCATCCTCCCCTTGGTGGACCACCTGGTGGTGGTGGAGCTGGGGCTGGTGCTGCTGGAGTTGGTGCTGGGGTTGCTGGACCTGAGGGGGGTTAGGGGCAAGCTGCTACTGATATGACCATGCTGATACATGCTATTGTTGGAGCTTTCCAGGCAGCAGTAGCTGGAGCTCATAGAGTTGCACCTCAGGATGGTGCTAATGTGATATTGTCGTTGGAGCGTCTCTGCAGTCTAGGAGGGACTTAGGTCAGAGGTTTGTCACCGGAAGGATCAGAGTCTTGGTTGGAGAGCACCAAGAGGATTCTTGGATAGCTGAATTGCAACAATGTCCAGAAGCTGGGATGCATTGTGTCACTATTGCATGGTGATGCATACACGTGGTGGACGACCACTATCTCTGGAATGGAGGATGATGAGGTGACTTGGACATTCTTCTTGAATGCGTTCAAGCGGAAATACCTGGGAGTTCGCTACCTCAATGAGAAGAAGAGGGAGTTTATGTCTCTTGTGCAAGGGAGCATGTCTGTGGCTGAATATGAGATTCAATTTGTTCGCGTTAGCCAATATGCGCTAGAGCAGATCCCTAGTGAGCGGGAAAGATGTGAACGGTTCCGTTATGGTCTGGTAGAGGACGTGAAAACCTATATGCTTGCAGCTGATTACAATGATTTCGATATCTTGGTCACTAGAGCCAAGGACATTGAGTTGAATCTTGGCTTGGCGAGTCGAACAGGAGGTTCTAGCTCAGGGAAGCGAGCTGTAGAACGCGATTATGGCAGAGATCGCAACAAGAGGCATAAAGATAGAAAGCCACATTTTGATGCTAGGCGCGGGGGCGGTAACCCTGGTAGAGGTCTGTAACACCCCAATTTTGGGCTTGGAAGTTTAGGGTCTGAACCGGACCGATCTGATTTTCGATTCGAATATAAAATGTGGTTTTAGGAAAAGCCTAGTTCGGGTTGCATTAAAAATATGGAAAAATATCTAAAAATCCTATTTTAATATATATAAGAGAGTGGTGAAATCAATTTTACAAAATAAGGTTTGGAAGTGTGACATTTCGAATTAGTGACTAAAATGTAATTTTTGAAAAGTTCAGTGGTGACTGTTTTGTAAGGATTGAAACTTTGAATCTTTAAGGAGCTAATTTACCCAAGATTTATTTCTCCAGATTTTTCTTAGTTTTTAATGATTCATTTAATGTTTAATTAATTAAAGGAAGATGGGAAAAACCAATTTTGAGATTTCATAACTAACTTTCTTGAAAACTTTCTCATCTCATTTTCTATCAAAATTCCCTCATCCAATCACATTTCTACAGCAACTTTTCTTTTGATTTTCACACTAAATGATGAGGTTTCAATCATCAATTGATTCCTAATCCTTTCTACATCAAATCCTCTTCATTTGCTTATTGAATTTTCAAGGATTTTGGCTCTAATCAAGGAGAAATCTACATTTAGAGGTAAGGATGTTCTTCTCCTCTAAATACTCAGTTCTTTACTGAAATTCCCAAGTTCTCAATCCTTAAATTAAGTTTTATAAAAGGTTTTAATGTTGTGATCTTGATTTTGGCTTAAAACTCAAGATTTGGATTAAATCTTGAAGAAATTCGTGGTGATTGTTTGGGCTCTGTTTTGAGATGGCTTTTTAATGTATTTTGGATGTTTAATGATGTGTAATTGAGATTTAATCAATGCAATCCCGAATAGGTTGAATTTCCTAAGTTTTTGCTTATGAAAATGGTGGTTTTTGGGGTGATCTTGGTGTTCTGTTATGGCTGGAGGTATAAGGACGAGTTTAGGTTCTTTTTGGATGTTAATTGATGTTTAAGAATGTTTAGAAGTGATGGATCTTGGCTGGGTAATGTTGTGGAAGAGTTTGAAAGTGATTTCGGTTGTGTTTGATAGCCGAAATGTTAGATTTGGTGAGAGCAAAGAGTTTAGGTGTAATGGCTGAAGATTTTAATGCATGATGATGCATTAATCCTCTGCTTTGATGTGTTTAAAACAGGGGAGACATCTTCGGATCCTTGTGGTGTTGATCCGGAGGCTTGAACGGCGTTTCGGCAAGCTTGCGAAACGAAATTGGTGAGTGGAGTTGGATTTCTAGCTTTGTATCGAATGTTTGAAGGTTTGGGAGCTTAGTTTAAGTCTAATCAACTTAACTAAGCTCAAGAGTAAGTTTTCGGAAAAACTCTCTTGGATGAGCCATGGATTGGTTCGATGCATTTGTTGATAATTGCATGTTTAAATTCTGTTTTTGAAAGCATGTTTAGCATGGTTAATGCTGGTTATGTAAGCCATTTGTTGAAGGATACTCAAGGTAAGAGGTCATTGGTTTGATTTGTTAAAAATGTGGTTTGATGCATAGTAATGCATGTTGAAAATGGCTTTGATTTAGATGCTTTAAAACAGTGGATTATTGATGATAATTGATGTATATTGGCAAGTGATGTGTTGGTTTTAAAGTACTTGAATCGGATATAGTTAGCCGGCTATAGGATTTGGTGCACCATGAATAAAGTCGCCTTGGATGTTGAGGGGTTGTAATTGTACCGTAAACTCCATCCAAGTACACTAACGAGATGGTTAAGATCACAATGGTGGTTAAAAGTCCATGTGTGGATCTTGTGTTATGTGTCCCATGTTCTCGTTAGTGATGTGAAGGGGTTGTGATTGTACCATTAAACTCCATCACGGGTTTTGAGGGGTTGTGATTGTACCGGTAAACTCCACCTTGTGTGTTCGGTATTGTGTATGAAGCGTATGGGACAACGCTTGTAATCCGCGTATCCGATTGTTTTTATGTTGTAAAGGTTATGGTTTATCACTTGGAAGCCAATATGACATGTTAATGATATTGAAGCATGAGATGCTTGATGTGAATGCAATGTTGCATGAATAATGATGTTTAAGTGTTAAAGGCAATATGGAAAGTGTTTTTATAAAGTGAATTATTGTGTTGTTTCTTTAGAGCATGCCTCACTAAGCATTTGTGCTTACGCTCTCTCTCTTGAACCAAAAATGTAGATAATTGAGGTGTTTGTGGGCAGCAAGGAGGCTAGGAATCCAAGGGAAAGCTAAGCTCATGTATGGTGACTATTTCACAACATTATTAGATTTTAATATTTGGCAATGGGAACCTAGGTTGTGTTTTTGGGAGATGTTTTGGACTCCCTATTTGTGGCATGATGCCTTAAATGATTTGGATTTGTAAATGGACATTTTGGTGCTTGCTTTGATGTTTTGATGGTTATTTGCTTTGGATGTTAGGAAGCATGCCTTTAGACTTGTGAGTTTTCCTATTTGATGTCATGGTCGTGTTTTGATGATGCAAACATGTACCTAATATGTATGATGACTTGTTGGCATGATTAGGAAGTCGTTAGGATGTGTTTGAGTGTTTAATTGTATGATAAACCAGCAAAATCTACATTTTCTGGGCAGTCCGTATCGGAACGGGCACTAATGTTTCGAAACGGGGGCCTATAATGGCCTTCGTGTATCGAAACGGATAGGGTCGTTCCGAAACGCTTTTGCTACTACCAAGCCCTGTTTCGATACAGGTCTCGAAACTAACCCGCGTTTCGGAATGGTCAACCCCCGTTTCGAAACACTTGACCGTTGGGCACTGATTTGAATGGTTTAAGGTTTGTAAGCTTTACGTTTTAGTCCTGAATTTTGTATTTTCAATTGCTTGAGTTTGAGATGTCTGTTTGAGGTGAAATTTGACAGGGAAGCATGTGATATGACTAATTTGATATTGGTAATTTAAAAATCAATCAAGTCCTCCATCTTCCCAGAATTTACATTTTGGTCCCTAACTTTGTATGTTGTGCAATTGAGTCCCTTATTGCTTTCCGATCGCTGTGATTTTCAAGTATGCTTTTCTCAAGAGTGTGCTTAGGGTTAACGAGCAACTAGATAAGATTAAAAAGAAAAAAAGTTTCGTTAATCAAGGTTGACTTTCGGGTTGACTTTGGTTTTCCCTGTGTAATCTTTGTAGTTCGGGTCAACCGTCTAGGCCGGGCTAAGGGGGTTACAAGGTCAGTAAGGACCTAATGACTTCTTGAGGACTTCTGAGTGTAACCGGTGTGGTAGGAGACTCGCTGGTGAGTGTTGGGGTAACCTTGGGACATGCTGGAACTGTGGAAACCGAGGGCATATGAAGAAAGATTGTCCTCAGCCGCTAAGAGAGGGACAGGCTCCGGTGAGAGTAGCTGAGCCACAGAGAGGTCGTGGGCGCGGCCGTGGTAATTTTCAGCGTAGAGATGAGGGTGGAAGCAATGTAGCACATGTAGTGGCTGTCCAACCTGAGGGTGGTGGTCAGGCTCGAGTGTATGCCCATCGTGAGGGAAGGAATGACACGGACGTGATCGCAGGTACCTTTACTTTGCAATCCTTGTCATTACTTTCTTTGATTGATTCTAGATCTACACACTCGTACATATTGCGTGAACATGCTCAAATGTTTGGTTTGCCTGTTGAGTGTTTGGATGTTGGTATGCCTGTGACTAATTCCTTTTGTGAGACGGTTGTAACAAGGAAGTTGTATAGGAGATGCCCTTAAAGGTGCAAGATCATGTGTTTCTTGTTGATCTTGTGGAATTGCCATTTTATGGTTTTGATGTAATCCTTTGCACGGATTGGCTTGTTGAGCATAGAGCTGTTGTGGATTTCGAAAGCAAGCGAGTTTCGTTGAAACTTGCGGATGATTATGAGGTGGTGGTGGTGGGAGAAAATGTGAGGTTTCTAGCTAATGTGGTGTCGACGTTGGAAGCAAGCCTGATGTTGCGGTAAGGTTGTGAAGCTTACCTGGCCTTTGTTATGAATCCTAGTTCAAAGGAGGTGCGCGTGCAGGATATAAGGACTGTGTGTGAGTTTCCTGGAGTGTTTCCAGAGGAATTACCTGGTTTGCCGCCTAGTCGAGAGGTTGAGTTTGTAATTGAGTTGTATGAGAACACAACTCCGATGTCCATTGCTCCCTATCGCATGGCACCCAAGGAGTTGAAAGATTTGAAGACGCAACTTCAAGAGTTGCTTGACCGTGGCTTTATTAGGCCTAGTGTATCACCATGGGGTGCACCGGTCTTGTTTGTTAAAAAGAAAGATGGCACGAAGAGAATGTGCATCGATTACCGTCAGCTGAATAAGTTGACCGTCAAGAACAAGTATCCTTTGCCGAGGATTGATGATATTTTTGATCAGTTTCGGGGAGCGGCTATGTTTTCAAAGATTGATCTAAGGTCAGGGTACTATTAGTTAAAGGTGAAGGATGTGGATGTGCCGAAAACAGCCTTTAGAACGAGGTATGGGCATTATGAGTTCCTTGTGATGCCGTTTGGGTTTACGAATGCTCCTGCCACTTTTATGGACATGATGAATAGGGTGTTCCATGAATTCTTGGACAAGTTCGTTCTGGTGTTCATCGACAATATCCTTGTGTACTCTCGTACTGAGGAGGAGAATGAAGGTCATTTGAGGATTGTTTTGCAAGAGCTGTTGGAAAATCATCTTTATGTTAAGCTGAGCAAATGTGAGTTTTGGCTTAAGGAAGTTGTTTTCCTTGGTCATGTGGTTTCAGCCGAAGGGATTCGTGTTGATCCCCAAAAGGTTGAGGTGGTGATGAATTGGAAGCCTTCTAAGTCTGTTCATGAAGTCCGTAGTTTTCTTGGGTTGGCAGGATACTACCAGAGGTTTGTCGATGGATTTTCTAAGATTGCTGCCCCTTTGACGAAGTTGTTGCAAAAGGATGTTAAGTATGAGTGGAGGGAAGCGGGACAGAAGGCTTTCGAGAAGTTAAAAGCAGCTTTGACACAAGCTCCTATCTTGGTTCAACCTGAATCAAGGAAAGAGTTTGTGGTGTATAGTGATGCATCCTATGTTAGTTTGGGGTGTGTGTTAATGTAAGAGGGTAAGGTGGTAGCTTATGCATCGCGACAGCTGAAAGTGCATGAGCGCAATTATCCTACGCATGATATTGAGTTGGCTGCAGTGGTTTTTGCTCTAAAGATCTGGAGGCATTACCTTTATGGTGAGAAGTGTATTGTGTACACGGATCACAAGAGTTTGAAGTATTTGATGTCTCAGAAAGAGTTGAATCTTAGGCAACAGCGATGGGTGGAGTGGCTTAAGGATTATGATCTAACGGTCGAGTATCATTCAGGGAAGGCCAATGTTGTGGCTGATGCTTTGAGCAGGAAAGTGGCGGTGGAGTTAAGAGCAATGTTTGCTAGCTTGAGCATATCGCGAGATGGTGGTCTTGTTGCCGAATTGCAAGTGAAACCATCTCTAGTCTAGTTGATAAAGGATAAGCAGTTGTTGGATGATTCCTTGGTGCCACATGTTCAGGATATTGCTAAGGATAGACCATCGGATTTCTGTTTTAATGATGATGGTGTTTTATGTTTTGGGAGTCAGATAGTGGTGCCGAGTGATGTTGAGTTAACGCGCACTATTCTGACTGAAGCTCATAGTAGTCTGTTTGCTATGCACCCTGGTAGTATAAAGATGTATCGTGATTTGAAGGATTAGTACTATTGGGTGGGTTTGAAGAAAGATGTCGCTGAGTATGTGAGCAAGTGTATGGTTTGTCAGTGGGTTAAGGCTGACACCAGTTTCCTTCGGGGTTGTTGCAGCCGTTGAGGATCCCTGAATGGAAGTGGGAGAGGATCACCATGGACATTGTGTCTGGGTTGCCTATATCGCCATCAAAGAAGAATTCTGTTTGGGTGATTGTGGATTGCCTTACAAAGTGTGCGCATTTCTTACCTGTGCATACTACATACACCTTGGATAAGCTTGCAGAGTTGTACATCGTTGAGATTATGCGTTTGCATGGTGTACCAAAATCTATAGTGTCGAATCGAGATCCGAGGTTCACTGCAAGGTTTTGGGGGTGTTTGCATCAAGTGTTGGGTACGCGGCTGAATTTCAGTACTTCTTATCATCCGCAGACGGATGGACAGTCGGAGCGTGTTATCCAAGTGCTTGAAGATATGTTGAGGTGCTGTGTTATTGAGTTTCAAGGCTCTTGGGAGAAGCACTTGCCTCTGGTAGAGTTTGCTTATAATAATAGTTACCAGGCAAGTATTCAAATGGCACCTTATGAAGTTTTGTACGTGAGGAGGTGCAGAACTCCTCTTTGCTGGGATGAAACGGGACAAAAGTTGGTCTCGATGACGGCTCTGTTGAAAGGAACCACCGAGAAGGTGAAGCTCATTTGTGAACGGTTGAAGGTAGCATCGGATCGGCAAAAGTCTTACGCGGATTTGAAGCGTAAGGAGATGGAATTTGCGGTGGGTGACCGTGTGTTCTTGAAAGTTTCACCTTGGACGAAGGTGATGAGATTTGGCCGGAAAGGCAAGTTGAGCCCAAGATTACATTGGGCCATACGAGGTGATAGAACGTTGGGGTCATGTTGCTTATAAGCTGAGGCTACCTCAAGAGTTAGAAAAGATACATAATAGGTTTCATGTATTCATGCTTCGGAGGTACAGATCGGATCCTTCGCATGTTATGCCTATGGAGGAAGTTGAGCTGAATCCAGTTTTGACATATGATGAGGAACCTATTGAGATTTTGGATTCGGACTGTAAGGTTCTCCGTGGTAAGACCATTGAGCTGGTTAAGGTGTTGTTGAGACATCATGGTGTTGAGGAAGCCACGTGGGAAAGAAAGGAAGACATGAAGAAGCAATTTCCTTACCTTTTTCCTCCAAGTAAATTTCGAAGACGAAATTTCTTAAGAGGGAGAGAGTTGTAACACCCCAAATTTGGGCCTAGATGTTTTAGAGTTCGAATCGAACCGGTCGGGAACGGTTCGAATCTTAAAGGGAGGTTTAGGGAACACCTAGTTCGGGATGGTTTAAAAATATGGAAAAATATCTAAAAATCCTCATTTATTATATGAATAATTATGATGAAATCAATTTTACAAAATAAGGTTTGGAAATACTACTTTTCGGTGTAGTGACCAAATCGTAGTTTTTTCCAAAATGTTTTGTAAAGGATTGAATCTTTGAATCTTGAAGGAGCTAATTTTACCAAAATATTTTTAATCAGATTTCTCCTTATTTTGGGTGATTTTAATAGTGTTTTAATTAAAGGAAATAAAGATTAATTAAAAGGAAAACTATCTTTAACTTTTCATAACTACCTTTCATCAATTTTCTCTCATTTCATTTTCTCTCAATTTCTTTTCAGCCAAACACATTTCCTTCATCAATTAGCCTCTGATTTTCATTGCTTTTGATGATATTTCAATCTCCTTTTGATTCCTAATCTTTTACTCATCAAATCCTCTTGATTTTACATTGGATTTTCAAGAAAACTTGCCCAATTCAAGGAGAAATCAACCATTAGAGGTAAGCTTTGTCCTTCTCCGCTAATGATCAGTTCTTTACTGAAATTCCCAAGTTATCAATCCTTTGTTAATGATTTTTGAGTTGCTTTAATGTTAGAAACATGAAATTGTATTAAAACTCAAAGTTTTTGGAGAGATCTTGATGATTTTCGTGGTTGATGGTTAGACTCTGTTTTGAGGTTGTTTTCTAATGTATTTTGGATGTTGATTGATGTTATAAATGAGGTTTTATCAAACAAATCCCGAATAGGCTTGGATTCCTAAGTTTTGTATTCGAGAATGGTGGTTTTTTGGGTGGTTTTGGTGTTCTATCATAGCTGGAGGTATAAGGACGAGTTTTTGGTGGTTTTTGATGATAATTGATGTTTAGAAATGATTAGAAGTGAGATCTTGGCTGGGCTTTGTTTTGAGAGAGTTTGGAGATGATTTCGGTTGTGTTTGTTAGCCGAAATGAGGTTCTTGAGTAAAGCAGCGAGTTTAGGTGTGTTGCTGATGATTTCAATGCATGATGATGCATTAATCCTCTGCTCTTATGTGTTATAAATAGGGGAGACATCTTCGGACGCCTTTGGTGTTGATCCGGGAGCTTAGATAGCGTTTCGGCGAGCAAGCGAAACGTAATCGGTGAGTGCGAATGGTTTAGAAGTCCTTGAGGGACAAAGAAACAAGGTTTGGGGATTTAGGAAAGGTTTCAAACACCTTCCTAATTCTGGAAGTAAGTATTGGCTAGATTGCTCTCTTATATGTGGTGGTTGCCCCTAAAATGCTTTTACATGCTCATGGTTTGAGATAGATAAATTCTTACTGTTTTTATGCATGATTTGTAGCATGAGATGATGCTTGAAATGATTTTATTAAATAACATGTTGCATTGATGAGTTTTGAGCTTTTGTTTTAAAGCATGGCAAATGTTATGGTTTTGAAATAAGATGAGAATGATTTGAGAAATGTTGCATGAAAAACAGTAGGTGAGATGGTGTTTTGGCATAATATATTGGCATAGATGTTGAGATACTTATCAGATATAATTGATCGATCAATAGGATGAGAGGGCACTATAAACTAAAAATTCGTACGTGCTCTTTGGTTTAATCCAAAGGGAGAGAACCGATGATGGGCATTCCATCGGGTAGGACTTGGTAAAATATCCAAGCTTTGTGGCGATGAGAGATTCTGCCATGTGAGTACGGTGATGTGAGATTCCACCGGAAGCGTATAGTGGTTTGAGAATGATGTCTGCATATCCGAGTAATAATGAGATGTGAAATGCCAATATAAAATATGAAAATGCTTTTGAATCACATGTACCTAGTAATGAGATGATTTATGCTATGAGAAATGCATATGAGATTTGTATATGAAATGCTTTGGTTTTACAAGCATGTGTGTGGCCTCGCCATGAGTTTTGCATTGGTTTAAATGCATGAGATACAATTGAGGTACATGCGTTTTAAATGAGAAGTTGCTTTGAAATGGTTTTCAAGCATGAGATAGAATGAGCATGTTGTAGAAAAAGGCTTTTGAGAAAGTGTTTTGAATAATGCATTATTGTGTTGGTTTGCTTTAGAGCACGCCTCACTAAGCAATTGTGCTTACACTCACTTTTACCAATAATTCAGATAATTGAAGTGTTTTTGGGCAGCGAGAAGGTTAAGAACATCCAAGGAAGTGAAAAGCTCATGTATGGTGATGTTTTTACACACTTTAGTTTTGATATTTGGTAATGGGACTTCAAGGTTGTATTTGGGAGATGAGTTTGAACTCCTTAAGTTTGTGGCATGGTTGTGTTGGCATTTATGAGTTGTAAATGGTCATTTTGGTTGGTTTGAGGTTTGAGAGCTCATATTTGGAATTGTGACTAGGAAGCATGCCTTTAGATTGTATGTTTTTGTGTTTGATGCCACGCTCTAGTTTAAGGGTCTTAAATATGTTCCTTAGTGTCAAAATGAGTTGATGGTATGATTTGATGCTCTTAGAGGCATGTTTGATTGGTTTAAAAGGTGAAAAACCAGCAATTTCTGCTGTCACTGAGCAAGGTATATCGAAACACCCTCCACTGTTTCGAAACGGGGGCCTGTAATGGCCATAGTTTTTCGGAACGGCTGAAGGTGTTTCGGAACAGTTTGGCTACTTGTGAGACCTGTTTTGATACCGGTCTCGGAACGCACCCGAGTACCGAAACGGTCAACACTGTTTCGATACGGGCGTTTCGGTACGAAGGGTGGGTGTTCCGATACAGTTGACCGTTGGATGTTGATTTGAATTGTTTGATGTTTTCATGTTTTACATTTTAGTCCTGAATGTTGTGGATGCAATTGCTTGAGCTTTGAATGCATTTTTAAGCTAAAATTTGACAGCGGAGCATGTAACATGATTAATTACATATTGGTAAACCTAAAATCTTCAAAGTCCTTATAATTTCTAAAAATACGTTTTGAGTCCCTAAATGTTTTCCGATTGCTGTGCCTTTCTGACATATGATTTGTGAGTATTCACATAGGCTTAATGTGCATCTAGACAAGATTAAAATAAAAAAGGGTCGTTAATCGAGGTTGACTTTGGTTTTCCCCGTGTAATCTTCGTAGTTCGAGTCAAGCGTCTAGGCCGGGCTAAGGAGGGTACATTATACATGTTGATTTGTTAAGGAAAGTGCATGGTTTTAAAGATGTCATGATGATTTTCAAATGATGGAAAATGGTTTTAATACATTGATAGTGTTTTGGTTTTGAGAATTCATAACTAAGCCATGAGTTTTTACGCTCTCATTTGTCCATCAATGCAGATAATTAAAGCTTAGGAGGCAGCAAGAGGAAAGGGATTCCAAGGTGTTGAGTTGATCAAAAAATTGCAAATGGCCAAGAGGGGGTGAATTGGCAATTAAAATTTTGGTGGGAAGAATGAGTGAAAAATAAAAATTGACACAAGTAGTTATAGTGGTTCAAGTTCTCCAAATGAACTCTACATCCACTACCTTAGTTCCCACTAAGGATTTTCAACCAATTCACTACTTGAATTCTTCCCCTTTTCTTGGATGAGGAGGTAACCTTACAAATTCGATTAAGCTTTCTACCCAAAGCTTAATCCACTCAATTTACAAGAGAAGTTTTGGTAAACTCAAATGATTCCTCTCAAAGGATAAATGTCTACCCAATTACAATTTCAATCGCCCCAAACTCACAATACAAATTGACAATTGAAAAACACTAGAGTTGGGTACAAGAATTTGACTTTGAATAGCTCAAGGGTTTGGATTTTTGCTTTGATGATGCTTGTGGGTTGAATGGTTGTTGCTGACCTTCAAAGGACTTCAATTTATACCTCTTCTATTAATTCTAGCCGTTTGGGTGGTTAGGAACTTGAATAGAGCCGTTGGAACCCCCTCTTACCACCATAAATGCACTTCTGCAGCTACCCGTAACAGTACTCGGGGAGCCGTATCGATACTTGTCTCAGAAAAGAAAGAGCCGTTGTGTGCAATAAATAAGGGGTATCGAAACGCACGTAAGCGTATCGGTACGGGGTATCGAAACAGCTAAGACCGTATCGATACCTTTTTCTCAACTTAGCTCACTGTCGATTTCCGTTTCGATACAAGGGTTTACCGTATCGATACGGGTCAACTACCAATTTAAAATATGGTTACCTAACAACTGACACCAACGGTCGAAATATTTAAACCGACTTGAATTTAAAATTCATTAAAACCGTATCGATACGGGTGAAGTCGTATCGGTACACCATTCAAAATCTTTAGACTTTTACGAAGGAGCGTATCGATACAGATTGAATCTGTTTTGATACGGTGTTTTGATACAGTTAAGTGCGTATCGAAACGAGTTCTGGCAGTAGCCAACTTTGTAAAAAAGGTATCGATACAGCTGGAAGCGTATCCATACACCTGGACGGTTTTCAATAGTTTGGCCTTGGAACACTTAGAAAATATTTTGAGTTTGAGTTTTTCAAATCAGTTTTAAAGTGTTGGTGACTTAAAACTTATTAAGGGACTTATAAAACAATTTTAAGTTTTTCAAATTGATCCTTAAAGATTTAATTATATCAAAATCAAACATAGGTTTTACACAAGGGACTTTGCTTAAGAATGTATGTTTCGAATTGGACTAGAGTAATAAGGGCAATGGGGGTTCCATAGTCTATTTGGCTGACGTGTATGAACACCCTTTTGAGCATGTTTGATGTATGGTTTTAAACTTGTAAAATGCCTTTATTTGATGTATTGTGCATTGGTTTGAGTTTTGACTCTTGAGTGCCTTATTTGCAAGGTTGGATGCCTATAGTTTACCTTTGATGCATTTTTCCATGACTTGATGTTGAACACGCCAAGAATGTTTGAGGAATGATGTATAAATATGATGTATGCATGTTGAAAGCATGTTGGTTTGGTTTAGGATGGATTTAAGTGTGAAAAACCAGTTAAAAGTGTTATTACAGGTCCAGGTGTTTCGGTACACTTGAGTATGTACCAAAATAGTGAGCCTAAAATGGCCTAAGGGTTTTGAATCATGGGAGGTTTGTTCCAATACGTTTTGCTACTGGAAACCACTATTCCGAAACTTCTCAAGGGTGTTTCAATACAGGTTCGTGTTTCGAGCTGTGAGGACCTGTTTTGATATAGGGCAACCTGTACCGAAACAACTAGCAGTTATGTTAGTTGATGTAATGTTCTAAAGTTCTGATTCTTTGCCCTTTGGTCCCTGAATTTTGTGGATGCAATTAAATTAGCATGAATGATTATTTTGAGCTATGTTTTTCCTGAGATGCATGTAAATTGACTAATTAATAGTTAGCAACTTAAAATGGAAAAATTATCTATAGTTTGGTAAATTACAAAATGGTCCCTAAAATCGTAATTGAATGCAATCGAGTCTTAATCAGTGTCTGCTTAAGTTATGTATGTTCCGCTGCAACGTTAAACACTCATGATTCTAATGAGCATCTAGATAAGAAAAAAATTAGGGTTGTTTATTGGAGTAAACTTCTTGGTTTACTTCAATATTCCCCGTGTCACCCGTTCAGTTCGGTTTACTGCCTAGGTCGGGTTGACAGGTTTGCATTCTATGGTATCATAGCCACGTTTTGAAAGAATGGGATGATGGTAAGTTAATGGTAAGTTGATGTGATGTGATTCCAAGTGATTTATGATGTTTGTTTTCCACGGTGATTGTTATAATCATGTTGATGATGATCAAATAATATTGATGCCATGGGTGATGATTATGATGTATGTGTGAGCTGTTATATACATGATAATGTAGTGGGTTGAATTTGATTGATTGCAATGCACGATGTTTATAACATGTACATTGTATGCCTTATGCTTTGTTTGGGGGAAAGTGGGATGCCCATTGCCTTATTACTATAGTAAAATGTTTTTAAATTGAATTCAAAGTCTTGGATCCTTGCTTGAATTTGGCCTAATTTCTTGTCTTTGATCCTTGTTATGTCCGAGTACGATTGCTCCTGCTAGTTAGCAAGTAAGTTAGGGGAACGAGGTTCTGCATGGTGGGAATTTACCTCCTCCATCGCCTCCACCTGGGAGTGAGGAGCGAGGACAGCATGGGCAAGCTGGTCCTGTGTTGGGTGACTTGACGCCTTTGGTTCAAGCGATGACTGTGGCATTCCAGGCTGTTGTTGCAAGAATGCAAGTGCAAGCACCTGTTGCTGGGCAATTAGGTTTGCCGTTGGAATGCTTGTGAAGTTTAGGAGGCCTTGAGAATCGTTGATTGTATCCTGAAGCATTCGAGGCTTGGATGGCTATTACGATACGGCTTTTGGATCAAATGGGGTGCAATGATGCACAAAAGCTAGGATGTGTCATTTCATTGTTGCATGGTGATGCATACAATTGGTGGACGACTATGACTGCGGCTATGAAGCCCAATGAGGTAGATTGAGAGTTCTTCCAAGCTGGCTTTAAGAAGAAGTATCTAGGGGTTAGATACTTGGACGACAAGAAGCGTGAGTTTATCTCCTCGGTTCAAGGTAGCATGATAGTGGCTGAGTATGAGGTCAAGTTCGTTCGTTTGAGCCAATATGCTCTTGAATTGGTTCAAGAAGCTAAGGCTTTCATGTTGGCTTATGATTACGCAGATTTTGATGTATTGGTGACGCGAGCTAATTATATCGAGCAGAGTTTGGGCTTGTCCTCTCGCGTGGGTGGCTCTAGCTCGGGTAAGAGAGCTGCAGATTCTGGTCCTGGTAGTGGACAATATAAGAGGCATCGTGATCATAGGTATCGACCTGAGCTGAGGCGAGGGAATGTTGGGTGTGGTGTGCCAATTCAAGGTATCAAGGTGAGATCTGAACAAAATGCTTGTTAGGTATGTGGATCGCGTGAGCATTTGAGGCGAGATTGTCCTTGTATGGCTCGAGAAGCGCATGCTTCTGCGGCTATGGCATCTAACTCTTGCTGGAATTGTGGATCGGTTGATAATTAAGGCGTGATTGACCCTTGTTGGTTGGAGGTGGTTAGGGTCAGGCACCTGTTGTTACACCACAGAGAGGCTGTGGGAGTGGTCGTGGTAATTTCAGGGAGGATGGATAGAGAGATGTAGCACACGTTGTGGTTGTTCAACTTGAGGGTGGTGGTCTAGCGAGGGTGTATACACATCGCGAGGGACGCAATGACCCCGATGTGATTGCAGGTACTTTCACTTTTCAATCCTTGTCATTGTTATCTTTAATTGATTCTGGATCTACGCATTCATACATCTTGAGTGAGCATGCACATTTGCTTGATATCCCTGTTGAGATGTTAGATGTGGGAATGCAAGTAACTAGTTCCATTGGTGAAATTGTTGTTACGAGGAAGTTGTATAGGAGATGTCATTTATCTATTCAGGGCTATGTGTTTGCAGTTGATTTAATGGAGTTGCCTTTCTATGATTTTGATGTAATCCTTGGGATGGATTGGTTGACCGAGCATAGGGTTGTGGTCAATTTTGATGTTAAGCGAGTTACCTTGAAACATGCTGATGATTACAAAGTGGTAATCGTGGGGAAGAATGTGAAATTCTTGTCCAAAGCAATTTCGGCACTTGAAGTGAGTCGTATGATGGAGTTAGGGTGATGCTTTCTTAGCTTATGTGATGAATCTTGGTTCGAAGGAGGTACGATTACAAGACATACGAACTATATGTGAATTTCCAGGTGTCTTTCCGGAAGAGTTTCTTGGTTTGCCACTGAACCGAGAAGTTGAGTTTGGCATTGAGTTGTATGAAAATACAACTCTAGTGTCTATTGCTCCTTATCGGATGGCACCTAAGGAGTTGAAGGAGTTGAAAATCCAACTTCAGGAGTTGCTAGATCGAGGGATCATTAGGCCAAGTTTTTCACCTTGAGGTGCACTGGTCTTGTGTGTGAAGAAGAAAGATGGCACTAGGCGTATGTGTATTGACCATCGGCAACTGAACAAGTTGACGATTAAGAACAAGTACCCTTTGCCAAGGATTGCTGATTTGTTTGACAAGTTTCGAGGTGCTTCGGTGTTTTCTAAGATTGATTTGAGGTCTGGATATTGTCAATTGAAGTTAAAGGATGTAGATGTGCCTAAGACAGCTTTTCATACAAGGTACGGGCATTATAAGTTCTTGGTGATGCCATTTGGTTTGATGAATGCGCCTGCTGCATTCATGGACATGATGAATCGTGTGTTCCATGAGTTTTTGGATCAGCTTGTGGTTGTGTTTATTGAGGATATTCTCGTGTACTCTAGTGCTGAGGAGGATCATAATAAGCATTTGTGAATTGTGCTGCGAGTGTTGTTGGAAAACCAGCTTTATGCTAAGTTGAGCAAGTTCGAGTTCTGGCACAGGGAAGTTGTCTTCCTTGGACATGTAGTGTCGACCGAGGGTATCCGAGTTGACCCACATAAGATTGAGGCGGTGATGAATCGGAAGACGCCTAAATTGGTGACTAAAGTGCGTAGTTTTCTTGGTTTGGCAGGATATTATCGAAGATTCATGGAGGGTTTCTCTAAGATTGCAGCTTCGCTAACCAAGTTGTTACAAAGGAATATTCGTTTTGAGTGGATGGATGTTAGACAACAAGATTTCAAGAGGTTGAAGGAAGCTTTGACGCAAGCTCCTGTCTTGATTCAACCTGAATAAGGTAAAGATTTTGTAGTTTATAGTGATGCATCGTGCGTTGGTTTAGGTTGTGTGTTGATGCAAGGTGGGAATGTTGTGGCGTATGCATCTAGGCAATTGAAGTTGCATGAATGCAACTATCCTGCTCACGATCTAGAGCTTGCTGCAGTTGTGTTTGCTTTGAAGGTTTGGAGGCATTACCTTTACGGTGAGAAGTGTGTGGTCTATACGGATCATAAGAGTTTAAAATATATAATGTCTCGGAGAGAGTTGAATCTTACACAATGAAGATGGTTAGAGTCGTTCAAGGATTACGATATGACGATGGAGTATCATCCTGGAAAGGCCAACTTGTGGTTGATGCCTTGAGTAAAAAGGTGGTCGTAGACTTGAGAGCGATGTTTGCTCGATTGAGCACATCACGAGATGGTGGACTGATAGCTGAGTTACAAGTGAAACATTCCTTGATTTATATGATTAAGGAGAAGTTGTGTAACCCCATCGACTCAGCATGGCCGATAGAGTGAACCGAACGGATCACACGGGGAATATTGAAGTAAATCGGGAAGGTTTACCAAAATAAACGACCCTAATTTTTTTCTTGTTATCTTGTCTAGATGCAACTTAGGTTCCTATGTGTATACATAAGTAGTGGATACATCAACGTCATACAAACACTCAATGATTGAACTCGATTAAAGGTTTAAGGACCATGTTGCAAATTTGACAAATTGTAAGTGTTATTACCAAATTCGAATTACCAACCCTTAATTAAATTCATTTCAACCTTCTCTGTGAAATCTCAGCTCAAAACGACCACTAGAGCTCATTTAATTGCATACACGCTCAACATGGACCCAAATGGAAGAAAACATAACTCAGAATAATTCAAAAACTGCTTTAACAATCGAACGTTTCGAAACAGTGAGCCCTGTATCGGAACGGTCGTTTCGAAACACAGCTAACCGTTTCAATATGTGGGTTCATTTTGAAACCCTTTATGATTCGTTTCGGAATGAGGTTTCACAGAGGCAAAATGTTTCGAAACAGGCCTCACCGTTTCGAAACACCAAGGCCATTTCAAGCCACTGTTTCGAAACAGGCAAGGGTGTTTCAAAACACCTGGGCCTACAATGCTTTTAAATGCTTTTTTAACTCAATTTAAACCATCTGAAACCATCCTGACATATGCCTAAACATGTTGGCAACTCAAATATAGATCAACAACAAGTTATACGATGTATAAACATCATCATAGCATCGATATCAATAACAAAGATCATTCATAGCATTGGAAACCCCCATTGAAAACATACTTTAATACCTAAGCGAAATAAGTAACAAATGGCCAAAATGCAATTCCAAGCATAATTGAAAACATAAAGGGCATTTACATAACCAAATATTCTTAATAAACTTGCACCAAAACAGAAAATACTAAACAAACATCATTCATAGCATTGAAAACCCACATTGCCTTTATTACACTAGTTCATGAACTCAACATACTTTTCAAGTGTGTCTTGGTAGAATCCCTTGTAGATGCTGCCTCTGAACACCTAATTGTCTACATTGATGAACAAAGAGAGCTTACGCATACAAGCTTAGTGAGGATTGCTCAAACCCACAATAATCATCAATGCACAAAATCACTTTTCACACTTTCCAAAACCATCATGCTGCTTTGACAAAACATGCACTTTATCATTAAACCATTGTATCATGCAACATGATACATATTAGCTCGTCAACTAAACCATTGCTACTCATATTCCAAGCCTTCCAAGCATAAACCCCTTTATACTAAGCTTCAACCAAAACATGCATCTTTCAAATTATGCAATTACAACATTTTCCGCAACATTCAATTTCCTTATATTGGCTCACAAGTGATAAACAACAATCTCCAAACACATCAGATACACGAATTACCAAGGGTTGTCCCACACCCTTCATACACTCTACTGGCATCTCAAGGTTCACACACGAGGGAAACCCTCCATCGTCATGACACTCGTGGTGCAGTATTCGGTACAATTACAACCCCTCAACACCACTCATCGGTAGATGTATAACCCACTAACGAGAGACGGGACACACACAAGGTTCGCACCCGGGAGCTACCCTCAACCGTTGCAACCTTAACAATCCTCAATCGTTAGGGTACTTGGATGAAGTTTTCGGTACAATCACAACCCCTCAACATCCATGGCGACTTGTTTATAATACACTCAATCCTATAGCCGACTAACTATATCCGATTTCATTTATAAAATTCTTTATAAAACATCACTTGTCAATATAATCCATATTTCATGCACACCTCATTGTTTTTACAAAGCATTCATGATATCCATAACTCAAGCATTAAACCATGCTTCAAAAACTCATGCATCAACACATGCATACAAAGATCACTTACCTAGTGCCTCCTTAAACCAAATGGCATCATCAAACACATTTTACATACTCAAAACATGCTTTAAAACAGTAGATAAATGCAATTAAAATCAAGTGCAACCAAAGGCTCAAACTAGCACAGTTCGGGAGAGAAATTCACTTTACTTACTTCTGAACTTAGTAAAGCATTTCAAGATCTTACTAGTTTCCCAAAACCTTTTCTAAAACATTTCCACGCTGAAAACCCAAGTTCCACTCACCGACTCACGAAAACACACTTGCCGACGCAACTATCGATCGTCTGAAGCCTCCAAAATCACTTCATTTGATTCTGGATCACTATCCCCTGTTTTCAACACATTAAAACAGAGGTTCAATGCATTAAAATGCATCCAAAACACCAGCAATCTAAAGAAAATTGGCAGCACTACTTTAAAGCATCAAAGCACCCATCTGAAACAACCGAAAACTCAATCGATTGATCTCTAAACTCAGCCCAGCCATCTACCAACACATATAACACATTTTAAGCATAAATCAACATCCAAAAACAACCTAAAACCATCCTTATACCTCTAGAAACTCGGATCTCACCTAAACACCCCAAAACCCGAACCAAAACACTTCAAAAACCAAGGATCTCAAGTATTTCGGGATCTTAATGATTAAGACTCCACTTCAACACCAAAAACCTTTCAAAACTCATTTAGAAATCATCTCAAACAAGCCCGACCATCGCAACTCCGAAAATCTCTTTAAAACATCCCTTTTCAACAAGATTTCAACATTTTATCAAACTAACAACAAAACCACAATCAAAAACATGAATTAAGAGTCAAATATCTTTGGAATTTCATTAAAGAACCTTGATTAGAGGGTTAGCACGCAATTTACCTCCAATCCTTGCTTCTCCTCTAACTTGACAAGTTTAACTTTCAAGAATCTTGGAAGAAATTGAGAGAAATCACAAAGATGAAATTGGAAATCAAGAGAGGATTTGAGAATGAAGAAAATCTGGAAATTGAGAGTAATTGGAGAGTGTTTGGCTGAAGTGAAAACAAGAGAATAGAAAATAGCTCCCTAAGGATTCTAAGATTTTGACTCTTCTTGAAAAACACATTTTCCCAACTTTTAAATCTTTACATTTTGGTCGCTGCCCAAAATTTATACTTTCGAAAAACTCGTTTTGTAAAATTGATTTAACCAACCTCTTAAATATAATTTTAGAGGATTTTAGGAATTTTTATCATATTTTTATCCCATCCCGAACCTTGATTTCCCTAAACCACCTTTTAACGGTTCGAACAACTGACACCGATTCCACCGGCCCAACCCGACTCGCAAAACACCTAGGCCCCAAAACTGCAGCGTTATAACTCTCCCCCACTTAGGAAATTGTGTCCTCAAAATTTTACATGAAGGAAAAAGATGCAGAAATTGCCTCAGCATGTCCGCCTTACTTTCCCACGTGGCCTCCTCAACTCCCCGATGTCGTCACAACACCTTCACAAGCTCAATCGTCTTCCCACAAAGAACTTTGCTACTCAAATCTAGAATTCTCACTGGTTCCTCATCATAGGATAAATCCAGATTTAACTCAATCTCCTCAACTAGCATCACATCCGATGGATCTGATCTATACCTTCGTAACATAGAAACATGAAACAAATCATGGACTTTTCCAACTCACGAGGAAACCTCAACTGATTAGCCAAAGGACCATCCCACTCCAAAACCTCATAAGGTCCAATAAACCTCGGACTAAGCTTTCCTTTACGTCCGAACCTCATCACCTTCTTCCAAGGTGATACCTTAAGAAACACGCCATCTCCAACCGCAAATTCAATCTCTTTACGCTTTAAATCTGCGTAAGATTTCTGACGATCCAAAGCAGCCTTCAACTGCTCACGTATGAGCCTCACTTTCTCAGTTTTCCTCATAAGCATATCCGGCAAGGAAAGCAACTTGTAACACCCCTTCCATGCTTGGTCGAGAACCAGGTCGGAGCGTGTTATCGATGAACGATGCAGAGATTGGTGCAATAAAATTTCAATTTGTTAAAAACACTTAATCAAATTACACAAACAAACCAATAAACATCTTAGTCCAATTCATTCATAAGAAGACCATAATTAACCATTTTGAAATTCAATATAAAGATCCTTTAATGTAATAGACTTTACCATTGTGAAATTCAATACATCTTTAGCAAGCCAGTAAATTTTCATGCAAAACAATGATCATTTGCCAATTTAATTTACTCTTGCGAAATTCAGTGACCAAAATGTAAACAATGCAGACTTTCAGATTAGGCTTTATAACCATTTTACCTAACCCTGTATCGAAATGCTCAAATCCATTTTGATATAGGTGGACGATGGTCAACCATGTTGACCTATCCCTTTTGACCGTATCGATACGAGCAAGCCTTGTATCGCTATGGATTGACTTCCTTTGACTTTGACTTTGACACGTTTTGATACGCTCTGAACTCGTATCGAAATAAGGAATTCAAGAGACAAAATGTTTTGGAACACTAAACTGTTTCGATACGCCCTGACCCCTGGGCTCAATTTTTCTTTCCCGTATCGAAACGCTATCACCCGTTTCGATACGGCTTGACCTGTAATGACATATTCTTATTGGTTTTTATTTATTTTTGTAACACCCCGAAAACCGGTCTAGTCAGAAATAGGTTTCGATGATCGAAAAATCGGTATAAAAAATGAAACCTTGAATTCTTACTATAGATTATGTCCCAAGGCTTTAAGTAAGTCAAGTCCCTGGCTAAGCTTGCTTGATGAATGCCAAAGCTAATGTTTTGAACTAGGCGTTTCGATACGCTTAGACGCATATCGAAACAGCCTAGGTGAAGAGTTCCGAAATGAGTACATGTGTTCCGAAACATTTTCAACGGTAATAACTAACTTTTGGATTTATGCTTGACCGTATCGAAACGACCTCGAGCGTTTTGAAACGGTACCCTACAGAAAATAGGATAGATGCCTTTAAAGTCAAAGATTTCGTCCCTTAGGTGACTCACCTGCTTGTTTGGCACCTCCCCACATATTTTAAGTTGATTAATGATCCCATTTATCAGAGATATGACAAGGATGTCATAGAAATTTAAAGATGAACTTTGGGGTGAGTAAACCCTCATGAATAGGAAAGGTTCCTATTGGCCTTTTAGGGTGGCAAACCCTTAAGTGTAGGAAACCCTTTTATTGGCTAATAAGGGAGGTGGGAATAAATTATTAATTCCTAAATTCTCTATAAGCAGAAGAAAGATGAAATGAGCCTTATTTTGGATTTCCTACGAAGCCTAAATTCTCTTTTGGAAAACAAGCAAACACCACAATTTCCTTCTTCAACCACAAGCTCTAAGCAAGCACCTCCATTGAAGTTAAACCAAAGCTTTGTTTGAGAGTCTCGTTTAATCCGTACAAACGCGAAAAGGAGGGTTCAAGCATCGAACGAGGTATTATCGACCTTAGAAGCCTTAACCGGGCAAGGTGAGTGTAGTAGCGTCTCGAGTTAGGCAAGGGCCTACTCGAATTTATTGTTACGTTTGTTAATACTAACCTTTGAGAAAGGGGTTTTCATCATTGATTATATGTTGGTAAGTCCGGTAAGCATCTTATTGATTCCATGATTCATAGTATGTTATTGTTGTCATGAACATCATCAAAAGCATTGGCATATGATAAGTATGACATGAATCATTGATATTGTTATTGCTATGAAATATTGTTATAAATCATGAATAATGGACCTTGGATTCGAAGTATTGGATACAATTGGCATGCCATAGAGTTCATGAGCTCAGTGTACGGGTGCACTACGGTTCTATGGATAAGTCCTATATGATTTGGCGAGGCGGAGCGATGTATTGAGTATTGGTCCTTGGCGATGTCGGTGGGATGACCATTTATGAAATTGGCGAGGAGGTGGAATCCGCGTATCCATATACCATGAATCGATCTAAGGGAAATAAGAATTCAAGATATTGTTTTGTTATGAAATCATGATATTAACATATGTTTTGTTACGAATATGAAACCTACTATGTCATTGCATATTTAGGACTATGATTCTTGAAGCATGTTACAAGACACGATATGTATGTTCATTGTTCTGTGATTACATCACTAGGCAAAGTATGCATAATGCATTCCATGCATCCATTTCAGGATAAGTAAGTACTAGGATCGAGATTGGAGAAGTTGGAGCGTTGCACAAGTCACAATCAAGTCCTAAGTAATGTCTTTTGTCCTCTCGAACTCCTAGTATGGTGGTAAGTTCTACGTACAAGTCTATTTTGTTTCCTTTGGTATGTCTATGATATGTTTAAATACTTGGAATGGTTGCTATGAATGGAGCCTTTATGTAGCATGTTTGGCCCTAAAATGCAAGTCTTTGTCCTAAAATGGTAAAACCGAGTAATTGGATTCGAATGGCATTAAAATTTGACTTGACAATAGTTTATACCCTTAAAATGTTGTGGGTAAAGTTTCATTGCATTTGAACCATGTTTGCTAAGTTAAATTGATTAAAAACCAGCTAGAATTTGTCATTACAGGCCTAACCGTACCGAAACGGGTGATGGCGTTTCGATACGGGTAAGTGTAAATTGAACCTAGGAAACATGGTGTACCGAAACAGAATAGGGCCGTTTCAGAACCTTTTTGCTTCTGGAGGCCTCTGTTTCAATACAGGTTTCGAAATGGGTCAAGTCAAAGTCAAAGGCAGTCAACCCGTACTGATACGAGTCAGGCTGTATCGATACGGTTATAAAAGAAAGTCAATAAGTTGACCTTAGTCAAGCCATACCGAAATGGCTCAGCGCATTTCGATATGTGATTGTTATCCTAATATCTCTATAAGAATAAAAGGATTAATACGTATACTCAGTAACAATTTGGTTCGAGTAGAACTTGTTGATGCTATAATAATAACTTTAATAAGTTTTAGTTTCATAAAGAGTTAATAAAGTTAAAAGTCTTTATGTCTCCGATCTCCGTATTATTTTCAGTAACGCTCTCCGACCTGGTTCTATATCAGGCCGGGAAAGGGGTGTTACATAGTTGGTATCAGAGCTAGAGTTTAGTCGGTTCTGGACTAAACTTATGCATGTTTGTATTGTTTATTATGTTACTTTGCCACCTAGGAGTTGTTCTGTTGAATATTATGACTTGTCAACTGGTCTGATCTCTTTTATATAGATATGTCTAATACTAACGAAGCTTGTGATAATGAGTTTGCTTTTAACTTCTCAACTCGTGGTGAGGATGTACAAGGTGGAAATCATCTGAACCCACGAAACCCTTATGTTCAGGGTGTAGAGCCTGAAACACCTGCAGCTCAGGCCGAATGTTATCGGAACATGGCTGATATGTTTCAGCAATTCATGAATGTGATAAAGACTAGTCAAGTCGTGCAACCTACGCCACCTGTTGCTCAACCTCTTCGAGCTCCTATCGATAAGCTATCTTAATACCGAGCTTATACCTTCATTGGTCGAAACGATGACGATCCCGAAATAGCAGAGTATTGGATTCTGATGCCATAAATCTCTTTTATGGCATCCACGTAGTGAGGGACGAGCATGCAGAATTTGTCGAGTCACTAACAGAGGAAGACTATGAACGATTAAAGGAAGAACTCTGCTATGTTGGCACGGAATGGAATGTCGAGGCCCACAATGTAACCCCCTCGACCCGGCCTAGATGGTAGACCGAACCGAACGGGTCACACGTTGAATATTGAAGTAAACCAGGAAGGTTTACCTCAATAAACGACCTTATTTTTTCTTTTTATCTTTTCTAGATGCAAATTAGGTTCCTATTTTTTTTACAAAGTAGCGGATCAAACTCAACTCATACACTCATCCGTTTTATCCAATTTCGGTTTTTAGGGACCATTTTGTAATTTTCACGATTCATAGAGGATTAAGTCAAATTCGTGTTACCAACCTTTAATTAGTCTAATTGCATGTATAACTGTCAAATCTCAGCTCAAAATTATCATATGAGCTCATTTAATTGCATCCACAACATTCAGGGGGATTCAAAATATTCAAAGACGCCATTTAACCATATTAACTACCACTGTATCGATACCCTTCGAGAGGGTATCGATACGCCCTCGACGAAAAGACTTCCAGTCTCAGCAATAAAAAGGGTCGTATCGATATACTCAAGGCCCGTATCGATACACCCAAAACCAGAAGTCAAAACTTGTATCGATACGCCCCCGAGTATCGGTACACCCCTCCAATTTACGAAGGTCGTATCGATACACTAACAAGTGTATCGATACCCTACAGCCTGTAATTACCCAAATTGTTGGTTTTACACACTTTAAACCATCCTAAAGCAGTCTAACACGCATTTAAACATACATACAACTCAAATACACTTCTACCTTCAAACATGCAAGGCAACAACATCATCATACCATGGCAATCATCAACAATGTATTCTATAGGCATGCTTCCTATGATAATCAAGCATCCAAAAGTCAAATCTCAAAACAAAGCTTAATTCAACAATTAGAGGCCATTTACAAACCAATATAGGCATACCAAACTTATACCAAAACAGAAAATACCAAACACAACCAACTTCAAGACATTGAACACCCTCATTGCCTTTATTACTCTAGTCCATAACCAAACATACATTCAAGTGAAGTCTCTTGGAATTCCTTTGCGAGTTGTTGCCTTCAAATACTTAGTTATCTGCATTGATGAGCAAAAGAGAGCATAAGCATACAAGCTTAGTGTGGAATGCTAAAAAACTAAAAACACTATCAATGCTTAAAACCATTTTTCACACTTTTGAAAACCATCATGCCCTCTTTGAAAATCCATGCACTTCATCATTAAAATCAGCATGTTAAGCACCATGCAACAAGTATCAAATACTTCAACAGCAAAATCCATTGCTAACATATATATCAAGCCTTTCATGCATATCTACCAATATGCAAAGTTTTTAAAGTAAAACATGCACTTTTCATGCTACGCGTCCATAAACATTTCCATAGCAATTACTCAATTATATTGGCTCACAAGTGATCAATAACATTCTCATTTCTCAAAAAGCATATCAAATACACGAATTACCAAGTGTTGTCCCAAACACTTCATACACTATACCGGCACCTCAAGGCTCACACACGGGAGCTACCCTCCACAGTTGTGACACCCGTGGTGGAGTATTCGGTACAATCACAGCCCCTCAACACCACTCACCGGTAGATGTATAACCCACTAACAAGAGACGAGGCACCATACAAGGTTCACACACGGGAGCTATCCTCCACCGTTGCAACCTTAAACATTCCTCAATTGTTAGGGTACTTAGATGGTGTAACCCCCTCGTCCCGGCCTAGCCAACAGACTGAACCGAACGGGTTACACGGGGAAAACCGAAGCAAAACTCGCTGAGGCCTCACTCCAATTAGTAACCCTATTTTTGTTAATTTTATTAGTCTTGTCTAGATGTCACATTTAACCCTAGGTGTAAGAGCAACCAGCGGAAGGCGAACATAAATACGAGCCGAGGATAGGGCATACGATAATTTAAAATTACCAAGTAGTTTATTAGTCAATTTACATGCACACGAGGCGATACCATCACAAGGGTCACATATAAACTCAACTAGGAAGCATACAAGCATTAGGGACTAAAACGCAACATTTGGAAACCCTCGAAGATGCCTTTTAACCGTTTTAACTACCTGCGTTTTGAAACAGACCTGTCCGTTCTGAAACGTGAGCTTCATTCAAAAAGTAGCACCAAGCCGTTCCGGAACGGTCCCACCTTGTTCCGGAATGGGAGCCTCCAGTGGCCAAACGTACCGGAACGGCCCTAATGGTTCCGAAACAGGAACCTCTAGTGGCAAATCGTACCGAAACGGCATCACCGCCATTCTGATACTAGTGCCCCCGGAGCTCGACCGTTCCGAAACCATATCAGGCGTTCCAAAACACCTGGACACAGTTTGGCCCGAAAACACATTTTGGTGCCTAGCAACTTAAACAAAGCCAAACATAGGAGTTTGAACACCAACTCCCTAACATAAAAGTATAGTATTCCCATTGTCTAAGCATTATTACAACTAGTAAAACCTTACTTTGAGCTAGTAAGAACTCCTCCCTTGCCCACTTGCCTCCCGGAGCCTCTAACGATCTGCATTGTTTGAAAAAGGAGAGCGTAAGCTTAAGAGCTTAGTGAGCGGAGCTCTAAAACACAACAACAATACAGTTTAAAACATATATCTTAGTTTAAAAACGAAACCACTTAAAAAGAGATACAATGAAATGGAAACATAGACAAAACATGGTTTGCACAAGCACAACCATCCCGGTGAGACTACACGTCACCGTACACAACAACTAGCATTTTTCCGATGGGACTACACATCAACGTACTCATCTACTAGTCACTACCGGTGGGACTACACATCACCGTATACAATGATTAACCATCATGTGAGGCTTGACATCAACTACGACTACACAACAACATTAGAACGGAGAATAAAAACAATCCACATTTCACACAACAACACGAATATCCGCACACACCAAGAATTAACAAAACAAGGCAAATTAGACAAACTTGCACTTGGGTTTAGGCTAGCCCTCAAGGCTTCACCCAAATCCCCAAGAAACCTCTTTGAATCATTTTAAATTTCAAAACATTACCACTCACCAGCTCACAAACCCAAACACGCTAACGGTCCTCTTTCAAGCTTCTGCAACTCCCGGTGTGACGTCCGAAGGACCCGAATCGTTATCTGCTGCCTCTACCCAAATCAAAACAAAGCATTAATACCACTTTCAACATTCTAACTTGCTAAAATCATTACCATCAAAATCTTACAACAACAAGCATCTCATTTCTATTCCAAACTATCCTCAAACCTACCCTAACCTCAAGTCAGTCATATCCCCATCAATTTATCATTCCAAACCATATTCAAACACTCCAAAAACATCAACCCAATAACTCCAAAGCATTACGAACCCTTCTCCACCATTTCTAAGCCAAAAACTCAAATACACATTTATCAAAATCACCCATTTTCACAAAATACGGGATTTCATGTTAAACTCAATATCTTAATACCATTTTACACTCAAAACATCCTTTAAAACTCACTCGAACCATTGTTTTCACCATAGAGCTTAAACCCCTCAAAAACCTCATTTTCACCCAAAATGGAGAACTTGAAAAATCTCATTTCTTTTGAAAAGAAAGTATTACTAGCAAGTTTGAAATGAAAAGATGGTTAAGAAATCAAGTTGCTTACCTCCTTGAACTTCCAAATGGTGAAGATTGATGAGAAATAGGTTGTGGCTATGGTTTGGGGAGTTTTAACGTGAAATTCTTTTGGGGGAAGAATGAGGGATGGAAATTTTTGAAGTAATGTATTTTATTCCAACTCAAAACCTATCTTCAAACCCCATTTGACTATATTTTACTAAAATACCCTTTTTTTTCTTTAAAGACTTTAAAATTGGTTTATTTTAAATTGTTTCCCCAAAATCGCTTATCTTTAACCAGCCTAACCCGACGTCCAAACCTGAGTATCCTCTTGGCCCCAAACTCGGGCGTTACAGATGGAGTTTTCAGTACAATCACAACCCCTCAACATCCAAGGTGACTTGTTTATAGTGCACTCAATTCTATAGGCAGCTAACTATATCCGATTTCATTTGCAAAACACTTTACACAACATCACTTGCCAATATAATTAACGTTTAATGCAAACCTCATTGTTTTCCAAAGTATTCACAATAAGTCATATTCCAAGCATTAAACCATGTTATTAAAACCATGTATAAACACATGCATACAATGATCACTTACCTAGTGCATCCTTAAACTATATGACATCATCAACAACATATTATATACTCAAAACATGTTTTAAAATAGTAGGTAAACATATTTAAAAACAAGTGCAACCATAAGCTCTTAATAGCACAAACCGAGGGAGAAAATCTCTTTACTTACATCTGAACTTAGCAAAGCATTTCAAGCTTACACTAAGTTCCCAAAACCACTTTTACGATGTTTCAAAGCTGGAAATCCCATTTCCACTCACCAACTTGCGAAACCTCAATTGTCGACGTGAAATTCAAGCGTCCAAAGCCCCCGAAACTTCTCCCAAATCTTCCAAAGAATTCCCCCTATTTATATCATATAAGAACAAAGGATTAATGCATCTCAATGCATTAAAGCTACAAGCAAACATTAAAATCCTGCAGCTCTGCCCAAAGGCACCAAAATACTCATCCAAAACAACCGAAATCACATTCGATTAAGAACTAAACTCAACCCACCAATCAACCAACACTATCAACACATTTTAACCAAAAATAAACATCTAAAAACAACCTAATATCATCCTTATACCGCCAGCAACTCAGATTTCACATTTTCAAGCCAAAAACCCAAAACTAACAACCTAGACAATTAGAGATCTCTTTGATTTTGGGATTTTATGATCAAAGTTCATTATCCACATCATAAATGTTTCAAAACATGATTAGAACCCATCTCAAATAACTCAAAACAAAACAAATTCGAAAATCACATTTTAAACTCTTCTTTTAGCAAGATTTCAACATTTTAACAAATCAACAATAAAACCTCAATCAAAAACACAAATCAAGAGTCAAATGTCTTTGGAATATCATTAAAGAACCTTGATTAGATGGTTAGCGGGAAATTACCTCCAATCCTTGCTTTTCTTCTAATTTGGCAAGTTTTCACTTCAAGAAACTTGAGGAAAATCAAGAGAACTCTTAAGGAAAGAGTTGAAAATCAAGTGAGAAAAAGAAAGAGGAAGAAATCTGGAAATTGAGAGAAAAGAGAGAGTGATTAGTTGAAGAGAAAATGAGAAATGAAAGAGTTACGTCAAATTCTGTTTAACAAATTAACCAGCTCTCTTTTAATTATTAAATCCACTCTTTAATCTTTAATTAAACATTTAAAACACATGCCAAATTAGAGAAAATGCTTAATTGCCATAAAGCTCCTTAAAGATTCTAAGAATTTGACTCCCTTTTAAAAATCACACTTTTACACAATTTTAAATCTTTACAATTTGGTCACTACCCAAAATGTATATGTTCCAAAACCCATTTTATAAAATAGATTTTACCAAACTTATCTATATAATTTTAGATGATTTTAGAAATTTTTTACATATTTTTACCTTATCTCGAACCATGATTTCCCTGAACCGTCTTTAAAGACTCGAATATCCAACTCTAGGTTCGACCAACCCAAACCGTTGCCTAAAACATCTAGGCCCAAAACTAGGGCGTTACAACTCTCTCCCACTTAAGAAATTTCGTCCTCGAAATTTTACCTGATGGAAAATGATGCGGGAACTACTTCAACATGTTTGCCTTGCTCTCCCACGTGGCCTCCTCAACTCCTCGATGTCGCCACAACACCTTCACAAGTTCAATCGTTTTACCACAAAGAACTTTTCTACTAGAATCAAGGATCCCCATTGGTTCCTTACCATAGGATAAATTTGGATTAAACTCAATCTCCTCAACAGGCATCATATGAGATGGATCCGACCTATACATTCACAACATAGAAACATGAAACACATCATGAATCTTCTCCAACTCGAGAGGCAACCTCAACTGATATGAAACAGGAACAACACGTTCCACAACCTCATAAGGTCCAATAAACCTTGGACAAAGCTTACCCTTACGTTCAAATCTCATCACCTTCTTCCAAGGTGATACCTTTAAGAACACGCGATCTCCAACCGCAAACTCAATTTCCTTATGCTTTAAATCTGCATAAGACTTCTGACGATCAGAAGCAGCCTTCAATCGTTCACATATGAGCTTCACTTTCTCAATTGTTCCTTTAAGTAAATCTGGCAAGAAAACCAACTTTTGCCCCACCTCCGCCCAACAAAGAGGTGTTCTACATTTTCTCACATACAAAGCCTATACGGAGCCATTTGTATACTTGCATGGAAACTATTATTATAGGCAAATTCTACCAAGGGTAACTGTTTTCCCCAAGAACCTTGGAATTCTATCACACAACATCTCAGCATATCCTACAGCACCTGGATAACTCGCTCTGATTGTCCATCCGTCTAAGGATGATATGACGTGCTGAGATTCAAGCGTGTACCCAACGCTTGGTGTAAACACTCCTAAAATCTCTCTATAAACCTCGGATCTTTATCTGACACTATGGACTTAGGCACACCATGCAAGCACACAATCTCAGCAATATACTACTCTGCTTGCTTATCGAACGTATACGCAGTATGCACAGTCAAGAAATGTGCACAATTCGTAAGACGGACCCCAATCACCCAAATAGAGTTCTTCTTGGATGGTGTCAAAGGCAAACCAGACACAAAATTCATCGTAATCCTTTCCCACTTCCATTCTGGTATCCTCAAAGGTTGTAACAAACCAGAAGGAAACCGATGCTCAGCTTTCACATGCTGACAAACCATGCATTTGCTCACAAAATCAGTAACATCCTTTTTCAACCCGACCTAATAGTACTCATCTTTCGAACAACGATACATCTTGGTACTACCAGGGTGCATAGCAAAATGACTACTATGAGCTTCAGTCAAAATAGTGCGCCTCAACACAACATCCCCCGGCACAACTATCTGACTTTTAAAGCATAAAACACCATCATCATTAAAACAAAAATATGTTGCATTACCATCAACTATATCCTGAACATGGGGAACCAACGAATCATCAAGCAACTGCTTATCCTTAATTAACTAAACCAAGGAAGGTTTCACTTGCAACTCGGCTATCAACCCACCGTCACACGATATACTCAACCGAGCAAACATCGCTCTCAACTCAACAACTACCTTCCTACTCAAAGCATCAGCCACAACATTGGCCTTTCTAAGATGGTACTCAATCGTCAGATCGTAATCCTTAAGCAACTCCAACCATCTTCATTGCCTAAGATTCAACTCCCTTTGAGACATAAGATACTTCAAACTTTTATGATCGGTGTAAACTACACACTTTTCACCGTAAAGGTAATGTCTCCAAATTTTCAAAGCAAACACAAATGCAGTAAGCTCTAGGTCATGAGTAGGATATTTGCGCTCATGTACGTTCAATTGTCGAGATGCATATGCCACAACCTTCCCACCTTGCATCAACACACAACCTAGACCAACATATGATGCATCGCTATAAACCACAAACTTATTACCTGATTCTGGTTGAATCATGACAAGAACTTGCGTCAAAGCTTCCTTTAACTTCTTGAAAGCTTGTTGCCTAACATTCGTCCATTCAAAGCGAACATTCTTTTGCATCAACTTGGTCAACAGAGCAGCAATCTTAGAAAAACCCTCAACAAACCTTCGGTAATATCCAGCCAAACCAAGGAAACTACGCACCTCTGTCACACATTTAGGTGTTGTAACCCCCTTAGCCCAGCCTAGACAGTTGACCTGAACTGCGAAGATTACACGGGGAAAACCAAGTCAACCCGAAAGTCAACCTTGATTAACGACCCTTTTTTCTATTTAATCTTGTCTAGATGCACATTAACCTTAAGCGTACTCTTGAGAAACACATACATGAAAAGCACAGCGATCGAATTACAAAAAGGAACTCAATTGCATAAAATACAATGTTAGGGACCAAGTTGTAAATTCTAGAAATTTGAAAAGTATAACTGATTTTTAACTTACCAATATCAAATTAATCACATTACATGCTTCCCTGCCAAATTTCACCGTAATCGGACATCTCGAACTCATGCAATCGCAAATACAATTTTCAGGGCTAAAACGTAAAGCTTGCAAACCTTAAAACCATTCAAATCAGTGCCCAACGGTCTCCTGTTCCGAAACGGGGTTGACCATTCCGAAACACGGGTGCGTTTCGAGACCTGTTTCGAAACAGGGCCCTCCAGTGGCCAATCCGTTTCGATACGGTCACCAGCCGTTTCGAAACACCAAGGCCATTACAGGCCTCCGTTTCGAAACACTTGTGTGTGTATCGATACGAGTTGCCCAGAAAGTGCAGAATTTGCATGTTTAACATGCATTTAACCATTCCAACCCATCCTAATGACTTCCTAATCATGTCAACAAGTCATCATGGATATAAGGAACATGTTAGCAACATCAAAACTCTCGCACAATCCTGATATCTTGTACTCGCAACTTGTAACCCCCTTAACCCGGCCTAGACGGTTGACCCGAATTAAGAAGTTTACACGGGGAAAACCAAAGTCAACCTGAAAGTCAACCTTGATTAACGACCCTTTTTTTAAAAAAAACTTATCCAAATGCATATTAACCCTAGATATGTTCATAAGATCAGCATACTCAAAGATCAGCACAATCAGAAAACATTTAGGGACTCGATTGCACAATTTATGAATTTAAGGACAAAATGCAAATTCTGAAAATTATAAGGACTTAACCAACTTTTGAGTTACCATTATGAAATTAGTCATGTTTCATGCTTCTCTGCCAAATTTCAACCCAAACGGACATCTCAAACTCATTCAAATGCATAAACCAAGTTCAGGACCAAAACGCAAAGATTTCAAAACATTTAACCATCAATTTCAGTGCCCAACGGTCGGGTGTTCCGAAACGGGGATGGTCCGTTCCAAAACGCGGGACCGTTTCGAAACAAGTTCTGGAACAGGGCTTGGCAGTGGCAAAACCGTTCCGGAACGGCTCTACCCGTTTCGAAACGCCAAGGCCATTTCAGGCCCTTTGTTCCGAAACGGTAGCACCTGTTCCGAAACAGGCTGCCCAGATTGCAGATTTTTTTCTGGTTTATCATGCTTTCAACCAATCAAACCTATTCCAACGACCCTCAAATCATACCAGCAAGTCATTATATACTTAAGGAACATAAAAGCATCAACCATTCTCAAACATGGCATCAATTAAGGAAAAACCCAATTCTATAGGCATGCATCCTATATTGAAAACCATTCAAACACCAAAACACCAAACCAACCTCAAAAAGGCCATTTACAAGTTCCAACATCATCAAAAGCATAAAACCAACTTAGGGAGTCCAAAACATCTCCCATAAACACAACATAGGTTCCCCATTGCCAAATGCCCAAAAGCTAATAGTGTTAGGAAAACATTCACCATACATGAGCTTAGTTCTTCACTTGGATTCTTGACCTCCTTGCTGCCCTTTATGCACTTCAATGCTCTGCATTATTGGTTTAAGAAAAGAGAGAGCGTAAGCACATAGCTTAGTGAGGAAAGCTCATTTAAAACATCACAATAATGCATTAATAAAACTCCTTTTTAAAACCTTAGTTCAAAACGACATTTGATCATGCACATAAGTGTATAAACCAAGCATTTCATGCTTCCAAATCATTAACATGTCATATTGGCTTTCAAGTGATAATCATAACCATCTTTCCATTCAAAACACAATCGACAATCGGATACGCGGATTACAAGCGTTGTCCCATACGCTTCATACACACTACCAATATCAAGGTGGAGCAATGGTACAATCACAACCCCTCAACACCCATGATGGAGACTATGGTACAATCACAACCCCTCCACATCACTCATTGGTAGTTGTATAACATCACTAACGAGATCACGGGACATACAACACAAGATCCACACATGGACTTTTAACCACCATTGTGATCTTACCAAACACAAGGTCCTCAAATGGAATTTTAACCACCATTATGACCTTAGCACAAGACCCACCCATGGACTTTTAACCACCATGGTGTTCTTAACCATCTCGTTAGTGTACTTGGATGGAGTCTACGGTACAATCACAACCCCTCGACATCCAAGGCGACTTTATTCACGGTGCACCCAATCCTATAGCCGGCTAACTATATCCGATTCAAGTAACTTTTAAACCAACACATCACTTGTCAATATACATCATTTAACAACATTAATCCACTGTTTTAAAGCATTTAGTAAAGCCATTCATCATCATGCATCATTATGCATCAAAACCACATTTATCAATGTACAAAACAAGGATCTCTTACCTTGAGCACCCTTCATTACGTGGCTTATAAAACCAGCATTAAACATGCTAAAATATGCTTTCAAAACAGAATTTAAACATGCAAACAAATCACATTGCATTCAACCAACTCATGGTTCATCAACAAGAGAGTTTTTCCGAAAACTTACTCTTGAGCTTAGCTAAGTTGTTTAGACTTAAACTAAGCTCCCAAACCTTCAAAACATTGGTTTCAAAGCTGAAAACCCAATTCCACTCACCGATTCCGTTTCGCAACTTGCCGAAACACCAATCAAGCTTCCGGATCAACACCACAAGGATCCGAAGATGTCTCCCCTGTTTTAAACACATCAAAGCAGAGGATTAATGCATCATCATGCATTAATATCTTCAACCAAGACACCTAAACTCGCTGCTCTCATCAACACACTCATTTCGGCTACCAAACACAACCGAAATCACATCCAAACATCTCTACAACACTACCCAGCCAAGATCCATCAATTCCAATCATTCTTAAACCTCAATTAACATCCAAAAAGGATCTAATCACGTCCTTATACCTCCAGCTATAGCAGAACATCAAGATCACTCCAAAAAACACCAAAAACTCAAGCAAAACTTAGGAAAATCAACCTATTCGGGATTGCATTGATTAAACCTCAATTTCACATCAATTATACATCTAAAAATCATCAAAAAGACATCTCAAAACAGTGCCCAATCATTTCATACGAATTTCATCAAAATTAAACCAAATCTTGCATTTTAAAGCCAAGATCAAGAACACAATTACAAAACCTTTAATAAAACACAAATCAAGGATTGAGAACTTGGGAATTTCAGTAAAGAACTGAGTATTTAGAGGAGAAGGACGTTCATACCTCTAAATGTGAGTTTCTCCCTTTTTGGAACCAAGATTCTTGAAAATTCAATAAGCAATTGCTAAGGTTTTGATGTAGAAATGATTAGAGATCAAATGAAGGTTGAAATCTCATCTTTAGATGTCAAAATCAGAGGAAAATGTGCCGGAGAAAAGTGTTTGGGTTGAGAGAAAAGTTGAGAGAAAAGAAATGGAAAATTTGGAGAAAAGTTAGTTATGATCACAAAATATCTTTTTCCCTCCTTTACATTTAATTAAAAATCATTAATTAAATCTTTAATATTAAGAAAAATCTAGAGAAAACTCTTCTTGGGTAAATTAGCTCCTTAAAGATTCAAAGTTTCAATCCTTTTAAAACAGTCACCAAGTTTTCAAAAATTACATTTTAGTCACTAACCCAAAATGTCACACCTCCAAACCTCATTTTGTAAAATTGATTTCACCATTCTCTTATATATAATAAAAGAGGATTTTAAGATATTTTTCCATATTTTTAATGCATCCCGAACTAGGCTTTCCTAAAATCACCCTTTTATATTCGAACCACAACCCGACCGACACGGTCCAAACCCAAAACTTCTAAGCCCAAAATTGGGGTGTTACAACTCTCCCCCCTTAAGAAATTTCGTCCTCGAAATTTACCTGAAGGAAAGAGGTACGGAAACTGCCTCAACATGTCATCCTTCCGCTCCCAAGTGGCTTCCTCAACACCACAATGCTTCCACAACACCTTTACCAACTCAATGGTCTTGCCTCGAAGAACTTTACTATCTGAATCCAGAATCTTCACCCGTTCCTCATCATAGGTCAAATCCGGATTCAATTCCACTTCTTCCACAGGCATCACATGTGAAGGATCCGATCTATACTTCCGAAGCATAGAAACATGAAACACATCATGAATCTTTTCCAACTCTTGAGGTAACCTCAACTTGTACGCAACAGGACCCACACGCTCAATCACCTCGTATGGTCCAATGTACCTAGGGCTCAACTTACCCTTTCGGCCAAACCTCATCACCTTTTTCCAAGGCGAAACTTTCAAAAACACACGGTCACACACCGCATACTCAATCTCCTTACGCTTCAGATCCGCGTAAGACTTTTGCCGATCAAAAGCTGCCTTCAAGCGCTCACAAATGAGCTTCACCTTCTCGTTGGTTCCTTTCAACAAAGCTGGCATCGAAACCAACTTCTGACCCGTTTCAGCCCAACAAAGAGGAGTCCTACACTTCCTCCCGTACAAAGCTTCATAAGGTGCCATTTGAATACTTGCCTGATAACTGTTATTATAGGGAAACTCCACCAAAGGCAAATGTTTCTCCCAAGAACCCTGAAACTCAATCACGCAGCACCTCAACATATCCTCCAAAACCTGGATAACACGCTCGGACTGTCCATCCGACTACGGATGATAAGATGTACTGAAATTCAACCGTGTACCCAAAGCCTGATGCAAACACTACCTGAAACGCGATGTAAACCTCGGATCCCTATCCGACACAATCGACTTAGGCACACCATGCAGCCGCACAATCTCAGCAATGTACAGCTCCGCAAGCTTATCCAAAGTGTACGTAGTATGCACAGGCAAGAAATGCGCACACTTCGTCAGGCGATCTACAATCACCCACACCGAATTCTTCTTCGATGGCGACAAAGGCAAACCAGACACAAAATCCATTGTAATCCTTTCCCACTTCCATTCAGGAATTCTCAACGGTTGCAACAACCTTGAAGGAAACTGATGCTCAGCCTTAACTCGCTGACACACCAAGCACTTGCTTACAAACTCAGCAACATCTTTCTTTAAACCCACCCAATAGTACTCATCATGAAGATCACGATACATCTTAGTACTACCAGGGTGCATAGCAAAAGGACTACTATGACCTTCAGTCAGAATAGCACGCCTCAACTCAGCATCATTAGGCACTACTATCCGACTCCCAAAACATAACACTCCATCATCATTAAAACAGAAATCTGAAGGCCTATCCTCAGCAATATCCTGAACATGCGGCACCAAGAAATCATCCAACAACTGCTTCTCCTTAATCAACTGAACCAAAGATGGTTTCACTTGCAACTCAGCCACAAGACCACCATCACGCGAAATACTCAAACTAGCAAACATAGCCCTCAACTCAACAGCTACTTTCCTACTCAAGGCATCCGCTACAACATTAGCTTTTCTCGGGTGATACTCAATCGTCAAATCATAATCCTTGAGTAACTCCACCCAACGTCGTTGCCTAAGATTCAACTCCTTCTGAGACATCAGATACTTCAAACTCTTGTGATCTGTGTACACAGTACACTTCTCACCATACAGGTAATGTCCCCAGATTTTCAAAGCAAAAACCACCGCAGCTAACTCAATATCATGCGTAGGATAATTGCGCTCATGCACCTTCAACTGACGCGATGCATAAGCCACCACCTTACCCTCTTGCATTAACACACATCCCAAACCAACGTAGGACGCATCACTATACACCACAAACTCTTTCCCTGATTCAGGTTGAACCAAGATAGGAGCTTGCGTCAAAGCTGCCTTAAGCTTCTCAAAAGCCTGCTGTCTCGCTTCCGTCCACTCATACTTAACATCCTTTTGCAACAACTTCGTCAATGGTGCAGCAATCTTTGAAAACCCATCCACGAATCTCCGATAGTATCCGGCCAAACCCAGGAAACTACGGACTTCATGAACAGACTTAGGAGGCTTCCAATTTATCACCGCCTCAATCTTCTGAGGATCAACACGAATTCCTTCAGCAGAAACCACATGACCAAGAAACACCACTTCCCTAAGCCAGAACTCACACTTGCTCAGCTTGGCATAAAGTTGATTCTCCAACAAAGCTTGCAACACAATTCTCAGATGCCCTTCATGCTCCTCCTCAGTACGCGAGTACACGAGGATATCATCAATGAACACCACAACAAATTTATCCAAGTATTCATGAAATACCCGATTCATCATGTCCATGAAAGCTGCAGGAGCATTTGTCAAACCAAACGGCATCACAAGGAACTCATAATGCCCATACCTCATTCTGAAAGCTGTCTTTGGCACATCCACATCCTTCACCTTCAACTGGTAATACCCTGACCTTAAGTCAATCTTAGAGAACACAGCTGCTCCCCGAAATTGATCAAAAAGATCATCAATTCTCGGCAATGGATACCGATTCTTGATAGTCAACTTGTTAAGCTGACGATAATCAATGCACATTCTCATAGTGCCATCCTTCTTCTTCACAAACAAGATCGGTGCACCCCAAGGTGACACACTCGGCCGAATGAAACCACGATCAAGCAACTCATGCAGTTGCGTCTTCAGCTCCTTCAACTCCTTAGGTGCCATTCTATAAGGGGTAATGGACACTGGAGTCGTGTTCTCATACAGCTCAATCCCAAACTCCACTTCACGATTAGGAGGCAATCCAGGCAACTCCTCAGGAAACACGCCAGGAAACTCTCGCACAGTCCTGATATCTTGCACACGCAACTCCTTAGAGCTAGGATTCATCACAAAAGCGAGATAAGCTTCACATCCTTGCCTCAGCATCCAGCTCGCCTCTAATGTAGACACCACATTGGTAAGAAACTTCACATTCTCGCCAACCACAACTACCTCATAATCATCCGCAAGCTTCAACGAAACTCGCTTATTCTCAAAATCTACTACAGCTCGATGCTCAACAAGCCAATCCATACCAAGGATTACATCAAAACCATAGAAAGGCAATTCCATAAGATCAACATGAAAAACATGATCTTGCACAACCAGAGGACATCTTCTATAAAGCTTTCGAGTCACAACAGTCTCACCAAAAGAACTAGTGACAGGCATACCAATATCCAAAAACTCAACAGGCAAACCAAGCAATTCAGCATGCTCACGCAAAATGTATGAGTGTGTAGATCCAGAATCAATCAAGGAAAGTAATGACAAGGATTGCAAAGTGAAAGTACCTGCGATCACATCCGTGTCATTTCTCCCCTCCCTCTGAGCATACACTCTGGCCTGGCCACCACCCTCAGGCTGAACAGCTACAACATGAGCCACATTACGTCCACCCTCCTCTCTCTGCTGAAAGTTACCACGGTCGCGCCCACGACCTCTCTGTGGTGCAACAACTCCAGGAGCACGTCCCTGGCCACCACCGGCCAACAGAGGACACTCTCTCCTCATGTGATCCGCTGATCCACAGTTCCAGCATGAGTTACCAGCTGCCACCACAGGAGCCTGCACCTCCCTCGCCGCTCGAGGACAATCACGCCTCAAATGGCCATGCGATCCACACGTCCAACATGTGTTCGGATCAGCTCTCGCCTTGTCTCCCTGAGCAGTTGCACCACCACCTAGCTTAGCTGAAGACTGATACTTCCGATCACGTCCTCTCTTGTTCCGTCCACCACCGGAACTATACTCAGCAACTCGCTTACCAGCACTAGAACCAGCACTTCTAGAAGATAAACTCAAATTCATCTCAATGTCCTTTGCTCTACCCACCAGCACATCAAAATCATTATACTCAGCAGCCAGCATATAAGTCTTCACTTCCGTCACCAAACCATAACGGAACCGTTCACACCTCTCCCGCTCATCAGGAATAAGCTCAGGTGTGTATTGACTGAGTCGGACAAACTGAACTTCGTACTCAGCCACTGACATGCTCCCTTGTGTGAGAGACATGAATTCCCTCTTCTTCTCATCCAAGTACCTCACACCCATATACCTTCTCTTGAAAATATTCTGAAAGAACGTCCACGTTACATCAGCATCCGCCATCCCAGAGATAGTGCTTGTCCACCAAGTGTAAGCATCGTCCTGCAACAATGACACCACACATCCCAGCTTCTGCACATCAGAACAGTTCATTTGTCCCAGAATTCTCTTGGTACTCTCCAGCCAAGACTCAGAACCTTCAGCAGACAATCCCCTGAACTCAGTCCCTCCTAGACTGCGCAAACGTTCCAAGGGTAGTCTCACATTAGCATCTCCCTGATGCCCAGCTCCTTGAGCTCCAGCTACCGCTGCTCGAAAAGCTCCCGCAATAGCTTGAATCAACATTGTCATGTCAGGAACAGCTTGCCCCTGACCAGCTTCAGGTCCAGCGACCCCAGCACCAGCTGCAACACCAGCTCCTTCACCCCCAGCACCACCACCACCAGGCGGAGGAGGTAAATCCACCATATTTTCAGCATTCTCCTCATTCTCATTTTGAGCCATGGCTCGCGTATTACTCCTCGTCTCTCTACGAGGTGCCATTCACTAACAATGCAATCACAATGCAATAAACAAAGTCAGGCTCAGCAAGGTAAGCAATCCAAGTACTCAAGCTCATTTCCAATTAAAAACAAACCATTACATTAGCTTTGATTTGGCAATGGGTCCCTCTAACATGTTTCACCACAGCATTCATCACAATTGTAACATATTTACAATTCACACAACATACTTTCACCCATCAAGCATACAAAGCATTCATACACTCATCACCCACATAACCATTCCCAATTACTCGAGAACTCAGCTCTGATACCACCAAATGTAACCCCCTTAACCCGGCCTAGACGGTTGACCCGAATTAAGAAGTTTACACGGGGAAAACCAAAGTCAACCCGAAAGTCAACCTTGATTAACGACCCTTTTTTTAAAAAAAAACTTATCTAAATGCATATTAACCCTAGATATGTTCATAAGATCAGCATACTCAAATATCAGCACAATCATAAAACATTTAGGGACTCGATTGCACAATTTATGAATTTAAGGACCAAAATGCAAATTCTGAAAATTATAAGGACTTAACCAACTTTTGAGTTACCATTATGAAATTAGTCATGTTTCATGCTTCTCTGCCAAATTTCAACCCAAACGGACATCTCAAACTCATTCAAATGCATAAACCAAGTTCAGGACCAAAGCGCAAAGATTTCAAAACATTTAACCATCAATTTCAGTGCCCAACAGTCGGGTGTTCCGAAACGGGGATGGTCCGTTCCGAAACACGGGACCGTTCCGAAACAAGTTCCGGAATAGGGCTTGGCAGTGGCAAAACCGTTCCGAAACGGCTCTACCCATTTCGAAACGCCAAGGTCGTTTCAGGCCCTCTGTTCCGAAACGGTAGCACCTGTTCCGAAACAGGCTGCCCAGATTGCAGATTTTTTTCTGGTTTATCATGCTTTCAACCAATCAAACCTATTCCAAAGACCCTCAAATCATACCAGCAAGTCATTATATACTTAAGGAACATAAAAGCATCAACCATTCTCAAACATGGCATCAATTAAGGAAAAACCCAATTCTATAGGCATGCATCCTATATTGAAAACCATTCAAACACCAAAACACCAAACCAACCTCAAAAAGGCCATTTACAAGTTCCAACATCATCAAAAGCATAAAACAAACTTAGGGAGTCCAAAACATCTCCCATAAACACAACATAGGTTCCCCATTGCCAAATGCCCAAAAGCTAATAGTGTTAGGAAAACATTCACCATACATGAGCTTAGTTCTTCACTTGGATTCTTGACCTCCTTGCTGCCCTTTATGCACTTCAATGCTCTGCATTATTGGTTTAAGAAAAGAGAGAGCGTAAGCACATAGCTTAGTGAGGAAAGCAAATTTAAAACATCACAATAATGCATTAATAAAACTCCTTTTTAAAACCTTAGTTCAAAACAACATTTGATCATGCACATAAGTGTATAAACCAAGCATTTCATGCTTCAAAATCATTAACATGTCATATTGGCTTTCAAGTGATAATCATAACCATCTTTCCATTCAAAACACAATCGACAATCGGATACGCGGATTACAAGCATTGTCCCATACGCTTCATACACACTACCTGTAACCCCCTTAACCCGGCCTAGACGGTTGACCTGAATTAAGAAGATTACACTGGGAAAACAAAAGTCAACCCGAAAGTCAACCTTGATTAACGACCTTTTTTTTCTTTTAAAAACTTATCTAGATTCACGTTAACCCTAAACATGTTCACAAGGACATCATACTCAGAGATCACAACAATCAAAGATCATTCAGGGACCCGATTGCACAAATTACAACTTTAAGGACCAAATTGTAAATTCTGAAAATTATAAGGACTTAACCCAAATTAAAGTTACCAATATGAAATTAGTCAGATTCCATGCTTCTCTGCCAAATTTCAGCTCAAAAGGACATCCCAAACTCACACAATTGCATAAACAAGTTTCCGGACCAAAATGCAAACATTGCAAGACATTTAACCATCTATTTCAGTGCCCAACGGTCGAATGTTTCGGAACAGGGAAGACCCGTTCCGAAACACGGGACCGTTCCGAAACTAGTACCGAAACATGGCCTGGCAGTGGCCAAACCGTTCTGAAACAGTGCCTCTCGTTTCGGAACGCCCAGGCCATTTCAGGCCCCCGTTCCGATACGGTAGCACCTGTTCAGAAACAGGTTGCCCAGATTGCAGCAAATTTGCTGGTTTAACATGCAATTGACCTATCAAACATGCTCCAAATGCCACCAAACTTTACCAGCAAGTCATTCATCATACGAGGAACATAATTGCATCAACCAAACATCAATATGGCATCAATTATGAAAAGCCACAAATCTATAGGCATGCTTCCTACTTAGCAAACCATTCAAGCATTAAACCACCAAACAAACCACATAAAGGCCAATTACAAGTACCAACATTATTAACAACACAAATCCAACTTAGGGAGTCCAAAACATCTCCCAAAACAACTACATAGGTCCCCCATTGCCAAATGCCAAAAGCTAATAGTGTTTAAGAAACCTTCACCACACATGAGCTTTGTTCACCACTTGGATACTTGTCCCCCTTGCTGCCCTCAATGCACTTTAATGCTCTGCATTATTGGTTTAAGAAAAAAGAGAGAGCGTAAGCAAAAGCTTAGTGAGGAATGCTCATTAAAACCACACAATAATGCACTTATAAAACACATGTACAACCTTAATTCAAATCATCATTTGCACATGCTCATAAGCATTTAAAACAAGAAATTCATGCTTCAAGTTCATATCATATCATATTGGCAACAAGTGATACATTCAACATAAGACTCACACATGGACTTTTAAACACCATTGTGATCTTATACTTTCCAAGGACCACACATGGACTTTTAAACACCATTGTGTCCTTAACCCCATGGACTTTTAAACACCATGGCAAGGACCACACAAGGACTTTTAAACACCTTTGTGTCCTTAACAAGAATCTCCCAAGGACTTTTAAACACCTTGGAGTTCTTAAATAAACAAGGCATACACAAGGAATTTTAACCACCTTTGTATCCTTAACCAAGGACCAACCATGGACTTTTAAACACCATGTTGTCCTTCAAGACTCACCCAATGAATTTTAACCACCTTGGTGATCTTAACCAAGAACCAACCATGGACTTTTAACCACCATGTTGTTCTTAAATAAACAAGGCTCACACAAGGACTTTTAAACACCTTTGTGACCTTAACCATCACTTGCCAATATGCATCATTACAACAACAATCCACTGTTTTAAAGCATTTATCAAAGCCATAAACATCATGCATTTTTAAGCATCAAACCACATTATAACAATGTTCAAAAACAAGGATCTCTTACCTTGAGCATCCTTCAACACATGGCTTATAATCTCAGCAACTAACATGCTAAAATATGCTTTCAAAACAGAATTCAAAACATGCAAACGACCACATTGCATACAACCAATCCATGGTTCATCATCAAGAGAGTTTTCCCGAAAACTTACTCTTGAGCTTAGCTAAGTTGCTTAGACTTAAACTAAGCTCCCAAACCTTCAATTCAATGGTTTCAAAGCTGAAAACCAAAATCCACTCACCGATTCCGTTTCGCCACTTGCCGAAACACCAATCAAGCTTCCGGATCACCACCACTTGGATCCAAAGATGACTCCCATGTTTTCAACACATCAAAGCAGAGGATTAATGCATCATCATGCATTAATTGCTTCAATGAAAGCACCTAAACTCGCTGCTCTCATCCACACTCCATTTTCGGCTACCAAACACAACCGAAAATGCATCCAAACAACTCCTCAACACTACCCAGCCATGATCCATCAAAACTAAACATACATAAACATCAATTAACATCCAAAATGGATCTCAACTCATCCTTATACCTCCAGCCAAAACAGATCAACAAGATCACTCCAAAAACAACCAAGAACACAAGCTAAACTTAGGAAATTCAACCTATCTGGGATAGCCTTAATTAAACCTCAATTCCTTATCAATTTAACATTCATTTATCATCAAAAATACACCTCAAATCACTGCTAAAGCAGATCATACGAATTTTCATCAAAATCAAGCAAATCTTGCATTTAAAAGCTAAGATCAAGATCACATCCATAAAACCTTTTATAAAACACATTTTAAGGATTGAGAACTTAGGAATTTCAGTAAAGAACTGAGAGTTCAGAGGAGAAGGACGTTCTTACCTCCAAACTTGAGTTTTCTCCCTTTTTGGAACCAAAATCTTGAAAATCCAATTAGCAAATGGTGAGGTTTTGTTGAGGAGATGATTAGCAATCAAAAGAGAATTGAAAAGAGATATTTAGGTGACAAAATCAGAGAGAAAAGCTCTGGAGAAAAGGTGTTTGGTTTGAGAGAAAATGAGAGAAAATGAAAATGGAAGATTTGAGAGAAAAGTTAGTTATGGCAAATATCTTCCCTCCACTTTTATTTTATTTTAAAACCTTTAATTAATCATATAATATCTTAGAAAAATCTGGAGAAACTCTCATTGGGTAAATAGCTCCTTAAAGATTCAAAGTTTCAATCCTTTTTAAAACAGTCTCACAGTTTTCAAAAATTACATTTTGGTCACTAGCCCAAAATGTCACCCTTCCAAACCTCATTTTGTAAAATTGATTTCACCAAACTCTTATATATAATAAAAGAGGATTTTAGAACATTTTTCCATATTTTTAATCCAACCCGAACTAGGCTTTCCTAATTTCACTCTTTTATATTCGAACCGCACTTTGACCGAACCGGTCAAACCCAAAACTTCTAAGCCCAAAACCGAGGCGTTACAACTCTCTCCCCTTAAGAAATTTCGTCCTCGAAATTTACCTGAGGGAAAGAGATACGGAAACTGCTTCAGCATGTCATCCTTCCGTTCCCACGTGGCTTCCTCAACACCACTGTGCTTCCACAACACCTTCACCAACTCAATGGTCTTGCCACGAAGAACCTTGTTGTCCGAATCCAGAACCTTCATCAGTTCCTCATCATAGGTCAAATCCGGATTCAATTCCACTTCCTCCACAGGCATCACATGCGAAGGATCTGATCTATACTTCCGAAGCATAGAAACATGAAACACATCATGAATCTTTTCCAACTCTTGAGGTAACCTCAACTTGTACGCAACAGGACCCACACGCTCAATCACCTCGTATGGTCCAATGTACCTAGGGCTCAACTTACCCTTTCGGCCAAACCTCATCACCTTTTTCCAAGGCGAAACCTTCAAAAACACACGGTCACCCACCGCATGCTCTATCCCCTTACGCTTCAAATCCGCGTAAGACTTTTGCTGATCAGAAGCTGCCTTCAAACGCTCACAAATGAGCTTCACCTTCTCGGTGGTTTCTTTCAACAAAGCCGGCATCGAAACCAACTTCTGACCCGTTTCAGCCCAACAAAGAGGAGTCCTACACTTCCTTCCGTATAAAGCCTCATAAGGTGCCATTTGAATACTTGCTTGATAACTATTGTTATAAGCAAACTCTACCAAAGGCAAATGCTTCTCCCAAGAGCCTTGGAACTCAATCACACAGCACCTCAACATATCCTCCAAAATCTGGATAACACGCTCGGACTGACCATCCGACTGAGGATGATAAGATGTACTGAAATTCAACCTTGTACCCAAAGCTTGATGCAAACACTGCCAGAACCGCGATGTAAACCTCGGATCCCTATCCGACACAATCGACTTAGGCACACCATGCAGCCGCACAATCTCAGCAATGTACAGCTCCGCAAGCTTATCCAAAGAAAACGTAGTATGCACAGGCAAGAAATGCGCACACTTCGTCAGGCGATCCACAATCACCCACACTGAATTCTTCTTCGATGGTGACAAGGGTAAACCAAATACAAAATCCATGGTAATCCTTTCCCACTTCCATTCAGGGATTCTCAACGGTTGCAACAATCCTGAAGGAACCTGATGCTCAGCCTTAACCCGCTGACACACCATGCACTTGCTCACAAACTCAGCAACATCCTTCTTTAAACCCACCCAATAGTACTCATCACGAAGATCACGATACATCTTAGTACTACCAGGGTGCATAGCAAAAGGACCACTATGACCTTCAGTCAAAATAGCACGCCTCAACTCAACATCATTGGGCACTACTATCCGACTCCCAAAACACAACACTCCATCATCATTAAAGCTGAAATCCGAAGGTCTACCCTCTGCGATATCCTGAACATGCGGTACCAAGGAATCATCCAGCAACTGCTTTTCCTTGATCGACTGAACCAAAGATGGTTTCACCTGCAACTCAGCCACAAGACCACCATCGCGCGAAATACTCAAACTGGCAAACATAGCCCTTAGCTCAACAGCTACCTTCCTACTCAAGGCATCCGCTACAACATTAGCTTTCCCAGGGTGATACTCAATCGTCAAATCATAATCCTTGAGCAACTCCACCCAACGTCGCTGCCTAAGATTCAACTCCTTCTGAGACATCAGATACCTCAAACTCTTGTGATCCATGTACACAGTACACTTTTCACCATACAGATAATGTCTCCAGATCTTTAAAGCAAAAACCACCGCAGCCAACTCAATGTCATGCGTAGGATAATTGCGCTCATGCACCTTCAACTGCCGCGATGCATAAGCCACCACCTTACCCTCTTGCATCAACACACATCCCAAACCAACATAGGACACATCACTGTAGACCACAAACTCTTTCCCTGATTCAGGTTGAACCAAGATAGGAGCTTGCGTCAAAGCCGCCTTAAGCTTCTCAAAAGCCTGCTGTCTCGCTTCCGTCCACTCATACTTAACATCTTTCTGCAACAACTTCGTCAAAGGTGCAGCAATCTTAGAAAACCCATCCACAAACCTCCGGTAGTATCCCGCCAAACCAAGGAAACTACGAACCTCATGAACAGACTTAGGAACCTTCCAATTCATCACCGCCTCAATCTTCTCAGGATCTACACGAATCCCCTCTGCAGAAACCACATGCCCAAGAAACACCACTTCACTTAACCAGAACTCACACTTGCTCAGCTTGGCATAAAGTTGATTCTCCAACAAAGCTTGCAGCACAATCCTCAAATGCTCTTCATGCTCCTCCTCAGTACGCGAGTACACGAGGATATCATCAATGAACACCACAACGAACTTGTCCAGGTATTCATGAAACACACGATTCATCATGTCCATGAAAGCAGCAGGAGCATTTGTCAAACCAAACGGCATCACAAGGAACTCATAATGCCCATACCTTGTCCTGAAAGCTGTCTTAGGCACATCCACATCCTTCACCTTCAACTGGTAATACCCTGACCTCAAGTCAATCTTAGAGAACACAGCTGCTCTCCGAAATTGATCGAAGGGATCATCAATTCTCGGCAAAGGATATCGATTCTTGATAGTCAACTTGTTCAGCTGACGGTAATCAATGCACATTCTCATAGTGCCATCCTTCTTCATCACAAACAAGACCGGTGCACCCCAAGGTGACACACTTGGCCGAATGAACCCACGATCAAGCAATTCTTGCAATTGCGTCTTCAGCTCCTTCAACTCTTTAGGTGCCATTCTATAAGGGGTAATGGACACAGGAGTTGTATTCTCATACAGCTCAATCCCAAACTCCACCTCGCGATTAGGAGGTAAACTAGGCAACTCCTCAGGAAACACACCAGGGAACTCTCGCACAACCCTGATATCTTGCACACGCAACTCCTTTGAGCTAGGATTCATCACAAAAGCTAGATAAGCTTCACAACCTTGCCTCAGCATCCGGCTCGCCTCCAATGTAGATACCACATTGGCAAGAAACCTCACATTCTCACCAACCACAACCACCTCATAATCATCTGCAAGCTTCAACGAAACTCGCTTATTTTCACAATCCACAACAGCACGATGCTCAGCAAGCCAATCCATACCAAGGATTACATCAAAACCATAGAAAGGCAGCTCCATAAGGTCAACATGAAAAACATGATCTTGAACAACCAAAGGACATCTTCTGTAAAGCTTTCGAGTCACAACAGTCTCACCAAAAGAACTAGTGACACGCACACCAATATCCAAAGACTCAACAGGCAAACCAAGCAATTCAGCATGCTCACGCAATATGTATGAGTGCGTAGATCCAGAATCAATCAAGGAAAGTAATGACAAGGATTGCAAAGTAAAGGTACCTGCGATCACATCCGTGTCATTCCTTCCCTCCCGCTGAGCATACACCCTAGCTTGGCCGCCACCCTCAGGCTGAATAGCCACAACATGAGCCACACCCCTACCACCTTCCTCTCTCCTCTGAAAGTTACCACGGCCGCGCTCACGACCTCTCTGTGGTGCAGCAACAACAGGAGCACGCACTTGGCCACCAGCCAACATAGGACACTCTCACCTCATGTGATCCGTAGATCCACAATTCCAGCACCCATTACCAGCTGCCGCAACAGGAGCTTGCACCTCCCTCACAGCACGAGGACAATCACGCTTCATATGACCACGTGAACCGCATGTCCAACATGCACTCGGATCAACTCTAGCATTGCCTCCCCGAGCAGGTGCACCACCTCCTCGCTTAGCTGAGGACTGATACTTCTGATCACGTCCCCTCTTGTTCTGTCCACCACCGGAACTATATTCAGCTGCTCGCTTACCAGCACTTGACCCAGCACTCTTAGCAGATAAACCCAAGTTCATCTCAATATCCTTTGCTCGACCCACCAGCACATCGAAATCATCATACTCGGTAGCCAGCACATACATCTTCACCTCCGTCACTAAACCATAACGGAACCTTTCACACCTTTCCCGCTCATCCGGGACAAGCTCAGGTGCGTATTGGTTGAGTCGAACAAATTGCACTTCATACTCAGCTACAGACATGCTCCCCTGGGTAAGAGACATGAACTCCCGCTTCTTTTCATCTAGGTACCTCACACCTAGATACCTTCTCTTGAACGCATTCTGAAAGAATGTCCAAGTCACATCAGCTTCTGCCATCCTAGAGATTGTGGTCGTCCACCACGTGTATGCATCATCCTGTAGCAAGGATACTACACAGCCCAACTTTTGCACATCAGTGCAACTCATCTGACCCAAGATTCTCTTGGTACTCTCTAACCAAGATTCCGAACCTTCAGCTGACAAACCCCTGAACTCAGTCCCTCCCAGACTGCGCAGACGTTCCAAGGGTAGTCTAACTCCAGCATCTCCCTGATCCCCAGCTCCTCGAGCTCCAGCTACTGCGGCTTGAAAAGCTCCAGCAATAGTTTGTATCAACACTGTCATGTCAGGAACAGCTTGTCCCTGACCAGCCTCAGGTCCAGCGACCCCAGCATCAGCTGCAGCTCTAGCTCCTTCACCCCCAGCACCACCACCACCAGGTGGAGGAGGTAAAACCGCACTCTCAACATTCTCTTCATTCTCATTCTCATTTTGAGCCACAGCTCGCACATTACTCCTTAACTCTCTACGAGGAGTCATACTCTAACCATGCAATCACAATGCAAATAAACAAAGTCAGGCCCAGCAAGGTAAGTAATCCAAGTACTCAAGCTCATTTTCACTTAAAAACAACATCATTTCATTAGCTTTGATTTGGCAATGGGTACCCACAACATGCTTCATCATAGCATACATCTCAATTGCATCACATTTACAATTTACTCAACATGCTTTCACTCAACAAGCATACAAGCATACATGCTTAAATCATTCACATAAACATTCCCAATTACTCGAGAACTCAGCTCTGATACCACCAAATGTAACCCCCATAACCCGGCCTAGACGGTTGACCCGAATTAAGAAGATTACACGGGGAAAACCAAAGTCAACCAGAAAGTCAACCTTGATTAACGACCCTTTTTTCTTTTAAAACTTATCTAGATGCACGTTAACCCTAAACATGTTCACAAGGACATTATACTCAGAGATCACAACAATCAAAGATCATTCAGGGACCCGATTGCACAAATTACAACTTTAGGGACCAAATTGTAAATTCTGAAAATTATAAGGACTTAACCCAAATTAAAGTTACCAATATGAAATTAGTCAGATTCCATGCTTCTCTGCCAAATTTCAGCTCAAAAGGACATCCCAAACTCACACAATTGCATAAACAAGTTTCCGGACCAAAATGCAAATATTGCAAGACATTTAACCATCTATTTCAGTGCCCAACGGTCGAGTGTTTCGGAACAGGGAAGACCCGTTCCGAAACGCGGGACCGTTCTGAAACTGGTACCGAAACATGGCCTGGTAGTGGCCAAACCGTTCCGGAACAGTGCCTTCCGTTTCGGAACGCCCAGGCCATTTCAGGCCCCCGTTCCGATACGGTAGCACCTTTTCCGAAATAGGTTGCCCAGATTGCAGCAAATTTACTGGTTTAACATGCAATTGACCTATCAAACATGCTCTAAATGCCACCAAACTTTACCAGCAAGTCATTCATCATACGAGGAACATAATTGCATCAACCAAACATCAATATGGCATCAATTATGAAAAGCCCCAAATCTATAGGCATGCTTCCTACTTAGCAAACCATTCAAGCATTAAACCACCAAACAAACCACATAAAGGCCAATTACAAGTACCAACATTATTAACAACACAAATCCAACTTAGGGAGTCCAAAACATCTCCCAAAACAACTACATAGGTCCCCCATTGCCAAATGCCAAAAGCTAATAGTGTTTAAGAAACCTTCACCATACATGAGCTTTGTTCACCACTTGGATACTTGTCCCCCTTTCTGCCCTCAATGCACTTTAATGCTCTGCATTATTGGTTTAAGAAAAGAGAGAGAGCGTAAGCAAAAGCTTAGTGAGGAATGCCCATTAAAACCACACAATAATGCACTTATAAAACACATGTACAACCTTAATTCAAATCATCATTTGCACATGCTCATAAGCATTTAAAACAAGCAATTCATGCTTCAAGTTCATATCATATCATATTGGCAACAAGTGATACATTCAACATAAGACTCACACATGGACTTTTAAACACCATTGTGATCTTATACTTTCCAAGGACCACACATGGACTTTTAAACACCATTGTGTCCTTAACCCCATGGGCTTTTAAACACCATGGCAAGGACCACACAAGGACTTTTAAACACCTTTGTGTCCTTAACAAGAATCTCCCAAGGACTTTTAAACACCTTGGAGTTCTTAAATAAACAAGGCATACACAAGGAATTTTAACCACCTTTGTATCCTTAACCAAGGACCAACCATGGACTTTTAAACACCATGTTGTCCTTCAAGACTCACCCAATGAATTTTAACCACCTTGGTGATCTTAACCAAGAACCAACCATGGACTTTTAACCACCATGTTGTTCTTAAATAAACAAGGCTCACACAAGGACTTTTAAACACCTTTGTGACCTTAACCATCACTTGCCAATATGCATCATTACAACAACAATCCACTGTTTTAAAGCATTTATCAAAGCCATAAACATCATGCATTTTTAAGCATCAAACCACATTATAACAATGTTCAAAAACAAGGATCTCTTACCTTGAGCATCCTTCAACACATGGCTTATAATCTCAGCAACTAACATGCTAAAATATGCTTTCAAAACAGAATTCAAAACATGCAAACGACCACATTGCATACAACCAATCCATGGTTCATCATCAAGAGAGTTTTCCCGAAAACTTACTCTTGAGCTTAGCTAAGTTGCTTAGACTTAAACTAAGCTCCCAAACCTTCAATTCAATGGTTTCAAAGCTGAAAACCAAAATCCACTCACCGATTCCGTTTCGCCACTTGCCGAAACACCAATCAAGCTTCCAGATCACCACCACTTGGATCCAAAATGACTCCCCTGTTTTCAACACATCAAAGCAGAGGATTAATGCATCATCATGCATTAATAGCTTCAATGAAAGCACCTAAACTCGCTGCTCTCATCCACACTCCATTTTCGGCTACCAAACACAACCGAAAATGCATCCAAACAACTCCTCAACACTACCCAGCCATGATCCATCAAAACTAAACATTCATAAACATCAATTAACATCCAAAATGGATCTCAACTCATCCTTATACCTCCAGCCAAAACAGATCAACAAGATCACTCCAAAAACAACCAAGAACACAAGCTAAACTTAGGAAATTCAACCTATCTGGGATAGCCTTAATTAAACCTCAATTCCTTATCAATTTAACATTCATTTATCATCAAAAATACACCTCAAATCACTGCTAAAGCAGATCATACGAATTTTCATCAAAATCAAGCAAATCTTGCATTTAAAAGCTAGATCAAGATCACATCCATAAAACCTTTTATAAAACACATTTTAAGGATTGAGAACTTAGGAATTTCAGTAAAGAACTGAGAGTTCAGAGGAGAACGACGTTCTTACCTCCAAACTTGAGTTTTCTCCCTTTTTGGAACCAAAATCTTGAAAATCCAATTAGCAAATGGTGAGGTTTTGTTGAGGAGATGATTAGCAATCAAAAGAGAATTGAAAAGAGATATTTAGGTGACAAAATCAGAGAGAAAAGCTCTGGAGAAAAGGTGTTTGGTTTGAGAGAAAATGAGAGAAAATGAAAATGGAAGATTTGAGAGAAAAGTTAGTTATGACAAATATCTTCCCTCCACTTTTATTTTATTTTAAAACCTTTAATTAATCATATAATATCTTAGAAAAATCTGGAGAAACTCCCATTGGGTAAATAGCTCCTTAAAGATTCAAAGTTTCAATCCTTTTTAAAACAGTCTCACAGTTTTCAAAAATTACATTTTGGTCACTAGCCCAAAATGTCACCCTTCCAAACCTCATTTTGTAAAATTGATTTCACCAAACTCTTATATATAATAAAAGAGGATTTTAGAACATTTTTCCATATTTTTAATGCAATCCGAACTAGGCTTTCCTAATTTCACTCTATTATATTCGAACCGCACTTTGACCGAACCGGTCAAACCCAAAACTTCTAAGCCCAAAACCGGGGCGTTACACTACCAATATCAAGGTGGAGCAATGGTACAATCACAACCCCTCAACACCCGTGATGGAGACTATGGTACAATCACAACCCCTTCACATCACTCATTGGTAGTTGTATAACATCACTAACGAGATCACGGGACATACAACACAAGATCCACACATGGACTTTTAACCACCATTGTGATCTTACCAAACACAAGGTCCTCAAATGGAATTTTAACCACCATTATGACCTTAGCACAAGACCCACCCATGGACTTTTAACCACCATGGTGTTCTTAACCATCTCGTTAGTGTACTTGGATGGAGTCTACGGTACAATCACAACCCCTCGACATCCAAGGCGACTTTATTCACGGTGCACCCAATCCTATAGCCAGCTAACTATATCCGATTCAAGTAACTTTTAAACCAACACATCACTTGCCAATATACATCATTTAACAACATTAATCCACTATTTTAAAGCATTTAGTAAAGCCATTCATCATCATGCATCATTATGCATCAAAAACCACATTTATCAATGTACAAAACAAGGATCTCTTACCTTGAGCACCCTTCATTACATGGCTTATAAAACCAGCATTAAACATGCTAAAATATGCTTTCAAAACAGAATTTAAACATGCAAACAAATCACATTGCATTCAACCAACTCATGGTTCATCAACAAGAGAGTTTTTCCGAAAACTTACTCTTGAGCTTAGCTAAGTTGTTTAGACTTAAACTAAGCTCCCAAACCTTCAAAACATTGGTTTCAAAGCTGAAAACCCAATTCCACTCACCGATTCCGTTTCGCAACTTTCTGAAACACCAATCAAGCTTCCGGGTCAACACCACAAGGATCCGAAGATGTCTCCCCTATTTTAAACACATCAAAGCAGAGGATTAATGCATCCTCATGCATTAATATCTTCAACCAAGACACCTAAACTTGCTGCTCTCATCAACACACTCATTTCGGCTACCAAACACAACCGAAATCACATCCAAACATCTCTACAACACTACCCAGCCAAGATCCATCAATTCCAATCATTCTTAAACCTCAATTAACATCCAAAAAGGATCTAATCACGTCCTTATACCTCCAGCTATAGCAGAACATCAAGATCACTCCAAAAACCACCAAAAACTCAAGCAAAACTTAGGAAAATCAACCTATTCGGGATTGCATTGATTAAACCTCAATTTCACATCAATTATACATCCAAAAATCATCAAAAAGACATCTCAAAACAGTGCCCAATCATTTCATACGAATTTCATCAAAATTAAACCAAATCTTGCATTTTAAAGCCAAGATCAAGAACACAATCACAAAACCTTTAATAAAACACAAATCAAGGATTGAGAACTTGGGAATTTCAGTAAAGAACTGAGTATTTAGAGGAGAAAGACGTTCATACCTCTAAATGTGAGTTTCTCCCTTTTTGGAACCAAGATTCTTGAAAATTCAATAAGCAATTGCTAAGATTTTGATGTAGAAATGATTAGAGATCAAATGAAGGTTGAAATCTCATCTTTAGATGTCAAAATCAAAGGAAAATGTGCTGGAGAAAAGTGTTTGGGTTGAGAGAGAAGTTGAGAGAAAAGAAATGGAAAATTTGGAGAAAAGTTAGTTATGATCACAAAATATCTTTTTCCCTCCTTTACATTTAATTAAAAATCATTAATTAAATCTTTAATATTAAGAAAAATCTAGAGAAAACTATTCTTGGGTAAATTAGCTCCTTAAAGATTCAAAGTTTCAATCCTTTTAAAACAGTCACCAAGTTTTCAAAAATTACATTTTAGTCACTAACCCAAAATGTCACACCTCCAAACCTCATTTTGTAAAATTGATTTCACCATTCTCTTATATATAATAAAAGAGGATTTTAAGATATTTTTCCATATTTTTAATGCATCCCGAACTAGGCTTTCCTAAAATCACCCTTTTATATTCGAACCACAACACGACCGACACGGTCCAAACCCAAAACTTCTAAGCCCAAAATTGGGGTGTTACACAACTCCTTAGAGCTAGGATTCATCACAAAGGCCAGTTAAGCTTCACAACCTTGCCTCAGCATCTGACTCGCTTCAAATATAGACACTACATTGGCAAGAAACTTCACATTCTCACCAACCACCACTACCTCATAATCATCCGCAAGCTTCAACGAAACTCGCTTGTTCTCAAAATCCACCACAGCCCGATGTTCAACAAGCCAATCCATACCCAGGATTACATCAAAACCATAGAATGGCAATTCCATGAGATCAACATGAAAAACATGATTTTGCACAACCAAGGGACATCTTCTATACAACTTCCGTGTCACAACGGTCTCACCAAAGGAACTAGTTACACGCATACCAACATCCAAAGACTCAACAGGCAAACCAAGCAATTGAGCATGTTCACGCAATATGTATGAGTGTGTAAATCCAGAATCAATCAAGGAAAGTAATGACAAGGATTGCAAAGTAAAGGTACCTGCTATCACATCTGTGTCATTCCTCCTCTCTCGATGAGCATACACCCGAGCCTGGGCACCACCCTCAGGTTGGACAACCACCACATGCGCCACATTCCTTCCACCATCATCTCTACGCTGAAAGTTACCACGGCCGCGCCCACGACCTCTCTGTGGTGCAACAACCCCAGGAGCACGTCCCTGACCACCACCGGCCAACAAAGGACACTCCCTCCTCATGTGGACTGCCGAACCACAATTCCAGCACGAATTACCAGTCACTGCCACAGGAGCTTGAACCTCCCTCGCTGCTCAAGGACAATCACGCCTCAAATGACCATGCGATCCACACGTCCAGCACGTGCTTTGATCAGCTCTCACCCTGTCTCCCTGAACAGGCGCACCATGCCCTCCATTACCACACCTAGAAGAAGACTGATACCTCTTATCTCGTCCCCTCTTGTTCCGTCCACCACCGGAACCAACACCTCTGGAGGACAAACCCAGGTTCTACTCAATGTCCTTCGCCCTACTCACCAGCACATCAAAACCTGTGTACTCAGCTGCAAGCATAAAGGTCTTCACGTCCGTCACCAAACCATATCGAAAACGCTCACACCTCTCCCGCTCATCAGGGATAAGCTCAGGTGCGTACTGACTAAGACGGACAAACTGGATCTCATACTCCGCCATCGTCATGCTTCCTTGCGTAAGGGACATAAATTATCTTTTCTTTTCATCCAGGTATTGCACACCTAGATACTTTCGCTTGAACGCGTTCAGAAAGAACGTCCAAGTCACATCAACTTCCTCCATTTCGGAGATTGTGGTCGTCCACCAAGTATACACATCATCATGTAATAGTGATACTATGCAACCTAACTTCTGCACATCATTGCAGTTCATTTGTACCAATATCCTCTTGGTGCTTTCCAACCAAGATTCAGAGCCTTCAGGAGATAAACCTCTGAACCCAGTCCCTCCCAGACTACGAAGACGTTCCAAAGGTAATCTCTCACCCGCATCACCCTGATGCACAGCTCCGTCAGCTCCAGCTACTACCGCCTGAAAGGCTCCAGCAATAGCCTGTATCAAAACAGTCATGTCATGAGCAGCTTGCCCCTGTACACCACCAGGTCCAGCGACCCCAGCACCATCACCTCCAGCACCACCACCACCGGGCGGTCCACCACCAGGAGGAGGAGGTATGTCTACAACATTCTCAACATTGTCATCATTCTCGTTCTGAGCCATAGCTCGTGTATTAATTCTCGTCTCTCTACGAGGTCCCATTCACTAAAACAATGCACTAACACAATGCAATAAACATAATTAGGCTCAACAAGGTAAGCAATCCAAGTACTCAAGCTTATTTTCAAAAAAAAACAATTCCTTTCATTAGTTTTGATATGGCAATGGGTTCCTCTATCATGCTTCAACATAGAATCACATCACAATTGCAACATACTTTAAAATTCATACATCACAATTTCATTTTAAAGGCATATCATGCAATCATACATACTTCACCCACAAAACCATTCCCATTTACACGAGAACTCAGCTCTGATACCACCAAATGTAACCCCCTTAGCCCGGCCTAGATGGTTGACTCGAACTGCGAAGATTACACGGGGAAAACCAAAGTCAACCCGAAAGTCAACCTTGATTAACGACCCTTTTTTCTTTTTAATCTTTTCTAGATGCACATTAACCTTAAGCGTACTCTTGAGAAACACGTACATGAAAAGCACAGCGATCGAATTACAAAAAGGAACTCAATTGCACAAAATACAATGTTAGGGACCAAGTTGTAAATTCCAGAAATTTGAAGGTCTTAACTGATTTTTAAGTTACCAATATCAAATTAATCATATTACATGCTTCCCTGCCAAATTTCACCTTAATCGAACATCTCTAACTCATGCAATCGCAAATACAATTTTCAGGGCTAAAACGTAAAGCTGGCAAACCTTAAAACCATTCAAATCAGTGCCCAACGGTCTCCTGTTCCGAAACGGGATTGACCGTTACGAAACACGGGTGCGTTTCGAGATCTGTTTCAAAACAGGGCCCTCTAGTGGCCAATGCGTTTCGATACGGTCACCAGCCGTTTCGAAACACCAAGGCCATTACAGGCCTCCGTTTCGAAACACTTGTGTGTGTATCGATACGAGTTGCCCAGAAAGTGCAGAATTTGCTTGTTTAACATGCATTTAACCATTCCAACCCATCCTAATGACTTCCTAATCATGTCAACAAGTCATCATGCATATAAGGCACATGTTTGCAACATCAAAACTCGTTCATGGCATCAATCAAGATAATCCACAAGTCTATAGGCATGCATCCTAGTATCCAAAACCAAACAACCATCAATACACCAAAACTAGCATCAAAATGGCCATTTACAAATCCAAATCAATTTAGTCATCATGCCACAACTAGGGAGTCCAAAACATCTCCCAAATAAACATCCTAGGTTCCCATTGCCAAATATCAAAAACTAATAGTGTTGTGAAAACATCACCATACATGAGCTTAGCTTTCCCTTGGATTCTTAGTCTCCTTGTTGCCCTTAAACACTTCAATTATCTGCATTATTGGTTCAAGAAAGAGAGCGTAAGTACAATTGCTTAGTGAGGCATGCTCTAAAGAAAACAACACAATAATACTTTTTATAAAACACTTTTCATAAAGCCTTTTAGCAAATTGACATCGTTAATCATGCAACCTTGCATACATAACAAGCATCTCATGCTTCATTTAAATCAACATGTCATATTGGCTTTCAAGTGATAATCCATAACCATTTACAACACAAAACACAATCGACAATCGGATACGCGGATTACAAGCGTTGTCTCCATACGCTTCATACACATTACCGAACACACAAGGTGGAGTTTACCGGTACAATCACAACCCCTCAACACCCGTGATGGAGTTTAACGGTACAATCACAACCCCTCAACATCACTCATCGGTAATTGTATAACACCACTAACGAGAACACGGGACACACAACACAAGATCCACACATGGACTTTTAACCACCATTGTGATCTTACCTTTCTCGTTAGTGTACTTGGATGGAGTTTACGGTACAATCTCAACCCCTCAACATCCAAGACGACTTTATTCACGGTGCACCCAATCCTATAGCCGGCTAACTATATCTGATTCAAGTACTTTAAAACCAACACATCACTTGCCAATATACATCATTTAATCATCAATAATCCACTATTTTAAAGCATTAATCAAAGCCATTAAACCATCATGCATCACTATGCATCAAAACCACATTTACAAATGTCAAACCAAGGATCTCTTACCTTGAGCATCCTTCAACATATGGCTTTCAAAACCAGCATTAACCATGCTAAAACATGCTTTCAAAACAGAATTTAAACATGCAATTTAACAACAAATGCATCGAACCAATCCATGGCTCATCCAAGAGAGTTTTTTCGAAAACTTACTCTTGAGCTTAGTTAAGTTGCTTAGACTTAAACTAAGCTCCCAAAACCTTCCAACGTTTGTTTCAAAGCTGAAAACCAAACTTCACTCACCAATTCCGTTTCGCAAACTTGCTTAAACGCCGATCAAGCCACCGGATCAACACCACAAGTATCCGAAGATGTCTCCCCTATTTTAAACACATCAAAGCAGAGGATTAATTCATCATCATGCATTAAAATCTTCAGCCATTACACCTAAACTCGCTGCTCTAACCAATTCTAACATTTCGGCTACCTAACACAACCGAAATCACCTCCAAACTCTTCCACAACATTACCCAGCCAAGATCCATCACTTCTAACCATTTCTAATCATCAATTAACATCCAAAATGAACCTAAACTCGTCCTTATACCTCCAGCTATAACAGAACACCAAGATCACCTAAAAACCACCATTTTCATAAGCAAAAACTTAGGAAATCCAACCTATTCGGGATTGCATTAATCAAACCACATTTACACATCATTAAACATCCAAAATACATTTAGTAGTCATCTCAAAACAGAGCCCAAACAATCACCACGAATTTCTTCAAGATTTCTTCCAAATCTTGAGTTTTAAGCCAAAATCAAGTTCATATCATTAAAGCCATTTAGAAAACTTAAATAAAGGATTGATAACTTGGGAATTTCAATAAAGAACTGAGTATTTAGAGGGGAAGAAGAATCTTACCTCTAAATGTAGATTTCTCCTTGATCAAAGCCAATTTTCTTGAAAATCCAATAAGCAAATCAAGAGGATTTGATGTAGAAAGGATTAGGAATTGATTGTTGATTAAATCCTCATCAATTGAATTGAAAACCAATGGAGAAGATGCTGGAGAATAGTGTTTGGTTGAGAAAATTTTGAGAGAAAATGAGATGAGAAAATTTTAAGAAAGGTTAGTTATGAAAATCTAAAATGTGGTTTTCCACTTTTCATTTAATTAATTAAACATTAATTAAATCATTTAAATCTAAGAAAAATCTGGAGAAATCATTCTTGGGTAAATTAGCTCCTTAAAGATTCAAAGTTTCAATCCTTACAAAACAGTCACCATTGAACTTTTCAAAAATCGCATTTTAGTCACTATTTCAAAATGTTGCACTTCCAAACCTTATTTTGTAAAATTTATTTCACCACTCTCTTATGTATATTAAAAGAGGATTTTTAGATATTTTTCCATATTTTTAAAGCATCCCGAACTAGGTTTTCCCTAAAACCACCTTTTATATTCGAACCGAAAATCAGACCGGTCCGGTTCAGACCCTAAACTTCTAAGCCCAAAATTAGGGTGTTACAACTCTCCCCCCCTTAAGAAATTTCGTCCTCGAAATTTACCTGGAGGAAAAAGGTACGGAAACGGTTTCTTCATGTCATCGTTTCTTTCCCACGTGGCTTCCTCAACACCACGATGCTTCCACAACACCTTAACCAATTTAATGGTCTTGCCTCGAAGAACTTTACTGTCCGAATCCAGAATTTCAACCGGTTCCTCATCATAGGTCAAGTCTGGATTCAACTCCACTTCCTCCACAGGCATAACATGCGAAGGATATGATCTATACCTCCGAAGCATAGTGACATGAAACACATCATGAATCTTTTCCAACTCTTGCGGCAATCTCAGCTTGTACGCAACAGGACCCACACGTTCAATCACCTCGTATGGTCCAATGTACCTAGATCTCAACTTACCCTTTCAACCAAACCTCATCACCTTTTTCCAAGGCGAAACCTTCAAAAACACACGGTCACCTACCGCAAACTCAATCTCCTTACGCTTCAAATCCGCGTAAGATTTCTGTCGATCGGAAGCTGCCTTCAAATGCTCACAAATGAGCTTCACCTTCTCGGTGGTTCCTTTCAACAAAGCTGGCATTGAAACCAACTTATGACCTGTTTCATCCCAACAAAGAGGAGTTCTACACTTCCTCCCATACAAAGCTTCATAAGGTGCCATTTGAATACTTGCCTGGTAGCTATTGTTATAAGCAAACTCCACCAAAGGCAAATGCTTCTCCCAAGAGCCTTGAAACTCAATCACACAACACCTCAACATATCTTCCAGCACTTGGATAACACGCTCAGACTGTCCATCCGACTGTGGATGATAAGAAGTACTGAAATTCAGCCATATACCCAAAGCTTGATACAAACATTCCCAGAAACGCGATGTAAACCTCGGATCTCTGTCTGACACAATAGACTTTGGCACACCATGTAGCCGCACAATATTAGCAATGTACAACTCTGCAAGCTTGTCCAAAGTGTACGTAGTATGCACAGGCAAGAAATGAGCATACTTCGTAAGGCGATCCACAATCACCCACACCGAATTCTTTTTCGATGGAGACAAAGGCAAACCAGACACAAAGTCCATGGTAATCCTTTCCCACTTCCACTCAAGAATCCTCAACGTTTGCAACAACCCAGAAGGAAACTGATGCTCAGCCTTAACTCGCTGACAAACCATACACTTACTCACATACTCAGCAACATCTTTCTTTAATCCCACCCAATAGTACTCATCTCTAAGATCACGATACATCTTAGTACTACCAGGATGCATAGCAAAAGGACTACTATGAGCTTCAGTCAGAATAGTAGGCCTCAACTCAGTATCATTGGGCACTACTATCCGACTCGCAAAACATAGAACTCCATCATCATTAAAACAAAAATCCGATGGTCTATCCTCAGCAATATCCTGAACATGTGGCACCAAGGAATAATCTAATAACTGCTTATCCTTTATCAACTGAACCAAAGATGGTTTCACTTGCAATTCAGCCACAAGACCTCCATCTCGCGAAATACTCAAACTGGAAAACATAGCCCTCAACTCCACTGCCACCTTCCTACTCAAGGCATCCGCTACAACATTAGCTTTTCCCGGATGATACTCGATCGTCAGATCATAATCTTTAAGCAACTCCACCCAACGTCGTTGCCTAAGATTCAGCTCTTTCTGAGACATCAGATACTTCAAACTTTTGTGATCCGTGTACACAATACACTTCTCACCATACAGGTAATGTCTCCAAATTTTCAAAGCAAAGACCACCGCAGCTAACTCAATATCATGCGTAGGATAATTGCGCTCATGCACCTTCAACTGGCGCGATGCATAAGCCACCACTTTACCCTCTTGCATCAACACACACCCCAAACCAACATAGGATGCGTCAATGTACACCACGAACTCTTTCCCTGATTCAGGTTGAACCAAGATAGGAGCTTGCGTCAAAGCTGCCTTAAGCTTCTCAAAAGCCTGCTGTCTCGCTTCTGTCCATTCATACTTAACATCCTTCTGCAACAACTTCGTCAAAGGTGCAGCAATCTTTGAAAATCCATCCACAAACCTTCGGTAGTATCCCGCCAAACCAAGGAAACTACGGACTTCATGAACAGACTTAGGAGGCTTCCAATTCATCACTGCCTCAATCTTTTGAGGATCAACACGAATCCCCTCAGTAGAAACCATATGACCAAGGAAAACAACTTCCCTGAGCCAGAATTCACACTTGCTCAGCTTAGCATAAAGCTGATTCTCCAACAAAGCTTGCAACACAATCCTCAAATGCCCCTCATGCTCCTCCTCAGTATGAGAGTACACAAGGATATCATCAATGAACACCACAACAAACTTGTCCAAATATTCATGGAACACTCTATTCATCATGTCCATAAAAGCTGCAGGAGCATTCGTCAAACCAAACGGCATCACAAGGAACACATAATGCTCGTACTTCGTTCTGAAGGTTGTCTTTGGCACATCCACATCCTTCACCTTGAACTGGTAATATCCTGACCTTAAGTCAATCTTAGAGAACACAGCTGCTCCCCGAAATTGATCAAAAAGATCATCAATCCTCGGCAATGGATATCGGTTCTTTATAGTCAACTTGTTCAGCTGACGGTAATCGATGCACATTCTCATAGTGTCGTCTTTCTTTTTCACAAACAAGACCGATGCACCCCAAGGTGACACACTCGGCCGAATGAAACCACGATCAAGCAACTCCTGAAGTTGCGTCTTCAGCTCCTTCAACTCCTTAGTTTCCATTCGATAAGGAGTAATGGACACTGGAGTTGTGCTTTCATACAGCTCAATTCCAAACTCCACCTCTCGATTAGGAGGCAATCCAGGTAACTCCTCCGGAAACACACCAGGAAACTCTCGCACAATCCTGATATCTTGAACTCGCAACTCCTTAGAGCTAGGATTCATCACAAATGCCAGTTAAGCTTCACAACCTTGCCTCAGCATCTGACTCGTTTCCAATATAGACACTACATTGGCAAGAAACTTCACATTCTCACCAACCACCACTACCTCATAATCATCCGCAAGCTTCAACGAAACTCGCTTGTTCTCAAAATCCACCACAGCCCGATGTTCAACAAGCCAATCCATACCCAGGATTACATCAAAACCATAGAATGGCAATTCCATGAGATCAACATGAAAAACATGATTTTGCACAACCAAGGGACATCTTCTATACAACTTCCGTGTCACAACGGTCTCACCAAAGGAACTAGTTACACGCATACCAACATCCAAAGACTCAACAGGCAAACCAAGCAATTGAGCATGTTCACGCAATCTGTATGAGTGTGTAGATCCAGAATCAATCAAGGAAAGTAATGACAAGGATTGCAAAGTAAAGGTATCTGCTATCACATCCGTGTCATTCCTCCTCTCTCGCTGAGCATACACCCGAGCTTGGCCACCACCCTCAGGTTGGACAGCCACCACATGCGCCACATTCCTTCCACCATCATCTCTGCGCTGAAAGTTACCACGGACGCGCCCACGACCTCTCTGTGGTGCAACAACCCCAGGAGCACGTCCCTGACCACCACCGGCCAACAAAGGACACTCCCTCCTCATGTGGTCTGCCGAACCAGAATTCCAGCACGAATTACCAGTCACTGCCACAGGAGCTTGAACCTCCCTCGCTGCTCGAGGACAATCATGCCTCAAATGACCATGCGATCCACACGTCCAGCACGTGCTTTGATCAGCTCTCACCCTGTCTCCCTGAACAGGCGCACCATGCCCTCCATTACCACACCTAAAAGAATACCGATACCTCTTATCTCGTCCCCTCTTGTTCCGTCCACCACCGGAACTATACTCAGCAGCTCTTTTGCCCGAGCCAGAACCAACACCTCTGGAGGACAAACCCAGGTTCTGCTCAATGTCCTTCGCCCTACTCACCAGCACATCAAAATCTGTGTACTCAGCTGCAAGCATAAAGGTCTTCACGTCCGTCACCAAACCATATCGAAAACGCTCACACCTCTCCCGCTCATCAGGGATAAGCTCAGGTGCGTACTGACTAAGACGGACAAACTGGATCTCATACTCCGCCATCGTCATGCTTCCTTGCGTAAGGGACATAAATTCTCTTTTCTTTTCATCCAGGTATTGCACACCTAGATACTTTCGCTTGAACGCGTTCAGAAAGAACGTCCAAGTCACATCAACTTCCTCCATTTCGGAGATTGTGGTCGTCCACCAAGTATACACATCATCATGTAATAGTGATACTATGCAACCTAACTTCTGCACATCATTGCAGTTCATTTGTACCAATATCCTCTTGGTGCTTTCCAACCAAGATTCAGAGCCTTCAGGAGATAAACCTCTAAACCCAGTCCCTCCCAGACTACGAAGACGTTCCAAAGGTGGAGTTTACCGGTACAATCACAACCCCTCAACACCTGTGATAGAGTTTAACGGTACAATCACAACCCCTCAACATCACTCATCGGTAGTTGAATAACACCACTAACGAGAACACGGGACACACAACACAAGATCCACACATGGACTTTTAACCACCATTGTGATCTTACCTTTCTCGTTAGTGTACTTGGATGGAGTTTACGGTACAATATCAACCCCTCAACATCCAAGGCGACTTTATTCACGGTGCACCCAATCCTATAGCCGGCTAACTATATCCGATTCAAGTACTTTAAAACCAACACATCACTTGCCAATATACATCATTTAATCATCAATAGTCCACTGTTTTAAAGCATTAATCAAAGCCATTAAACCATCATGCATCACTATGCATCAAAACCACATTTACAAATGTCAAACCAAGGATCTCTTACATTGAGCATCCTTCAACATATGGCTTTCAAAACCAGCATTAACCATGCTAAAACATGCTTTCAAAATAGAATTTAAACATGCAATTTAACAACAAATGCATCGAACCAATCAATGGCTCATCTAAGAGAGTTTTTCGAAAACTTACTCTTGAGCTTAGTTAAGTTGCTTAGACTTAAACTAATCTCCCAAAACCTTCAAACATTTGTTTCAAAGCTGAAAACCAAACTTCACTCACCAAATCCGTTTTGCAAACTTGCCGAAACGCCGATCAAGCCACCGGATCAACACCACAAGTATCCGAAGATGTCTCCCCTGTTTTAAACACATCAAAGCAGAGGATTAATTCATCATCATGCATTAAAATCTTCAGCCATTACACCTAAACTCGCTGCTCTAACCAATTCTAACATTTCGGCTACCTAACACAACCGAAATCACCTCCAAACTCTTCCACAACATTACCCAGCCAAGATCCATCACTTCTAACCATTTCTAAAAATCAATTAACATCCAAAATGAACCTAAACTCATCCTTATTCCTCCAGCTATAACAGAACACCAAGATCACCCCAAAAACCACTATTTTCATAAGCAAAAACTTAGGAAATTCAACCTATTCGGGATTGCATTAATCAAACCACATTTACACATCATTAAACATCCAAAATACATTTAGTAATCATCTCAAAACAGAGCCCAAACAATCACCACGAATTTCTTCAAGATTTCCTCCGAATCTTGAGTTTTAAGCCAAAATCAAGTTTATATCATTAAAGCCATTTAGAAAACTTAAATAAAGGATTGATAACTTAGGAATTTCAGTAAAGAACTGGGTATTTAGAGGAGAAGAACAACCTTACCTCTAAATGTAGATTTCTCCTTGATCAAAGCCAATTTTCTTAAAAATCCAATAAGCAAATCAAGAGGATTTGATGTAGAAAGGATTAGGAATTGATTGTTGATTAAATCCTCATCAATTGAATTGAAAACCAATGGAAAAGATGTTGGAGAATAGTGTTTGGTTGAGAGAATTTTGAGAGAAAATGAGATGAGAAAATTTTAAGAAAAGTTAGTTATGAAAATCTAAAATGTGGTTTTCCACTTTTCATTTAATTAATTAAACATTAATTAAATCATTTAAATCTAAGAAAAATCTGGAGAAATCATTCTTGGGTAAATTAGCTCCTTAAAGATTCAAAGTTTCAATCCTTACAAAACAGTCACCACTAAACTTTTCAAAAATCGCATTTTAGTCACTATTTCAAAATGTTGCACTTCCAAACCTTATTTTGTAAAATTGATTTCACCACTCTCTTATATATATTAAAAGATGATTTTTAGATATTTTTCCATATTTTTAAAGCATCCCGAACTAGGTTTTCCTTAAAACCACCTTTTATATTCGAACCGAAAATCAGACCGGTCTGGTTCAGATCCTAAACTTCTAAGCCCAAAATTGGGGTGTTACAGGTGTTTTCCAACTCATCACCGCTTCAATCTTGTGTGGGTCAGCCCGAATACCCTCAGCCGACACTATATGTCCAAGAAAGACCACTTCCCTAAGCCAAAACTCACACTTGCTCAGCTTAGCATAAAGCTGATTCTCCAACAACACTTGCATCACAATCCTCAAATGCTTATCATGATCATCTTCGGTACAAGTAGAGCGTTTGGGGTTATCTAAATATGAGCGTAAGTAAATAAAACACAAGAAAATTAAAGAAAATATTAGGGTGATAGGTTGTGTTAGATTATGATGCTCCCAAGTGTAAAACTGCGTTGAATATGTTAAGATGATTTGCGCTGCCAGACTTTGCTACCTCGGTGGAGGATGGCAGATTGGCTGCTTTGACGCTTTCACTACCTCGGCAGTGGAACGGATGATTGGCTCGGTGGCAAACTTGGCAGACCTTCAAGGCTCGGCAGAACGTTTCGATATTGATCTCGCTTATGTCTAAGTCAGAATGTTGTTGTTGCCCACTGCAAATAATACCAGTCGTGGCGTGAATCTTGCAAATACAGCAATGTTGGTTCGTTCTTCTTTAGCCGTCTTAAACCCTAACCTGTGTCTAGGTTGGATTGATCAACACTTGATTAAAGAGATGACCATACTAAATCCTTTTGTGAGTTTGACTCTCTCGATACCGAACAAATAGATAGTTGACAATTAATCTCTCGAACTTAATTGAAAACTATGAAGAGCATGGAATAAGCAAACCTTGAAAGTTTTATTGCAAAAACAAACTTGACACCTAAACAACCGTTCTCACACTAGTTTACAACATAACCCAAACCCAAGAAAGAATTTATAACATAATGGCGGCAAGAAAACCTAAGCTATGCCTAAAGAAAAACCATAGTTGTCTACAATTACAAAATATTTCAAGTATATATAGGCATTAGCTAGGTCAAGTCCTCCTTGGAGTAGAAGTCTTCAAAGTAGCTTTTGCATTAAATGCAACCGTTAGTTCTGACTTCTTTGAGTTGAATGTGGACTTCTTCTCTTTTCCTTGCACCGAAAGTTATCTCATTTTCCTCCTTCGGCGGCTCTGTTCGTTGCACCAGGCGACAGAAAATTAAGTAGATGGCATCGTTAGAATTAGGATTTTCTACTCTTCAGATTGCACTCCAATTCTCCAGTTCCTCAACTTGCTGCCCTGGACGGCAAGTATGGCGGCGACAGGGACTCAGTAGTGGCTTTCTCTGCCTGGAACTGCATCAGTACAGCTCCTTAGTCTGTTGCCTCATCATCCTCTCCTCTTATCTGTCCTCCTCCTAACAGCTTCGAGCCCTAAAATGGAAACTAAACTAAATCATCATCTTTTCCTTACCAAATAAGAGATAATCAATAAAATCATGACAAAGTAAAGAATATTGTAAATATGCAATGCATGAACCTAAATATGCCTGAAATATACTTAAGAGCAGTAATAATATAAGATGGAATAAATATAAAATATAGAACTTATGAGCACTTTACACACCCCCAAACTCGAACTATTTCTTGTCCGCAAGCAATGCAAACCAAAACATACTTGCCCTTTAAACTAACCAGAAAGAAAAACTTGTTTTAAACTTGATTTAACACCTCAAGGTCGTGGCACCTACATTATATTAGTGAGAGGAGAAGAGCATAAATCACCTCAGAATTAAACTACAATGCCATTGCAGTGTGTGCAGAAACTGTGAAAAGGCTGAATCTAAAGAACATTCTAAGTAAACAAAGATGATGTCATGGTATATAAGGTTGCTGCTAAGGCAGCATAAGTAAGCACATTTATTTAATCATGGCAATAAGGGTTTCATTTCATCACAACTACTCTCTAGGTCTGAAATTAAGATAGGAGCAAACTACAAAACCCCGAACCCATTGAGTAGAGTCATCCCGTGAAGACTTTCATTCGCTCATGCTAATTTGTCTTTCTCTTCAAGGATTTTTAGATTCATGGACTTTGATAGTAGCGGAGTGTCCTTGCACATGATTCTTCCTAGAGCCTGTTTCGGGCACCTCTAGGGAAAGACAACATAAAAATTTCTTTCCTGCCATGGGAGTGCTTCTTTTTCTATTTGTTGCCTACCGCGGCAGCTTCCTACAATGAGTGTTAGAATGTTTCAAATAATTCAAGCAGGCAATGTTTACCAGAAATTCTAACAAATTCAGCAAGTAGCAGTAGTGTTTTTAATTTTCGGGAATTAATAGAAAAATTCTAAGTTTACTTCATGCTTTTCCCCAAATTTAAGGTCTTTTTAGTTGGTGCGAAAATTTAAAGTCGGCTATCCTATCATAGGCACAAGTTCTAACAAAAATTTTCTTTTTCGATTAATTTTTGAAGAAAGTACATTATGCAACCTAATATGCTACTATTTATGCCTACAAAAAATGAGTGCTAACCCCCCCCCCCCCAACTCGAGATGCGCATTGCCCTTAATGCACAAAAATATAAAAGAAAATAGAAATAGAAAGATAAATACAATTATGAGAATTAAAATATAAAACATAAAAATAAACAATTAAATAAAGAAAAGAAAAGAAATAAAAACTCTAGAAGTTGGCTGAGGGCTGAGAGGAAGCTGGGGTCTTTGTGGCAAAGGAAAAAGATGAAGACTAAATGAAAAGGCGGCGGCCGGCAGATGTCCGGGCGGCTGACTTAGTAGGTGATACTTTAACTATCCGTGGCGGTTGGACTCTCTTAGGAGTGGAGCGAGGTTCTTCACGAGGTGTTTCACTCTTTTCCGTCTCGGATTCTGACTTCTCGTCCTCTGACTCGGCGGAGATGATATGCTGCTTACTCTTCCTTGTTGCCTCCTCTGTTGGTTCTGCTGGAGGGTTTGTCACCATAGGGGCTGCTACTGCTGCTCAACCTTATTGGATGTCGAGGTGTTTGTCATCGTTTTTTCTTTGTAGGCAGGAGAGCAATGTAGTTGATGCCTCTCGGGAGTGTATGCCACCGTGTTGGAAGCGGAGGTGGCAGAGTAGGACGGGTAATGCGTCGGAGAGGGCATCTGGCGGCATGGCGGGCAATTGCTTCTGATGGTGTTCCTTATCTAGGGCGCAGCCGCGGCGGCTAGATCTGTAGGGAATGTGGGCAGGTTGGGGTCGTCATTGGGAAACTTTTGAAGAATATAGGCCAAAAAAGCATCTTGGACCTCCCCCATGTACTTCATGAGTGTCAATTGTTGATGCTCTATCCTTTTGTTGTTGTCGATGAGAGTGCGCAGCAAGGCAATTACTTCACTGGTCTGGGCAGCTCAGTACTGCCTAGGCGGCTAGTGTGGCTAGTTGGGCGGCGGAGGGCTAGCTCAACGTAATTGGTTCTGTCTCTTGGGTCTGCATCATCTGCAGGCGGACTTTTCTAGTCCAGCCCTCTTTGGTGGTTGTCATCTTATCGTTTGGATCGAAGGGCACATTGAAGTTGGCACATAAGTCAGTGATGAGAGACGAGAAGTACAGCAGGCCCTTTGACTTGCGGAAACAGTTGTGGATCTCATAGCAAATGATTAGTCCAACATTGATGGGTCGGTTCACTATGATGGAATGGCTGATGGCGACACGCGACCGGTCAACTGTGGAGTTGTGGAAGGTGGGCAACAGATGTCATTTGATGAAGGTGTTCCATATCATCGGCTCGGGCAGTACTCGACGGTGTTACACTGAGTTGCCATGTTTTCCTGCCAACCAAGGTGTATTGGGTTCGCACAGCCTGGCCTTTATTCTGTCGTAGTCGGCAGCCGTCAGTGACTGCCTCCATTCTTCGTGAGGGTTGTCTTCCATCTCAAGCCCACATAAGCTGTTTATTATAGCCGCACTGAGCTTGACCGGCTCCCCTCGCACAAATACGAATGGCAGCTCAGGGCGGGGGTTGTGGGCATAGAATTCTCTGACCAGCGTGATGTTTGCTGCCTCCGATTGTCATGCGAACATCTCCCAACCTTTGTTGTGTATCTTTTTGAATAGTGGAACCCTTGTTTCTCCTATATGGCTTGCTTGGCGAACTGGGTTCTATATCTCTTTTCATCATCACGGGAGAAAAAGCGTTGGAAGGTGGGTTTGGATTGGGATGCTGATGCTATGTGTGAGACAGTTTTGTTGTAGTCTGAAACTTAAAAAGAAGATAATTAGAGCGAGAGCAGTGGATTCAAGAAGAGTTTAACAAGGAGATGAAAGTAAAGTAAATGAATGAGAGAAGTGAGGTTTAAATAGATGTTGTCGGGAGATATTGTGGCGGCATTAAATGTCCAATGGGCAGATTGCTTCACGCACGTTATGGGATTTCTACCTATTACTTTTGTAGTCATTGGAAGCTATCCATTAGCGGTCAACTAGCCGTTATTCGATTTCTGCGTTGGTCCGCCCTTGACGGGATGGTGGGTGGGCTCCTTTTTGGGCCTTCTTCTTGGTCCGGCTCTTTTATTCCTAAAGCCTGAAATAAAAATAAAATAATAAAATAAATTCCGAAAAATAAAATGTGGAGAACTGATTTAAAATCTAATTCTAAAAAACAAGAAAATAAATTGCAATAAATTAAATTCTATTCCTAAAACATGAAAATAATGAAAATAAAAAAATTAAATTAATTTAGTTATGTTGGGAGTGCATTTCGGTGCATCTCCCAGACATAACCACTTCCTAAGGTGGTGTTTCTTGTCATTCCCTCCTAGGGGGTCCTCTTGTTCTGTAAGGTGGAGTGTTGTTGGGTCCTTCAACCTGCCCTTAGGGCTGTCGTGACAGCTTCTATCTTGCCCTGTCTCAGTGTTGATTTTGGAGGCCTGAGCTTCCGGGCATCCTTCCTTTTCCTTTGCTAAAGGTTGCAACACATTTAGCTTGATGCTTTCATTGCCTACCCTCATGATCAGCTCCCCATGTTCCAAATCAATTAGTGTTCTTCCCATGGCCAAGAATGGTCGCCCAAGGATAATAGGGGCATTTTCATCGGCCTCACAGTCTAAGATGAGGAAGTCTGCTGGAAAAATAAGGATGCCCACTCGAACTAAGATGTCTTCGATCTTACGCTCCGGTTGTACGAATGAGTGATCAACAAGTTTCAGCATAATGGAGGTAGGTTTGGCTTGCCCAATACCTAGCTTGTTGAAAACTGCCTTAGGCATCAAGTTGATGCTGGCTCCTAAGTCGCACATGGCTTTTGTTGCATGGTTGCTACCGATTCTGCATGGTATAACAAAACTACCTGGATATGTCTTTTTGGTTGGCAGTTTGTTGTGCAGCATAGTCATACACTCTTTTGTCATAGCTACGGTTTCGAACTCCCCAATTCTCTTTCTCTTAGAAACCATGTCCCTTAGGTATTTTGCATAGTTGGGCATGTTCTGGATGGCTTCAATGAGAGGGATATTTATGTGCACCTGTTTCAGAATATCCAAGAATTTTTGGAACTGGTGCTCTTTCTTATGTTGCTTAACCATATGGGGGAAAGGTGGCGGTATGTGGATGTCCTCTATGTGCTCCTTGCATGGGAACTTGATCTCTGAAGGATCATCTGCCTTAGGGCTACCGTCAGTCTCATCTGCCGGGGCAACTGGTATTGATGCTGTCGCGGCAAGAAGTTCTTTTTGTGCTGGTTGTTCCTCTGATGGCTTTTCCATTCTGGGTTCATCCAAATGTTTCCCACTTCTGGTTGATATGGCTTTGCACTGCTCATATGTGGGTTTAGTTGCTACCTCTGTATTGCTGGATGTTGCACCCATGGTCCTGCTGTTAATGATCTTCGTGAATTGCCCAAACTGGGTCTTCAGGTTCTTTATCCCAGCCTCATGATTGTTCATCCTTATCTCTATCATGTCCATAAATGACTCAGTTTTATCAATAAACTTATTAGTACGAATAATAAAACCACTAGTTCTAGACATAAAAGTATGTAAAGTTGCTTCTAGTGAACTATTGTTTTGTGGTTGTTGAGCTTGCTGTCTGGACTGGTTCTGCTGGTGGCCTCATTGTTGATGTTGTGGATTGGCAGTGGTTTTAGGATTGCTCCAGGAGAAGTTTGGGTGATTCCTCCATCTAGGGTTGTACGTGTTCGTGGCAGACCTGCTGTTCCTCTCATATCCTCCCATGAAATTAGCAGATGCAGTACATTCGGAGGAATCATGGTTGCCCCCATACTCGTTATAGAATGGATGTACAACCTTGGCCTCATAGACTTTTCTAGTGGGTTTTGTCATGTTCATAACCAACTATGTTAGTTTGTCGAGGTGGGCATTGACAGATTCTGAGGCTTCCACTTCGTTCACAGCTCTTGGCCGCCTAATGCCGCCTCGGAGAGTTGTTGGAAACTTGTAGTCATTTTTGGCGGCTTGGTTCAGGATCCGCAGTGCCTCCTCTGGTGGTCGGTCGAGGATGATTCTGTTGGTTGAGGCGTCAAGCATCATTCGAGTTGGGTAGTTCGCCCTGTTATAAAACATTGACACCTGTGTCCAAGCTGAAAATCCATGAAGCGGGCGGTTATTAAGCATCGAAGGGACAAGATTGCATCACTCTTGAGTTTTAACAAAAAAACCCAACTCATACATGTAAAATCATCAACAACAGTGAGGAAGAACCTATGCGCACAATGTGTGGACACCCTATATGACCCCCAAAGGTCAATATTAATAAGGTCGAATGGTTTTGAAGAAGTAGTACGACTCAAAGGAAATGGAAGCCTAGTTTGTTTAGCTAAAGAGCAAACATGACAAAAATGCACATCCAGACTCTTATAGAAAACAACAGAAATCAAAGGAGACAATTTATGCATAGTAGAAAGAGAAGAATGGCCAAGATGAGCATGCCAAATATGAAAATTTTTATTAACAGAAGATGTCATACATTTTGTTGAAACAAAATCATCATCACATACCAAAGAAAAAGGAAAAACAAAATTAAAGTGTGTTGCAGAAGACAAACCAAAACCCAAGGCTAAAGAATCAAAGAAATATAAGCCTATGTACTCCTTATCAATCCCTCTCATCCTTCCATTTTAGAGGTCATGTAATGTACAAAAATTAGGACAAAAAGTAACTAAACAATTATGGTCACGAGTAAGATGAGAAATCGAAAAGATATTTTGATGAAAATGAGGAACAAACAAAACATCATGTAAAGATAAATTTGAGGTGAGAGGAAATGAAGCAATGTGTGTAATAGGGACGATTTTACAATTCGGTAAGTGAACAAGACGTAAGTAAGAAGTACATGACTTTGGAGAATGCAAACTCTTGAAATCAGACAAAAAATGGTTTGTTACACATGTATCTATAATCCAAGAAATAGACCCATTAGTATTTGATAAAGAACTCGTGTTTATACCTGCTAAATTCACTATTGCATCATTTGCAGGAGCTTTCTGTAGCAATTCCAGTATCTGATTATACTGGTCACGAGTAAAAATAGGGACATTCCGATTCAAAGAACCAATAGTGTCTCAACGATCCAAATTAGACACCAACTCAGAGGAAACTTTGGAATCGACCACCATAGCAAGTTGCGTACCTCTCTTCTTAGTAAATTTGTAATCAGATGGAAAACATATTAGACGATAGCAATTTTCTCTCTTATGGCTCTTAATCTTATAGTGGTCACAAACTCCATTGAAACGAAGATGCTCATATCCTCCAGCAGCATGAGAGTACATTACCGTTGAATCTGAAAGCGGTGAAAAACTAGTGAGATGCATCCTCAGAGATTCCTCCTGAATAATCATCGCATAAGCTTGATTTACCATAAGAAGTGGTTGCTTGTGTAAGATGCGGCTTTTGATTGTTGAATAAGTTTCGTTTAGCCCCATCAAGAATTGAAAAAGCTTTTGCTGAACAAGAATATAAAAGTTTTTTTTTGCGAAGCTTCATAATCGTAAATCGAAAAAGGTACGAGTGAATTATATCCGTCCCAAAAAAGTTTAAGACGAGTAAAATACGTGAAAAATGTAGAATCCCCTTGAGTAAGTGTTTCAACTTCTCGATTGAGAAAAAAAATCAGAGAACCGTCGATTTTATCAAATCGTTCGTGTAATTCTTTCTAAACAAGAGACGCACATGAGGTAAAAACAATGCCAACCAATAATTTTCTACTTACAGTGTTTAATATCCAGGACAATACAATAGCATTGCAGTGCTCCCACTACGGTTGCAAAGAAGCCTCATAAGTGTCCTTAGTGCAATCTCCATCGACAAATCCCAACTTGTTTTTCGCCAGAAGTGCGATCCTCATCGAACGACTCCATATGTTGTAATTATCTGGTCCAGTGAGCTGTTGCGAGACCAGCAACGAGCCAAGCGTATCAGACAGGTGCAAAGAAAGAGGACGGTGAAAATCAACCACCATTTCTTCTGTCGTTGATGGAATTATGAACGAAAAAATACGAACAGAAAACCTAGAATTGAGAGATTTGGGGGGAAAAGAATAAACGATAAAGATGTCAATCTGAAAAAAAAAATCTAAAAGAAGTAATAGCCTAATAACTTCACAGGCCTGAAAGTAAAACCAAAGAGAAATGGGCTCTAGATACCATGTTTAATTTATGAGAAGTAAAAAAAAGTCTGAAAAATACTTCAGTTTTTTATTCATTAAAGAATTAATTTATGATACAGTGCTATTTATATACAAGGTATACTACAAATTGATTAACCAATTTGTAATAAACTAACAACTAACTAAACTGACTAACATCTCTTAACTAATCAACTAATTAGCTACTTTACTCTTTACAAATAAAAAATCATCTTACCTTGTATGGAGCCTCACGACTAAACATGGAAATGGAAGAACACTTCTTGAATTTTTTTAATTCTCATTTTAGGCCATTTATTATTCTTATCCCATAACTAATAAAAATATCTTCCAATTAGTAAATTGACCATCTTGTCCTAGAATCTAGGGCTCCCTATTATACTAAATGTCACTAACTTTAATTCAATAACCGAGATTTACTCTTTAGTTACTATTGTACAACTTTGCCCTTATATGATATTTAATACCAATCTTACCCCCTTTTAATCCAATGGCTAAGATTTAACATGGAATTTAAATTAAATTTAATGGTCTATATTAAATCCTAAAAGTGTAAAGCAAGTGAAATGACTTCCTTACCCTTAGATCCAATGGCTAAAAGTATTTTTTTTAATTTCTATTCGATCCGATTATTCAAAATTCTCAAAAATTTTAACAATTAATTCCCTTTTATTGAAATCTCAGATTAATCTCGTATCTTCATTTACAACCTCATCTCTCATAAGTAAACTTTCTTTTTTGGGATAAAAATTATTTCCGAAAATATTATCATATAAGGACACTAAATTTTTATTTTTACCACCAAACTTTCATTTTATTTATTTTAATTGCTAGCCAATATTTTGGGGTATTACAACCCTATAATTCTACCCTTCTAATCTTCCATCCTTCTAATATTAGTTTTTGCATGCATAGAAACTATTTAAAAAAATTAAACTCACATAGTTGTATATATAAAATTTTTATTTTAAAAATATCAATTCAACTTAATTTTGCAGGTTCATAAATTGAGATGATTTGTTGTTGGTTGTGCTGCGTAAGAGGGGTGGTGTAAGTTTGGGGACTGATTTTCTTAAGCTGGTTCGGTATATCGATGCGTGTATGTAATGTTTGTACGTGCCATGGGATGTTGTGTTGATATTAGTTGGTGTTGTTTATACGATGATTGGCTTAATTTGGATTTGTTTATTTACTCGTTTGTAGACGATGTTTTGAGGTTCTATTTTGAGTCATTTCGTGGTGTCTTATTTTGATTCTAGGCATTATTTTCCTTTGTTACATGATCACGTTATACTCTTTTCCTCTATTTAGGATTAGAGACGTTTTTAATAAGACACATGATCACGATATAGTATGTATAATTTCTTATCAATAAAATCATATTGTTTGCCGATAAAAAAATAATTTGTATATACATATAAATATATACTAAGTAAAAATTTAACAAGATTCAAAAAAAATTCAGAACATTTTAGTGGATTGAAGAAAAAATCGATCCAAAATCCAACCCATTGGAGCTCTGGTTTTTCATTTCCAAGTCTGTGCATGTATAGTAACTATTTAAAAAAAAAATCACATATTTGTAATTTATGATTATAAAAAATAAGTTGTATGTATAAAATTTTTATTTAAAAATATAAATTCAATTTATTTGTTTGAATGCTAATTTAGTTTATATATACATATAAATATAAGATTTATATTTAATAAACTTGCGGTGGAAACTAAAAGTTTTTCTACAAACGTTTTATTTTTAGGATTTAGGGCTTAGTTTAGGGTGTAGGGGTTTAGAATTTAGAGATAATTGTTACAATATAAAGTTTAGATGTTAGGGTCATGTGGTGAGGATATATGTTTTAATCTATAAACCCTAAATATTAACCACATTCGCTAAATTCTAAACCTTTAAACCGTATACTCTAAACTAAACTCTTAAACCCTAAAATTAAAATACTTGTGACAACTTTTACTTTCTACCGCCGGTTTATAAAATAATTACCTATAAATATATATTAAGTAAAATCTTAACAATTTTCAAACGCAAAGTAATTTTTCAAAACATTTTCATGGATTGAAGCAAAAATCAATCTAAAACCGAACCCATTGGAGCTGTGGTTTTTCTTTTCCAACGGGAAATACAACATCAGTATACAAACTATATAATCAAAGCCCAAAAGCCCATAAACTCATGTAACCCCCCCCCCCCCCCCCCCCCGAAAAAAACCCTAAGTCCAACAATCTCCGCATATAAAGTCTTAACCCTAGCCGCTTCCATCTTCTTCTTTCACCAGTTGTCTCAAATTCTCAATCCCTCGATAACCCTATTCAAAACTAAGAAAGACAATGGCAGAAAGAGGCGGAGGTGAACGCGGCGCTTTCAGGCGTGGATTTGGTGGCGGCAGAGGCGACCGTGGTCCAAGAGGCAGGCGCCGCGGCCGCAAGGACGAGGAGGAAAAGTGGGTACCGGTGACGAAACTCGGCCGCTTAGTCAAAGCCGGCAAAATCACACCCCTCGAACAAATCTACCTCCATTCTCTCCCCATCAAAGAGTACCAAATCATCGACCAGCTCGTCGGCCCGTCACTCAAAGACGAGGTCATGAAGATCACTCCGGTCCAGAAACAAACTCGCGCCGGTCAGCGAACTCGCTTCAAGGCCTTCGTTGTCGTCGGCGACGGTAATGGACACGTTGGACTCGGCGTGAAGTGCAGCAAAGAAGTTGCGACGGCTATAAGAGGGGCCATAATATTGGCCAAGTTGTCAGTGATACCGGTAAGAAGAGGTTACTGGGGAAATAAGATCGGGAAACCCCATACAGTGCCGTGCAAGGTTACCGGGAAATGTGGATCCGTCACGGTTAGGATGGTACCTGCTCCGAGAGGTGCGGGTATTGTGGCTGCTAGAGTTCCCAAAAAGGTGCTCCAGTTTGCTGGTATTGAAGATGTCTTCACTTCTTCAAGGGGTTCAACCAAAACTCTTGGAAACTTTGTCAAGGTATTAACATTTCCTTTCTAATCTTCCTGTATTTGTTGCTCTTTGAGATTGTTTACGGGTATTTGTACATCTATTTGAATATGGTTTGTTTAATGTTTTTGTGTCACATTTTTTTGATTGTTGGGAACTGTTCTTTTATTAGTGATTTGAGTTTATTCTAAATGAATTAATTGAATAACAAATGTAATTTAGGTTAGGTGGCCTCTGATGCATTGCATTTCTTTGCATCTTTTGAATGTGTAGGGAATTTGATGAGTTGTAAACTTTTAGAAGTTGAGAGTTAAACTTGATCTCCTTCAAGTACATCTATTTAGACGATTCTTATTTATTGGTGCGCATGTAAAATTACAGGCCACCTTTGAGTGTCTTCTGAAGACGTACGGGTTCTTGACTCCGGATTTCTGGAGAGAGACTCGCTTCACAAGGTCTCCATTCCAGGAGTACACGGATCTGCTGGGAAAGCCATCGAAGACTCTTGTGCTTGAGGATGTCGAGAGGGTCGATGTGTGAACAAGTTCGATACTTATTGTGGTAAGTTGGATGTTCCTAGGGTAGGTAGTATGAAGTTTCTTGTTATGTTGCTGTTTTGGTATTGTCGAGAGAAAAAAAATCAGTTTTGTTGCTTTTGTCTGGATTTTGATGAATTGAAGACTTGTTTATCTATTTGCTCTGCTTGCCTGTGAAAAGTTTCATATTTCATGATATGCTAGATAGGGTTTGATGAACTCAAATTGGGAGCACACGGAAACAATTCGACCCAGTATTAGCTTGGATTCACGCATTAAAGTTAATCTTATTTAATCCCACAAATAATCTCCTTACTAAAAGTCTAATAACTGTATTAAATATTTTAAATAATTAAATTTGTAAATATATTTTTATTGATAATAAGTTTATATAATTATGAGTTTAAGTTAAAAATTGAAAAAAGTAAATTAAGGGTAATTTTCCTCGGCATCACATCTTTAAATGTATAAAAAACATTTTTTAAGTTAAAAAATGTAGTAGAAGAGTTTTTAAATTATGTTGTTGGATTGTTTTCTTTAAAATAAAGAAATAAAAAAATGTTTCTCTCTGGTGAGACTGAAAAAGAAAGTATCAAAATTAATATTTATTTAGCCGTTGAAAGAGAAAATTATTTAAAAATATATTCTACTAAAGGGAAAATATCCGATGTATTTTTATTTTAAGGTTTAAGTTTAGAAGTTTAAAATTTAAGGAGTGTGGGTAGATTTTAAACTTTAGGATTATAAATTATAATTTAAGTTTTAGAGGTTAGGTTTAGATATTAGGATAATATATTAGAGAATTAGGTTTTTATTTATAAATTGTAAACCTTAAATTCAAAATACAATTTTTAAATAGTAAGTACCAAAACTTAAATATTTAAATTGAATCTCTAACCCATACAATTAAGGCACCTGTAAAAATAAAAAAAATTCAACGCAAGTGCATAGGGTATAATTACTCTTTTTTCTAAATTGCCTTTATTGATTTTGGTTTTACTACATAATTTACATATTTAGTCCTTTTATCCATAGGTATAAATAAGGGTACTAATTGAGTTGAGTAGTTCGCAAACAGTTCGAGCTCTATTCGATTAACGTTAAACTCAAATGTGAGTTCGACTCAAAATATTAGCGAATTGAATCGAGCAAGGTTTAACTCAACTCGATGAGTTCGCGAGTAACTCATTAATTTTTTAATAAACTTTTTAATGATTTTTTGGTGGCTATCTTAAAAAATATATTCTAAGAAGTTTAAATGTTATTTGAAAACTCTATGAAAGTTCAGTGACTTACTAGGTAATTTACCATATACTTGATTTCAAATTTCTAAAACGTTTAGCATATCCGAGAATTTTAAAAAAATAATTTGTATTCATAAAAAATTAAATTATAGTAATTAGCGTTTCCTTCTTTCTTATGGCTTATATCACAAATAAGTGCTTAAAGTATACAAATATTTTTATTTTGATACCCAAAATATAATTTTTGGTCAAACTAAGTACCTAAACTATATTTTTGGTCAAAATAGGTACATAAATGTAGAACTAATGTTTTGATATAATAATTGAAAAAATGTTTTGGACTGTTTTAAAGAGAATTCAAAACTATTTCCAAAGTTCAAATAACTTGAAACTATGCTTAGGGATGTTTTTAAAAGGGTTTAACATGTTTTTCAAAGTCAAACTTCATAAAACCTTCCAGGCGTTTCGAAACACCCTTAGGTGTTTCGATACGGTGTCTTCTAGTAGCAAAAACGTTTTCGATACATGTATCGAAACGGGTCTTTCCTGTATGAGATTTTTGCCCAGCGTTTCGATACGGGCTATGCCGTTTCGATACGCCTACGTGGCATCGACCACAATGGTCATAAACCCCAACGACTATTTTCCAACTAACATTTAAATGCAGAGCGTTTCGGTACGGTTCCTAGCGTTTCGATACGGCCTATGGCGTTTCGATACATATGCTCATCAGACTGCAACAGCTCTTTCTACTTAAAGAGCGTATCGAAACGGGTTCGAGCGTTTCGATACGGGTAGTAGCAGAACTGCATTTATGGTGGGAAATAAAGTCCTCAACGGCTCCAATTCAACCCCAACAGTTAGTAACAGCTACAAACTCATTAAGGAATATAAAAGGGACCTCCAAGCATCAAGATATGGTTAATGCATCAAGATATGGTTAATGCTTCAATTGTCAATCAACAAATGATCAAAAAGTTTCTTTGTACTTAAATTGTCATTTATTGTATAGACCAACACTAGTGAGCCAATATTGTCAAATTTGCTTAAGTTTTTTAGGTTTTGGGTGAGTGCATTATTGAGCAAACAAATACCTATTAGAGGAATTTAAGTTTACATTTTTCCTTTCTCTTGTAAAGAGGGTTTGATCAAGGCTTTGGGTAGAAATCTTAATCGGTTTATAAGGGTTTCTTCCTAAGCCTAAAAAAGAGGACGAATCAATAGTGGATTGATTAGAAATCCTTAGTGGGAAGCTAAGGTAGTGAATGTAGACCTTGGTTAGAAGGTTGAACCACTCTAAAATCATTGTGTCATCTTTATCTTAGCTTACATGCAGAACGACAAACGGTTAACCCTGGAAGCTTATAATATACCACTTGAAGAATTTTTTCTTGGTGAAAATCGAAAAGGATAGGGAGGAGGCAATGGATCCCGGAAGCTTGGGCTTCAACACCAGAGAACCTCAAATACAACTATATTTTCTACTTGGCTTGGTTTATGCTTCCGTGACACCTGCTCTACTTCCTTTCATTGTAATCTTCTTCTTCCTAGCTTACGTTGTCTTCCGTCATCAGGTAAAACAACTTGACATGAAATATTCGGGTGTTGGGACAATGGCAAATGATTCTTTTGTTTATATGTCTGATCCCCTTTTTCCCCTTGAAAAATGTAGATAATTAATGTTTACAATCAAGAGTACGAGAATGCTGCAGCATTCTGGCCCGATGTTCATGGACGCATAATAATTGCATTGCTTATCTCGCAAGTCGCTCTCATCGGATTATTAAGTGCTAAGCACGATGCTAAGTTAACGCCGTTTCTCATTGCTCTTATCGTCCTCACAATATGGTTTTACACATTCTGCAAAGCCCGCTACGAACCCGCCTTTATTCGATATCCTTTACAGGTTTGTCGGTTTTTGCACATTAGAAGCAAGTAGTAAACAACGTTTATCGTTCTCAACATTCTCTCGGTTATCCGTTTCAGGAAGCAATGATGAAAGATACTTTGGAACGTGCGAGGGACCCGAACTTCAACTTGAAACCCTATCTTTAGAATGCATACGTGCATCCCGTTTTCAAAGAGGAAGACGAAGAGGAGGAGGATGAATTCAACTACAAGTTGGAAACCGAGAGTGTTTTAGTACCCACAAAACGCCAGTCTCGAGTGACCAGGTTTCGTGAAAACGCCGCCCAAAGCCGGTTCAATCCCCCTTCCAACGTTATTATCCACGTGGGAATACACGTGGATATTGTCATTTAATTAATTCCGCCACATCAACAATCCGTTAGGGGATTAACGGACTATAACGTCGGAGTGACCAAGTCTTTACACATCGAAAACGTAGATGACCACTTATTGGCACTTTTCAAAAGTGGTGACTAAATCTGTACAAACGAGAAACGAAAGTGACCCCTGCAGTAGTTTACTCTTATTTTTATTTGATTTATTTTTATTTATGCCAACTAGATGATCATATTTATTTGATTAACATTTTTATGATGCTTTGAGAAAGGGGGAGCTATTTTAAAACCAAATTCTTTTTTGTCATTTTTTACCTCTATAGTTATTTTGAACTTAATGTTTAATTTTTTTTATATAACAAAAAGATGGAGAAATGTGGTTTGAAAAATTAGATTTTCAAGATAGTTTTATTTGATTTCACATCTTTAATCTCTTATTCACATGTTTAAACTTAAAGGGGGAGAGTCCCAAATAATTTTTCAAGATAGTTTTATTATATCAAAAAAGGGGAGATTGTAGAACTAATGTTTTTATATAATAATTGAAAAAATGTTTTGGACTGTTTTAAAAAGAATTCAAAACTATTTCCAAAGTCCAAATAACTTGAAACTGTGTTTAGGGATGTTTTTAAAAGGGTTTAACATGTTTTTCAAAGTCAAACTTCACAAAACCTTCTAGGCGTTTCGAAATACCTTTAGGTGTTTCGATACGGTGTCTTCCAGTAGCAAAAATGTTTCGATACAAGTATCGAAACATGTATTTCCTGGATGAGATTTTTGCCCAACGTTTCGATATGGGCTATGCTGTTTCGATACGCCTACGTGGCATCGACCACAACGGTCATAAACCCCAATAGGTATTTTCCAACTAACATTTAAATGTAGAGCGTTTCGATACGGTTCCTAGCGTTTCGATACGGGCGTTTCGATACGGTCTATGGCGTTTCGATACAGATGCTCATCAGACTGCAACAGCTCTTTCTACTTAAAGAGCGTATCAAAACGGGATCGAGCGTTTCGATACGGGTAGCAGCAGAACTGCATTTATGGTGGGAAATAAAGTCCTCAACGGCTCCAATTCAACACCAACAGCTAGTAACGGCTACAAACTCATTAAGGAGTATAAAAAGGACCTCCGAGCATCAAGATATGATTAATGCTTCAATTGTCAATCAACAAATGATCAAAAAGTGTCTTTGTACTTAAATTGTCATTTATTGTATAGACCAACACTAGTGAGCTAAAATTGTCAAATTTGCTCAAGTGTTTTAGGTTTTGGGTGAGTGTATTATTGAGCAAACAAATACCTATTAGAGGAATTTAAGTTTGCATTTTTCCTTTCTCTTGTAAAGAGGGTTTGATCAAGGTTTTGGGTAGAAAGCTTGATCGATGTATAAGAGTTTCCTCCTAAGCTTAGAAAAGGGGACGAATCAATAGTGGATTGATTGGAAATCCTTAGTGGGAAGCTAAGGTAATGGATGTAGACCTTGGTTAGAAGGTTGAACCACTCTAAAATCATTGTGTCATCTTTATTTTAGCTTCCACACCCCATCCACCAAAAATTCCACTTCTCCACCACTTGGTGAGCAAGATCGGTTGAAGAAATCGAGCACCCTACAACTCAATAATAAAGTATATATATATATATATATATATATATTTGTTTCAATAGGTACCTAAAATATTTTTTTAATCAATGTCACATGACAACTTTTAGGAACCTAAACCTTAAACCCTAGCACCTTAAAACATAAACCTTCTATCAAATTACACAACCCTTCTATAAAATTTAAAATCTAAATCTCAAACCCTGGCACCTTAAAACCTAAACCTTAAACCCTAAACTCTAAATTCTAACCATAAACCTTAGATTTTACACTTTACACACTAAACCCCTAAACCCTAACCTAAAACACTAAACTCTAAATTTGAAAGGCTTGTGTATCAAAATATTTTCCTTATATGTATACACACTTTAGGTACATATTTTGATCAAAAAATATTTTAGGTATCTATTTTGACCAAAAAATAATTTAGACACTTAAATGAAAAAATTGGAATACTTTAAATACTTAATTGTGATATAAACTTTTTTATTAAAGCATTTCTTTTTTCTTTTATTATTACTTTATGTATAAACGTAGAAAAGAGGAAAGATTTTCAATTTTCACATAAAAAATATCATTGAAAGTTAAAATCACAAAACTCTCAAAGTCTTTTCTCTCATTGAAAATTGTTGAGAAACTAAAAAGAGTTTCACACTCGAATATCAATTTTATATCTAACTCGGTCATAGCAAGTTCGTTTATTTATCTCCTTACTCCTCACGTTTTTATGAATTTGTGTGTTTACATTAAGCTCTAACAGTATCGCGCGAGCTTGATGAGCAACGAGATTTTTTAACGAGCAAGAGTAGAGCAAAATTTTATCGAGTTGAAAGAAGAACATGTCGAGTCAAGGAGCCAGTCGAGCACTACTCAACTCACAATCGACTCGCTCGATAAGCACCCTAGGTGCAAATGAATTTATTTATTTTTGAAGATGTTCATATTCTGTTTGTGTTTGTTTAAATTTTTAATATCATGTTCGTGTTCATTTATATATTATTGAAGGTGTGCGTTTGTTCATTTAACATATGCAAACATGTTCATTTAACATTCATGAATATGTACGTTTATATGTCCGTCAAAATAGTAAAAGTACACCACTTGTCTTTAAGCCCCTTAGGCTTCACTGTTTGAACTTCAAAGTTCACCATATGTTTAATTTAATTCATATATTCATCAATATTTAAAATGTAAAAAAATAAAAGGAAAAGAAGAACCGGAAAAACGAGCTTATAAACGAGTCAACAAACAAGTTTTATAAATGAGCTTGTTCGTGAACATAAACGAATCAACCACACATTTTTTTGTATTCGTTCATTTATTAAACGAACATAATTTTTTTTTATTCATACTCATTTATCTAGCTTAATAAAAGAACATTATGCAAACAGTTCATAAACCATTTGTCGAAAACTTTATTCATTTAAACTCTTACTTCTAATTCAATTTTTTATAAACTAAAAGCTATAGGTATGTGGTTCTTCGGGTAGTTTGCCCGTATCTTGACCCGTACATATCAAATACTTGCATGTTGGGTCACATGATATATGAGATAAATTTGTGTACTATTTTCTTTTACAAATTCATATATTTTTAAAAACATATATATATGTACAAACATAAAACTTATAAGTTTAAATTATATAATTCAAACACACAATCTAAAATTCTAAATTTAAAATCTAAAGATAAACTTTAAAATATCAAAAACACAACTAAAGAAATATAGACCCTGTTTGACAATTAGCGGATAACTGATAGTAGATTATATTAGTTGATAGCTGATTGCATTAGCTGATTTGAGTAGTTGACTGTATAAAAGTGTTTGGTAAAATTAACTGATAGTTGTTTAATTATTTAAACAAACAAAATGACAAATAAAGACGTGATTATAATCGATGCTTGTTTGAATAGTTTATTAGTTATCAATATTTTGTAACTATTACTGTTCAAAAAAATATTTAATATCTATTAATATTAATTAGATTATAAATTTTTTTAATGTAACAATAATAAGTATATTTGGAGATCTAATTATTAATTTATTATTTATATAATTATTTTTAGTAAAATTTAATTAATTATTAAATTTAAATAAAAATATAAATGTGTGAGAATAAAAAAACATTACTTTACAAATGTCACAATATAAATATGATAACTAAAAATTTAAAATAAAAAGGTTAAATTTAGGTTATTTAGAGATTTTTGATAAATGTTAAGGGTAAAAGAGTTTTTATAAGTATTATGTCAAACCGCTAATTTCAAAAAGCTCATATTAACAATTTTTTCAAAATTAGAGGTTTCATTTCAATTCACTATTCAAATATGCTATTCACCAAATTCAAATTAGCGAATTTGACCAGTCAAACTTTTAATATTAGCTCAAACCTCTAATTTTAGTTCAAACAAGTATTTACCAAACAAGGCCATAGTCCTACGATGTTACTTTTCCTACATCAAACATTTTAAATATTTTAAATATACAAATAAATATTACAAAATAAAAATAATAGAGCTGAAATCGAAACCTAACATTATCCAATGCTAAATTCAATATAAAAAAGTAAAATTGGGAATCGAATTTTTCGGGTACTCTTCTAAGTCAATTATTGCGGGTTGAGTGCTTTGACCCCAAGAATTTTTTTAAGGTTCTGTCGGGTACTCTATAATTTGATTAATTTAACCGTATAACGACTTAAATTGATCAAATTATGTAGAAGTTCTAGGGTTTTCTGAGTTTAACGATTTGGGAATTTTGAGAATCGGATATGAGAAAATACGAACATAAGATTTTTTTATTAATGAAAGTAAAAATACAAAAGTGTACAATTACAGAATAAGTCATTGGTTTATATAATACATTATAACTTAACTAACTAACTTCCAATTCTTGCCAACTCAGCAAGATTATGTAACAACCTATAACAAACTCTAATAGCCCCCCTCAAGTTGGAGCATATATATTAAGTATGCCCAACTTGGATATGGCTTGAGAAAAGGATGATGGATGCAAGGCTTTTGTAAAACAATCTGCCAGCTGGTGTTGTGTAGAAACTGGAAGAAGTGTTATCAATCCTTGATGAAGCTTCTCTCGAATAAGATGACAGTCGATTTTGATATGCTTAGTCCTTTCATGCATCACTGGATTTTCTGCAATTCGAATGGCAGACAAGTTATCACACTAGAGGTTAGCAGGAGAAACATTTTTAATTTGTAAATCAGAAAGCAGATATTGGAGCCACTGAATTTCACAAGAAACTGATGCAAGAGCACGATATTCTGCTTCATTTGAAGAACGTGAAATTGTTTGTTGCTTCTTGGAGCGTCAGGAAACAAGAGCTGTACCAATAAAAATGCAAAAACCAGTAACTGAACGTCTTGAATCTGGGCAGGAGGCTCAATCAGAATCACAAAAGCATTGATTTTGATAGGATTATCAACAGAGAAGAAAATACCTTGACCAGGTGACCTTTTTAGGTATCTTAAGATTTTATGTGCAGCTTGTAAATGTATATCAGTGGGAGCAGAAAGAAATTGAGAAAGATGGTGCACAACAAAAGATATGTCTGGTCTGGTGTTGGTTAAATATAGTAATTTACCTATCAACCTTCGATATGAAGTACTATCATCTAGGAGAACTCCATCAGTTTTAGAAAGCTTTGTCTTAGCAAGAAAAGGTGTAGAGACAAGCTTGGAATTCAAAAAAAACCAGTTTCATTGAGTAAATCTAGAATATATTTGCGTTGACAAAGGAAAATACCCTTATCAGATCTGGCTACTTCAAGACCTAAAAAATATTTTAAAGGTCCTAGGTCTTTTATTTTAAAACAATCATGTAAAAAAGCTTTAACACTAGATATCTCATGCTCATTTGGACTAGTTAATATTATGTCATCTATATAGACAACAAGAGCAATGAAACTAGTTCCCGTTCCTTTAATAAAAACAGAAATATCAGCAGATGCTTGCTTAAAACCTTACTGAATCAAAGCTGAAACAAGCCTTTCATTCCATTGACGACTAGCTTGTTTAAGACCATAGAAGCTCTTAGTTAATTTACAAACTAAGCCTGGTTTGTCAGTCTTATAGCCAGGAGGCAAATCCATATATACTTCTTCAGCAAGAAATCCATGCAAAAATACATTATTTATGTCTAACTGGTGTAAATGCCATTTATTTGATGCAACAACAGCTAACAAAGTCCTTATTGTTGTTATCCTAGCAACAGGACTAAAAGTATCAAAGAAATCCACCCTAGGTTGTTGAGTATACCCTTTTCCTACAAGTCTTGCTTTATATCGTTCTAAGGTTCCATCAGAATTCAGTTTTGTTCTAAAAACCCATTTACACCCTATAGTAGTCTTACCAGGAGGAAGGGGAACTAATTCCCAAGTATTATTTAATTCTAAGGCCTTAATCTCTTCATCCATAGCATTTTTCAACATTTATGTTTACTAGCCTGAGTGAAAGTCTTAGGTTCAGCAAAAATGTCTATGTTATTAATGTAAGTATTATAGCTAGTAGACAAGCCATCATAAGAGATCACATTATTAATTGTATGAGAAGAAGTTTTAAAACATGGTACAGTTACCTGATAATCTCTGAATTTAGAAGGTAAGCAAACACTCTTTTTTGGTCTGAAATTTACAGCAGTTGGATGCTGATGATGCTCTTGAACTCTAGGAACTGAAACAAACTTATCTGGATGCTGAGACTTATTAACTCTAGGCTCAGATTCAGAATTATCATTTAGAATGGGATTAGAATTAACATTTGGAGATGTTAAATTTTGTTCAAGAGGAATATCCTCTTCAAAATCTTCAGTATTAGCAGAAGTTGGAAAAACAATTGAATTAGGAGAATTATCAGAAGAGAAATTAGATGTTTTAAAATAAAACTGAGATTCATCAAAAAACATCTCTAGATATAAAAACAGACTTAGTATTGATATCATACAATTTAAAGCCTTTGACATTTTTAGGATAACCAATGAAAATGCACTTGACTGCTCTAGGGTCCATTTTAGTCTTTGGTTTGGAAAGAACAGATGCATAGGCAGTGCAACAAATTTTTTTTAAGTTATCTATCTTAGGTGAAGTATTATATAAAATATGATAAGGGCTTCTATTTTGTAAAATAGGGGTAGGTGTGATATTAATTAGATATGCAACATGGATAACATAGTCAAGCCAAAAAATCAAAGGCAACCCTGCTTGAATTCTTAAGGACCTAGCAACTGAAAAAAGATGATGATGCTTCCTTTCTACAATGCTATTTTGCTGAGAAGTGTAAGTGCAAGATTGTTGATGGACAACCCCTTTTGTTTGGTAAAAATCATTTAACTCAAACTCTTTTGTTATCAGTTCTTAAACATTTTATTTGTTTTGAAAACTGTGTTTCAACAAAGTTAAAGAAATCAATGATCACAGTTTTAACCTCAGACTTAACTTTTAAAGGAAAAACCCATACAAACTTACTTTTATCATCTACTAGAGTCAAAAAGTATGTATGACCATAAATACAGGAAAAGGTCCCCATACATCAACATGTAACAAATCAAAAATAGAATCAAAAGATGTAAAGCTTGTAGGAAAAGGAAGGCGTTTCTGCTTAGCAAGATGACATGTTTCACAAACAAAATTAGAAGGAAAAGAAATGTCTTTATTTATATCAAAAAATTTCATTCTTTTTACAGAGGGGTGACCTAATCTTGAATGCCAAAGTTTAAATGTTTCAACAACAGTCATGCAAACATAATTGGAAACATCGGAATGTAAAGAAGAAATTGAAACTGAATTAGAAACATAGTTACTTGAAGCATTAGCATCAAGTTGATAAAGTCCACTGATGTTTCTAGCTATACCAATCATCTTCCAGGTTGTTGTATCCTGTATAGAACAAAAATCAGAATAGAATGAACAAAAAAGAGAAGCTTTAGTTAGTTGAGAAACATATATGATATTGAATGCAAAACTAGATATAAAGAAAACATTATTTAACAATAAGGAATCATTAATTTTAACTTTACCTATGTGAGTAACTTTTACAATAGAATTATTAGGCAATCTTATAAATCTATTATGAACAGAAATATAAAAATAAAATTTTTTAAGATTACTACAGATATGATCTGTAGCTCCTGAATCTAAAATCCAGGAAGAATTGATGCAAGTAGAAAAACAACAGACTTGAAGAATACCTGCATCACCAGAAGGAATATCAAAAGCAGAAGAGAAGGCATTGATCTTTGAATCATTAAGAGAAGAATTTCGAACAGTAGGATTTGAAGCAGACAAAGGTCTTTCTTGTAACATGTTCAAAAGATTCTCATATTGCTGTTTAGAGAAAACAATAGGAGAACCAGCATCCACAGTAGACTTAACAGGTTCATCATCTACAGAATGCCCTATCTGATTAACTCTACTAGACTGAGTTCGAGATTTATATCCAGGTGAAAAACCATGTTTTCGATAACATTTCTCCACTATGTGACCATATAAACCACAAAAAGTACACAAGGGACCTATTTGAAGAACCAGAACTAAAAAATTTCTTATTAGCAACCCTAAAATCAAACTTAGACTCAGCCATTTTCCCAGAATGCCTCTAAGCCAACAAAACATTAGATTCAAGATTTGGTACAGATCCTAAAGATTGTTCATGCTGGAGAACTAAGGCAAAAATATCACTAATTTTTGGAATGGGTTTCATCATTAAGCACTGTGACTTAGGGATTGAAAAAGAATCATTCAACCCTCGAAGAAAACGAAGCAAAAAATCTTGATTTCTGTATTTAACAGCATCACAATCGCAACTCTTAAGGGGCCTAAAATTACATATCTCATCCCAAACGACCTTAAGCTGTGTGTAATATGAAGTGACAGAATTATTACCTTGCTGTAAAGAATAGAATTCTTGAAGCAAGTCCGAAACTCTCACCAGATCCCCCTGGTTGAATCTATCAAAGAGATCATTCCACGGGTCGTAGGCCGTATCAAACCACAACACGCTTTGGGCAATCTAAGGAATCAAAGCTCGCTGCAACCATGACAACACCAAATTGTTGCATTTGACCCAGGCTCTGTATTTGACCGAATCTTGAACAGGTTCTTGAATCGAATCATCGACAAAACTCTATTTGTTTTTGGAGATGAGCGACATACGCATTGACCGAGCCCAGCTGTGATAATTTCCTCCGTCGAGCAAGGCAGAGGTGAGCACAAGGACATGGTTCTCGTTGGGGTGAATATAATATTCACTGGACGGGTTATCGGTGCGGAAGAAAAGATCGTCGACAGAAGAACCGTCGGCCGATGAAGAATCAACTGATACCATGTAGAAGTTCTAGGGTTTTCTGAATTTAACGATTTGGGAATTTTGGGAATAGGATATGAGAGAATACGAACATAAATTTTTTTTATTAATGAAAGTAAAAATACAAAAGTGTACAATTACAGAATAAGTCACTGGTTTATATAATACATTATAACTTAACTAACTAACTTCCAATTCTTGCCAACTCAGCAAGATTATGTAACAACCTATAACAAACTCTAATAAGTTATAAAGTAAGAACTAGTTCTACGACTTACACATAATGGACTAATAATAGAATTTGATTTAACAAAACGTAAATAATTAAGTAAAGAATGAATATTTTTAATTTTAAAAATTCAAAAATTAAACTAGAGTTCAAAAAGTAAATATATAACTTAATGTAGTACCAGGGACGGAGCTGTTTAAGTCACCTCTAATTTTATATTATATAAAATAATTATATGTATATTAAATAGGTTCCCCCCCCCATATTAGGAAATACAATGCACTGCCCCCCTCCACTGACACGCAGGTCTGCAGCAGCACACCTCCCTCCACTGACCGGTCCCACCACTGCAGCTGTGCAGCATATATATAAAATTTTCACGTGGATATTGAAAAGCCTTAAGGGAGATTGATATTTAATGAAATAATATTTTAATTTTAATTACTTAAAATGTAAACTGACTTTTGAACTTACAATTACTTTTGTTTGTTTCATTGTTTGCCCATTCATATTCATTTTGGCATTTTGCAGTCCATTTTCAAATAAGAAAAAATCAGTCTCATTTTTCTGGATTTATCAAATCTAACAAAAGATTATCACAATTCGAGTCATTTCCTCCTCCTCCAAGCTCCAGTTAAGTATTTTCTTATATTATTACTCAAGAAAATTAGAAAAGTATACTAATAAAGTAATATTATTTGAATTGCTTTAGGTTCTTTGTTTTTCTCCCAATATAGAGCAATGTTTATTGATGAAAAAATAATATGATAGTGTTCAATATCTTGGTCTGTGTTGGATAATAGCTTAAGAAATACATCATTTTCATTCACATACATGTGCATTTTATGTTTGTTTGTACAAAGGAGATGTTTCTCCATATCCATATGTGTTTTTATGTTTTAATTTTATAGACATCTGCACAAAATATATAGGTTAGTGTGACTCAATGACTTGGTGGTAACTAGCATAGCTAGATGTTAGTTTTGCAACATGTACCACATTCATGGATCCGATGTCATATAGCTGCAAGAATTTTAGTGTCAGTAATATTATTTATATGATTAGTTATATGATTGAAAATAGAGGCAAACATTGTTATTCACTACAATTTTGCTAGTAATATTATTTGAATTACAAATAAAGTAATATCTATAGTGGGTATTATCATTTTGCTAGTATAATTTTGCTAAATGATTTATTCTTATCGAATGTTGTAGATTAGTGTAGTCCCTGAAGATATTGGAACAATTGGAGCATTTAGAGAAATCTCACACAGAAAGAACCAGGATATTGTAGATTTTAAATTTCAGTTCAAAAAAGGTATGTTTTGAATAATATTATACAATTGCAATTGATATATATTATAGATTGATTGATATTTTTGTGATTAATGTATATTATAGGATAATTTTTTAATAATTGATATATATTTTATAGTTAGTTTTTAAAACCAGTGAGTCTGGGTGGTGGCTCCCAAGAGACCTGGGTGGTGGCTCCCAAGAGACCTGGGTGGTGGTCTATTTATTTATGTGATTTTTTATATACTTTTAAAAATTATTATTATTGTTGTTGTTATATTTGTGTTTACTCTCATATAATAATAAAATTATAATTTTTTATATACTTAAATAATTTAGAGTTTAACTAATTGAATTTTTGTTAGTATTTGTTGTGCATTTTTTATAGGGTGTAGTTTAACTGATTGAATAGTGATGAATTTTATAGAAAATTTGAATTATATACTTAATTTTTTTGTCTCACATTAATATTAATAATTAATATAGAAATGTATGTGTATTTTTTTATAGATGAAAAAATCATCTACAATTGATGCTTTTTTCAAGAGGAAGAATGTAGAAACATCATGTTCAACTGAGCAGTCAAATACATGTACAAATCTCAATCATTTGAGTTCAGATGACAATCTTACTAAAGTTCAGAGGACTGATGTAAGTGAAGGTTTTGATATCAGTTTATTGGAGCGTGATCCAGGATTACGAAAGCAAATATGGCAGTATCCTGTTAACATGCAAGATGAGATTCGACGAGCTTATATTAAAGCTGGTCCATATCAAGCCGTTCTTACAGAGTATCCAAGGTCTGAAAAAGTTCCTCGAAGAAGCTTTCAAGCATCATGGTTTAAGCAATTTCCATCATGGTTAGAATATTCTCCTAGCAAAGATGCAGCATTTTGCCTCCCATGTTTTCTTTTTCACAAGGAAAATGGTTCTTCTGGTTCAAATGCTTTTACTATTGATGGATTTCGAAATTGGAAGAAGGTAAGAGATGGCAAGAATTGTTCATTTTTAGCACATATCGGGAAGGATCACAATTCTCCTCATCGAAATGCTGAGAAAGCATGTGCGGACCTGGTTAATCAGTCTTCACATATTAAAAAAAACTTGAACAATTTTCATCTCAAGAAGCTATGGAGAATAAAGTTCGATTGAAAGCTTCAATTGATGCAGTTATGTGGCTTGCATTTCAAGGATGTGCTTTTAGAGGTAATGATGAAAGTAAAACATCACAAAGGCCGGGAAATTTTCTCCAATTGCTTCGCTTGATATCATCTTACAATGATGGGGTAGCAACGGCTGTAGAGAAAGCTCCAAAAAATGCTACATACACTTCACCACAAATACAAAAAGAAATCTTGCATGTCCTCTCAAACAAAGTAAAAATGTCATTCGTGAAGAAATTGGCGATGCAAAATTTTGTATAATAGTTGATGAAGCTCGGGATCAAGCGAAGAGAGAGCAGATGTCTATTGTGTTGAGATATGTTGATAAGAATGGGTATGTGAAAGAACGATTTTTTGGGCTTGTTCATGTTAAAGACACAGTTGCATCTACATTAAAGGATGCGATATTTTTTGCCCTTTCGCAATATAATTTGGATGTTCATAACATTCGGGGACAAGGCTATGATGGTGCAAGTAATATGAGAGGTGAGTGGAATGGCTTAAAGGCTTTGGTTCTAAATGTATGCCCATATGCTTATTATGTTCATTGTATGGCACACCGTCTACAGTTAGCATTAGTTGCTGCTTCAAAAGAAGTTATATGTATTTATCGTTTCTTTGATACATTAACTTCCATTGTCAATATAGTTGGTGCCTCATGCAAGCGTACTGATCAACTAAAAGCTGCTCATGCTGCAAATGTTGCTTATTTAGTTGGTATTGATGAGCTTCAAACTGGAAAAGGGCTTAATCAAATTGGCACTTTGCAAAGACCAGGGGATACTCGATGGAGCTCACATTTGAAATCTGTTTCTAGCTTAATCAACATGTTTAGTGCAACATGTGAAGTTTTGTTGAACATTATTGATGATGGAACTACTTCAGCTCAACGTGCAGAAGCAGATGCGGCATATGAAGCTCTAACTTCTTTTGAGTTTGTTTTTATCTTACACCTGATGAGGAAAGTTCTTGAAATTTCCGATATGCTATGTCAGACTTTGCAACAACAATCTCAAGACATTTTGAATGCAATGCATCTTGTTTCATCTACTAAGTCATTACTTCAGAAATTAAGGGATGAAGGATGGAATGACTTAATTGTTAAGGTGAGATCCTTTTGTGACTCGATTAACATACCTATTCCAGATTTGAATGCTCGTTATGTTGCAAGAAAAGGAAGGGCACGCCATAAACAAGATGACATTACATTGGAGCATCATTATAAAATAGATATTTTTAATACTGTGATTGATACTCAATTGCAAGAATTGAATGATGAGTTCAGCGATCATACAATAGAATTGCTTACTCTTAGTTCAGCATTAGATCCAAAGGAGATGCACGCTTCATTTAGAATTGATGACATTTGTCAATTGATTCAAAAATTCTATCCTTCGGACTTTGCTGAACATGAGATGATGCAATTAAGGATGCAATTTGAGCATTTTGATCATGTGCGACAACTTCCAGAATTCAAAAGTTTAGAGACTATTTCTGATTTGTGCCAATGGTTGGTGAAAACAAGAAAATTCGAGATTTATCCTCTTGTATACAGAGTGGTGACTCTCATTCTTACACTTCCAGTTTCTACAGCTACTACAGAACGATCATTTTCGGCGATGAACATCATTAAAAACAAGCTCCGCAACAAGATTGAAGATGAATTCTTATCTAATTGTTTGTTACTTTATATCGAAAAAGAAATTGCTGAAACATTTGATGTAGATTCGATTATAAATGACTTTTGTGATATGAAGGAGCAACGTGTTTTATTTTGTTAGACTGGATATTGACATGTTTTGAAACTATTTCAGTAATAAATGTTATTTTGTTTCATTTAATTTTGTAGCTAATTATACTTTGCCCCCCGAGCTATGATCTGGCTCCGTCCCTGTGTAGTACATAGGCTAGTAAAAAAATGGTTGAACTTATAGTGTTGCATTTTACTAATAGATGAACGCATTAGAAAAAAGTGAATATGATATATTCATATTAATGAAAAAAATTAGAATGAGTGCTATGCATTGATATGCATTACTAATGATACACATCAATATAAATCACTAATTCTTTTAATAATTTTTTAAAACATGATGACTTAATGCGTGAGTATTTTTTTAAGAATAAAATCTATCAAAACATTTTTAGGCAATTTTTTTTTGTTTTTCCTATTTTTTAATTAAAAATAATAATATTTTATTAACAAAATAATAACTACTTAAACTTTTAATTTAATTCTATTCATAACACACATTTAAGTAAATTAAAATTAATTTTTTAATTAATATTTAACCTACTTAAACAATAATTTTTGTTTTTCCCACCGTCAACTGTCATTAGTGATTTTTTTCGCTATCGATCTCGTTTCGCCTCTCACTAGTACCAACTCTTGAAAAAATTTGATAATTTTAGAACTTTGAATAAGAAATTGATTTAAATGTTGTTGAGGAAAATGTGGAACCAATTGTTGGTTCGTAAATGTGCAGACGTGCACGACGTGGGTAACGCAAATGTCTGAACCGGTCTGGTCCTTCGTGGGCTTGCAGATATTTTGACCCAAAATTGAAATGAATTTTCCTCAAATAAAAGTATAAATTTGCCAAATTTTATCTTGGAATTAAAAGGGTAAATATTGGAAGTTACCTTTAATTCAGATAATAATTTTGGAAATTGCTTTATAGCAGAATCAATTGATTCTCAATATTAAATGCTCCATTAGGTCAAAATTTCCACTTATATGACACTCCTATAAATAGGGAGTAAAACTTCTAGGTTTATAACCAACAAAAACCACATAAATTTTTTATTGTTTTACTTTGTGGATTTTACAAGTGGTTTTCGGTGATAGGCGAAGGCAAGGGTCGATTCGTGATCTCCATATTAGTGCAACTGTGGCTGATCTTATGTTGTTGTATCTTGGGAGACAAACGACCAATGAACTTGAGCACCATAGGAGTGGCCGAAAATCTGTCATACGGAAATTACGTTCGTGCAGGCCTCAACACGTTTCTTTTGGTTCCATTGTTCTTAATTTTGTACTTTTCGTTAAAATAATATTATTTTATTTTATTATTTATTCTTGGATTAACGCTTATTTTCTAACACCAACCTCGATCGCCGTCACCGAAGCTAAAACTCATCGCATCAACTGTCCGTATGCCTTGTTTATATTTTCGCGACTGCCTGAGAAAGTCGTTTTAGCCGCCGTAAATCTTCAATTTTCCCCCTTTTACTCTCGCATGTAGTCTCTAAAAAATCTCTAACTAGATGGCGACGCCATATATCTCGTTTCGACATTTGAGACCATGTTTTGCAGGAGTTCCAACAGTCGCCAAACTCATGTCCTCCTTCGATCGTTTGTCCCGAAAACAGGCCCACCAACGCTCGACCAACAAATTGTCCAACCTCCCTTTTCCCTTCCATGGCAGTTGTTGCTAAAGGCTTAGAAAACCCTAATAAGTTCCCTCGTATTTTGCTAAAAAGTATGTACGTAGAGTTTATGCTCATGTCTCATATTTTCACTTCATTTGTCTTTTAGTTTGGTGTTAATTTTTATAGTTGTACATGTTGATTATAGGAATTATCTTAGAAACCATTATATTGATTTGTAATACTTTTTTCCTTTAAATTGCATGATTATTAGAGATTATGGATGATCAAGAAATATAAATTAAAGATAACGAGTTAGAAATTTTTTATCGCAATGAAGATGGCTACAATGATTACTCAGAGAAACTTATACAACTTGAATCCAATGCTGATGATAGTAATCGTATAAAAGATGGCAAGACTATTGACAACTTCATTAAAAAAGATATATGTGATAACATTAAGAAAGAATTAAAAGATTATGATGAAAACGACATGGACATGCTCAAGTGGACGTCAATAGAAAATTGCGTTGAATTTTATCATATGTAATCAAAAGTTAAAGATTTTGAAGTTCGAATAGGTACAACAATAAAAAGCCGAAGTGACGGTCAATTAATTTCAAATACCTTGTATGTCATAAAAAGGTGGACAAAAAAAGATTAGGAAATAATTAGTTTTCAAACATAACTTTGAAGATAGAAGGTGGACAAAAAATTTGTACGAAGTCAAAGAGAAATGGGCAGAGGCATACTTGTGAGGATACTTTTATTCAAGCAATATATTTTGAAACACTTCAATTGAATTAGAATATGTATTTTTATTATTTTTTATTGCATTAATTGAAAATTATTATACATTTTTATGTGTAACAACAAGATTTACTCAGCGTTGTGAGTTAATGGTATCTTGTAGTTAAAGATATCACTTACGATATCACGTACCGTTGTTGTACAAAGTTGAAGTTTATTAGGATTTCTTGTCAACACATGTTTGCTACGTTGAAATTTGAAAAAGTAAAGAAAATACTTCGAGGATATTTAGTGGAGCGATAGACTATTCTTGCAAAAAAATAAGATGTTGAATTAAAAAAACAATAAAAATATTGAAGGCTATAATCCAACAGCAGTTCAAGCAAGGTATTCATTACAATCTAATCTCATGAATATATGTCATCTTACATCATAGAAATATAAAACAATTATTGAGGATAAAGATTAATTTGTAAAAATAAGCACGAAACTGCAAAAATGGAAGTAGGGTGTAAAAAGCCCAATGAAAGTGAATATCTTCTTGGAATAGGCGATCCTCTTATTCTTGAAACAGGGAAAAGAATACCAAGAAATCCAAGAGACAAGCTTCATAATCTAACCCAAAAATGTGTCATTTTATGAAGTAAGTGAAGATGCAACATTGGACTTGAATAAAACTCTTAATTCTCCTCCGAACATGACTTCTGATCCGAATATGAAACATATTGATGTACTCCAATTATAAAAAAATAACTATGCACATGCCCAACACAAACGAAGAAGAAGTCATATATAAGGTAACTACATATAAAAGATAATAGTTTGCCACATTTTATTGTTATGTTGGTGTAAAAATTGTAACACCCCATATACGGTCTAGTCAAAAATCGGATCGGAAATGCTACCGACAAATAATAAATCTAACAAAGCAATCAATCAGATAATTAAATATAAAGATTACCTCTTTCATATCTTAATGTTAATTATAATTACCTAATTCACCCCTTTCTTAAGTTTTTTTTGAAAAGCGAGATGATTTTATTGAAGTAAAATCATACAGAGCACTACTAATGGCCTTGTTAAAAACCCCCCTAATCCTAAATGGGGGAAAAGAGTACCATTAGTAATGTCACAAAGATAGCGATCACGCATTCAACTCACGCCAAAACCCAAAGCCACGATCTCCGATCTACACCCCCTCTGGCTAGAGCATCCGCTAATTGATTACCTTCCCGTAGAACATGCGCAAAACACACATTCGGCAGCGCTTCACAAGCTTCATCAATCTGAAAAAACCAACGCCATAAACGCCACGGTCTCCGTTCAATCCCTTGAATCCACGCAAGAGCCACCCTTGAATCAGATTCAATTACAATCGACTGGACCCCCTCACGCGACGATTCCCATAACAGCTTAAGCGCAAAAGCAATCGCTTGAACCTCAGCCTCATTCGAGTCCGCAATACCGATTGCCCCAGAAAACAAGCCACGGATTCGACTTTCCCAATCTCTAATCACTCCCCCACATCCCGCTAAGCCCGACTTTCCACGAGCAGCTCCATCGACATTACATTTCCAAGACCCTTCCCAAGGTGGTACCCACGACACCGGACCCCTGCTCACCTTTCGCCCTGCTGCTTCAGTCACGCATAACAACGGGCATACCCACCATGCCTCCTCACGAATGTCCTCCTTCTCAAATCTAGTGCGTGTCCAATGGAACGACCGCAATTGTATCAAGAATATGATCCCCCCAATCGGCATTCTCTTTTCGTGAAACATTATCGCATTTCTTTCAAGCCAAATAGACCACAACACACATGTACATCCGATAAGCCACCACTCCCTCACATCCCCATAAAAGAAACTACTGTAACACATAACAATGAAATCTCGTACCTTCCTCGGCCGTGTCACCGCCACGCCCCACCATGAAAAGAAACTGTCCCAAAGCATCCATGCCGTTGAGCATTCCCAAAACATATGATCGATTGCATCCTCCCCGGCCCCACAAAAACGACAAACGACAGATGTTTCCCCCAACGGAACACCCCTTGCCATCAACATAGCCAACGTTGGCAGTCGATCAATAAGAAGAAACCAAACAAAGCACTGTAATTTCGGTAACACTGGCAACTTCCACGGCCAACTTACATCCGACATATCCGACATACCCAACGAGGACATTAATTTATTTAAAGTCTTCACCGAAAACTCCCCCGTTGTCTCCGGGGTCCAAATGAGTCGATCTTCTACGTCAAGTCTCAACACCCATCCCTGAATACAAGCCCGCAAGTCCCTCAATAAATCCTGCTCAAAAGCTCGCAACTCCCTGCGAAAACAACCACTCCAATCTGCCTCCGACCGTCCCAACACCTCCCCAACACGCTCAATTTTATTCACAACCAGCCCATATAACCGTGGGAACACCTCCCTCAACGGCTCGGCCACACACCAACGGTCATGCCAAAACAGCACTCGCACCCCATTTCCTAAAATCCAAGCGAACTGGGAACTATTCATGAACCTACCAACCAGCTCATTTTGCTGCACATCTACCACATGCTTCCACATTGCGGACATCGAACATGAACTATGCTGATGAATCCGCCACGACATCACCTCAGAGCCATATTTTGCGACTACAATCTTCTTCCACAACGACTCGTCTTCCACCGCGTACTTCCACGCCCATTTCGCCAACAACGCCAAGTTTCGGTTATGCAAATTAATCACACCTAACCCTCCTAACTGTTTCGGACGGCATGCCACTTCCCATCCCACACGGCTAAATTTAGCGCGCTCCACCTTACCTCCCCATAGGAAATTCCGCCGAATCCGATCAATTTTCAAAATTATTCACTTTGGGATCATAAAAACTCCCATATAGTATACCGGAAGGGCTGACAAGACTGAATTAACCAACACCAAACGTCCCGCAAATGATAGCGAGTCCCGTTTCCACCCCGCCAACCTCCGGCGAAACCTTTGAATTAAAGGCTCCCATATAGCCATGCCTCTCGGATTTACCCCAATTGGAATCCCCAAGTACGTCATCGGCAACACTCCTTTCGGACAACCCAAAACGCTACTCACACCCTCAATAATCGAATCCTCAAGTCCCACTCCAAAAAGGCAAGACTTATCAAAATTAATCTTTAAACCTGTGGTGAGCTCAAAACATGTCAGCACCCTTTTTAAGTTCCTTGCCATCTCAACATCACCTTGCAAAAATAATACCGTGTCATCCGCAAATTGAAGATGCGACACCGATACATCCCCTGCCACCCGGACCCCAGCAATTAAACCCCTTCGTTCAGCATTCAAAAGAAAAATATGCAATACCTCCGCCACAATAACAAACAGCAAAGGCGAAATGGGATCCCTTTGCCTCAACCCACGCCGCATCGGGAATTCCTCCGTCGGGCTGCCGTTAATCAACACTGAAAGTCTCGCTGTCTCCACACATTCCGATATCCATCCGCACCATGTCTCCCCAAACCCATTTTAGTGAGAACAAACCGTAAACAACCCCAATCAATGCAGTCGTAGGCTTTAGCAAAGTCAAGTTTCAGCACATAGCTACCCATACGATCCCCCGAAGTCTTCATAGAGTGAATAATTTCATTAGCTAACATGATCCCATCCAAAATTTGTCGCCCATCGATAAAAGCGGACTGAACATCACTGATAAGCTGAGGCAATACCCCTTGGAGACGACGAGCTAAACACTTGGCAAGGATTTTATAAACCGAATTAAGCAAGCATATCGGACGAAAATCCCCTAACATTCGGGGATTTTCCTTCTTTGCAATCAACACAACAAACGCCGAATTATAACCCCTTGCCAGTCGACCTGTACCATGAAATTCTTCCAAAAAGGCCATGACATCAACACGCACAAATTCCCATCCCTTACGAAAAAATTCAAACGGGAATCCATCCGGACCCGGCGCTTTAGACCCCTCACAACTCCAAATCGCATGTTTAGCTTCCTCTTCCGTAAACGGCCTGATCAGCATCTCTCGTTGCTGCCCCGAAATACGTGAGAACCCCACCTCAGGCACAAGAATTCCCCCTGTCGGATGCTGTCCAAAATGATTCAAAAATTCCAAACGCACCAACTGTTTTAATCGGCCAATGTCATTCACCCATAACTCACCAAAAAGGAGGCCTCTAATTTTGTTTTGCGCTTGTCTTATTTTTGTCGCTTTGTGAAAAAACGATGTATTTCTGTCACCTTCCGCCAACCATAGTGCCCTCGATCTTTGGCGCCATACGGATTCCCGCAAATTCGCCACCTTCCACAACCGCGAATGTAAACTCCGGTAGTCGACTTCCTCAGCCCTTGTCCTAGGCATCGACAACAATTTCGAATCACACTCCGCAATTTGTTTCACCAAAGCCTCATATTCCTTATCCAAATCACCGAATTGAGTCCGATTCCAGCTCTTCAAAACCTGTTTTAAGCTCTTCAACTTCAAACGAATTGGAATACCTCCCTCACCCGAAGACAATTGTTTCCACTCCCTCTCGATGGAAGGTAAATCCTGCAACCATGCATTAACAAATCGGAACGGTTTGGGGCCACTATCCTCTACCTCGCTCACCAAAACAATAGGCGAATGGTCCGACAGCTCCTTTGGCAAGTGCAAAGTTACTAGCGACTCAAACCTCTGAAACCAACCATCCGAGACTAAAAAGCGATCAAGCCTACTACATCTCCCCTGCGGTCCGAACCACGTGAACAAAACACCTGTCACCGGTAAATCTATCAAAGCCATAGACTCGATGAAAGCGCAGAATCTGTCCACCCCCGGATACTCAAAACCCCTCCCGCGCCTTTCCTCGTGGCATTTCACCACATTGAAATCGCCCCCCACACACCACTCTATAGGTCTACTTTGCACAATTGATTTAATACCATCCCAGAAACAATTCTGGTCCGCAACACCACAAGGTGCATATATCCCAATAAAACCACATTCCCATTCCTCTATCGTCCACCTCCCAATCACCATGATTAAGTTTCGACCAATCTCAGACTCCGTCACATGAAAACTCGATTGATCCCACACCAAAAGAACTCCTCCCGACCGACCCTCCGAAGGAGCAAAAAGAAATTTGAATGAATCAGAATACCACAATTGACTCACTAACCTCTCAGATATGCTTTCCATCTTCGTCTCCTGGAAGAGAGCCAATTCGCAACGTTGTTGTCGTAGAACACGACCAATTGAACGTCGTTTCGTTGCTGCCCCTAGCCCTCGCACGTTCCACGACAACATCCTCATCAGTTGCTATTTCGGAATCTCACGCGCCTCTAATAAGCGCGCAATATCGTGTATCACTTCTTCTTCTCTACCTGCTGTCACCGCCCCAATCAAATTGCCCACTCGCGCAGTTTCCGTAGCCTCACGGATAATCGCTTGTTTCCGACAAATAAAATCCGAATCGGATAAAGATCCGTTAGCTATCTCCGGCGCTTGCTGCTTTCCATCGTCTTTATTTTTCCTTGGACGGCCACGCCCCTTTTTTACAACCTTAGTCTTTGTCGGAGAGATAACCACTTGGGGAGGGTTGAGTTCCGATAGGAGTCTAACTCTTCGCTTTTCACCATTTACTTCTATCACCTTCGCCTTTGAAATTCGGCTGTCACCACCCGTAAAGTCGAAATGCCCCTGCCCCTCTGTCCTAAGCACACATTCCTCGTCCGAGGCAGCCATGATCTCCTCGACCCTCCCTCCTCCCAGCGTTGCAATCTCCACTAGATTCCGATCCTCCCCAGTCGATAGATTACGATCTATTAGGCCTAACGATTCATCCTCACGACAACCTTCTGTGACCATATATGATTGGACCTCCCTCGACTTGAGCTTCTCCCTCTCCAATTCATCCATTCTAAGGCTTGACTCGCACGGCAATGATACCTCGAAGTCCCTATTCAACAACACCAGCTGCTCCTCCTCACTTACTCCCTTCTCGTATGAACCCACCCTAGCATCCTCCCTAACATTACCCTTCCACATGTGATCGATATAGGAATTCGCTCGAGAAGTACCCAATTCAGCTTGATTTTCCTCCCGCTCAACCGAATTCGGTACAATTGTTTCACCCTCGGATTCCTCATCATGTGCAAATGCCGAATTAGATTTCCATTCCACTTCCCTCTCTCTACAGTTCTCCTCTTTTTCCGAGCATGAACTCGTGTCATTCCTGTAGTCCCTTGTCATGCCAAATCCTTCATCAAATTCAGAAGCTCGGATCAGGAAATTCGTCTCCCCTTCATTAACACTTACCAACTCATCAATTCGATATATCCAATCTGTTTCAATAAGTATCCGAGCTCTCTCGAATGACGAAGGGGCCCTTGTTTCCGAATCCACATACACTAAATCGCCCCAAAGATTGGCAATGTTCCGAAAAGTATCATCCGACCACAGGTGGATGGGCAGTCCGCACAACGAGAGCCATGCTCGTCGGTTTGGTAGTGTCATCGACGGCGACCAATCCATCACATTTTCCAGCCATTGTTGTAAAACCCCTGATTTAATTGTCGACTCACGTATATTGCCATTGTCAAACATCAATAACACTTACGATCCCGCTACTCTCATCACGGATAGTCCCTTTAAACCCACCCGATTGAATTCACCGGCCAATGACTCAATTGAACAGGTTTGACGGCAGAAACCAATTGCACAAGATTGCAAAATTTGCCATTTATCCCTGTCGACAATTCCTATCACTTGTTTAATTTCGGATGTCGACGATGTGAGTTGTCCCCTCTTCTCCCCTTGCGTAGGCCGTTCACTATTTGTTTTTCGATTCCCCTGGCTATCGTCTCTAACTTTGGGCGAAACACTTGAAATCCCTTCCTTATTTCGCACCATTCCACCCTCCCTAGCGAACGAAACCCTTATTTTCGCTCCATAAAGATGAAATCCGTCAAAACGCTCGATCACTCGCTCCGCATCTGTTTTCGATGCCATTCGAACAAATCCGAATCGGACACCATTCTTTGAGCATTTTGTAGGTACGAAAACATCCACCACAACCCCGTGACGATCAAATACCTGCCATACGCCCTGCCAATGAAGTTGTTCTGGGAGGTTATAGATGAAAAGAGACCAACCTCGTCTCCTAATATCCCGTCGTGAACTCGTTTCCCTACCGCCGACAAAATTTTTCCCCCTGCCGCCGCCGCCATAGCAAGCAAGCAAGTTGAATTTCCTCCCCCTTTCTTAAGTTAATGATCACTTTGCAAATTTTACCTAAGCTTAGGGACTATTTCACAATTTTACTAATTGAAAATTTAACTACAATTCTCTTCTATTTATTTAGTCAATCTTGTTCACAAGATATCATACATTTCAAAGTATTTCATACCATAATACCATTAAGAATCATTTTATAAACTTTTAATAGTTTATGGACGAAATTATAATGTGCATACAAATAAGGTTTAACTCGTAATACTCAATTATCATATCAAGTAATATTAATTACAATAGAACTCATATTATCATATCTCAACTAATCAAGTTATTCACTTTAGGGACTTAATTGCAATTATTAGAACTTAGGGGTGTTAAACCATATATTTCAATCTTCTTGTCCTTAAGTATCGAAACTCTATTATGAGTATTGAAATTCTACTATGGGTTTTGAAACCCAGGGTCAAATATCGAATCTTTTTCAAGTTCGATATTTGGAGTATCGAAAATCTATAGCCTAGTTTTGAAACTTTGGTTGGGGTATCAAAACCCAAGAGTTTGTTTTGAAATCTTGCCCTCGTCTTACACATTTGAATCCTATTATACTTTATAATTCGTCTCTAACTAGACTATAATTCAACTTATTAAAGAATCACCAAACATGTATTTTCCCAACAATCAAAACACATCCTCATGCATTTTAGGTTCAACAACATTATACACATATTCCCACATTTAATACCTATTCAAGTCACATTTCATATCTTTAATGTCATATTGTTTACCAGTCATACTCATATTCTTACATTCCAAGCCATATTAGTTTGTAACCCCCTCGACCCGGCCTAGCCACCAGACCGTATCGAGTGGGTCACATGGGACTAATCGAAGAAAGATCGAAAGATTTCCCTCCAATTAGCAACCCTATACGCGTTGATTATTATCTTTTCTATATGCTCGAATTAAACCTTATGTTTAAGAACATGCAGCGGAGGAGAGAACGACAAAACGAGCACCGATTAAACAAAAGAGCAACCAGGGACCAAAATGCAAAACTAGCATAATATAAGGACCTATGATATAATTAAGGTGACCTCTTTGCAATTAAACCATTTCAAGCTTTCATGATGGAATGCAACAAAAATCATGCACAAAAATCATCCACAATTGAAAACACCACAAACTAGGACCAAAACGCAAAAAAAAAAAACACTTTAAAGATGCCTCTGACTAACTTCCAATGACCCCTGTTTCGGAACGCTTAAGGCCGTATCAGAACAGAGGTTCACAGTGAGCATACATTTTGAAATGGCTTGGACCCGTTCCGACCCTGCTTAGCTCGTTTCGATACGCATTCCGGAACACCAAGGCCAAAATGAGGGCTGTTCCGAAACGTTTGTGCCCGTTTTGAAACACCCTACTGCAGTAACATCAAAACTGCAACACAAGCATCTCCAAGGTTGTTTTCCTTGGTTCCAATCATCACACACATCAAGGAAACAACAAGAACAACATAAATTCACCAAAATCAACCATCATACATGATCAAGAACAAGAGAAACTAAAACATGCTCAACATACGATTAAAAAGGAAATAGTTTAAGATCCAATATATATATATACAAGGTATAAACATGCCAACAAGGGAAACCAACATGCTCTTAACTCAAGGAGTTTACAAGCACTCCTAACAATAAAAACAAGGTTTACCCTCATTGCCACACACACTATTATCTAAGCAAGGTCATACTTGAGCTAGAAACGGACACTTGGATCACTTCCCTTGCACCGTTGCCTTCCAAAAGATCTACGTATCTGCATTGTTGGAAAATAGACCGTAAGCCATAAAGCTTAGTGAGCGGAGCTCAAAGCCAAACTACAACAGTGCAGTTTTGAAAGCAACCTTCATTTTGGAAACCAAAACCATTTTTTGAAAACCACTTTCACAAATCATTCCCCTTCAAAAACTAACTTGAAACAAGTTTAAGTAATAGCAATAACACATGCTAAAGGCACAACATGCATCCAACATGCAAGATCCATATGTAAACCACATATGCAAACCAAGCCTGTTGGCTCCATAATATTCCACATGCTTCAAGCACAAATACATAACCGTATGAGTTTACCAAGCTCATACGAAACCATAAGCGAATGAGTATACCGACATCATTGACACGTTGCTCGGATAAGCGGACACCTTGATGGCACTACCCCCATCAAGTCACATGATGAAACAACCCTCGCCATAATCTCACTTTGGCCGGGATGCCACTACCCGCATTGCCCGTTGGTGATAGCACAACCCCTACCACTCGCATTACAATAGCACAGCCCCTATTGTGGAATTGAAGAATTTTTCACGCGCGGATTTTATAATTATAGTGCACTTCACGTCCTATTGATCGATCAATCTATCCGGTATAACCCATGTGTCAATATACTCATCGCAACATCACAATCCACAGATTTCACCAGGGATAAACACCTCCCCAAACATATCCCAAAAGCCATAATCACAAGCTCAAGCATAACATGAACTCAACAACATTTTAATAAATCACATGGAATTCTTATGGGACAAAAACATCATGCATTTAATGTATAACAACGGTAGAAACATCATTTAGAAAGACATGCTCATGATGAAGCAAGATCAAAATGTAAAATGGCGAAAAAGCCGAAACAACACAAAACTTACTCTTGATCTTGGATTGGCCTAACGGCTCAACCCAATCCTTAAAATACATCTTCAACCTTGTTAAAACATCAAAATCATTTCCACTCACCAGCGTTTACCAAAATCAGGCCGAAACTCCCTTTCTTGCTTTCCGGTTCGCCCACAAAAGCATTCAACAATTCCGAATCTTCAAACCTTGCCTCTAACCAACCCAAAACAAAGAATTAGAGATAATTTCACCACTCTAACTTGCTGGGAAATAGAGATTCAACAACCCAATCAAAACACCTATCGAACCGTTTTTGATACAAGCAAGAAACATCGAAAAACCCAATTCGGACAATCTCCAGCAAAACCCATCATAAGATATCATCAAAACTCATGGATAAACATCTAAAAACATCAACCTAACATCAGATTATCACCAGCTATCGATTTACTTGAAAACTCACTCAAAAACCCATTTTTCCACTTAAAACATCAACACCAAACTCAATTTCGGGATTCCTATCATTCTCCCAACATCGGAACTCAAAAGCCACATCACAACAAAGATAAAATCATCATCAAACTCAGCAATAACAGATCCTACTCATGATCTTACCCTAAAAGCCCATTTTAGCACATTTTAGCCAATTTTCATTAAGATTAATTCAAGAAAACATAAATTTAGCATTTAAAAGAATCAAAGCATGGGAATATCAATAAAGAACCTTACATTAGAGGAGAAATTCGTTGCTCACCCCCAATGTTAGCTATTTCTCCTTGTTTGGCAAAATTCCTTAAGAAAAACAATGAAATAAGCTTGGGTTTTAGAAAACCAAAGTAAGAAAATCATTTGACAATATTAGATAGGTAAGAAATCACTTTTAACTTAAGAAAATCAAGCTCAAAGGCTGTTTGGCTGAAGTGAGAAGATGAGAAAGCTTAAAAATGGATTTTAACGTAAAATGAGGAAATAGGGAAAACTCTTTTTAATTATAATTATAAAACCTATTTTAAAATATTTGAATAGTCAAAATAAAGAGGATAATAACCATACTAGCCCAGCCAATTTAGCTCCTTAAAGATCAATGTTTTGACTCTTTTACAAAATGGTCACTAAAAACAGATTTTGCAAACTTTACAAAATGGTCACTAAAAACAGATTTTGCAAACTTTACATTTTGGTCACTAAACCAAAATGTCACGGTTCGGAAAATGTTTATACAAAATTATTTTTACAAAAACCTTAAACATATTTATTAAGGATTTTAGAGATTTATTCCATAATTTTCTCAACATCCGAGGACCACTTTCCTGAACTCACTCACAACTCCCAACACTGGTCTTTTGGACCTCGAAACCTCATCGGATCTTCTAGACCCTAAACCGGGATGTTACATAGTTTTTGATTGAACTTGATGCAATCCTATTTCACTCACTACTAATATTCACCATACTTTCAACTTGTTTCACAAGGATGAAAGTCAAGGGAGTTTTCACTTACCTTCTTCACATTTATCTTAGTTTTATATTTATAATACTTCTAATCATGCATATATATATATATATCATCTTTGATTACATTATATTTATGTTTAGCATCATGCCACATATATATATTCGAATACTATAATGCCTTTCCCTATATCATACCTTATGGTTTTCATATCAAGTAGTATCATGCATGCCTTAACTATTATAACCACATCTTTGCTTATCTTATTATTACTTTTTCTTTCCTATGCATTTACTTATGATTGTTTTGCATTGTGTGTAGGACATATCAGCCACATGGACAAATGGGAGGATTGGAAGGCAACTCACCAAAGCTCATTCAAGCTTAAATAAGCTCACAACATTTGTCCAAGTCTATACTAGCTCCCATCAGCTCCAAACAGCTTGAGATAGCTCAAGGACACTTAAAGACAAGCTCACCTAGCTAAGGGCAGCTACTAATAGCTCAAATCAGTTCCAGCACTAAGCGCAACTCATCCAACTCAACATTCAGCTCAAGTCAACTCATGCCTAGCTCAAGGATCTCATCTCAGCTCAAGCAATCACCACCAGCTCAACATCCAAAGGGGCATGTGCCTCCCCAAGAGACATAACCGACCGGCCTTGGAGGGAACATGTTTGTGTAACACCCTCAACCCGAAAATTAAAGCAAAATAAAGAGCGAAAATTATTACCGAATACAAATTTCTATCTTCTAATCCAAATTGCAACCTAAGAACTTGAACAAATAAAAAATTCAACCAAGAAAATAAAATTAAAAGAAAAGAAAAGAAAAGAGAAATTACCAAAAGTGTAGAAACCACGAACTATCTCCACTCGAACCGATTCCAATCGCCAATAAAAAAATCTTGCTTCCAACCCAAAAATTCAAACCAAAGCTACTCCAAACTCGAACAATTTTTAGCAATTTCAGATGAATTTTCAAAGGTTTGGATGAATTTTGGTGTGTATTCTTGGTGAATTGGTGTGTGTTCAAATGAAAGAAAATGGCTCAATTTATAGGGTTTTGGTGCTTAGAGATCAAGCTAATTTGGAGACAAAACACGAAATTATCCCCCGAAGTTCATCCCTCTTGATTAGAAAAGCTTTGAATCAGTGATATCAAGCCGAATTTCATCCAATTTGACTCGAATTTGGGGATTTGTCTCCCAAATTATTTAGGGTTCAAAACAAATATTCACGCATTGGACACGATAACATCGACAGTCGGAGGCAAGATCGGCAGCAACGACACCGATGGACTAAGGTGAGCTGACTGACACCTCTCACGGTAGCCGCCGTGCCTGACAACGGCGTGCAGGTAGCCGGTAGCCCTACCTAGGGCTTTATCGGGCTAGATTGAGGGATCCAATCCCGTGCGCGTGCCTACGCGGGTTGGACCCCTTCCTCCCTTTTTCCCTTATTCGGTCCTATTTGTTCATATTTTCAACCTCAAATCCAACAGATCTGATTAAACCTGAAAAAAAACACAAAATGAGTTAGTTTCGGCCTGTAAATAGAAATAGAAATAGAAATTGGCTCCTTTACTATATTTTAAGGTGGTTTTTTCATCATATAAAATTGCGGGCTTTATTATTTGTAGGTATTTATTTAATTTAGATGGGCTCTTTTTTGCATTTTTTTGTTTTAACTATAAAAATAGTCCATAATAATAATAGTAATAATAATAATAATAATAATAATAATAATAATAATAATAATAATAATAATAATAATAATAATAATAATAATAATAATAATAATAATAATAATAAATAAATAGGGTGAAAATTCAGTGACAACGACTGCCCCTCTTTGCTCATCTCTGTGAAATAGGGATAGAACAAAGACCAAAAGACACTGATTTTCACCGGTTTGCTGCTTGGTTCCATTCTCCTGATGCCCGAACGAATAGGCATGTTCTATTCACCAGATGCCCGAATAGATGAGGGGATTCCATTCTCCAAAAATCCGAACGGATAGACTAGTTATATTCTCCTTACGCTCGAATAGATGAGCTGAGTTCTATTCTCTAAACGCCCGAATAGCTGAGTTGGGTTCTATTCTCCAAATTCTTGAATAAATGAGCTGATTCTATTCTCCGAATTCCCGAATAGCTAAGCTGGGTTTCATTCTTCAAATGCCCAAACGAATAGGCAGGTTCTTCCTAAAAATTGTATCCTCCTTATGCTTGGATGAATAAGAAACCTCCATTCTCCTTACGCCCGAATGGAAAGGTGAATCTTCTGAAAAATTTCATCCCCCTTATGCTTGGATGAATAAGAAATCTCCATTCTCCTTACGCCTGAGCAAATAGACGAATCTTCTGAAAAATTTCATCCTCCTTATGCTTGGATGATTAAGCAACCTCTATTCTCCTTACGCCTGAACGGATAGACGAATCTTCTGAATATTTCATCCTCTTTATGTTTGGATGATTAAGCAACCTCTATTTTCCTTACGCCTGAACGGATAGACAAATCTTCTGAAAAATTTCATCCTCCTTATGCTTTGATGATTAAGCAACCTCCATTCTCCTTACGCCTTAACAACTGGACGAATCTTCTGAAAAATTTTATCCTCCTTATGCTTGGATGATTAAGCAACCTTCATTCTCCTTACGCATGAACGGATAGATGAATATTCTGAAAAATTTCATCCTCCTTATGCTTGGATGATTAAGCAACCTCCATTCTCCTTACGCCCAAATGGAAAGGTGAATCTTCTGAAAAATTTCATCCCCCTTATGCTTGGATGAATAAGAAATCTCCATTCTCCTTACGCCTGAGCAAATAGACGAATCTTCTGAAAAATTTCATCCTATGCTTGGATGATTAAGCAACCTCTATTCTCCTTACGCCTGAACGGATAGACAAATCTTCTGAACATTTCATCCTCTTTATGTTTGGATGATTAAGCAACCTCTATTTTCCTTACGCCTGAACGGATAGACAAATCTTCTGAAAAATTTCATCCTCCTTATGCTTTGATGATTAAGCAACCTCCATTCTCCTTACGCCTTAACAACTAGACGAATCTTCTGAAAAATTTTATCCTCCTTATGCTTGGATGATTAAGCAACCTTCATTCTCCTTACGCCTGAACGGATAGATGAATATTCTGAAAAATTTCATCCTCCTTATGCTTGGATGATTAAGCAACCTCCATTCTCCTTACTCCTGAACGGATAGACGAATCTTCTAAAAAATTTCACCCTTTTTATGCTTGGATGATTAAACGAGTTCTATTCTCCAAATGATCGAATAGATAAGCAGTTCCCATTCCCCTTGCGCCAGATTAGATAGGCGGGTTCTTTTGCTGAAAGGTCCATGTGTACCTGAAAAATACGATATTCAATGCAATTATGATGTGTATGCCCCTAAGGATGCCTAAAACATGAATGCATGTGTCATTTCTTTTGATTTTTGAATTCTTTTTCTTAGAACTAATTTTTACACACATTTGCTCGCTCAATCCAGACAAGCAGTTATACTTTTTCACTGTATTTTTTTGGACTCATTGAAAACATTCGATCTTTGAAAACTTGCTCACTTAATCCAGTGATGTTGTACTCATGGCTGGAAGGACAAATTGCTTTCGCCATTCTCATTCTTTTACATCTCTTTGCTTCATCGAAAACATTCGATCTTCGTAGGCAAATGTCTCAAGATCTACTATCAATATGGTTGATCCATCAATGTTGAGTGAAAGGCTTCCTTGTGTGGTCTTGAAAGCTTCAAGTCTTCATATGCCCCTTATCAAACATCTTCATTGCTTCTTGTGAATTCTCAAATTCTTGCCCCAGCAAGACATCTTGAATTGCTTGCATGTGAAAGCTTATTTCCACCTTGAATATCTTCGAATGATGTCGGCGCTTTAATATCTTCTTCTCATGCCTATTAATACTGAGGGCCTTAAATCATTGGCCAACATAGATTGCGCCCAATCTGATGGCATGGTTTGCTTCTGAAGTGCAATTCTATCTCTTTTCATGCTTTTGAGCTTTTGCATCTTATATGTGGATGAGAAAATTCAAGCTCTTCAACGCATGTTCTTCTTCTTTTACCTTCTCATGCAAGGCTATGGCGCCATTCAAGCTGAGGTTCAATTATTTTCTAAAGTGATGAGAAAATTCATTCATGGTCTCCTATAGTTGAGATCAATACTAAGAATTTTTTTGCTTTTCATGAATCTATGTTAGCCTACTTGTACGATGCAAGAAAAGGCTAGAAATATGAATTAAGAGAGGGGAAGAAGAGAAAAAAAGTCATGGCAAACACAGTAATAGGGCAAAGTCAGATGCCCCAAAATTCAAAGCATGAATGATTAATGAATCCATCAACCGGATAGTGCCCCACTTTTGGTGGCTCTCTTTTACTCACACACTCCCCAAATTTAAAATTTCCCACTTCTCTAATCTCAACCAGACGTTAGAAGCTCAAGGACCCTGAAGAAAGGTTAACTCAATTAGGCGGAATGTGTTCTGAAGAAGAACTCTTTTTCTCAAATATTCATGTGTGATCCAAATGGTCTTTTAAGGCTTGTAATGTAGGCTAGGCACAGGTTCCCAAAGAAAGTTATATAGGCTCAAATGCATATTTTAAGGGTGATTAAACCAAGGATCAACTTTTCCTGATGAAATCTCTGTTCTTCTTCTTTTATACTTTGAATCACTTTAGACTGGCCATTTTGGGTTTTCACCCTAGAGTTCAGTTCTTTTTCTCGCACCATCTCATTTGAAGGATTCATTTCAAAATTTACTTCACACTTCAACGTTTATTCCTTTTCTTTTTTTCCTTCTTTTTCTTTTCTTTCTCATTTTTTCTTTTCTTTTCATTTCTTTCTTTTTTCTTTTTCTTTTTCCTTCCTTTTTGTGTCCTTTTCATTTTCAATTTAGGACATTCAACTTGATTTGACATGTTTTTTCAAACAGCTTTTCATCTTCTTTACCCCCAATGTGGGGGGTGATCCTCGGTTAGGGTTAAATCACAAGAAAAAGAATATCGAGCTCAAAGGGGAAAGCAAGGGATTTTATTTTCTTATTCATGAAGGGAAATGAAGGAATGCCAAATGTCATTTCACACACAAACATCGTTGAAGAGAAGCAATCTTCAGTTGGTAGATGTTTTAGAGTTATCACTTCATTGAAGAACCTTAACAACAATGTTTGAGAGGAAAATTCACTCAAAATCTATATATTAAACATGAACACATGTTTTGCCCCTCTATCTTGAGATTAGATTCAAGAATCATTCATACAATCAATAATAGGGACTCTACAAAGAAGATGTATGCCTGAAAAGAAATGGATGAAGAATGAAAAGAAGGGAAAAGGAACAAAAATGAGAAATGTTTTGCACTTGAAAAAAATGCATCTTTAAACAAGTAGATTAACATAAATGCCCTTACAAAAGATCCCTAATGCTCGTGGGAAAAAGCAAAAGGGTTGATTCTAAGTATGATCCCAACTGTCTAGGAAGATTCTACTTTATTCCAAAGAGACAAGCATAAATTTTAACTAATCTTACCTTCATCTATTTCGCGACAAATTTATCTAAAAATGCGTTTTTCATATTCTTCTTCTTTAAGGCTGCCACTTTTGATGGCTGCCAATATCAACTCTCCATTCATGACCATGTCTGCAAAACCTTCGGTGGCGTGTTTATCTTGTAGTCGTAGAAAAGGCCATTTAGAGTCTCTACAAACATTTGAGTCACCTCAATTTCCAACAGTGGAGGTTGAACTTGGGATGCCACATCTCACCATCTCTGGGCATACTGGCGGAAGCTCTCATTGGACTTTTGTTCCCTATTCTGCAGTACAATCCTGCTTGGGGCCAAATCTATTACATACTCGTACTGTTTGAGGAAAGCTTTTGACAAATCTCTCCAAGTGTGTATATTGACCCGACTCAAATGGGCATACCATCAGATAACAGATCTCGATAGACTGTCTTGGAAACAGTGGGTCAAGAACTTCTCATTTTCTAAACGTGGTGACATTCTTCGGCAATACATAGTCAAGTGTAACAAAGGACATGTTCTCTCATTAAACTTCTCGAAGTCAGGGGCCTCAAACTTTGGAGGAGCCACCAAGTCAGATACTAGACTCAAATATCTAGAATCTATGCCACCATAAATGCTTCTTTCTTGAGAAGATTTAATCATTTCCTCCGGCTTCTTGTAGCGATCTTCCCATTTCCTCTCGACATTAACCTTGTCAGATTTTTCATCTTCTGGCTGCGAACCTCATCGTTATTTTCTTTTAATTCAGTACGGGCAGAAGATTCTACAAAATGAGGTGAGATATTGACTTTAGGCAAAGTATTGGTGTCTTCTCCTGCTTCAACTACATTTGGTTCTTTGAACCCAAACATGGCTACGATTTGGCTGATTATTTTTCTGTGTGATAACTCAATCTATTTCTTCAGATCATTGTCAATTTTCTCAAGCTTATCATAGACGCTCTTCTGATTTGCTTCTAAAGTTTTCAATCTTTCCTCAGTGTTCATGGCTCGAGTCGTGTTTGCACGGGATATTTACTACTTAAATGGAATTTTTCAAAATTAGTCTTTTTATTATACATGTATGAATACAATGATCAAAACATTATTTAATGCAATCAGAAAAAAAAATTGCATGGAAGCTAATGTCTGTATGCAAAAGCATGAATGTAGGCGAAGGGTCATCAATTCTATTAAGGTGTTGCTCTAGATATAGCTTCCATTGGATGACAAAGGTCCTACGAATACGTCTCGGTCTGAGCACTCATTTCTTTGATCTATCTTTCGAGCCTTGGTCCTACATTCCCTGTCGATCTGACGTGGGGTGAAGAAACATAGCTTCTTGACGCTACATGCTTAGCTACATCTTTAATTTAGGATGTGATGCTTCTATTGAACTTGTCTCGCTCCTGGGTCCTTTTGACGTTGCCTCTAAGCCGGCTAGACCAATAATGTAACACCCCATTCCCAGTCTGGTCGAGAACCGAGTCGGAAGATGATATCGATGTTCAATACAGTAGACATTGCAATAAAATTTCTTTTTAATATTAACCTTTAAACCAATATCATACAATAACACAATGCCTCAATACAGTTTAGTCCAATTATTCCATATGAAGCAATAATTAATCAATTGGGGCTAAATTGTAACTAATACAAGTTTTAGGGACTAAACTATAAATTCAACAAATTAGAGGTCCTTCAACGTAATCGATTTTACCAGATTGAAATTCACTACATTATTAACATACCTGTAAAATTTCATACAATTTGGAGACTATTAACTTATTCAATTTAATCTTTCAATATTCAGCTACTAAACTGTGAACCTTGTAAAATGCTTAATGTGCCTTTAACTAACTTAACTAACCCCGTATCGAAACACCCTAGGGTTGTTTCGAAACGGGTGAATGATGGTCAACCCTTGTTGAACTTACCCATTAGACCGTTGTAGAGCGTTTAGGTGTTCTCTAAATATGAGCGCAAGTGCACACTCCTGTCAAGTTATAGTATAAAAGATATCGTCTCCCACAGGGAGTGGACAACTCAAACTCGAATTGTGATTCCTGGACAAGGGAATTTAAATGCACAAATAAGTTCAGTTTGTAAAAGAATTAAAAATAAATAAACACAAGTAAATGATAGAGAAGAGATCAGATTGATAGGCTGGGTCAGATTATGCTGCTCCCTAGTGTGAAACTATGTTGAATAGGATAAGTTGTTATGCGCTGCCAGACTTTGCTGCCTCGGCGAGAGATGGAATATTGGCTGCTGTGATGCTTTTGCTGCCTTGACAGTGGAACAAATGTGTGTCTCGACGGCAAACTCGTTAGTACTTCAAGGCTCGACAGATCGCTTCGAAAATGATCCCACTTATGTCTATGTCAGAATGTTGTTGATACCCACTGTAGATAATACCAGTCGCGGCGTGAATCGTGCAAAGACATCAATGTTTGGTTCGTTCTCTTTTAGCCGCCTTAAACCCTAACCTATGTCTAGGCTAGATTGATCAACACTTAATTAAGGTGAAGAGTGTACTTACCCCTTTCGTGAGTTCGACTCTCCCGATACCGAACAAATGGTTAGTAAACAATTACTCTTTTGCCTTAATTGAAAACTATGAAGAACATGGAATAAGCAAACCTTGGAGTTTTATTGCAAAAACAAACTTAATTCCTAAACAATAGTTCTCACACTAGTTTACAACATAACCCAAACACAAAGAAGAATTTAGAACATAATTGACGTCAAGAAAGCCTAAACTATGCCTAAGGGAAAACCTAAGTTGTTTTGAAGTAAGAATACATTGAGTATATATAGGCATTAGCTAGGTCAAGTGATGTGACCACAACCAGAAAGAATTCCAATGAATTTCCTAGAGGTCCTATGACTCGTGCAAGAGCTAAAATGATTCAAGATGTTGTGGAAAGTTTGCTTTGCCAATGCTGGAAAATGAATGAAGAAATGACATCAACAATTAGATCTTGCAACGTTTTGAGTTTGTTGGAAAGTTGAAATAAGTTGCATGAGTAGTTGCATAAGAATTTGCATGAGTAGTTGCATGAGAATTTGCATGAGTAGTTGCATAATAGTTCATTCATTCCATGAGAATAAATATGCTTGTTTATGCATTTATGCAAGCACTTCATTTATGAAAATACTTCACTTATGTATGTGTTTCATTTAAGCATGTAGGTTCATTAATTAAACTAGTTCATTCATTGAACTTGTTCAATTAATTCTTTAAGTTTGCATAACATTTTTATCATATTTTGATTAATATTTTATGTGTTTTTAGTGTCATTATACGTTGGGATTAAGATGGGAACAATTGAAGACTTTTCATCTTCTTCAAGGAGACATGCCATCTTTATCACCATTCAAAGAGAGTCTTTTTGAATTCCATGGGGGATGAAGCATTTAGAAGACTTTATTATGCTTTTATTCAGCCAATAAAGTTGAGAAATAAAGAAAGGAAGTGGAAGAGACACATACACTTAGATGCAAACATGGGCAGATTCATTCCAAGTCATCTACATGCACTTTTAAGAGCCAAGCAAGTGGAATATCAAAGGATGCATCACTTGGACGTGTATAAGTCTTCATTCAAGCCTTATTATGTCCAAATTCATTCTAAATTACACAAATGGCCAGCCACACTTGATAGGATTGAAGACAAACCATTGAATGTCATAAATTGGAGCCTTAATGCATTGTTTTGTCCATTCAAATTCTAGGCTGCCATGTACTATAAATAGGATGCTCATTTGCCTTTGTAAAAGACCTTTTTTTTTTATGAAAATATATGAGAGTGTTCTCTTCATTGTTCTTTAAGAACTTTATCAGCTTTCAAGCTAGTCTTGTGGCAAATTTTCCCTTTTCATTCCATTCTATTTATAGCGTTGGTTCCTAGCTTTCTAGCTAGCGGGTCACGTTCCACCATTCCACCATCACTTCCATTTGATTATATTGTTGGTTCTTAGCTCAATTATAGCTAAAGGGTCACAATCCAACCTTCTTCCATCATTTCACAAAGGGTAAGAACGTGTAAGGTTTGGGTCAACATTCACTATCTTGTTGGTGCTTCCTTGTTCCACACCGATTCTATTCCATATATCCATATCAACTTCTATCCATTTTTCCCCTTACATTTATCTTTCAAACCATAACCACCAACCATTCCATCACCTATTACAACAACAACTTTCACCATCTTCATTCCATATACATCACTTCCACACTCAAGTTTCAAGTTTGCAACTTCATACTAGAATCACGATCGGGCAACATCACATACGAATTCGGTCATCACGCAACCGGATACGTATCATTTGGCATCAGAGCTATTTTGATTCAGTAAGTTAAGTGTTTCTCTTCCCGATTTGCATAAAAAAGAAAAAAAAGAAAAAAAGAAAAAAAAGAAAAAAAAGAAAAAAAAAAGAAAAAAAAAGAAAAGAAAAGAAAAAGAAAAAAAGGGAAGTTTGGTTGTTGTTGGTAATACTCAATTCAGAAAATTATTATTTCTTATTTCCTTGTTATTTTCTAATCATTTTACTTTTCTACCTATAGCCTTTTTTTTTTCTAAACCCTTTCTTTCAGCCAATTTCCACAAGCAAACTTGTTAAGCCTTGAGTAAGTTCTCTAAGGACTTTGATAGGAGAACAAGAGCGGTAAAAGGCAAGAGTGCACATCAAGGGTAAAAGCCATCCCGAGTGAAACACGAGTGTGAGTGTTTTCCTTGGAGTGTAACGGTGAGAATTTTTGCTAGTGAGGTTTATTAGTTAATCATGTCTCAAGATTCCGTGAGAAACACTATTGGTGCTAGTAATAATGTTAACGTAGATGCAACTAACTCCAATCTTCAAGATATTATCCGAGAGATGGACAGGTTGTTGCAACAAAGGTTGGGGCCGATGCAAGAACGATTAGATCATTTGGAGGAAAGATCTCAACGAAGGCATAATTCAGATCACGAGGAAGAGTATGAGGGAGAGGTGGATGAAGAACTCATAGACGAGCGAGCCTCCCAGCAAAGTTTGAGGCGTCGAGAACCTAGGAACCAAAGAGCTCGACCAAGAGTTGATGATAATCTTAGCAACATCAAAATAACCATTCCTTCTTTCCAAGGAAGAACGGATCCTGAAGCTTATCTTGCATGGGAAAAAAAAGTTGAGCACATCTTTGAGTGCCACAACTACTCCGAGCTTAAGAAGGTAAAACTTGCAGCCATTGAATTTACAGATTATGCACTAATATGGTGGGATCAGTTGACATCTAGCAGGAGACGCAATGGCGAACATCCAATTTCTACTTGGAATGAGATGAAGGCTGTTATGCGTAAGAGGTTCGTTCCAACTCACTATCATAGGGAGTTGTTCAACAAGCTTCAAAATCTCACCCAAGGCAACCGTAGTGTTGAGGATTACTTTAAAGAGATGGAAGTAGCCATGATCCGAGCCAACATTGATGAGGATCGAGAAGCCACCATGGCTAGATTTCTATCCGGCCTTGATCCTAATATTGCGGCCACTGTTGAGTTGCAACATTATGTGGAGATCGAAGACATGGTTCATATGGCCATGAAGGTCGAGAGGCAACTCAAAAGGAAGGGCACAACTCGTGCCTATGGAGGCTCTTCTTCTAAATGGGGGCAAGGTACCTACAAATAGAAGGCATCCTTTACGCCTAATGAACGAAGCGTTCCAACAAAGAGTGCCAAACCCATTGCCGAAACTAGTAAGGGAAAGAGCACCACTATGCCAGCTCGATCCCGTGATGTGCAATGCTTCAAATGCTTGGGGCGAGGTCACATTGCTAGCCAATGTCCAAATCGCAACACAATGCTCATTCGAGAAGATGGAGAGATCGAAACTGACCAAGAGGAGGAAGAAGATGATGTTCCTATCCAAGAGGAAGAAGAGATGGAACATGCTGTAGATGGTGAGGTTCTTGTTGTGAAAAGAAGCCTAAGCGTGCAAGCCATAGAAGGAGAAGATCAACGCGAGAACATCTTCCATACTCGCTGCCATGTAAACGAAAAGGTATGCTTTGTCATTATTGATGGAGGAAGTTGTACTAATGTTTCTAGTACTTTGATGGTAGAGAAGCTTAGATTGGCAACAACAAAGCATCCTCATCCTTACAAGCTACAATGGCTCAATGATGGGGGAGAACTCAAAGTCACCAAGCAAGTACTTGTGCCATTTTCCATTGGAAAATACAAAGACGAGGTGTTGTGTGATGTTGTACCAATGCACGCTAGCCATATCTTGTTGGGGAGACCGTGGCAATTCGACAAAAGGGCTATACATGATGGTTATACCAATCGTTACACTTTCACCTATCAAACCAAAAAGATCACTTTAGCCCCTCTTTCACCAAAACAAGTCCATAAAGACCAAATCCACTTGAGAGAGAGTTTCAAAACAGCCCAAGAGAAAGAAAAAGAGTTTAAATCCAAAGAGAGTGACAAAAATGAGGGAAAACAAACCATTCTTTTTGCAAGAGAGAAAGAGATCAAAAAGTGTTTGCTTTCAGAGAAATGGGCACTTGTACTCATGTACAAGGAAAATCTTTTGAACACTAATGATCTTGATCCTGGTTTGCCATCTTTTATTGTCTCTTTATTGCAAGAATTTGAAGATTTGTTTCCGGAGGAGATTCCGAATGGGCTTCCACCTATTCGAGGAATAGAGCATCAAATTGATTTCATTCCTGGAGCTATCATTCCAAATCGACCAGCATATAGAAGCAATCCGGAAGAAACTAAGGAGTTGCAAAGACAAGTATCCGAGTTAATGGAAAAAGGTTATGTGAGAGAGAGCCTTAGTCCATGTGCCATGCCGGTTTTACTTGTACCTAAGAAGGATGGAACTTGGCGTATGTGTGTGGACTGTCGAGCAGTGAACAAGATAACGGTAAAGTATCGTCATCCTATTCCTAGATTAGATGATATGCTTGATGAATTAAGTGGTTCTAACATCTTTTCTAAGATTGATCTTAAGAGTGGGTACCACCAAATAAGAATGCGAGAAGGAGATGAGTGGAAGACAGCATTCAAAACCAAGCAAGGTTTGTATGAGTGGTTGGTTATGCCATTTGGTTTAACTAATGCACCAAGTACATTCATGAGGTTAATGAATCATATACTTCGACCATTCTTGGGTAAGTTTTGTGTGGTGTATTTTGATGACATACTTGTGTATAGCCAAACTTTGAATGATCATGCTCAACATTTAAGGTTAGTATTGGATGTTTTGCGAAAAGAAAAGTTGTATGCTAACCTACAAAAATGTACATTTTGCACTAACAAAGTTGTGTTCTTAGGTTTTGTTGTTAGTTCAAAGGGTTTGGAGGTTGATCAAGAAAAGATTAAAGCAATTGAGGAATGGCCGATACCTACTAACATTAGTCAAGTGAGGAGTTTTCATGGACTTGCTAGTTTCTATCGCCGATTTGTTCCCAATTTCAGCACCATAGCCGCACCTTTGACCGGAGTTATCAAAAAGAACTCTAGCTTCTTTTGGGGAGACGAACAAGAGAAGTCTTTTTGTTTGATTAAACAACTTTTAACCAATGCACCCTTATTATCTTTACCTGATTTTGATAAAGTTTTTGAAATTGAATGTGATGCATCAGGTTTAGGAGTTGGAGCTGTATTATCTCAAGAAGGACGTCCTATTGCATATTTCAGTGAGAAATTGAGTGGAGCAACTCTAAATTATTCAACTTATGACAAGGAGATGTATGCTCTCATAAGGGCATTAGAAACGTGGCAACACTATCTATGGCCTAAGGAGTTTATCATCCACACGGATCATGAGGCGCTGAAACACTTGAAGGGACAACACAAGCTTAATAAGAGACATGCCAAGTGGGTTGAATTCCTAGAAACATTCCCATATGTTATCAAATATAAGAAGGGTAAGGAAAATGTTGTTGCTGATGCTTTATCAAGAAGGTATACTCTTCTTAACCTTTTGGATTCTAGATTGGTAGGTTTTGCCTTAATCAAAGAGCTTTATGAATCTGATTATGATTTTGGTGAAATTTACAAAGCATGTGAAAAAGGAACATATGAGAAGTTTTGTAGGGTTGATGGCTATCTTTTCAAGGAAGGAAAGCTTTGTATCCCTCAAGGATCCATTAGAGAATCACTTATCAAAGAGGCCCATTGTGGAGGACTAATGGGACACTTTGGAGTGGCCAAAACACACTCTATATTGCAAGAACATTTACATTGGCCAAAGATGAAACGAGACGTGGAGAAGTGGTGTGAGCATTGCATCACATGTAAGAAGGCAAAGTCCAAAGTCATGCCCCATGGACTTTACACACCATTACCAATTCCAAATGCTCCATGAGAGGATATTTCCATGGATTTTGTGCTAGGACTTCCATGCACAAGGAATAACAAAGATTCCATTTTTGTTGTAGTAGATAGATTCTCAAAAATGGCTCATTTCATTCCATGCAACAAGACTAATGATGCTTCCCATATTGCTAATCTGTTTTTTAGGGAAGTTGTGAGATTACATGGAGTTCCAAGAACTATTGTGTCTGATCGAGATGTGAAGTTCTTGAGTCACTTTTGGAGGACGTTATGGAGTAAGATTGGAACAAAGCTGTTGTTTTCTACAACTTGTCATCCACAAACGGATGGCCAAACTGAAGTTGTCAATCGTGTATTGTCCATGCTTCTTAGGACAATTATACGCAAGAATCTAAGGACTTGGGAAGAGGACTTGCCACATGTTGAGTTTGCATACAATCGCTCCATGCATTCTGCCACTAAATGTTCTCCATTTGAAGTGGTATATGGTTTCAATCCTTTGACCCCAATTGATTTGCTTCCTTTGCCTATTGATCAATTCAAAAATAAGGATGGGCAAAATAGAGCTGAATTTGTGAAGAAGCTTCACCAACAAGTGTGGGAGAACATTGAGAGGAGAACAAAGCAATATGAGCAGCAAGCTAACAAAGGGAGGAAACGAATAACTTTTGAACCCGGAGATTGGGTTTGGTTGCACTTGAGGAAAGAGAGGTTTCCAGCCCAACGCAAATCGAAACTTATGCCTCGAGGAGATGGTCCTTTCCAAGTGGTCAAGAGGATTAATGATAATGCTTATCAAATAGACCTTCCCGGTGAGTATAATGTGAGTGCTACTTTCAATGTTGCTGATCTATCCCCTTATGATGCAGGTGACGATTTGGGGGCAAATCGCTTTCAAGAGGGAGGGAATGATGTGACCACAACCAGCAAGAATTCCAATGAATTTCCTAGAGGTCCTATGACTCGTGCAAGAGCTAAAATGATTCAAGATGTTGTGGAAAGTTTGCTTTGCCAATGCTGGAAAATGAATGAAGAAATGACAGCAACAATTAGATCTTGCAACGTTTTGAGTTTGTTGGAAAGTTGAAATAAGTTGCATGAGTAGTTGCATAAGAATTTGCATGAGTAGTTGCATGAGAATTTGCATGAGTAGTTGCATAATAGTTCATTCATTCCATGAGAATAAATATGCTTGTTTATGCATTTATGCAAGCACTTCATTTATGAAAATACTTCACTTATGTATGTGTTTCATTTAAGCATGTAGGTTCATTAATTAAACTAGTTCATTCATTGAACTTGTTCAATTAATTCTTTAAGTTTGCATAACATTTTTATCATGTTTTGATTAATATTTTATGTGTTTTTAGTGTCATTATACGTTGGGATTAAGATGGGAACAATTGAAGACTTTTCATCTTCTTCAAGGAGACATGCCATCTTTATCACCATTCAAAGAGAGTCTTTTTGAATTCCATGGGGGATGAAGCATTTAGAAGACTTTATTATGCTTTTATTCAGCCAATAAAGTTGAGAAATAAAGAAAGGAAGTGGAAGAGACACATACACTTAGATGCAAACATGGGCAGATTCATTCCAAGTCATCTACATGCACTTTTAAGAGCCAAGCAAGTGGAATATCAAAGGATGCATCACTTGGACGTGTATAAGTCTTCATTCAAGCCTTATTATGTCCAAATTCATTCTAAATTACACAAATGGCCAGCCACACTTGATAGGATTGAAGACAAACCATTGAATGTCATAAATTGGAGCCTTAATGCATTGTTTTGTCCATTCAAATTCTAGGCTGCCATGTACTATAAATAGGATGCTCATTTGCCTTTGTAAAAGACCTTTTTTTTTTATGAAAATATATGAGAGTGTTCTCTTCATTGTTCTTTAAGAACTTTATCAGCTTTCAAGCTAGTCTTGTGGCAAATTTTCCCTTTTCATTCCATTCTATTTATAGCGTTGGTTCCTAGCTTTCTAGCTAGCGGGTCACGTTCCATCATTCCACCATCACTTCCATTTGATTATATTGTTGGTTCTTAGCTCAATTATAGCTAAAGGGTCACAATCCAACCTTCTTCCATCATTTCACAAAGGGTAAGAACGTGTAAGGTTTGGGTCAACATTCACTATCTTGTTGGTTCTTCCTTGTTCCACACCGATTCTATTCCATATATCCATATCAACTTCTATCCATTTTTCCCCTTACATTTATCTTTCAAACCATAACCACCAACCATTCCATCACCTATTACAACAACAACTTTCACCATCTTCATTCCATATACATCACTTCCACACTCAAGTTTCAAGTTTGCAACTTCATACTAGAATCACGATCGGGCAACATCACATACGAATTCGGTCATCACGCAACCGGATACGTATCATCAAGTCCTCCTTGGAGTAGAAGTCTTCAAAGTTGCTTTTGCATTAAACGCAACCTTTAATTCTGAATTCTTGAAGTTGAATGCGGGCTTCTTCATGTTGCCTTGCTCCGCAAGTTATCTCGAACTCCCCCTTTGGCGACTCTGCCCGTTGCTACATGCATTAGGAAATTGAGTGGATGGCATCGTTAGAATCAGGATTTTCTGGTTCCTTTTGTGCTGGTTGTTCCTCAGCTGCCTTTTCCACTCTGGGTTCATCCAATTGTTTCCCACTTCTGGTTGATATGGCTTTGCACTGCTCATATGTGGATTTAGCTACTGCCTCTATACTACTGGATGCTGCACCCATCGTCCTGCTGCTAAAGATCTCAGTGAATTGCCCAAATTGGGTCTCTAGGTTCTTTACCACAGCTTCCTGGTTGTTCATCCTCATCTCCGTCTTGTCCATAAACGACTCAGTTTTATCAATAAACTTATTAGTACGAACAATAAATTCACTAGTATTTGACATAAAAGTTTTTAAAGTTGCTTCTAGTGAATTGTTTTGTGGTTGCTGAGGTTGCTGTCTGGAATGGTTCTGCTGGTAGCCTCCATGTTGCTGTTGTGGATTTGCAGAAGTTTTAGGATTGCTCTAGGCGAAGTTTGGGTGATTTCTCCATCTAGAGTTGTATGTGTTCGTGGCTGGCCTGTTGTTTCTCTCGTATCCTCCCATGAAATTGGCAGATGCAGTACATTCAGAGGAATCGTGGTTGCCCCCACACCCATTACAGTATGGCTCTATAGCCCTGACTTCATATACTTTTCTAGTGGGTTTTACCATGTTCATAACCATCTTTGTTAGTTTGTCGAGTAGGGCATTGACATATTCTGAGGCTTCCACTTCGTTCACTATTGCTGGCCGCCTAATGCCGCCTCAGCGGACTGTTGGGTACTTGTAGTCATTCTTGGTGGCTTGGTTCAGGATCTGCAGTGCCTCCTCTAGTTTTCTGTCGAGGATGATTCTGTTGGCTGAGGCGTCGATCATCATTCAAGTTGGGTAGTTCACCCCATTGTAAAACATCGGTACTTGTGTCCAAGCCGGGAAACCATGAAGCGGGCAATTATTTAGCATATATTGGTACCGCTCCAATGTTTCATATATCGACTCGTCATCCCCTTGTCGGAAGGCTGTGATTTCGTTTCTCAATCTGTTTGTGACATTAGATGGGCTGAAACAATCCAAGAAATCCTTGCACAGCTCTGTCCATGTATTGAATGACCCTGCTGGCAGCTTGTTTAACCACTGTTTTGCCCTATCCCTCAGTGAATAGGGAAATAACCTCATCCTTAGCACATCTTGGTGGACTCCATGTATTTTGAATGCTCTGCATATCTCCAAGAATCCTCTTAAGTGTCGTCGAGCATCTTCTGTGGCAGACCCTCCAAATTCCCCAAGGTGTTGATCATATTGAACATCACGGGCTTTAATTCAAAGTGGCCCGCCTCAATTTCAGGTTCCGTCACGATTGGATCAAACCCTTTGATGTCATGCTCAAATTAGTCTCTGGTGATTCGAACATACTGTGGCTGCCTAAGCAGAATAGGGGGTTGCTGCCTAGGTGGAACTTGTTGCTGTTCTCTGCGCGGCGGGTCTTGCTGCCCATCACTACCGATACGGGCATCGGTGGCAGGGTTGTCGTCATGACCGTCCACCATTGTTGCTTTTGCTTTTCCCTTTTCTATGGCTTTCCCTAGGGCTTCTCTGACTTCTTTCTTGAGTTTTCTTGCTCTTCGTTCAATATCGTCAAAGAAAATGATTTCACCCTTTGGATTTGCTCTGGTCATGCACTAGCAAAAGAAACCGCAAAATTCTTTTTTTTTCGATTAAAAATAATAAAAACTAAAAATTAAATGCAAATAAAAATAAAAATGAATTTTGTTGTTACCAATCCCCGGTAACGGCGTCAAAAACATGTAGAGCATTAGGGTGTTCTCTAAATATGAGCACAAGTGCACACTCTTGTCAAGTTACAGTATAAAAGATATCGTCTCCCACAGGGATTGGACAACTCAAACTCGAATTGTGATTCCTGCACAAGGGAATTTAAATGCACAAATAAGTTCAGTTTGTAAAAGAACTAAAAATAAATAAACACAAGTAAATGATAGAGAAGAGATCAGATTGATAGGTTGGGTCAGATTATGCTGCTCCCTACTGTGAAACTGTGTTGAATAGGATAGGTTGTTATGAGCTGCGAGATTTTGCTGCCTCGGCGGGAGATGGCAGATTTGCTGTTGTGACGCTTTCATTGCCTCGGCAGTGGAACGAATGTGTGTCTCGGTGGCAAACTCGGCAGTACTTCAAGGCTCAGCAGACACTTCGAAAATGATCACGCTTATGTCTAAGTCAGAATGTTGTTGATGCCCATTGCAGATAATACCAGTCGCGACGTGAATCGTGCAAAGACAACAATGTTTGGTTCATTCTATTTTATCCGCCTTAAACCCTAACCTATGTCTTGGCTGAATTGATCAACACTTGATTAAGTTGAAGACCGTACTTACTCATTTCGTGAGTTCGACTCTCTCGATACCGAACAAATGGATAGTAAACAATTAATCTTTCGGCTTAATTAAAAACTATGAAGAACATGGAATAAGCAAACCTTGAAGTTTTATTGCAAAAACAAACTTAATTCCTAAACAACCGTTCTCACACTAGTTTACAACATAACCCAAACCCAAAGAAGAATTTAGAACATAATTGACGACAAGAAAACCTAAACTATGCCTAAGAGAAAACCTAAGTTGTTTTGAAGTAAGAATACATTGAGTATATATAGGCATTAGCTAGGTCAAGTCCTCCTTGGAGTAGAAGTCTTCAAAGTAGCTTTTGCATTAAATGCAACCTTTAATTATGACTTCTTTAAGTTGAATGTGAACTTCTTCACGTTGCCTTGTTCCGCAAGTTATCTCGAAATCCTCCTTCGGCGGCTCTGTCCTCTGCTATAGGCATCAGAAAATTGAGTGGATGGCATCGTTAGAATCATGATTTTCTACTTTACAGATCGCACTCCAATTTTCCAATTCCTCAGCTTGATGCCCTGGGCGGCAGGTAAGGCGGCGGTAGCTACTCGACAGTGGCTGTCTCTCTCTGGAACTACATCAGTACGACTCATTGGTTTGCTGCCTCAGCATCATGTCCTCAGCTCCTCTCTTCTTCTCTCAGCTTCTAGTACCTGAAACTAAAACTAAACTAAAACAATACCTTTTCCTTACCAAATAACAAATAATCAATAAAAGCATGGCAAAGTAAAGAATACCGTAAAATGCAATGCATGATCCTAATTATACCTAAAATGTACTTGAAAACTGCAATAATATGAGATGGAATGTGCACAAAATATAGAACTTATGGACACTTTACAACCGTATCGATACGGGCGTGCCATGTATCGAAACGAGTTGACTTCCTTTTACTTTGACTCGTTTCGATATGCTATAAACTCGTATCGAAACGAAGGAATCCAGTGACAAAATGCTTTCAAACGTCCATGAACTGTTCCGATACGCCCTATATCTCGGGCTCAATTATGCTTAATCGTATCGAAACGTCATCACCCTTTTCGATACAGCCTGACCTGTAATGACAGATTTTTGCTGGTATTTATTCAGTTAGTCCTACTGAACGATGTCCAAATGCAACGAAATTTCACACATAATATTTCAATGGTATAAAATACTAGCATGCCAAGTTTCATGATCATAAGAATACATTTACTATGTTTTGACTTTTATGAGCCAAGTATGCACTTTTAAGCCATTTTAAGCCAACCAAAAAGGTCATTTAGGGCCATTAATCATATTACAACATATGCATATCACAAACATAACAAAATGAGCATAAATGACTAGTTCAACTACTTTGCCACCAACTTAGGAGTTCTTAAGATCAAAATACATTACTTTAAGGCTTGAAGTGACATATCTTGCTTTGCCAATCCGATCAACCGACACACGATCCTTTCAACCTGAAAATGCATGAGATGAGACACATTAGGCATTCAATGCCTAGTGAGGTAGTCATGAGTAATATGAACAACAATATGTCAAGTATCAATATATATGATCCCATGCTTAACAATGTCAATGCTATACAACAATATACAATGTTTAACATATTCTTTTCATCATTAATCCTTGGATTGAATCAAGATAGTGGATACGTGAATTCCTATGCCTCGCCAAGTCAATGAATGGTCTAGTCCCTCCGCCTCACCAATACGGCCAATATCAATACACATCCCTCTGCCTCGCCAAATCAATATAGGCCGTAGCCTTAGGACCGTAGTCCACCCGTACACTGAGATCATGAATTCTATGACATGCCAATTGTATCCAATGTCTATTCAAATCCAAGGTTCCAATGTTTATATCCATTTCAATAATCAATGAGTATTCCAATGGCCAATGATTTTCAATATTATCAATAACCAATATGTCTCATAATCAATGTTTCATCGTTCAATGTTAATAACAATAATCAATGATTTCTTTACAATGTTTCCATAACAATGTCCATATCAATGACAATGCTCAATGATAATGCCAATAACTATGTCCAATACTCAATGACAAACTTACTGACACTTACCAAGGTGTCCGTTTAGTTATCCGATGCAACCTTTTCCAATATTAATATGAGTAAAATGATCAAAGACACCAATAATGGATTCGGGAAGGCTTTTCTCCTAATCCCGAGACTCCAACTACACTCACCTTGACAATCTGAAGCTTTCAAGGCTCTCGGATAACAATACCCTTGCTTTTAGCTTTCGATGGAGACGGTGAAACCTCTTTCTCCACTTCTTGAGCTAGAAAATCAATAGAAGACTATTTGGATCAATATTACGAGATCAAAATCAATATAACATCATCAAAATCGATATTCGATTTCAATATAAACAATAACGATGAAATATCCATGGATGGTCAAAACACTAGCTTGAGATAAAACTTATTTATCCATGGAATCCATAAACCGATTGAAGAATATAGCTTACCCGATCGATAGCAACGATTCGATATCAATAGAACAAAGAAAAAGCAAAGCTTAAGATTATCTCCAATGGAGGTGTATGCTTCAAGGAGGAAGATGAGGATTAGAGGTGTTTGCTTAGAGATATCTTGGTGAGTTCCTTTTCTTTTTGTTTTCTATAATTTAATCTATTTATCTTTCCTTCAATTGAAGGAAAGCTTTCTGACCATCCCACGTAGGCAACATTTATTTGAGGAGGGGCTAATCGCAAGATTAGTCCTTCAACTCACACCATACTATAGTTTTGCTCCCTAGCTTGCATTTTCTTCAATTTAGTCACTATAATGTGTTCGGTACTATTCAATAGGGTTCGATGGCAATGATTTAACTCAATTAGAGTCCAATATCAATAATTAACTAGCTAATACAATATTCAAACTTCATCAATGTAGAATTTCTTATCACCGGAACCAAATTCTGACTAGACCTAATTTTGGGGTGTTACAATTCTCCCCCATTTAGAAAAATTCATCCTCGAATTTTTCCTGAACCGAAGAGATGTGGATATTGATGTCTCATGGTCTCTTCAGGTTCCCAAGTGGCTTCCTCAACGGTTTGGCTCCTCCAGAGCACTTTAACCAATGATACAGTTTTGTTGCGAAGCCTCTCACTTCTCTTGCTAGAATTTGAATCGGTTCCTCCTTGTAGGATAGAACCGGTCAAAGTTCTATAGACTCAGGTTCCATAATGTGCGAAGGATCAGAACGATACTTCTGAAGCATCGATACATGAAAAACATCATGGATCTTACTCAATTCCGAGGGTAACAATAGTCGATATGCCACAGGGCCAACTCTTTCAATGACTTCAAAGGGTTTCACACCAACTTCATACTCAATGTCTCTTCTCTTAAGATCAACACAAGCCTTTTTTCGATCAAAGGCAACCTTTAATCGATCGTAGATAATGGTGACCCGCTCTTCAGTCTCTCGAAGTAAGTCAAGGCCTAACATCTTGCCCTCGTCAAGCTCTGACCAACACAATGGAGTTCTACATCGCCTACCATACAATGCTTCATACGGGGCCATTTGGATTGATGCTTGGTAACTATTATTCTAGGCAAATTCAACAAGGGGTAGAGATTTCTCCCAAGTTCCACCGAAGTCAATAATGCATGCCCGAAGCATGTCTTCCAAGATTTGTATAGAAAGGTTCAATAACAATGCAAGTTTCTAAGATTTCAATGGACAAATTTTCTAATGATTTACCTAGATTACCCTTTCTAACTGACCGTCAGATTGAGGGTGAAAGGTTGTGCTAAGATTAACTCTGGTGCCCAGAGCTCCTTGTAAGGTTCTCCAAAACTGAGATGCAAATCGAGGATCTCGATCGAAGATAATAGACTTAGGTACTCCTTGGAGTCAGATTACTTTTTTGATATACAAGTCAGCTAGTTTAGGGAGACCGTAGTCCATTCTGACCGGGTATAAAACGAGATGACTTCGTGAAATGATTTACAATGACCCATATGGCATCATGCTTTGCGGTAATTAATGGTAAACCACTAACAAAATCCATATTTTTCATTTCCCACTTCAATTTCGTTGGATCAATAGGCTGCAATAACCCAATAGGAGCACAATGTTCTGCTTTAACACATTGGCACGTGAGACATTTAGAAATAATATCAACTATGGCTTGCTTCATGCCTGACCACCAATAGAGTTCACGTAGGTCCTTAAACATCTTTACAGATCCAGGGTGAACAGAAAAAGAACTCAAGTGAGCTTTAGAGAGAATATCGGTGCGAAGAGATTCATCATTAGGCACACAGACTCGATCATGGAAATACAAGAGTCCTTCGAAATTTATTCTGAAGTTAGGGTTGTCCGATAGCTTGGAGACAATGGATTAATGTTCAGAATCTTGCTTTTGCAAATCCTTGATTCGCGAAACGATGATAGACTGAACTTGGAGTTCAGCTACAAGACAATGATGCTTCTGAAGTCGGAAGTGAGCGTTAATTGCTCGAGGGGATACAAATTAACAATATTACAATAAGTTAATGTATTATACAATACGTATGACTCCAAGTTTATTGTCAATGCTTACGAGATAGAGGTTTGCAGTTGAGTGCATCAGCTACAACGTTGGCCTTGCCCGGGTGGTAATCAGTAACAAGATCGTAATCTTTAAGGAGTTCCATCCACCTCCGTTGCTGAAGGTTCATTTCCTTTTGAGTCAATAGGTACTTAAAGAGATAACATTTTTCTCCGTAAAGGTAATGTCTCTAGATTTTCAATGCAAATACAACTGCAGCCAATTCAAGGTCGTGGGTGTGGTAATTCATTTCGTGTGGCTTAAGTTATCTCGAAGCATAAGCAATGACTTGGCCTTCTTGCATCTATACACATCCTAACCCAAGATGCGATGCATCACTATAAACTGTGTAGTCCTTTCCGGACTCGGGTTGAGTTAGGACAAGTGCATGGGTCAACACTTGTTTCAATTGATCGAAACTCCATTGCTGAGCCTCGATCCAAACAAAAAGGACTTCTTTCCTCAACAACTTAGTTAAAGGAGCAGCTACCATAGAAAACCCTTTAACAAATCTTCGATAATAGCCAGCAAGCCCAAGAAAGCTTCTGATTTCTCCAATATTCTTCGGTGGATGCCAATCTACAATAGCTTGGGTTTTCTTCGGGTCTACTTGAATCCTCGAAGCCGGCACGATATGTCCTAGAAAGGAAACTTCAGTGAGCCAAAACTCACACTTAGAGAACTTCGCGTACAACTGCTTTTCTCTCAAGATCTGAAGCACAATACGAAGATGATCTTGGTGCTTTTCTTCATTCTTGGAATAGATCAACATGTCGTCTATAAACACCACTATGAACTTGTCAAGATAGGGTCGAAAGACCTGATTCATCAAATCCATAAAAGCTGACGGTGCGTTGGTTAACCCAAAAGGCATCACAAAGAATTCATAGTGTCCATATCTTGTACGGAAGAGAGTCTTTGGTACATCACACTCCTTAACTCTCATTTGATAGTAGCCCGAACTTAAGTCGATCTTTGAAAAGACAGAGGCATCTTTTAGTTGATCGAACATGTCGTCTATTTTAGGCAATGGATATTTATTCTTGCTGATCACTTTATTTAATTTTCGGTAGTCAATACACAATGGCATAGAACCATATTTCTTCTTAACAAAGAGAACCAGATCTCCCCATGGTGAAGAGCTCGGTTGAATAAAACCTTTGTTCAATAAATCTTGAATCTGAGTCTTTAATTATTTTAATTCCACAACTGCCATACGATACGGTGCAATGGAAACTGGAGTAGTCCCAGGTTACACCTCAATTACAAACTCCACTTCACGGGTTGGGGGCAATCCTAGAAGTTCATTAGAGAAGAAATCAGGGAATTCACATACAATATCAATGTCTCGCAATTGTGGCTCGTCTCTAGACTCCAACGCCAAAGCGTACAATGATGAATTTGTCGCGCTCATCAATACAACACTCTGCTTACAAAGACCCCAGAGATACAATTTCGTCTTACAACAATCTACCCAGGCTTGATGCTCACTAAGCCAATCTAAGCCTAGGATAACATCGAATCTACGGATCAGTAAAGCCAACAAATTGGCTGGAAAAGGAATTCCTTGGATCATTAAGGGGCAATTCTTACACACTACCCTCCTGGTGACACAATCTCTTAGGGGATTGGTTATAGAAATTCTCGATGCTATTGGTTCGGAAGACATATTATATTTCTTAATTACAATGGTACTTATAAAAGAATGAGTAGAACCAGGGTCAATTAATGCATAAAAGGAATGTGAATATAGCTCGATGGTACCTGCAATTACATCAGGTTCATCATCTTCTTCTCTGCTCCTCACATGATACATTTGGGCAGGAGCTTTTGAATCTTGTTTTCCAAAGCGTTTCTATAACCCCCTTAGCCCGGCCTAGACGGTTGACCCGAACTACGAAGATTACACGGGGAAAATCAAAGTCAACTCGAAAGTCAACCTTGATTTATGACCCTTTTTTTCCTTTTTAATCTTGTCTAGATGCACATTAACCCTAAGTGAGTTCCCATAAAATTTATCTGAGAAAGGCACAGTGATCGGATAACAAACAGGGACTCAATTGCACTAATTACAAGTTTAGGGACCAAATTATAATTTCTGTAAAATAGAATGTCAAAACTGATTTTAAGGTTACCAATATGAAATTAGTCACATTACATGCTTCTCTGCCAAAATTCAACTTAATTGAACATCCCAAACACCAGCAATTGCAACATCAACATTTGGGACTAAAATGTAAAGCTTGCAAACTTCAGCACCATTCAAATCAGTGCACAACGGTCACCTGTTTCGAAACACGTACCATCCGTTTCGAAACGCGGGGCATCACACCTCCGTTTCGATACTTGTTCTGAAACACGGCTCTCTAGTAGCCAAAACGTATGGGAACGGCCCAAATCGTTTCGAAACACGAAGGCCATTACAGGCCCCCGTTTCGAAACGCTAGTGGGTGTTTCGATACGGTTTGCCCAGAAAGTGCAGCAAAATCTGGTTTTTCATGCATAAACCCATTCAAACACCATCTAATGACTCCCTAATCATATCATAAAGTCATCATACATAAATGGTACATGTTTAGAGCTCCTAAACCCATTCATAGCATCAAACATGGTAAACTCATATTTCTAGAGGCATGCTTCCTAGTCAAGCAAACCAATAAGCAATCCAAACCTCAAATAAGCATTAAAGGCCATTTACAATTCAAATCAACAAAGGCAAACATGCCACAACCACAGGGAGTTCAATACATCTCCCAAACCAAAGTATAGGTTCCCATTGCCAAATTACCAAAACTAATAGTGTATGAAAACATCACCATACATGAGCTTGGTTTCCCTTGAACACTCTTAGCTTCCTTGTTTCCCTTTAACACTTCAATTATCTGCATTATTGGTAAAAGAGAGAGCGTAAGAACAAATGCTTAGTGAGGCATGCTCTAAGTAAACCAACACAATAATGCATTTTTAGAAAACACTTTCAACAAAGCTTTTAAACCACATACTCATTTCTTTCTCATGCTACCATGCATACTTTACAAGCATCTCATGCTTCATTATGTTGAATTCATTATATTGGCTTTCAAGTGATAGTTCATAACCATTTCAACAAAAAATACAATCGGATACGCGGATTACAAGCGTTGTCCCACACGCTTCATACACACTACCGGACTACACAAGGTTCACATTCAAGAGCAATCCCTCCATTCATGTGACACCCGTGGTGGAGTATAACGGTACAATCTTAACCCCTCAACACCACTCATCGGTAGTTGTATAATTCCACTAACGAGAGTAAGGGACACATACCACAAGATCCACACACGGACTTTCAACCACCGTTGTGATCTTACCTCAATCGTTAGGGTACTTGGATGGAGTTTACGGTACAATCACAACCCATCAACATCCAATGCGACTTTACTTACGGTGCACCCAATCCTATAGCCGGCTAACTATATCCGAGTCAAGTACTTTAAAACCATTTCATCACTTGCCAATATACATCAAATACCATCATCAATTCACTGTTTTAAAGCATTAATCAAAGCCATTAAACATCATGCAACTTCATGCATCATTACCAAACTAATAACATGTCAAACCATGTATCTCTTACCTAGAGCATCCGTCAACACATGGCTTTTAAAACCAGCATTAATCATGCTAAAACATGCTTTCAAAACAGAAATTAAACATGCAATTTATAACCAATGCATCAAACCACTTCTTAACACATCCGAGGGAGTTTTTCTGAAAACTTACTCTTGAGCTTAACTAAGTTGTTTAGACTTAAACTAAACTCCCAAAACCTCTAAATAATCGTTTCAAAGCTGGAAAACCAACTCCACTCACCAATTACGTTTCGCTTGCTTGCCGAAACGCCAATTAAGCTTCCAAAACAACTCCAAAGGTGTCCGAAGATGTCTCCCCTGTTTTAGACACATCAAAGCAGAGGATTAATGCATTGAAATCTTCAGCCAACACACCTAAACTCATTGCTCTACCTAAAACCAACATTTTAGCTACCAAAGACAACCGAAATCACCTCCAAACTCTTCCAAAACTTTACGCAGCCAAGATCTATCACTTCTAATCATTTCTAAACATCAATCACAATAAAAAACAAACCTAAACTCGACCTTATACCTCCAGCTACAACAGAACACCAAAAACACCTCAAAAACCACCATTTTCTTGAGCAAAAACTTAGGAAACACAACCTATTCGGGATTGGATTGATAAAACCTCATTTCTAACATCATTTAATATCCAAAATACATTAAAGAACCACCTCAAAACAAAGCCCAAACAATCACAACGAAATTCGTCAAGATCTCTTCCAAATCTTGAGTTTTAAGCCAAAAATCAAGTTTCTAACATAAAACCATTTATAAAACTTAAATTAAGGATTGACAACTTGGGAATTTCAGTAAAGAACTGAGTATTTAGAGGAGAAGAAGAATCTTACCTCTAAATGATGATTTCTCCTTGATTTGGGCCAAATTCCTTGAAAATTCAATGTGGAAATCAAAAGGATTTGATGCAAGATTGATTAGGAACCAATAGATGATAGAAATCTCATCAATTGAAGTGAAAATGTATGTGAAAGTTGCTGGAGAAAAAGTGTTTGGATGATGGGATTTTGAGAGAAAAAGAAATGAGAGAAAATTAGGAAAAAGTAGTTATGAGAATCTAAAAGTAGTTTCCATCTTTATTTTATTTAATTAAAACATTAATTAAATCACCCAAATTAAGGAAAAATCTGGAGAAAAACATTTTGGGTAAATTAGCTCCTTAAAGATTCAAAGTTTCAATCCTTTACAAAACAATCACTACTAAACTTTTCAAAAATAGCATTTTGGTCACTACACCGAAATATAGTATTTCCAAACCTTATTTTGTAAAATTGATTTCACCAGTATCTTATATATATTAAAAGAGGATTTTTAGACATTTTTCTATATTTTTAAAGCATCCCGAACTATGCTTTCCCTAAAACCTCCTTTTATATTCGAACCGTTTATCAGACCGGTCCGGTTCAGACCATAAACTTCTAAGCCCAAAATTGGGGTGTTACAACTCTCCCCCTCTTAAGAAAATTCGTCCTCGAAATTTACCTGGAGGAAAAAGGTAAGGAAACTGCTTCTTCATGTCATCCTTTCTTTCCCGCGTGGCTTCCTCAACACCACGATGCCTCCACAATACCTTAACCAACTCAATGGTCTTACCTCGAAGAACATTACTGTCCGAATCCAAAATTTCAATCGGCTCTTCATCAGAGGTCAAGTTTGGATTCAACTCCACTTCCTCCACAGGCATAACATGCGAAGGATATGATCTATACCTCCGAAGAATAGAGACATGAAACACATCATGTATCTTTTCCAATTCTTGCGGCAACCTCAGCTTGTACGCAACAGGACCCACACGTTCAATCACCTCGTATGGTCCAATATACCTAGGGCTCAACTTACCCTTCAGGCCAAACCTCATCACCTTCTTCCAAGGCGAAACCTTCAAGAACACACGGTCACCCACCGCAAACTCAATCTCCTTACGCTTCAAATCCGCGTAAGACTTCTGTCGATCAGAAGCTGCCTTCAACCGCTAACAAATGAGCTTCACCTTCTCGGTGGTTCCTTTCAACAAAGCCGACATCGAGACCAACTTCTGACATGTTTCAGCCCATCAAAGAGGAGTTCTGCACTTCCTCAAATACAAGGCTTCATAAGGTGCCATTTGAATACTTGCCTGGTAACTATTATTATAAGCAAACTCCACCAAAGGCAAATGCTTCTCCCAAGAACCTTAAAACTCAATCATACAGCACCTCAACATATCTTCAAGCACTTGTATAACACGCTCAGACTGTCCATCCGATTGTGGATGATAAGAACTACTGAAATTCAACCGTGTACCCAAAGCTTGGTGCAAACACTCCCAAAAACGCGATGTAAACCGCGGATCTCTATCCGACACTATAGACTTTGGCACACCATGCAGTCGCACAATCTCAGCAATGTACAGCTATGCAAGCTTATCCAAGGTATACGTGGTATGCACAAGTAAGAAATGTGCACACTTCGTAAGGCGATCCACAATCACCCACATCGAATTCTTCTTTGATGGCGACAAAGGCAAACCAGACACAAAGTCCATGGTAATCCTTTCCCACTTCCACTCAGGAATCCTCAACGGTTGCAACAACCCTGAAGGAAACTGATGCTCAGCCTTAACTAGCTGACAAACCATGCACTTACTCACGTACTCCGCAACATCTTTCTTCAATCCCACCCTATAGTACTCATCCTTCAGATCAAGATACATCTTTGTACTACCAGGGTGCATAGCAAAAGGACTACTGTGAGCTTCAGTCAGAATAGTATGCTTCAATTCCGCATCACTCGGCACTACTATTCGACTACCAAAACATAGAACTCCATCACCATTAAAACAGAAATCCGATGGCCTATCCTCAGCAATGTCCTGAACATGTGGCACCAAGGAATCATCCAACAAATGCTTATCTTTTATCAACTGAACTAGAGAGGGTTTCACTTGCAATTCAGCCACAAGACCTCCATCTTGCGAAATGCTCAAGCTAGCAAACATAGCCCTTAGCTCTACCGCCACCTTCCTACTCAAGGCATCCGCTACAACATTAGCTTTTCCCGGATGGTACTCGATCGTCAAATCGTAATCCTTAAGCAACTCCACCCAACGTCGTTGCCTAAGATTCAACTCTTTCTGAGATATCAGATACTTCAAACTTTTGTGATCCGTGTACACAGTACACTTCTCACCATACAGATAATGTCTCCAAATCTTCAAAGCAAAAACCACCGCACCTAACTCAATATCATGCGTAGGATAATTGCGCTCATGCACCTTCAACTGTCGTGATGCATAAGCCACCACCTTACCCTCCTGCATTAACACACACCCCAACCCAACATAGGATGCGTCGCTGTACACCACAAACTCTTTCCATGATTCAGCTTGAACCAAGATAGGAGCTTGCGTCAAAGTTGCCTTAAGCTTCTCAAAAGATTGTTGCCTTGCTTCTGTCCACTTATACTTGACATCCTTTTGCAACAACTTCGTCAAAGGGGCAACAATCTTTGAAAATTCATCCACAAACCTCCTGTAATATCCCGCCAACCCAAGGAAACTACAGACTTCATGAACAGACTTAGGAGGCTTCCAACTCATCACCGCCTCAATCTTCTGAGGATCAACACGAATCCCCTCAGCAGAAACCACATGACCAAGGAAAAACAACTTTCTTAAGCCAGAATTCGCATTTGCTCAACTTAGCATAAAGCTGATTTTCCAACAGCGCCTGCAACACAATCCTCAAATGCCCCTCATGTTCCTCCTCAGTACGAGAATACACAAGGATATCATCTATGAACACCACAACAAACTTGTCCAAGTATTCATAGAACACTCTATTCATCATGTCCATAAATGTTTTAGGAGCATTCGTCAAGCCAAACGGCATTACAAGGAACTCATAATGCCCATACCTCGTCCTAAAGGCTGTTTTTGGCACATCCCCATCTTTCACCTTAAGCTGGTAGTAACCTGACCTTAAGTCAATCTTAGAGAACACAACCGCACCCCGAAATTGATCAAAAAGATCATCAATCCTCGGCAAAGGATACCGATTCTTGATAGTCAACTTGTTCATCTGGCGATAATCGATGCACATTCTCATAGTGCCATCCTTCTTCTTCACAAACAAGACCGGTGCACCCCAAGGTGACACACTAGGCCGAATGAAACCACGATCAAGCAACTCCTGAAGTTGCGTCTTCAACTCCTTAGGTGTCATTCGGTAAGGAGCAATGGACACTGGAGTTGTGTTTTCATACAGCTCAATTCCAAACTCCACCTCTCGACTAGGCGGCAATCGAGGTAACTCCTCCGGAAACACTCTAGGAAACTCTCGCACAGTCCTGATATCTTGAACGCGTAACTCCTTAGAGCTAGGATTCATCACAAAGGCTAGGTAAGCCTCACAACCTTGCCTCAACATTCGGCTTGCTTCCAACGTAGACACCACATTGGCAAGAAACTTCACATTCTCACCAACCACCACTACTTCGTAATCATCCGCAAGTTTCAACGAAACTCGCTTATTCTCAAAATCCACTACAGCTCGATGTTCAACAAGCAAATCCATACCAAGGATTACATCAAAACCATAGAATGGCAATTCCATGAGATCAACAAGAAAAACATGGTTTTGCACTTCCAAGGGACATCTCCTATACAACTTCCGTGTTACGACTGTCTCGCCAAAGGAACTAGTCACACGCATACCAACATCCAAAGACTCAATAGGCAAACCAAGCATTTGAGCATGTTCACGCAATATGTATGAGTGTGTAGGTCCAGAATCAATCAAGGAAATTAATGATAAGGATTGCAAAGTAAAGGTAAATGTGATCACATCCGTATCATTCCTCCCCTCACGCTGAGCATACACTCGAGCCTGGCCACCACCCTCAGGTTGAACAGCCACAACATGCGCCACATTCCTCCCACCATCATCTCTGCGCTGAAAGTTACCACGGCCGCGCCCACGACCTCTCTGTGGTGCAACTACCCCAGGAGCACGTCCCTGACCACCACCGGCCAACAAAGGACACTCCCTTCTCACGTGGTCTACCGAACCACAATTCCAGCATGAATTACCTGCCACTGCAACAGGAGCCTAAACCTCTCTCACTGCTCGAGGACAATCTTGCCTCAAATGGCCACGCGATCCACACGTCCAACATGTGTTCTGATCAGCCCTTATCCTATCTCCCTGAACAGGTGCACCATGTCCTCCATTACCACGCCTAGCAGAAGATTGATACCTCTTATCTCGTCCTCTCTTGTTCCATCCACCACCAGAACTATGATCAGCAGCTCTTTTTCCCAAGCTAGAACTAACGCCTCTGGAAGACAAACCCAAGTTCTGCTCGATGTCCTTCGCCCTACTCACAAGCACATCAAAATCTGTATATTCAGCCGCCAGCATAAAAGTCTTCACATCCGTTACCAATCAATAACGGAAACATTCACACCTTTCCCGCTCATTAGGGATTAGCTCAGGTGCATACTGACTAAGACGGACAAACTGGATCTCATATTCAGCTACCGTCATGCTTCTTTGCACAAGGGACATAAATTCTCTTTTCTTCTCATCTAGGTATCACACACCCAGATACTTCCGCTTGAACGCATTCAGGAAAAACATCCAAGTTACATCAATGTCCTCTATTCCAAAGATAGTGGTCGTCTACCACGTATAAGCATCATCATGCAGCAGTGACACTACACAACCCAACTTCTGCACATTATTGCAGTTCATTTTCCCCAAAATCCTCTTGGTGTTTTCCAACCAAAACTCAGATCCTTCTGGAGATAAACCTCTGAACTCAGTCCCTCCCGGACTGCGAAGACGTTCCAAAGGCAATCTCACATTAGCATCACCCTGATGCGCAGCTCCATGAGCTTCAACTACTGCTACCTGAAAGGCTCCAGTAATAGCCTGAATCAACACAATCATGTCAGGAGCAGCTTGCCCCTGCACACCTCCAGCACCAATACCAGCATTATCACCTCCAGCACCCACCACCGCCGGGTGGTCCACCACCAGGGGGAGGAGGTATATCCACAACATTCTCAGCATTCTCTTCATTTTCATTCTGAGCCATAGCTCTTGTATTCATTCTCATCTCTCTACGCGGCCCCATTTACAAGAAAACAATGCACTGACAAAAATGCAATAAACATAATTAGGCTCAACAAGGTAAGTAATCCAAGTACTCAAGCTCTTTTTCGAAAACAATTCCTTTCATTAGTTTTGATATGGCAATGGGATTCCCTAACACATTCCAACATAGCATATCATCACAATTGAAACCATGCATCACAATTCAAACAACACCAAAAGGCATATCATGCAATTACACATACATCATCCACACACAAATCCCAAAGATACGAGAACCTGGCTCTGATACCAACAAATGTAACCCCCTTAGCCCAACCTAGACGGTTGACCCGAACTACGAAGATTACACGGGGAAAATCAAAGTCAACCCTAAAAGTCAACCTTGATTTACGACCCTTTTTTCCTTTTTAATCTTGTCTAGATGCACATTAACCCTAAGTGAGTTCCCATAAAACTTATCTGGTAAGGCACATCGATCGGATAACAAATAGGGACTCAATTGCACTGATTACAAGTTTAGGGACAAAATTGTAATTTTTGTAAAATAGAAGGTCATAACTGATTTTAAGGTTACCAATATGAAACTAGTCACATTACATGCTTCTATGCCAAAATTCAACTTAATTTAACATCCCAAACACCAGCAATTGCAACATCAACATTTTGGACTAAAGTGTAAAGCTTGCAAACTTCAGCACCATTCAAATCAGTGCCCAACGATCACCTGTTTTGAAACACGTACCATCCGTTTCGAAACGCGGGGCATCACACCTCCGTTTTGATACTTGTTCTGAAACACGGCTCTCTAGTAGCCAAAACGTATCGGAACGGCCCAAATCGTTTCGAAACACGAAGGCCATTACAGGCCCCTGTTTCGAAACGCCAGTGGGTGTTTCGATACGGTTTGCCCAGAAAGTGCAGCAAAATCTTGTTTTTCATTCATAAACCCGTTCAAACACCATCTAATGACTCCCTAATCATGTCATCAAGTCATCATATATAAATGGTACATGTTTAGAGCTCCTAAACCCATTCATAGCATCAAACATGGTAAACTCATATTTCTAGAGGCATGCTTCCTAGTCAAGCAAACCAATAAGCAATCCAAACCTCAAACAAGCATTAAAGGCCATTTACAATTCAAGTCAACCAAGGAAAACATGCCACAACCACAGGGAGTTCAATACATCTCCCAAACCAAAGTATAGGTTCCCATTGCCAAATTACCAAAACTAATAGTGTATGAAAACATCACCATACATGAGCTTGGTTTCCCTTGGACACTCTTAGTTTCCTTGTTGCCCTTTAACACTTCAATTATCTGCATTATTGGTAAAAGAGAGAGCGTAAGAACAAATGCTTAGTGAGGCATGCTCTAAGTAAACCAACACAATAATGCATTTTTAGAAAACACTTTCAACAAAGCTCTTAAACCACATGCTCATTTCTTTCTCATGCTACCATGCATACTTTACAAGCATCTCATGCTTCATTATATTCAATTCATTATATTGGCTTTCAAGTGATAGTTCATAACTATTTCAACACAAAACACAATCGGATACGCGGATTACAAGCGTTATCCCACGCGCTTCATACACACTACCGGACTACACAAGGTTCACACTCAAGAGCAATCCCTCCATTGATGTGACACCCGTGGTGGAGTATAACGGTACAATCTTAACCCCTCAACATCACTCATCGGTAGATGTATAATTCCACTACAAGAGTAAGGGACACATACCACAACATCCACACACGGACTTTCAACCACCGTTGTGATCTTACCTCAATCGTTAGGGTACTTGGATGGAGTTTACGGTACAATCACAACCCCTCAACATCCAAGGCGAATTTACTTACGGTGCACCCAATCCTATAGCCGGCTAACTATATCCGATTCAAGTACATTAAAACCATTTCATCACTTGCCAATATACATCAAATACCATCATCAATTCACTATTTTAAAGCATTAATCAAAGTCATTAAACATCATGCAACTCCATGTATTATTACCAAACTAATAACATGTCAAACCAAGTATCTCTTACGTTGAGTATCCTTCAACACATGGCTTTCAAAACCAGCATTAATCATGCTAAAACATGCTTTCAAAACAGAAATTAAACATGCAATTTATAACCAATGCATCAAACCACTTCTTAACACATCCGAGGGAGTTTTTCCGAAAACTTACTCTTGAGCTTAGCTAAGTTGTTTAGACTTAAACTAAGCTCCCAAAACCTCCAAATAATCGTTTCAAAGCTGGAAACCCAACTCCACTCACCAATTACGTTTCACTTGCTTGCCGAAACGCCAATTAAGCTTCCAAAACAACTCTAAAGGTGTCTGAAGATGTCTCCCCTGTTTTAGACACATCAAAGCAGAGGATTAACGCATCATCATGCATTGAAATCTTCAGCCAACACACCTAAACTCACTGCTCTACCTAAAACCAACATTTCGGCTACCAAACACAACGGAAATCACCTCCAAACTCTTCCAAAACTTTACGCATCAAGATACATCACTTCTAATCATTTCTAAACATCAATCACCATAAAAAACAAACCTAAACTCGACCTTATACCTCCAGCTACATCAGAACACCAAAAACACCTCAAAAACCACAATTTTCTTGAGCAAAAACTTAGGAAACACAATCTATTCGGGATTGGATTGATAAAACCTCATTTCTAACATCGTTTAATATCCAAAATACATTAAAGAACCACCTCAAAACAGAGCCCAAACAATCACAACGAAATTCTTCAAGATCTCTTCCAAATCTTGAGTTTTAAGCCAAAAATCAAGTTTCTAACATAAAAACCATTTATAAAACTTAAATTAAGGATTGACAACTTGGGAATTTCAGTAAAGAACTGAGTATTTAGAGGAGGAGAACAATCTTACCTCTAAATGATGATTTCTCCTTGATTTGGGCCAAATTCCATGAAAATTCAATGTGGAAATCAAAAGGATGTGATACAAGATTGATTAGGAACCAATAGATGATAGAAATCTCATCAATTGAAGTGAAAATCTATGTGAAAGTTGCTGGAGAAAAAGTGTTTGGATGATGGGATTTTGAGAGAAAAAGGAATGAGAGAAAATTAGGAAAAAGTAGTTATGAGAATCTAAAAGTAGTTTCCATCTTTATTTTATTTAATTAAAACATTAATTAAATCACCCAAATTAAGGAAAAATATGGAGAAAAACATTTTGGGTAAATTAGCTCCTTAAAGATTCAAAGTTTCAATCCTTTACAAAACAGTCACTACTAAACTTTTCAAAAATCGCATTTTGGTCACTACACCGAAATGTAGTATTTCCAAACCTTATTTTGTAAAATTGATTTCACCACTCTCTTATATATATTAAAAGAGGATTTTTAGACATTTTTCTATATTTTTAAAGCATCCCGAACTAGGCTTTCCCTAAAACCTCCTTTTATATTCGAACCGTTTATCAGACCAGTCCGGTTCAGACCCTAAACTTCTAAGCCCAAAATTGGGGTGTTACAGTTTCGCTGGACCTCTCGATCATCCAAAAGTTCCTGGTGATCCTTGCCTCGATCCTTTATCTCGAAAAGATTGAGCATGAGAAGCAACAATAGTTAGGGTGACAACATATTTGGTTGCATTCAAAGGGCAATCACGAATAAAGTGACCCTGCTCACCACAGTAGTAATATGCTCCAGTCTGCTTACGACATTGACCTGTTGGATGCCTATTCTGACTATAATTGCAAAGTGGATGCTGGTTGCCCCGGTTTGAACCTCTAATATTATCAACAGACGCTGGTTTGGCAAAGGACTGCGTCACAAACTAAGGTCTATCAATGTTTCCAAAATGGGAGGGCTGTGGATAGATATTCTGTTTCGGTCCTTGATATCTCCCTTTCTTGTTCCATCTCAAAGGTAGAGAATCATCCTTGAACCTCTTCTTGGACTTTCCAGACCCACCAGCTCGCTGAGCTCTCTGTGCGGCTTCGGTGGCCTTAACTCAATTCAGTAGATCTTGGAAATCAGAAATGTCTAACGTAGTGAACATAGGGCGTAGTTCATCGTTGAGCCCTGTAATGAACATCCGACACTTTTCTTCCCCATTCTTTATATATTCTACACCATATCAACAATACTTGTAGAAATCATGTATATACTGTTTGATCGGTCGTTCACCTTGTTTGAGATGAACAAATATGCTTCATCTTTCAGCAATGTAAAATTCACTGACATATTTCTTGCAGATTTCTTTAAGAAGAACTCCCATGTCACCGTATCTTCAGAAACTGTTAAAAATGGTAGTTTCCCAGCAATGAAGTGCCTCATCAGCCAGCAAAGCGATGACACACTCAAGTTTATGCTCATCCGAGCACTAGAGTTACTTATTCAGAATTCGCAAGGTGTTATCCAACTAGTATCCGAGAACTTTAGGGTTGTCGTCATCTTGTCCAGTGAAGATATAAGCTTGATACTGTGAGAGCTTATAGATAGGTGCTCGAGTGTATTGAACGACAGGGGCGATTGGTTGCACGATTTGTTCGGTCTGAGCGGTAGGTGCTGCAGGCTTAGTACCGTGAACAAGAGGGTCCTGCAGTTGCGGTGGGTTCTGAGGATTTCCTTCTCTAATCTCCTCTCCATACGTCGAGAAGCCGGTAGCAAGCTCGTCTATATGAGCTTCATTAGTCTCAAACATATCTATATGAAAGATCGGATTAGTCGACAAGTCACAATATACACAATATATAACTCCTAGGTGGCAAAGTAACACAATAACAATGCAACAAGCTTCGGTTTAGTCCTAGAATCGACTAAACTCTAGCTCTGATACCACAAATGTAACACCCCCTTCCCGGTCTGGTTGAGAACTAGGTCGGAAGGTGATATCAATGTTCAGTACAGTAGACAGTGCAATAAAAATTTATTTTTAATATTAACCTTTAAACCAATATCATACAATAACACAATGCCTTAATACAATTTAGTCCAATTAATCCATATGAAGCAATAATTAATCAATCAAGGCTAAATTGCAACTAATACAAGTTTTAGGGACAAAACTGTAAATTCAACAAATTAAGGGTTCTTCAATGCAATCGATTTAACCAAATTGAAATTCACTACATTATTAACATACCTACAAAATTTCATACAATTTGGAGACCATTAGCTTATTTAATTTAATCTTTCGATATTCAATGACTAAACTGTGAACCTTGTAAACTATTTAATATGCCTTTAACTAACTTAACTAACCCCGTAATGAAACACCCTAGGGCTGTTTTGAAACAGGTGAACGATGGTCAACCCTTGTTGACCTTACCCATTATATCGTATCGATATGGGCGTGCCCTGTATCGAAACAAGTTGACTTCCTTTGACTTTGACTCATTTCGATACGCTATAAACCCGTATCGAAACAAAGGATTCAAGTGAAAAAATGTTTTGAAACATCCATGAACTGTTCCGATACGCCCTATTCCTCGGGCTCAATTATGCTTACCCGTATCGAAACGTCATTACCCGTTTCGATACGGCCTGACCTGTAATGACAGATTTTTGCTGGTATTTATTCAGTTTGACCTATTGAACGATGTCCAAATGCAAAAAAAAAACCACACACAATATTTTAATGGTATAAACTACTAGCATGCCAGGTTTCACGATCATACGAATTTATTTACTATGTTTTGACCTTTATGAGCCAAGTATGCACTTTTAAGCCAACAAAAAAGGCCATTTAGGGCTATTAACCATATTACACCATATGCATATCACAAACATGAAAAAATGGGCATAAATGACTAGTTCAACTACTTTGCCACCTTCGTAGGAGTTCTTAAGATCAAAATACATTACTTTGAGATTTGTAGTGACTTGTCTTGTTTTGCCAATCTGATCCTCCGACACATGATCCTTTCAACTTGAAAATGCATGAAATGAGACACGTTAGGCATATGATGCCTAGTGAGGTAGTCATAAGCAATATGAACAACAATATGTCAACTATCAATATATATGATCTCATGATTAACAATGTCAATGATATGCAACAATATACAATGTTTAACATATTCTTTTCATCATTAATCCTTGGATTGAATCAAGATAGTGGATACGCGAATTCCTACACCTCAACCAGTCAATGAATGGTCTAGTCCCTCCGCCTTGCCAATATGACCAATATCAATACACATCCCTCTGCCTCGCCAAATCAATATAGGATGTAGCCTTAGGACCGTAGTCCACCCGTACACTAAGCTCATGAATTCTATGGCATGCCAATTGTATCCAATATCTATCCAAATCCAAGGTTCCAATGTTCATATCCATTTCAATAATCAATGAGTATTCCAATGACCAATGATTTTCAATATTATCAATAGCCAATATATCTCATAATCAATGTTTCATAGTTCAATGTTAATAACAATAATCAATGATGTCTTTGCAATGTTTCTATAACAATGTCTATATCAGTGACAATGTTCAATGACGATACCAATAACTATGTCTGATACTCAATGACAAACTTACCGACACTTACCAAGGTGTCTATTTAATTATCAAATCCAACTTTTTCCAATATCAATGTGAGTAAAATGATCGAACACAACAATAATGGATTTGGGAAGGCTTTTTGCCTAATCCCAAGACTCCGACTACACTCACCTTAACAATCTGAAGCTTTCAAGGCTCTCAGATAACAATACCCTTTCTTCTAGCTTTCGATGGAGACGGTGAAATCTCTTTCTCCACTTCTTGAGCTAGAAAATCAATAGGAGACTACTAGGATCGATATTACGATATCAAAATCAATATAACAACATCAAAATCGATATTCGATTTCAATATAAACAATAACGATGAAATATCCATGGATTGTCAAATCCCTAGCTTGAGATTAAGCTTGATTTATCCATGGAATCCATTAACCATTTGAGGAATATAGCTTACCCGATCGATAGCAACGATTCGATATCAATAGAATAAAAAAACAAAGCTTAAGATTATCTCCAATGGAGGTGTATGCTTCAAGGAGGAAGATGAGGATTAGAGGTGTTTGCTTAGAGATATCCCGGTGAGTTCCTTTTCTTTTTGTTTTGTATAATTTAAGCTATTTAGCTTTCCTTCAATTGAAAGAAAGCTTTCTGACCATCCCACGTAGGTAACATTTATTTGAGGGGCTAATCGCAAGATTAGTCCCTCAACTCACACCATACTATAGTTTTGCTCCATAACTTGCATTTTCTTCAATTTAGTCACTATAATGTGTCGGTACTATTCAACAGGGTCTGATAGCAATGATTTAACTCAATTAGAGTTTGATATCAATAATTAACTAGCCAATATTATATTCAAACTTCATCAATGTATAATTTCCGATCACCAGAACCAAATTCCGGCTAGACCGGTTTTTGGGGTGTTACAAATGATCATCTTCAAATTATGCTTGGTTAGACCATCGAAGTGGTCCCATAGCACTTGCGACTCATGGCATTATGCTTGGCGATGATGTGAGCATACTTCGATGTTTCCTCCGCGTGATTACTCGTCAAATTCTCATTGCATGTTGGTGGACCTTAGTCCGGTAGTGTACATCCACGTTGTCTTCCACCTTTAGGTACCTTCCATCCATGGTAGAAGCTTTTTCTAATTGAGCAACATGCTTTAGAATTGGTCCCCTCTAAATATAGGATGCATGCAACAAATAAATATGCCACACAAACAAAACAAAACCCACACACAAAAAGGTTAATACTCTTTATAAAAAAACAGAAATAAAACCTAAAAGATCCAAAATAATTTAATTGCGTAATAATTCTGGGCAGCCATTCCAACATTCCAGGACATGTCTCCACGAATTATTCTTGCAACTTTGACCAGACTCAACACCCTAGGCTTTTCGCATGGCTCTATTGGGGTAGTCTCTAGATTCTCAAACTTAGTTCGGTTCTAAAAGGGTACTCGAGCTATCCTTGCTTCCCATACTAAGGGTAGCAAGGCCCTCGATTCTCACCCACAACAGGCTTCAAATGAATCGAGTTCAACTTAGGAGGACTCACCACCGATGCCTTCTCGAAGAATCAATATTCTTAAGAAGACAAAGGGATTGAGTCCCAAAGGTACTTGCTAGGCTCATACGAAGAATCAATATTCTTACATGAGCAAAGCATGTTCCCCCCACTTAAACAAACAGGACAAAGCTCGGGTATAGAGCTTAGAATTAAGTCTTAAATGCGTAAAATAGAGTTATATTCATTTAAACGGACAAATAAATTGAACATATTATGAACTTGCAAATTCCATTAGTTTTAAAAAAATCTCTTTTGAAAACCATTTAAAATCAATTTGTGGCCCGACCCTCTTTTATTTTTATTTTAAAAAACAAAAACACTTACCCAACAGAGTCGTCACGCTGTCGCAACCCACTTTTTCAGGAACTTCGACTTTTTGGAAAACTTTTAAAACACAAAGTCACCATCAATCTTTGTTGAAAAGTGTGATTGGATCACTTTAAAATGAGGTTATTTTAATAAAACATTTTGTTTTAATAAAACAACAATTATGGTCTACGAAAACCAGAAAATAGGTTCGGGGGTCGGTTATGCGTGGGGAAGTGTTAGCACCCCACAACGCCCAAAATTGGTACCTAATTGATTTCAAAACCGTTTTCAAAACTAGAATTTGCAAGTTCACGAAGGTTCATCTTTATTTGTACGTTTAATGAATATCAAACTATTTTAACGACCTTATCGCCTCATAAATGAACATTAATCACCGCCAACATTTCTAGCGCTAACCCGTCATACCCATTTAATAAGACACCGCATTAAATTAATTTCACTTTTTAAAACATAGAAATTTAATGTGTTGATGTGAAACCGATATTTTAATTTTTGATATAACTAAAGAACCTAAGGACTAAATTGAAAATGTAAAAACGAATTTTTAAGTCCTCAAACATCCCTATATGATTTAAAGAATATGCCTAAGTTAAAAACTAAGTTTATCAAATATTTTCTAAGTGTTCTTAAAGCCAAAACAATGATTTTCGTGTCCCTGATTCGAAACGGCCTAAGGCGTTTCGAAACAGTTTTGAAACTGTGAACCCATGTTTCGAAATGGGTATCGAAACGATTTCAACACTGCCAACCCATGTTTCGAAACAAGTTTCGAAACGGCTTTAGAACATAGAGACACTGTATCGAAACGACATCTAGTGTTTCGAAACGGCTCTTAAATTGATTTGAAAAATATGACCGTTGAATGTTTTTAACTGATTTTTAACAAACCATTAAGGCGTATCGAAACGATTTCAAGGCGTTTCGATACGACCCTTAACAGTGGCAAAATGTTTCGAAACAAGTTTCGAAACGGGCTCTTAGCGTATCGAAACTGGTCTAGCCGTTTCGATACGGGCTATTTAATGCACCCCAACGACTCTTTCTATTTTGGTCAGTTTCGAAACAGGGTCGGGCGTTTCGAAACGGTTGGTTACAGACTGCATTTATGGAGGGAAGATAACACCCCCAATGACTCTATTGATGAATGCAACAACCACAACGGCTAGAAATGTAACCCCCTTAACCCGGCCTAGACGGTTGACCCGAATTAAGAAAGTCACACGGGGAAAACCAAAGTCAACCCGAAAGTCAACCTTGATTAACGACCCTTTTTTTTCTTTTTAAACTTGTCTAGATGCACATTAACCTTATATATGATCATTCAAACAACATGCTCAAAGATCATAAACATCAGAGATCAAACAGGGACCCAATTGAACAATTTACAACTTTAGGGACCAAATTGTAAATTCTGTAAATTATAAGGACTTAACCCAAATTAGAGTTACCATCTTGAGATTAATCAGGTTTCATGCTTCACTGCCAAATTTCAGCTCAAACGGACATCCCAAACTCATACAATTGCACAAACAACATTCAGGACCAAAACGTAAACATTCCAAAACATATAACTGCCAATGTCAGCCCCCAACGGTCAGGTGTTCCGAAATAGGAAGAACCTGTTTCGAAACGCGGGGCCGTTCCGCAACGCGTACTGAAACGTGGGCTGGCAGAGAGCTTTCCGTTTCGGACCACAACAAACTTGTCCAGATATTCATGAAACACACGATTCATCATGTCCATGAAAGCAGCAGGGGCATTTGTCAAACCAAACGACATCACAAGGAACTCATAATGCCCATACCTTGTCCTGAAAGCTGTCTTAGGCACATCCACATCCTTCACCTTCAACTGATAATACCCTGACCTCAAGTCAATCTTAGAGAACACTGCTGCTCCCCGAAATTGATCAAAGAGATCATCAATCCTCGGCAAAGGATACCGATTCTTGATAGTCAACTTATTCAGCTGACGGTAATCAATGCACATTCTCATAGTGCCATCCTTCTTCTTCACAAACAACACCGGTGCTCCCCAAGGTGACACACTTGGCCGAATGAAACCATGATCAAGCAACTCTTGCAACTGCGTCTTCAGCTCCTTCAGCTCCTTAGGTGCCATTCTATAAGGGGTAATGGACACAGGAGTCGTATTCTCATACAGCTCAATTCCAAACTCCACCTCACGATTAGGAGGTAAACCAGGCAACTCCTCAGGAAACACACCAGGAAACTCCTTCACAACTCTGATATCTTGCACACGCAACTCCTTAGAACTAGGATTCATCACAAAAGCTAGGTAAGCTTCACAACCTTGTCTCAGCATCCTGCTCGCTTCCAAGGTAGAAACCACATTTGCAAGAAACTTCACATTCTCACCAACCACAACAACTTCATAATCATCCGCAAGCTTCAACGAAACTCGCTTATTTTCACAATCCACAACAGCACGATGCTCAGCAAGCCAATCCATACCAAGGATTACATCAAAACCATAGAAAGGCAACTCCATAAGGTCAACATGAAAAACATGTTCTTGAACAACCAAAGGACACTTTCTATACAGCTTTCGAGTCACAACAGTCTCACCAAAAGAACTAGTGACACGAACACCAACATCCAAAGACTCAACAGGCAAACCAAGCAATTCAGCATGCTCACGCAAAATATATGAATGCGTAGATCCAGAATCTATCAAGGAAAGCAATGACAAGGATTGCAAAGTAAAAGTACCTGCAATCACATCTGCATCATTCCTCCCCTCCCGCTGAGCATACACCCTAGCTTGACCTCCACCTTCAGGCTGAATAGCCACAACATGGGCCACTCCTCGGCCACCTTCCTCTCTCCGCTGGAAATTACCGCGGCCGCGCCCACGACCTCTCTGCGGTGCAGCAACAACAGGTGCACGCACTTGGCCACCATCCAACATAGGACACTCCCTCCTCAAATGATCCGCAGATCCACAATTCCAGCACCCATTACCAGCTGCCGCAACAGGAGCTTGCACCTCCCTCACAGCACGAGGACAATCATGCTTCATATGACCACGTGATCCACAAATCCAACAAGCACTCGGATAAGCTCTAACATTGCCTCCCCGAGCAGGTGCACCACCACCCCTCTTAGCTGAGGACTGATACTTTTGATCACGTCCCCTCTTGTTCCGTCCACCACCGGAACTATATTCAGCTGCTCGCTTTCCAGAACTTGCTCCAGCACCTCTAGCAGATAAACCCAAGTTCATCTCAATATCCTTGGCTCGGCCCACCAACACATCAAAATCATCATACTCGGTAGCCAACACATACATCTTCACATCCGTCACTAAACCATAACGGAATCTTTCGCACCTCGCCCGCTCATCAGGTACCAGCTCAGGTGCATACTGACTGAGTCGCACAAACTGCACTTCATACTCAGCCACAGTCATGCTCCCCTGGGTAAGAGACATGAACTCACGCTTCTTTTCATCCAGGTACCTCACACCAAGATACCTCCTCTTGAACACATTCTGAAAGAATGTCCAAGTTATGTCAGCTTCAGCCATTCCAGCTATAGTGGTCGTCCACCACGTATAAGCATCATCCTGCAGCAAGGACACAACACACCCCAGCTTTTGCACATCAGTGCAACTCATCTGACCCAAGATCCTTTTGGTACTTTCCATCCAGGACTCAGAACCTTCAGCAGACATACCCCTGAACTCAGTCCCACCAAGACTGCGCAAACGCTCCAAAGGTAGTCTAACTCCAGCATCACCCTGATGCCCAGCTCCTTGAGCTCCAACTACTGCCGCTCGAAAAGCACCAGCAATAGCTTGTACCAACATCGTCATATCAGGCATAGCTTGCCCCTGACCAACCTCAGGTCCAGCAGCTCCAGCACCACCTGCAGCTTCAGCTCTTTCTCCCTCAGCACCACCACCAGGTGGAGGAGGAGGTAACACAACACTTCCCGCATTCTCCTCATTCTCATTCTCATTCGGAGCCGTAGCTCGCATATTACTTCTCAACTCTCTACGTGGTGCCATACTTTAACCATGCAATCACAATGCAAATAAACAAAGTCAGGCCCAGCAAGGTAAGCAATCCAAGTACTCAAGCTCAATTTCACTTAAAACCAACATCATTTCATTAGCTTTGATTTGGCAATGGGTACCCACAACATGCTTCATCATCGCATACAACTCAATCGCATCAAAATCACATACTACTCATCATGCTTTCACTCAACAAGCATACAAGATATACATATTTCAATCATGCACACATTCATTCCCAATTACTCGAGAACTCAGCTCTGATACCACCAAATGTAACCCCCTTAACCCGGCCTAGACGGTTGACCCGAATTAAGAAAGTCACACGGGGAAAACCAAAGTCAACCCGAAAGTCAACCTTGATTAACGACCATTTTTTTTCTTTTTAAACTTGTCTAGATGCACATTAACCTTAGATATGATCATTCAAACAACATGCTCAAAGATCATAAACATCAGAGATCAAACAGGGACCCAATTGAACAATTTACAACTTTAGGGACCAAATTGTAAATTCTATAAATTATAAGGACTTAACCCAAATTAGAGTTACCATCTTGAGATTAATCAGGTTTCATGCTTCACTACCAAATTTCAGCTCAAACGGACATCCCAAACTCATACAATTGCACAAACAACATTCAGGACCAAAACGTAAACATTCCAAAACATATAACTGCCAATGTCAGCCCCCAACGGTCAGGTGTTCCGAAACAGGAAGAACCTGTTTCGAAACGCGGGGCCGTTTCGCAACGCGTACCGAAACGTGGGCTGGCAGAGAGCTTTCCGTTTCGGAACGGTGTCTCCCATTTCGGACGCCTGGGTTGCTACAAGGCACCCGTTCCGAAACGGTGGCAACTGTTCCGAAACGACCTGCACAGAATGCAGCAAAAAGCTTGCTTAAACACACAATTGATCAACCATACATGCTCCAAACGCTACCAAACTTTACCAGCATGAAATTCAACATATAAGAGACATGTTTGCATCAACCAATCATCAATTAAGCATCAAATATGAAAAGCCCCAATTCTATAAGCATGCTTCCTACTCAAGCAAACCATTCAAGCATAAAACCTCCAAACCAAGCACATAATGGCCAAATGCAAATCCAGCATCAACAACAACATATAACAACTTAGGGAGTTCCAAACATCTCCCAAAACATCCACATAGGTCCCCCATTGCCAAATGCCAAAAGCTAAAAGTGTTTAAGAAAACCTTCCCATAATTGAGCTTAACTTCCACTTGATTGCTTGCCTTCCTTGCTGCCCTCAATGCACCTTAATGCTCTACATTATTGGTTTAAGAAAACGAAGAGAGCGTAAGCAAAAGCTTAGTGAGGAATGCTCATTAAAAACCATTCAATAATGCATTTATAAATCTCATTTATAAATCATGCTTCAAGCAACATTAAACATGTTCTTAAACATTTAAAACAAGCATCTCATGCTTCAAATTCATTTAACATGCTCATTAACAAATCAAACAAGCATCTCACACTTCTATTCATAATAAGTCATATTGGCAACAAGTGATACAATTCTCATAAGATTCACACATGGACTTTTAAACACCATTGTAATCTTATCCCCATGGAATTTTAAACACCATGGACCCATGGACTTTTAAACACCATGGCAAGGACCACACAAGGACTTTTAACCACCTTTGTGTCCTTAACAAGAATCTCCCAAGGACTTTTAACCACCTTGGAGTTCTTAAGTAACCAAGGCTTTCCAAGGACTTTTAACCACCTTGAGCCTTAACCATGAACCCTCCAAGGACTTTTAACCACCTTGATGTTCATAAACTTTCTAAGATCCACACAAGGACTTTTAACCACCTTTGTGATCTTACCAAGAACCATCCAAGGACTTTTAACCACCTTGATGTTCTTAAATATACAAGGCTCACACAAGGACTTTTAACCACCTTTGTGACCTTAACATCACTTGCCAATATGCATCATTATCATCGTTATATCCACTGTTTTAAAGCATTAAACCAAGCCATAAACATCATGCATTTTAAGCATCAAACCACATTTAAACAATGTTCAAAAACAAGGAACTCTTACCTTGAGCTTCCTTCAACATATGGCTTACAAAATCAGCAATTACCATGCTAAATCATGCTTTCAAAACAGAATTTAAAACATGCAATAAACCACATTGCATAACAATCAAACCATGGCCACCACTAGAGAGTTTTCCGAAAACTTACACTTGAGCTTAGTAAAGTTGTTTAGACTTAAACTAAGCTCCCAAGACATTGGTTTCAAAGCCGAAAACCCAATTTCACTCACCGATTCCACTTCGCCTCTTGCCGAAGCACAAATTAAGCTTCCGGATCACCTTCTCTTGGATCCAAAGATGACTCCCCTGTTTTAAACACATCAAAGCAGAGGATTAATGCATCATCATGCATTAATAGCTTCAATGAAAGCACCTAAACTCGCTGCTCTCATCCACACTCCATTTTCGGCCACCAAACACAACCGAAAATGCATCCAAACAACTCCTCAACAAAGCCCAGCCATAAACCATCAAAACTAAACATCCTTTAACATCATTTAACACCTAAAAAGAACCTATTAACATCCTTTTACCTCCAGCAACAACAGATCCACAAGATCACTCCAAACAACCAAGAATCACAAGCTAAACTTAGGAAATTCAACCTATCCGGGATTGCATTAATTAAAACTCAATTCCATATCATTGTAACATTCATTTATCATCAAATTAACACCTTAAAACACAGCCCAATCAAATCCAACGAAAATCCATCAAAAATCATCAAATCTTGCATTTAAAGCCAAGATCCATCCCACAACTTAAAAACCACTTATAAAACATCAATTTAGGATTAAGAACTTAGGAATTTCAGTAAAGAACTGAGAGTTTAGAGGAGAAGGACGTTTTTACCTCCAAACTTGAGTTTCTCCTCTTTTAGAACCAAAAAGCTTGAAGAATCAACTAACAAATGGTGAGGTTTTGTTGATGTAATGATTAGCAATCAAAAGAGGATTGAAAAGAGAGATTTAAGTGATGAAATCAGAAGAAAATCTCTGGAGAGAAAGTGTTTGGGTTGAGAGAAAATGAGAGAAAAGGAAAATGAGATTTTAGGAAAATTAGTTAGAAATAACTTCCCTCCACTTTCTTTATGTTTAAAAATCAGAATTAATTCACAAAATATCTTAGAAAAAATCTGGAGAAACTCCCTTTGGGTAAATAGCTCCTTAAAGATTCAAAGTTTCAATCCCTTTTAAAACAGTCACACAACTTTCAAAAATTACATTTTGGTCACTAGCCAAAATGTCACCCTTCCAAACCTCATTTTGTAAAATTGAATTCACAGTTCACTTATATATATTAAAAGATGATTTTAGAACATTTTTCCATATTTTTAATGCAACCCGAACTAGGCTTTCCTAATTCCACCTTTTTAGATTCGAACAGCACTTTGACCGAACCGGTCAATGCCCAAAACTTCTAAGCCCAAAACCGGGGCGTTACAACTCTCCCCCTTAAGAAATTTCGTCCTCGAAATTTACCTGAAGGAAAGAGATAAGGAAACTGCTTCAGCATGTCTTCCTTCCGCTCCCACGTGGCTTCCTCAACACCACGATGCTTCCACAGCACCTTTACCAACTCAATGGCCTTGCCACGAAGAACCTTGCTATCCGAATTCAGAACCTTCATCGGTTCCTCATCATAGGTCAAATCCGGATTCAATTCCACTTCCTCCACAGGCATCACATGCGAAGGATCTGATCTATACTTCCGGAGCATAGAAACATGAAACACATCATGAATCTTCTCCAACTCTTGAGGTAGCCTCAACTTGTACGCAACAGGACCCACACGCTCAACCACCTCATATGGTCCAATGTACCTAGGGCTCAACTTACCCTTCCGGCCAAACCTCATCACTTTTTTCCAAGGCGAAACCTTCAAGAACACACGGTCACCCACCGCATACTCTATCTCCTTACGCTTCAAATCCGCGTAAGACTTTTGCCGATCAGAAGCTGCCTTCAAACGCTCACAAATGAGCTTCACCTTCTCGGTGGTTCCTTTCAATAAAGCCGGCATCGAAACCAACTTCTGACCCGTTTCAGCCCAACAAAGAGGAGTCCTACACTTCCTCCCGTACAAAGCCTCATAAGGTGCCATTTGTATACTCGCCTGATAACTATTGTTATAGGCAAACTCTACCAAAGGAAAATGCTTCTCCCAAGAGCCCTGGAACTCAATCACGCAGCACCTCAACATATCCTCCAAAATCTGGATAACACGCTCTGACTGACCATCCGACTGAGGATGATAGGAGGTACTGAAATTCAACCTTGTACCCAAAGCTTGATGCAAACACTGCCAGAAACGCGATGTGAACCTCGGATCCCTATCCGACACAATCGACTTAGGCACCCCATGCAGCCGCACAATCTCAGCAATGTACAGCTCTGCAAGCTTATCCAAAGAAAACATAGTATGCACAGGCAAGAAATGCGCACACTTCGTCAGGCGATCCACAATCACCCACACCGAATTCTTCTTCGATGGAGACAAAGGTAAACCAGATACAAAATCCATGGTAACCCTTTCCCACTTCCATTCAGGGATTCTCAACGGTTGCAACAACCCTGAAGGAACCTGATGCTCAGCCTTAACTCGCTGACACACCAAACACTTGCTCACAAACTCCGCAACATCCTTTTTCAAACCCACCCAATAGTACTCATCACGAAGATCACGATACATCTTAGTACTACCAGGGTGCATAGCAAAAGGACTACTATGACCTTCAGTCAGAATAGCACGCCTCAATTCAGCATCATTGGGCACTACTATCCGACTCCCAAAACACAACACACCATCATCATTAAAACAGAAATCCGAAGGCCTACCCTCCGTGATATCTTGAACATGAGACACCAAGGAATCATCCAGCAACTGCTTTTCCTTGATCAACTGAACCAAAGATAGTTTCACTTGCAACTCCGCTACAAGACCACCGTCTCGCGAAATACTCAAACTGGCAAACATAGCCCTCAGCTCAACAGCTACCTTCCTACTCAAGGCATCTGCTACCACATTAGCTTTCCCAGGATGGTACTCAATCGTCAGATCATAATCCTTGAGCAACTCCAACCAACGCCGTTGCCTAAGATTCAACTCCTTCTGAGACATTAGATACCTCAAACTCTTGTGATCCGTGTACACAGTACACTTCTCACCATACAGATAATGTCTCTAGATTTTCAGAGCAAAAACCACTGCAGCCAACTCAATATCATGCGTAGGATAATTGCGCTCATGCACTTTCAGCTGCCGCGATGCATAAGCCACAACCTTACCCTCTTGCATCAGCACACATCCCAAACCAACATAGGACGCATCACTGTAGACCACAAACTCTTTTCCTGATTCAGGCTGAACCAAGATAGGAGCTTGCGTCAAAGCCGCCTTCAGCTTCTCAAAAGCCTGCTGTCTCGCTTCCGTCCACTCATACTTAACATCTTTTTGCAACAACTTTGTCAAAGGTGCAGCAATCTTAGAAAAACCATCCACAAACCTCCGATAGTATCCTTCCAAACCAAGGAAACTACGGACCTCATGAACAGACTTAGGAACCTTCCAGTTCATCACCGCCTCAATCTTCTGAGGATCCACACGAATCCCCTCAGCAGAAACCACATGCCCAAGAAACACCACCTCCTTAAGCCAGAACTCACACTTGCTCAGCTTAGCATAAAGCTGATTCTCCAACAAAGCTTGCAACACAACCCTCAAATGCTCTTCATGCTCCTCCTCAGTACGCGAGTACACGAGGATATCATCAATGAACACCACAACAAACTTGTCCAGATATTCATGAAACACACGATTCATCATGTCCATGAAAGCAGCAGGGGCATTTGTCAAACCAAACGACATCACAAGGAACTCATAATGCCCATACCTTGTCCTGAAAGCTGTCTTAGGCACATCCACATCCTTCACCTTCAACTGATAATACCCTGACCTCAAGTCAATCTTAGAGAACACTGCTGCTCCCCGAAATTGATCAAAGAGATCATCAATCCTCGGCAAAGGATACCGATTCTTGATAGTCAACTTATTCAGCTGACGGTAATCAATGCACATTCTCATAGTGCCATCCTTCTTCTTCACAAACAACACCGGTGCTCCCCAAGGTGACACACTTGGCCGAATGAAACCATGATCAAGCAACTCTTGCAACTGCGTCTTCAGCTCCTTCAGCTCCTTAGGTGCCATTCTATAAGGGGTAATGGACACAGGAGTCGTATTCTCATACAGCTCAATTCCAAACTCCACCTCACGATTAGGAGGTAAACCAGGCAACTCCTCAGGAAACACACCAGGAAACTCCTTCACAACTCTGATATCTTGCACACGCAACTCCTTAGAACTAGGATTCATCACAAAAGCTAGGTAAGCTTCACAACCTTGTCTCAGCATCCTGCTCGCTTCCAAGGTAGAAACCACATTTGCAAGAAACTTCACATTCTCACCAACCACAACAACTTCATAATCATCCGCAAGCTTCAACGAAACTCGCTTATTTTCACAATCCACAACAGCACGATGCTCAGCAAGCCAATCCATACCAAGGATTACATCAAAACCATAGAAAGGCAACTCCATAAGGTCAACATGAAAAACATGTTCTTGAACAACCAAAGGACACTTTCTATACAGCTTTCGAGTCACAACAGTCGCACCAAAAGAACTAGTGACACGAACACCAACATCCAAAGACTCAACAGGCAAACCAAGCAATTCAGCATGCTCACGCAAAATATATGAATGCGTAGATCCAGAATCTATCAAGGAAAGCAATGACAAGGATTGCAAAGTAAAAGTACCTGCAATCACATCTGCATCATTCCTCCCCTCCCGCTGAGCATACACCCTAGCTTGACCTCCACCTTCAGGCTGAATAGCCACAACATGGGCCACTCCTCGGCCACCTTCCTCTCTCCGCTGGAAATTACCGCGGCCGCGCCCACGACCTCTCTGCGGTGCAGCAACAACAGGTGCACGCACTTGGCCACCATCCAACATAGGACACTCCCTCCTCAAATGATCCGCAGATCCACAATTCCAGCACCCATTACCAGCTGCCGCAACAGGAGCTTGCACCTCCCTCACAGCACGAGGACAATCACGCTTCATATGACCACGTGATCCACAAATCCAACAAGCACTCGGATAAGCTCTAACATTGCCTCCCCGAGCAGGTGCACCACCACCCCTCTTAGCTGAGGACTGATACTTTTGATCACGTCCCCTCTTGTTCCGTCCACCACCGGAACTATATTCAGCTGCTCGCTTTCCAGAACTTGCTCCAGCACCTCTAGCAGATAAACCCAAGTTCATCTCAATATCCTTGGCTCGGCCCACCAACACATCAAAATCATCATACTCGGTAGCCAACACATACATCTTCACATCCGTCACTAAACCATAACGGAATCTTTCGCACCTCGCCCGCTCATCAGGTACCAGCTCAGGTGCATACTGACTGAGTCGCACAAACTGCACTTCATACTCAGCCACAGTCATGCTCCCCTGGGTAAGAGACATGAACTCACGCTTCTTTTCATCCAGGTACCTCACACCAAGATACCTCCTCTTGAACACATTCTGAAAGAATGTCCAAGTTATGTCAGCTTCAGCCATTCCAGCTATAGTGGTCGTCCACCACGTATAAGCATCATCCTGCAGCAAGGACACAACACACCCCAGCTTTTGCACATCAGTGCAACTCATCTGACCCAAGATCCTTTTGGTACTTTCCATCCAGGACTCAGAACCTTCAGCAGACATACCCCTGAACTCAGTCCCACCAAGACTGCGCAAACGCTCCAAAGGTAGTCTAACTCCAGCATCACCCTGATGCCCAGCTCCTTGAGCTCCAACTACTGCCGCTCGAAAAGCACCAGCAATAGCTTGTACCAACATCGTCATATCAGGCATAGCTTGCCCCTGACCAACCTCAGGTCCAGCAGCTCCAGCACCACCTGCAGCTTCAGCTCTTTCTCCCTCAGCACCACCACCAGGTGGAGGAGGAGGTAACACAACACTTCCCGCATTCTCCTCATTCTCATTCTCATTCGGAGCCGTAGCTCGCATATTACTTCTCAACTCTCTACGTGGTGCCATACTTTAACCATGCAATCACAATGCAAATAAACAAAGTCAGGCCCAGCAAGGTAAGCAATCCAAGTACTCAAGCTCAATTTCACTTAAAACCAACATCATTTCATTAGCTTTGATTTGGCAATGGGTACCCACAACATGCTTCATCATCGCATACAACTCAATCGCATCAAAATCACATACTACTCATCATGCTTTCACTCAACAAGCATACAAGATATACATATTTCAATCATGCACACATTCATTCCCAATTACTCGAGAACTCAGCTCTGATACCACCAAATGTAACCCCCTTAACCCGGCCTAGACGGTTGACCCGAATTAAGAAAGTCACACGGGGAAAACCAAAGTCAACCCGAAAGTCAACCTTGATTAACGACCATTTTTTTTCTTTTTAAACTTGTCTAGATGCACATTAACCTTAGATATGATCATTCAAACAACATGCTCAAAGATCATAAACATCAGAGATCAAACAGGGACCCAATTGAACAATTTACAACTTTAGGGACCAAATTGTAAATTCTGTAAATTATAAGGACTTAACCCAAATTAGAGTTACCATCTTGAGATTAATCAGGTTTCATGCTTCACTACCAAATTTCAGCTCAAACGGACATCCCAAACTCATACAATTGCACAAACAACATTCAGGACCAAAACGTAAACATTCCAAAACATATAACTGCCAATGTCAGCCCCCAACGGTCAGGTGTTCCGAAACAGGAAGAACCTGTTTCGAAACGCGGGGCCGTTTCGCAACGCGTACCGAAACGTGGGCTGGCAGAGAGCTTTCCGTTTCGGAACGGTGTCTCCCATTTCGGACGCCTGGGTTGCTACAAGGCACCCGTTCCGAAACGGTGGCAACTGTTCCGAAACGACCTGCACAGAATGCAGCAAAAAGCTTGCTTAAACACACAATTGATCAACCATACATGCTCCAAACGCTACCAAACTTTACCAGCATGAAATTCAACATATAAGAGACATGTTTGCATCAACCAATCATCAATTAAGCATCAAATATGAAAAGCCCCAATTCTATAAGCATGCTTCCTACTCAAGCAAACCATTCAAGCATAAAACCTCCAAACCAAGCACATAATGGCCAAATGCAAATCCAGCATCAACAACAACATATAACAACTTAGGGAGTTCCAAACATCTCCCAAAACATCCACATAGGTCCCCCATTGCCAAATGCCAAAAGCTAAAAGTGTTTAAGAAAACCTTCCCATAATTGAGCTTAACTTCCACTTGATTGCTTGCCTTCCTTGCTGCCCTCAATGCACCTTAATGCTCTACATTATTGGTTTAAGAAAACGAAGAGAGCGTAAGCAAAAGCTTAGTGAGGAATGCTCATTAAAAACCATTCAATAATGCATTTATAAATCTCATTTATAAATCATGCTTCAAGCAACATTAAACATGTTCTTAAACATTTAAAACAAGCATCTCATGCTTCAAATTCATTTAACATGCTCATTAACAAATCAAACAAGCATCTCACACTTCTATTCATAATAAGTCATATTGGCAACAAGTGATACAATTCTCATAAGATTCACACATGGACTTTTAAACACCATTGTAATCTTATCCCCATGGAATTTTAAACACCATGGACCCATGGACTTTTAAACACCATGGCAAGGACCACACAAGGACTTTTAACCACCTTTGTGTCCTTAACAAGAATCTCCCAAGGACTTTTAACCACCTTGGAGTTCTTAAGTAACCAAGGCTTTCCAAGGACTTTTAACCACCTTGAGCCTTAACCATGAACCCTCCAAGGACTTTTAACCACCTTGATGTTCATAAACTTTCCAAGATCCACACAAGGACTTTTAACCACCTTTGTGATCTTACCAAGAACCATCCAAGGACTTTTAACCACCTTGATGTTCTTAAATATACAAGGCTCACACAAGGACTTTTAACCACCTTTGTGACCTTAACATCACTTGCCAATATGCATCATTATCATCGTTATATCCACTGTTTTAAAGCATTAAACCAAGCCATAAACATCATGCATTTTAAGCATCAAACCACATTTAAACAATGTTCAAAAACAAGGAACTCTTACCTTGAGCTTCCTTCAACATATGGCTTACAAAATCAGCAATTACCATGCTAAATCATGCTTTCAAAACAGAATTTAAAACATGCAATAAACCACATTGCATAACAATCAAACCATGGCCACCACTAGAGAGTTTTCCGAAAACTTACACTTGAGCTTAGTAAAGTTGTTTAGACTTAAACTAAGCTCCCAAGACATTGGTTTCAAAGCCGAAAACCCAATTTCACTCACCGATTCCACTTCGCCTCTTGCCGAAGCACAAATCAAGCTTCCGGATCACCTTCTCTTGGATCCAAAGATGACTCCCCTGTTTTAAACACATCAAAGCAGAGGATTAATGCATCATCATGCATTAATAGCTTCAATGAAAGCACCTAAACTCGCTGCTCTCATCCACACTCCATTTTCGGCCACCAAACACAACCGAAAATGCATCCAAACAACTCCTCAACAAAGCCCAGCCATAAACCATCAAAACTAAACATCCTTTAACATCATTTAACACCTAAAAAGAACCTATTAACATCCTTTTACCTCCAGCAACAACAGATCCACAAGATCACTCCAAACAACCAAGAATCACAAGCTAAACTTAGGAAATTCAACCTATCCGGGATTGCATTAATTAAAACTCAATTCCATATCATTTTAACATTCATTTATCATCAAATTAACACCTTAAAACACAGCCCAATCAGATCCAACGAAAATCCATCAAAAATCATCAAATCTTGCATTTAAAGCCAAGATCCATCCCACAACTTAAAAACCACTTATAAAACATCAATTTAGGATTGAGAACTTAGGAATTTCAGTAAAGAACTGAGAGTTTAGAGGATAAGGACGTTCTTACCTCCAAACTTGAGTTTCTCCTCTTTTAGAACCAAAAAGCTTGAAGAATCAACTAACAAATGGTGAGGTTTTGTTGATGTAATGATTAGCAATCAAAAGAGGATTGAAAAGAGAGATTTAAGTGATGAAATCAGAAGAAAATCTCTGGAGAGAAAGTGTTTGGGTTGAGAGAAAATGAGAGAAAAGGAAAATGAGATTTTAGAAAAATTAGTTAGAAATAACTTCCCTCCACTTTCTTTATGTTTAAAAATCAGAATTAATTCACAAAATATCTTAGAAAAAATCTGGAGAAACTCCCTTTGGGTAAATAGCTCCTTAAAGATTCAAAGTTTCAATCCCTTTTAAAACAGTCACGCAACTTTCAAAAATTACATTTTGGTCACTAGCCAAAATGTCACCCTTCCAAACCTCATTTTGTAAAATTGAATTCACAGTTCACTTATATATATTAAAAGATGATTTTAGAACATTTTTCCATATTTTTAATGCAACCCGAACTAGGCTTTCCTAATTCCACCTTTTTAGATTCGAACAGCACTTTGACCGAACCGGTCAACGCCCAAAACTTCTAAGCCCAAAACCGGGGCGTTACAAGAAATCAATGAGAAGGTATAAAAGGGACCTCTAAAAGCCTCAGTAACAACTATTGATCCAAAAGCAAACATCCAAACATCAAATCCAAGCATTAGTGCCTAAATCCCATTATTGTCTAGAAACCCCAATTGTATTTTTCATTCTTATCATTTCAATTGGGTTGAGTGCTTGTAATTGGGCTACAATTTGTATTGAGAGATACTTGCTTAGCCAACAAATTCTTTGTTATATTTGTGTGAGGATTGGGTCAAATTTTGGGTAGAAAATTTGACCGAAAATTGTAAGGGTTGCCTCTTTATCCTAGAAAAGGGGAAGAGCAATTAGTGGAATTGTTGCAAATCCTTAGTGAAGCTAAGGTAGTGGATGTAGAGTTCATTTGGAACTTGAACCACTATGAAATTCCTTGTCTACCTTTTTAATTTGCAATTTCCACCACCTAGAACTTTAAAAATCCAATTCACCCCCTCGTGGTTCATTTCGATCATTCGATCCACTCAACAATTGGTATCAGAGCCTACCTCTTTGAGGATTAACAACCATAAGAGGAGTTCCTGGGAAGAGTGTGATCATCCAAAAATCAAGAGATGGCTTCTACCTCCGGTTCGAGCATGTATGAGTCTCAATCCACTACAAAACCACCATTCTTCAATGGTGACAACTATCCATTTTGGAAGAATAGAATGCGTCTCTTCATCAAGTCCAATGACTACTTGGTTTGGGATGTGATTGAAGATGGCCCTTACATTCCATTGAAGTAAGATAGTGAAGGGAAGATGGTTTTGAAGAAAAAGGTGGAGATGAGTGAAGAAGAAAGGAAGAAGATCCAAATAAATGACAAAGCTCTCCACATGCTCTTTTGTTCATTCGGTCCGGACATCTACTCCAAAGTATCATCCATTGAGAGTGTCAAAGAAGTGTGCGACACTCTTGAGACTACCTATGAGGGAACCAATGATGTCAAGGAAACTAAGATTGGAATTCTCAATCTTAGTTATGAAAATTTCAAGATGGAGCCCGATGAGACGGTGTCCAAGATGTTTGATCGTTTCTCCACCATAGTCAATGGGCTCAAAGGATTTGGAGAGACAATATCGGAAGACAAGCTTGTCCGGAAGCTACTTTATTCACTTCTCGAATCTTGGGATGGGAAGAGAACCGCCATCATAGAAGCTAAAAATTTGAAGACTTTAAAACTTGATGAGCTAGTGGGTTCTCTCCTTACTATGAGATTATGAAGCAAGGAAGGGAAGAAGAGAAGAAGAAGGAAGAGAAGAGAGTAGAAAAGCTAGAGGTTGAAAAGAATAAGAAGATGGGAATAGCTCTCAAATCTTCATTACTTGAGGAGAGCTCTTCTAGTGAGGAGGATGAACTAGAAGAATTGGCTATGATAGCCAAATGTTTCTCACGCTTTATGAGGTCCAACCGGGGAAGAAAAATTCAAAGGAAGATGGACTTCAAAGGTAAAACAAAGAATCAAGGGATCAAATCATTTGCTTCGAGTGCAATAAACCCAGCCACATACGTTCGGAGTGCCCTCAACTCAAGAAGAAGGGCTTTGAGAAGAAGAAGAAGCTCAAAGCCAAGGTTGCTACTTGGAGTGATGAGGAGTCATCCGAGGATGACGAACAAGAAGTGGCCAACCTTTGCCTCATGGCACTTGAGGAAGATTCCTCCATGGTAACCTCTAACTCATCATCTTTAGATTTTACATATGATGAATTAAATGATGCATATGATGAGTTGCAAGAGGTCTATGATGAATTAGTTGAGAAATACAAGGAGTCGGTCATTAGGAATAAAAAAATTATTTTGGAACTAAATGATAAAAATGACTCACACTCTCAAGCTAATCTAAAATTTGAGAAAAGGATATTAGGGTTGAAAGATGAACTAAAATTCTTTCAAGATGAAAATATTGACCTTATTAATCTTTTATCTCAATGTAATAGTGAACACCAAAAGGTGTTAGATGAGTTAAATAAGCTCAAAGAGTCTTTTAAAAATGTTGGTAGTGTCAAGCATGAAATAGGTGAATCTTCAAAAACAAACCAACCTAAGAAAAAGACTAATTACTACAAACAAGGTAGCTTTCCTAGACATAGTAGAACTAAAAGGATTAGAAGTGTATGTGTTCCTAAGGAACTTGTAAAATCTAATAACATTGTTGCTATGTCATCTTGGATTCCTAAGGGAACCAAGGTTGTGGGAGCTAACACTCATGGACCCAAAATGATTTGGGTGCCAAAAACAAAAGCTTAATATCTTTGTTTGTAGGGGGAGCATTGCTACAAGGCCAAAGCACAAAGTCAAAACTCATGGTACCTTGATAGTGGATGCTCAAGGCATATGACCGGAGACAAGAGTAGATTCATGGATCTAAAGCTAAAAAGTAGAGGAGTGGTGACATTTGGTGACAACTCCAAAGGCCACATTAAAGGTATTAGCTCCATAGGTAATCACTCTACTATTCTCATTGAAAATGTCTTGTATGTCGATGGTCTTAAACATAACTTATTGAGCATAAGTCAATTGTGTGATAAAGGATTTAATGTTTTATTTGATAAAAATGGGTGCAAAATCGTTGACATTAAGTCTAATAATATTATCCTCATAGGTCATCACATAGGGAACATATACATGGTGCATCTAGATGACATACATACATCTCATGCATGCTTAGTAGCACAAAATGAAAATGATGCATGGTTGTGGCATAGGAAACTAGGACATGCTAGCATTAGTGTTTTAGAAAAACTAGTTTCCCTTGATCTAGTTAGAGGTTTACCCAAGATTAAATTCTCAAACGATAAAATTTGTGATGCATGCTCTAAGGGTAAACAACATAAGTCTTCCTTTAAATCCATTAATGATGTTTCTACAAAGTAGATGTTTACAACTTATCCATATGGATTTATTTGGGCCAATTAGGACTATGAGCTTGAGTGGTAAATCTTATGCATTTGTACTTGTTGATGATTTTTCTAGATTTACTTGGGTTCTATTTTTAAGTACTAAAGATGAGGCTTTAGAAAAATTCATCACATTTTCAAAACTAACCCAAAATGATCTTGAACTTAGAATTTCACATATTAGAAGTGATCATGGAACCGAGTTTCAAAATTTAGGGTTTGAAGATTTTTTGAATGAAAATGGTATTAGCCACAAATTTTCGGCTCCTCGAACTCCTCAACAAAATGGGGTAGTTGAGAGGAAAAAAGAACTTTGCAAGAAATGGCTAGAACCATGCTTTGTGAAAATAATTTACCTAAATATTTTTGGCTGGAAGCCACAAACACCGCTTGCTATATTGTTAACCGAGTAATGATTAGGCCAATTTTAAAGAAAACACCTTATGAGATTTTAAAATCTAAAAAGCCTAACATTAGCTATTTTCACCCTTTTGGTTGCAAGTGTTTTGTTTTAAATAATGGAAAAGACAACTTAGGTAAATTTGATTCAAAAAGGGATGAAGCTATTTTCATAGGATACTCTTTAACCTCTAAAGCCTATCGAGTATTTAACAAGAGAACTTTAGTAGTAGAAGAACCTATACATGTTGTATTCGACGATAACCTCCTTCCAAGGAAGGATTCTTGTGATGATGATGATGTAGGAATCATAAATGCCTTTGATGGAGGACAAACTTCAAAGGAGGATGAGATTCCAACAAAAGAAGAGGACACACAAGATCCACCTCTTGAAGCCTTGAAGGACTTGGCTCTTGAGGAAAAGGAAGTGAGCTACCCAAGGGAGTTCAACTATGTCAAAGATGGTGAAATCTTAGGTGATCCATCCAAAGGGGTAACCACTCGATCTTCTCTTAGATTAATGAATCATGTTGCATTTATCTCATGCATAGAGCCTAAGAATATAAAAAAAGCATTGAAAGATGATTTTTGGATTATGGCTATGCAAGAAGAGTTAAATCAATTTGAGAGAAGTAACGTTTGGACATTAGTTGATAGGCCTAGTAATCAATCTACCATAGGAACTAAATGGGTCTTTAGGAACAAAGTAGATGAGAGTGGTAACATTGTGAGAAATAAAGCTAGACTAGTAGCACAAGGTTACACTCAAGAAGAGAGAATAGATTTTGATGAAACCTATGCACCCGTAGCTAGAATGGAAGCCATTAGGATGTGGCTTGCATATGCATGTTATCATGATTTCAAGCTTTTTCAAATGGATGTTAAAAGCGCGTTTTTAAATGGTTTTATAAATGAAGAAGTGTATGTGGAACAACCACCGGGTTTTGAAGACTCAAAATTTCCAAATCATGTTTTCAAACTCACTAAAGCTCTTTATGGTTTAAAACAAGATCCTAGAGCTTGGTATGAAAGGCTTTCAAACTTTTTAATTGAAAAGGGTTTTGAAAAAGGCAAGATGGACACTACACTTTTTATAAAAAAAATATATAAAAATGACATCTTAGTAGTACATATTTATGTTGATGGTATTATTTTTGGTTCTACTAACGAATGCCATTGCAAAGAGTTCGCTAAGCTAATGCAAGGTGAATTTGAGATGAGCATGATGGGGGATCTCTCATTCTTTTTGGGACTCCAAATCAAGCAAAAGAAGGATGGCACCTTCATCAATCAAGCAAAGTACATAAAGGACATGCTCAAGAAGTTTGGCTTGGAGAATGCAAAGCCTCAAGCCACACCTATGAGCTCATCTACAAAGCTTGACAAAGATGAAGGAGGTAAGTGTGTTGACTCTAAGCTTTATTGTTATATGATTGAATCATTGCTTTACCTTACCGCAAGTAGACCAGATATCTTTTTTAGTGTTTGCTTGTGTGCTAGGTTTCAAGCTAGTCCTAGAGAGTCTCACCTTATAGCCGTTAAGAGAATCTTTAGGTACCTTAGAGATACTCCTTGTTTAGGTCTTTGGTACCCTAGAGATTCCACCTTCAACCTTCATGCTTATTCAAATGCGGATTATGGGGGATGTAAAATCGATAGGAAGAGTACTTCGGGAACTTGTCAATTCCTAGGTAGTATGCTCATATCTTGGTTCTCTAAGAAACAAAATAGTGTAGCCATATCTACCACTGAAGCCGAGTACATATCCTTAGGGAGTTGTTGTGCTCAAGTCCTTTGGATGAAGCAACAACTCTTAGATTATGGTATTAAAGTTGAAACCATACCTCTTAAATGTGATAACACTAGTGCTATATGTTTGACAAAAAATCTCATCCAACACTCTAGAACCAAACACATAGAAATAAGGCATCATTTCATTAGAGATCATGTCCTTAAAGAAGATGTGGTTATAGAGTATGTTGACACCTTAAATCAATTAGCGGACATATTTACAAAACCTTTAGTCAAAGAGCATTTTTGGTCCCTTAGGAGAGAGTTAGGTCTAGCTAGCCTATCTAATTTCATCCATGCCTATAGCTAGGGGGAGTATGTTTATGTTTGTATATGTTTTTCCTGCTCATTCATGTCACTCATGCAAGTTATGCCTTAGAAAATTTCATTTTTCTGCACTTTTAGAGCCTCATCTGCACTTCCAGGCCCAGGTGTATCGAAACGGGTCAATCTGTTTCGATACGGATGCTTTAAATTTCTATATGGGAGAAGGGCGTTTCGAAACACCTTCCAAGGGTTTCGAAACATTTTGGCTACAACCAAGGGGTGTATCGAAACAAGTTTCGATACGAGTCAACGGGGATTCGATACGGTCAAACACGTATCGAAACGGTCAGCTGGAGTTGAAAATTCGGTCAAACTTTTGTGCCCGCATTTCGAAGCGGTCGACACCGTCCCGAAACGGATTCGCGGACTACTTTAAAAAGGGTTTTTAATGATAAAGTTATGCTTTAATTAAAACTCTCACAAACCCCAAAAACCATAGAATCGATTTTCCCTATAAAAACCCTCTAAACATTTTTGTTTTTCACCAAATCTTGAGGGGTTTTACTCTTAAACACAAGTCTAAGCAAGCTTCAACAATCTTGTGCAAGCATTTTCATCCATTCATCCAAAATCCCAATTTAAGGTATTTTTCCTCTTTTTCTTTTTCTTTCAGTTTGTATTCTAATCTTAGGTTAGAAAATTTTAAATTTGTATAGTTTATCTGTTTTGATACTTGGGTTTTTCAAATCTTGTAAAAAAATTTCAAAATCTTCAATTTTTGATTCGAATATATAAATTTTCACTCGTATTTTCTTTACTGTTTTTCTCTTAATTTTTTGTTTTGTTTTGTATATTTATTTGTTTTTAAAACTTATTTTTAAACCTAAGTGGGATTTATCATTGGATTGAATTACGAAATCTCATGCATACACTTAAACTTGTTTTAAATCGCTTGCTTAATGTTTTAGGATGGCTACGGAGAATGTTAACAAAAAGCGTAAGTCCGTTCAATCCGGTGACTCGAGTATTCGTCCAAATCTCACCCTGCTATTTCAAAAAACTCTTCGAACTCAAGAGATGAGGGATCGTTTCAAATATGTCAAGGAGTACGAAGTTCGTCGTGAGCGTGTTATTGATCTCACTTTTCTTGACTCCGAGCGATTTCTCTTTCGTTATCTCGACCGTTTAAGAGAATTGGGATTCCTTGGTCTATTGAGTATCCCAGATATTTGCTACAAACACATGATACTTCTCTTTTACTCCAATGCTCAATTCATTAATAATGAAGATAATACCGAAGTGGTTGGCCTTGAGTCTTCTATCTTGGGCAAGAGGATTGTCATTAACATCCCTCTCTTGGAGTGTACATTTTCTCTTAAGGACGAAGGAATTGAGAATGAGAGTCACTTTGGTTCTCACACCGGTTCGGTGCTTAGCTTGGATGCGCACGATAGATTCCTTCATTTGATGGTCTCATGGTTCCTTCGCCCCTCCGGAGGTAAATATTCTCTTATTCGTCAAGTAGACTATTTTTGGCTTGAATGTTTCCGTCGTGGTGAGCGCCCTAATCTAGTTAAGATCATATTTTCCGGAATAGTTAACAATGTTAAGCTTCGTGACACCGATGCACCGAAATCCTTCACTTATGGAACGGTTTTAAGTCACATCTTTAGCACGCTTAATCTTGATTGCACCTACGACTCTCCGAAACCCCGCAAGTAAAAATTGGTGAGTCCTCTCTCCTTAAGTCCGGTTTTCGCTATGTAAACAATGGACATTGGGAACGTGTTGATAGGGAAGCACCTCCTCCTCCTCCTCCCGTTGAACCTCAACCACAAGCTCAAGTTGCGAACAATGAAGCTCTCACGGCTTTCTTTACCAAGCGGTTCAACGCCATGGACACTAACATGGCTTCGGGCTTTGGTGTTATCAATACACGTTTGCAAAATGTAGAGGATCGACTCCAATCCCTTGAGAATCAACACTCAGCCATGGATATGTCCTTCTCCACCTTTTATGGTCAATGGATGAAGTTTCGTCGTTCTCAAGTCAAGAGCGATGATGAGTCCTCGGATGATGATGGTGACGACGAGGCCTAGGATATTCATGACATATCATATTAGCTATGCATTTTAGGATTAAGTTTGCATCTTTATTTCCATTATGTTTTATGAACCTATGCTATTGATTTTATTTTGGGATTATGCTTTGAACTTATTAATTGAGATTTATGTTTTGGATATTTTAATTTTATGAATTAATATTATGTTGCTTATTGCTTAATGATTATTGCTATTAACTCTATCTCTTCTCTATGAGCCTTGTTTCTTATTTTTGATCTAACAAAAAGGGGGAGAAGTAATCTAAGAGCCAAAATTCGTTTTTAAATGTTTTAAGTGTTTTTAAGTTTCAAACCTTGAATTTAAATCCTTAAATCTTTTTAAAACTTTAAAATACTATCTTAAATTGAGGGGGAGTTAGAATATGTTCAAAATTTTCAAAACTCTTAAAAATTCTATCTTTGGTTTTGTTATATCAAAAAGAGGGAGATTGCGAAATCGATATTTTATTTTTGATATAACTAAAGAACCTAAGGACTAAATTGAAAATATAAAAACGAATTCTTAAGTCTTCAAACATCCCTATATGATTTAAAGAATATGCCTAAGTTAAAAACTAAGTTTAACAAATATTTTCTAAGTGTTCTTAAAGCCAAAACAGTGATTTTCGAGTCCCTGTTTCAAAACGGCCTAAGGCGTTTCAAAACAGTTTTGAAACTGTGAACCCATGTTTCGAAACGGGTATCGAAATGATTTCAACACTGTCAACCCATGTTTCGAAACAAGTTTCGAAACGGCTTTAGAACATAGAGACACCGTATCGAAACGACATCTAGTGTTCCGAAACAGCTCTTAAATTGATTTGAAAAATATGACCGTTGAATGTTTTAAAATGATTTTTAACAAACCGTTAAGGCATATCAAAATGATTTCAAGCCGTTTCGATACGACCCTTGACAGTGGCAAAATGTTTCGAAACAAGTTTCGAAACGGGCTCTTAGCGTATCGAAACTGGTCTAGCCGTTTCGATACGGGCTATTTAACGCACCCCAGCGGCTCTTTCTATTTTGGTCTGTTTCGAAACAGGGTCGAGCGTTTCGAAACGGTTGGTTGCAGACTGCATTTATGGAGGGAAGATAACACCCCCAACAGCTCAATTGATGAATGCAACAACCACAACGGCTAGAAATCAATGAGAAGGTATAAAAGAGACCTCTAAAAGCCTCAACAACAACTATTGATCCAAAAGAAAACATTCAAACATCAAATCCAATCATTAGTGCCTAAATCCCATTATTGTCTAGAAACCCCAATTGTATTTTTCATTCTGATCATTTCAATTGGGTTGAGTGCTTGTAATTGGGCTACAATTTGTATTGAGAGATACTTGCTTAGCCAACAAATTCTTTGTTTTATTTGTGTGAGGATTGGGTCAAATTTTGGGTAGAAAATTTGACCGAAAATTGTAAGGGTTACCTCCTTAGCCTAGAAAAGGGGAAGAACAATTAGTGGAATTGTTGCAAATCCTTAGTGAAGCTAAGGTAGTGGATGTAGAGTTCATTTGGAACTTGAACCACTCTAAAATTCCTTGTCTACCTTTTTAATTTGCAATTTCCACCACCTAGAACTTTAAAAATCCAATTCACCCCCTCTTGGTTCATTTCGATCATTCGATCCACTCAACAGTTGAGCATTTTTTATTTATTCTAGGTTTGATTATTTTAAATCCTAAAAAAGTCTAAGTCTTTTATTCCTAATTGAGAGTTTGAATTTGTTTAAGTGTGTTTTATTATTTTGTGAAGAGAATTTTTCTGCAAAACACGTATCTATCTAGGTTTATAGAACATAGTCCTAAGTTTTGACCTATTTTTAAAAAAACAAACAAAAAATTTGAATTTTTCTTTATGTTTTATTTTTTATTGTTTCAAAAAAAAACCTTTATCTTTTTTTTTATCCTTAAAACTTCTTTTTAGTCTATTTGATTTTCTATATTTTTTATTTAATTTTCCCTTCATTTTTCAAACTTTTTAGTTAAACCATTTTTTAGAAAAAAGATTTTTAAATATTTTAAAACTTTTATTCTCTAAAATTCTAAACTTTTATTAAAACCCATTTTTTTTAAATTTATCTTTTGTTTTCCTCTTTTAAAACTTATTTTTTTCAAACACTTTTATTTATTTCTTTTTCTAAAAAATAACCCTTTTTAAATCACCGAAGAACTTTATATTAGAACTTCTATTCTAGAAATCAAAATCTTTTTTTCAAAGTTCAAAAACTTCTTAGTTTTATTTTATGCCCTTAATTTATTAAAACTTTATTTCAAAACCTATTTTATTTTTTAACAAATTAAGACTTATTTATTTTTATGATTTATCATCTTTTACTAAATTTCTTGATTTTTGTTTTTTTTCTAAAACATTAATTCATTTTTATTCTTAAATCTTAAAGGATCAAAACCTCTTTTATTTTATTTAAGAATCTAAAGGATTTCATTAAAGCAAAATAAAGAGCGGAAATTATTATCGAATACCAATTTTGATCTTCTAATCTAAATTACAACCTAAGAACATGAACAAACAAAAAATTCAACCAAGAAAATAAAATTAAAAGCAAAGAAAAGAAAAGTGAAATTACTTAAAGTGTAGACACCACAAACTATCTCCACTCGAACCGATTTCAATCGCCACCGGAAAAAAGCTTGCTTCTAACCAAAAAATCCGAACCAAAGCTACTTCAAACTCGAACAATTTCCATCAATTTCAGATGATTTTTCAGAGGTGATTTTCGGATGAATTTTGGTGTGTATTCTTGGTGAATTGATGTCTGTTCAAATGAAAGAAGGGATCAATTTATAGGGGTTTTCTACTTAGAGTTCAAGTTAATTTGGAGACAAATCACGAAATTATTCCTCAAAAATCATCCCTCTTGATTAGAAAATCTTTGAATCAGTGATATCAAGCTGGATTTCATCCAATTCGACTCGAATTTAGAGATTTTTCTCACAAATTATTTAGGGTTTGAACCAAATCTTCACCCATTGGACACAACAACGTCGACAGTCGGAGGCAAGATCGGCGAAAAAGGCACCGGCGGGCTGAGGCGAGCTGACTGACACCTCTCATGGCAACCGACGTGGGCGACAAGGGCGTGCAGGTAGCCGGTAGCCCCGGCCAGGGCTTTATTTGGGCTGGATTGGGGGATCCAATCCCACGCGCGTGGCTGCGCGAGTTAGACCCCTCCCCCCTTTTCCCTTATTTGATCCTATTCGTTAATATTTTCAACTTCAAATCCAATGATTTTGATTAAACCTGAAAAAAAACACAAAATTGGTTAGTTTGTGCATCTAAATAGAAATAAAAATGGGCTACTTTATTATATTTTAAGATAATTTTCTCATCATATAAAATTGTGGGCTTATTATTAGTAGGTATTTATTTAATTTAGATGGGCTCTTTTTTTTTTATTTTTTTGGGTTTTAACTATAAATATAGTCCATAATAATAATATGAATAATAATAATAAATAAATAAATAAATAAGGTGAAAATTCCGTGACAACATGTACGATCATAATTATACTTGTAGATTTTCATGTATTAACAAGTGATGGGCGATCTTCTTTCTTATTCCTTAAGACATATGGGTACAACTTATACCTACTATTATCATTCTTAAGCTAGAAGTTAATCAAGGACCAAGTTTTTAAACATAGCAATCTATCATCACTCCATTATCATTGATTGAACAACATTAATCTATGGCATCACTAATAATCATGTTTTAACTCAGGTGATACGTGCCAAGATTTCGGGTTCTTAAACATGTATAAGCATCATGTATTTCATACTTCAGATGCAATTATGACTCATAAATTTGCAAGCCTTTTTAACTTAAGATACTATTACTGAAAGTCATACCTAAAACCTATTTTACTTGTATTTTCATTATACTCAGCAAACTCTGCATAAACTATTAAACTGCATTGTCATATAATCAAAACTGCACGAATTAGTTCAATTATGTACAGATTACACAAAACTGGACTGCATATTTCAAAACTGCATAGTCTGCACACATATATACTGGACTGCACCGCTTTTCTGCATTTAGAACTGTTTTACTGCAAAAAATTTCTGCACTGTTATAACTTCAAAACTGCATTTATAAAAAGAACATGATAGCCCAAAATTCAAATCTACATAAAACTGCCCATATATAATCCAATCTATGTTTATTCAATAGATAAGAAACATATTTAAATAACTATTACTTAAAACACTATCCAAAATACAAATCAACGATATTAATTTACATGTAGTCGAAAGAAATTACAAATTATATAAAATAAAGAATACACCATTTATATCAACCAAAGAAATGTGCCACCATTCAGGTGTATGCTATCTAAGGATAAATTCAAACTCTACTTGGATCTTGTATAAAGACTCGTAATCCCATATCAATTTTGTAATATATAAGCTTTATTTATCCCGCAATGCATGAAAAATGAATGCATTAGGCTTACATAGCCTAAGTGAGGTAGTAACAACAATATAACAAAGCATATTTATTAAAATACTATATGAAAGGTGTGAAACCTACATTGATTTTGATATAACAAATTACTTTAGTTACTTAATTGAAAAATACAATAAATTTTTAAGCATTTCAAAGACTCGCTTAATTGACAAGCATTTTGAACCAAGCACTCTTTCAAGACAAAACAAATTAAAAGGTTCAATTTTCACAAAGTCTTTTCAAGCCAAATTTCAACAAACGCTCAGGCGTATCGATACCCTTATAGCGTACCGATACAGATTTTCGTTATTTGAATTTTAATCGCCCATAGCGTACCAATACGGTTTAACCCCGTACAGATACAATATTCATCTGGGGAAGATTTTAAGCTATAGCGTATCGATACTCACCGGGATAGTATCGCTACGGTTTTTCAAAGTAAATTATTTTAAGGCTATAGCGTACCGATACGGTATGTCACTGTATCGATACGATATGCTTACCTTTGCAAATCTTTACATTTAATATTCGAACGTTCGCTTGTCAGTTATTGGAATCCTAAATTTTTAAATGGTCGTTAAACCGTATCGATACGCATAGATAGTCTGTTAATACTGAAGGCCTGTAGACTGCCCCAATCCGATGGCATCATTTGCTTATCAGGTGCAATTCTATCTCTTTTCATGCTTCTGAGTTTTTTTCATCTTACATGTGGATCTTTCTTGACGACACGACCCACTTCAAACTCTTCAACGCATGTGCTTCTTCTTTTTCCTTTTACCTTTTCATGCAAGGCGATGCCCCCATTCAAATTGTTTTTTGAAGTGATGAAAACATTCATTCATGGTCTCCTACAATTGAGATCAATACCAAGAAATCTTTTGTTTTTCATTAATCTATGTCAGCCTACTTGTAAGATGCAAGAAAAGGCTAGAAAAGATAGTTCAAGAAAAAAAAAATCATAACAAATGCTAAAAATAGGGATCTCAAGAAAATAGTCATGGCAAACACAAGAAAAGGGCAAAGTCAGATGCCCCAAAATTCAAAGCATAAATGATTCAAGAATCCATCAACTGGATAGTGCCCCACTTTTTGGTGGCTCTCTTTTACTCACACACTCCCCAATTTTAAAATTTTCCACTTTTTTAATCTCAATCAGACATGAGAAGCTCGAGGTCCCTGAAAAAATGTTAACTCAATTAGGCAGAATGTATTCTGAAGACGAACTCCTTTTCTCCAATATTCATGTGTGATCCAAATGGTCTTTTGAGGCTTGTATTGTAGGCTAAGCTCGGGTTGCCAAAGAAATGATATATAGGCTCAAAATCATATTTTAAGGGTGATTAAATCAAGGATCAACTTTCCTGATGAAATCTCTGCTCTTCTTCTTTTATTCTTTGAATTACTCTAGACTGCCCATTTTGAGTTTTCACCCTAGAATTCATTTCCTTTTCGGGTATAATCTCATTTGAAGGATTTCAAATTTTCCTTCGCATTTCTTCTTTTCTTTTTTTTCTATCGTTTCCTTCTTCTTTTTCTCTTCCCTAACATATTTCTTTCAAACAGCTTTTCATTCTCTTTGCCTCGGTGTGAGGAGTGATCATTGGTTAGGGTTAAATCACAAGAAAAATAATATCAGGTTCAAATGGGGACAACGAACGAATTTTCTTATTCGTGAAGGGAAATGAAGGAATGCCAAATGTCATTTCTTACACAAATACCGTCGAAGAAAAGCAATCTCCAGTTGGTAGATGTTTTAGAGATATCATTTCATTCAAGGACCCTAACAACAGTGTCTGAGAGGAAAATACACTCATAATCTATATATGGTATTTCCCCATTAATCCTGAACACACATTTTGCCCCTCTATCTCGGGATTAGATTCAAGAATCATTCATACAATCAATAATAGCGACTCTGCAAATAAGATGTATGCTTGAAAAGGGAATGAATGAAAAATGAGAAGAAGGGAAATGGATAAAACAAAAATGAGAAATGTTTGTCACTTTAAAAAAAATGCATCTTTAAACAAGTAAATTGACATAGAAGCCCTTACAAAAGATCCCTAATGCTCGCGGGCAAAAGCAAAATGGTTGGTTCTAAGCATGACCCCAATTGTTTAGATAAAATTATGTATTATTCCATGAAAGCACAAATCTTGGCCAAACTTGCCTCCAATGACTTCGTGACAAAACTCTAAGCACGCTCATCCTCGTCATCTTCTTCTCTCTCAAGTCTTCCATTTCCGATGGCTGCCAATATTATTTCTCCATTCATGACCACGTCTGCAAAACCTTCGGTGGCGTGATTTAACATGTAGTCATAGAAAGGCCCATCTAGTATCTCTACAAACATTGTAGTAACCTCATTTTCTGACAGCGGGGATTCAATTTGGGCTGCCACATCTTGTCTTCTCTGGGCATTACTGGCGGAAGCTCTCATTGGGCTTTTGTTCCATATTCTGTAGCACAATCCTACTTGGGGCCATATCTGTTACATACTCGTTCTACTTGAGGAAGGCTTTCGACAAATCTCTCCAAGTGCGTATGTTGGCCCGGCTCAATTGAGCATACCAACATATAGCAGACCCAAATAAACTGTCTTGGAAACAGTGGATCATCAACTTCTCATTTTCTAAATGCGGTGACATTTTCCGGCAGTACATGGTCAAGTGTGCCAACGGGCATGTAGTTCCATTATACTTTTCGAAGTCTGGGGCTTTGAACTTTGGAGGAGCCACCAAGTCAGAAACTAGACTCATGTCTCTAGCATCTATACCACCATAAATGCTTCCTTCTTGATAAACTTTAAACATTTCCGCTAGTTTCTTGTAGCGGGTTTCCCATTTCTTCTCGACCTTTTCCATGTCAGTTTCTTCATTGAGGTCATACATCTCGGGGCTACGAACCTCGTTAGTGTTGTCTTCAGTACGAGCAGAAGATTCTGAGATCTAGACTTTAGGTCAAGCCACTTCCTTTTGTATGAAAGCCATCCCGAGAAAGTGTTGGTATCTTCTCTTGCTTTTGGGTCCTTGAACTCGAGCATGACTGTGATTTGGCTAACTGTTTTCTAGTGTGATATCTCAATCTCCTTCTTCAAATTATTTACCATATTCTCAAGCTTGTCAGAAATGTTTTTCTGATTTGCTTCTAGAGTTGTCAATTTTTCCTCAGTGCTCATGGCTCGAGCCGTGTTTGTGCGGGATCTTTTACTACTTAAATATTCAAAAATTAATCTTTTTATTTTACATGAATGAATAAAATATTTGAAACATTATTTAATGTAAACAAAAAAATAAATGCATGGAAGCAAATATATGTGTGCACAAACGAATTCACAAAAGCAAACAACGAAGCAAGCAAAATAGTGCAAATGTATGAATGCAGTTGAAGGGCCATCAATTCTATTGAAAATCTGCTCATGAAAGGAAACACTTTATTAAATTCGAAAGCTTCTATTACATCTTTTGTGAATTACCCCTAACTCTCTGATTTCTTCAACTAGCCACATGAGCCTTGGTCCAACTTCTCCAACGGGCTTGACGTACTGACGAAGGGTTGCAACTTCTTTTGCCAATGTTATCATGTGCTTGGTTCTCCTCCTTTTAAAAGCTTTCCATTCATAATTGAACAATTTTTCAGAATCAACCCCTTCTATATATCAAATGATGCATGCAATAAATAAATATACTATTCACACACAAAAGGGTTAGTAATAAGCATGCTACAAAAACAACGCAAAAAGGTTAGTAACAAATAAATATGCTACAAAACAAAACTCACATACACAAAGGTTGGTAATATTCTACAAAAACAAAACAAAGTTTAAAAATGGTTAATAATCTTTATGCCACACAACACAAAAAAAGGTTAGTAAACTTTAATATATATATATATATATATATATATATATATATATATATATATATATATATATAAGAAACAAAACCTAAAAGATCCAAAACAATTTAATGGCATGATAATTCTGGGTCGGCATTTCAACATTTCATGACATGTCCCCATGGATTACCTGCGACTCAACACCTTAGGCTTTCTGCATGGCTCTACTAGGGATAGGCTCTAAATTCTCAAACATGGTTTGGTTCTAAAAAGGTACATGAGTTGTCCTTGTTGTCCTCTACTAAGAGTAGCAAAGCCCTCGATTCTCACCCATTATAGGCTACAAACGAATCGAGTTCAACTCAGGAGGACTCACCAACGAAGCCTTCTCGAAGAATCAATATTCTTACGAAAGCAAAGGGATTGAGTCCCAAAGGTACTTTGCGATGGTCATACGAAGAATCAATATTCTTACATGAGCAAAGCGTGTTCCCCCACTTAAATGAACGAGACAAAGCTCGGGAATAGAGCTTGGAATTAAGTCTTAAATGCGTAAAATAGAATTATATTCATTTAAACGGACAAATAAATAGAACCTATGATGAACTTGCAAATTCCATATTTTTTTAAAAAAAACATTTTTTTGAAAATCATTTAAAACCAATTTGTGGTCTGACCCTCTTTGTTTTTTATTTTATAAAATAACAAAAACACGTCTCCAGAGGAGTCGCCAAGCTATCGCAACCGCCTTTTTACGGGAGGCTTCAACGTTTTGAAAAAAAAACACTTTTAAAAATCAACGGAGTCGCCACTAATCTTTTTTTTTGAAAAAAAAAGTGTGATTAGATCACTTTTAAAAATAGGGTTATTTTAATAAAACATTTTTTGTTTTAATAAAACAACAGTTTTGGTCTACGAAAATCAGAAAATATGTTTGGGGGTCGGTTACGCGTGGGGAAGGATTAACACCCTCACGACGCCCAAAATTGGTTCCTATTTGATTTTAAAATCGTTTTCAAAATTGGAATTTGCAAGTTCAAAAAGGTTCGGCTTTACTTGTCTATTTAATGAATATTAGTCTATTTCAACGACCTTATCGCCCGGGAGATTAACTTTAATTACCGTCAACATTTTTGGCGCTAACCCGACAATCCCGTTTGACAAGACACTGCATTAAATTATGTTTTCACTTTTCAAGAAACAAAGAAAACTTAGTGTGATGAGCATTTTTATTTAATTCTAAGTTTGATTATGAAAACCCTAAAAAAAACGTCTAAGTCTTTTATTCATAATTTAAGGTTTAAGTTTGCTTAAGTGTATTTTTTTTTTTGTGAAGAACATTTTTCAACAAAACAAGTCTCTATCTAAGCTTTAGTTCCTAATCCTAAGTTTTCACCTATTTCTAAAACAATCAAGCAAACTTTTTATTCTTTTGGTTTTTAATCTTTTTATCATTCCTTTTAAAAGGCTTTATTTTCTTTTTATTATTTTCTAAGCTAAAACTATTTTTACACTAATTTTTCTACTTTCTCATTTTTTAAGTTTTTTTTACCATCTTGTGTTTTTCCCTTTTTTTTTAAAAAAGCATTTCCACTCTTTTTATATTCATTTTTCCATTTTTAAGTTTTTTTTAAACAACCCATTTTAAAAATAAACTTTATTTTTTTCCTAAGAACTCTTTAAAATTTTTCTTTTCAAAATTCATTTTTCATTCTAGACCCTAATTTTACTTTAAAACCCTTTTATTTTTCTTGAAAACATATTTTTTTTCTAAAAAACGTTTTTATGTATTTTCTTTTAAAATCATTTTTGCCCATCTACTATTTAAAACTAAATTTCACAAAAATCTCTTTTTTTTCTAAAATCAAGCACATTATTATTTAACACCTCACATTTTTACTTCTTCTAATTAAATCCCTAAATTCAAGTTTTTCTAATTTACCACATTTATTCATTTTTATTCTTGCAATTAAAATTTAAACACCCTTTAAATTAATTCCTATATTTCTAAAGATCACAATCACTTTAACAACATTTTTTTAAAAGCATGCAAACATTTTAGGATCAAACTAAAAATTAAAACAAAAAAGTTACCAGAATCGTGAACGATTTTCCGACTTCGAGAAAGCAACCTAAAAATCACAAAAAACACCACAAATCAACCAAGAACAAACATATAATTAAAATAAACAAAGAAAGGATAGAAAATTTACTGAGAAATCGACAAACGATGAACTCGAACTCAAGCTTCTCAAAATGCTCCAAACCACCTCCGGAAATTTGCTCCAAACTCGAATTTCCTCTCGAAAATTTCCAGCCAACTCAAGAAAAATTTAGAGAATTTTTTCGGATTTTTCTTGAACCCTTTTTAGTGGGTTTTCCCTTTAATTTTGTGTGTTGAACAATGAATCATTTGGGTGTTTTTATAGTTGATTTCTAGCTTCAAATTCAAGACAAATTCAGATTTCAATCCCCGAATTGAAGCTAAAATCAGACAAGAAACTTAATACCCGGTAAAACTGTAACCCCCTAGACCCGCCTATGCGTTACAACGGATCCTAGGAAGCCACATTAGGGTCACAAGAGCGACCCACAATGAAAATACACATGAACACATTTTTCTTTCTCTAAACACTTATTAAACTGTGAAATCAACTTCTGTTTAAAATACAATTTCAGGAAAACATTTAAACACATAACAAAAATTTCAAAAAAATGCTTTACAGACTCTATCACAAAACCATATGTGACATACATGACATACATGCCCACTAACTATACAATATCGTACTCTAGAGGCAACGCCGAGAGAACTCCGAACACTGATGTCAAACATTAGGTCATGATATTTTCTTTTAACCTGCGATGGTAAAAACAACGTGAGCATGGGAAAGCTCAGTAATACAGAACTACCAAAAGATGCTATAAGCTCATGCAGACATATGGTAGGCATAACATTTTCATGATGTTTCAAGCAGTGATAGTCCTCTATTTCTGTTCTACTATTTCGAGGTTACATCATACTAAAGAATAATGGTATTTGTTCTTTAATCAGACCTTGAGAATTAGACGGAAATTATATAAGCTGGTAACATACGAGGTAGGAATCAGAGAGTTTGACGTCTAGTGTGTTCCAATAAGTGCACGTAAACATACATAAGTACTTAACATCATATCATATGAGCACATAACAGATTAAATGCAAATGTTCAATGATCATACAGAAGTTTACAAGAACTACCCTCCAACCTTACACCAATATGCAGTCCCCCAGAACTGCATCCATAAGGACTTACCCTAGGCCCGATGGGCATAGGTGCCACCTAAGGGGCTGCCTTAGGTCCATAAGGACTTACCCTAGGCCCGATGGGCATAGGTGCCACTCAAGGGGAGACCTTGAGTCCATAAGGACTTACCCTAGGCCCGATGGGCGTAGGTGCCACTCAAGGGGAGACCTTGAGTCCATAAGGATTTACCAGCTTGATCAGGGCTGTACCAACAGAGACTTCATAACATAACCCAACAGTATACCCCAGATAGTAATCGGTGTTCAGATTCCAGACATGAGTAACATAATACATGTAACAGACATATTTTATTCAGAGTATCAGAGCCAGAAGTTCATGCTTTTGACAGATAAATGTGCATACTATCGAGTAGAGCAGACATTTTCAGCATTCATCATGCAAACAGATTGTACCATCATAGGTCAAACTAACATATCATACTAACAAATTCATCAAACAGTCAGACAATACCATCACAGATCAAACGGTCACATACCAAGTATACAGATTGAGCAGACATATATTAGGTAGGCAGAGAATGTCATCATATATCAAGTTCATCAAACATAATATTATTCATGATCAAATAATTATACAATTCATTCAACAGAATATATCACACATAGAACACACTAGATGGAATATTTTATTTCCTGAAGATACTCGGCATTTACAGAAGGGGACACATTAAACTTTTGACAATTTAGACGAATTTCAAGAACGAGGTTCCTATTAGAAGGGGGTTCGTAAAATGATTCATATTATGTATTCAAGAATTGGTACATCAAGATCTTAGAAAGTTTGGATATATCATGAGTACTTTAGTCATTTAAGCTTACAAGGGCATTATGGTTATTTTATCATACATGGGCGTTTTGGTAATTTATACCAACGAGACATAAATAGTCGCTCAGGAAATTCTATTTACTCATCACTTTTCCAGTCATGCATTCAGAGATTTCTATGATAAGATCTTTTGCGATATCGGATACATCCAGGGTTGTTCTGGTCACAATGGCCAAAAAGGGCGTTTTGGTCATTTAACTATCAGAGGTGATTTTATAGTTTAGCCCAGTAATGATAAAATGACGATTTACAATAGTTAATATTTCCAGAAGTTTTTCAAGCCTCCAACTGTTCGAACTAACATATTCCTACCTTGCAGTACTAACCAACTCTTATATTAATATCAGGAGTGATTAACAGACATGAGCGTGCTTCCTAACACTTAGGGGCAGTTTAGCCCTTAAAGTCTCTTTAGAATTCTCAGGGTTTCATCAAATGCATAATTGTATATTTTACCCAAGAGAGCATTTTAGTCATTTTGGAAATTGGGATAAATTCACCGTTTTTGTCAAATCTTACTAATTAGCACCTCTATCGTTTACGTACTCGGTAGAGATTAAGTCATTTTAATTCCTTCAGCCCTTACAGACGGTTTACTCAGTTTAGAACTTAAGGGTAAAATTGTTATTCTGATTAATTAAGAAATTTCGGTGCTCGAAGGCACTGCAATCTTTTTGGTCATTACGATCATTTCGATTAATTTATTCCTTACTGTCGTACGGATCAGCTTAAGAATACAACAATAATTCAAGTAATTTCACCTTTAGGAGTTATACCTTCATGTGTTATACAGAGCTTGGGGGAAATTCAAGTTTCTTTTAGTATCACACACATTTGAATAATGATGCCGAAGTCTTTTCCAAAACAACATACATCTTGGGTACTGTAATTTGCATAATCAGGTCGAATGCAAATTTTAGGTCATTTCCTTTATCAGAGGGGTAGTTTAGTCATACTTATGCTCCAAGGGCATTTTCATAATTTTATAATTAATATCTCTCACTCCGTATCCTGGACCTCGATTCTTACGCACTGATGATTGAGTTGCGGATTAACTGAATTTAATTATTAGGACTTCTTATACTGTTAGCCCATTAGTAGTCTTATTCGGATAATTTGGTCTTATTAATATCCATACTTATTGCTCGAATCTGATTCAATTTAAGCAGAATTTACAATATACGTCATCATAAGCATGCATGCGTTAACCGAATATCAACATGTACATAAAGCATACAAGGGGTAGTAATGTATTACCTTAACTCCGAGCTACATTATTCGATTCATGATACGGCATTCGAATACCCTAGAACCCGAATTCGACATTCATCAGCATCGTGCATCCAAGGAACCAAGAATACCTTCAATTACACAAATTTCAAGATCAGACCTTACTCACAAACTCTTTACCAATAATTAAGTACATAAACAAGTTTGGGCTCAAGGTCAGATTCGGAGGCTTTCGGATCAGAATTTTTCAAAACGGGCTTCAAAAACGAACTCAGGACGTCGAAAAACATAAAATAGGAGTTTTCGGAAAATTTGACTTTTTGGTCAACGGTCAAAGTCAACTGGTCAAAGTCAACGCTGACATCAGCTTGATGTCAGCAGTCAACAGAGGGTCAACTGAGCTGACTTGGCGGGTTAACTCACTGAGTCAACTCGGCGGGTTTACTCACTGAGTCAACTCAGGCGAGTTGACTCAGTCGAATCAATTTTGGGTCAAAGACGGGTCGAGCTCGGGTCGGGACGGTTCGAGTTTGGGTCATGGGCTGACCGGTTTAACCGGTCTAGCCGGTTCGTATCAAAACAGACCGGTCCACTTACCCATCGAACTGGCTCCGTCGGCCGGTCACCGGAAAGTCACTGGAACATTGCCAAAATGCTGATTCTACCTAGAAAATAAAGCCCATTCAATCAAATGATCTGATTTATCTTCAGACAACACAAACTAGGCTAGAAATACAAAGAGTCTTACCCAAACAGAGGTGAGCTGCCGGAAACATGCGATACTCCGGTGAGGTCATTAACGGTGTCGGACGGACTATTGCTTGGGTGGGCTTTGCTCGCCGTCGCGTCAGGAGCTCAGATCCGGTGTCCGTTTCGCGAACGGACGGCAATCGAGGTCAGAAAGCTTAGAAAACCGAAGTGAGGGTTTGGTTTCCGACGAACCTTCAAGCCATTTTTCTCGTCGGACGACAATGATGTGGCGCGAGTGGTGGCTAGGGTTGGAGTCACGGTGTGCCGTCGATCGCAACAACGCTGGCGGTGAGAACCACGGCGGGACGGTGACTGAGATCGAAAGAAAGAAGAGAAAAAAAATGTGGGCGACGCTTGGGTATCTCGTCGGTCCTTCCAGGGGTTTTCACGGTGAACAGGGTTAAGATTCTGCGAGTGGCTCACGGGATGGAATTCATAGTGCGACGGCAAAAACGTCGATGATGGCGGTGCACGCCACCGGCCGGCGGTAGGGCTAATCGGGACGGTGGCCAGAACTATGGGGAAGGTGAAAAACCTGATAGAAAGTTCTGGATTCTTTGTCTCTATACTTTCAGATACAAGATGACATAAATTATGGTATGAGGAGAATTATAGTTTTGTTTGTTTTTTTTCTACAAAGGAACAAAACATAGCTTATTATTAAACTGGAGTAAGCAATTACCATGGATTGTCTTAGCTTAGTGGCTATGTCATGGGTTCATTGCACCAGGGTCATGGGTTCAACACCCCTTAACTGCAAATATTCATTTTATTGTTTCATTCAACAATCATTTTCATTTCATTCATCTTCTCTTTTCCTTTTTTTGGGTGTTACAAAAACCCCCAAGAAATCATCCATTTTGATCCAAATTCGGGATAAAATTTCCCATTTAATTCGAATCTAGGGCTTATTATTTTGTTTCGGTTTTTTGCAGGTTCCGGCAGCTATAGTGTGAAACTAATAAATTGATTTTGATATAACAAAAGATTTAAGAACTAAATTGAAAAATGGAAAATGAATTTTTAAGTCCTCAAAACTTATCTATGTATTTAAAGAAAAATGTTTAAGTCAAAACCCCAACTTGTCAAATAGTTTCTAAGTGTTTATGAAGCCAAAACAGTGATTTTCGAGTCATCGTTTCGAAACGGCCTTTGGGCATTTTGGAATAGTTTGAAACTGTTAACCTCTGTTTCGGAATGTGTTTCGAAATGGATGAAGAATAATGAAACGATTTGAACCGTTTCGATACGGCAGTATCGAAACGACCTCAAACGTTTCGAAAAGGAATTCAAACTTGGTTTTAAAATATGACCGTTGAAGTTTTATAACTGAATTTAAAATTGTCGTTACGGCGTATCGAAACGCTTCTAAGCCGTTTCGCTACAGGCTTTGACAGTGGCAAAATATTTCAAAACGAGTTTCAAAACGGGCTCTTAGCGTATCGAAATGATCGTCCCATTTCGGTACGGTCTATTTATTACACCCCAACGACTCTTTCTATTTTGGTCTTTTTCGAAATAGGGTCTGGCGTTTCAGAACGGGTAGTTGCAGACTGTATTTATAGAGGGAAGATAACATCCCAATGGCTATATTGATGAATGCAACAAACCCAACAGCTAGAATTCAATGAGAATGTATAAAAGGGACCTCTAAAAGCTCCAGCAACAACTATTGATCTCCAAACATCAAATCCAAGCAATTGTGCCTAAATCCCATATTTTCTTATAGACCCCAATTATGAACTTTGTAATTTCCATTGCTATTTGTTCAATTGGGTTGAATGCTTGTAAAAGGGCTATATTTTGTATTGAGAGATACTTGTCTTAACCTTTATCTTCTCTGTATTTCTTGAGTGAGGATTAGGTCAAATTTTGGGTAGAAAATTTGACCGGTATTGTAAAGGTTACCTCCTTGGCCTAGAAAAGAGGAAGAACAATTAGTGGATTATTGGAAAATCCTTAGTGAAGCTAAGGTAGTGGATGTAGAGTTCGATTGGAACTTGAACCACTCTAAATCCTCTTGTCTAGCATTTTTAATTTTCCACTCCACCACCAAAAGTTCTAAAAATCAAATTCACCCCCTCTTGGCTTATATCGTTTCATTGATCCACTCAACAATTGGTATCAAAGCCTACCTCTTCGAAGGATTAACAACCACAAGAGGAGTTCCTAGGAAGAGTGTGATCAACCACAAAGCAAGCCATGGCATCTACCTCCGGATCAAGCATGTACGAGTCTCAATCGACTACAAAACCGCCTTTCTTCAACGGTGATAACTACCCTTTTTGGAAGAACCAGATGCGTCTCTTCATTAAATCCAATGACTATCTTGTTTGGGATGTCATCGAAGATGGTCTTGCTATTCCGATGAAGAGAGACGATGAAGGAAGATTAGTGCCAAAAAGGAAGAATGAGATGGTGAAGAAGAGATAAAGAAGATTCAAATCAATGACAAAGCTCTTCATATGTTATTTTGCTCTTTCGGTCCCGACATCTACTCCAAAGTTTCCTCCATCGAAAGTGCTAAAAAAGTGTGCGATACACTTGGGACTACTTATGATGGAACAAGTGATGTGAAGGAGACAAAGATTGGAATTCTCAATCTTAGCTATGAGAATTTCAAAATGGAGCTCGACGAAACCATGTCAAAGATGTTCGATCGTTTCTCAACAATCGTCAACGGGCTAAAGGGTTTTGGAGAGATAGTCCTCGAAGACAAGCTAGTCCGGAAGCTACTATACTCACTTCTCGAGTCTTGGGATGGGAAGAGAACCACCATCATTGAGGCAAAGAATTTGAAGACACTTAAACTTGATGAGCTAGTTGGTTCTCTCCTAACTCATGAGATCATGAAGCAAGGAAGGGAAGATGAAATGAATAAGGAAGAGAAAAGAGTGGAGAAGCTTGAGGTAGATAAGAAGAAAAATCTAGGAGTGGCTCTCAAAGCTTCTCTACATGAGGAGAGCACTTCTAGTGAGGAGGAAGACCTAGAAGAATTGGCTATGATAGCCAAAAGGTTATCACAGTTTATGAGGTCCAACTGAGGTAGAAAGATTCAAAGAAAAATGGACTTCAAGACAAAAAACAAATGAGAAGATAGGGATCAAATCATTTGCTTTGAGTGCAAAAAAACGGGTCATATTCATTCCGAGTGCCCTTAACTCAAGAAGAAGGGCTTTGAGAAGAAGAAGAAGCTCAAAGCCAAGCTTGCTACTTGGAGTGATGAGGAGTCATCCGAGGATGAGGAACACGAAGTGGCCAATCTTTGCCTCATGGCTCTTGAGGAGAATTCCTCCATGGTAACCTCTAACTCACCATCTTTTGATTTTACATTTGATGAATTGCATGATGCTTATGATGAGTTACAAGAGGTATATGATGAGTTAGTTGAGAAGTATAAAGAGTCAGTCATAAGAAATAAAAAGATCATTTCGGAATTAAATGCTAAAAATGACTCACTTTCTCAAGCGAACTTGAAATTTGAGAAAAAGATCTTAGGTTTAAAAGATGAACTTAAACTCTTTCAAGATGAAAATGTAGAGTTAAACAATCTTATTTCTCAATGCAATAGTGAACACCAAAAGGTGTTAGATGAGCTTAACAAGCTCAATGAGTCTTTCAAATATGTTGGTAATGTGAAAAATGAGATAGGTTAATCCTCTAGAACTAACCAACCTAAGAGAAAGACATATAACTACAAATAAAGTGGCTTTCATAGGCATAATAGAACTAAGAAAATTAGAAGTGTATGGGTTCCTAAGGAACTCGTCAAGTCTAATAATGTTGTTGCTATGTCGCCTTGGATTCCTAAGGGAACCAAGATTTTGGGAGCTAACACTCGTGGACCCAAAATTATCTAGGTACCAAAAATTAAAGTTTAACTCTTTGTTTGTAGGGGGAGCATTGCTACAAGGCTAAAGCACAAAGCCAAAACTCATGGTACCTTTGTAGTGGATGCTCGAGGCACATGACCGGAGACAAGAGTCGATTCATGGACTTAAAGCCAAAAAGTGGAGGAGTAGTGACATTTGGTGACAACTCCAAAGGCCACATTAAAGGTATTGGATCCATAGGTAATCACTCTACTATACTTATTGAAAATGTTTTGTATGTCGATGCTCTTAAACACAATTTATTGAGCATTAGTCAATTGTGTGATAAAGGATTTAATGTCTTATTTGATAAAAATGGTTGTAAAATTGTTGACATTAAATCAAATAAAATAATGCTCATTGGGGCATAGGTAATATATACATGGTGCATTTAGATGACATTCATACATCCCATGCATGTTTTGTTGCACAAAATGAAAATGATGCATGGCTATGGCATAGGAAACTAGGACATGCTAGCATTAGTGTTTTAGAAAAATTAGTTTCTGTAACCCCCTTATCCCAGCCTAGACGCTTGACCCGAACTACGAAGATTACATGGGGAAAACCAAAGTCAACCTTGATTAACGGCCATTTTTTTCTTTTAAATCTTTTCTAGATGCACATTAAGCCTATGTGAACACTCAAGAATCATGGGAGAGAAAGGCACAGCGATCGGAAATCATTTAGGGACTTGATTGGATAAATTACACGATTAGGGACCAAAATGCAATTTTTAGAAATTATAAGGACTTTGCAGATTTTAGGTTTACCGATATGTAATTACTCATATTACATGCTTCTCTGTCAAATTTCAGCTTAAAAGGGCATTCCAAGCTCTAGCAATTGCATCCACAACATTTAGGACTAAAATGTAAAGCATGTAAACATAAAACAATTCAAATCAACATCCAACGGTCATCTGTATCGGAACACCCACCCTTCGTACCGAAACGCTCGTATCAAAACGGTGTTGACCGTTTTGGTACTCGGGTGCGTTCCGAGACCGGTATCGAAACAAGCCTCACCAGTAGCCAAACTGTTTCGAAACACCTTCAGTTGTTCCGAAACGCTATGGCCATTACAGGCCTCCGTTCCGAAACGGTTAAGGGTGTTTCAATACACCCTACGCTGTGACAGCAGAAATTGCTGGTTTTCACCTTTTAAACCATTCAAACATGCTTCAAAGAGCATCAAATCATACCATCAACTCATTTAGACACCAAAGACCATATTTAAGACCCTTAAGCTAGAGCATGGCATCAAACACAAAAACATTCAGTCTAAAGGCACGCTTCTTAGTCACAAATCCAAATATGAGCTCTCAATCCTCAAACCAACCAATTAGGAACATTTACAACCCAATAAGCCATCACAAACATGCCACAAACTTAGGGAGTTCAAAACACATCTCCCAAATACAACCTTGAAGTCCCATTGCCAATATCAAAACTAAAGTGTATAAAAACATCACCATACATGAGCTTTGCACTTCCTTGGATGTTCTTAACCTTCTTTCTTCCGAAAACACCTCAATTATTCTGCATTATTGGTAAAAGAGAGCATAAGCACATTTGCTTAGTGAGGCATGCTCTAGAGAAAACCAACACAATAATGCATTATTCAAAACACTTTCTCAAAAGCCTTTTTCTACAACATGCTCATTCTATCTCATGCTTGAAAACCATTTCAAAGCAACTCTTCATTGAAAACACATGTACCTCATTTCTATCTTATGCATTTAAACCAATGCAAATCTCATAGCAAAGCCATACACATGCTTGTGAAAACCAAAGCATTTCATATACAACTCTCATATGCATTTCTCATAGCATAAATCATCTCATCAATAGGTACATGTGAATCAAAAGCATTTTCATATATTATATTGGCATTTCACATCTCATTACTACTCGGATATGCGGACAACATTCTCAAACCACAAGACGCTTTTGGTGGAATCTCACATCACCGTACTCACTTGTCTAGTAACATAGTTTCCGGTGGAATCTCACATCACTGTACTCACATGGCGGAATCTCTCATCGCCACAAAGCTTGGGTATTTCACCAAGTCCTACCCAATGGGATGCTCATCACCGGTCTCTCCCTTTGGATTAAACCAAAGAGCACGTTCGAATTTTTAGTTTATAGTGCATTCTCATCCTATTGATCGATCAATTTTATCCGGTAAGTATCTCATCTTCTATGCCAATATATTATGTTAAAACATCATCTCACCTACTGTTTTTCATGCAACATTTCTCAAATCTTTCTCATCTCATTTCAAAACCATAACATTTTCCATGCTTTAAAACAAAAGCTCAAAACTCATCAATGCAACATGTTATTTCATGAAATCATTTCAAGCATCATCTCATGCTACAAATCATGCATAAATACAATAAGAATTTATCTATCTCAAACCATGAGCATGTAAAAGCATATTTGGGGCAACCACCACATATAAGAGAGCAATCTAGCCAATACTTACTTCCGGACTTTGGAAGGTGTTTCAAACCTTTCCTAAATCCCCAAACCTTGTTTCTTTGTTCCTCAAAGACTTCTAAAACCATTCGCACTCACCGATTACATTTCGCTTGCTCGCTGAAACGCTATCTAAGCTCCCGGATCAACACCAAAGGCGTCCGAATATGTCTCCCATGTTTATAACACATAAGAGCAGAGGATTAATGCATCATCATGCATTGAAATCATCAGCCACACACCTAAACTCGCTGCTCTACTCAAAAACCTCATTTCAGCTACCAAACACAACCGAAATCATCTCCAAACTCTTCCAAAACCAAGCCCAACCAAGATCTATCACTTCTAATCATTTTTAAACATCAACCAACACCAAAAACCACCACAAACTCGTCCTTATACTTCCAGCTATAACAGAACACCAAAACCACCCTAAACACCACCATTCTAGCATACAAAACTTAGGAATCCAAACCTATTCGGGATTTGTTTGATAAGACCTCATTTATAACATCAATTAACATGAAAAATACATTAGAAAACAACCTCAAAATAGAGCCTAACCATCAACCACGAAAATCATCAAGATTTCTCCAAAAACCTTGAGTTTTCATCAATTTCTTGTTTCTAACATTAAAGCAACTAAAAAATCATTAACAAAGGATTGATAACTTGGAAATTTCAATAAAGAACTGATCATTAGAGGAGAAGGACGAAGCTTACCCCTAATGGCTGATTTCTCCTTGATTTGGGCAAGTTTTCTTGAAAATCCAATGTAAAAACAAGATGATTTGATGAGGAAAAGATTAGGAATCAAAAGGGATGAAAATTATAGGCTAATTGATGGAGGAAATGTGTTTGGCTGAAAAGAAATTGAGAGAAAATGAAATGAGAGAAAATTGATAAAAGGTAGTTATGAAAAGTCAAAGATAGTTTTCCTTTTAAATATCTTTATTTCCCTTAATTAAAACATTATTAAAATCACCCAAAATAAGGAGAAATCTGATTAAAAACATTTTGGTAAATTAGCTCCTTAAAGATTCAAAGTTTCAATCCTTTACAAAACAGTCACTATTTAACTTTTGCAAAAACTGCGATTTGGTCACTACACCGAAATGTAGTATTTCCAAACCTTATTTTGTAAAATTGATTTCACCATAATCATTCATATAATAAATGAGGATTTTAGGTATTTTTCCATTTGTAAATCTCATGCCAATGTTTTAATGTTGTTTACCTATTGTTATATGCATGATTAGCTTTGAAAGAGTTTGCAAATGAGCTTATGTTGACGATATTTGAGAATGAAAAATGATTTGTGAAAGGTTTTTGAGAAAGCTAAAATACATGTTTAATGTATTAAAAAGATGGAGGGAAGTTTTAGAAACAATTTTCATTTTTCACAAAATTGGATTTGACGTAGTTTTCTCTTCTCTCATTTTTCTGTCAAAATCCCTTCATCCAAATAGCAAGATTTCAAACGTAAACTCTAATTTTGATTTAGGTTTCAAAGATTTTCTTATTCTCTATTGAATCTATTCTTTTCTCTTTTGATTTCTTTTCAAAAATGGAGGAAGAGCTCATCATTAGAAGTAGGTTTGTTCTTCTCCTTTAATAACATGTTCTTTACTGAAATTCCAAAGTAATTAGTCTTTTACATATTGTTTTTAATGGGTTTTTATATGTTAATTGATGAAATTGTGTTTAATTGAGGTTTCTTGATGATTTATGGTGGATCTTTTAAATTGGTGTTAGTTTCTGAGTTAATAGTTGATTACTAATGTGTTGTTAATGGTTAATAATGTCAACTTGATGGATTTTGTTATGTAATCCCGAAAGTAGTTAGATTGCTAGATGTTAGTGATGAAATCTTGAGTTTTAGGGGCTGTTGTTGTGGTTTCTTGATAGCTAGAGGTTGGTGAAGTGTTTTAGGTTGTAAATGGATGAGGATTGATGGTTGATTTTTTTGGGTAATGATTGGAAACTGTTTTGAGTGGTTTTGTTGGTGTTTTCGGTTTATATCGGTTGTTAATTGCTTGGCGAATGTTGGAGTTGAGTGGGGGTTTGCATTGCTGGAGGTTTTGATGCAAGAGGGTGCATTAATCGTCTATTTTTTCCTTGGTTAGAAGCAGGGCAAGACGTTGCTTGATCGTTAGAAGGCATATTTGGAGTTTCGAAGGCTTGGAATAGCTTCGGCAAGTGAGGCGAAGTTGTATCGGTGAGTGGATATGGTTGAACGTTTTCAAAAGATTGGAAACAAGGTTTTGGGAGGTTAGTGTAAGCATTAAATGCTTAGCTAATCTTGGAAATATGTATGGTTACTAAAGCTCTCGGTTTTCGGTTTAAAGTCCATGTGGATTATCATGCTCATGTTTTGAATTATGTTGTTACTCACTGTTATGCATGTTTTATAAGCATGGTTTTGCTGAATTATATCCCATAAAATGATTTGATTATGTTTCAAGAGATTATATTGTTGATGAGATATATTATGCTATATTTGAGGCATGTTTGAGATGGGATATGTGATGGTTGTATTAATGCATTGAAATCAGGGAGTTAACATGGATTTAAATGGTATATTGGATTAGTGATGAGATTTCTATTATTGGATATGTTGGTCGACCGATAGGATGTGAAGTGCACTATAATATACAAAGTTCGTGCGTGAGATAAATTATTCGGTTTCATAATAGGGGTAGTGCTACTGTGATGCGAGTGATAGGGGTAGTGCTATCACCAATAGACAATGCAGGTAGTGGCATCCCGGCCGAAGTGAGATAATGGTATTCGTATATCGGATCATGAATGGATAGGGGTAGTGCTATCCAATGATGGGGGTAGATTCTATTCGGTTCACTTGAAATGCCAGTATATGAATGGAACATGTATCATGGTTTTAAAATACTTTTTGTATAAAGACTTTTATACATGATGATTATGCTTTTTGAGATTTAAGCTTGTGAAGCTTTAGTTTGGTTTTGCATTGAGATATGCATGAGGTAATAATACATGTGGTTTATAAAAGATGTTTTAATTTTGGTTTCAAAAGCATGAGAAAGTTGAGCATGATGTGGTTATGTTTTAAAGGAATCATTGGTTTGAAAAGTGCATTGTTGTTGTTTAAATTGAGCTTTCCCTCACTAAGCAAATATGCTTACGCTCTACTTTCCAACAATACAGATAAGTGAGCATTTGGGTAGCAAAATAGAAAAGGATTTCACCTAAGACATCACTCGATTTATAAGTATGGGATTTGACACTTTTAACAAGGTAGAATTGGCAATGGGGAGGGTACCTCGGTATTTGGGAGAGGATTGTTTAAACTCCCTAGTTTGGCAAGTGTGTTTTGCCTTATAAGACTTGTATTGGGCCTTTAAATGTTTTTATGCTTTGCTCTTTGGTTTTTGATACTATATGTGGAATGCTTTTAGGATGCATGCCTCTAGAGTAGTCATGTTATATAAATTATATTGCTATATGCCTTTGTTGATGATTATGTGTTGGACAAATATGTTGTTGATGTTTACTTATGATTGTATGATGATTGGTGGCCATATGGTATGTTGTAAGATGTTTAAATGTTGTTGTTTTAGTGCAGATCTCGTATGTGTTTTGAAACAGTAGTATTTGTTTCGATACATCTTGCATATTTGCTCTCAATGTTTCGAAACACTACTAGACCATTCCGAGACTTTTAATTATAATGTGAACCCGTATCGAAACTCGGGGTCATTTCGATATGGCTCTGTTATGTCTGAATGTAGGGGAGATCAATCTGGGCATTTGGTTCTGAAATGGGTGAGGTCGTTCTAAGACCAAATGATACTGGAATGCATTGTTTCGAAACAAGGGGTGACTGTTTCGAAACGGGGTCGTTAAGTTAGTTAAAATAGTGTGATCTGTCAGTTTCGAATGTTTACATTTTAGTCCATGTTTATATGATTTTCAATTGTGGATGTTTAAATGATCGTATGTTGTTGATATTTCACATGCAAGCATGGATTGAACCTAATTAAAGGTTGGTAACATTAATTTGTAATTTGATGTTATATCAGATTGTTTGCAAATGAAAGTATAGTTGAGGTTCGGTTTAAATGAAAATCCGAGGGCACTAGCGTCCGAACAGCGGGTCTAAAGCTCGTTGCCTCTGTCCGACAACCGGAGAAGCCCTCACGTGCCGCCACTTGCCGCTGTTGCATGTGGGCGTGCTTCAACGCGTTGGAGAGCCACACAGCTAGCTGGGCCAAGCCGGTTGGGCCAAGCCGCAAGTTGACCTATTGAGCCGAGCCCGAGCCGGCCTACCATCCGTTGACCGAGCCGTCAGATGCCATTGACCACGCCACCACTGCTAGTGTTGACCGGCGTTGACCGTTGACCATCATTGACTTTTTTGGGGGACCCTTCCCGGTGGATTTTTAACATTTTGAGTCTGTTGGCACAGTCTGATTCGTCAAATTCGAACGTGATAAGTTGTTTTTACGCATTTGACCTTTTAAATTTGTTAAAGTATGTTATTAAGTGATACTTGTGGTATTAATTGATATACGAGAGTTATTCAAGATTTGATAACATATCAAGTGGAATATTTGGTGACCTCTAATGAGGATTTTAGTGATATCGGCTTAAGGTTAGTACACCTCAAACTCCTATTGCTGCAAGAGCATCATAAATGTGTTTGCTTTGCGTGTTAGTGTCTGCAAATTAGGTAAACGATGAATATGCATGTTTGGAGACTGGTAATATGAGATTGATATTTGTGTGAAATGCATGATGATGTTATGAGACTCATGAAGGCTTGAGAGACCGTGTAGGGTCATTTTAATATTCGTATAATTATTTGATTAGTTGTTTTACATGTTGTGTTGCTTGAGATATGAATTGGCATGTTCGATGGAAATTATATTAAAAGGACTGATAATTGGTAATATTCGAGTTAATGATCAAGAAGTTGGTAAATAATATTAAATAATTAATTGCATTAGCAAACAAACCTTAATGACTTTCATAAGTTGTAGGGATCGAATAAAGTGTTGTAAAATCATAATTCAAGGAAATGGTGTGAACCTGTGTTTAGGATATCGATACGAGACTTAGCCGTACCGGTACGTGATTGGGGTGTTTTAGAGAAAGATATATCAAGGTAAGGGATTCTTTCTATATAGTACAGTGGTCGGTATATGATGACTTTTGAGAACGATAGTTTGTACAAAGCTTTCACCGCGTATTTTGGGAGACAATGTGGAGCCATGTGTTTGACATAGTGATAAGTCAGTTACTTGATCAGTAGTTGGGAGTCTAACATTGAGTTCTTCAGAGTTATTGTGATGCTTTGATGTTTCTTAGTGGAAATTAAACAGATGACCGTGGATCTTGTAAAGGATCAGTGAGTGCACAGTTTCGAAGGGATTTTGTTGAGTAAAGATATATTCTTGGTAAATATTGTTTGATGTTTCGGCAAGGGTGAGATCTAGATAAATAGTCCACTTGGTTTGTTTGCGGGTTTTGGTTGTACGACACTACGATGTGTACACATCACCTTTTGACATGAGATTCAAGGTGTGTGATGGAACCTCACCTCTTGGTGGGATTTCATGCGATGAAAGATCATAAGACTCTTGCGTGAACCGATTTTTTGGAAGCTGCGTTAGTTATTTATATGAGTTACCATGCCATGTTTAAGGTAAGTTATTGAGATGAGTTGAGACTGTGTTTGTTTTCAGAAGTCTTGCACCTGGCAAGCAATGATATTGATAAGGGATTTTGTCAGAGTTGGAGTCTTCTTCAAAGAGTTACCTCGAGAAGAATCATTTTTTTAATGTAATGGTTGTTTATCCTCCTGTTCTGTTTAGATCGTATGGACTTGTGGAAGGATTTTGTTGTGCATCAATCTTTTGGGTTCTACAACATAAGTTTCTTGATGACATGTTTATGTGATGTTTGGTCAAGGAACCATCGGGTTTGTTCCATGGCTTTGGTTATGCACCAAATAATGATGGATCGTTTTAAAGGAAATGGCCAGTTGAACTGGGTTTGTACCGAGGGAGGATAGATTTCTTCTAAGAGAAAGGATCAATTGAAACTATATTTGTATTGTTAGAAGACATGGGTTATATTGATAAGTGAATTTTTGAGAATGTCGAAGAGTTATATGAGTTTGAGCATTTACTTTGAATAGTGGATACAAATTTTGAGGAAAAAATTTTCTTTAAGGAGGGGAGGGTTGTAACGACCCAAACTCCGGGTTAATATTTTGGGTCTTGGATCTTTTAAGAGGGCATCTTAATTGAGATAAATTATTGGTTGAGGCTCGATTTAAGGAAAGTAAGGACTTGTTTGGATAATGAAGTGAAGGTTGAGGGCTTAGGTGTAATTTGTTGGGTCACGTCGGCACGCCCCGTGGCGAAGCAGAAAAACAAATCCGACGTAATCCAGCCAAGATCCATGTACATGAACGAATCTGGGGTGAAAAGATGAAGAGTTACCTTTTAAAACTCTGGAAACTGGAAAACCGACGGTATGTCGAAATAACCACGTCAAGTAAAACCGGAATCGTCACAGGTTCGCAATGACCTCTACAGAGTCCACCCGAACAAAACGAACAAAGTTTCCGCCTCCCTAACACTTAGGGATAAATTTAGACAGGTTTGAACACCTTCCAGGGAGAAGTCGAAATCCCTCCAAGGATTCCTGAGGGAGTCTGAAATCGACCATGGGTTCTATCGGGACTTGGATTCGAACTAAGAAATCGCCAGGTATTTGCCAGGGGGCAAGAGGAAAACCAGAAAAATATCGAACAGCTTCTCAGAAGAAATCTGAGACTTGTCGAAAATTCCAGAGGGGAATTCCCAGGGATATGTCGAAATTTGCAAGGAGGAATAGGGATGATTTGGTTGCTAGCCCTTGTCCCTTTAAATAGTATTCAGAGACTTAATTCTAGTTGAATTCCTTAAATCCAAGTTCAACCAAAATTCATAGAATCTAATTCTACTTGAAATTGGTTTATATTAAATATACATTATATTTAATAATATTAAATGAAATATATATATTTAATTATGTAGAATCTTATTCTACATAAAACATAGATTTAAATATACATTATATTCAATCCAAATATATATATTTTTATTATATAGAATCTCATTCTATCTTTACTTGGATTTAAATATATTTAAATATATATTTTGAATTATGTAGAATCTAATTCTACATAAACTTGGAATTAAATATACATTATATAAATTCAAAATATATATTTAAATTTCTAGAATCTTATTCTATAATATTTAAGTCTCTAAATATTTTCCATACTCTAAATAATATCTGATAAATAAAATATTTATCCAATATTATTTCCATTTAAGGGAGTTGTCGATTTCCCCTATCCCATAGAGGATTTTCGACAACCTCCCTAAAATAGGGAGTATGGATTCCAATTTATTTTTGTTCGTTTCATTCGAAGGGTGTGACCCTTGTAGGTTCATGCTACCTAAGTTGCATGAAGTCATGGTTTGACTTTCCTAATTCCTAAATAAACTTCCTTTATATATTTCATCCTTTTGTCCTTTATATCATAGATGAACACAAGTCATGGGATAGTCACACTTGCGTTGTCCATCTAGTGTTTCTTGATGTCTTGAGTAGATTATGATAAACGAATCTCTATGATATCTCATATCATAATATTCGAGCATGGCCATGCATTTTCTAATCTCACTCAATCAAGTGGCCGAAGATATTTCTCCCATTATGTAGGAGGGACAAATCCTTTCTTGATCAACCATATTTCACTACATAGGTCATCACGTATCCAATCATCTGTCTTTATAATGTAGTCAGTTACGACACACGTTTGAATATGTCAAAATACGTAAATCTTTATGTTGAAATCATGTTGATCTCAAGTCTGAGGATTATACATATGTTTATCATGAGCAATGTTGTGACTGTCACATAATTACTCAAGAATCATGCTCATAGCGGATCTATCCAGTATATTGTTCTCCAACAAATACTTATGTGTTGATTTTGACATCTCTATGTCAATGACAACGCTTATCATCAACCACATATTAGTCTTTATCTATTATCATTGCCCATACCCGTAATAATATTCGACTAAGGATCCTATTTAACAATAATCGTATTATTGTATGGACATTATTATCCAATGGTTAGTTTGATGCACAGAAACATACGAAATGATAATAACGGCAATGCCATTACTTGACAAATCTAGTAAAATAGTATGTCTATTCAATCATCATATGATTGGTCTTTGGGCATACTCTAACAATCTCCCACTAGCACTAAGACCAATTATTCTCATATCTAATACGATATGGCTTAGTGTAACTGACATGCTTTTGTTGTGTCAAAAGCTTTGTCAGGGAGTTGACAAAGTTATCAACTTTGTGCGTATGTTGCATACTTTCACATCTTCAAGATGCAAGTACTTTAGAATGTGTTTGGATTTATTGATGAGATCTGGGTTTTATTTGCTTACGCAAAGGTTCCATCATAACAGAGTTATGTAGCATCTAATATGCTGGGAACAACCCTTAGTTCAGAAGTGAACCCTTTAGATCCAAACATCCTTCTTTACTTCTATGTCGACTGTAATACATTCAACCTATGTTGTAGAGTTAGATACTGTCTCATGTTGCTAACTCGCAATATCTTTTATTAATGCAAAACGGATTGCGATCTTTAGTTCCTTTTGATGAGTATGTCATCTACATACAATACTTAGGAAAGTAACAATGCTCCCACTAGCTCTTTTGAAAACAAGACCCCCCTTTGTTTCTAGATAAACCAAACCTTTTGATTGTATCTTCTGAAACGAATATCCCAACTTCGAGAAGCTTGCCTTAGTCTACGGATAGACCTTTGTAGCTTACATACCTTCCAAGTGTTTACTAGAGTGACAAAACCTTCTAGATGTGTCATGTACACATATGTTTCAAGTTTTCCCTTAGGAAGGTGGTTTAGACATTCCTTTATTTGATTTCATAATCATCGTGTGTAACTACTTGCAAGTGAGATTAAGATGGATTAAACATAGCTACAAGGAAGATGCTTTATCATAGTCTATACTATGAAGTTTGTCGAAAACTTTTAGCGACGAATCATCCTTTGTATGTTTTATCATCCATGTCGGTTTTTCCTTTTTGAAAAACTCATCCATACCTCTTAGGTTTTACCGTTTTAGGTAACCAAAGTCTATACTTAGTTTTAGACATGGATTCCATCTCATATCTCATGGCTCTTAGCCATTTCTCGAATTTTGGGCTCCCCATTGCTTTCTGATAAGACCTAGTCTTTATCTTGATCCGAAAAGAAGAGTGTTTCCATGTACTGATAGTGAGAAATCCATATTTCTCAAGTATATAGTATTCTCTTAAGGATCAACACAATGGTTGTGTTTTGTTCCAATGTTCCTTGATCATTTGTGGAACATTCTCAATCTTTGGTTCATAAATTTGTTGTCTAAAATTTCTTCAAAATCCAAATTCCATTTTTTTCTTTTGTGAGAGATAATCTCTTTCGAGAGAAATTCACGTTTGAGCAACAAACATTTTGTTCTCGTTGAAAAATGAAATCCCTTAGTGATAAGTATTCTCTTTCGAGATAAACTATCGTTTGAGCAACAAATATTTTGTTCTCGTTAAAGTTGAAGAAATAATATCCCTTTGTGAGAATTAGTCTCTTTCAAGATAAACTCTCGTTTGAGAAACAAACGATTTGTTCTCGTTAGGATAAACAACAAATGGAGTTTTAAGGTTCGAACTTTGTAAATATTTTAACATGTAAGTTTTGTAACCTTAAAACTTCAAAGGTATTCTAGAACAATTCTTAGTACATATCTTATATGGCGTTTTCGAGCCTAGTTTTGAAAAAAAAACACGATTAAGTTTGAGAGTTGTTTTTCTAGTGTTTAAAGAAGTCGAAAATGACTTGTTCTGAATCAAAACATGTCTAACATATTTGATTATCTTTCAAAGACTTTTCGTTCCTCTTGTTGGATTTAATTATGGGACAATCCCATATTCTTTGAAAGTTCATTAAATTTTAAGTATTCTTGAATTTGATCTCATCAAATTACCTTAATACTTTTAACGAGTTTGAGATTAGTCATTTGTTTTATTTATCTTATAAATATTATTGATTTGATTAGTTTAAAGATCATTGATTCGGTGTGCCATAAGAGATTAAAAGAATAACATTTATTTAAATAATCTCAAAATTAAAATATCGTGTCCTTACAAGATAACTAAAACTTAGGCACAAAATAATAATCTTAAAAACTAAAACAAATCTATTTAAGCAAAAACACATGTCCTAATGGATGGTGTAGCAACTCTTGCTTTATTTCTATTCGCAGGTCCATGTCTATTCTTATGCCTTCTATTTAGAAGCCTCTGAGGTTGATGCCTCACTCGTTTCTGCTTTCTTGACTTCTTGTAGGTGTGTGGGGGCAGTTTCTCTTCCAATGTCCGGTCTTGCCGCAATAGAAAGATTTTCCATCCTTCTTGATTCCCTTCTTAGGTTTCAATGCCTCCTTTCCATCAGTTTTCGTCTTACCATCACCTTTAGACTTTGCTGCCGATTTACCTTTCTTCTTGCCCTTGCGGACCATCAGAACAGGTTTAGGTCCTACCTTTTTTAGGTTGATTTCAGCAGTTCTCAACATGCCGAGCAACTGTGGCAGCGTCTTGTTAATTTCATTCATATTGAAACTAAGGACGAACTGATTGAAACTATCCGGCAACGATTGCAAGATGACATCAGTAGCTAATTCGTCTTTCAGCAGAAAGCCGAGCTTCTCCAACGTTTGAATGTAGCCCATCATTTTGATGACGTGAGCTCCTACGGGAGATCCCTCACTCATCTTGCATTGAAATAGAGCTTTAGAGGTCTCGTACCTCTCTTGACGAGCTTGCCCTTCATAAATCTCCTTGAGATTTTGAATCACATCATAAGCTACCATGCCTTCATGTTGCTTCTGAAGCTCAGGGGTCATGAAGGCAAGCATAAGACAACCGACATCCAGCATGTCGTCCATGTGTTTCTTAAACTTGTCTTTGTCAGCTCTGGAAGTAGTGGCAACCGGTTCATCTGGAACATGTTCTTCAATGACATATTCCTTCTTTTCCTGTTTGAGAACAATTCTATAAATTGCGGAACCAGTCAAGGAAGTTTATGCCATTGAGCTTATCCTTCTCAAGGATAGATCGCAGAGATAGAGTATTATTTGCCATTAATTCTACAACAAAGAAAATATGCTACATAAGTTTTACTAAATTTTAAAATTTATAGATAGGTCTTTACTATAAGTTTTACTCCCACTATTTTCTTCAAAATTAAAAACCCTCTAGTTTTAATTTCGAAAAAAAGTTTCGATAGTTTTTCTAGTGAGTGAGGATCCGTATTTCACCATTCCTAAATCAGCTTTGACCAGTCTTTTAGGAAATGGTTATTTAGGTAAGTAACACCTTACTAATTACATCTCATGTAATTCCTCATCTTTTTGCGAACAACTCTTGTTCTTTAAATCATCTTATGATTAACCAAAACTTTTAACCACTAGGTTTTCTAATCTTATTAGAACAACCCAGCTGAGTCAATACCAATATCTCAACCGGCGAATATCACTAGCTTATTCTTCGCGCTTAACTAAGATAGATAAATGTGGCATTGCTTTGGCAAAGCTCACATTATATCGATCGAAGCTTTAACGAGGGTAAATATTGGATGGTTAAAATAGACTTAAAATTATAGTGAGGGATTTACTTAATTATCTCATCATTTTAACATTGATCCTATCAATAGCACTATGTTTAATAATGCTTATAAAACATCCATTGCATCACATACAAGGTAAATATTAGCGGTAAATAAATATGCAATGATTATAGCCCTTCTAAACCTAAGGTGACCCGTCCCAAGCCAATGGGAGGACCATTCTACTGAAGACAGAATCTGCTTCTGAAACGCCTGGTCCACCAGAGAAGGCCCACCACGCTGATATGTTGGTCCTTGCTTTATCTCCATGAGTATTTACAATTTTCAGAAACTCGCGTTACATGCGAGGGAGTGAGATGAGAAGAGAAGTGCAATAGAAGATAGAGAAAGGCACGACACGCAGGCCGTATTTATAAAAACCAAAACTATAAAGGCTATGAGCTATAACCATGCAAAACAAACACCGTGCAATCAAACATGCATTTCAAACATCGTGCGAACAAAGTAACGACGTGTTTACGGAGTTTTAAACTGATTATCCCTATGTTGCGGTTAATGGGCCAAAGAAGGATCACGAGGTTTCATAAACCATTTGCGTTAACGAACAAATGCACCAGGTAGGTCAACATGAAAGAGAGGTGGCGCACTAGGCACACTTAAGTACCATGTCTTTGATGATGCCAATCCTCGACATGCATTTTTCATAACGTCTAACCATAACTCTTATGGATTCACCGTGAAAGATAGTTTGATAACTTTTATCAAATTAGAAGCCCTTTCAGAGATTTCATAAATCTATGAAACTTCGAACAACTACTTGTTCTCTAGACTAACTATTAGTCTCAACATGTTAACATTTAACATTGAAGCAACCTAACATAGTTATGATTAACTCTTAATCATTCAGTGATAATCGAAATAAGTCTTTATTAGGTGTGATACGATAAACGATAAATATCTAAATCGAACCAAACAACATCCATCTCATACATAAATATCACCCAAGAATTTAAGTCGGAATTCGTATGATACAAGTGGATCTGATACCACTGTTGGGTCACGTCGGCACGCCCCGTGGCGTAGCAGAAAAATAAATCCGATGTAATCCAGCCACGATCCATGTACAAGAACGAATCCGGGGTGAAAAGATGAAGAGTTACCTTTTAAAACTTTGGAAACTAGAAAACCGACGGTATGTCGGAATAACCACGTCAAGTAAAACTGGAATCGTCACAGGTTCGCAACAACCTCTACGGAGTCCACACGAACAAAACGAACAAAGTTTCTGCCTCCATAACACTTAGGGATAAATTTTGACAGGTTTGAACACCTTCCAAGGAGAAGTCGAAATCCCTCTAGGGATTCCTGAAAGAGTCTGAAATTGACAAGGGGTTCTACCGGGACTTGGATTCGATCTAGGAAATCGCCAGATATTTGCCATGGGGCAAGAGGAACACCAAAAAAATATCGAACAGCTTCTCAGAAGAAATCTGGACTTGTCGAAAATTCTTGAGGGGAATTCCCAGGGATATGTCGAAATTTACAAGGAGGAATAGGGATGATTTGGTTCCTAGCCCTTGTCCCTTTAAATAGTATTCAGAGATTTAATTCTAGTTGAATTCCTTAAATCCATGTTCAACCAAAATTCATAGAATCTAATTCTACTTGAAATTGCTTTATATTGAATATACATTATATTTAATAATATTAAATGAAATATATATATATATATATATATATTTAATTATGTAGAATCTTATTCTACATAAAACATGGATTTACATATACATTATATTTAATCCAAATATATATATTTTTATTATATAGAATCTCATTCTATCTTTACTTGGATTTAAATATATTTAAATATATATTTTTAATTATGTAGAATCTAATTCTACATAAACTTGGAATTAAATATACATTATATAAATTCAAAATATAAATTTAAATTTCTAGAATCTTATTCTATAATATTTAAGTCTCTAAATATTTTCCATACTCTAAATAATATCCGATAAATACAATATTTCTCCAATATTATTCCCATTTAAGGGAGTTGCCGATTTCCCCTATCCCATAGGGGATTTTCGGCAACCTCCCTAAAATATGGAGAATGGTTTCCAATTTTTTTTGTTAGTTTCATTTGAAGGGTGTGACCCTTGTAGGTTCATGCAATGTTAACAGCAAAATTAGAACTGTTCTAATTTTACAAACAATGAGTGGCATCTAGCAATACATCATTGCTACCTAAGTTGCATGAAGTCATGGTTTGACTTTCCTAATTCCTGAATAAACTTCCTTTATGTATTTCATCCTTTTGTCCTTTATATCTTAGATGAACACAAGTCATGGGATAGTCACACTTGCATTGTCCATCTAGTGTTTCTAGATGTCCTGAGTAGATTATGATAAACGAATCTCTATGATATCTCATATCATAATATTCGAGCATGGCCATGCATTTTATAATCTCACCCAATCAAGTGGCCGAAGATATTTCTCCCATTATGTAGGAGGGACAAATCCTTTCTTGATCAACCATATTTCACTACATAGGTCATCATGTATCCAATCACCAATCTTTACAATGTAGTCAGTTACGACACACGTTTGACTATGTCAAAATACGTAAATCTTTATGTTGAAATCATGTTGATCTCAAGTCTGAGGATTATACATATGTTTATCATGAGCAATGTTGTGACTGTCACATAATTACCCAAGAAACATGCTCATAGCGGGTCAATCCAGTATGTTGTTCTCTAACAAATACTTATGTGTTGATTTTGACATCTCTATGTCAATGACAACGCTTGTCATCAACCACATATTAGTCTTTATATATTATCATTGTCCATACTTGTAATAATATTCGACTAAGGATCCTATTTAACAATAACGTATTATTGTATGGACATTATTATCAAATGGTTAGTTTGATGCACAGAAACATACCAAATGATAATAACGACAATGCCATTACTTGATAAATCTAGTAAAATAGTATGTCTATTCAATCATCATATGATTGGTCTTTGGGCATACTCCAACATAATTCACCCAAGTTCACCCTAAGCCAAATATTTGAAAGAGATGGGTGTGGGAGAAGAGGGACAATCAGATTTTTTCCTCTCTCCCCTCCTTTTCATTTTCTCTTTATTTCCTCATTCTCTTTCTTTTTCTCTCCCCCTCCATCAAGTTTCATGTTCGATCTACCACCAACGGAGAGTCCTTGTTCGACACCTCATACATCATTGCGTTCACCTCGCCGAGACGAGTCAGCCGGTGGTTGTGTTGTCAATGTTGGAGTTGCCATCGGAGGAGGTGAGAGAGATAAAGTTTCATCTGATTCATAATGGAGGGGTTTCAATTGTCAAAACCCAAATATGAGGGCACCAATGTGTTCACCAGTGTCGGGACAACGGGTCTAAAGCTCACCATCATCGTCCAACCATCGAAGCAGCCCTCACGAGCCGTTGCATGCTGCAGCTGCATGTGAGCGTGCTTCAGTGCACTGGAGAGCCACCCAGCTGGCTGGGTTGGGCCAAGCTGCAAGCCGGCCTGTTGAACCGAGCCTGATCTGGCCTACAAGTCGTTGACCGAGCAACCAGCCACCTGTTAACTATGCCGCCAACCACTGTTGAGCGTTGCCGCCATGGACCGCGTTGACATTTTCTAGGGGACCCTACCCGAGGGTTAGTCGATGTTTTGAGTCCGTTGATATAGTTTTTTTCCCCAAATTCGAACCGAGTAAGCTATGTTACTAATTGACCTTTCGAATTCATTAAAGTATGTGATTCAGTGATACTTATGGTATTAATTAATATTAATCAGTAATATTCGAATAAATGATCATGAAGCTGATAATCAATATTAATTAATTAATTGCTTTAGTAAATAAATCTTAAGGACTTTCATAAGCTGTAGGGATCGATTAAAGTGTTGTAAAATCGTAATTCCAAGAAATGGTGCGAACTCGTGTTTAGGGTATTGGTACGAGCCTTAGCCGTATAGGTACGCGATTGGGGCATGCATCGGTATGGGTCAAACCGTACTGGTACTTGTGGAAATTAAGGATTTCCATTAAGCAATTTTTGTATTGGTACGTGTGTGAGTACCGATACCCAAGGGTATCGTATTGATACTCGTATTCGAGTATTGGTACCCACAAAACGGAATAACCTATAATGATAATAAAAGATGGAAATTGACGTGGGATATTAATGAGATAATATTGATTAATGGAGATAAATAATGAGGATGATTAATATACACTTTTATAATGTATTTACTTCGTAAAGTCTTGGGTGACTTGTTTGTAATAGCAACCATAGGGATCCTTGGTAGATCGTGTTAGGTTGTGTGCCAAGTTTGGGTACTTGTTTGGTTGAGTTACCATTGATTGATGGGATCCGGATAACCAGTTAGAAAAAGAATGTGTTGAAACACCATGGTTAGAGATGTCGAATGTACGTTCCCGACGTTGTGTGACACCGGGCCTTCTTTGATGATAGTCGAGGAGAGATGTCGAGTATAGGTGTACATTCTTGAGGTTGTGTGATATCGAGCCTCACACAAATAGTGTTCGTTCTCAAGTCTATGTGACACCGAGTCTCACTCGTAGTGTACGTTCCCAAGGCTGTGTGACACCGGGCCTCACTCTAGGTTTGTGGTTATGACATGGTGTGTTTTGCTCAAATGATCTGGGGAGATCCCGAGCATAATTGGGCCTTGTGGGCCATATATGATGTTTTGCTATGATGAGAGCATGTGTTTCGGCGACTAGTGGTAGAACCACATGTTTATTTATCTCTCCTTATTGCTCGTACTAGCTTGCATACTTATGTTTATGATTCACATGAAGTATAGTAGAGTAGATGTGTAGCACTGAGCTTTGTAAGCTTAACGCTCGGAATCATTGTTTCCATGCACAAATTGATCGTCATATCGTGGGATCGAGGAGCATTTTTAGTATGAGATTCCAGGATGTGGTGATTTCTAGAGTAAGATACTTATGTTTAGAGGACTATGTATTCCTAGGACCTTACGTGGTCAAGTCTATAATTCTTACGTTTGAAATTGTATTAATCAAGTCAATTGTTTAAATGTTTTAAATTAAAGTGGAGCTCCTTTGTAACGATTTAAATTGTTTATCTATATTTTAACGGTTGGCTTTAAATGTTTTTGAGAAAATACCTTGTTGGGCTAAACCGAAATAGAGAAATTTTATGATTTTGGGTTTGGGCTTGAGGCTTAAACGTGACATCAGGGTCGACGGCGTTACATGCTTCCACTAATATACCAACATAAAACCCCTTGAACAAGCATTTACATGGCAATTTTCAACTTTTTTAACATTGACTCATAGGATCTAAATGCATACTTCCTATGCTTACATAAAATCAAACAAAAAATAACAAAAAAAAGTCCAAAGATGCTTATAAAGTTGAAATACACTACAAGCACATGACATAGGCATGGAATGACTAAGGTAACTCATGCGTAACATTAAATTTCATATCTCAATTCAACATGCTTATGATCCAAATCAGTCAACACGCTAGCACCTTATTCAACATATCAACGTACACTTCTAAAATCAACCAACACCATGTTGGCAAAAGAACCATTGAATCATACAATCCAAAAAGGAAATCACAACCCTCAACATAATCTAAAAGTGAAAAACGACCCACGTCGCCTTATTACAAAGTTTATGGGAAAAGGGTCCAAACATACTCAACAAGTTCAGTTGTCTTAGATGGAACCTTGCTTCGGAAGTAGCCCTCGAAATACTTAATTCACTACAAAGATAAAAAGAGAGCATAAGAAAAATTTGCCTAGTGAATGCGCTCCACAAATAACTCATCAATGTACTTTTAGAAAACCAAAACATGAATGTTATACATATACAAAATAGTACAAAATTTTTAGAATTGTATACTTAAAATAAACCTTTTCAAATGCGTATAGTTGAATCAACATATCATATATAAGTGTTATGTTGACATATTTAATTGTGACCTCGTCATATATTGAAAACCATGGGATACACACATCAAACTTTCAAAATGAGGGCTGAAAGGTCTCCACCCCACTCAAAACAAACCATCCGATACATGGATCAAACTTTCACCCGAACTTACGATTCACATTCAACAAATGAATGTAGTAACCCAACCTTGCGAATCAATGACTATAGTCACCCGAACTTGCGAGGCATATATACATATAGACGATCGATCGATTAGAGTCTAAGAGTCCATCAACAAACTTTGAAAACATATAGAGTACTTGATATATTAGTGCAATCGTGGATTTGGAAGCCTTCAATCAATTTGTTGCAAAAAGTAGGTGATCTAAACTCAATCAAAGAAATTTGACTAAGTGTTGAGAACTCAAAATTTTCAAACCTGGAAAAACGACATGAAATATGTTAGAATAGATAGAAAACATAAAAATTTGAACAATGGAAAAAGAAACAATGAAATCGCAGTTGAAACAAACAAGATATTCAAAGTTTAATAAAAATAATGCGGTAGTATGAAACATGAAATCCCTTTTGTGGAAGAAGGGAAAACTGTAGCGAAGGCTTGAATGGAGAAGAATGGAGATGGCGTGATGATATTTGAAGGATATTTTATCCTAGGCACCCTCTTATACGCAATTATCTAAGCAAGCAACCTCAAGTGGCTCTAACCCACCCTCCTAAACGTGATTACCTAGGCAAGAAAGAGTGTGTAGATGATCTCTCTCACAAGAACTTGGAGAACTTATGTAGAAGAAGACTTCGAAGGAACAAATTATCAACACTTTCAAAAACGTACTCACTAAATACTTCATATATCAAGAAAAAATTGAATTACAATGGTGGAGGCATCATCATTTTATAGGTTAAGGATTAGCCAAAAGAATCCTACTTCTACTAAAACAAGGAAAACCAAAATAATGAAAATAGTAAAGAAAAATCAACACATAAATTCCTTGTGTTTGATGGTGGATAGCTTGGAGAAGGTTTTAGGCATGCTAGGGTATCATGTATAGGGCTTTAAGGCTGATTATTTGTAACCCCCTTAGCACAGCCTAGACGTCTGACCCGAACTAAGCAGATTACACGGGGAAAACCAAAGTCAACTCGTGAAAGTCAACCTTGATTAACGACCATTTTTTTCTTTTTAACTTTTCTAGATGCACCTTACTAACCTATGTGAACAACAAAATACTTTAGTGGAGGCGACACAGCGAACGAAGAATATTTAGGGGTTCGATTGCATACAAACGTCTTTTAGGGACTAATATGTAAATTTCCCGAAATTTGAAGACTAAACAAGTTTTAAAGTTACCAATACAAAATTAAACATATAATAAGCCAGCATGACAAAATTCATCTTAAACGGATCATCCAAACTCATTTAATTAAGCATTCAAGACCCAGGGACCAAAACGTAAGAAACAAAACCTGAAACAATTCAAATTCAACTTCAACGGTTGGGTGTTTCGAAACACAAGACCATGTATCGAAACGGTCATTTCAAAAATAGGTTGACCGTTTCGATACGCGGGTGCATTCCGAAACCCGTATCGAAACACCCCTTTCCAGTAGCAAAACATTCAAGAACGTTCCTACCCGTTCCGAAACCTCATGGCCCTTTCAAGCCACTGTTCTAAAAACAGGTAAGGGCGTTCCAATACGCCTTGCCCTGTAACAACACAAATTGCTGGTTTTTCACTCTTAATCACCCCCGAAAACATTCCAATTCATGCCATAGCGTACATACAACATGTATAAGCATCAAAGATCAACTCTACGAAGCATAAGCTAAAATATGGCATCATTCATGCAAGCATTGGAACTATAGGCATGCTCTTTAGTCTTCCAAAGCCATAAAAAGCTAAAAATCAACATTCAAACAAAAATCAATCCCCAAAGGCCATTTACAAACCAAAGTTAAGCAACCAAACATGTAACCCCCTTAGCCCGGCCTAGACGCCCGACCCGAACTAAAAGGATTACACAGGGAAAACCGAAGTCAACTCGGTAAAGTCAACCTCGATTAACGACCCTTTTTTCTTTTATCTTCTCTAGATGAAAATTATAACCTTTTATGTTCAGCAAAGCGATTACGTGCAAATGACACAGCGATCAGAGTTCAATTAAGGGTTCAATTGCATTTATTTAACTTTTAGGGACTAAACTATAATTTCCATAAAAATACAGGAACTTTCAAGATTTTAAAGTTACTAATCTTCAATTAGTCATGTAACATGCCAACATGCCAAATTTCAGCTCAAACGGATCATCCAAACTCATTCAATTGCATACACAACATTTAGGGACCAAAATGCAACATTTCTAAACTTAAAAAGATTCTTTGAACTGAATTTCAACTACCTGTATCGAGCCAAAGTTGAGAAAGGGTATCGATACACTTCCCTTGTGTATCGATACACCCTACTAAAATTGCACAGGTGTATCAATACACGTGATGCGCGTATCAATACACTTGTACCATTTTAGCTTAAGGGTATCGATACACTTCCCAAGTGTATCGATACACTCTTCAAAGTTTGCACAGGCGTATCAATACACCTGATAGCTGTATCAATACACTTGCACTATTTTAGCTTAAGGGTATCGATACACTTGCCCGAGTATCGATACCCATACCAGAAATGCTCATAGCCCCAAAACACTTTTAACATCATCTAATCATGTCCTACTCATTCATACATATAATAATCAACATACCAACACTTATGTATCAACAAACATCCACCACATAAACAACAAGCATGTCAATTCATGGAGAGTCACTAACTAATCAAGCATGCTTTTAAAAGATAAACCATAGCAAAACTAAAATGCAAAATGAGGATCCAAACACCACATATTGGCCATATACAAGTCTCAAACCATAAACCAAACTTGTTCTAGGAAATCAACCTCGTCACACAACAAAGTGAAGGATTTCCCCCATTGCCTTTATTATCTATAGCCAGAAAACAAAACATACTTGCCAAGTGGAGTTCTTCTTGAATCGCTTGCTTCTTGCTGTCCCAAATTCAACTATCTGCATTGATGGACAAAAAGAAGCGTAAGCACATAATGCTTAGTGAGGAATGCTCAAAACCAAAACACCATCAATGTAGCGAAACCATAAAACACCCTTTACTTGAGATCACATTTCTAAAAGTTAATATAGTGTTTGAAAACTTCATTTGTATACATCATTTCCTTAAATCATGCGTTGCTCAACGTATAAAACCCAAATACAACATGTATCTCAATCTTAAACAACATCCTCGAAATTACTTCCATTTAAAACTTCTCATGCATAAGTGTTATGTGCAAAGTTTAAACCATTTTTCTTGGAAACCATTTCCATATGTACCATCTACCTATCTCATGCATTTAACCAACGCAAAACTCATGGCAAGGCCACACATGCTTGTTAAACAAAAGCATTTCATAATGTCAAAATCTCATATGCATTTCTCATAGCATAAAAACATTTCAAGCATTGGTACATGTGAAACACACTTCATTCTCATATATTGACATTTTCATATTCTATTTTACACCAATATGCAGAAAGCTTGACTCGAGGTCAAGTCCTACCCCGGCGGGATCTCACCACCGGACTCTCTTGGTTGTATCTACCTTTGCCACAAAGCTTGGGTATTTCACCAAGACCTACCCCGATGGAATCTCACATCATCAGACTCTATCTTCTTATAAAGCTTGGGTATTTCACCAAGTCCTACTCCGACTGAATGCACATCATCGGATTCTCATGGCGATAACATTTGTTGCCATAATTCTTGGGTCTTTCACCAAGTCATTTCCGATGAAATTTACAAACATCGGTCTCTCATGGCGGTACATTTCAATGCCATTAAGCTTGGGTATTTTACCAAGTCCTATTCGATGGAATGCACATCATCGACCTCTATCTTTGGAACAAATCCCAAGAGCACGTACGAATTTTTAGTTTATAGTTCACTTTACATCCTATTGGTCGACCAATTATATCCGATAATCTTCTTATCATTTATGTCAATATATCATATTAAAATCATTAACACATCTATTGTTTTCAAAGCATGCAACACCATCAAGGCCAAAATGTTAAACCATAACTTTAAAACACAAATTAACACCACATACTCTCAAGGATCATTAATTTCATGCTTCCTTCACCAAACCAAGTTTGATAACCAACTCTCATGCTTAAAAACCATGCTCAAACAGCAAATCAAACCATATTGCCAAACCAAGCACATCAAAACCCATTTTAATATTTTCAAAACAATAATAGCACAAACCGAGAGAGAAATCTACTTCACTTACTTCTGAACTTAAATCGGCGTTTCAAGCCTAGATTTAAGTTCCCAAACCTCTTTTCAAAATCATTCCAAAGCTGGAAAACACAATCTCACTCACCGATACGCAACATTACGCTAGCCGACGAGCCAACCAAGCGACCGAAGCCTCCAACACCATCTCGATTGCATCCAGATTGCTCTCCCCTGTTTTTAGCACATAAGAGCAGAGGATTAATGAATCACCATGCTTTAAAATCATCAGCCACTCTCTCTAACCCGCTGCTCTACTCAAAACAAGCATTTTGGTTATCTAAAATAACCGAAAACATCTCCAAACATTCACCAAACAAAGCCCAACCAAGATATATCAATTCTAAACTTTTCTAAACATCAATTAACATCAAAAAGCAACATAAACACGACCTTATACCTCCAGCAACAGCAGATCATCAAAAACACCTCAAAACCCACAAATCTAGCATCTCAAACTTAGGAACTCAAACCTATTCGGGATTTATTTGTTAAAACCTCATTCTCAACAACAAATATCATCCAAAATATGTTAGGAATCAACCTCAAAACAGAGCCTAACATAGAAGTACGAAAATCACCAAGATCTCATCAAGAATCTTGAATTTAACAGCTATTTCATGTTTATAACGTTTAAACAACTCAAAAACCATTAACAAAAGATTGATAACTTGGGAAATTCAGTAAAGAACTGATCATTAGAGGAGAAGGATGAAGCTTACCTCTAATGGTTGATCTTTCTTCAATTTGGGCAAGTTTTCTTGAAATCCAAAGCAAAAATTAAAAGGATTTGTTGAAACAAAGATAGGAAATCTTTTGGAAGTTAAAATCTCAGAAAACACAATGAAAATTGATGAGAGAAAAGTGTTTGGCTGATTGAATGTTGAGAGAAAATGAAAAGAGAAAACTATTGTGAAAGTAGTTATGGAAAAGTCAACTTTGATTTCCTTTTTAATTCTATTTATTTCTTTAATTAAATCATTATTAAAAGCTCCCAAATTGAAGAGAAATCTGAAAAAAATTATTTCGTAAAATTAGCTCCTTAAAGATTCAAAGTTTCAATCCTATACAAAATAGTCACTAGTCAACTTTTGCAAAAACTACATTTTGGTCACTATACCAAAATGTAATATTTCCAAATCAAATTTTGTAAAATTGTTTTCACTATAATCATTTATATAATAAGTGAAGAGTTTTAGATATTTTTCCATATTTTTAAAACATCCCGAACTAGGTGTTCCCTAAACCAACCTTAAGGGTTCGAACCGTTCCCGACCGGCCCGATTCAACGTCTAAAACATCTAGGCAGAAATCCAGGGCGTTACAACTCTCCCCCACTAAAGAAATTTTGTCCTCGAAATTTTCAACTTGAGAAGAAAACGCGATACACATCCTCCCAAAAACAAAACACGACATAAACACAAGGGGCATAACCATCACGGAAAAAATCCTCAACCAAAACACAACGAAACCAACACACTCCTCAACCTCTTACGCCCAAACTTCAACATCACCACTCATGGTGAGACTTTCAAAACACATGATTACCAATCTCAACTTAGCTTCCCACACCTCCAAACTGTGCAAGACTTCCAACAACCCAAACAACTCTTAACCCTTCACAACATGCTCCACATTCCCTCACAATTCTTTCAATACATCACGCACGGTGACACCAACCCATCCATTTTCAAGCAACCATGTGATCTACAACCCACTCCACTTTCCAAAACCTCCTACAAACCGCTCAAACTCTAGGTCGAAGATCAACACGACACGCAAAATTTTTCCTAGGTAGCAATTGCTTACTCACGTTCCCCAATGTATTAACAAACATTCCTACACATCTGTTACAATCAGAACCATACGTTCCACCATCAAGATACAAAACCCAGAGCACCATCACACGCCTCAATAATTCACCAAAATCTGCCCACACAACATCCGAAAATCCTCATCACGAGACTCTAACCTTATCTCTAACAGTTTCTTCACTTACATCAACTGTCTTGTAACACACTGATTTTGGGCCTAGATGTTTTAGAGTTTGAATCGGGTCGGTCGAGAACGATTTGAATCTTTAAGGGACATTAGGGAACACCTAGTTCGAGATGCTTTAAAAAATGGAAAATATCTAAAAATCCTCATTTATTATATGAATGATTACGGTGAAATTTTTTTACAAAAAATGATTTGGAAATACGACATTTCGGTGTAGTGACCAAATTCTAGTTTTTGCAAAAGTTGACTAGTGACTGTTTTGTAAAGGATTGAAACTTCGAATCTTTAAGGAGCTAATTTTACCAAAATGTTTTTATCAGATTTCTCTCTAATTTTGGGTGTTTTAATAAGGATTTAATACAGGGAATTAAAAGAGAAAATCCTATTTTGACTTTCATTACTACTTTACGATCTTTTTTCCCTCTTTTTATTTTCTCTCAACTTCCACTCAGCCAAACACAATTCCTTCATCAATTAACCTCTGATTTTCATCCCTTTAGATGAGATCTCATTCTTCAATGATTTCCTAATCTTTTCCTCATCAAATCCTCCTGTTTTCACTTTGGATTTTCAAGAAAACTTGCCCAAATTAAGGAGAAATCAGCCATTAGAGGTAAGCTTCGTCCTTCTCCTCTAATGAACAGTTCTTTACTGAAATTCATAAGTTATCAATCCTTTATTAATGATTTTTGAGTTGCTTTAATGTTAGAAACATGAAATTGTGTTAAAACTCAAGATTCTTAGAGAGATCTTGATAATTTTCGTAACTATTGGTTAGGCTCAGTTTTGAGGTTATTTTCTAATGTATTTTGGATGGTTATTGATGTTATAAATGAGGTTTTATCAAACAAATCCCGAATAGGTTTGGATTCCTAAGTTTTACATGTTAGATTGGTCGTTTTTTGGGGTGGTTTTGGAGTTCTATTGTTGCTTGGGATATAAGGACGAGTTTATGGTGATTTTTAGTGTTGATTGAGGTTTAGAAATGATTAGAAGTGATAGATCTTGGCTGGGCTTTGTTTTGGAAGAGTTTGGAGATGATTTCGGTTGTTTTGGGTAGCCGACATGGTGCTTTTGAGTAGAGCAGCGAGTTTGTTTAGTTGGTTGGTTATTTCAGTGCATGATGATGCATTAATCCTCTGCTCTTATGTATAATAAACAGGCGAGAAATCTTCGGACGCTTTTGGTGTTGATCCGGAAGTGCAGGGAGCTTAGATATCGTTTCGGCGAGCAAGCGAAACGTAATCGGTGAGTGCGGATTGTTTTAGAAGTCCTTGAGGGACAAAGAAACAAGGTTTGGGGTTTTAGGATTGGTTTGAAACACCATCCTAAGTCTGGAAGTAAGTATGGCTAGATTTGCTCTCAAATGTGTGGTTGTTGCCCCTAAAAGGCACATGCTCTTGTTTTGAGATAGACAAATTCCTACTATTTTATGCATGATTTGTAGCATAAGATGATGCTTTGTAGAGATTCAATTAGATAGCATGTTGCATTAATGAGTTTTTGAGATTTTGACTTAATGGAAAGTATGAGATATGATTTTGAAATGAGATGAGAAAGAATTCAAAAATGCTGCATAAAAACAGTAGGTGAGATGATGTTTTTAACATAAACTAAAAATACGTACGTGTTCTTTGGAGTTGGACAATGGGGATAGTGCCATCCCGATCCAAAGTGAGAATCTGATGATGAGAGATACTATCAGGGTAGGACTTGGTGAAATACCAAAGCTTTGTGGCGATGAGAGATACCTCCATAAGAGTCCGGTGATGAAAGATTCCACTGGGGTAGGACTTGACATTGAGTCAAGCTAATCCGCATATCCGAGTAAAGATGAAATGTGAAATGCCAATATAATATATGAAAATGTATTTGATTCACATGTACCAAATGTTGAGATGATTTATGCTATGAGAAATGCATATGAGATTTGTATATGAAATACTTTAGTATTCACAAGCATGTGTATGGCTTGCCATGAGATTTGCATTGGTTTATATGCATCAGATAGAATTGAGGTACATGTGTTTTCAAATGGAGATTTGCTTTGAAATGGTTTTCAAGCATGAGTTAGAAAGAGCATGTTTTGAAAATGGCTTTTGAGAAAGAGATTTGAATGATGCATTGTTGTGTTGGTTTTCTTTAGAGCTTGCCTCACTAAGCAAATATGCTTACGCTCTCTTTTACCAACAATGCAGATAATTGAGACGTGTTTTGGGAAGCGAGAAGGCTAAGAACATCCAAGGAAGTGAAAAGCTCATGTATGGTGATGTTTTTACATACTATAGTATTGATTTTTGGCAATGGGGCTTCAAGGTTGTTTTTGGGAGATGTATTTTAAACTCCCTATGTTGTAGCAAGTTTGTTAAGGCTTTTGAAGTTTGTAAATAGCCTATATAGTTTGGTTTGAGGTTTGATGTCTTTATTTGGTGTTGTGGTTAGAAAGCATGCCTATAGTCTAAATGTTCATGTGTTTGATGACATGCTTTAGTTTAAGCTTCTTAGATATGTTCTATAACGATTAATCATGTTGCTGGCATGTTATGGTATGATTTGGGATATGTTTGGATGTGAAAAGATGTGGAAAACCAGAAAATTATATAGTTGCAGGGTAGGGTGTATCGAAACACCCTTAACTGTTTCGAAACAGGGGCCCGAAATGGTCATGGTGTTTCGGAACGGGAAAAGGTGTTTCGGAACATTTTAGCTACTGTAGAGGCCTATTTCGATACTGGTCTCGGAACGCACCCGAGTACCGAAACGGTCAACTCCGTTTCGATACGACCGTTTCGATACCAGGGTCAGCGTTTCAAAACGGTTGACCGTTGATCTGTGTTTTTGAATTCTTCAAGTTCTCATGTCTTACATTTTAGTCCTTGATGTTGTGAATGCAATTGATTAAGCTTGGAATGTCCTTTTAAGCTGATTTTTGACAGAGATGCATGTGAATTTTTTTATTACATATTGGTAAGCTTAAAATATGTTGTGAATGCAATTGATTGAGCTTGGAATGTCCTTTTAAGCTGATTTTTGACAGAGATGCATGTGAATTTTTTTATTACATATTGGTAAGCTTAAAATATGCAAAGTCCTTATATTTTCTATAGTTTACTTTTTGGTCCCTAAAAGTGTATTTCTTACAATTGAATCCCTAGTTGATTTCCGATTGTTGTGCCTTTCTCTCATATGATTCTTGAGTAATCACATAGGCTTAATGTGCATTTAGAAAAGATAAAAGGAAAAAAAGGATCGTTAATCAAGGTTGGCTTTCAGTTTGACTTTGGTTTTCCCCGTGTAATCTTCGTAGTTCGAGTCAAGCGTCTAGGCCGGGCTAAGGGGGTTACATTTGTTCGTACCAGAGCTAGGTTAACCAATATTTGGGGCTTGGTAAGTGGTTAATGTGTGTGGTTATGAATGATTGTGACTTTTTGGTGAAAATATGATGTATGATTGTTGATGTTTGGTTCTATTGAGATGAATTTGTGATGCTATGATGTGCTTGGGTTTAGTTGGGGATCCCAATGCCATATCACTACTATTGTAAAGGGTTGTTTTCAAAAATGAGATTGAGTACTTGGATTACTTGCCTTATTGCCTAATTGAATTTATTGTATTTTGTCAGTTGCATTGTTTTCTTATGGGGCCACGTAGAGAGCTTAGAATTAATACATGTGCTGCGTCTGAGAACGAGAATGTTGAGAATGTTGAAGATCTACCTCCTCCGCCCCCTAGTGGACCACCCGGTGGTGGTGGAGCTGGGGTTGGTGCTGCTGGAGCTGGTGCTGGGGTTGATGGACCCGAGGGAGTCCAGGGGCAAGCTGCTCCTGATATGTGGGTGTTGATACAAGCTATTGTTGGAGCTTTTCAGGCAGCAGTAGCTGGAGCTCATGGAGCTACACCTCACGATGGCGCTAATGTGAGGTTGCCGTTGGAGCGACTCCGCAATCTGGGAGCGACTGAGTTTAGAGGGTTGACCCCGGAAGGTTTCGAGTCTTGGCTGGAGATCACCAAGAGGATACTCGGACAATTGAACTGCAACAATATTCAGAAGTTGGGATGCATTGTATCCTTGTTGCATGGTGATGCATATACGTGGTGGACAACCACAATATCGGGGATGGATGATGATGATGTGACTTGCACATTCTTATTGAATGAATTCAAGCAAAAGTACTTGGCAGTTCGTTACCTCGATAAGAAAAGGGGGGAATTCATGTCCCTTGTGCAAGGGAGTATTACGGTGGCAGAATATGAGGTGCAATTTGTACGACTTAGCCAATATACACCTGAGATGATTCCTAGTGAGCGGGAAAGATGTGAACGTTTCCATTATGGGCTGGTGGCGGATGTGAAAACCTATATGCTCGTAGCTGACTATACTGATTTTGATGTCTTGGTCACTAGAGCCAATTACATTGAGCTGAATCTTGGTCTAGCAAATCCATCGGGAGGATCTAGCTCAGGGAAGCAAGCTGCGGAACGTGATCTTGGTAGAGATCGCTATAAGAGGCATAAGGATAAAAGGCCACATGTTGATGCTAGACGTGGGAGTGGTAACCCTGGGAGAGGTCAACAAGGACCAAATGCTTTCACGAGGACTCCTGAGTGCAATCAGTGTGGTAGAAGGCACACTGGTGAGTGTTGGGGTAAACTTGGTTTATGTTGGAACTGTGGTAATCGTGGGCACATGAAGAAAGATTGTCCACGGCCGTTGAGATAAGGTCAGGCTCGGATGAGAGCAGTTGAGCCACAGAGAGGTCGTGGGCACGGCCGTGGTAACTTTCAGCGCATAGATGAAGGTGGAAGGAATGTAGCACATGTGGTGGCTGTTCAGCCTGAAGGTGGTGGCCAGGCTCAAGTGTATGCCCATCGAGAAGGGAGGAATGACACGGACGTGATTGCAGGTACCTTTACTTTGCAATCCTTGTCATTACATTCTTTGATTGATTCTGGATCTACACACTCGTACATATTGCGTGAACATGCTCAAATGCTTGGTTTGCCTGTTGAGTCTTTGGATGTGGGTATGCGTGTGACTAGTTCCTTTGGTGAGACGGTTGTAACAAGAAGATTAAATAGGAGGTGCCCCTTAAAGGTGCAAGATCATGTGTTTCTTTTTAATCTTATGGAATTACCATTTTATGGATTTGATGTAATTCTTGGTATGGATGGGCTTGTTGAGCATAGAGCCATTGTGGATTTTGAAAGCAAGCGAGTTTTGCTAAAACTTGCGGATAATTATAAGGTTGTGGTTGTGGGAGAAAATGTGAAGTTCCTATCTAATGTGGTGTCGACGCTTAAAACAAGCCGGATGTTGCGTCAAGGATTTGAGGCTTATCTAGCTTTTGTTATGAATCCTAGTACAAAGGAGGTTCGTGTACAAGATATAAAGATCCTGTGTGAGTTTCCTGGAGTGTTTCCAGAGTAATTACCTGGTTTGCCGCCTAGTCGAGAGGTTGAATTTGGAATTGAGTTGTATGATAACACAATTCCGGTGTCCATTGCTCCCTATCGCATGGAACCCAAAGAGTTGAAGGAGTTGATAACGTAACTTCAAGAGTTGCTTAACCGAGACTTTATTCGGCCTAGTGTCTTACCTTGGGGTGCACCAGTCTCGTTTGTTAAAAAGAAAGATGGCACGATGAGGATGTGCATTGATTATCGTTAGCTGAATAAGTTGACTATCAAGAACAAGTATCCTTTGCCAAGGATTGATGATCTTTTTTATCAGTTTCGAGGAGCGGCTGTGTTTTCAAAGATAGATTTGAGGTCAGGGTACTATTAGTTAAAGGTGAAGGATGTGGATGTACCGAAAACAACTTTTCGTACGAGATTGGGTATTATGAATTTCTGGTGATGTCATTCGGATTGACGAATGCTCCTGCTGCTTTCATGGACATGATGAACAGGGTGTTCCACAAATTCTTAGATAAGTTCGTTGTTGTGTTCATCGATGATATCCTTGGGTACTCTCGTACTAAAGAGGAGCATGAGGGTCATTTGAGGATCGTTTTGCAAGCGTGGTTAGACAATCAGCTTTATGCGAAGTTGAGCAAATGTGAGTTCTGGCTAAAGGAAGTTGTTTTTCTTGGCCATGTGGTTTCGGATGAAGGGATTCGAGTTGATCCTGAGAAGATTGAGGCGGTGGTGAATTGGAAGCCTCCTAGGTCCGTTCATGAAGTTTGTAGTTTCCTTGGATTGGAATGTTACTACCGGAGGTTCGTGGAGGGATTTTCTAAGATTGTTGCCCCTTTGACGATGTTGTTGCAAAAGGATGTTAAGTATGAATGGACGGAAGTGAGACAAAAAGCTTTTGAGAAGCTAAAGGCAGCTTTGACGCAAGCTCCTATTTTGGTTCAACTTGAATCAGGAAAGGAGTTTGTGGTGTATAGTGACGCATCCTATGTTGGTTTGGGGTGTGTGTTGATGCAAGAGGGCAAGGTAGTGGCTTATGCATCACGACAGTTGAAAGTGCATGAGCGCAATTACCCTACGCATGATATTGAGTTGGCTGTAGTGGTTTTTTCTCTAAAGATCTGGAGACATTATCTCTATGGTGAGAAGTGTACCGTGTACACGGATTATAAAAGTTTGAAGTACCTGATGTCTTAGAAGGAGTTAAATCTTAGGCAACGACGTTAGGTGGAGTTGCTTAAAGATTACGATCTAACGATCGAGTATCATCCGGGGAAGGCCAATGTTGTGGTCGATGCTTTGAGCAGGAAAGTAGCGGTGGAATTGCGGGTGATGTTTGCTACCTTGAGCATATCGCGAGATGGTGGTCTTGTTGCTGAATTGCAAGTGAAACCATCTCTAGTTCTGTTGGTTAAGGATAAACAACTGTTGGATGATTCTTTGGTGCCACATGTTCAGGATATTGCAGAAGGTGGACCTTCAGATTTCTGTTTCAATGATGATGATGTTTTATGTTTTGGGAGTCGGATAGTGGTGCCAAATGATGTTGAATTGAGGCACACTATTTTGACTGAAGCTCATAGTAGTCCTTTAGCTATGCACCATGGTAGTACAAAGATGTACCGTGATCTGAGGAATGAGTACTATTGGGTGGGATTGAAGAAAGATGTCGCTGAGTATGTTAGCAAATGATGGTTTGTTAGCGGGTTAAAGCTGAACATCAATTTCCTTCAGGGTTGTTGCAGCCATTAAGGATTCCTGAATGGAAGTGGGAGAGGATCACTATGGACTTTGTGTCTGGTTTGCCTTTATCGCCACCAGAGAAGAATTATGTTTGGGTGATTGTGGATCGCCTTACGAAGTGTGCGCATTTCTTGCATGTGCATACTACGTATACCTTGGATAAGCTTGCAGAGTTTTACATTGTTGAGATTGTACGATTGCATGGGGTGCCAAAATCTATAGTGTCAGATAGAGATCCGAGGTTCACCGCAAGGTTTTGAGAGTGTTTGCGTTAAGGATTGGGTACGCGATTGAATTTTAGCACTTCTTATCATCCGTAGACGGATGGAGAGTCGAAGCGTGTTATCCAAGTGCTTGAGGATATGTTGAGGTGTTGTGTTATTGAATTTCAAGGCTCTTGGGAGAAGCACTTGCCTTTGGTGGGGTTTGTTTATAATAATAGTTACCATGCAAGTATTCAAATGGCGCCTTATGAAGCTTTATACGGGAGGAAGTGCAGAACTCCTCTTTGTTGGGCTGAAACGGGACAAAAGTTGGTCTCGATGCCAGCTTTGTTAAAAGGAACCACCGAGAAGGTGAAGCTCATTTGTGAGCGGTTGAAGGTAGCATCGGATCGACAAAAGTATTACGCGGATTTGAAGCGTAAGGAGATAGAATTAGCTGTGGGCGAGCGTGTGTTTTTGAAAGTTTCACCTTGGAAGAAGGTGATGAGATTTGGCCGGAAGGGCAAGTTGAGCCCAAGGTTCATTGGAACATACGAGGTGATAGAACGTGTGGGTCATGTTGCCTACAAGCTGAGACTACCTCAAGAGTTAGAAAAGATACATAATGTGTTTCATGTATCCATGCTTCGGAGGTACAGATCGGATACGTTGCATTTTATGCCCTTGAAAGAGGTTGAGTTGAATCCAGACTTGACGTATGATTAGGAACCTATTGAGATTCTGGATTTGGATGGTAAGGTTCTCCGAGGTAAGACCATCGAACTGGTCAAAGTCTTGTCGAGACATCATGGTGTTGAGGAAGCCACGTGGGAAAGGAAGGAAGACATGATGAAGCAATTTCCTTACCTTTTTCCTCCAAGTAAATTTCGAGAACGAAATTTATTAAGAGGGGGAGAGTTGTAACGCCCTGATTTTGGGCCTAGATGTTTTAGAGTTTGAATCGGGCCATCGAGAATGGTTTGAATCTTTAAGGCATATTAGAAAACGCGTAGTTCTTGATGATTTAAAAATATGGAAAATATCTAAAAATCCTCATTTATTATATGAATGATTATGCTGAAAACAATTTTACAAAATATGATTTGGAAATACGACATTTCGGTGTAGTGACCAAATCACAGTTTTTGCAAATGTTGACTAGTGATTGTTTTGTAAAGGATTAAAACTTTGAATCTTTAAGGAGATAATTTTACCAAAATGTTTTTATCAGATTTCTCTCTAATTTTGGGTGTTTTAATAATGATTTAATAAAGGGAATTAAAAGAGAAAATCCTATTTTGACTTTCAAAACAACTTTACGATCTTTTTTTCCCTCTTTTCATTTTCTCTCCACTTCCACTCAGCCAAACACAATTCCTTCATCAATTAACCTCTGATTTTCATCCCTTTTGATGAGATTTCATTCTTCAATGGTTTCCTAATCTTTTCCTCATCAAATCCTCTTGTTTTCACTTTGGATTTTCAAGAAAACTTGCACAAATTAAGGAGAAAGCACCCATTAGAGGTAAGCTTCATCCTTCTCCTCTAATGATCAGTTCTTTGCTGAAATTCCCAAGTTACCAATCCTTTATTAATGATTTTTGAGTTGCTTTAATGTTAGAAACATGAAATTGTGTTAAAACTCAAGATTCTAAGAGAGATCTTGATGATTTTTGTAACTATTGGTTAGGCTCTGATTTGAGGTTGTTTTCTAATGTATTTTGGATGGTAATTGATGTTATAAATGAGGTTTTATCAAACAAATCCCGAATAGGTTTGGATTCCTAAGTTTTACATGCTAGATTGGTGGTTTTTTGGGTGGTTTTGGTGTTCTATTGTTGTTGGGGATATAAGGACGAGTTTATGGTGATTTTAGTGTTGATTGAGGTTTAAAAATGATTAGAAGTGGTAGATCTTGGCTGGGCTTTGTTTTGGAAGAGTTTGGAGATGATTTCGGTTGTTTTGGGTAGCCGAAATGGTGCTTTTGAGTATAGCAGCGAGTTTGTTTAGTTGGCTGGTGATTTCAATGCATGATGATGCATTAACCCTCTGCTCTTACGTGTAATAAACATGGGAGACATCTTCAGACGCTTTTGGTGTTGATCCAGAAGTGTCGGGAGCTTAGATATCGTTTTGGCGAGCAAGCGAAACGTAATCGGTGAGTGCGAATGGTTTTAGAAGTCCTTGAGGGATAAAGAAACAAGGTTTGGGGATTTAGGATTGGTTTGAAACACCATCCTAAGTCCGAAAGTAAGTATGGCTAGATTTGCTCTCAAATATGTCGTTGTTGCCCCTATAATGCTTTTACATGCTCTTGTTTTGAGATAGACAAATTCCTACTATTTTATGCATGATTTGTAGCATAAGATGATGCTTTGTAGAGATTCCATGAGATAGCATGTTGCATTAATGTGTTTTTGAGATTTTGACTTAATGCAAAGCATGAGATATGATTTTGAAATGAGATGAGAAAGACTTGAGAAATGTTGCATAAAAATAGTAGGTGAGATGATGTTTTTGACATAATATATTGGCATAGAAGATGAGATACTTACCGGATAAAATTGATCGATGAATAGGATGAGAGTGCACTATAAACTAAAAATCCGTACGTGTTCTTTGGATTTGGGCAATGGGGGTAGTGCCATCCCGATCCAAAGTGAGAATCGGATGATGAGAGAAACTATCAGGGTAGGACTTGGTGAAATACCCAAGCTTTGTGGCGATGAGAGATACCGCCATGAGAGTCCGGTGATGAAAGATTCCCCTGGGGTAGGACTTGACCTTGAGTCAAGCTAATCTGCATATCCGAGTAAAGATGAAATGTGAAATGCCAATATAATATATGAAAATGTATTTGATTCACATGTACCAAATGTTGAGATGATTTATGCTATGAGAAATGCATATGAGATTTGTATATGAAATGCTTCAGTATTCACAAGCATGTGTATGGCTTGCCATGAGATTTGCATTGGTTTATATGCATGAGATAGAATTGAGGTACATGTTTTTTCAAATGGAGATATGCTTTGAAATGGTTTTCAAGAATGAGTTAGAAAGAGCATGTTTTGAAAATGGCTTTTGAGAAAGAGATTTGAATGATGCATTGTTGTGTTGGTTTTCTTTAGAGCTTGCATCACTAAGCAAATATGCTTACACTCTCTTTTACCAACAATGCAGATAATTGAGACACGTTTTGGGCAGCGAGAAGGCTAAGAACATCCAAGGAAGTGAAAAGCTCATGTATGGTGATGTTTTTACATACTTTGGTATTGATTTTTGGCAATAGGGCTTCAAGGTTGTTTTTGGGAGATGTATTTTGAACTCCCTATGTTGTAGCAAGTTTGTTATGGCTTGTGAAGTTTGTAAATAGCCTATATGGTTTGGTTTGAGGTTTGAGGTCTTTATTTGGTGTTGTGGTTAGGAAGCATACCTATAGTCTAAATGTTCATGTGTTTGATGCCATGCTTTAGTTTAAGCTTCTTAGATATGTTCTTAATTATTAATCATGTTGCTGGTATGTTATGGTATGATTTGGGATATGTTTGGATGTGAAAAGATGTGTAAAATCAGAAAATTATACAGTTGCAGGGCAGGGTGTATCAAAACACCCTTAACTGTTTCGAAATAGGGGCCTGAAATGGCCATGGTGTTTCAGAACGGGAAAAGGTGTTTCGAAACATTTTAGCTACTAGAGAGGCCCGTTTCGATACTGGTCTCGGAACGCACCCGAGTACCGAAATGGTCAACTCCGTTTTGATATGACCGTTTCGATACCAGGGTCAGCGTTTCGAAACAGTTGACCGTTGAAATGTGTTTTTGAATTGTTCAAGTTCTCATGTCTTACATTTTAGTCCTTGATGTTGTGAATGCAATTGATTGAGCTTGGAATGTCCTTTTAAGCTGATTTTTGACAGAGATGGATGTAAAATGTTTAATTACATATTGGTAAGCTTAAAATCTGCAAAGTCCTTATATTTTCTATAATTTACTTTTTGGTCCCTAAAAGTGTAATTCTTACAATTGAATCCCTAGTTGATTTCCGTTCGTTGTGCCTTTCTCTCCTATGATTCTTGAGTAATCACATAGGCTTAATCTGCATTTATAAAAGATAAAAGGAAAAAAAGGGTCGTTAATCAAGGTTAACTTTCGGGTTGACTTTGGTTTTCCCCGTGTAATCTTCGTAGTTCGGGTCAAGCGTCTAGGCCGGGCTAAGGGGGTTACATGTCTCAAGATAGGTTTACTTACACCCAGCCAACAAACCACCCTCACATAAGGACCCAACCAAACCAACATGGCCTTTGAACTTACATTACTTTTTCCCCACTCAAGCTTCGGCTATGATACTAATCTTACTTGGATGCTACCCAACAACAAATCTTAATCCTCACACAAAAACAACCGCAACACGCCACGCATAAAATTCATTCCCAAACACTTACAATTGTCTAAACGCATACACTACAACTTTTCAAACTTACCTGGCCACTCATTCCATCCACATACAATACATACTAGAACCATGAATCATCTACTCATGTCAAGCAAAACCTCAGTTAAAGCTCTCGTCGGAACCTCCTTCCAACTCCTCTAAGGTTATTGTCGAACCGTCACCCACTTAGAACATCCATTTTATTGTAACTATTTATGCAAAGATGCATCAACACTTCGAAACAAATCCGTGACCCTACATCAACCGTCCAACACAGAGAAACTACAACACCTAACTGCTATTCCCAAAATGCTTTTAACTACACCTCAAACAACCTCGACCGATTCTAACCCCAAACGGTCACCTCCTTACCACCACGCCGCCAAAGGCTCTTAAAACACCTAAAACACCTTTCCTCCTACCAACCAGGCTAGATCACGCTCATTACTACCGGCAACTTGTTTACTCCTTACCCTCACATCTAGCATTTACCTTGCACCAAAACACCACTTTAAACCCACAAACTACCATAATCCTACCACATCGCTATCGGATCTAATTAGCTATTCGCAAGTGTGAACGTTTTTATGCATGGTCACCTATATGCCCTTATCAATGCTTGTGTACATGTATGTAAACCTTTAATGTCGTGTCATATATATGCATGTACCAACATATGTAATATATAAACAAATGATTTTGACTGTGCATGTATGTCCGTTCACACTTACTAATAATGTCCTCAGAATCCACCCAAGAACAACCTCTTACCCCACTTCCAACTTTTCCAGCCTTACCATACTAACAACTCGCCAACATCAAACTACTCCAACTATTACACTTTCTCCACTAATGTTGTTCTCAAAAACAACACCGGCTACTACCCAAACTCACTAACTATAGGACCTTATCTACCACACAAGAAGACACAACACCAGAACCAAACAAAGATAACAATGACAGTGATTGCACAGTAAAGATACCTGCAGACACATCATTGTTCTGAAGCTTCAAGCGACGAGCACTCTCCCACGCAGAACCACCATTCTCGGGCTGCACCACCACAACATTGACCAACACCCTGAGGTCGTCATCGTCTCCTTGAGGTAAAGAACCCTGGCTGCACTCGTGATCACAAGGAGCTTCAACCGACATCCCACCTTGACCACATCGAGCTAACGCTGGACAATATCGCCTTAAATGTCCAACAGACCCACAATTCCAACAAGATTCAACCATCGTACACCTCCCGCCTCTCTGCCCTTCTTGCCACCTCCGAACCCTGTCTCGGCCATGCTCACGACCCCTTTGAGACTCATTTACACGCGCTGAAGCTGGTCTCACTACTTGAGGACAATTATGCTTCACATGCTCCATTGAACCACAGTTCCAACAAGCTCCAACACCCCAGCAAACCCCAATGTGACGCCTTTTACAACGGTCGCACTCCGGTAAACGAACTACCACTCTCTGGCCTTGTTGCACTTGACCCACATTACCATTACCACTGAAACTCTGATTCAGGCAAACCCTTCTTTCACGAAGTCTCTTACGCTGTCCACTCTCGAGGCCAGAACTCACAGATCTTTTACTTACATTTTGCTCATCATCATAAGCTGAAGCCACGCTTTCATGTTGCTTAACCCCTGAGAACTTATATCCCAGGTATCTCATATTAAAGGCAGATAAAACGAACTCCCAATCCATATTGTGGATATTTGATGCAACCGACACAGATGTCCACCAAACACAAGCATCCTCCAGCATTAACGAGACAACGCTTCCCAGCTTACAGGCGATGTCACATCCTTCCTGATCTAGGATTGGAACCGTACTGGCTAACCAAGCCTCGAACGCCTCAGGCGTCGACCCATGATACTCAACGGCTCCCAAATCATGTAGGCGCTGCTTTGACAAACTTGCTTGTCCGACCGTCGGCACATACGCAAACCCTACATTCATTGCGGCCTGAGATGTTCCCGACATCTCCTGAACCATGGACAACAAATCTTTCATCACAATGCCATCCCCCTCATGTTGCCCTATTGCCTCAACTCCAGGCACTGGCGACTGAAATGACACACTCTCACCAGATGATGACTTCCACCTCCCAACAACTGCTCTAAAGCAGCAAAACCATACCTGAATGCAATTCTCTCTTCGATTCCATTGTGCTATTATTAATAAGGCAATGATAACAAAACAAAAAAACAATCAGGCCAGCTTCAAGCAAGGATTCAAGACTCCAACTCCAAGTTAACACATTTGATATAATAATAAGGCAATGGGTATCCCGAATTCCCCCCCCCCTCTTGTATGACATAATAATCAATATTAACATTGATATCACAAACATTGTGCATATCAAACAAAAAAATTCAATCATGCTCTCATCAAACAACAATCACCTTCAACATCATAATAGCAACATATCACACTCAACATACTTTTCATCATTCAACTAAGCTTACAACGTCATCGTATCATCAATACATGTTCACATTAACTCACATATGAACCATAACAATTAAGCATGATATAAACATCGACATTTCACCCAAAAACATAGTTTTTTTTTTCAACCAACCTTCAACCATACACCAAGATAGACATCAAAACGTACCATACCAACTTACCACAAACTTACCATCGCCCTAAGTGTTTGCATACCTGGCTCTGATGCCAACAAATGTAACCCCCTTAGCCCAGCCTAGACGCCCGACTCGAACTAAAAGGATTACACGGGGAAAACCGAAGTCAACTCATTAAAGTCAACCTCGATTAATGACCCTTTTTTCTTTTATCTTTTCTAGATAAACATTATTATCCTTTATGTTCAGCAAAGCGATTAGGTGAAAACGGCACATCGATCGGAGTTCAATTAGGGGTTCAATTGCATTTATTTAACTTTTAGGGACTAAACTATAATTTCCATAAAATTACAGGGACTTTCAAGATTTTAAAGTTACCAATCTTCAATTAGTCATGTAACATGCCAACATGCCAAATTTCAGCTCAAACGGATCATCCAAACTCATTCAATTGCATACACAACATTTAGGGATCAAAATGCAACATTTCAAATCTTAAAAAGATTCTTTTAACTGAATTTCAACTACCCGTATTGATACGCAAAATGGCAGTAGCCAAAGTTGAGAAATGGTATCGATACACTTCTCTCGTGTATCGATACACCCTACTAAAATTGCACAGGTGTATCAATACACCTGATGCGCGTATCGATACACTTGTACCATTTTAGCTTAAGGGTATCGATACACCCTTCAAAGTTTGCACAGGAGTATCAATACACCTGATACCCGTATCAATACACCTGCACTATTTTAGCTTAAGGGTATCGATACACTTGCCCGAGTATCGATACACATACCAGAAATGCTCATAGCCCCAAAAACACTTTTAACATCATCTAATCATGTCCTAATCATTCATACATATAATAATCAACATACCAAAACTTATGTATCAACAAACATCCACCACATAAACAACAAGAATGGCAATTCATGGAGAGTCACAAACTAATCAAGCATGCTTTTAAAAGATAAACCATAGCAAAACTAAAATGCAAAATGAGGATCCAAACACCACATATTGGCCATATACAAATCTCAAACCATAAACCAAACTTGTTCTAGGTAATCAACCTCATCACACAACAAAGTGAAGGATTTCCCCCATTGCCTTTATTAACCATAGCTAGAAAACAAAACATATTTTCCAAGTGTAGTTCTTCTTGAATCCCTTGCTTCTTGTTGTCCCAAATTCAACTATCTGCATTGATGGACAAAAAGGAGCGTAAGCACATAATGCTTAGTAAGGAATGCTCAAAACCAAAACACCATCAATGCAGCGAAACCATAAAACACCCTTTACTTGATATCACATTTCTAAATGTTAACATAATGTTTGAAAACTTCATTTGTAAACATCATTTCCTTAAATCATGTGTTGCTCAACGTATAAAACCCAAATACAACATGAATCTCAATCTTAAACAACATCCTCGAAATTACTTCCATTTAAAGCTTCTCATGCATAAGCGCTATATGCAAATTTTAAACCATTTTTCTTGGAAACCATTTCCACATTATGCTCTTTCTTCCTCGTACATAAAGATCATTTTGAAGCAATTCACCATTTGAAAACCACATGTACCATCTACCTATCTCATGCATTCAACCAATGCAAAACTCATGGCAAAGCCACACATGCTTGTTAAGCAAAAGCATTTCATAATCTCAAAATCTCATATGCATTTCTCATAGCATAAAAACATTTCAAGCATTGGTACATGTGAAACACACTTCATTCTCATATATTGGCATTTTAATATTCTATTTTACACGGATATGCATACAGCTTGACTCGAGGTCAAGTCCTACCCCGGCGGGATCTCGCCACCGGACTCTCATGGTTGTATCTACCTTTGCCACAAAGCTTGGGTATTTCACCAAGTCCTACTCTGATGGAATGCACATCATTGGTTTCTTATGTCGATAACATTTGTTGCCATAATTCTTGGGTCTTTCACCAAGTCCTATCCGATGGAATTTACAACATCGGTCTCTCATGGCGGTACCATTCAATGCCATTAAGCTTGGGTTTTTTACCAAGTCCTATCCGATGGAATGCACATCATCGGCCTCTCTCCTTGGAACGAATCCCAAGAGCCCGTACGAATTTTTAGTTTATAATGCACTCTACATCCTATTGGTCGACCAATTATATCTGGTAATCTTCTCATCATTTATGCCAATATATCATATTAAAATCATTAACACATCTACTATTTTCAAAGCATGCAACACCATCAAGGCCAAAATGTTAAACCATGCCTTTAAAACACAAATTAACACCACAAACTCTCAAGGATCATTAATTTCATGCTTCCTTCACCAAACCAAGTTTGATAACCAACTCTCATGCTTAAAAACCATGCTCAAATAGCAAATCAAACCATATTGCCAAACCAAGCACATCAAAACCCATTTTAATATTTTCAAAACAATAATAGCACAAACCGAGAGAGAAATCTACTTCACTTACTTCCGAACTTAAACCGGTGTTTCAAGTTCCCAAAACTCTTTTCAAAATCATTCCAAAGCTGGAAAACGCGTTCTAACTCACCGATACGCAACACTACACTAGCCGACGAGCCAACCAAGCGACTGAAGCCTCCAACGCCATCTAGATTGCTTCCGGATTACTCTCCCCTGTTTTTAGCACATAAGAGCAGAGGATTAATGAATCACCATGCATTAAAATCACAAGTCACTCTCTCTAACCCGCTACTCTACTCAAAACAAGCATTTCAGCTATCCGAAATAACCGAAAACATCTCCAAACATTCACCAAACAAAGCCCAGTCAAGATCTATCAATTATAAACTTTTCTAAACATCAATTAACATCAAAAAGCAACATAAACATGACCTTATACCTCCAGCAACAACAGATCATAAAAAACACCTCAAACACCACAAATCTAACATCTCAAACTTAGGAACTCAAACCTATTCGGGATTTATTTGTTAAAACCTCATTCTCAACAACAAATATCATCCAAAATATGTTAGAAATCAACCTCAAAACAGAGCCTAACATAGAAGTACGAAAATCACCAAGATATCATCAAGAATCTTGAATTTAACAAATATTTCAGGTTTATAACGTTAAAACAACTCAAAAACCATTAACAAAGGATTGATAACTTGGGAATTTCAGTAAAGAACTTATCATTAGAGGAGAAGGACGAAGCTTACCTCTAATGGTTGATCTTTCTTAAATTTGGGCAAGTTTTCTTGAAATCCAAAGCAAAAATCAAAAGTATTTTTTGAAACAAAGATAGGAAATCTTTTGGAAGTTAAAATCTCAGCAAACACAATGAAAATTGATGAGAGAAAAGTATTTGGCTGATTGGATGTTGAGAGAAAATGAAAAGAGAAAACTATCGTGAAAGTAGTTATGAAAAAGTCAACTTTGATATCCTTTTTAATTCTATTTTATTTCTTTAATTAAATCATTATTAAAAGCTCCCAAATTGAAGAGAAATCTGATAAAAACATTTGGTAAAATTAGCTCCTTAAAGATTCAAAGTTTCAATCCTATACAAAATAGTCACTAGTCAACTTTTGCAAAAACTGCATTTTGGTCACTACACCAAAATGTAACATTTCCAAATCACATTTTGTAAAATTGTTTTCACCATAATCATTTATATAATTAATGACGAATTTTAGATATTTTTCCATATTTTTAAAACATCTCGAACTAGGTGTTCCCTAAACCAACCTTAAGGGTTCGAACCATTCCTGACCGGCCTGATTCAATGTCTAAAACATATAGTCCCAAATCCAGGGCATTACAAAACATGCTCAAGGTAATTAATAACATCTTCAAACATCCAAGAGTAGAAATCCCACCCATTGCCTCTTATTACACCAAAGTAAAACCACATACTTTGCTAGACCAAAGTGCTTGGATTCCCCTTGCTTACTCGATGCCTCAAATGCCTAATTCTCTGCATTGATGAAACAAATGAGCGTAAGAATAAAGCTTAGTGAGGATTTCTAAACAACATTTATCAATGCATTTCTCACAATCGGTAAATCACAATTTAGCAACACGTGCCTTAACATAAAATATGTCCTTTCAAGACATCAATGCACTTTCTAAAACACATGCTCGTATGCATCATTTTAAAATAGAAAATAAACCTTTGCTCATGCTTTACCAAGCATCACATGCATTCAAACATAAATCACAAGAATCTCATGCCTAAACCATTAGTCATCGTCATTATATTGGCTTACAAGTGATCAATTCTCAAACCATACCAAAAACAACTCAAACACACAATCGGATATGCGGATTACAAGCGTTGTCTCGCACGCTTCATACATACTACCGGACTACACAAGGTGGAGATCAATGGCACAATCACAACCCTTCAACACCCGTGATGGAGATTAATGGCACAATCACAACCCCTCATCATCACTCATCGGTAGTTGTATAATTCCACTAACGAGAGTACGGGACACATACCACAAGGCTCACACACGGGATTAAATCATTCACCGTTGTGATCTTAGCCTCAATTGTTAGGGTACTTGGATGGAGATTTCGGCACAATCACAACCCCTCGACATCCAAGGCGATTTTATTTACGGTGCACCCAATCCTATAGCCGGCTAACTATATTCGATTACAAGAACCAAAAACCACTTTCATCAGTTGCCAATATAATCATTTAACATCAATAACCCACTGTTTTACAAGCATAAATACAATGCCATTTCCACATGCTTAACATCATATGCATTTATCACATAAAACCAAGGATCACCTACCTAGTGCATCCTTAACACAATGGCGTTAAAATCCAGCATTAATCGTGCTTCTAACATGTTTTAAAACAGTAATCAAAACCATATTTAACTCAAGTGCATTTCCATCAAAATATAGCACATTTCCGAGAGAGACTTTCGAATCACTTACACTTGAGCTTAGCTAAGTGTTCCAAACTTACACTAAGCTCCCAAGACCACGCTCAAAGCGTTACAAAGCTGGAAAATCCATTTCCACTCACCAATACGCGAAGCCTTGCTCGCCGACACGAAAATTACTCTTCTAGAACCTCCAACAATGCTTGTTCGCTCCCGGATCAAGATCCCCTGTTTTCACATCATCAAAACAGAGATCTAAATGTATTAAAATGCATTTTAACACCAGCAACAAATCACAAACTCGTTGCTCACCGGAACTACACCAATTTACCAATCCAAAACAACCGAAAACCCAATCGATTGCTTCCTAAACCAAGCCTAGCCAACATACATCACTTTCAAAATTTTATAAACATCAAAACACATCTAATAAATAACCTATCCCATCCTTATACCCTCAGCAAGCATGATTCCACCATTTCACCTCAAAAACTCACTTAAAACTATCAAGAAACTCAAGGATCTCAAGGATTTCGGGATCTATGTTATCAAAACTTCATTTTTAACATAACAATCAACTTAGAACTCAATTAAAATCAATCCAAAACAGAGCATAGAAAAACAAATCCGAAAATCAAGATTTCAACCATATTTTTACAAGATTTTGATCTCAAATCAATACTATAATGAAAATTCATCCAAAAACAGTAATTAGAAGCCAAAGATCTTGGGAATTTCAATAAAGAACTTTGATTAGAGGTTGAGAACGGGATTTACCTCCAATCCTTGCTTTCCTCAATGAATGACAAGTTTTCCTTAGAAAAATCTTGAAGAACTAGAAATGATTTCTTGAAAATTGTTTAAGAGATATTAAGAGAGTGTTTGGGAGAAAAGAATTCTGGAGAAATGAATGAAAATTGTGTTTGGCTGAAAATGAAGAGAGGATGGTAATTAGGTGATGGAAACTCACAAATTAACTACCTAATTAATTAAATAAAATAAAACTAATTAAAGGTATTTAATTAAAATCATTTTAAACACATTTCATATTAAGGAAATGCTAAATTGCCATAAAGCCCCCTAGATTCTAAGAATTTGGATTCTCCTTTAAAAATTACATTTCCACAGTTTTGAAACTTTAAAATTTGGTCACCACTCAAAATGTATCACTTCCGAAACTATTTTTGTAAAATTGATTTGACCAACCTCTTAAATATATTTTTAGAGGATTTTAGCAATTTTTACAACATTTTATCCTATCCTGATCCTTGGTTTCCTTAAATCACCTTACGCGATTCGAATTGTTCTCAATCGGTCCGATCCGATGTCTAAAACATCTAGGCCAAAAACCAGAGCATTACAAATCTCCCCCACTTAGGAAATTTCGTCCTCGAAATTTTACCTGAAGGAAAAAGGTGCGAAAACTACTTCAGCTTGTCCGCCTTGCTTTCCCACGTGGCCTCCTAAAATCCTCGGTGTCGCCACAACACCTTCACAAGCTCTATCATCTTACCACGAAGAACTTTACTGCTCACATCCAGAACCTTCACTGGTTCCTCATCATATGACAGATCTAGATTCAACTCATCTCCTCCATAGGCATCACATGCGAAGGATCCGATCTGTACTTCCGCATATTAGGAGACATGGAACACATCATGTATCTTTTCCAGCTCTGAAGGCAATCTCAACGGATATGCCACAGGACTAATACGCTCCACAATCTCGCAAGGTCCAATGAACCTTGGGCTAAGCTTACCCTTACGCCCAAATCTCATCAGCTTCTTCCAAGGCGATACTTTCAAAAACACATGTTCACCAACCGCGAACTCAATCTCCTTATGTTGCAGGTCCGCGTAAGACTTTTGCCTATCCGATGCTGTCTTCAAACGCTCACAAATGAGCTTCACCTTCTCGTTGGTTCCCATTAACATAGCCGGCATCGAAATCAACTTTTGCCCAGCTTCTGCCCAGCAGAGAGGGGTTCTACATCTTCTCCCATACAAAGCTTCGTATGGAGCCATTTGAATACTTGTCTGGTAACTATTATTATACAAAAACTCAACCAACGACAAGTGCTTCTCCAAAAGACCCTGGAAATCTATCACACAACATCTCAACATGTCCTCAAGCACATGGATCACACGTTCCGACTGTCCATCCGTCTGAAGATGATATGAAGTACTAAAATTCAACCGTGTACCCAAGGCTTGATGCAAACATTCCCAAAATTGCGCTGTAAACCTCGAATCCCTATCCGACACAATGGACTTTGGTACACAGTGCAACCGCACAATCCCAGCTATGTACAGCTCAGCCAACTTATCCAAGGTATACGTAGTATGCACAGGCAGAAAATGTGCACACTTCGTGAGCCTATCTACAATCACCCAAACCGAATTCTTCTTTAACGGTGACAACGGCAACCCATACACAAAATCCATGGTAATTCTTTCCCACTTCCATTCTGGAATTCTCAAAGGTTGCAACAAACCAGAAGAAATCTGATGTTCAGCCTTCACTCGCTGACACACAATGCACTTACTAACGAATTTAGCCACATCCTTTTTCAACCCCACCCAGTAGTACTCATCTTTTAAATCATGAGACATCTTTGTACTACCAGGATGCATAGCAAAAGGACTACTATGAGCTTCAGTCAGAATAGTGCGCCTCAACTCAACATCATCTGACACACTACTCGACTTCCAAAGCACAACACACCGTCATCATTAAAACTGAAATTCGAAGGTTTACCCTCCGCAACGTCCTGAACATGCGACACAAGGGAATCATCAAGCAACTGCTTATCTTTGATTGACTGAATCAGAGATGGTGTCACTTGCAATTCCGCAATAAGACCACCATCGCGCGATATTCTCAAGCGAGCAAACATCTACCTCAACTCCATGACCACTCTCCTGCTCAAAGCATCAGCTACAACATTAGCCTTGCTCGGGTGGTACTTGATTGTCAAATCGTAATCCTTAAGCAACTCCACCCAACGATGTTGCCTAAGATTCAACTCCTTCTGAGACATAAGATACTTCAGACTCTTATGATCCGTGAACACAATACACTTCTCACCGTACAGGTAATGCCTCCAGATCTTCAGGGCAAACACCACAGCCGCAAGCTCAAGATCATGAGTAGGGTAGTTACGCTCATGTACCTTCAACTGCCTAGATGCATAGGCTACTACCTTACCTTTCTGCATTAACACGCAGCCTAAACCAACAATGGACGCATCACTATAAACCACAAACTCCTTGTTAGACTCAGGTTGAATCAAAATAGGAACTTGCGACAAAGCTTCCTTCAGCTTCTCAAAAGCTTCCTGCCTCGCATCTGTCCACTCAAAACGAACATTCTTTTGCAACAACTTGGTCAAAGGTGAAGCTATCTTCGAGAAACCTTCAACAAACCTACAGTAATACCCAGCTAGACCAAAGAAACTTCGTACCTCCATTACCGACTTAGGCACTTTCCAACTCATCACAGCCTCTACTTTGTGCGGATCAACGCGAATACCCTCAGCTGACATAACATGTCCAAGGAAAACCACATCTCTAAGCCAAAACTCACACTTACTTAGCTTGGCATACAACTGGTTTTCCAACAACGCTTGCAAAACGATTCTCAGGTGTCTATCATGATCCTCCTCAGTACGCGAAAACACAAGGATATCATCGATGAACACCACCACAAACTGATCCAAGATTTCATGGAATATATGATTCCTCATGTCCATGAAAGCTACAGGTGCGTTGGTCAAACCAAATGGCATCACTAATAACTCGTAATGCGCGTACCTTGTCCTAAAAGTTGTCTTAGGTATGTCCACATCCTTCACCTTCATCTGGTAATATCCTGACCTCAAGTCTATCTTAGAAAACACCGAGGCTCCATGGAACTGATCAAAGAGATCATCAATTCTAGGCAAGGGATACTTGTTCTTGATCGTCAACTTGTTCAGTTGTCGATAATCTATGCACAACTGCATTGTCCTGTCTTTCTTCTTTACAAACAAGACCGGTGCACCCCAAAGTGACACACTCGGTCAGATGAACCCTTGATCCACCAACTCCTGTAGTTGCGTCTTCAACTCTTTTAGCTCTTTAGATGCCATGCGATAAGGAGCAATGGACACCGGAGTTGTATTCTCGTACAACTCAATACCAAACTCAACTTCCCTGTTTGGTGGCAATCCAAGAAATTCTTCCGAAAAGACACCCGAAAATCGCAAACGGTTCGAATATTTTGCACACGCGGATCCTTTGTGCCAGGATTCATCACATAGGCAAGGTAAGCCTCACAGCCCAACTTCATCATATGGTTCGCTTCCAAAATCGAAATCACATTCGACAAGAATTTCACATTCTCGCCTACTATCACTACTTCATAATTATCAGCAAGCTTTAAGGTAACTCGTTTGACATCAAAGTCAACCACAACTCTATGCTCAGACAACCAATCCATACCAAGGATCACATCGAAACCGTAGAAGGGTAACTCCATCAAATCCACAAGAAATACATGACCTTGCACAGATAAAAGGGCATCTCTTATACAACTTCCGAGTGACTACAATCTCACCAAAAGAACTAGTCACTTGCATTCCTACTTCAAGAAACTCAACAGGTATATCAAGCAAATGTGCATGCTAACTCAAGATATAAGAATGCGTAGATCCGGAATCAATCAAAGCCAGCAATGATAAAGACTGAAGAGCAAAGGTACCTGCGATAACATCGGTATCATTGCGCTCCTCACGCTGAGCATAAACTCTGGCAGGACCACCTCCCTCAGGCCTAACTGCCACCACATGAGCAACACCTCTCAAACCCTCATCTCTCCTCTGGAAGTCCCGTTGGCCGCGCCCACGGCCTCTCTAAGGTGCATCCACAGCAGGTGCACGTCCCTGGCCTCCACCAGCCAACAAAGGACACTCCCGCCTCATGTGATCTGCTGAGCCACAATTCCAACATGAATTCCCTGTCACCACAACAGGAGCCTGAACCTCTCTAGCTTCTCGAAGACAATCTCGCCTCAAATGGTCCCTCGACCCATATGTCCAGCTCGTGTGCTACTCAGACCTCACTCGGCCTCCCTGGACCTGACCGCCTCGACCCAGAGCACCTCGCCTCCCCTCAGGCTGATGTCTCTTATCTTGACCTCTTTTGTTCCGTCCACCCTCGGAACTGTACTCAGCTGCTCTCTTCCCAGAGCTAGAACCAACACCTCTAGTCGACAAACCCAAGTCCTGCTCGATGTCTTTGGCTCGACACACAAGCACATCGAAGTCGGTGTAATCTGCGGCCAACATATATGTCTTGACTTCCTGTACCAGCTCGTACCGGAAGCGATCAGATCAGTGCCTCTCACTAGGTATCAGCTCAGGGGCATACTAGCTCAAGCGTACGAACTGGACCTCATACTCAGCCACAGAAAGATTGCCCTGAACTAGCGACATAAATTCACGTTTCTTCTCATCCAAGTATCTCACCCCTAGATACTTCCTCTTGGAGGAACCTCTAAAAAACTCCCAATCTACCTCATTGGGTTCCAAACCGTCAGTGGTAGTCGTCCACCAGTTGTAGGCATCGCCTTGCAACAAAGAAACTGCACATCCCAGCTTGTGAACGTCATTGCATCCCATTTGATCCATGATACGGATCGTACTCATTAACCAGGCCTTGACGCCTCAGGAGACATTCCGAAGAACTCTACGGCTCTTAGGCTCCTCAACCTCTCCAATGGTAAGATCGCTTGCCCTGCTGCATGGGCCTGTACATGCTCTCCGGAAACAGCAGCCTGGAACGCCCCAGTGATCGCCTGAACCAACAGCATTAGATCACCCAAACCCGGACCAGCAGGTCCTTGCTGCTCCTGCTCCCCACCTCCATGTGGTGGTGGAGGAGGTATATTCCCACCTGGAGGGACATCTGCCCCTTGCTCACCCTAGTCACCCTGAGGCACTATTGTATTCGACCTCAGCTCTCTCCTCGGACCCATAGTGCTATTTTAAACAAAGCATAACAACAAAAATAAATCAAACCATCTAGGCCAGCTTCAAGCAAGGATCCAAGTTTACAAAAACATTTAATTACTGTAATAAGGTAATGGATACCCCGATTTCCCTCAACATAGTATAGCATAAAATGAAACATCATGCTCAACATGCTTTCCGTCATCCAAAATTAACACATATCAACATTGAATCATCATCATGCAATTGTATTCATTTCACATACGATTTACATCAATTAAGCATAGCATCAGCTCAAAAATTCAACCAAATTCATGCTTTACATACAACATAGGTCAATACATATCAATTTCTCATACCAACATCCCCAATTCTTTCGTAACCTGGCTCTGATACCAACAAATGTAACCCCCTTAGCCTGGCCTAGACGTCCGACCGGAACTAAGAAGATTACACGGGGAAAACCAAAGTCAACTCATGAAAGTCAACCTTGATTAACAACCTTTTTTTCTTTTTAACTTTTCTAGATGCACCTTATTAACCTATGTGAACAGTAAAACATTTTAGCGGAAGCGACACAGCGAACGGAGCACATTTTGGGGTTCGATTGCATATAATCGTCTTTTAGGGACTAATATGTAAATTTCATAAAATTCGAGGACTAAACAACTTTTAAAGTAACCAATCCAAAATTAAACATATAATAAGCCAGCATGACAAAATTCATCTTAAACGGATCATCCAAACTCATTTAATTAAGCATTCAAGACCCAGGGACCAAAATGTAAGAAACAGAAACCTAAAACAATTCAACTTCAACGGTTGGGCGTTTCGAAACACAAGACCCTGTATCGGAACAGTCGTTTCGAAACCAGGTTGACTGTTTTGATACGCGGGTGCGTTCCAAAACTTGTATCAAAACACCCCTTTCCAGTAGCAAAATGTCCCGGAACGTTCTTACCCGTTCCGAAACCTCATGGCCCTTTCAAGCCACTGTTCTCAAATAGGTAAGGGCGTTCCGATACGCCTTGCCCTGTAACTACACAAATTGATGGTTTTTCACTCATAAACACCCCTGTAAACATTCCAATTCATGCCACAACGTACATACAACATGTATAAGCATCAAAGATCAACTCTACCAAGCATAAGCTAAAACATGGCATCATTCATGCAAGCATTGGAACTATAGGCATGCTCTCTAGTCTTCCAAAGCCATACAAACCTAAAATCAACATTCAAACAAAAATCAATCCCCAAAGGCCATTTACAAACCAAAGTTAAGCAACCAAACATGCTCAAGGTAATTAATAACATCTTCAAACATCCAAGAGTAGAAATCCCACCCATTGCCTCTTATTACACCAAAGTAACACCACATACTTTGGTAGACCAAAGTGCTTGGATTCCCCTTGCTTACTCGCTGCCTCAAATGCTTAATTCTCTGCATTGATGAAACAAATGAGCATAAGCATAAAGCTTAGTGAGGATCGCTAAACAACATTCATTAATGAATTTCACACAATCGGTAAATCACAATTTATCAACACATGCCTTAACATAAAACATGTCCTTCCAAGACATCAATGCACTTTCTAAAACACATGCTCGTATGCATCATTTTAAAACAGCAAATAAACCTTTCCTCATACTTTACCAAGCCTCACATGCATTCTAGCATAAATAACAAGCATCTCATGCTTAAACCATTAATCATCATCATTATATTGGCTTACAAGTGATCAATTCTCAAACCATACCAAAACCAACTCAAAGACAAAATCAGATACGCGAATTACAAGCATTTTCCCACACGCTTCATACATACTACTGAACTACACAAGGTGGAGATCAATGGCACAATCACAACCCCTCAACATCACTCATCGGTAGTTGTATAATTCCACTAACAAGAATACGGGACACATACCACAAGACTCACACACGGGATTAAATCATTCACCGTTGTGATCTTAGCCTCAATCGTTAGGGTACTTGGATGGAGATTTCAACACAATCACAACCCCTCGACATCCAAGGCGACATTATTCACGGTGCACCCAATCCTATAGTCGGCTAACTATATCCGAATACAAGAACCGAAAACCACTTCATCACTTGCCAATATAATCATTTAACATCAATAACCCATTGTTTTACTAGCATAAATACAATGCCATTTCCACAAGCATAACATGCTTAACATCATATGCATTTATCACATAAAATCAAGGATCACCTACCTAGTGCATCCTTAACACAATGGCATTAAAATCTAGCATTAATCATGCTTCTAACATGCTTTAAAAAAATTAATCAAAACCATATTTAACTCAAGTGCATTTCCATCAAAACATAACACATTTCCGATTGAATCACTTACTCTTGATCTTAGCTAAGTGTTTCAAACTTACACTAAGCTCCCAAGACCACGCTCAAAGCGTTACAAAGCTGGAAAATCCATTTCAACTCACCGATACGCGAAGCCTTGCTCGCCGACACGAAAATTACTCTTCTTGAGTCTCCAACAATGCCTCGTTCGCTCCCGGATCAAGATCCCATGTTTTCACATCATCAAAATAGAGATCTAAATGTATTAAAAATCATTTCAACACCAGCAACAAAACACAAACTCGTTGCTCACCCGAACTACACCGATTTACCCATCCAAAACAACCGAAAACCCAATCGATTGCTTCCTAAACCAAGCCTAGCCAACATACATCACTTTCAACCATTTATAAACATCAAAACACATCTAATAAACAACCTAACCCATCTTTATACCTCTAGCAAGCATGATTCCACCATTTCACCTCAAAAACTCACTTAAAACTATCAAGAAACTCAAGGATCTCAAGGATATCGGGATCTATGTTATCAAAACTTCATTTCAACATAACAATCAACTTAGAACTCAATTAAAATCAATCCAAAATAGAGCTTAGCAAAACAAATCCAAAAATCAAGATTTCAACCATATTTTTACAAGATTTTGATCTCAAATCAAAAACTATAATGAAAACTCATACAAAAACAGTAATTATAAGCCAAAGATCTTGGGAATTTCAATAAAGAACTTTGATTAGAGGTTGAGAACAGGATTTACCTCCAATCCTTGCTTTCCTTAATGAATGACAAGTTTTCCTTAGCAAAATCTTGAAGAACTAGAAAGGATTTCTTGAAAATTGTTTAAGAGATATTAAGAGAGTGTTTGGGAGAAAAGAATTCTGGAGAGAAATGAATGAAAATTGTGTTTGGCTGAAAATGAAGAGAGGATTGTAGTTACGTGATGGAATCTCACAAATTAACTACCTAATTAATTAAATAAAATAAAACTAATTAAAGCTATTTAATTAAAACCATTTTAAACACATGTCATATTAAGGAAAGGCTAAATTGCCATAAAGCCCCCCTAAAGATTCTAAGAATTTGGTTTCTCCTTTAAAAATCACATTTTCCACAGTTTTAAAACTTTACAATTTGGTCACCACTAAAAATGTACCACTTCTGAAACTCTTTTTGTAAAATTGATTTGGCCAACCTCTTAAATATATTTTTAGAGGATTTTAGCAATTTTTACCACATTTTTATCCTATCCCGATCCTTAATTTCCTTAAATCGCCTTACGCGATTCGAACCGTTCTCGACCGATCTGATCCGATGTCTAAAACATCTAGGCCCAAAACCAGGGCGTTACATTATATGTGTTTAATTGTAGGAATAAGTCCTAAAATAAAAATATGTACTAATTGGGCTTAAAATAAAAACATATCCAAAATTTTATAACATCAAGTATTAGGTCTAAATCCAATATAAATCCAATTTAATGGACATCTAAGGGCTCTTAGACGTTCATCTCACATGGGGTAGAAAGTTGGGTTTTTGTGACCCAATAATTCTTGAAGGATGTTATGTGTTGGCTTCCTTCAAGAAATTCTTCATTATTTGAGGCAGCTTGCAATCCTTTGCTTTTGAGTCCTTGGATTGTTGAATTTAGCTTATCCTTTATTTGTTTGGACTTGGCTCGAGTGATTGGGCCAAGTGGGAAAGTGAATCTATCTCGTCCTTGGACTTGCTTTGTGGTGCATGCATCATCCCCCTCAAAATGATTCATCCACGAATCTGAAATGCCAAAAGGATAAAGATCAGAAACATTAAAGGATAAAATCACATTATACTCACTGGGTAGATCGATTCGGTATGCATTGTTGTTAATTCTTTCAAGGACTTGGAATGGTCCATCTCCTCTTGGATCCAACTTGGATTTCCTATGGTTCAAAAATCTCTCTTTTCGCATGTGCAACCAAACTCAATCTCCTAGTTTAAAGACAACTTGGCGTTGGCCCTTGTTGACTTTGGAAACAACATTTTCATATGTTTTCTCCATTCTTTGCGTTGCCTTAACATGTATGGATTTAACCAACTCCGCTTTCTTTTCACCATCTAAGGTACAAATATTATCAATTGGAAAAGGAGCAAGATATAAAGTCATTAAGGGCTTAAGACCATAAACAACTTCAAATGGAGAATTACCGGTGGATAAATGAATAGAACGGTTGTAGGAAAACTCTACAAAAGGTAGATACTCTTCCCAAGTTTTAGTGTTCTTACCAACAATAGTTTTGAGTAATGCACCTAAGCTCTGGTTTATTACCTCGGTTTGTCCATCCGTTTGTGGGTGACAAATAATAGAATAAAGAAGTTTAGTACATATCTTTCCCCACAAAACATTCCAAAAATTGCTTATGAACTTTACATCTCTATCGGAAACGATGGTGCATGGAGCTCCATGAAGTCTTACTACCTCTCTAAAAAAGAGAACGACTATATGAGTTGTGTCATTCATTTTATGGCATGGGATGAAGTGAGCCATCTTTGAAAACCTGTTGACCACAACAAAATACAATCTTGACCTCTCTTGGTATGAGGTAATCAAAGAATAAAATCCATAGAGAGATCAACCCAAGGTGAAGAAGGAATAGGAAGGGGAGTATATAAACTTTTAGGATTTACCTTGGATTTGGCTTGTTTACATACAATGCAAGATACACATACCTTCTCCATGGTTTTCTCATATGTGGCCAAAAGAAATGCTCCATTACCACGTCTAAGGTTTTTTTAGATGCCAAAGTTCCCCATTAAGCCTCCAGAATGTGATTCATGGACTAGAAATTCTCTAATAGAGCCTTGCGGTATACACAACTTGTTCATTCGGAAAAGAAACCCATCTACTAGATAAGAATTGTTAAAATCACCTTTTAAACAATGAGTATAAATTTCCTGAAAATTTGGGTCATTATGATACATTTCTTTATATGTTCAAATCCCAATACAGTAGAATGCATTTGTGTAAATAGGGTATACCTTCGAGATAGTGCATCCGCTACTACATTATCCTTCCTTTCTTGTATTTGATCATATAAGGGAACGTTTCAATGAACTCCACCCAATGAACATGTCTCTTGCTCAAATTACCTTGACCGTTTAGCCACTTCAAGGATTCATGGTCAGTGTTTATGACGAACTCTTTTGGAAGAAGGTAGTGTTGCCAAAATTCAAGTGCACGAACTAAGGCAAGGAGTTCTTTATCATAAGTAGAGTAGTTCAAATGTGCTCCTTTTAACTTCTCACTAAAGTAAGTGATTGGTTGTTTTTCCTGTAAAACAATTGCACATAGGTCTATACCGGAGGCATCACATTCTAACTCGAAAGTGCTAGAAAAATCAAGAAGACAAAGAATTAGAGTAGTACACAGTTTACCTTTGAGTGTTTGGTGGAGAAATCCTCTGTTTTTTTATGATTTTTTCAATGGTGTGGCAATGGTGGAGAAATCATTGATAAAGCGACGGTAGAAGCTTGCTAAGCCATGGAAGAATCTCACCTCAATTATTGAAGATGGTGTGGGCCATTCTTGAATTGCCTTGACTTTTTCATCATCAACATGGATGCCTTGGGCACTTACTATAAAGCTTGCTAAGCTATGTTAGCATATAATTGTTCTCGTCAGAGAACTATGAAGACCGATTTCACATGAGAGAGATGTGAATCAAAAGAAGAATAGTAGATAAGAATATTGTTAACTCCTCAAAAGATCTACTTTTCACACATATATTGTCATGATATTGCTTCACTTTGGGTACATATTTGTGCATTTTGCCAGTAGATTCATGCTTTTTCCCTAGGAGTTAAGGAATGTACAATTTTCATTGCCAGAGTGAAGGGGTGTTTTCTTCTTGTGGTGGCAGGCATGGAGCGCAGTTGGAAGAACTCGGGAAAGAAAAATGCCAAGTGTAGTTCACAGAACGCAGGAAAGAGAAATGTCAAGTGCAGTTGGCAAAAAGTAGGAAGGAGGAATGCCAAGCATTGTTGGCAAATGAAAGACGATCGATGTCTGGTCAGATAGTTGTTAGTTAGAGCTAGGTTAGCCCTAATTCAAAAGAGAGGATAACGTGCCTACAATGTTGCGTAACAAACATTCAAAAAAACCAAACCCTAATTAGGGTTTCTACGAGCATATATATAAAAAAGTTCATCGATTGAGCAAGGCAAGGCTATGTTGTGAGAAGAAAGTAAGGGTAGATGCAGACCAAGATTCGACTAGGTAGTCTAGCCGAGAACTTTGGATCCATTGAAAGGTTGCATCGATAGATCTCTTTCATATGTCCATTTCTCTTAGATTATAATTCTAATGTTGATTATGGTGTTTAAAAACGATATTATTTTGTTGGTTTCCCCAGCCATGAACTAATCCTTAAATTTGGCATGGGGTGTTTGCGATGAACGCTAGTTAGGTTTCTAATAATTGAATGCTTTGGCATTATTGTCTATTTCGCCTGTGCTTACATTTAATCATACTTTATGTCATACAAAATTTGGCATTGAATGCTCATTATCCCCTAATATCTTAACAGACATAGGAGATGAGGATTAATTGCCTAATACTAAGGAAAGAAACTTCGACAGAAGATGTACAAGTATATAAGCTTACTTTGAAAGTAAATCTACCCCTTAGGGGTAAAGATTAAAACTTGCCAAGTTAATTATTTGAAAAATCAATGTAGACATATATGTGTTAATCATAATTAACTTAGGGTATTACCATCGACAAGGGAATACTAACTTAAAATTCTCTTCGGTAATAAAACCAAGGTTAAAAATTATTAATTGTTATCATCACTTACATGAAATCAAAGCATTCCTTGCCAAGCGCATCAATCATCCTGACACGAGTGTTAGCCATCTACATGAATCTTACTTCATTTTCCTTTAACCATTTTCTTAATTGCAAACTAAAATCAATTGCCATCTTTTTTGCTCCAATTCACAAGTAACTATCATGTCTGTTAATTCCTACACAATCCTTGTGGATACAATACTCAGCTCACTACAATATTACTTGTTGATCGTGTACACTTACAGGAAAAATGACCTAATCTTTGCATTATTTACTTGCTTAATTACACTGAACCATCGATATGTTGCCAAGAATTAGTCGGTCGACAAATACCATTAAAATAAACAACAACAAACTTACCTAGAGACTATTGCAAGACGTAGTTCATCAATCTCATAAATTTACTAGGTGTATTGGTTAAGCCGAAAGGCATAGCTGGCCATTCATATAATCCGAACTTGGTCTTGAAAGCGGTTTTCCATTCATCTCATTCCTTCATCCTAATTTAAAGATAACCATTCTTCAAATCGATCTTGGTGAAGATGCATGCATCGTAGAGTTCATCAAGCATGTCTTTTAAGCGAGGAACAGGATGTATATACTTGATAGTGATTCGGTTGATCTTTCGACAATCTACACACATTCGATATGAACCATCTTTCTTTTGCAAAAAAAGTATTGGGTTTGCACAAGGACTTAAACTCTCACGAGTGTAGCCTTTGTTGAGTAGTTCTTCCATTTTCTTTTCTAACTCCTTGGTTTCTTCGGGATTGCATCTATATGGTGGTCTATTTGGAATAGAAGAACCCAAAATTAGGTCAATTTGATGTTCAATTCCTCTTAAGGGCTGCAATTCATCGGGTGGATCACCTAAAATATCCTTAAAGTCTTGTAAAAGAGAAACAAACACACTAGGCAAACTTTTGTTATCGCTAGTGATAGATAAAAAAAAGTTTAGGATCCTTGTATAAGAAAAGGGGCTTGTCTCACTTCTTTTTCTCTCGCATAAATATTTTGAGACACTTTTTTTCTCACATATAGGATCACTCACCACTTGTGGGCCTTTAGTTGTTTGGCTTTATTTGCCATTGGCCTCTTTTGTCTTTGTCTTTTGTTTTTCATTTTTTCTTCATTCCCATCTTTTTTTATTCCCACCCCCTCACAAAACTTCTTCATTTGCATTTGATCTTTGTACACCTCTTTTGGATCAAGTGAAGCCAAGGTATACTTCTTGCCATAGAATACAAGTGAATACTTATTCTACTTACCATGGTGAGTTACATCACGGTCATACTGCCAAGGTCGTCCTAAAAGCAAGTGAGATGCTTGCATAGGGATAGTAACATCACACCAAACATTATCATAATATTTTTCCATAGTAAAAGTGATTAATGAACGTTTGTTTACCTTTAATTCTAATCCTTCATGAAGCCATTGTAGATAATATGGCGTTGGATGGCGTTGACAATGTAGATCAAGTGCATCAACTAGATAGCTGTTCACAACATTTGCACAACTTCCGCTATCAATGATGACAAAATAAAGTTTACCATTGATCAAACACCATGTGTGGACGATATTTGTTCTTTGCACATTTGTATCTTCCATTGTGTGGATATTAAGTGAACGTTATAATCGGAGTTTAATCCTAACAATGAGTCCTATTTGTACTAGGAGTCCGATGAAAGGTATGACACCAATTGAAGTATAGTTGCAAGAAAGAAAGATTGTAATGCAACTTTTAGTCCTACCCACACAAGAAAGAGAAAGTGTTAATGTCGTATTAAAAGAACAAAAGCAAAACAATCAAACTTAAATAACAAAGAGTATAAAGAATAATTTAGAAAGATGATAACCCAAAACCCAGAAACAACTTGATGGAAGAAATCTGAAGGTTGACTCCACTTCAATGTGATGCTTGCAATGGTGAATGACAATGATCTTGATGATTCTTGATGGTGGGTGGGGGCTATGTACGAGTTTTCTCACTTTTCCCTTCTTTTTCTTCTTATTTTCTTTTTTACAAGATAAATAAACTAAAAATAATGAAAATTGAGATAAAAATATGAAAATAGCATTAAAATATAGGAAAACCCCTAATTTTTCTCAACTAGTCTATTTGATGGATGTAACTTCTTCAACCACTTGAATATCACCAAGAATGTGATCAATGTTGAAAATCACCAAGGAATTGTCCTAAATTTGATACCAAATGATAGAGTAAACGCATTCGTGGATTTGGAAGCCTTCAATCAAATTGTGGCAAAAACTAGGTGTTCTAAACTCAATCAAAGAAATTTGACTAAGTGTTGAAAACTCGAAATTTTCAAACCTGGAAAAACGTCATGGAATATGTTAGAATAGATCAGAAATATAAAAATATGAACAATGGAAAAAGAAACAATGAAATCAGAGTTGAAACGAATAAGATATTCAAAGTTTAATAAAAAATCATGTGGTAGTATAAAACATGAAATCCCTTTGTGGATGTAACCCCCTTAGCCCGGCCTAGACGCCCGGCCCGAACTAAGAAGATTACACGGGGAAAACCGAAGCCAACTCGTTAAAGCCGACTTCAATGAATGGCCTTTTTTCTTTCTAGATGCAATTTAAGTCCTATATGTTCAACAAAACTCTTACAAGAAAACGGCACAACGATCGGAGTTCGATTATGAGTTCAATTGCATGCATTTAACTTTTAGGGACTAAACTGTAACATGCTTCCATGTCAATTTTCATTACAAACGGATCATCCAAACTCATCTAATTGCATGCTCAACATTTAGGGACCAAAATGTAATATTTCAGAACTTAAGAAGATGCTTTTAACTGAAAATAACGGTCAGGTATCGGTACCCTTAAGCTCGTATCGATACGCAGAAAGGCAGTAGCAAAAGTTGGGGGAAATGTATCGATACCCTTCCCCCGTATATCGGTACGCCATTCAAACTTTGCACGGGCGTATCGATACGCTCCCAACTCGTATCGATACCCATGTGTTATTTAGCCTAAGTTTTCCCTTCGAGTATCGATACTCAAACCCGAGTATCGATACCCAGACCAGATATGCACTTTAAATAGCCCTTAGTTCACATTTTTTATCAAGCAATTTCATCCAAAAGCATCCATACATGCTAGGACAAGTATATCTAACACATATGTACCAACATCTAAGCATATTTCAAGCATTAGACATGACAATTCATGAAGAGCATAAAACTATATAAGCATGCCTTTAGACACTAACCATAGCATAGCCAAAATACTAAATAAAAGTTCATAAACCATATAGAGGCCAAATACAAGTCTCAAAATACAAACTAAACATGCTCAAGGTGTTTCACAACACCAAACAATCCATGAGTGAAAATCCCTCCCATTGCCTCTTATTACACTAAAGTAAAACCACATACTTTGCTTAGCCAAAACACTTGGATATCCTTTGCTTGCTTACTGCCAAATATGCTCAATTCTTTGTATTGATGAACCAAATCAGCGTAAGCATAAAGCTTAGTGAGGACCGCTGTAAAACCAGAACATTCATCAATGTATTTTTAAAATCAAAATATCATTCTTTGTAAACACATGCCTTCCTTTAAAACATGCACTTAAAAAACACCATTTTCTTTTTCAAATCCACGTGCTCATAGCATCATTAATTACAACAGCAAAAACTTTTGCTCATGCTTAAGCCAAGCATCACATGCATTCTAGCATAAATCTCAAGCATCACATGCTTTCTCAAAATAAGCATTCATCTTTAGTTCATTATAGCATCATCATTATATTGGCTCGCAAGTGATCAATAACAAAAATCATATCAAAGCACAATACAATCGACACAATCGAATACGCGGATTACAAGCGTTGTCCCAAACGCTTCATATACCCTACCGAACTCTCAAAGACATTAAGTAACTTTAGATGCCAAGCTGAAAATGACGACAATTGTTGTTTCGCAAACTAACGACAGAACGACAACAAATCGATGTTTGGAACTCTCCCTCTCTTTCTAACTTCCTCTCTCATTTAAATTTTCTGATTTTCCCGTCTTTCCACGCCAACTTTAGTCTGATTAATGCCATTCAAACATAAATGGATAAATTACTTACATGGCCATTTACATTTTTTGGTAGTTTGCACTTAAAACCTGAAACTTTAACATGTTTACAAAATGATCCCTAAATTTCTTAAAGTGAGCTTCTAAACTTTAATTTGTTTAAATTTAGTCCCAAATCAAGATACCAAAAACTCGAATACATGATCCAAACTTCTAACCCAAAATTTGGGTCGTTATAGTTATAGGGTTTAGAATTTTAGATTTAAGTTTGAAATTTAGAGTTTATGATTTATAAAATTTAATTAATTAAAGGATTTATAAAAATTAGTCAAATTTAAAAAAATGATAAAAAAAATATAAACATGTGACAGTTTTGGTGGAATAGATGGAGTAATATTCAATGGTCCAAAATCTATAAAATTAATATGGAACATGCACATTTTCATGGTGGGATCACCGTATTTTTTCTCTCTGGAAAATTCTTTCCTTGCAAAAAATAAAAATAAAAATCTAAAACAGACATTATCACACTAATGTTAGATATTAGTTAGGATTAAGGTTTCAATTTTCAACAAACATGTTTACATTTGTCAAAAATAGAAGATCAACAGATATGGTTTCCCGGCTGCTATCACCTTTCCTTTTTCCTTGGCCTTCGGAAAGGTTTATGTCTATATTGGCAAATCCCATTTCCATCCCTTTTAAAGTTTCCAAAAGCACAAAGGTTTAATCTTCGGCACATTCATTTTTCATTTCACAATTTATTTATTTATTTATTCATTCATTTTTCTCTCTTATTTCGAGCTTTGGGTATGTCAGAATTGCATTGGCCAATGGTTGGTTCTGCTATTTGAGCTTTTAACATGTTAATTACAAATGGGTTTCTTTGTTTTCCTCTTGAATGTTTGATTGCTGAGAAAATTTGTTAACTCTATGCAAGGGATTACTGAAAATGTTTCTATTTCATTTGTTTTCTGTGCTTTTTTTTCTGAAGAGTTGCAGTTAGACGATAGGGTTAATCTCATGACTCAATTCCCTTTTTGTTATTTCTGTTGACAAAAATGATTTAAGGCATTAATTTGTTTTTGAGTTTTTGTATTGTTTTGGCATGCTTTAATGTTTTCGAGAAGAAATGAAATTTTTGTCTTTAGAAATGATATTGTAACAATTGGTTGAATAAGCTAACCTTACCCTCTTTTGATTTCTAACAAAATACATATAAAGACAATGCCGCCCTAGTACGAATAACATAGTTTATTTCTCTTGTCCTCAGAGATTAGACTATTGTTTCTCACCTTTTTCTTCTAGTCTTGTTTGTCTTCATATATAAAATCTTATGATTTGCTGCAGACTTGTAAGTCATGATGATGGCCAATGCAATAGTCGACATCCCGCCTATCCGAAGGATAAACAAGCTCGAAAATGTTCTTTCAATGAGGCAGTCTACTGGGAAGATGATCATACCGAACGGTGGACTCCCAGTAGTTTCGCGTTATCTCCAATATTCACCGGCTTCTTGTCATGATATTTGCAAATATGGAACGAATGTTTCTCCTGGAACCGAGTCAAAGATCCCAAGGAGTCCTATGCGTAAATTACTTACGGGCCGAAATTTGGAAAGTAGTTTGGTGGATAGGAGGACGAAAACGAGAATTAGTGCTGAGGTTTCTCCGTATTTCTTAACACAAGAAGGACACCATGGGGAAGACATTAAAGAAGATTTAACTGATACGAACAACTCCACAGTTAGTGTTAGGCCTTCCACTAATGCCAAGCCGCGGAAACCTATCAATCTTGAGCCCTCTCGTGAAGATCCCTTTGACAACAAAGTTATGGAAGTAAAAGGTGAAGCCAAATATGAAGAAAATGTTGAAACTAAATCCCCGGAAGGAGAAAAGAGTCAACAAGTTAGTGTGAAGCCTTCTCCTGATTCCGAATGCATTGAAAGAGGAGAGTCATGTTGGACTGATAAAGAATTTATGTAGCCGGCACAAGTGTTATCATCTCGCAAGGAAACTGAGTGTGCAGTTGGACATGCAAAAGATTCAAAGCCATCGATGTGTCAGAATGGCAAACAGAAATTCCAAGGCCCCAAAAGGAAGGAAGAAAACATTATGTCCATGACTTCAACAGGCATTTCTGGTGGAAGAAATAAAGGTGAAATGACAATAAGCAAAGGAATAAGGACCTCTATGATTGCTAATAAAAAAAGTGTAGTGCCACCATCTGTTTCGAGCACGAATACCCAAAGAAAGAAGTTGAGAGTAGTTTATCATTTGGAGAAGCATGAGAAGTTGCAAGGTATGGATGCCAAAAGGTCCGATAATGTGAATCGAGTTTCTCATTTGCTGGATCCAGAGAATGTTAAGAGACTTAATTCGGAGCAAGCTAAGTCTGCGAACATTCCTGAGACGACTTCGTACCCGATTGAGAACAAGCCTGCAGAACCTGATCAAAATAATGTTGTCTCCATAAGGACATATTCATCGTCTAAGGACAAGAGCATGAAACAAATTCAAAACAAAATTCCAATAAGTCGACCACCTCGTGCATATGAGAAGAAAAAGATGATATATGTGCCGAAGGGGATGCAAGGCCAAGCCAGTGGATTAGCCCCGTCTTTATCCTCATTCCTGGGTATGAAAAGCTTGAGACCGACTCCAAATGGATCGGAAATCGCTCAACCATCTTTAACTTCAGTATCATCATTGGCATCCCTACAATCTTTCCATAATGATACCTCAACTGAACACGCTAAAGTAGTGGCAGAAAAGAAAAAAAGTAGCTCGAAAATGATGTACAAGGTTAAACCTAAGAGGGAATCCATGATTACCCCGAATAATAAGCATTTACGCGGCAAAAAGTTGAGTTTCTGGAAAAGAGAGCCCTTTGACAATAGAAACAATGATAACCAAAAAGGAAAAGTCGACGATTGTACTCCAAGGAGAATCAGGTTCAAGCAAAGAGTAAACGCTGACAACATAAATGGTGATAATCAAAACAGTGGAGTCGAGGAGTTTACACCAAAGAGACTCAAGTTCAGGCCAAGAGTAAACACTGACCAAACAAATGGTGCTAACCAAAACAGTAGAGTTAAGGAGTTTAAGCCTAAGAGACTCAAGTTCAAGCAAAGAGTAATAGCTGAAAACCCAAATGGTGATAACCATAACATTAAAGTCGAGGAGTTTACATCAAGGAGACTCGAGTTCAGGCAAAAAGTGATTGCTGACAACAAAAATAGTGGAATTGAGGAACTTTCACCAAGGACACTCGAATTCAGGCAAAAATTACTTGTTGATAACCAAAACGGTAGGGTTGATGAGTTTACTCTGACGAGGTCTGAGTTGAGCCAAAGAGCCTTTGATAACAGAAATGTTGATGATCAAAATGATAGAGGTGAGGACTCTACTCCAAGGATACTTATTTTCAGGCAAAAGGGGGTTGATGAAACAAAAACCGGTTCTATCCAAAGTCCTAAAGCTAGCACTAGCGAAAGCAACTCTGGAGGAAGAGAAGCAGATGCTGGTTGTGATAATCACACAAAAATCCAATCCGAAAATTTTTCTTTGAGGCACAGAGGTGTTAATCAGAATAAAGGCTTAGGAAGTTTGTACAACAATATCATTGAACAGACTGCAAGCAAGCTTGTAGAGACCAAGGCAAGTAAGGTGAAGGCATTGGTCAGTGCTTTTGAAACCGTCATCTCGCATCTCGACACCGGGATCTCCGAAACGAACGATGGAAACTGAGCATCTAAAGGCAATTTATCGTGTACTGTACATGTATAAATGTGCAAAGTAAAATATAAAGGTCGATATGGAAGAAACTTGTATTACATTTATTTGTTTTGATCTTGTATATTGAGCTTAAAGATTGTTTTTCTTTTGTTTTTTTTTATATCTAAGATCCAAATTGATACCTTAGTGTTATACCTAATACTTCGGTCTCCGCATGATTTTGGAAATATCGCTCTAACACCTCGATATTTGGTAAACTCTTGAGATTGCCCACAACAACTCCTCTAGAGATAGGCTCTTACGGAGATTAATATTACTGGAGTGTTCAAATAGCCTTTGGAACAGACCTTGTCAGGCACTACATCACTCCGCGCATGTAACCAGATTATAAAAGTTGGTACTTGGAAGTTGAAACTATTTCTCTACACTCATCCATAGGTTGCCACTAGGCCTAGAATTATACCATCACTAACATTACTAAGGGCTATAAATACCAACGCCCCAAATGAGAGAGGATGAGTCTGAGATCGGACACAATGCACCTGGGCAAGGCTGAACTAAAAGGACAATACCCTATTTTTCATCTCTCCTCTTCTCCACTTCGACCACCGTCTTACATGCGGCTCTCCGCCCAAAACCTACAAGGTGAATCGCTGAAACCATTTCGACCACCGTCTTGTATGTGACTCTCCGTCCTAAACCTACAAGGATGAACCACCTAAAACCGCCACCAACCACCTTGGTCTTCTTCTCCTCTTTCCTTGTTCGCTGCCTCCACATATCGGCATCAACAATTGGTGCGGTGAGTGCAGACATCCTCCTGACCAAGATAACTAGTCTAGATGGCCCTCATGGCAGCACTCAAATCGCAATACACCATATTTTTGTGACCAACAACACTAGTGGCCAAATCAACGATAATGTATTTTAGTAGCACCATGATTGCCATACAAAGCTCTCCTTTCGGTTCTCAATCAAAAGGAAGCAAAAAAAATAGGGTATAATTTCTCACCACACATATCTGGGGGCAACGCCATGAAGATGACGAGATAGCAATATCTCACCAGATTCGCTAGTGAATATTTGTTGCCCACTAGAGAAGCATGACACTAGCTTAAAGAAGCTATGCTTCACCAAAAGGATAAGCGGGTTTGGTCTTCCCTCAAAATCGATGCAATGGGCACGATAAGACCATTTTGAAGATGCAGTGTCTTCTCAGAGGACCCTATTAAGCCAGCTCGCCATCATGATCAACGAAGAGGTTACGACCCCTAAAGCGTCGATGTTAAAAGACTCCAAGTCACTTTACACGAGTGAAACCGGAGAAACAACTATAGAAACCTTCGGTCCATTTTGCATTAGAAGGACTGGAGCAATTTTGATAGAGGCCAGGAAGATCGACTTGACAAAAAGAAACTACATAAGGAACCAAGCATAGCATTCATAAAAAGATGTCCCTTCCATGCGTAGGCCTAAAATAGATGAAGAGGCCGTATAGTTCATAAGCAGAATGAATGACCAGTGCTACTCGAACTCACGGCAATGAACCCTCCACAAATGCTTCCACCCACAGACCTCCATGTATTGGGAACAACTCCTGTTGTGTAGTACTCCCTACGAAGTTGATAAACCTTAGGATGTTGCTTGATACCCAAGACAATCGATATACTCCATAAGAAGATCAGCTCAAGTTACCCTATAGATGAGTAAATTTACAACTTTGGATAAATGAATGTATGAAATTACAAATGTTTGTGCCTCTCCAATATTACAATGTATTTTTATGACTCCATTCATCAAAAAATATTATTCGATACCCCCACTCATTCAATGCCTCTAGCATTGTGTTTTTCTCCAAGGGCGTTGAGATGCCCGCACTTCTGTGTCCTAGGCGAAACTCGATCTGCAAAAGTGTCGATATCTATGTACCATTTGTGTCTTGAACAACATCGGCTCTACAAGGACATAGAGGATATCCTCCACCCATCCAATGCCTCCGGTATTATGTTTTTCTCCAACGACGTGAAAATGCCTACACTCCTATGTCCTGAACGACACTTGATTCGCAAGAGTTTAGATGCTTGCTTCGATAGAGGTTGGCCTCCTCCTATTCAATACCTATGGTAATGTGTTCTTCTCCAAGGGCATTTAGATGCACACATTTTTGTGTCACAAAAGACACCTGATCTAAAAAAGTGTTGATGCCTACTCCGGTAGATTTTGTCTCGGTTTATTCAACGATATAGATTCCCACACTTTTGTGACTCAAAAGATACACGATCTGTGAAAGTGTGCATGTCTGCTCTGGCAGGCATTCCCTCTATCGGTCTAACACTGAATGCCTTGTTGATAAAATAAGCAGAGATTTCTATACAAAATAATATATGATATTGAGATGAACATAGAGAATTAACAGCCTCTTCCCATTCAATGATTGTGGTATTGTAATTTTCTCCAAGGGTGTTGAGATGCCCACACTTCTGTCTCGAATGGCACCTTATTTGCAAAAGTGTATATGCCTTCTTAGGCATATGTAAAGTGCTCATAAGTCTTATATGTTATGCATATTTCATCTCATATTGTTGCTATTCTCAAGTACATTTTAGGCATATTTAGGTGCATGCATTATTCACAGTATTCTTTGCTTTGCCTTGTTCTTGTTGAATATCTTTGATTTGGTAAGAAAATATATTGTTTTAGTTTAGTTTTAGTTTCAGGTGCTCAAAGCTGTCAGATGGAGAGAGGAGCTGAGGAGATGATGCTGAGGTAGCAAGCCAAGGAGCTGTACTGAAGCAGCTCAACACAGAGATAGACGATGCCGAGTAGCTGCAGCCGCCATATCTGCCACCCAGAGCAGCAACTTGAGGATTGGTGAATTGTAGTGCGATTGGAAGAGCATAGTTTTTTGAATCCAATGAGCCCATCCGCACAATTTATTGATGCCAGATAACAGCGGACAGAGTCGCCCAAGAGGAAATCATCCAAGGCGACTTAAGCTTACTTGTGGCACAAGGAGTCCAACTTCAAGTCAAAAAAGTTAGATTTAAAGGATGCATTCAATGCAAAAGCTACTTTATCATAAAGAAGACTTCTACTCCAAGGAGGACTTACCCTAGGCCATGCCCTATATATATCCGATCATACCTTGTATTTTGGAGAACACATAGTCGTCATAGCTTAGGTTTCTCTTGTGTTTTCTTGTCGCCACTATGATCTAAATTCTCTTGGGTTTGGGTTATGTTGTAAAGTAGTTGTGAGAACGGTTGTTTATGTTTAAGTTTGTTTTTGCAATAAATTAATGGTTTGCTTATTTCATGTTCTTCATTGTTTTCAATTGAGTCGAGATATCGATTGTGAGCAATCTATTTGTTTTGCATCGAGAGAGTCAAACTCATGAAAGAAGTAAGCGCGATCTCATCAATACCAAGTGTTGATCAATCCAACCTAGACATAGGTTAGGGTTTTAAGGCGGCTAAAAGAGGACAAACCAAAGGTTGTTGTTCTTTGCAAGATTCACGCTGACGGGTATTATCTGCAGCGGGCATCAACAACATTCAGACTTAGACATAAGTTAAATCATTATCGAAGCATTCTACCGAGCCTTGAAGGTCTTTCGAGTTTGTCGTCGAGCCAATCATTTGTTCCACCTGTCGAAGCAACGAAAGCATCGAAGCACCAATCTGCCATCTTCCACCAAGGCAGCAAAGTTCGGCAGCGCAATACAACTTAACCTATTAAACACAGTTTCACACTACAGAGCAGCATAACTGTTGTTTGTAAAAGTGTCTATCGCAATGTAGTCCAAGTGTACACGATGCAAATAGTAAAGTGATACAGAAGTATCAGATATCGTCTCCACAGGGACTGGGCTAATAGCTTCACCTTGGATTACTGCACGAGAAGAAAAAGAATAGTTTAAATTATTGTCACGAAAATAATAAAGAGAACTGGAATTTAAGATTAAAATAATCAGGATAGAGAGAATGGGCTGGTATTGAATTGCTCAGTAGTGTAGGTGTTGCAAAGTCTAGGAATATCTGTTCTATCGTCGTCCGTGTCGTGGCAGCACCCGTCGCGGCATCGATCTGGTGTTAGTCGCGGCAGCGATCACACAACTCTGTACTTCAAGCTTGGCAAGAATCCTTGTTGTGCCTTGGCCTATCCCTAGGTCCAAGTATGTCGATGAACACGTCTTTGATGATACCTCACAGCGTGAATCGAAGGATGAACACCAATGTTGTTGAATTTTTCCTTAGCCACTTAACCTCATCCTATCCCTATGTCCGAGATAGTTCAACTATAAACTAGAGAACCCGCACTTATTCCTTTCGTATACTTAACTCTCCCGATATTAAGTAAATCTATAACCTCACAATACTCTCAAGATACTCTTGCAAGATGTTGAAAACCATAATAAGTGAACTTGAAGTTTATTTTATTCAACAGAAAATTCCTAAAACAAAAGCAATCCTTGCAAGTACTTTACAAATCAACTCGTGGCCCTAGGGGAAGTTTAGAACATGTTGAGAAGGGGAAAACGGCTAGGGTTTTGGGAAGAAGGCTAGAGATGAAGATGATGTCCTCCTAGGTCGAATTGCATGCCTTTATATAGGCCTTTGGGTTCAAGTTTTCTAATATGGCAAGAATACAAGTTCAAATTAAAGTACAACTCTATTTAAGACTAAATCTTCAGAGCATAAGTCTTTAATTCGTCCTTCTTTCTTGCTTGGAGTTTCTTCCTTGAACTTTGGGCTTGACCGTCATTCTGATATAGGGCTTGGAATAATATAAGGGTATTCCACGACAGACCGACATAATTTTCTCTTTCTGTCGATGCCCACATTGCTTCTTCTTCTCAACATTGTTGTCGTCCTTGGCTGCCACGGCAGCGGCCATGGCAGCATCGTCCTCCTCGTCTGCACATCTAGTTCTAGCTCTACTGCATCACTGCCCAGTGTCTGCATCTCCCTCTGCTACAGCAGCTACTTGCAAAAGCAACCAATTTCAGTAGAAACTGTGCCATTTAATATATTTGTGATGTATAACTGAAATCTAACCTAAATGCAATGGATTATGCTTGAATGCAGCATAAATATAGGTCAAATAGGGGGTAAATTATAGAACTTTTACACACTCAACACACCCCCAAACTCAAGTTTTTGCTTGCCCTCAAGCAATTTAGACCTAAAAGAAAAATAAAATATTTTTGTTTGGCTTAAAATAGTGAACTTTCCCTTACCTTCCATTGATTCCATATTGTGAGCAACACCTTGTCGGATAATTCAGGATTTGTCCAGAACCTTGCTATAATTCTCGTGTAGTGTGTGCATGCTTGTGAACAATTATATGCCAAGACTCCCTTAGTTTCACTAGAATAGTTTAGCCTCAAAATTGAATTTTTATGATAAATTTCATCTTTTTGGAGGCAATTCTTAGGCTCCTTTAGTTTTTATTTAGACTCGATTTTATTTTCTCAAGCTTAAGTTTGACTAGAGCCGGTTTCGGGCACCTCTAGCTAACTTCCTAGAGCCAGTTTCGGGCACCTCTAGGTGTATTGAGTCTATTTTTCTTAACTTCTTTTCCTAGAGCCAGTGTTAGGCACCTCTAGGGGCAACTCAAGTGCTAAGCTTCCTATTCTAGTTTACTAGTAGAGTTCTAGGCAGTATAAAAGTCACAAATGGTGTTTAAGTTTCAGAACTATAGTAAGGCTCTAAACTGCTCCTAAAACTATCCTAAAGTCACTGCCACGACAGAGGCTGTCACGACAGGTAAGTTCAACTCAAAGACTTAAGCCAAAATTTTCATCATTTCTTTAAGTGAAAATAAACTAAGTAAAAGACACAATTAAACTTAATAAGACTCAATTAATGGAAGGATGCCACCCCCAAACTCGTGGGTTGCATTGCCCTCAATGCAAATGACATATGAGATAAACAAAATACATCTAAAAAATATAAATAAAGGCAGACAACAAAATAAGATAAGAAACTTAAATTTAGGCACTGTCGTCGTCGCTGCTGCTGAGCTGGATCTGCCGACAGGCAGAGGGACCTTCTTGGCTGGTGTAGGTTGGCGGATGGGAGAGGCAGAGGTATTCTTCATTTTGGCCTCCCTTGGTGGTTGAATACGGGTAGGGGAGATGTGAGGAGGTTTCTCCACTAGCTAAATCTCGGAGCTGCTGCTGCTACTGCTACTGCCGCTATCTTCCTTGTTCTTGTCTACCACCGTTTTCTGCCGTTTTACTGGTGTGAACTCTTTGGACAAATTCCTCTTGACAGAGGGTTCACCGTCGGATTCCTCCCAAATTGAGGAAGAGGAGAAACCCGCTATATAGGCGTCGAGTTCAGCTGAAGGAATCCTTTTCTTGGTTCCCCTTGAAGATGTGTCACCTGTGCGGCTGCCGCCTGCAGCTGTTGTGGCAGGGGTCGGTGTGGACGTTGCAGATGGCGTCTTAGGCGTGGGAGCAGGTGTGGGGGTATGGGCAGGGGTGGTGGCAGTAAAATATTGATTGGGGAAAGTGGGGAACATAGCATCGGGGAAATTTAAAGAGGTATGGATGAAATGTACCGTGGAAGAGGTGAAATCTCTGATGAAACTCAAGAGGCCGAGCTTTCGTTCCTCTAGTTTATGTATGGCAGCAAGGATCTGGGAGGAGGTGTCGGTCGAAGGTGCTGCTGCTGTAGGCTTCCTGGGTTCTGTGGCAGCAGGCTCGGTGTCGGTTGGTTCTGTCGGCTCTGCTGCTGTGGCAGTAGGGTCGAAAGACGACAACAGGGTGGCAGTAGTGAATTCTATCAGGCTGAGTATGTTTCGCTCAGTCCATCCCTTCCCTTGGACTCGTAAATCAGTGGCAGCTTCTAGTACATGATGGCCGCGGCAGAGGGCGGTGATGAGATAAGGGAAGAAGAGTGGTCCTGTTGGCCGGTGTGCACATTCCAATATACTCTCCCGGATGTATTTTCCAACGTTAATTGGCCTCTCATTTAATATAGAATGAATGAGGGCTAACTTGGGTTGGTCTACGGTTGTGTTGTGCGAGGATGGCATAATTCGCTTTTTAATGAAGGCGTTCCACAGTTTGGCCTCCAAGGTGAGTTGGACTCTCTTCACTGTCCTTGGGTTTTGGGGATCAGTGTTCCATTGGGTACCTTCGTTCGTGAGCTCTGCCATCACATCGTCATAGTCGACAGGCTCGAGACTCTCCAGATATTATTGGTGGTCATCTTCGTTTCTGCCCACATAGAATCCGTAGAGAGTGTTGATATATTCTGGCTCGAAGGGTACCTCTCTCCCTCTGACTATGACTACTGTCGCATTCCTGTTGCAGATGGAAGCATAAAAATCTCAGACAAGCGACACATTCATCTCTTCTAGCTGTTCCGCGAATATCTGCCACTGCAGGGCTCTGATTTTCCTAGCTATGAATGGTTGCAGTCCCATGTTCCCCGTTTTCAATGTGTAAATAAAACCCTTATCCTCCCACATGTCGCGAATCTGGAAGGATCGTGGAGTTGATGCTGCCGGAGCAGAGCCTGAAGCAGCACTTCGGCGGGTGTTTCTAGAAGACATGTTGCAAGGATTGTGTAAGAAAAATGAAAGCAAGTAAAAATTCTAGAGAAAACAAGTAGAAAGAGTAGAAGTGAGTGAAAATGAATAGTGAAATGGGGTTTATATAGGGGAGAGTTTGCTGCCCGTTAGAGCTGTAACGGCAGGCGCGAATAACGGGGCCAGCTGTTACGCGGTTTCTGACGCGTACGTCACGCGTTTCCGTGTCTGCTGCGCGTCTGTTACGCGTTTGCATGTAAAAACTTGTTGCGTGTAAAAGTGTCTGTCACAACAGCGTATCGACAGGCTGGATTTTTTGCGTCTTTCGCGGCAGCTGTAATGGTAGGCTCCAAAGTTGGGCGTTTTGGGCTGATGGAAAGATGGTGGGCTGAATTGACTTTTCTTCTTCTCCTTTATTTCCTAAAAATAATTAAAATAAAAACGTTATTTCCTAAACATAAAATAATTCTAATTTCCTAATATATAAATAAATAATAAATAAATAAAACTTAGGTTAAATTAGGGATGACAGGTAGGGCATTTCCTAAGGTAACCACTTCCTGCATTCTTGGGGCTTCAGTCCCCTGATAATGTTTCAATCGTTGTCCATTCACTTTGAATTGGTGCCCGTCTTTTAAAGATCTGATCGTGATGGCACCATGGGAGAAAAACTTGTACTACTTGGAATGGGCCAGACCATCTAGATTTCAGCTTCCTTGGGAAGAGTTTCAACCTAGAGTTAAATAGCAACACAAGCTGCCCTGGGCAGAACTGTCGTGGCAGCAACTTTTTGTCATGCCACTTCTTGGTCTTGTCCTTGTAGATTCTTGCGTTGTCATAGGCCATTGTTTGAATTTCTTCAATTTCATTCAGATCAAGTAGCCTTTTCTGCCCTGCTTTTTCCAAGTCCATATTCACTGCCTTGATGGCCCAGTATGCTCTGTGCTCAATCTCGACAGGTAAATGGCATGTTTTCTCGTAAATCAGCCGATATGGGGACATTCCCAATGGAGTTTTGAATGCTGTTCTGTAGGCCCATAATGCATTATTGAGGTTTAGAGACCAGTCCTTCCGAGTTGGCTTAACCATCTTTTCAAGAATGTTCTTGACGTCTCTGTTTGATATTTCAGCCTGTCCATTGGTCTGAGGGTGGTATGTTGTTGCTATCCGATGTTTGACACCATACTTTTTCAAGGCAGCAGCTATAACCCTATTGTCGAAATGCCTCCCTTCATCACTGATGATCGCCTTAGGGATGCCGAATCTGGACACATAGTCCACTGCCAGGAGGACATATAAGTTCCCACATGAAGTTGGGAATTGTCCCATAAAATCTATCCCCCACGCGTCGAAGATCTCGACTTCAAGAATATTTTGCAGCGGCATCTCGTGTCTCATTAAGATGTTTCCAGTCTGTTGACACTTGTCACAGTTTTTGTAGAATGTTTGAGCATCCTTGAATAGTGACGGCCAGTAAAATCCCGACTGCAAAAACCTTGGCAGCAGTTTTGTTACCTCCTAAGTGTCCTCCATACTTTGAAGCATGACAGTGATGTAGTATAGCCTCCTGTTCATCCCGTGGTACACATCTCCTTATAACCTGATCTGCACAAATTTTGAAAAGAAGAGGTTCGTCCCAATAATAATGCTTAACATCATTTTGGAACCTCTTCCTAGCTTGATAATTAAGGTCAGGAGGGGTTATTCCGCTAACTAAAAAATTAACGAAATCTGCATACCAGGGGAGTTCAGAAAACATACCTGCCTCCATGGCTGTCGCGGCAGTGCTTGTGGTAGCAAACAACTGCTCATCCGGGAAGGTCTCCAGTATGTGTGTTTCGTCTACTGGGAGACTCTTTCCCTTCTCTAACCTTGACAAGTGATCTGCAACTTGATTCTCTGTCCCCTTTTTGTCCTTGATTTCAAGGTCGAATTCTTGCTGTAGCAGAATCCAACGTATCAGTCTAGGCTTTGCATCCTTTTTGGTGAACAGATACTTCAATGCAGAGTGGTCTGTGTGGACGATGACCTTCATTCCAAGTATATAAGAACTGAACTTTTCAATAGAGAATACCACAGCTAATAGTTCCTTCTTTGTGGTAGTGTAGTTCACTTGGGCGTCGTTCAGTGTTTTGCTGGCATAGTATATGACATGAAAGAGCTTGTATTTTCTCTGCCCAAGTGCTACCCCGACAGCATAGTCACTAGCATCACACATGATCTCGAATGACAATTTCCAATCTGGTGGTTGTACTATTGGGGCTGTTACCAGCTTTTCTTTCAGAACCTTGAATGCTTCAGTACATTCAGCGTTGAAGTCAAAGGGACGGTTCTGCTCTAGAAGATGACATAGGGGTTTGGTGATCTTCGAAAAGTTTGCGATAAACCTCCGATAAAAACCAGCATGCCCTAAAAAACTTATGATTCCCTTGACTGTGGTGGGTGGCGGCAACTTTTCGATTACTTCTATTTTAGCTCTGTCGACTTCAATGCAACGACAACTAATTTTATGGCCAAGGACTATCCCTTCATCCACCATGAAGTGACACTTTTCCCAATTCAATACCAAGTTTGCTTTTTCACATCTCTCGATCACCTTCTGTAGGTTGCCTAAGCAGCTCTCAAAGTTGTCTCCAAAGACTGAAAAATCATCCATAAATATTTCTAGGAAATCCTCCACCATATCGGAGAATATTGCCATCATGCACCTTTGAAAGGTGGTTGGTGCATTACAAAGTCCAAATGGCTTCCTCCTAAAAGCATAAGTACCGTATGGGCATGTGAACGTCATCTTTTCTTGATCTTCCGGTGCGATGGCTATTTGATTATAACCTGAGTAACCATCAAGAAAACAATAGTAAGGCCTACCCGCTAATCTATCAAGCATTTGATCAATAAAGGGTAAGGGGAAGTGGTCCTTCCGGGTAGCTTTGTTAAGCTTCCGGTAGTCCATACAAACCCTCCAACCGGTCACAGTCCTGGTTGGGATTAGCTCGTTTTCTTCGTTGGTTACCACGGTTATTCCTCCTTTCTTGGGAACGCACTGCATCGGGCTCACCCACTTGCTATCCGAGATGGCAAAGATTATTCCAGCATCTATCCATTTTATGATCTCCTTACGCACCACTTCTCGCATAACATCGTTCAGATGTCTTTGTGCATCAATGGTCAGCTTATGATCATCCTCTAAGAGAATTTTATGCATGCATAATGCCGGGCTGATGCCTTGGATATCAGCTATCGTCCATCCAATAGCCTTCTTGTGCTGCTGCAGCTTCCCTATTAGCTGTTATTCCTGTTCCTGCATTAACTTGGAAGAGATGATTACGGGCAACGTATCATTTAAACCAAGGAAAACATATTTTAACTGCCCTGGCAGGGGCTTAAGATCTAGAACAGGGGGCTCAACAGTTGATGACTTTTGAATTATATGGTTATCCGAGGTGTATTTTAAGGGCTCGAATAACTTACCTGGACGCTGGCCTATCCAATTTACCTCCTTCTGATCTTCAATATGAGATGTATCAGATTCTGAGGAGCTGCTGTCGTCGGTGCTGTCGTGACAGTCTTCTAAATGGTTGCTGAGGCAGTGGCCAATTTTGATGTTGTGGCAGCCCGACCTGATGCAAGGTTGGTCAAGGATAACTTCAGTGATAGCCTTGTATTCTTCTTCTGCATCAGCATATTTCATTGCTTGGAGAACATTCAGCTTGATTTCATGATCGTTCACTCTCATGGTGAGTTCTCCTTTTTCCATATCAATCTGTGATCTTCCTGTGGCTAAGAAGGGTCGCCCCAGGATGATTTGTGTGTTTTCATCTGCTTTACAATCTAAGACAAGAAAGTCAGTAGAAAAAATAAACTTATCCACCCTTACTAGAATATCTTCAATTTTTCCTTTTGGATGAACGTAAGAGCGGTCTGCCAGCTGCAGTAATATTGTTGTGGGCCGCGCTTTTCTAACACCTAATTTCTGAAAAAACAGATTTGGGCATTAAATTTATGCTAGCACCAAGATCACAAAGTGCCTTACCCACGAATTTGTCTCCGATTATGCATGGTATGATGAAGCTCCCAGGATCCTTCTTCTTCTGGGGTGGATGCTTGTGCAGAATACTCATGCATCCTTCTGTCATCTTAACCGTTTCAAATTCCCCAAGTCTGGATTTCATTGACATGGCATCCTTGAGAAATTTGGCATAACCAGGCATTTCCTTTATAGCATCCAACAATGGAATATTGATATGGACCTGCTTAAAAATATCATAAATTTTCTTAAGCTGTGATTCCTGTTTCAATTTCTGTAACCGCTGAGGAAAAGGAGGTGGAGGACGATAATCAACAATACATCCTTCCCACTGCATTCGGATCTGAGGAGGTTTTGGTTCTTCATCTTTCTCCTCTGTCCCTTCTGCTGTTGTGACAGGCTCATCGGCAGCAGGTTGTTTGTTACCTGTCGGGGTAGCTTCCTCGATAGTCGACTCCAAGGCTGGTTTCTTGACTGATTCAGCTTCCTTCTCAGGCCCTTGTAGTTTCTTCCCACTCCTAGTAGTGATAGCCTTACACTGCTCATGTGTGGGCTGCCTAGCATTTTCAGTATCGCTAGGAAATCCTCCATTCTGCCTCGGTTTAATATGTTGGGAAACCTGACCCATCTGTGTCTCCAATGATTTCAGAGTAGCTTCATGATTGGTCATCCGCATCTCTATTTTGTCCATGAATGTCTCCGTCTTCTTGACAAAGTGATTCATGTTCTCAATGTATTTTCCTGTTTGAGACATAAATGTAGCCAACGTCTGTTCCAGTATGCTAGTTGTGGCAGCTGGTGGATGTTGTTGCTGCTGCTGCGGTTGCTGCCGAGTCAGCAATCTAGGTCCCCCATGGTTTTGAGTATTCTGTGCTTGAGGATTTAGGGCATTATTAGGATTGCTCCAAGAGAACTTGGGATCCTTTCTCCAGTTGGGATTGTAGTTGTTGGAGTTATAGTTCTGCTTATTATGGTTCCCAACATACATCCCTTCTTCTAACTGTAATGGACATTCCTCCAAACTGTGATTTCCTTCACAAGTTTCGCATACCTCTTTAGCAGAGTAGACAGGTTGTGAATCTTCTTTCAAGAGCTTTTTCATTGCCTTAGTGAGATATGCCACCTGTGATTTTAACGAACTATCGGCCTCATAATCTTTAACAGCTAGAACTCGTTTACCCCCTCTTCTTGCTGTAGGAAATTGTTCCTCATTCTTCGCCAGATTTTTCAATACTGACATTGCCTCATTTGGGTCTTTGTCCAGCAGTAATCCATTTGCTACTAAATCAATTCTGATACGAGTTTGTAAATTGGCAGCATTATAGAATTTGGTTACCTGGTTTCAAACAGGGAATCCATGTATCGGGCAGTTGCTTAGAAGAGTGGTAAATCTGTCCCAGGCCTTGTGCATTGGCTCGTCATCTTCCTGTAGAAAAGTAGCAATTTCGTTATGTAATCGCTCAGATAAGTGTGAATGATTAAAACGAGACAAAAATTCACGAGTTAAATCTGCCCAAGTTCGTATTGAACCCGATGTTAGTTTATTCCACCAAGTCTTTGCCCTGTCCCTTAATGAATGAGGAAATAACCGAAGTCTAAGTATCTCCGGATTAACTCCTGGTAGTCTAAACGAACAACAGATTTCCTGGAACGTTTTTCAGATGCTCCCTAGCATCCTCTGTAGCAGCACCACTAAATTGGCCAGCGTTGTTAATCATGCTGAACATAACAGGTTTCAGCTCAAAGTTTTCAACGTCAATGTCTGGCAGGATTGTCTCTAGTTCTACATGATCATTCAGCATGTAGTCTCAGCATGACCGGCGTGCGGCAGCGACAGGAAGGTCGACGGGTGGATCGTTCCCTCAGTCTCCGACAGGATTTACATTATCCTGCGGATTCCTTTGGTTGTTCATGGCCTCTAACTGTTCTTCAAGGTATTCGTTTCTGGCTAGCACGAAGCGAAGTCGGTTCCTAAGATTGCACAAGCGTTCTATTTCAGGATCTAATGGATACTCAAGTTCCTCTCCTCGTTTCGATCTGCGCATAAACAGAAAACCTTGTGAAAAGCAAAGGTTGAACAATCCAAGAATAAACAGAAAAATAAAAATAATGCAGTAAAAGGTAAGGTAAAGTTATGTTGCCAGTCCCCGGGAACGGTGCCAAAAAACTTGTTGCGTGTAAAAGTGTCTATCGCAATGTAGTACAAGTGTACACGACACAAGTAGTAAAGTGATACGGAAGTATCGAATATCGTCTCCACAAGGACTGGGCTAATAGCTTCACCTTGGATTACTGCACGAGAAGAAAAAGAATAGTTTAAATTGTTGTCACGAAAATAATAAAGAGAACTGAAATTTAAGATTAAAATAATCAAGATAGAGAGAATGGGCTGGTATTGAATTGCTCAGTAGTGTAGGTGTTGCAAAGTGTAGGAATATTTGTTCTATCGTCATCCCTGTCGCGGCAGCACCCGTCGCGGAAGCGGTCTGTTGTTAGTCGCTCCAGCGATCACACAACTCTGTACTTCAAGCTTGGCAAGAATCCCTGTTGTGCCTTGGCCTATCCCTAGGTCCAAGTCTGTCGATGAACACGTCTTTAATGATACCTCCCGGCGTGAATCGAATGATGACACCGATGTTGTTGAATTCGTCCTTAGCCACTTAACCTCGTCCTATCCCTAGGTCTGAGATAGTTCAACTACAAACTAAAGAACCTGCACTTATTCCTTTCGTATACTTAACTCTCCCGATATTAAGTAAATGTATAACCTCACAATGCTCTCCCGATACTCTTGCAAGATGTTGAAAACCAGAATAAGTGAACTTGAAGTTTATTTTATTGAACAGAAAATTCCTAAAACCAAAGAAATCCTTGCAACTACTTTACAAATCAACCCATGGCCCTAGGGGAAGTTTAGAACATGTTGAGAAGGGGAAAACGACTAGGGTTTTGGGAAGAAGGCTAGAGATGAAGATGATGTCCTCCTATGTCGAATTTCATGCCTTTATATAGGCCTTGGGTTCAAGTTTTCTAATATGGCAAAAATACAAGTTCAAATTAAAGTACAACTTTATTTAAGACTAAATCTTTAGAGCATAAGTCTTTAATTCATCCTTCCTTCTTGCTTGGAGTTTCTTCCTTGAACTTTGGGCTTGGCCTTCATTCTGATCTAGGGCTTGGAAAAATATAAGGGTATTCCACGACAGACCGGCATTGTTGTCGTCCTTGGCTGCCACGGCAGCGGCCATGGCAGCATCGTCCTCCTCGTCTGCACATCCAGTTCCAGCTCTGTTGCATCACTGCCCAGCGTCTGCATCTCCCTCTGCTACAGCAGCTACCTGCAAAAGCAACCAATTTCAGTAGAAACTGTGCCATTTAATATATTTGTGATGTATAACTGAAATCTAACCTAAATGCAATGAATTATGCTTGAATGCAACAAAAATATGGGTTAAATATGGGATAAATTATAGAACAATTACACACTCAACAATAACCTGACCCATTCTATCACCCTGATCTTTTCTACTACTTACTTGAGTTTATTTATTTTTCTCTTAAACAAATTGAAATTTACTTGTGCATTTATTTTCTATGTAGAAATTAACATTCGAATTATTTTTCCAATCCTCGTGGGAGACTATATCTTTTATACTATAACTTGATAAGAATGTGCACTTGCGCTCATATTTAGAGAACACCCAAACGCTCTACAAGTTTTTTTTGTCGTTGCCAAGGATTGGCAACAGTAAATTCATCTTTATTTTTCTGCACTTTTATTTTTATTGCATTTAATTTTATTTTTTATCTTTTTATTCTAAAAAAATGAATTTTACAGTTTTCTTGTCTAGTGCATGGCCAGAGCCAACCCATCGAACGAAATCGTTTTTATAGACAAAATTGAATGAAGAGCAAGAGAAGTTAAGAAAGAAGCAAGAGAAGCCCTCGGGAAAGCCAATGAAGAAGGAAAAGTAGAGGCAACTATGCATAACAGCCAAGACGACAACCCTGCCAACAATGCTCGAAACGGCAGGGATGGGCAACGAGATCTGCCACCTAGGCAGCAGCCCCCAATTCCGCCAGGAAGCAACAGTATGTGCACACCACCAGGGATTATTTGGAGCATGACTTTAGAGGATTTGATCCAACTATTTTAGAGCCTAAAATCGAAGCATGTCACTTCGAGCTGAAGCCTGTGATGTTCAATATGATAAACACATTGAGGAAATTTGGAGGAACTGCCACAGAAGATGCTCGACAAACTTTAAGGGGATTCCTAGATATTTGAAGAGACTGAGGAGGCAATACATATTCTGAAACACGATTGCGAAGAATGACTACAAGTTCCCTACAGCCCGCCGCGGTGACATAAGACGACTAGATGTTGTGAATGAAGTAGAAGTCACTGAATCTATCAATGCCCGCCTGGATAAACTGACAAAGCTGGTGATGAATATGGCCAAAGGGAAAACATATGAGGCCTAGATTGTAGTGCCATTTTGTGATAAGTGTGGGAGCAACCACGATTCCTCTAAATGCAATGAATCCGCCAACTTTATGGGAACTTATGAGAGGAACAACATACCCAACACCAACACATAGAATCCAGGCTGGAAAAAGCGTCCATATTTCTCCTAGAGTAACCCCAACACAGCTGCAAATCCAACCCAACGACCAGGAGGATATCAGCAGAACCTGTCACGATAGCATCCTCAGCATCAACAAAATGCGAACAACAATTCACTAGAATTTACTTTACATACTTTCATGTCTCGTACTAGTGATTTTATTGTTCGTACTAATAAATTTATTGATAAGACTGAGTCTTTTATGGACAGGACTAAGATGCGGATGAACAACCAGGAGGCAACAATAATAAACCTAGAGACCCAGTTTGGACAGTTCATTGAGATCATAAGCAACATGACAATGGGTGCATCATCTAATAATACAGAGGTCATAGCAAAACCCACCTATGAGTAATGTAAAGCTATAACTACACGAAGTGGGAAACAATTGGATGATTCTAGAGCTGAGCAGCCTAAGGAAATTTAGTCAGACCTGTCCGCTGCATGTAACACCCGGGTTTGGGGGTCGGCTGAAAATAATAATAAAATAATATTTTGAGTTTCGGTTTTATAATTAAAACAATAAAATATTATTTTGGACTTCGCATTTTCAAAGCAAACAATTTATGTTGGACCAAATTGATTTGAAACTCATTTTCCCATGGATTTTAGAATAAATGAAATTGCCATCTCATTAATGACGAAAGGGTAAATAAACGGACATTCAATAAAAATCCCCTTTTCGTTAAAATAGACATGTGCTCATCTTCTTCCCCACTCCCATTTCAAAACCCACGACCAAAGAGAGCTCTCACCTCCATTTCACTATTCCATCCCCTTCCACCTTCATCTTTAGAGCTTTTTGAAAGGTAAATATATTTTTGACTTGGCCTTGTCTTCATCTACATTTTGGTACCATTAGTTTCCAATAAAGCTATGTATTTTATATTTTGGGTTTTCAAAGTTTTTATCAAAGGATGAAGCTTTATGATTCTTTATCAAAGCTTTTGATTTATTATGGTTAGATAAGTTGTGTATGAACCATAAGGTCCAACATATGTGAATTTTAAAGTGTTTTACCATGATTTTCGGATTTGGGTTTTAATGGGGTTTTTGAAGGGTTTTAAGATGAGTTTTGGGTGTGTTTAATGTTGGAAATTGAAGGCTATTGGTTGTATGTTGGTTGAGGATCGTTTTAGAAGCTTTTAGAGGTGTTAAAAGTGTTTGAAACAAGAGTTTTGTGTTGAGTTTGAGGGCTGCTCGGGTTTGGAGTTTTGAGGGTTGTTCTTGGCTTGAAAATCTTGTGTTTTATGCTTGATGAGTATTTTGGGTTGCTACATTGTTGTGAGAACTGATTTGAGGTTGTTTGAATGTGTTGAAATGCTTATAGGCAAGAGTTTGTGTTGGTGAAGCATCGGGAGTGAATCCGGAAGCTTGAAGGTCTTGGTTGCTTGGTTGTTGAGCTTGGAAGTGAAGGTGAGTGGTTAAATGTTTTTAAATGGTTTTTGAGTATATGGTTCAAGCAAGTGGACTAGGTCGGGCTTGGTAGACCCACCTAGAGTTGGGATTAGAGTGATAGCATAATCCTAAGCTTTAATTAGAGACTTTGATTGAACTTTAATAATTGTTTATGCCTCATGTTTACTTGTGATTATGGTTATTATGTATATGGTGTTATACATGTTGTTGAGGCATGGTTTGATGCATTGATATATGTATGTAATATGGATTGTGGATTGTGCATGATGGTGATCATGGTGAGGACGTGCTAAGCACGGAAGTTGTTATGAAGTGATGTTGTGGAATGTGTTTAATATTGGCACTAGTATGCTTGGGTACAAATGATCGATCATTAGGATGTTAGTGTGCACACGTGAGTCAAATGCGCGCGTGGTCTTGGTGATGGTAGTCATCAAGATGGAGTACGGGTTTGCCCGGAAAACCTTCTTATATATATGTTAGTCGGTGATGAGTGTAATCCCATCGACGGGGAGTGAGGATGAGTGGAATCCCCTCCGCGTGAACGGTGATGAGTGTAATCCCACCGTAAGGTAATGGTTGTGTTGGATGTGAGTTCCAACGTGTTATCCGTGTATTCGAGTCATAGCTAGGTGCCAATATGAGATGAGATGTGTACCATTATGTGGTGTTATGTGTGGCCAATATGGATTAATATATGTGTTTACATATGTTGTGGTTTTGAACTTGTTGAGCATGGCATAATATTGAATATATGTTCATGCATCATGTGTATTTTGGGTCATGTGGATCGAAGGTAAGATCATGCATTCTACCTTGGTTGTGCTCGTGCTTGGACCCTGCATTGTCGAGGTTTGTTTTACGAGCTTACCCTCACTAAGCTTTATGCTTACGCTCTCTTTTGTTTGATAATGCAGATCCATAGTTCGTGGGTTGCTAGTGCAAGAAGGGGCCTCCAAGTGTGCTTTGTGGTGCTATCTTAGCTATAAAGTATGGGTATTTTAGTTAAAGGATGTAATAGTCAAGCAATGGGACATGTATTAGTTGCTTTGAGCTTTTGAAGTATGTTGATGGTGGTTTTGTTTAAGAGCATGTTAGACTCTTCTTTATGATGTTGTTGGTTGGCTTTTGTTTGCCTTGTATTGCTTGTAAACCATGTTTGAATTGCCTACCTTGAATGATTAAGTGTATGTCTTGTGAAGCATGAATCTCTAATGCCATGAATGATTCATATGTTGTTGATTCCTTTAATGTATAGTCTTGTTGTGTTTGAAGTGTTAAGCATGCTTATTGATGTTTGGTTTGCCTTAGTGTTGTTGTGTGTGTGTTAAGTGAGGTTATAGTGGGGTTTTGGGTCATCCTTGTGCCTTAAAACCAGCTAAAACCAATCTGCAGACATAGGGCGTTTCGAAACGGTTAGTCCCGTTTCGATACGGTCCCTTTGTTTCGGGCCAGGCGTTTTGGTACGCTAGGGGGCCGTTTCGGTACGATTTTGCTACTGCAATGAGATTTTGACGATAAATTAACGTATCGGAACGAGCTTTAGCGTTTCGGAACGGTCTTCATCTCGTTGACCATGAGAAGTTGACCATTGAGGTCGTTTCGATACGGGTCACCCCTGTTTCGAAACGGTCTCATTAGGTTGACTTTGGCCAGTTGACCTAGTCAAGGCGTATCGGAACACCCTATGGGCGTTCCGATATGGCCTGCTGTAAAAGAACAAAATGGACTGTTTTAAGTGGGCTGTTGGTCGTTTACCTCATCGTTTCTTCTGATGTTGCTTTTCTCACATAGGGTTTAATGTCCCATCTAGAAAAGATAATTTAATTGAAAAGTTTTTCCTTGGGTCGGTAACCGAAGTGGAGCCTTAACGGGTTTCGCCTCGGTTATCCCCGTGTAGCCCACTCGGATCGGTCAAGCGTCTGAACCGGGACGAGGGGGTTACACTTGTTGGTATCAGAGCCTAAGGTTTTCGAGACCTTGGGCAGGTAAGTGAGGTAAGTTAAGTTTTTGTATTGAAATGCACGGTGTTTGCTTGCCATGTAAGCATGTTTGCTTGTTTATCAAGTATGCCTTGTTGAATGCTTGTTTGAGCATGTGTGTGTTGTTTTGTTTGAAGTATGTTGCGTATAGTCCCATTGCTTCTATTACATCGGAAAAAGGATTTTTTAAAGTGAGGGAACATACTTGAGCCACTTGGAACCCTTGCCTTGCTAACTCAATCTTGTATGTTTTTGTTGTTGTTGTTGTAGTTGTTATTTGTGAGCGTGATGTCGAGGCCTAGGGGTAGACCGAGGGTGGTTCGTCAGGAACCATGTGTTGCGACTCTTGTTGATGAGCCGGTGGTTGGGGTTGAGGCTCATGTGGGAGAGCCTGCTGCTGCTGGAGTTGGAGCTCTTCCACCACTACCTCCTCATCTTGAAGCGGGAGGCGAGGCTGGAGTTGAGGGAGCATGACCTCAGGTTGGTCAGGGTGGCCAAGGTCCTGCGGGAATAGATATGGCTCCGCTTGTACAAGCTATAGCGGGAGCATTTCAGGCCACAATTGCCGGAGCACAGGCTGCAACTCAGCCTAGAGGTGATTATACTAGTTTACCGTTAGAGAGGCTCCGTAGCCTAGGGGCCGAAGAGTTCAGAGGGTCTATAGCGGAGAGATCCGAGTTGTGGTTGGAGAAGACAGTCCGCATCTTAGCTCAGATGGGTTGTGTGGGTGCTCGCAAATTGGGCTGTGTGATTTCTTTGCTACAGGGTGATGCCTACACCTGGTGGGTCACCATTACTATTGGGGTTCCTGAGGCTGAGATTGGATGCGATTTCTTTGAGTCTGCTTTCCAGAAGAGATACTTGGGGCCGAGATATCTTGATGAGAAGAAACGAGAGTTCATGGCTCTTGTTCAAGGAGATGCTTCTGTGACTGACTACGAGATCCGTTTTGTTCGTTTGAGTCAGTATGCTCCAGAGTTAGTTCCTACTGAGAGGGACCGTTGTAACCGTTTCAGATATGGGCTTCATGAGGAAGTTAAGAGGTACATCTTAGCTTCAGATTACACTGATTTTGATGTCTTGGTTGCTAGAGCCAATGACATTGAGCACAACTTGGGGCTGACCAAGCGTTCAGGAGGATCTAGTTCTGGTAAGAGACATAATAACTTTGACCGTGGAGATGCCAAGAGGCATCGGGGTGGCGGACAGCAGTTTGACCATAGGCGTGGCGGTGGCCACCATGGTAGAGGCCACCAGGGCCATAGAGGTGAAGGGCGTTTGCCCGAGTGCACACGTTGTGGGAGACAACATTCTGGTGAGTGTTGGGGTAACTACCATGCTTGTTGGAACTGTGGTTCGAGGGACCACTTTAGGAGGGAGTGTCCGCATCATGCGGCACAAACACCGAACATAGCACAAGCTCCTGCGAGAGCGATTGATTATCAGAGAGGTCGTGGGCACGGTCGTGGCTACTTCCAGCCTAGGGCTGATGCACCTAGGGTAGATGCTCAGAGGAACCTTGCTCATGTTGTGGCAGTGCAGCCAGAGGTAGGAGGACTAGCGAGAGTTTATGCTCAGAGAGAGGCCGGGAACGACACTGATGTGATAGCAGGTAATTTTGAGTTACAGTCTATATCTTTGCTTTCTTTGGTTGATTCGGGTTCTACTAATTCCTACATTTTGAGTGAGCATGCAAAGAAGTCAGATGTACATGTTGATATCTTAGATGTAGGTATGCATGTGACTAGTTCCTTTGGTGAGACAGTTGTAGTTAGACGGATGTATAGGAGGTGTCTGTTGAAGATTCAGGGTCATGTGTTTCCCGTTGATATGATGGAACTTACGTTCTATGGTTTTGATATTATTCTGGGTATGGATTGGTTGGTTGAGCACCGAGCTAGTGTAGACTTTGAGACGAAGAGGATTGCTTTGAAACTTTCTGATGATTACGAGGTAATAGTAGTAGGTGAGAACATTAAGTTCTTGTCTAATGTTGTGTCAGCTTTAGAGGCTCATAGGTTGATGGATTCCTATTGTGGGGCTTACTTAGCTTATGTGATGAATCCGAATATGAGTGAGGCTAGACCGAAGGACATTAGAACGGTTTGTGACTTTCCGAATGTGTTTCCTGAAGAGTTGCCAGGTTTGCCTCCTGACAGAGATGTAGAGTTTGTGATCGAGACTGTTTCAGGGTCTACTCCAGTTTCTATTGCTCCGTATCGTATGGCTCCGAAAGAGTTGAAAGAATTAAAAAGTCAGCTTTAGGAGTTGTTAGACCGTGGTTTCATTAGGCCTATTAGTTCACCTTGGGGTGCTCCTGTGTTGTTTGTAAAGAAGAAAGATGGCAGTATGCGTATGTGTATTGACTACAGGCAGTTGAATCAGTTGACCATGAAGAACAAGTATTTGTTGTCTCGCATAGGTGATTTGTTTGATCAGTTGAGAGGTGCTTCATTGTTCTCGAAGATAGACTTGAGATCAGGGTACTATTACTTGAAAGCAAAAGAGTGTGATGTTCCGAAAATAGCTTTTAGGACTAGATATGGTCACTATGAGTTCCTTGTGATGCCGTTTGGGCTCACAAATACACCTGCAACATTCATGGATATGATGGACAGAATTTTCAGAGACTATCTAGACCGGTTTGTAGTTGTCTTCATAGATGACATTCTTGTATACTCAAGATCAGAAGAAGAGCATGATGAGCACTTGAGACTTGTTCTATAGAGGTTGATGAGCAATTAGTTGTATGTCAAGCTTAGCAAATGTGAGTTCTGGATTCGAGAGGTTGTATTTCTTGGCCATGTTGTTTCAGCCGAAGGCATCTGTGTTGATCCGACGAAGATTGAGGCTATTGTTGAGTGGAAACAACCTAAGTCCGTGACAGAGATTAGGAGTTTCCTAGGATTAGCCGGTTACTATAGGAGACTTGTTGATGGTTTCTCTAGAGTAGTTGCTTCTTTGACTAAATTGTTGCAAAAGGGAGTTAAGTTTGAGTGGTCGATGCAAGACAAAAGGCCTTTGAGAAATTGAAAGAAGCTTTGACAAATGCTCCAGTGTTAGTGCAACCAGTTTCAGGTAAAAAGATTTGTGATCTATAGTGATGCTTCCTACATAGGTTTAGGGTGTCTCCTAATGCAAGAAAGAAGAGTTGTTGCCTATGCTTCGAGACAGTTGAAAGTGCATGAAAAGAACTATCCTACTCACGATATAGAGTTAGCCGCGGTTGTGTTTGCATTGAAGATTTGGCGTCATTACTTGTATGGTGAGAAGTGTATAGTCTACACCGATCATTAGAGCTTGAAGTATTTGATGACACAGAGAGAGTTGAACTTGAGACAAAGAAAATGGCTTGAGTTGTTGAAAGACTATGATTTAACCATAGAGTACCATCCGGGTAAGGCAAATGTGGTAGCCAATGCTTTGAGTAGAAAAGTTGCAGTTGAGTTGCGAGCTACGTTTGCTAGATTGAGTGTATCCGGTGATGGTGGTTTGATCACAGAGTTGCAAGTGAAACCTTCTTTGATTCAGTTGATTATAGAGAAGCAGTTGCAAGATGTGTCTTTAGTTACTCATGTTCAGGACATAGCCGAAGGTAGACCGACTGAGTACAGTTTCAGTAGTGAGAATGTGTTGTGTTTCAAAGACAGAGTTGTAGTACCTGAAGATGTTGAGTTGAGACATCTGATTCTGAGTGAAGCACATTCGAGTCCTTTTTCTATGCATCCGGGTAGTACCAAGATGTACCGTGACTTGAAGAATGATTATTTTTGGGTTGGTTTGAAGAAGGATGTAGCCGAGTATGTGAGCCGTTGTATGGTTTGTCAGAGAGTGAAGGCAGAACATCAGGTTACTTCAGGTTTGTTACAGGCTTTGAAGATTCCGGAATGGAAATGGGAGAGGATCACCATGGACTTCGTCTCAGGATTACCGTTGTCTCCTTCGAAGAAGAACTCCGTTTGGGTAATAGTTGATAGATTCACTAAGTGTGCTCATTTCTTAGCGGTGAACACCACAAATTCTTTAGACAAGTTGGCGAATTTGTACATCTGTGAGATTGTGAGACTTCATGTAGTTCCGAAGTCTATTGTTTTAGACAGAGATCCGAGATTCACTTCGAGGTTCTGGGGTTGTTTGCATAGTGCTCTAGGTAGCCGTTTGCATTTCAGTACTTCGTATCATCCGCAGTCCGATGGACAGTCAGAACGAGTGATACAGATTCTTGAGAATATGCTTCGTTGTTGTGTGATTGACTTCCAGGGTTCTTGGGAGAAGCACTTGCCTTTAGTTGAGTTTGCATACAACAACAGTTACCATGCTAGTATACAGATGGCTCCCTATGAGGCTTTGTATGGTAGAGATGTAGGACTCCGATTTGTTGGGCTGAAGCAGGTCATAGATTGTTAACTATGCCGGATTTGCTTAAGGAGACTACTGATAAGGTGAAGTTGATTTGCGACCGTTTGAAAGCAGCTTCCAATCGTCAGAAGTCTTATGCAGATTTGAAGAGAAAAGAGATTGAGTTCTCCATGGGTGAGAAAGTGTTTCTGAAAGTATCTCCGTGGAAGAAGGTAATGCGATTTGGCCGTAAGGGCAAGTTGAGTCCAAGGTTTATTGGTCCGTATGAGATAGTTGAGCGGATTGGGCCAGTAGCTTACCATTTGAGGTTGCCTTCTGAGTTAGAGAAGATCTATGATGTTTTTCATTTGTCGATGCTTAGGAGATATAGATCAGATCCTTTTCATGTTATGTTTGTTGAGGAGATAGAGTTGAATCCGGATTTGTCTTATAATGAAGAACCTATTGAGATACATGCTTCTGATAGCAAGGTGTTGCGTGGTAAGACCATAGAGTTGGTCAAGGTGTTGAGGAGACATAGAAATGTGGAAGAGGCCACGTGGGAGAGGAAAGTTGATATGCTTGAGCAGTTTCCGTATCTGTTTCCGTCAGGTAATTTCGGGGACGAATTTCCTTAAGTGGGGGAGAGTTGTAACACCCGGGTTTGGGGGTCGGGTGAAAATAATAATAAAATAATATTTTGAGTTTCAGTTTTATAATTAAAATAATAAAATATTATTTTGGACTTCCCATTTTCAAAGCAAACAATTTCTGTTGGACCAAATTGATTTGAAACTCATTTTCCCATTGATTTTAGAATAAATGAAATTGCCATCTCATTAGTGGCAAAAGGGTAAATAAATGGACTTTCAATAAAAATCCCCTTTTTGTTAAAATAGACATGTGCTCATCTTCTTCCCCACACCCATTTCAAAACCCACGACCAAAGAGAGCTCTCACCTCCTTTTCACTATTCCATCCCTTTCCACCTTCATCTTTAGAGCTTTTTGAAAGGTAAATATATTTTTGACTTGGCCTTGTCTTCATCTACATTTTGGTACCATTAGTTTCCAATAAAGCTATGTATTTTATATTTTTGGGTTTTCAAAGTTTTTATCAAAGGTTGAAGCTTTATGATTCTTTATCAAAGCTTTTGATTTATTATGGTTAGATAAGTTGTGTGTGAACCATAAGGTCCAAGGCATGTGAATTTTAAAGTGTTTTACCATGATTTTCGGATTTGGGTTTTAATGGAGTTTTTGAAGGGTTTTAAGATGAGTTTTGGGTGTGTTTAATGTTGGGAATTGAAGGCTATTGGTTGTATGTTGGTTGAGGATCGTTTTAGAAGCTTTTAGAGGTGTTAAAAGTGTTTGAAACAAGAGTTTTGGGTTGAGTTTGAGGGCTGCTTGGGTTTGGAGTTTTTGGGGTTGTTCTTGGCTTGAAAATCTTGTGTTTTATGCTTGACGGGTATTTTGGGTTGCTACATTGTTGTGAGAACTGATTTGAGGTTGTTTGAATGTGTTGAAATGCTTAGAGGCAAGAGTTTGTGTTGGTGAAGCATCGGGAGTGAATCCGGAAGCTTGAAGGTCTTGGTTGCTTGGTTGTTGAGCTTGGAAGTGAAGGTGAGTGGTTAAATGTTTTTAAATAGTTTTTGAGTATATGGTTCAAGCAGGTGGACTAGGTCGGGCTTGGTAGACCCACCTAGAGTTGGGATTAGAGTGATAGTCAAATCCTAAGCTTTAATTAGAGACTTTGATTAAACTTTAATAATTGTTTATGCCTCATGTTTACTTCTGATTATGGTCATTATGTATATGGTGTTATACACGTTGTTGAGGCATGGTTTGATGCATTGATATATGCATGTAATATGGATTGTGGATTGTGCATGATGGTGATCATGGTGAGGACGTGCTAAGCACGGAAGTTGTTATGAAGTGATGTTGTGGAATGTGTTTAATATTGGCACTAGTATGCTTGGATACAAATGATCGATCATTAGGATGTTAGTGTGCACACGTGAGTCAAATGCGCGCGTGGTCTTGGTGATGGTAGTCATCAAGATGGAGTACGGGTTCGCCCGGAAAACCTCCTTATATATATGTTAGTCGGTGATGAGTGCAAGAAGGGGCCTCCAAGTGTGCTTTGTGGTGCTATCTTAGCTATCAAGTATGGATATTTTAGTTAAAGGATGTAATAGTCAAGCAATGGGACATGTATTAGATGCTTTGAGCTTTTGAAGTATGTTGATGTTGGTTTTGTTTAAGAGCATGTTAGACTCTTCTTTATGATGTTGTTGGTTGGCTTTTGGTTGCCTTGTATTGCTTGTAAACCATGTTTGAATTGCCTACCTTGAATGCTTAAGTGTATGTCTTGTGAAGCATGAATCTCTAATGCAGGCTTGTTGTGTATGCTTTTGAAGTCTTGTTGTGTTTGAAGTGTTAAGCAGGCTTGTTGATGTTTGGTTTGCCTTAGTTTTGTTGTGTGTGTGTGTTAAGTGAGGTTATAGTGGGGTTTTGGGTCATCCTTGTGCCTTAAAACCAGCTAAAACCAATCTGCAGATAGAGGGCATTTCGAAACGGTTGGTCCCGTTTCGATACGGTCCCTTTGTTTCGGGCCAGGCGTTTCAGTACGCTGGGGGGTCGTTTCGATACGATTTTTCTACTGGAAATCTGAGATTTTAACGATAAATTAAGGTATCGGAACGAGCTTTAGCTTTTCGGAACGGCCTTCATCTCGTTGACCACGAGAACGAGAAGTTGATCGTTGAGGTTGTTTCGTTACGGGTCACCCCTGTTTCGAAACGGTCTCATCAGGTTGACTTTGGCCAGTTGACCTAGTCAAGGCGTATCGAAACACCCCATGGGCATTCCGATATGGCCTACTGTGAAAGAATAAAATGGACTGTTTTAAGTGGGTTGTTGGTCATTTACCTCGTCATTTCTTCCACTGTTGCTTTTCTCACATAAAGTTTAATGTCCCATCTAGAAAAGATAATTTAATTGAAGAGTTTTTCCTTGGGTCGGTAACCAAAGTGGAGCCTTAACAGGTTTCGCCTCGGTTATCCCCGTGTAGCCCACTCGGATCGGTCAAGCGTCTGGACCGGGACGACGGGGTTACACTGCAGCAGCACATGAACAAACTATTGCGGCAACAAAACAAATTGATGCCCAAGCAGATGATGGCAGCCCTAAGACAGATAATGCTGAACCCTCATAGATCAGATTTCCATGCAAAGAACGCATCCAGGACATCCGCCTGCCGCCACCCTTTCCCCAAAGGCTCAAACAGCAAAAGCAAGAGCACAAGTTCAAAAAATTCCTAGATATCCTAAAGCATGTGCACATCAACATCCCACGCGTGGAAGCCATACAAAACATGCCAAATTACGCAAAAGTATCTGAAGGATGTGGTTTCCAAGAGAATGAGAATTGGGGAATTCGAGACGATAGTTGCCACTAAAGAATGCATGGCAATGATGCATAACAAGGTGCCGCCTAAAAGGACAGATCCAGGCACCTTCATCATTCCTTGCAAGATAAGCAGCAACCATGACATGAGAGCCCTACACGACCTAGGATCAAGCATTAATCTGAAGCTCAAGGCTGTCTTCAACAAATTAGGAATTGGACAAGCAAAGCCAACCTCCATCATGCTCCAACTTGTTGACAATTCCTTTGTGCAACCAGAGGGCAAAGTTGAAGATATCCTTGTACGAGTGGGCAACTTTATTTTCCCAGCTGACTTCCTCATCCTGGACTGTGAGGCATATGAGAATGCTCCCATCATTCTTGGGCGACCATTCTTAGCCACGGGCAGAACATTGATAGATGTGTATAATGAGGAACTCATAATAAGGGTGGACAATATGAACATAAAGATACATGTTCTACAGTCCACGAAGCCAGCAAATGAAAAATAAGTCTACCAAGAAACAAATGCCTCCAAGGTCAGCCAAGAAGCAGAGCAAGGCAGCAGCTGCCAAGGCAGACTGTAGAGCAGCAACAAAGACCCCAAGAAGCTGGATGACCCACCTGAAATAAAAGCAAAACACAACCAGCTCATGAAGTGGTTATGTTTGGGAAATGCACCTCAATGCACTCCCAACATAACTTAATTCATTGTTAATATCTTTTTTTTATGTTTTAAGATTAGATTTTAATTTATTGCAATTTATTTCCAATATCTTTATTTTTCAGATTGAATTATTTTTATTTCAGTTTTCTTTATTTGGTTAATTATTTTTATTTTCTGGTTTATGAATAAATAAGTAGGACCAATAATAAGGCCCAACAAGGAGCCCGCCCACCATGTCGTCGAGACAGCTAAAGGCAGCCCACCGCAAAAATATGTAACGGCTAGAAAACCACTAACGACTACAGCATAGCGGGCATTTAATCCCGTAACACGCACCGCAAAAATCTGCCCGTTGGAATTTAATGCCGCCACGTAATTTGTCGGCAACGGCTATATATACCTCCCTATTTCATCCATTCTCTTCACTTTATATCCTTGTTTAAACCTCTTCTAAGTCCACTTGCTCTCTCAGCTATTTTCTATTTCTCAGCTATTTTCATATTACAACCGACTCACAGCTATGGCAGCTTCACATTCCAAACCCACCTTCCAAAGATTCTTTTTCGAGCTCGACCAGACACGGCACAAAACCCAATTTGCCAACAGGGCAGTTTGGGAATAGCAAGGGTTTCACTACTTCACGTGACACGAGACCTAGGTCTCAAGCCCACCCTCTTAAAGAAAATTCACGGCCAAGGGTGGGAGATCTTCGCAAAGCAGCCCGAGGTGGCCAACATCACCCTCGTCCGAGAGTTTTACGCCCACCAAACCCGCCTAGAAATATCATTTGTCTTTGTTAGAGGGGAGACAGTAAAGCTCAACGCTGCAACCATTAACAGGTTTTATGGGTTGGAGATGGACGACAACCCACATAAGAAGTGGAGGCAAACATTGACAGCAAGGGACTACGAACGGATAAAGGACAGGCTGTGTGAACCAAACACCCCGTAACTGGCGGGGAAACACAGGGGGTCTTGTAACCCCTAAACCCGACCTAGATGAAATAGTTGAATTTATGAAGTCACAATTGAAAACTTTTCCCTCAAGAAATCCAATTTTGAAAATTATACTTTAATTAAAATAAAATAACATAAATTTAGTAATAAATAAAAATAATAATATCATAATAAATATTCAAATGATTATATAAAAGATCTGAATTAAAATAACAGTAAATGAATGCTAAAAATAATCCTAAAACATAAATAGTCTAAAATTACATCTATGTCCCAAAATAATAAATAGAAATATGATTAAACTAAAATAGTTTTGTATTGTATGATAAAATAACCGGATAATATCTGAGATCCTCCAAGTACCACGTCGCCTAAATTCCAAAGATATCTGTAAGAGAAAACTATGGGGGAGTAAGCTAAAGAGCTTAGTGTGTCTCTAAAGTGCAAGAAAAACCATAATTATAAAATATAATATTATTTTGAATGAAATCTTTTAAATCATAACACAAATCACAAGTGCAGTGCAATGCACCCAACTACATCATCGTTCGAAGAGTAAGGTTCCCCAGAACCATTCTCTACATCGTCACCAATCCGAAGTGGAACTCAACCCGAAGGGTGGAACCACTGATCTGAAGTGGAATTAAGCCCGAAGGATGAAATCACTGAACTTCCTCCGTACAAATCCCAACCCATGCTCATACATACATATGATTAAAAATCAAATTTCATAAATCCGGTTCCATAAATCTGATATTCCATAAACATACTTCATAAACCATAGTCTATAAATTCATAAATCATAGTTTCGAAAATCTGATGTTTCATAAATCAAATATTCCATAAATCATAATTAAAACACATTCTGAATTCATATGCACATGATGTCAATCAGTCAATCCATAATACATAAATAATCACATAAGGTGTAAAACACCAACACATAGAAAAATAATATATATTTTATTTTTAGCACAAGAAGAAAACACACCTTAAGCGGCAATAGCTCTAACGACGAACAAAGGGAGGTTGCGACTTCGATGTAAGGTGATGACAATGTCAATTTGAGAAGAATTCATAAAACATGGGAATAACTAAGAGCGACAACACTTTAAAACTTAAGGCATAGGTTTATTTCTGTACGTAATAACTATAACTATATAGAGAGAGAGTTGAGAGTTGGTAATCTAAACAAAATAGGTTTATAATAATAATAATAATAATAATAATAATAATAATAATAATAATAATAATAATAATAATAATAATAATAATAATAAACAAGAATTTAAGTTGAAAAAGGAGAGTCAATTTAGTTATGAAAAAAGGAATTAGAATTCAATTTGAATTAAAAAGGTTTTAAAAAATAAATTAAACAATTAAGAATAAAAAAAAGGAGACGGTTGGAGCAGAAGTTAGAGAGAATTGAAATTCTATTTGATAAAATGGTTATTTATGGATTCAGTCCTTAAACTTTAAAGAAATTTCATATTAACTTCCAAGTTTGACAAAAATTCTTATTTAGTCCACCATAGAAAATTAGGGTTTTTAATTAAAAATTCCCAATTGTTAGAGTTTTCAATTAGGGATTTCAAAATTATGATTCTAAATTAGGAATTTTTCAAATCTAGGGTTTACAATTTGGACATAATTTTTGGGGTGTTACAACTCTCTCACCCTTAAAAGAAATTTTGTCCTCAAAATTTTTCAAACTTCACATAGATTTCCAAAAGCACGAATATTTAGATAGAAGGTTAAAAGAGCATTTCGGATCAGGTTACAAATGACAACACATGATTTTCAGATAGACTTTGATCTCCAATTCATAAAAACGAATGTGATCACGATCAGTCACTAAGTCTAGAGCTCATATGAGGTGGCATGATAATCTATCTACAATAGGGACAATCTTAGAATTAGAGTTGGTACTTGGAGTCCTTATTTAAAACATATCTTTAATTCTTTAAAATAATAAATTTATCAGAAAATCTCATTTTGCCAAAAAATATTTAATATGCATGCAAAAATCATTTTTGGCTTAAATATTTTATGTGAGACACACGGTCCGAGGGTTGAACTTAGCTCAGATACCACTAAATGTAACCCCTTAAACCCGATCTACAAGAAAGAGTCGAATTTAGGAAGTCACAATTGAAAACTTTTCCCTCAAGAAATCTAATTTTGAAAATTATACTTTAATTAAAATAAAATAACATAAATTTAGTAATAATAAAAATAAAAATATCATAATAAATATTTGAATGATTATACAAAATCTATGAATTAAAATAACAGTAAATAAATGCTAAAAATAATCCCAAAACATAAATAGTCTAAAATTACATCTATGCCCAAAATAATAAATAGAAATATGATTAAACTAAAATAGTTTCGTATTGTATAATAAAATAACCGGATAAAATCTGAGATCCTCCAAGTACCATGTCGCCTAAAGTCCAAAGATATTTGTAAAAGGACAGAACCACTCTCTACATCGTCACAAATCCGAAGTGGAACTCAACCCGAAAGGTGGAACCACTAATCTGAAGTGGAATTCAGCTCGAAGGATGAAATCACTGAACTTCCTCCGTACAAATCCCAACTCATGCTCATACATACATGATGATTAAAAATCAAATTTCATAAATCTAGTTCCATAAATCCGATATTCCATAAACATACTTCATAAACCATAGTCTATAAATTCATAAATCATAGTTTCGAAAATCTGATGTTTCATAAATAAAATATTCCATAAATCATAATTAAAACACATTCTGAATTCATATGCATATGATGTCAATCATACAATCCATAATACATATAATAATCACACAAGGTGTAAAATACCAACACATAGAAAAATTATATATATTTTATTTTTAGCACCAGAAGAAAACACACCTTAAGCGGCAATAGCTCTAACAACGAACAAATGGAGGTTCCGACTTCGATGTAAGGTGATGACAACGTCAATTCGAGAAGAATTCATAAAACATGGGAATAACTAAGAGCGACAACACTTTAAAACTTAAGGCTTAGGTTTATTTTTGTACGTAATAACTATAACTATATATATCGAGAGAGGCTTGAGAGTTGGTAATCTAAACAAATTAGGTTTAGAATAATAATAATAATAATAATAATAATAATAATAATAATAATAATAAGAAGAAGAAGAAGAAGAATAAGAATTTAAGTTGAAAAAAGGAGAGTCAATTTAGTCATGAAAAAAAAAGAAATTAGAATTCAATTTGAATTAAAAAGGTTTAAAAAATAAATTAAACAATTAAGAGAAAAAAAAGAGACGGTTGGAGCAGAAGTTAAAGAGAATTGAAATTCAATTTGATAAAATGGTTATTTATGGATTCAAACCTTAAACTTTCAAGAAATTTTATATTAACTTTCATGTTTGACAAAAATTCTTATTTAGTCCACCATAGAAAATTAGGATTTTTAATTAAAAATTCCCAATTGTTAGGGTTTTCAATTAGGGATTTTAAAATTTTGATTCTAAAGTAGGAATTTTTCAAATTTAGGGTTTACAATTTTGGCATAATTTTTGGGGTGTTACAACTATCCCACCCTTAAAAGAAATTTTGTCCTAAAAATTTTCAAACTTCACGTAGATTTTCAAAAGCACGAATATTTAGATAGAAGCTTAAAAGAGCATTTCGGATCAGGTTACAAATGACAACACATGATTTTCAGATAAACTTTGATCTCCAATTCATAAGAACGAATGTGATCACGATCAGTCACTAAGTCTAGAGCTTATATGAGGTGGCATGATAATATATCTACAATAGGGTCAATCTTAGAATTAGAGTTGGTACTTGGAGTCTCTATTTAAAACATATTTTTAATTCTTTAAAATAATAAATTTATCAGAAAATCTCATTTTGCCCAAAAATATTTAATATGCATGCAAAAATCATTTTCGGCTTAAATATTTTATGTGAGACACACAGTCCGAGGGTTGAACTTAGCTAAGATACCACTTAATGTAACCCCTAAACCCGACCTAGAAGAAAGAGTCGAATTTAGGAAGTCATAATTGAAAACGTTTCCCTCAAGAAATCTAATTTTGAAAATTATACTTTAATTAAAATAAAATAACATAAATTTAGTAATAAAAAATATCATAATAAATATTCAAATGATTATATAAAATCTCTTAATTAAAATAACAGTAAATGAATGCTAAAAATAATCCCAAAACATAAATAGTCTAAAATTACATCTATGTCCCAAAATAATAAATAGAAATATGATTAAACTAAAATAGTTTCGTATTGTATAACAAAATAACCAGATAAAATTTGAGATCCTCCAAGTACCATGTCGCCTAAAGTCCAAAGATATCTGTAAGAGGAAACTATGGGGGAGTAAGCTAAAGAGCTTAGTGTGTCTCTAAAGTGCAAGAAAAACCATAATTACAAAACATAATATTATTTTGAATGAAATCTTTTAAACCATAACACAAATCACAAGCGCAGTGCAATGCACCCAACTACATCACCGTCCGAAGAGTAAGGTTCCCCAGAACCACTCTCTACATCGTCACCAATCCAAAGTGGAACTCAACCCGAAGGGTGGAACCACTGATCCGAAGTGGAATTCAGCCCGAAGGATGAAACCACTGAACTTCCTCCGTACAAATCGCAACCCACGCTCATGCATACATGATGGTTAAAAATCAAATTTCATAAATCTAGTTCCATAAATCCGATATTCCATAAACATACTTCATAAACCATAGTCTATAAATTCATAAATCATAGTTCCGAAATTCTGATGTTTCATAAATCAAATATTCCATAAATCATAATTAAAACACATTCTGAATTCATATGCACATGATGTCAATCTTACAATCCATAATACATATAATAATCACACCAGGTGTAAAACACCAACACATAGAAAAATAATCTATATTTTATTTTTAGCACAAGAAGAAAGAACACCTTAAGCGGCAATAGCTCTAACGACGAACAAAGGGAGGTTACGACTTCAATGTAAGGTGGTGACAACGTCAATTCGAGAAGAATTCATAAAACATGGAAATAACTAAGAGCGACAACACTTTAAAACTTAAGGCTTAGATTTATTTTTGTACGTAATAACTATGACTATATATATATAGAGTTGAGAGTTGATAATCTAAACAAATTAGGTTTATAATAATAATAATAATAAAAATAATAATAATAATAATAATAATAATAATAATAATAATAATAATAATAATAATAATAATAATAATAATAATAATAATAATAATAATAATAATAATAAAACAAGAATTTAAGTTGAAAAATGAGAGTCAATTTAGTCATGAAAAAGAGGAATTTGAATTCAATTTGAATTCAAATGGTTTAAAAAATAAATTAAACAATTAAGAAAAAAAGAGACGGTTGGAGCAGAAGTTAAAGAGAATTGAAATTCAATTTGATAAAATGGTTATTTATGGATTCAATCCTTAAAGTTTCAAGAAATTTTATATTAACTTCCAAGTTTGACAAAAATTCTTATTTTGTCCACCATAGAAAATTAGGGTTTTTAATTAAAATTCCCAATTGTTAGGGTTTTCAAAATTAGGATTCTAAATTAGGAATTTTTCGAATCTAGGGTTTACAATTTGGGCAAAATTTTTGGGGTGTTACAAGTCTGTCTAGCGCCACCGACTGTTGCTGGAGGCAATGATGTGGAACACATTCATCAAAAGACGCCTATTGCCCACCTTCCACAACACAACTGTTGACCGACCCTGTCTTGCCTTGATACATTCAATTATAAACAACTGGCCGATCAACGTTGGCGACATTATCGGCAAGGAAATCCACAGCTGCTACCGAAAGTTCAAGGGTATGCTCTATTTCCCTTCCCTCATCACCGGGCTTTACGCGAACTTCAACGTCCCCTCCGACCCCAAAGACGCGCTGACACCACCAAGGGAGGGCTGGACAAGAAAGGTCAGGATCCAGATGATGCAAGCACCGGAGATAGAACCGATCACACCATCCCAGTCGTCAGCTGACAACACCGCTGCCATGGCAGCCAAAGGCAATATTGAAGCTGCACAAAACTCTGAAGTTATCCAGCTGCTCAACACACTGATCGAGAGCAAAAAGAGAATAGAGAAGCAGCATCTGACCTTCATGAAATACGTGGGGAGAGTCCAAGAAGCCTTCGTGGCCTATTTGCTGCAGAAGTTCCCAAATGACGGCCCCTCCCTGCCCACATTCCCATAAGACCTAACCACCGCAGCTCATCCCAGAGAGACTACACCATCAGAAGCAGCTGTCCGGACATCTACCAGCCGCCTCCTTGTCATCTAGTCTTCATCTTCCTCCTCTGCCGCAAAGACTCCAGCATCATCTCAACCATCCGACAACTTCTAGTGTTGCTTCTTTTCTTTCTTTTTATCACTTGTTTTTATGTTTTAATTATTGTTCTTATATTTTATTTCTTTGTTTTATTTTATTTTGTGCATTGAAGGCAATGCCCGTCTCGAGTTTGGGGGGGGGGGGGATTAGCACTCATCATTGTTTAGGCATACATAGAGCATATAGGTTGCATAATGTACTTGACTCTAAAATTAATCAAAAGAAAAAAATTGTTAGAACTTGTGCCTATGATAGGATAGCCGACTTTACATTTTTCACACCAATTAAAAAGAACTTAATTTTGAGGAAAGCATGAAGTAAACTTAGAATTTTTCTATTAATGCCAAAAACTAAAAACATTATTGTTACTTGATGAATTTGATAGAATTTCTGATAAACATTGCCTGCTTGAATTATTTGTAAAATTCTAACATGGTTGAAGGAAGCTGGCGCGACAGGCAACAAACAGAAAAAGAAAAGCACTGCCACGCAGGGAAGAAAATTTTGTATACTATCTTTCCCTAGAGGTGCCCAAAACCGACTCTATGAAGAATCATGTGCAAGGAAACTCTGCTGCTATCAAAGTCCATGAATCTGAAAATCTTTGAAGTGATGGAGAAATTAGCATGAGTGAATTAAAGTCTTCACGGGATGACTCTACTCAATGGGTTCGGGGTTTTGTAGTTTGCTCCTATCTTAATTTCAGACCTAAAGAGTAGTTGTGATGAGCCGAAGTCCTTACTGCCATGATTATAAAATGTGCTTAATTATGTTGCCTCACCAGCAACCTTATATTACCATGATATCATCTTTGTTTACTTGGAATATTCTTTAGATTCAGCTTGTACACAGTTTCTGCACACACTACATTGGCATTGTAGTTTAATTCTGAGGTAATTCATGCTATTCTCCTATCACTAATCTAATGATAGGTGCCACGGCCTTGAGGTGCTAAATCAAGTTTAAGACAGGTTTTTCTTTCTGATTACTACAAGGGCAAGTATGTTTAGGATTGCAATGCTTGAGGACAAGCAATAGTTCGAGTTTGAGGGTGTGTAAAGTGCTCACAAGTCCTATATTTTATGCACATTTTATATCATAGTATTACTATTCTCAAGTACATTTTAGGCATATTTAGGTGCATACATGCATTATTCACAGTATTCATTTATTTTCCTTGTTCTTGTTGAATATCTTTGATTTGGTAAGAAAATATATTGTTTTAGTTTAGTTTTAGTTTCAAGTGCTAGAAGCTGTCAGATGGAGAAAGGAGTTGAGGAGATGATGCTGAGGCAGCAAGCCAAGGAGTTGTACTGAAGCAGCTTAACAAAGACATAGACGCTGCCGAGTAGTTGTCGCCGCTATATCTGCCGCCCAGAGCAATAACTTGAGGATTGGTGAATTGGAGTGCGATTGGAAGAGCATAATTTTCTGAATCCAATGAGCCCATCCGCACAATTTGTTGATGCCAGATAACAACGCACAGAGCCGCCCAAGAGGAAATCATCCAAGGCGGCTTAAGCTTACTTGTGGCACAAGGAGTCCAACATCAAGTCAAAGAAGTCAGATTCGAAGGATGCATTCAATGCAAAAGCTACTTTATCATAAAGAAGACTTCTACTCCAAGGAGGATTTACCCTAGGCCATGCCCTATATATATCCGATCATACCTTGTATTTTGGAGAACACATAGTCGGCATAGCTTAGGTTTCTCTTGTGTTTTCTTGCCGCCACTATGATCTAAATTCTCTAGGGTTTGAGTTATGTTGTAAAGTAGTTGTGAGAACGGTTGTTTAGGTTTTAGTTTGTTTTGCAATAAATTCAAGGTTTGCTTATTTCATGTTCTTCATTGTTTTCAATTGAGTCGAGAGATCGATTGTGAGCAATCTATTTGTTTGGCATCGAGAGAGTCAAACTCACGAAAGAAGTAAGCATGATCTCATCAATACCAGGAGTTGATCAATCCAACCTAGAAAAAGGTTAGGGTTTAAGACGGCTAAAAGAGGACGAACCAAAGGTTGTTGTTCATTGCAAGATTCACACTAACGGTTATTGTCTGTAATGGACATCAACAACATTTAGACTTAGACATAAGTTGAATCATTATTGAAGTGTTCTGCCGAGCCTTGAAGGTCTATCGAGTTTTCCGTTGAGCCAATCATCCATCTTTCGCCGAGGCAGAATTCTTCTTTTAACCTATTCAACGCAGTTTCACACTACAGAGCAACATAACCTGACCCATTCTATCACCCTGATCTTTTCTACTATTTACTTGAATTTATTTATTTTTCTCTTAAACAAACTAAAATTTACTTGTGCATTTATTTTCTATGCAGAAATTGACATTCGAATTAGCTGTCCAATCCTTGTGGGAGACTATAACTTTTATACTATAACTTGACCAGAGTGTGCACTTGCACTCATATTTAGAGAACACCCAAACGCTCTACAGCATACGTCACCTCCGCTAATACGATTCTAAGTGCACTGTCGATCATAACAACCCGAAGATGCATGTGCGGAGTCACGCATGATATTGTTCTACATGCCTCCACTAATCCAATGTCATAAGCATTGCTAACCTAAACAAAATGGAGACGTCTGTACCTACATGTGCTTTGACAGCACCGACTCTACAAAGGCACAGATGATTGTGTACAATTCAGCCTTCAATGACTCTCATCACATTAAACTACATAGAAAATTGTCATTTAGCCTATGCTCGCGACATGGTCTTCTAAAAGGCATTCAGCAACTTAAGTTCCCCCAAATGAAACTGACGCCAACATTTAATATCTTAGCTTACCCAAGTACCTCTAGCATTTTTATCAATGAAAATGGAGATGCCTGCTTAGTAGAGTATTGCCTTCGCTCGTCAAATGTTTAGTGCTTGATTGATTCAAATGAAAAGTCGAGCTTCTTATCGGTCATAGCGACTATAATGACTAAAATCTGGAAATACATCCTCCAAGACCTAAAATCCCGAGTCTTGGTTGTTGGCAAGACGCCTACACTTCACGCTTAAATGCTATTGAGATAACCCTGACGAAGCAACTTAAAATAAAGTAAATGGCGCAAGAAAATAATTTGATTGGCTAAGTTTGGACCTAAAGAATGGACAACAATTGTACAAATCATCAAGGCAAATTGAATCAAGGAAGTTACTATTTCATTAATAGGAGACAAATACATAAATGTTAAAAATTACTACTTGAGGCCTAACTAAGAGAAAGATCAAAACGAGACCCTCTTGCAATGGTGCGCTATTTAGTTTAGTCTTCAATGGAGCCCTCAACACCAGCCACCAGAATATCATCAACAGGCTTGCCAACAACTATCCTTCCATCAAGAGCATGCTCTTGAAATAGATTGTTGGCAGGGTCTTGAGCGCCAGCCCCTAGAGTATCTTTGGCCAAGTCACCTTCACCTCCATAAGGCCAAGCTATTTGGTAGTTGGGAATATCATGAGGAAAATGTGCTTCAGAAAGCATATCGTTAATCTTTGAGCCATTAGGACTATCATCCATAAGACAATACTTGAAGACATTCTGGTTAGTAATAACTTTTCGAACATCTAGCCAGCTTCCACTGATCAAAGCTCCCTCCTAGATCTTTTTCCCGCCACAGAATTCATAGATGAAGGTCCTAGTACTATCCTTGCGAGGCTTCATCAACCGCAATTGGAAGTTTAAGCCTTCGGATAGCATTCTTATCACTTTGATATAATTAGTACAGTCTAAGCTCAAATTTGGCCTCTCAGAGCATTGTTTGATAGGATCTTTCACATCCATCCCTTTTCATTGCTTCTACCTAAAGTTAAATAGGTCGTCACATGTCTTGCGATATAATCCATTCAAGATAATAGAATCTTAAAGACAACAACAGACAATGTCAAACATTTCTCCTTGCGTACAAGGAAGTAGCTGATCAAAATCCACCACGATTCTACAATTAGTTGACTAGGAGCCACGATAAAAGGGTGTAACAAAAGATGAAATACCACCTCCAAGTAGTAAAACGGTAATAAAAACCACGATTGACCATTGATGGAATGCTAGAAGTTGCTCGAACGGTGAATTGCCCTAAGAATTTCGAATTCAAACTCATAATAATCCTACAGAAAGTCGTGACACAACATAAAACCTTCTCGATTCATTCAAACTGGCCCTTTCTTCGAATGAACCCTCGCTCGTCAGCTCTAAACAGATTGCGACAATCCAATTCTCCATTATCGTGATGGTTCTCAACATTATCCTCAGATTATTGTAGAACGAATTTCAACAACTAAAGACTCGCGAAGAAACTAATGAGAAAACTTGGTGAGTACGTTTTATAGTCAAAGAGCATGGTTCCCCAAGGGTCATCAGTTCGTAAAAATGGGTCGTCGCCAATTACAAAAGGACACACGTGTTCTTCCACAACCATAAATCCGATCGTCATGACTGTCTAAGTTAATGCAACCATCTCTTGGCATTCTGGTGGTTACAAAGATAACTTTCTTCAAACGCTTCATATCGCACCACTTTATGGTACTCTTCTACTACGGGGGCAAGTGTTACATCTGATTCTTCCACCTCCGTTTGATTCCAAAAATACCCCCCATCACCTCCATATTTGGTAAACTCTAGAGATAGCGCACAATAGCAACTCCTCTTGAAATAAGCTCTTACTGAGATTAATATCACCGGAGTTCTCAGGTTGCCTTACGAACAAACCTTGTCAGGCGCTACATACTCTACCCATGTGAACAGATTATAAAAGCTGGAACTTGGAAGTTGAACCTAACTCTGTCCACCCATCCATAGGTTGTTACTAGGCCTGGAACTATCGCATCACTAACAATACTAAGGGGATATAAATACACACGCCTCTAATGAGAGAGGATGAGTCTGAGAACAGAAACAATGCGTTTGGGCAAGGCTGAACTAAAAGGGCAGTACTTCTCTCTTCCTCCCCTCCTCTTCGTCACTCTAACCATCGTCTTGTATGTGACTCTCTGTCCCGAACCTATAGGGGGTGAACCGCCTGAAACTGTTTCGATCATCGTCTTGTATGCGACTCTCCGCCCCAAACCTACAAGGGTGAACCGCCTTAAACTGTTATCAACCATGTTGGCCTTCATCTCTTCTTCTTTTGTTGGGTGTCTCCTCATTTTTACATCAACACTTAGAAATGGTAAACTAATATTATATGGATTTAATCATGCGTTAGTGATCAAACTTTATATCCTTTGCCCTCTCTTATCAAATTTCGAGAAATATGAAATTTTACATCTATTTTATTCAGACTTAGGCGTGAGTACAAATATGGGTATTTATATGGCATTGTAATGTTGAATTTTTTTATAAGGTTTTCTTCATGTATTTGGAGGGGTATATTCTCGCACCCATGTTTAAAGCATGGTAAGCTATGTTTAACTTAGGTGCTTCAAGAAAAATGGAGAGTCAGAACAATAAAAGTTTGCATTACGAATAAAAGCCCAATCTATGTGTAATCCTATTGTGTTTGTTTTGATTTTCAGTTCCAAATCATGTTTGAAGTATTATATATTTATAAAAATAATAATTAGGACATGTTTGATTAATTTATCTTTCCGTGTAGTATCTTGATTTGGTGTTCTATTGAATCTGTGTAATCATGTTGAGCTAAAAGAAAGGTATGAGCACAGCATCCTTGTGGTATGTATGTATCAACTACCAATGTCATGGTTATTTGATCACCTCTTCTCTTCAGCAATCTTGCTGTAGAGTTCCATACTCATAGACTGCACCCAACAAAATCCATTTTAAAACCGATGAAGCAATTGATATTAACATGGTATTTAATCGAATTTAGGTTTGATTATATTGAAAAAGAAGATTATGATGAATGGGAATTTGGCGTACTTGAGCTAGGAATGCGCTAGACGGATCATGCAGAGGAATGCAGCCATTGGATTTGGGGCTTGCTTCTGAATTTGTTGGAGAAGCCACAAAGGGAGGACTGTGAGCACCCAAGGAGTTGATATCGTCAAGCATTTCGAAGTCCATCGGAGCTAAAGCTAACATTTTGCCTCTGCGTTAACATCTGAGCTGACATGCTTCCTAACTCTCTTCATCTTTGGATCCATTCTCTCTTTTCGTCTAGCTACCTATGTTGCACTAATACGAATGCATAGACGAAAAACAATAATTTTTAAAATTACAGAATACGAGTACGGAAAAGGCACAAATATAATATATATATATATATAATAATTATAAAGCCTTAAAATTCAAAATAAAATTCATAATTCCAAAAAATTGTCTACGATTCTTATACGATTGAGTCACAAAATTAATTAGTATCAAAATTAAATTTTTAGATCTAAATTAAGAGTTTAGTCAGTAAAATTAAATTCATAATTCCAAAAAATTGTCTACGATTCTTATACGATTGAGTCACAAAATTAATTAGTATTAAAATTAAATTTTTAGATCTAAATTAAGAGTTTAGTCAGTAATTAATAATATGGTTGTTTTATAAATAGTAATAATAATACGGCTTAAATGAGAAATAAGTTTTCAAAGTACACATTTCTCGAACTTTAGATGTCTAAAGTATTATTTTGTAAAAATAGGTGCCCGAAAATTCAAAATTCACAATTTTTTTTAAAGAAAAACACCAAAAAATCATTTTTTTCATAAATTTCAAAAAGTTTGCAACTTTTACAAAACAGCCCATAGATCCCTAAAACCTCCTAAACCCAACCTCAAAATTATCGTCGCTTTCGCCGCCGATCGCCGCCCCTAAGCCTACCCCTTTGGTCACTGGACCTAGTCGATCGTTTCCCCTATCACGGCATCGCCGAAAATGAAGAACGTCGTGGCATCCGAACGAAGATTTCGCGTTCGATGTTCGAGATTTGGCTGCCACGTCGTTCATCATTTTCGGCGACACCGTGATAGGGGAAACGACTGGCTAGGTCCGGCGATCAAAGGGGCAGGCTTAGGGGCGGTGATCGACTGTATAAGCGACATCAATTTTAGGGTTTGGATTTGGGAGATTTTAGGAATTTGGGGACTGTTTTGTAAAAATTGCAAACTTTCAAAAATTTATGAAAATTTGAAAAAAAAAATTGTTTTAATTTTTTAATTTTGAAAAAAAAAATAAACATGTCACGTGTCAAGCATTGATTGGTTAACAAAATTTAACACTCATTAGCGGTCAAGCACCTAAATTATAACTTTTAAAATTTCAAACACTTATTTTCACAAAATAATACTTTAAGCATTTAAAATTAAAAAAAATATATACTTTAGACGAATATTTTTCATTTAAGCTTAATAATAAATATCCTCATAAAAAAGTTAAAGTGATAAAATTAATTTTTTTAAATAGAGAGCTGATCATTAATTAAAATAATAAAGAAGTGATCTAAAAGTTTTTCGGGGAAAGCATTAGCCAGTTAAGGAAAAATAATTAGTTAAAACAATATAGAATTTAATTAAAATAATTTTCGGGGCCCACAAAGCTTCTTTCACGTGATTCTTCTTCTTCAATTTTTCTTCTGCAACTCTGTTTCTTCTTCAACTCTTCTTCTTCTTCAATAAACACGATCAGAAGCTTTCTCCACCGAAAATTAATCAGTAGTTTTTCGAAAGCCTTCCGCTGCCTTTGCAGATTGGGTACGAGCGTGGACTCCCAACGCTGTCCCCAAATTCAATCTCCCATCATATCTAAATTATTTTTAAACGTACCCCGTAAATATGGGACGTCCCGAGTACGTACTCTATCCCTACCCAACTCGTACCCGTCTCAAGAACGTGTTAGATGCGCGAAATGGCCTTCAAGAGTTGTACCCGTGCTTCATAAATAGCTACAATACAATTAACGTTGTTGAAAAATGTTTTGATTTACGTATAAGTTTATATAAGATTGTTAATTTTATGTTGTAGTGGTTTAGTTTAAAATTTAGGTCGCACAGTAAAATTTAAGATTTTTTATAGAAGTTAGAGTTTAGAGTTTAAAATTTACGATTGAAGATTATATTTTAAATGTTATAATTTATAGTTTAAAATTATATAAATTTTATATATGTTGTATATCGAAATATAGCTCAATATTTTTAGTCAAAAATTCAACTAACGTCATTTACATCTAAAGTTTACTTATTTGCATTTTTTTATATATATAAACATTAGACTAAATTGATAGATTTGTTTACAAGATGTGCGTGTCTAATCAAAGAATTAAAAAAAAATATGAATATATATTACCTTGTAATCACTTTAAGATCATTAAAAAAATTATAATATCTAAACTTGTAATTTTACTTTTTCTGGACATTTGAATGAGAAAAAAATTTCAACTTCTTTTAGGTGCACTTTTCTATGCCTCAACACTAAAAAATTAAATATTATGCATTAACTCTAAATCTTAAATCATAAAATCAATACCCTAAAAATATCTTCAGAATGAGATATAATTTCACATATCCTCAAAAACGTATAATCGATCAACTTATAATATTTAGAATCGTCTTTTAAATATATTCGAATGAGATATAATTTCACAAAACCTAAAAAGATACTTTTTAGCATTAAGATATCATGGTGTTGCAAAACTAACAATGGACATCCAAATCTCAAACCATACAACTAATTAATGCCAAGGCATGCAACTAACACATTTATATATTTCAATAAGATTGTTATTCAATACATCATCAATTATCTTTAACAAATTATTAATACAGTACGAAAAGAAAATCAACCATCATTAATATTTTTTTAATAGAAAGGAGTTGGGTATACCTATAGGCCTCGTTAAAAACTCCCTAAACCTAAATGGGGAAAAGCGTACATATCGCAATATCAATACAAAGAACAACACGAGCAAAACCTCGTCTACATAAGCCTAATCACAAAACTACAATAGTCATGGCTCTAAACACCATGGAACAAGCGACACAAGCAACCCCCTTAACCACCGGGATCAACATGCCACCGAGCCTCAGCACCATTGCCTAAGTGTTGCTCGACTTCTACCTCCAAATCTCCTCGCAAGCACAGGCCACGATCCATGACAACCAAAGCCATCACAAGTAGAGGAGGCTCCAAGTAAGACGCAGCAAGGCCCCCATCCCGACTCAAGGACGCAAGTTTTTCGGCAACACCATTACTCTCCCGCTTGACATGATTGATCATAACTCGCTAATCGCGACAAATCAACTCCCTAATATCCTCAACCAGCACACTACCGGCCAAAGTCGCCGATTTACCGCCAATAATTCCGTGATCTCCTTAAAATTCGTTTCAACTTCTACACATCTATAGCCCCTCATCTATGCATAGAGCAAGCCATCATGCAGCGCCCATAATTCCGCTAGAAGAATTGAGCATCTACCCACATGCCTAGAAAAACCGAAGAGCCACTCACTCGTTTCATCCCGAATCACTCCACCAATCACTGCCCGGTTATCCTTCGTGTTTACCGCAGCATCAACGTTGAGCTTAACCCAACTCGACGTTGGTACCGACGAATGCACTAAAGGACGAGATTGCCCCTTCCCCTCTTGTCGCGTTGGTGAAAATGCTCAAACACACTCTTCCACCAAGCGATCCCCTCGACTCAATATGTCATCCCTTCGGCTTAAAATGCTCAACCACACTCTTCCACCAACCGGAAATCTAGCACTCCAAGATACAACTGTCGATACCTTGGTACTGCTCTCGACAAGGTTGCGTAGCATCCAATCTTCAAAAGAACCTTGGAAGAACACGCTCTGTTGTCTGGGTCAATCACGAGCTTCCATAGCTCAACCGCTATCGGACAATGTCGAAGGGCATGATCCAAATCCTCGGAATCCTTCTGGCAAACAACACACTTCTCTAACAAAGCTAAATGTTGTCTTACCCTTTCCACATTTGAAAGGTGGCGCTGATGAACCGCAAGCCAAATAAAGACTCTTATGCGTTAAGGAACACACAACTGCCAAATAATTCCCCACTTATTTCCCAGATCCACCACCACTCTATTAACCAGATAGTCATATGATGACTGAAGCGTGAATACCCTATCATCAGTCCATCGTCAACTAGGGCAATCAGCCCCTAACGATGCTCGAGGTGGTTTTGCTGCCACCAATTGCTCCAAAACATCCTTAGGCAGGTTCGATGCTAACCTGTCCCAGTCACAGTCCCCCGAATCCGTAACCAAATCCGCGACCATCACAAGCCTTGGCGCAGAGCCGGATAGCCAAGAAAAGATTAACCGTTCAGTCGGATCAAGCCAGTTATCATACCAGAAATACGTAGATGTTCCGTCGTGAATCTCCCAAGAAACGCTTTCCTTAACATCCTCCCACACACTCATCAATCCCTTCCAAAGTCTCGAACACTTTGTGCTGTGGATCGACAGCGGCAACACCTCCTCCCAATTATACTTCGCCCGAAGAACCTGAACCCAAAGTTTATCCACATACTTTAGAAGATGAAACCCAATTTTCATTAAAAATGCTCTATTTTGTTGGAAAATATCTTTAAAACCCAAACCTCCCTCAACCATAGGCCTCTGAACCGTCTTCCAAGGTACCAAATTAATGCCCCTTTTACGATCATTGGAACCCATACAAATCGACGAATTAATTTCTCCATCTCCTCACACGTGCCTTTCGACAACCACGTAGACAGCATCATATACACCAGAATAGCCTGCAGGACCGCCTTTGCCAAGTTTATCCGACCTGCCAGAGTCAGGGATTTTGTCGTCCATCCCAGTAATCCCACTCGCATCTTTTCAAGAATATATGAGTATGTTGTCGTAGTCACCCTCTAATGCAATAACGGGACACCTAAATATCTACCCAAATCCTCCACCTCCTCAAAGCCAAAAGCCCGGACGATGCTAGCTTTGACCTTCAGCGGGTAATTATGAGAGAAAAATATCAGAATTTTTGCGATACTAACCTTATGACCAGAAATAGCACAGAACCATTCCATGACATCTTTAATCACCAAAACCTGTTCCATGGATACTTCCGCAAATAACACCATGTCGTCAGCAGAAAATAAGTGAGACAAATGTGTTCTCCTATGAGCTAATCTGATCGACTTTCATAATCTCGCATTAACCCTGTTTTCAATCTCTTGCGATAACTTTTCCATACATAAGACAAAAAGGTAAGACGAAAGAGGATCACCATGTCTAATGCCTCTAGTAGGACGAAACGAATCAAACAACTCATCATTCCATAAAATCTGAGTGGATACAGAGCGAACACACACCATAATGAGGTGAAAAAGCTTGGTCGGCACTCCCACTGCTACTAAAGTCTCCTCTATGAAATCCCATTCCAAGCGATCATATACCTTTTCGAGATCAACTTTAATTGTCATCCACGCCTTCTGTCCCTTCTTGGATATCATTGAATGCACAACTTCTTGGGCAAGGATTATATTATCTGTAGTATGACGACCAAGGACGAAACTAGCCTGAGTACTGGCAACCCAATCCGAAAGGAAATGCTTCAATCTGTCAACGATTATCTTGGTAATAATTTTATACAAAATTGTGCAAAGGTTTATAGGCCAAATCGGTTGATAGACTCCGGAACATCAACCTTCGGAATCAAAATGAGAAGAGTTTGATTAACTCATTCCTCCTAAACCCCTCCTCAAAAAAGCGTTGAACAAATCTTATTAATGTACTTCCTACCATGTTCCAATTCCGCTGATTAAAAGCAACATGCAAGCCATCAACCCCTGGGGCCTTTAGAGGCGCCATCGCAAAAACCACTCGCCTCACCTCTTCAAATGTGACCGCCCCAATCAATGGCCTCAACTCCTCTTCCTTGAATTGTTTAAATGTACTTGTAACATCCACAACATCCATCGACAAGCGTTCACTTGTAAACAACCTACGAAAGAACTAAATCGCATGCACCTTGAGAGTCTCCTGATCTGCACACCATCTACCATCCTCCAAGCGCAACTTGCGAATCGTGTTCCTTTTCCGTTTGGTCATTGCTGCAGTGTAATAAAACACAGTGTTTCGATCACCCTTTGTTATCCAATCGTTCCAGGCCTTCTGGTACCAAAGACTGTCCTCCTACTCTAACTCGACATCAAGCTCTTTCTTAAGCTCATCCTCCAAAGTCTCTAAAAAAGGATCATCAGTATCTTCCAAAGCTTTCTCTATCCCTTTAATACGCACCACGAACCTTGACTTTCGCCTCCCAATATGGCAAAACACATCCATGTTCCATTTCCGACCCTCATCTTGAAAAGCTTCCACATTTGCCAACAAAGATTTATCCGGAGACCGTACCGTTGAAAGAAAATTCGAGAACTGCGGGTGATCATTCCAAGTAGAAATATATCGAAATCGTCGCTGCCCTTTCATCTCTAGTCGATCACCAGTATCAAGCATGATAGGCCTATGGTCCGATCCAAGCTTCACTAGGTGCAACACTTCTGACTGTGGAAAAACCTCGTACCATTCTCTATTACAAATACACCTATCAAGCCTTTCAAACAACGAACCACGCCGCCATGTAAACTTAGGCCCATGGAAACTCATGTCAAACAATCTAGTATCAAACATGAACTCACGAAACCTCTGAGAAATACCGGATCTCCTCTGAGAGTCAACTCTCTGCTCTACCGAGCTACTAATAACATTGAGATCACCACTCACTACCCATGGTAAACCCTCATCTGGTTCCAAGTTCTTTAGATATTCCCAGAGACTCTTCCGTTTAACAGCAATTGGACTAGTATAAACGAACGAAACAAAGAATCCTCATCCATCTCCATCGACAGAGAACACACCGTGCATGTATTGAGTCGACACCGAAAGAGCATTAAAATGAATTGTATCTCTCCATAGGACCCAAATACCACCCGAAAAATCCTGAGCTTTCACTCTATACGAAAACTCAAATCCTGACCGGTGAATGAATATATCAGCATCAACCCCACTAATACGAGGATCCATAACTTGTACCATATTTGGTTTCTATGACTTCACAAACAACTTAAAAGAACGATTAAAGCCAGGGTCAAGAGCACCCTGGACATTCCAAAAAATAATCTTAACCATTAAATCAAAAGAGAAAAAAGAGCATCAGGCTAAACCTGCATATCCGAACCCCCCGGCTGCTCAAATGTTGAGTTCGCTCGCCATTGGACCCTCATTCCATTCTTCCCGTTATTCGACCGGGACTCTAACTGTTTCTCCCATTCAACTGCCTCTGCTCTATCGAGATCTAAGACAAGCTTTGTTAGACATGAAGCCATGACCGGATTCAATTGCCCTCGAGTCTCTCGTTTCTTCTGTTTGAGATCATGTTTTTGAATCCCTGTAGCCCCATGGCCTTTTTAGGTTAATCCCTTACTCACCCCCACTCCGTATTGAACTCGACAACACTCTTCCCTTACCTCATGTGATAAGGTTTTTTTTTCTAAGTCCCGCTTTTTGAAGCATTTAATTAAAAAGGGATTTTAAAAATTCGAGCTTTAGAAAAAGCCTTAAAATCTTTTTTTGGGTTGGAGTCGCCGCCGGCCATTGAGGTAGGCCGGACACCGTAAAAACTAAACCAGAGATTCATTTGAAAGGGTTTGGGAGTTGGTTACGTGTGGGGAAGGGTTAGCACCCCATCACGCCCGGAAATTGGTACCAAAACAATTGTTGCTTTTAAATTGATGAGATTTTTTTGAAATTTAAAATGAATTTAATTAGGGGTTCTTAATTGAAAATTGGACTTTAATCATACGAGCTTTTTCAAATCGGTGGTCTCGAATTAATTCATCATTTAATTAAAAAGGATGATGGTACACCAGACCAAAGACTAAACCGACATCATATAAGTTTGACTACGTGTTAGTTTAGGGTTCGGATCCCATACGTCACCTTTTTGCATGATGCAAGCAAATAAAATATAGTGTTATGGTCTTGTTCGTTTTAATTACGAATTTACCTTTAGACGATTCGAATTAATCCTAATATTCGAGGAATATCCAATAAGTTAGGATATTCGACCCGAATACGTGAATTAATAAGTATCTCCTTTTTATAGTTAAAATTATTTATTATGCACATCAATGTATCACAAGTCATATGATGGCCATTTAAAATGCATGTCACGTGTATATATCCGAATGACATAAAACTAGCTAAAAACACAGACCACATGAACATATTAAAAAAACCACATATTATGTATGCACATTAAATAAACATAAACAATATGCAAAATAACATATATTCGATGCAAACACGTATTAAAAGGGCAAAAACGCATGAATAACAACATAATATAACCAAAATAACATGCAAGGTAAATAAATAAAATGCAAACTGACAGGGACCACAATGGTAATAATACCATAAAAGAAAACTGATTGAAAAAGCAAAACGGGACTCGATTGAAAAGACTCGAAAAACCATAGGGACCAAAGAGGTGATTTGACCACCCCGAGAGCAGATTAAAATCAACCAAAAACGCCATGGGGACGAGATTGAAAATAGTTGAAAAGACGCAGGGATTACGGCAAGGATTTTAAAACACGGAAATCCTGCTCGCGTAATTACAAAAACACGGAGGGGATGAAAGCGAATTAAACCAATTTAAAAACATTAAAACGTTATATAAGCTAGATTGAAAAACACTTCAAACCTTTTTTTGCGTTTTAGCCCAAACCTACAAAACTAGAGAGGCTCTCTCCCTTTCCTCTAAAACCCTAGGTCATCGCTCTGATCGCCGTTAATCGGCGCCGGAGACCTAAAAAAGGCTATCAACCCTATTTTCGACCCTTCTGGAAACCTAAAAATCCGTAAAACGGCCTTTCGTCCATAAAATTGAGACCCCAGAAGACCTTTTTCGAAACTGTTTTCCTTTGTAAAAAACCAAAAAACGAAACCCAAAACCATTTTTGTGTTACCACTCCCACCGATTCACCTGTGCATGGTCTCGGAAGAGACCACGGAGCTTGTCACCGGCGGGGAAGGCAGACGGACGTGAAGAAAACTGAACGCCGAAGGTAAAAAAAAAAGCAAAACCCTCTATGTTTTTTATATGATGCGCAAAGAAAATGGAAGACTATTGATAACTCTGGAATCTCTTCTTGCTTGGATTAACTTCTCTAAAAAATTCTCAATTACAATTTCTCTCTTTTTTATACCTCTAAGCTTGAGGTTTCTGCTTCTCTATTGCTCTTTGTAATTTTTGAATGGTTGTTAGGGATTACATCGTTTGCATTTCAGCTTTAAATACCCCGATAATTACATATTTCGGTTTACATAAATTGAAAGATTCTGGTTATGGTTTTGTTGGTATTTATCTGCGATTTTCGTTGTTGTTTTGCCCTTGAATTTCTGATTTTTTTTTGCGTTTTTTTGCATTCCTCTGACTCTTGTGTTTTTTGTGTGTATGTGAGGCTCGTATAAGGGGGGACCAGAGGAGGCTGGCCAGGCGAGGAGCTATCCCAACCTTCAATGAGATCTGGACGGTCGCAAGAGTCTGAAAGGGGAATCGGTGTACTGCACGCACGCGTCTGAGCAGTGAAGAGTCGTGCGTGGATCACACGCGTTTGGGGGAGACCAATCTGAGCCGTTAGATTCACAAGCCCGATCTAACGGCTGATACATTGCGGCGCTAGGGCTAAGGCTAACGGCTCCTAGGGTTTCCTTCATCAGGGCCATCTGGACCGTTCGATCAGATGCCCTTGATCTGACGGTCCAGATGCGGCTGCGCAAAGCAAAGAGAGGCAATTAGGGTTTTTCTCATCAGATTATGGCTTTAATATATGGGCCAACAAGCCTTGTAATGTTTTTTTGGGTTTTTTAACTGTAATGGACATTATTAAATAAACAATTGGGCTTTTATCATTTGATATATATTGGGCTTACGCATATGTATTTTTTCTTTTCGGTTTTCAGACTTATTTTATTAATAATAATAATAATAACAATACGAAATAATACTAATAATAGTAAATAATAATCATAACAATATTAATAATATTAATAATAAATAATAATATGATAGATAATATAATAAAAATAATAACAATGATAAGATAATACTATTATAGTAAATAATACTAGCGATATTTTGTTTTAATTTTAATCATATGAACAAAGCCCATTATTTTAAAAAAGAAAACGAGTTTAATACCCCAGACAAAATAGGTGATTACACCTCCTTTGACCATTTATCTTTCTCCGTTTCCACGACCTCAACCACGATGTGCATGAAAGCATCCAAAGTGACTTTAGATGCCACTACCTTCCCCTGGGCCGCAACCATCTCCAAAGCCCCCTTCCGAGATTCTAATAGCTCATCCCTTGGCGCAGCCTCGCGCACACACTCAGGCCCCACATTGCCTTTGCCTGATTGCCTAGAAGGAACCACGACCGGCTCAATCTCCCTTCCCTTCGGTACCACCTCTCTTGGCCCCGGAACACCATCACTACCCACACCCTCCACCAACACCTTAGGAGCTGGCAACTCCATATCATGACCATGCTCAACGTCCTCATCATCTGCTATCACTGCAAACCGAGAACCAATTCTGTTTCCAGCCTCGTTCCCAGTATCGACTTTACTCGGCCCCTTCTTTACCTCAACTGGTCTTCATCGACGGTTCACCACTTGCATCCATGGTCCATATAACTCGGAAGGATCCCTTTGGACTGTCTCCTTTGCGCCTGCTTGCAATGGCGAAGATTCCACCCCATATGTTTCCTTCAAATATCCTAACTTACCACACTGAAAACAAATCGATGGTAACCCCTCATACTCAATATTCTGCATAACCCCATCAATAACAATGCCCGACACAAGCGGCTTCCTAAGGTCAACAATGATTGCAAGGCGGGCAAATCTACCCCTCTTCCCTTTCGTAGTGTTGTAATCTACCCGAACAACCTTGTCAATGGCTGCAATAATATACCGAAGGAGACTCTTAGTGTAGTATCTATATGGAAGCTTGGGCAAACATACCCAAACCATAATATTAGGGGGATGAACATCAGTTGTAGATAAATAACGGCTCCATGGCTGCACAGTCAAATAACAACCATATATTACCTACGGCCCCCCAACAAGCACCTTGTGAAAATCCTCTTCTTCCGCAAAACGAACAAGAAAATAGTCATTGTCTAAATCAATGAGATTCATGTCGCAAATAGGATTCCACATAGTCTGAATTCGATTAAGGAGAGCCCTATAGCCTATAGGCTTCCCAAGGAGCCGGATAATCACCGAATTTTCCAATTTAGCATCGATCGCATCGTGCACCCTATCCGAAAAATGAATTTTCGGAAGCATACTATTCCCTCCCAAACGGACATCCTCCTCCTTCACCTCGACGTCCAAGTCGCAAATACCATGTGCAGACCTAGCCTTACCCGTATGACCAAGAAGCTTATCCCTAAACGAAGGAGCAGTCGACATTTCTCCGGTAACACCTCCAATCGCCGCTTCCTTCCTCCCCAATACCGCCGCATCTGCCTTGTCGGCAGTTGCCTTTGTCTGCACGTTGGCCTCCTCCATGGCAGCATCATTCAGACCACCCCGATTCACCCCTAGCGACCCATCATCCTTACCCGTGTCTTCTGCACCATGCCCTTTTTGCTTAAAGGTTGAACCCCCACAGGAACCGGATATCCATGACGCTCGAACGACATCGGCGCATCCAAAATAATAACCTCATCCGGTGGCTGTCCCCTGTGATAACCGACAACCACAGCCTCGGCGGAAGACGTGACCTCTATGTTAGGGCTAAAAGACTTGTTAGGGTTTTTCATATATACAAATACTTAACTTAAAATCCGCATAAACAAAAAATTTCAAGATGTTCCCTATTCGATTACGACTCCTTTTTCAGGGCTTTTCTAAAAACAAACGGCTTAAAAGTCGACTAAATACAAACCAAGAAAAAATGACCATTGGATGAAGCCGGGTTCAATGTGGCTGTTGGATTAAAAAAACAAAAAAAGATATATGGTTACCCGGTGAACCGGTAACCCTTTTTTGATGGTATAACTTGGTATAACAAGAGGAGCGGGAAAAGGAAAACAAAATCTTAGGGCATCGAAACCAAGAGGACGAAGGCGTTATTTCCATCAACCAAAGAAGAAAATCTGAAGGAAATTTGTGGAGGAGATTGGGTTTGAGCACGGTTTGGAGGTTAGTTCTTGCTTCTTGCTTCCTTTTATTGTCGTTTTTTTATTTGAGCGAAACCACATTGCAAATGATGAAGGTTTTTGTATAAACCGTTTGAATGTTCTTCCATTAAAATTTCTTTGTACTTTATAATGAATATTGTATAGGAGATTGGATTGGAAGAAGGAATTTTTAGGGTTTAGGGTTATTGGCATTTTAAGGTTATGCTGCAATAAACAAGTAATATCAATTAAATTCATATAGAAAGTAGGAACAAAGATAACAATAGTTAAAAGAAGTGTTGAACACCTTTATTAAGTAGTTTAGAGGCTTGAATAACTCGTTGACTTTCTTCTTGAATAACAAAAGAAATAAGGCTAAATAATTAAGTGATGTTTCAGTTGGGAGTGATTAATGTTAGAAATGTAGAGTAGATTGGATTGGAAGAAGGAATGTTTATGTTAGTTAGTGCTAGTTCCTTCAATTTTCCCTCTTTTTAATTGTAGTTGATAAGGTACGAAAATGTGAAAGAAATATTGTCGAGGAGATTGGATTTGTAAGAAGGATTTAGTTGAAATCCATGTAATGGTTATGATTGTTGGCTGAGATGGTTCTTGTTTTTGGTTAAAAAACTGGTTTGCATATTCTCTACAGCTCTAGTATTGAATGTGTTGGAAGGATGTAATTGTTTCTTAAGATCAAATAGGTGATTTGAAGTAGTATGTAAATTTGGGAAATGAGTTTTTATTACACATGGTTGAAAGCAATATTTCTTGGTTGATGGTATTTGTCGAACTTGATAATGAAATAGAAACCTCCAAATATCATTACACATTTGAATGGAAAATTTAACCATAGGTAGTATTTCCAGGAAAGTTTAGGTTTTTAGACATATTCTTATAAGTAGTTGGCAAGTATTCATACTTTGTTAAAACTGAAATGTAGCTTTCATATGTCAATGTAAAGAGGTGAAATAGAACAAATCCTTGGAATTCATATGCAAAATCCTAGTCGTGAAGTTCAGATTTTGGAGAAATGTCATCAATTTTGCCTTTCAACATTCCATCTTTGATTATTTTAGGTACACGTTGCAGACAATGGAACATAAGAAGAAGTCCGATAAAGAGGAGGCTAAGGCTAAGGCACCTAATATAATTACACCATATTTTCATTTCTAGTAAGTTGAAGTTGAATGTATATAGAACTGCCTAATTTATTAAATATGAGTTGCATAAGCTAATAGTGAAATTTTGTTTTACAGTAAAAGAGAATGTAAACATTTGGAGGGGGAGAAGATAATGAACAACAATGTAAGTGTGTTGTGTAATGGTTTGTTAAGTGTACATGATATTTGTATTGGACTAATTGTGAGAGTGATACAGGAAAGAAAAGCATTGGGTTTGAGGTGGAAGCAGATGAGTCAAGATGACAAGGAGCCTTATCAACAAATGTTCGAGGAGCAGAAGCAGGCTCTGGCTGAATGGAAAGCCTCCAATGTGAAGGATATTGTAGTATCTGAAAAAGACAAAAAGGTAAGTGAATTTTCGAAATTATTTATGGAGAAAGAGATGAAAATGTCCTAACATAATGTATATTCGTGTAACAGTCAAGTAATTAATGTTTGTATGAAATGTTGTAGGAGTTATCTTCAAGATGTAGCCTCATTAAGCTGTCAGAGGTGTTTGAAGAGATGAGGAAGTTGAATATTGAGGGTATTGTACATGAGTTAGGGTTTGGTCCGTTAATGGAAATAAAACCGAGAACAATTCATCGCGACCTATGTCGCACTTTAGTAGAGAATTTTGATGTCCAGAGCTCGATCATGGAATTTGATGGACAAAAAATTCTAGTGTTGGTGGAAGATGTGGAGGCTGTTTTGGGTTTGAAGAATGAATGAGTCGATGTTGAAATTGGAACGAGAAATGTGTGAAACCTACGCTTGATTTTGATATAATTAAATCATTAAGGATCAAATTGAAAAACTTAAAATTGTTTTATAAGTCCCTTAATAAGTTTTAAATCACCAACACTTTAAAACTGATTTGAAAAACTCAAACTCAAAATATTTTCTAAGTGTTCCAAGGCCAAACTATTGAAAACCGTCCAGGTGTATCGACACGCTACCAGCCGTATCGATACCTTTTTTACAAAATTGGCTACTGGAGGAATTCGTTTCGATACGCCCTTAACCGTATCGAAACACCGTATCGAAACAGATTCAATCTGTATCGATACACTCCTTTGTAAAGTCTGAAAGAGTTTGAATGGAGTACCGATACGGCTTCACCCGTATCGATACAGTTTTTAACGAATTTTTAATTCAGATTGTTTTAAATGCTTTCGACCGTTGGTGTCAGTTGTTAGGTAACCAAATTTTAAATTGGTAGTTAACCCGTATCGATACGGCAAACCCTCGTATCGAAACGGAAACTTCCAGTGAGCTAATTGAGAAAAAGGTATCGATACGATCGTAGCCGTTTCGATACCCCGTATCGATACGCCTACGTGCGTTTCGATACCCCCTATTTATTATGTACAACATCTCTTTCTTTTTTGAGACAGGTATCTATACGGCTCCCCGTGTACCGATACGGATAGCTGCAGAAATGCATTTATGGTGGAAAGAGAGGGTTCCAACGGCTCTATTCAATTCCCCAACCTTCTAAACGGCTAGAATTAATAGAGGAGGTATAAATTGAAGCTCTTCGAAGGCCAGCAACAACTATTGCATAAAAGAAAAATATTCAAGCAAAAACCCAACCTCAAGTGTGCTAAATTTCCAATCTCTTGTAATTCGCAAATTGTGTTGTATTCAATTCTTATTCTATCTTCAAATTTAGGTTGAGTGTTGTATTTCTAGGGACAAATTTGTATTTGAGAGATATACTTCTTGTCCAATTTCTTCTTTTATTATTGGTGAGGGTTTGGTCAAATTTTGGGTAGAAAATTTGACCGGTTGTGTAAAGGTTGCCTCCTAAGCCTTGAAAAGGGGAAGAACAAATAGTGAATTGTTGAAATCCTTAGTGGTAGCTAAGGTAGTGGATGTAGAGTTCATTTGGAACTTGAACCACTCTAAAATCCTTTGTTCTTCATTTCTAAATTGCCCTTTCACTCCACAAAGTTTTTTAAATCTCAATTCACCCTCTCTTGGTCTTGATCATTCAATCGATCCACTCAACAATTGGTATCAGAGCCTACCTCTTTGAAGGATTCACAACCGCAAGAGGAGTTCATAGGAAAAGTGAGATCAACAAAAAAAAATCAAGCCATGACTTCTACCTCTGGTTCAAGTATGTATGAGTCACAATCCACCACAAAGCCACAATTCTTCAATGGTGACAACTATCCTTTTTGGAAGAATAGATGCGCCTCTTCATCAAGTCCAATGATTACTTGGTGTGAGATGTCATTGAAGATGATCCTTACATTCCATTGAAGCAAGACAATGAAGGAAAAATGGTGGTGAAGAAAAAGGTAGAAATGAGTGAAGATGAAAGAAAGAAGATACAAATAAATGACAAGGCTCTTCACATGCTTTTTTGCTCCTTTGGACCCGACATCTACTCCAAAGTCTCATCTATTGGGAGTGCCAAGGAAGTATGGGATACTCTTGAGACCACCTATGAGGGAACCAATGACGTCAAGGAAACTAAGATTGGAATTCTCAATCTTAGTTATGAGAATTTTAAGATGGAGCCCGATGAGACGGTGTCCAAGATGTTTGATCGCTTCTCTACCATAGTAAATGGGCTCAAAGGTTTTGGAGAGATCATACCGGAAGACAAGCTTGTGCGGAAGCTACTTTATTCACTTCCCGAATCTTGGGATGAGAAGAGAACCGCCATCATAGAGGCCAAAAATTTGAAGACTCTAAAGCTTGATGAGCTAGTGGGTTCTCTACTCACTCATGAGATTATGAAACAAGGAAGGGAAGAAGAGAAGAAGAAGGAAGAGAAGAGAGTAGAGAAGTTAGAAGTTGAAAAGAAGAAGAAGATGGGAATAGCTCTTAAAGCTTCACTACTTGAGGAAAGCTCTTCTAGTGAGGAGGATGACCTTGAAGAATTGGCTATGATAGCCAAGAAGTTCTCTCGATTCATGAGGTCCAATCGTGGAAGAAAAATTCAAAGGAAGATGGACTTCAAAGGTAAGAACAAAGAAGAAGCAAGGGATCAAATCATTTGCTTCGAGTGCAAACAACCCGGCCACATACGTTCGGAGTGCCCTCAACTCAAGAAGAAGAGCTTTGAGAAGAAGAAGAAGCACAAAGCCAAGCGTGCTACTTGGAGTGATGAGGAGTCATCGGAGGGTGACGAACAAGAAGTGGCCAACCTTTGCCTCATGGCACTTGAGGAAGATTCCTCCATGGTAACCTCAACTCATCATCTTTAGATTTACATATGATGAATTAAATGATGCATATGATGAGCTACAAGAGGTCTATGATGAATTAGTTGAGAAATACAAGGAGTCGGTCATTAGGAATAAGAAAATCATTTTGGAACTAAATGAGAAAAATGACTCACTCTCTCAAGCTAATTCAAAATTTGAGAAAACGATATTAGGGTTGAAAGATGAACTAAATTTTTTTCAAGATGAAAATGTTGACCTTAATAATCTTTTATCTCAATGTAATAGTGAACACCAAAAGGTGTTGGATGAGCTAAATAAGCTCAAAGAGTCTTTTAAAAATGTTGGTAGTGTCAAGCATGAAATAGGTGAATCTTCAAGAACAAACCAACCTAAGAAAAGGACTAACTACTACAAACAAGGTAGCTTTCCTAGACATAGTAGAACTAAAAGAATTAGAAGTGTATGGGTTCCTAAGGAACTTGTAAAATCTAATAACATTATTGCTATGTCATCTTGGATTCCTAAGGGAACCAAGGTTTTGGGAGCTAACACTCATGGACCCAAAATGATTTGGGTACCACAAACAAAAGCTTAATATCTTTGTTTGTAGGGGGAGCATTGCTACAAGGCCAAAGCACAAAGTCAAAACTCATGGTACCTTGATAGTGGATGCTCAAGGCATATGACCGGAGACAAGAGTAGATTCATGGATCTAAAGCCAAAAAGTGGAGGAGTGGTGACGTTTGGTGACAACTCCAAAGGCCACATTAAAGGTATTGGCTCCATAGGTAATCACTCTACTATTCTCATTGAAAATGTCTTGTATATCGATGGTCTTAAACATAACTTATTGAGCATAAGTTAATTGTGTGATAAATGATTTAATGTTTTATTTGATAAAAATGGATGCAAAATTGTTGACATTAAATCTAATAATATTATGTTTATAATTTATCGCATAGGGAACATATACATGGTGCATCTAGATGACATACATACATCTCATGCATGCTTAGTAGCACAAAATGAAAATGATGCATGGTTGTGGCATAGGAAACTAGGACATGCTAGCATTAGTGTTTTAGAAAAACTAGTTTCCCTTGATCTAGTTAGAGGTTTACCCAAGATTAAATTTTCAAACAATAAAATTTGTGATGCATGCTCTAAGGGTAAACAACATAAGTCTTCCTTTAAATCCATTAATGATGTTTCTACAAGTAGATGTTTACAACTTATCCATATGGATTTATTTGGGCCAATTAGGACTATGAGCTTGGGTGGTAAGTCTTATGCATTTGTACTTGCTGATGATTTTTCTAGATTTACTTGGGTTCTATTTTTATGTACTAAAGATGAGGCTTTGGAAAAATTCATCACATTTTCAAAACTAACCCAAAATGATCTTGAACTTAGAATTTCACATATTAGAAGTGATCATGGAACCGAGTTTCAAAATTTAGGGTTTGAAGATTTTTTAAATGAAAATGGTATTAGCCACAATTTTTGGCTCCTCGAACTCCTCAACAAAATGGGGTAGTTGAGAGGAAAAATAGAACTTTGCAAGAAATGGCTAGAACTATGCTTTGCGAAAACAATTTACCTAAATACTTTTGGGCGGAAGCCACAAACACCGCTTGCTATATTATTAATCGAGTAATGATCAGGCCAATTTTAAAGAAAACACCTTATGAGACTTTAAAATCTAAAAAGCCTAACATTAGCTATTTTCACCCTTTTGGTTGCAAGTGTTTTGTTTTGAATAATGGAAAAGACAACTTAGGTAAATTTGATGCAAAAAGTGATAAAGCTATTTTCATAGGATACTCTTTAACCTCTAAAGCCTATCGAGTATTTAACAAAAGAACTTTAGTAGTAGAAGAATCTATACATGTTGTATTCGATGATAACCTCCTTCCAAGGAAGGATTCTTGTGATGATGATGATGTAGGAATCATAAATGCCTTTGATGGAGGACAAACTTCAAAGAAGGATGAGATTCCAACAACAAAAGAAGATGACACACAAGATCCACCTCTTGAAGCCTTGAAGGACTTGGCTCTTGAGGAAAAGGAAGTGAGCTACCCAAGAGAGTTCAACTATGTCAAAGATGGTGAAATCTTGGGTGATCCATCCGAGGGGGTAACCACTCGATCTTCTCTTAGATTAATAAATCATGTTGCATTTATCTCATGCATAGAGCCTAAGAATATAAAAGAAGCATTGAAAGATGAGTTTTGGATTATGGCTATGCAAGAAGAGTTAAATCAATTTGAGAGAAGTAACGTTTGGACATTAGTTGATAGGCCTAGTAATCAATCTACCATATGAACTAAATGGGTCTTTACGAACAAGCTAGATAAGAGTGGTAACATTGTGAGAAATAAAGCTAGACTAGTAGCACAAGGTTACACTCAAGAAGAGGGAATAGATTTTAATGAAACCTATGCACCCGTAGCTAGAATGGAAGCCATTAGGATGTTGCTTGCATATGCATGTTATCATAATTTAAAGCTTTTTCAAATGGATGTTAAAAGCGCGTTTTTAAATGGTTTTATAAATGAAGAAGTGTATGTGGAACAACCACCGGGTTTTGAAGACTCAAAATTTCCAAATCATGTTTTCAAACTCACTAAAGCTCTTTATGGTTTAAAACAAGCTCATAGAGCTTGGTATGAAAGACTTTCAAACTTTTTAATTGAAAAAGGTTTTCAAAAAGGTAAGGTGGACACTACACTTTTTATAAAAATGTATAAAAATGACATCTTAGTAGTTCAAATTTATGTTGATGATATTATTTTTGGTTCTACTAACGAATGTCATTGCCAAGAGTTTGCTAAGCTAATGGAAGGTGAATTCGAGATGAGCATGATGAGAGAGCTCTCATTCTTTTTGGGACTCCAAATCAAGCAAAAGAAGGATGACACCTTCATCAATCAAGCAAAGTACTTAAAGGATATGCTCAAGAAGTTTGGCTTGGAGAATGCAAAGCCTCAAGCCACACCTATGAGCTCATCTACAAAGCTTGACAAAGATGAAGGAGGTAAGTTTGTTGACTCTAAGCTTTACCGTTCTATGATTGGATCATTGCTTTACCTTACCGCAAGTAGACCAGATATCTTGTTTAGTGTTTGCTTGTGTGCTAGGTTTCAAGCTAGTCATAGAGAGTCTCACCTTATAGACGTTAAGAGAATCTTTAGGTACCTTAGAGATACTCCTTGTTTAGGTCTTTGGTACCCTAGAGACTCCACCTTCAACCTTCATGCTTATTCGGATGCGGATTATGGGGGATGCAAAATCGATAGGAAGAGTACTTCGGGAACTTGTCAATTCCTAGGTAGTATGCTCATATCTTGATTCTCTAAGAAACAAAATAGTGTAGCCTTATCTACCACCGAAGCCGAGTACATATCCTTAGGGAGTTGTTGTACTCAAGTCCTTTGGATGAAGCAACAACTCTTAGATTATGGAATTAAAGTTGAAACCATACCCCTAAATTGTGACAACACTAATGTTATATGTTTAACAAAAAATCAATCCAACACTCTAGAACCAAACACATAGAAATAAGGCATCATTTCATTAGAGATCATGTCCTTAAAGAAGATATGGTTATAGAGTATGTAGACACCTTAAATCAATTAGCGGACATATTTACAAAACCTTTAGACAAAGAGTGTTTTTGGTCCCTTAGGAGAGAGTTAGGTCTAGCTAGCCTATCTTGACCTTTTAGGACCTCTTTGTGCTTAAAATTGCTTGATCTTGTGAAATTGCATGTTTGTGTGTTGTAACTCTTGAAAATATCCATGCCTATAGCTAGGGGGAGTATGATTCTATTCAAATATGCTTAGAACTGTTCATTCATCATTTGTATTCCTTTAGGAGGTGTTAAAATCGAGCCTATGGTTGTTCTTTAGGCCTAAAATGTATTTCTGGGCTTAGGGTATCGATACGGCCCTACGCGTATCGATACGAGCACTTCATTAGGTTCCTAGAATACTTTTTGCTGTAAACGGGTATCGATACGATTAAACCCGTTTCGATACGAGCATCAATAGTTTCGATACAGATTGCATCCGTTTCGATACGATCCTTCAACGGGCATTTTTATGGGAATTACTCTTTTACCCCCGTATCGATACACCCTCAGGCGTATCGATACGCGATTGTGCAGACATCTTTAATTTTGGCATTTAAAGTCTCCAACTTTTACCAAAACTAAAATTCTCAGAACCCTAAAAACCCTAGCCGTTTTTAGCCTATATATAGGCTCTTCCTCCCTCATATTTTCACACCACAACTCAAAAACTTCAAGAGGGTTTCAAATCAAGCAAAAGCTCTAAGGGTTTTCTCATCAATTTGGTGCTAGGCTTTTCTTCATTCTTCTTTAATCGCTATCAAGGTAAAACCCTTTCTTTTCTTTTTTTTTTATTTTGTTTTGTTTTTTATTTTGTTTTCATCTTTCTAACAAAATTTCATCTTTCAAAATTTCTTCTTCAAATTTTATTTTGCAAAATTTTTTTTTACCTTGACTTTTGATTTCTCAATGACTTGAATGAAAGAATCTAAATGCATACACTTGTTTTCTAGTTCATGGCACCATCTAGGAAGAGATCTCGTGTTACTCAAACCAGTGAATCATCTAATCCCGGAGAGGGTGCTCGTCCAAATTACACCCAAATCTATGAACATTCCTTTGAAACCACCGGAGCTCTCAACTATTTTCGTCAATTCGAAAACTACAAGATTTGTCCGGAAAGGGTAATATCTATTCCTTTTCTTGACTCAGAGAGATTCAAATTTGAATATCTCCCTTTGCTTCAACGTTGGAATTTTATGGATTTTCTCTCCATTCCCGGGTTTTATTTTCGTCTTTTGGTTTTAATCTTTTATGCTAATGCCAAATGTTGTGCTAATCGTAATGGGGTTGTTACCGGAGTTAGTTCCTATCTCATGGGGAAGAAAATCCTTCTTGATGTAAAATCTATATGTGAAGTTTTTAAGTTGGAGGATGAAGGCCTTGATGATGAGAATGCTTTAGGCCATGTTCTTTGTGGTTCCGTCACCGCCCTCAATGCTCAAGATCGGATCCTCCATTTGATGGTCTCTTGGTGGTTTAGGCCTTCCGGAGGAAAGTACTCTACCATACGTCAAGTGGATGACTTTTGGATTCGTTGCTTCTGTGAGAGAAAACGTACAAACCTTGCTCGTATCATGTTTGCGAAGATTGTTTATCTTGTGCAACATCGCCACACCTCTCTTGTCACCTCCTTCACCTATGGTACGACCCTAAGCTATTTCTTTTTGAAAAAGGATATTGATTGCTCGTATGACTTCCCAACTCCCCTCACCGATCCTATTGATGAACGCTCTCTTGCACGAGGTAAGTTCCATTATGTTAATGGTAGTTGGTTACGTCTTTCCGAGCTACCACCCGAGGCTGCGGCACAATTGGAAAATCCTCAAGGTGATCAAGTTCCTCAAGCTCCTCCACCTCCTCCTCAACCTTCCATGGATGCTCTTATGACCTTCCTTAATGAGCAATTCACGGGGTTGCGCACGGATATGGCGAATCGTCTAACCTCTCTTGAAACAAGCCTTGAAACAAGGATGACAAACGTGGAGAATCGTCTAACCTCTTTTGAAGGCGGCCATAACTCCTTGACTATTTCTCTCTCCGCCTTCCATGATGAGTGGCGTAATAGCATGAGGAATGATGATCCAATTGAAGATGAAGATGAAGATGATGATGATGAAGAAGGCGATGATGATGCCTAGTAGCTTCTCCTTGCATTTCATGCATATCATCTAGGATGTTTTTATTTATGCACCTTTGTTTCATGTTCTTAGGACTAAGTTTGTTTTACTTTAAGCCTATGCTTTGATTTTCTGTTTTGTTGGATTTTTAAAGTTAATGTTATGCTTTATTTTGAGCATAATGATATTTATGTTGCCTATTTATACCTTTGCCTATGTTATGCACTTTACTTTGTCTCATTTTTTTGATCTAACAAAAAGGGGAAGAGGGAAGCTCACAAGCTCACAACACTTAAATTTTTTTTGATTTTCAACTTAAAAGTTACCTAGCTCATATTAAGGGGGAGTAAATTTTGCAAAGTTTTTCAAAGTGTCAAAAATTTTAAGTTTTAGTTTTGTTATATCAAAAAGGGGGAGATTGTGAAACATATGCTTGATTTTGATATAATTAAATCATTAAGGATCAAATTGAAAAACTTAAAATTGTTTTATAAGTCCCTTAATAAGTTTTAAATCACCAACACTTTAAAACTGATTTGAAAAACTCAAACTCAAAATATTTTCTAAGTGTTCCAAGGCCAAACTATTGAAAATCGTCCAGGTGTATCGATACGCTTCCAGCCGTATCGATACTTTTTTTTACAAAATTGGCTACTGGAGGAATTCGTTTCGATACACCCTTAACCGTATCGAAACACCGTATCGAAACAGATTCAATCTGTATCGATACGCTTCTTTGTAAAGTCTGAAAGAGTTTGAATGGTGTACCGATACGGCTTCACCCGTATCGATACGGTTTTTAACGAATTTTTAATTCAGATTGTTTTAAATGCTTTCGACCGTTGGTGTCAGTTGTTAGGTAACCAAATTTTAAATTGGTAGTTAACCCGTATCGATACGGCAAACCCTCGTATCGAAACGGAAACTTCCAGTGAGCTAAGTTGAGAAAAAGGTATCGATACGGTCTTAGTCGTTTCGATACCTCGTATCGATACGCCTACGTGCGTTTCGATACCCCCTATTTATTATGTACAACGGCTCTTTATTTTATGAGACAGGTATCAATACGGCTCCCCGTGTACCGATACAGATAGCTGCTAAAGTGCATTTATGGTGGAAAGAGAGGGTTTTAACGGCTCTATTCAATTCCCCAACCACCCAAACGGCTAGAATTAATAGAGGAGGTATAAATTAAAGCTCTTTGAAGGCTAACAACAACTATTGCATAAAAGAAAAACATTCAAGCAAAAATCCAACCTCAAGTGTGCTAAATTTACAATCTCTTGTAATTCCCAAATTGTGTTGTATTCAATTCTTATTCTACCTTCAAATTTGGGTTGAGTGTTGTATTTCTAGGGACAAATTTGTATTTGAGAGATATACTTCTTGTCCAATTTCTTCTTTGATTATTGGTGAGGGTTTGGTCAAATTTTGGTTGAAAATTTCACCGGTTGTGTAAAGGTTGCCTCCTAAGCCTTGAAAAGGGGAAGAACAAATAGTGAATTGTTGAAATCCTTAGTGGTAGCTAAGGTAGTGGATGTAGAGCTCATTTGGAACTTGAACCACTCTAAAATCCTTTGTTCTTCATTTTTAAATTGCCCTTTCACTCCACAAAGTTTTTAAATCCCAATTCACCCTCTCTTGGTCTTGATCATTCAATCGATCCACTCAACAAAATGTTAATGCAAAACAAATGGCATCGAAGTACAGAATAAAGAGGGATACCACAGTGAAAGAACTTGAGGAGGAGATACTTAGTGGTGCTTTTGAGGGAGACGAGTTGAGAGCTAGTGTTCTTCTTTTCATTGTTGGTGTTTTTATAAGTCCAAATGCGAACTTTATGCCTTCCTCGGAACATTTGCGGTTGTTGTGCCCAGATGGTTTGAAGGGAAATCTCAATTGGTGCAAATATGCATACCAGAGGTTACTTGATGGAGTAGAGAAGTGGAAAGTTCGTGGTGGTTTGGCATACATGACCGGATGCATCGCGATATTAGAGGTAATATATGTTTAAAAGTATGTTTTGTTCGAACGTAGTAGTTGTTTCATAGGATTGAGTTTATTGAGTTTTATTATAATGTTTTGATTAATAATAAATGTAGGTGAGTTTTTTTTATTTTTGGAGTGGAGTCGCAAGCAGAAGAGTTGCTGCCACTGATGGTCGCGGTCGCATACATGCATGGGGCAACAAGAAGGAAGTAAGGAAGATTGTAAACAGCCTCAAGGAATAAAGACATCCAAAAAAACCCAAGGTAAGTGGGTTAAACGATTTGGTATTATATAGGATGTTGTGGTTATATGAAATGATCTACTGATGATGTTTGCAAGTACTTGGGTATGATGATGAGAAAGTGGAAGGGGAAGAAGGGGATCGAAAGAATGGAACAAATGATGTTGTTATGGAGATGCTGCAGATTGTACTGTTAGAGTTGGGTGGAATAAAAGATAGTTTGCAAGCCCGTGTGGAGAAGGAAAAAGAATTCGAAGAGAGTATAAGGGAATCGAAGGAGGAATGCAAGAATTTAAATGTCAACATGATAGAATTGCAGAAGTCGTTGAGGAAATCTAATGGAGAACTTGTTGTTGTTGTTCAAGAAGAAGAAGAAGTGGTTGACAAAGGGCAAGTCAGAGTGTCTGATCCGAACAAAGGACTTGATATTTACGAGGACCCAATGATGGACGACGATGTCGAGTGGTTGAATGAAGAATCTGTTGCTGTCCCGAAAACAAAGGAAAAGGTATAAGCATTATAAGTTACTTTGATCAATGTTTCATCAAGTTAAGGTATGATATTATTGTTGTTGATATTGTTTGTGTTAACTTGTAGGGCAAGACAATAGCAGTAGCTACTGCAAAGGTTAGTGGCAAAGGAATAAGAGTAGGAATCACAACTTAGAACATGAATAAAGTCAGCCATTGAATGAAGTTTGATGTGGACAATGTTTGGTTAAAAGTAGGATATGTTTAGAACATTATATGTTGTGTTTGATTACTAAGGTTATAGACAAATATGGGTGAAATTCGTATGTTATTCAAACTAATTGTAGGGGTTGAATAATTACTGAGGTTTTCTAATAAAACTTAATTCGTTGAACGTGCAATACTTATTTGTGTTATTAAATATTGTACAACAAATGTGTAAGCATTACAGATACTGGCAGAGAGCGCCAACTTTATGGTTACATGCCTGCCAAAGAGGACATAGACAACTTCAACCGCCATTCTCAAGGTTTTCTCTATCATCAGTTTCTTCTTTTATACAAGATGAACTTCTGCTCATACTAATGCATACATGTTTTGTTCATTAGGCAACAATAGGGTCAGATATGAGATTCGATCATATGCAGAGATAGTTGGTCAGCACCAACGAGAGGCTGGTTCAAGTGCCATGGGTGGCAGAGGGGATGAAGGTCGTTTCCCTGGGCAAGGGTGAGGAGGATTGACGAGGCGCCATTATTTTACTTTCATTTTTTTATTTCAATATGTATTTGAAAAACTTTGGAATACATTTTATTTGTTTCCTAAATATACTTCATCTTTAGTTTTCATATGATTCTTCTGTCGTAAACCAAATGTTAATTTTCAACTCATAAGGTTGAAGTCCTTCAAATATTTTCGTATCTGCCAAACAAGCACCGAAACCACAAAATGGTGGTTTCGATGCCTCCTTCAAGGTCATCAAATTTTACCATTTTTATTTATCTATATACATAAATTATTGTGTATGTAAATAAATTGTGTATGTACACAATTCCTTACAACAATATCCATTCTCACCCTAACAAAATTTAACATACGCCTCATTCCTGCTCAACCAGAACCGAAACTACGTTTAGGTGGTTTCGATGCCCTTATAAAAACTTGTACGAAAGTATGTTTTTTGGTAGGAATTTGTGTATGTACACATTTCCTTACAAACACATTAGACATTTCGAGGAACCATGAAAAAATTATGTAATAAAAAAGGTATACACCATTTGCTCTTACAAAGTTGTACCATTTTGTGTATATTTGCTACTAATAATCGTATATACACTCATCCTAATAAAACTTGTACCAAAGTATGCTTTTCGGTAAGATATTGTGTATGTACACATTTCTGTAGAAGTACAAGAGCCATTTCAACCTTCATGAAACGTGTTATAAAAATGGTATATATTGTTTTCTCGTTCAATTTTTTTCTGAATTGTGTACATTTGCTATTAATATGCGTATATACCCAAATCTTTACAAAACTTGTACCAAAGTAGGCTTTACGGGTAAGAATTTGTGTATGTACACATTTCCTTACAAGTACAAGAGCCATTTTCAACCTTCCTGAAACTGTGTAATAAATAAGGTATATAACATTTCCTCTTACAAATTTGTACCAATTTGTGTACAATGGGTACTAATACGTGTATATACACAAATCCTTACAAAACTTTTATCAAAGTATGCTTTTCGGGTAAGAAATTGTGTATGTACACGTTTCCTACAAGTACATGAGCCATTTTCAACCTTCGTAACAATGTAATAAATAAGGTATATACCGTTTCCTCTTACAAATTTGTTATAATTTGTGTACATTTTGTCCTAATAAGTGTATATGCACAAATCTTAACAAAACTTGTAACAAAGTATGCTTTTCGGGTAAGAATTTCTGTATGTACACATTTCCTTACAAGTACAAGTCTATTTTCAACCTTCGTGAAACCGTGTAATAGTAATGATATATACATTTTCCTCTTACAAATTTGTACCAATTTCTGTATATTTGCTAGTAATATATGTATATACACATTTCCTTACAAATATTGTACCAAAGTATTCTTTTAGGTAAAAATTTGTGTATGTACACATTTCTTACACGTACATGATCCATTTTGAACGTTCGTGCATGTGTAATAAAAAGGTATATAAATTCTTCTATTACAAAATTGTACCAATTTGTGTACCACTTCATGTAACAATTTGTGTACTGCTTTTTACCCGGTAAACAATGCATCTTTGTAATAAAAAAAAGTATATACATTCTTCTATTACAAAATTATACCAATTTGTGTACCGCTTTTTACCTGGTAAACAGGTTTGCCGTTTTTTAGCTTGTATTTAAAGGTTGTTCCTTAAAACTCTTTTTTTCAAGGACACGAAACCGCCGGCTTTTGACAAGCCTGTATACGATGACGATCTTTTCGATGGATTGCGAGGGATCAAGAGCTCTTCTGCTAAATCGGCTGCGGTACAGAGACGGTGATTAATCGCATGTGAAACCTATTCAACCTTTTCTTTTGTTGAAACATATGTAATCATCATTAATATTTAACTATCGTAATCCACACAGCACTTAAATTAAGGCATTACCGACTTATTAAAAAGATTTTAATCATTTCCAATAATTAGTGATCATTTCTAGCAATTTTTAACCCAAGGTATCAAAATTCCTATGTAAGTTTCGTGATATGCCAAGATTCCCATCAAACTTTATGATTGATATGCGCAACAAATGATTAATGAATTAGCCTAAAGAAGAACACATTTCAACAAGTCATAGCCTCACAGTCCCACATATACAACGTTAAATTCACGTTTTATTCATGGTAGACAAGTGTTCATTTTAAAATCTGATTCTTTTATATTAATTATTTAATTTAATGATGTTATTTATCATGAAATTTTATTTATGTCTATCTGCACATAAATTATAAACAAAAACTGACTAAAGATATCTATTTTTAAAAATATTTATGGATTCATTACTAACTACAATTTGCTGTCCTCTTGGATGTCACTATTCTCCTTTACATCGTTATGAGTTTTGACAATACTACCTACCTCGCTTATTTTACATTTATTCAATATTCATTTTCATATCATATAATTTATGAGTTATGCATATATTTGTGTGTTCGTGTTATATCGCATTAGACTATTATTCAATCTATGATGGTAATAGATATGGATGTTTATGGGTCGGATTTTTGGCCGATCCGTACCAGACTTAAAAATTTAACACATCTATTCAAATTCGACCCGATCGGTCATTTTATGATGTTTCACTCAACTCGAACCTGAATTCTAGAGTAAAAATTCGAATCTAACCCGATCCGACCTGACATAAATAAAATGATTATTTTTTTCATTATTATTCGATAAAATATAGAACTAATTGAAAATATAGAAATAAAGAGGGAGCATTATAATAGTTATTCTATTTTTATTAGACAAAATAAGGAGATAATTGAAATATATATATAAAGAGAGGGTCATTGTAGTAATTATACCTAAATATTTAAAATAACATTAAACTATTATTTTCGGTCGGTTTTGGGTCGGGTATTTTTCACCTTAAAACCAAACTCGACCCGACCTTATCCTAAAAAAAAACCTCGACCCGAACCCAAAATTTTCTTTAAAGAACCCTACCCTATATGTTGAGTTCGAGTGGAATCCATCAGGTGTAGGTCAAATGGCCGTCCTTAACGACAGATACATATATATTTTACATTCTTTAAATAATTTTTTTTTGAAAAAATAATCATAATATTAAATCATTATTGGAAGATACGTATGTGTCATAAGAGTATGGGTAGATATGTATTATTTCCTCCAAGCTAAGGAAATAATGGCTTTGAAGCTTCTCCCAAACGAGTCCGATTCATTATATCATACTCATAGTACATACCAATGCTTTTAAATTAAAAAAAAGAAGATATATTTTTAAAACTTATTTTAGTATCTGATGAATCTAAATCATTGTCCTGTTTTCTTCAATAATGTTTGCCCTCATCAACTCCAGTGTATTCTGCAGTGTCAACAATCAAGAACGGTATTAGCCTCTGTTCCGTGTAGGGAAAAACTTATCAAAATTTGTGTTAAACATATACCCGAATCAAACAGAGTAATGTAGCTTTTAATCGTAGGTTTTGGGCATCCTGTCACTTCCGCAAACAACAAATTTCAGCTTCTCATACCTGTGATCATCATCAAGATTGAGAGCACACTCTCCTTGTTCCAATTTAAGATACTAAGCTCATGGCCTCTGAAAAAGAATGGAAATACTAGATGCTTACCATTCAGCATAATCTCCTGCTGCTATTGGTACTATTGCAGATGAATGAACTCTTCCAAATTCCCTTGTTTTCTGTTTCATTGCCTTTTCCTTGGAATTCTCAACTGTTCTCCACTAGTCTTCATTAGTTTCTCCGAAAATGGAAATGCTTTTGAAAAGTTGATATACACATAATTTGTCCAGAATTTACCTGCACTTGTAGTTTTTCTGAGTGAGAATTGGTTGGTTAAACTTATTCCATTTCTGCCATTTTCTTTCTTTAGCTTCTTTGTTTTAGCCTCTTCCACTGATTGAATAGCGAATGCAGCGGCAGCAACTGCGGCTTCGCGTGACCCTTGTTTCGGCCGACTATCTTCGCTGTTTCCACGGGAGAACTGCTTCTGGAACCAGTTCTGTTTTCTGACAGAAATATAATTCAACATAAATGCCAATATGGATATATGTCCCATACTTGTATACGTCATGTATTTACAAGATTACTCATAAGCCTATCAATCGCGAAATTCTGATCCAATTAATCTGAATATATATGCAAAAGACTAGAATAAGATTGCTTCACACTTGAATAAGACTTACAAATTCTAGAAAGAAAAAGAAACGGTGAAAGATGCAGGCATACCTGCTTTGCTTGATTTGATTTTCCATTTTCAGACAAGGAGAACTCCCCTGTTGTGTATTTGTATAAAAATGTGTGATTGGCAAAGAGAACTTGCTAACAACAGCTTTTTATAGTTTCTTACACGGAAAAGGAGAAGTGAGTTAAGTCAAATTCACAAAAGCTAAGTTGACTTTCTTGCATGCATGCACATTTTTTCTACAAGAAGAGAAAATTAATCATGTCGGACGCATATTTATATCTAATACTAACTCATATTCGACTTCGGGGTAATATTAATTGATTCGAGCTTTAACATATGGGACAAAGAAATAAAGAAGGGACCAAATTCATATTCTCTTTCCTTTTGCAGCTACATATATTCCTTTTGCCTCCATCACCGTTGAATAGAAAGGAATGGAATCTAGGTGTCGGCATGGTTTGAAACCAAAATCAAATCCCACATCGTTAATTCTCATCATCATCTCACAAAACTGATTTTCTTTTTCAATGCTATACATTCCGAAACAAATGATGCATGCGTTTTTATTGATAGAACGCGTACGATTGATATTCGTGTCCGATGTATATTTATATAAAAATTCTAGGTAGAGAGCAGGGGTAATGTTAGGATTTTTTTGAATAAGTCGAATGAATTTTTATTATAATTATAGAAGATATTATAATTACAATGTATTTAGAAAAGAAAATAATATGACTAGTCTATTTAAATTTTCTACAACCCAAAAACAAGAAAAAGTAAAAATCTTTTATGGAGGTAAGTATACTATCAAAATTCAGAAGTTTCCTAAATTTCTTTGTCTCTATCCAATCGGGAGTCATAACTGATGAAAAGGAGTGGTGAGTGATCCAAACTATCAGGCAAAATGTTCCGCTACCCAGGACTGGTTTCATCAGCAAACAACCATCAACCGAGTGGGGATCTAACTTTTCGTGACCACCGGTAAAATCATAATTAGGAACTAATGCCGATTAAAAACTCTATGCGAGCAACGATCGATTGCTAGGGTATGTTGAATCATACCACAAGGACAAATGAAACAAAACCACAAAAATAAAGAAAACATGTCACAAGGACAGAGAAAACGCGTGCCATAAAGGCAGAGATTCTTATTAGAAAATAAAAAAAAGAAAATAATAAACAGCAACGATCGACAACCAATAGCTAGCTGATTGTCGATCCCCGATCAACACAGAAAAATTGAAAATACTCGCAGGCGGCGCAGGTTGTTAGAGAGAAAAAATTAAGGTTATTTTTAGGGTTAGGCGACGCCTATTTGGATAATGCCAAGAATCAGAAGTTAAGTGACCGAAATTAAAAATAAAAAGTTTAAGGGTACAAAAAAACCCTTGAACTTAAAAAAATCAATTAAGCCGTTAATTTTTTTTGCACCCATTTAAGCCCTTGAACCAAGCTTTTCAATTAATTTTGACTATCAAATCTTGATAGTTTTTTGAATCTGTTGGTGCAGTGCGTTGTGTCACAATGTCTCGGCTTGACATTTTCAAAAATATATTTTATTTTAAAATTTGTTTAAAAGTTCTAAAAATTATAAAAAAGGGTATAAATAAAAAAAATATTTTTTGAACAAATATGTAAAAGAACAAGATACAACTGTAGTGGATTATGTGCCAGTAATATCTATAGATTTTTTTTTTCAAAATTTAATGATCAAAGGGCTTAATTAATTCAATTTTTTGGTTCAAGAGCTTAATTGAGTGCAAAAAAAAAAAAGTTTAGGGGCTTAATTAATTTTTTTCTTCCAAAAGTTCAAAGACTTTTTACACCCAACCCTAAAAAGAAAAAAATATTGAAAAATTTTATCAATAGAATTCGATTCACTAACTTCAAGTAAAATAAACTTAATATCTTGTTCACACTTTACTACTAAGACAACACCCACTCTATAATATCAAAATAAAAAAATATAAATTAAAATTTTGCGAGGCAAAATTAAAAAGAATTGACCGTAAAGGTGAACTATGAGGTCTGGCCTCTGCCAGCTCCTATGTAGCTTCACCCATAGTAGAGAGTCTAATACGAGAAGTAAAGATCTTTTTAAGTTGTAAATTTTTTTATCTTTATTTATGCAACTTGTTAAAGATACACGATGAGTTCTCGAACGATCCCTTCTTAAAAATTTTAAATTCTTATGTAAATTATATATATATATATATATATATATATATATATATATATATATATATATTAAATAATTTAATTTTATATTTTCGAAAATTTGAAAATTTCGCATATCTAATTTTTAATATAGTAATTTAAAATTTTATACTCTTCACATAAGCGAAGAATCTCTCCTGCCGAAAAGCTTGTTTTTCCAGTTGTTTAAATCCCATTTTCAAATACTCTTTTTTTTTATTGCTTGATAACTTTAACCTATCTTTATATATATTAATGACAACAAACTCTATGAAAAAGAGAGTAGAATATAAGTACAGGCTGAGGCTCAGCATCGACTTCAGTTAATTAAACTTATAGCTGGTAATAATAATATTATTAAAAAAATGGTTTATAATTAAACAAAGGCTTAATGCATATTTTACACTTAATGTTTATTTGTTTTCCTAACTTGGTACCTAATGTTTTTTCGAGCACAAGTGCTCTATAACATTGTAAAACCTAAATTGATTTCGATATAACAAATTGTATAAGGACTTACTTGTAAATACAATAAACTTTTAAGTATTTCAAAGACTCACAAATTGACAAGCCTTTTTGAACCAAATGATCTTTCAAGACAAATCCTTTTAAGTGTTCAAGTTTTTCTAAGTGTTTTTCAAGCCAAAATACAACTTGACGCCTAAGCGTATCGATACTCTTATAGCATATCGATACGATTTTTGGCTACTGAAATTTCAATTAACCATAGCGTACCGATACGGTTTTGCCCGTATCGATACGATATTCATCTGTGCAAACTATTTAGGCATAGCGTACCGATACGGTCTCTTACCGTATCGATGTGATATTCATCTGGGCAAGCTATTTAGGCATAGCATATCGATACAGTCTCTTACCGTATCGATACGATCCCGATGATATTAGCAGATCTTTATATTAAATGATTCAAACGTTGGTTGTTAGTTATTGGAATCCTAAATTTTTAAACGGTCGTTGAACCGTATCGATACGCCTAGATAGCGTACCGATATGCTTTTTGTCAAAACACAAATTAGGATTCCTGTGAGAGAAAACCGTATCAATACGACATTTTCGTATCGATACGCCCCTTATATCCGTACTAATACGCCCTTCTCGCGTATTGATACACCCTTGTTTTCAGTCACAACGACTCTTTCCTCTTTGAGATAGGTACCGATACGGTCCCGAGGGTACTGATACGTTGTTCAGTTGATGAGCTTTTATTGCGGGAAAAATGCAGCACAACGGCTAGATTAATGACCTCAACCACCCAAACGGCTACAATTCAATGCAAGGGTATAAAAACAAGTCTCCAAAGCTACAACAACAACTATTGAATATTCAAGCAACATCCAAGCAATTATTCCAAATCCTTGAGCTTATAGAGTCAACTTTGTGTACCCAACTTGTAAAATTTTCATTATCTATCTTTCTTTCAAGTTTGGGGAGTGTTTGTTTGTAATTGGGCAATTCATTAGTCTTGTTGTTGTGTGTAAAAGTGTCTATCGCAATGTAGTGCAAGTGTACACGATGTAAGTAGTAAAGTGATACGGAAGTATCGAATATTGTCTCAACAGGGACTGGGCTAATAGCTTCACCTTGAATTACTGCACGAAGGTAAAAAGAATAGTTTAAATTGTTGTCACGAAAATAATAAAGAGAACTGGAAAATAAGATTAAAATAATCAAGATAGAGAGAATGGGCTGGTATTGAATTGCTCAGTAGTGTAGGTGTTGCAAAGTCTAGGAATATCTGTTCTGTCATCGTCCCTGTCGTGGCAGCACCCGTCGCGGCAGCGGTCTGTTGTGAGTCGCGGCAGCGATCACACAACTCTATACTTCAAGCTTGGCAAGAATCCCTGCTGTGCCTTGGCCTATCCCTAGGTCCAAGTATGTCGATGAACACGTCTTTGATGATACCTCCCGGCGTGAATCGAAGGATGAACACCGATGTTGTTGAATTCTTCCTTAGCCACTTAACCTCGTCCTATCCCTAGGTCCGAGATAGTTCAACTATAAACTAGAGAACCCGCACTTATTCTTTTCATATATTTAACTCTCCCGATATTAAATAAATAGATAACCTCACAATGCTCTCTCGATACTCTTGCAAGATGTTAACAACCAGAATAAGTGAACTTGAAGTTTATTTTATTGAACAGAAAATTCCTAAAACAAATGCAATCCTTGCAACTACTTTACAAGTCAACCCGTGGCCCTAGGGGGAATTTAGAACATGTTGAGAAGGGGAAAACGGCTAGGGTTTTGGAAAGAAGACTAGAGATAGATGATGTCCCCTCCTAGGTCGAATTACATGCCTTTGTATAGGCCTTGGGTTCAAGTTTTCTAATATGGAAAGAATACAAGTTTAAACTAAAGTACAACTCTATTAAAGACTAAATCTTCAGAGAATATATCTTTAATTCATCATTCCTTCTTGCTTGGGTTTTCTTCCTTGAACTTTGGGCTTGGCCTTCATTCTGATCTAGGGCTTGGAAAAATATGAGGGTAATCCACGAAAGACCGACATAATTTTCTCTTTCTGTCGAGGCCCACTTTACTTCTTCTCCTTACTATCGCTGTCCTCCTTAGCTACCACGGCAGCGGCCATGGCAACACCGTCCTCCTCGTCTGCACATCCAGTTTCAGCTCTGCTGCATCACTGCCCAGCGTCTGCTTCTTCATCTGCTACAGCAGCTACCTGCGAAAGTAACCAATATTAGTAGAAACTGTGCCATTTAATATATTTGTGATGTATAACTGAAATCTAACCTAAATGCAATGAATTATGCTTGAATGCAATAGAAATATGGGTTAAATAGGGGGTAAATTATAGAACTTTTACACACTCAACACACCCCCAAACTCAAGTTTTTGCTTGCACCCAAGCAATTCAGACCTAAAGGAACAGTACAATATTTTTGTTTGGCTTAAAACAATGAACTTTCCCCTACCTTCCCTTCATTCCCTATTATGAGCAACACCTTGTCACATAATTCAGGATTTGTCCAGAACCTTGCTATAATCCTCGTGCAGTGTGTGCATGCTTGTGAATAGTTATATGCCAAGACTCCCTTAGTTTCACTAGAATATTTAGCTTATGACTTGAATTTTTATGCCAAAGTTCATCTTTTAGGAGGCAATTCTTAGGCTCCTTTAGTTTTTATTCAGACTCGATTTTATTTTCTCAAGCTTAAGTTTGACTAGAGCCGGTTTCGGGCACCTCTAGTTTTATTGAGTCTATTTTTCTAAACTTCTTTTCTTAGAGCCAGTGTTAGGCACCTCTAGGGGCTATTCAAGTGCTAAGCTTCGTATTCTAGTTTACTAATAGAGCTCTAGGCAATATAACAGTCACAAATAGTGTTTAAGTTTAAGAACTATAGAAAGGCTCTAAACTGCTCCTAAAACTATCCTAAAGGCACTGCCACGACAGAAGCTGTCACGGCAGGTAAGTTTAGTTCAAAGACTTAAGCCAAATTTTCATTTCATTTTTTAAGCGAAAATAAACTGAGTAAAGGACACAATTTTTAAACTTAAACGACTCCATTAATGGAGGGATGCCACCCCCAAACTCAAGGGTTGCATTGCCCTCAATGCAAATGACACTTAAAAGAAAATAAAAAGTACATCACAAAATATTAAAAGGCAGACAACAATATAAGGTAAGAAACTTAAATTTTAGGCGCTGTCGTCGCTGCTGCTGCTCAGTCGAATCTGTCGGCGGGCAGGGGCCTTCTTGGCTAGTTGGCGGATGGGGAGGCAGATGTATTCTTCGTTTTGGCCTCCCTTGGAGGTTGAATACGGGTAGGAGAGATGTAAGGTGGTTTCTCCACTACCTGTACCTCGGAGCTGCTGCTGCAGCTACTGCTGCTACTGCTGCTACTGCCGCTGCCGCTATCTGTCTTGTTCTTGTCTGCCACTGTTTTCTACCGCTTTACCGGTGTGAACTCTTTGGAAAAATTCCTCTTGACAGAGGGTTCGTTATCGGATTCCTCCCAAATTGAGGAAGAGGAGAAACCGGCTATGAATGCATGAAGTTCTTCTGAAGGCATCCTTCTCTTGGTTCCTCGGGCAGAGGTGTCGGCTACGCGGTTGCCGCCGGCAGCTGTTGTGGTAGGGGTCGGTGTGGACGCTGCAGATGGCGTCTTGGGCGTGGCAGCAGGTGTAGGGTTATGGGCAGGGGTGGTGGCAGCAAAATACTGGTTTGGGAAGGTAGGAAATACAACATCAGGGAAATTAAGAGAGGTTTGAATGAATTGTACCGTGGCTGTGGTGAAATCCCTGATGAAACTCATGAGGTCGATCTGTCGTTCCTCCATTTTTTGTATGGCAGCAAGGATCTGGAAGGAGGTGTCGGCCGGAGGTGCTGCTGCTGTAGGTTGCCTGGGTTCTGTGGCAGCAGGCTCAGTGTCGGTTGGTTCTGTCAGCTCTGCTGCTGTGGCAGTAGGGTCGAAAGACGACAGCGGGGTGGCAGTAGTGAGTTCCATCAAGCTGAGTATGTTTCGCTTAGTCTCTCCCTTCTCTTGGACTCGTAAATCGGTGGCAGCTTCTGGTATATGATGGCCGCGACAGAGGGCGATGATGAGATAGGGGAAGAAGAGTGGTCCTATCGGCCGGTGTGCACATTCCAATATACTCTCTCGGATGTAGCTGCCAACGTTAATAGGCCTCTCATGTAGAATAGAATGAATGAGGGCTAACCTGGGTTGGTCTATGGTTGTATTGTTCGAGGATGGCATGATTCGCTTTTTGATGAAGGTGTTCCAAAATTTGGCCTCCGGGGTGAGTTGAACTCTCTTCACCGTTCTCAGGTTTTTCGGATTAATGTTCCATTGGGTACCTTTGTCCGTGAGCTCTGCCATGATAGCGTCATAGGCAACAGGGTCTAAGCTATCAAGAAATTACTGGTGGCCATCTTCGTTGCTGCCCACATAAAATCCATAGAGAGTGTTGATGTATTCTGGCTCGAAGGGCACCTCTCTCCCTCTGACTTTGACTGCTGTCGCTTTCCTGCTGCTGATGGCAGCATAGAAATCTCGGACTAGAGACACATTCATCTCCTCTAGTTGTTCTACGAATATCTGCCACTGTAGAGCCTTGATTTTCCTAGCTATAAATGGCTGCAGTCCCAGGTTCCCCTCCTTGGAAGTGTAAATAAAGCCCTTCTCTTCCCACATGTCACGAATCTGGAAGGATCGTGGGGTTGATGCTGCCGGGGCATAGCCTGAAGCAGCACTTCTGCGGGTGTTTCTAGAAGACATGGTTGCAAGGATTGTGTAAGAAAAAATGAAAGCAAGTAAAAATTCTAGAGAATACAAGTAAGAAGAGTAGAAGTGAGTGAAAAATGAATAGTGAAACGGGGTTTATATGAAGGAGAGTTTGCTGCCTGTTGGAGCTGTAACGGCAGACGCGAATAACGAGGCCAGCTGTTATGCGATTTCTGACGCGTCTGTCACGCGTTTCCGTGTCTGTTATGCATTTGCGTGTCTGTCGCGACAGCGTGCTGACAGGCTGTATTTTCCGCGTCTGTCACGGCAGCTGTAACGACATGCTCCAAAGTTGGGCTTTTTGGGCTGATGGTGGGCTGAATTCACTTCTCTTCTTCTTCTTGTCTCCTTTATTTCCTAAAAACAATAAAAATAAAGACGTTATAAAATAATTCTAATTTCCTAATATATAAATAATAAAAATAAAATTTAGGTTAAATTAGGGATGTCAGGTGGGGCATCTCCTAAGGTAACCACTTCCTGCATTCTTTGAGCTTCAGTCCCCTGATAATGCTTCAATCATTGTCCATTGACTTTGAATTGGTGCCCGTGTTTTAAAGATCTGATCGTGATGGCACCATGGGGAAAAACCTGCACCACTTGGAATGGGCCAGACCATCTAGATTTCAGCTTCCCTGGGAAGAGTTTCAACCTAGAGTTAAATAGCAACACAAGTTGCACTGGGCAGAACTGTCGTGGCAACAACTTCTTGTCATGCCACTCCTTGGTCTTGTCTTTGTAGATTCTTGCGTTGTCATAGGCCATTGTTCGAATTTCTTCAATTTCGTTCAGATCAAGTAGCCTTTTCTGCCCTGCTTTTTCCAAGTCCATATTAACTGCCTTGATTGCCCGGTATGCTTTGTGCTCAATCTCGACAGGTAAATGACACGTTTTCCCGTAAATCAACCGATAGGGGGACATTCCCAATGGAGTTTTGAACGCTGTCCTATATGCCCATAATGCATCATTGAGGTGTAGAGACCAGTCCTTCCGAGTTGGCTTAACCATCTTTTCAAGAATGTTCTTGACCTCTCTGTTGGATATTTCAGCCTGTCTATTGGTCTGAGGGTGGTATGCTGTTGCAATCCGATTATTGACACCATACTTTTTTAAGGCAGCATCTATAACCCTATTGTCAAAATGCCTCCCTTCATCACTGATTATCGCCTTAGGGATGCCGAATCTTGAAAAAATGTTTTTATGCAAACACCTTTGAACCGTCTTGGCATCGTTTTTCTGAGTGGCGATTGCTTCAACCCGCTTGGACACATAATCCACTGCCAGGAGGATATATAAGTTCCCACATGAAGTTGGGAATGGTCCCATAAAATCTATCTCCCAAACGTCGAAGATCTCGACTTCAAGAATATTTTGCAGTAGAATCTCGTGTCTTCTTGAGATGTTTCCAGTCCGTTGACACTTGTCACAGTTCTTGTAGAATATTTGAGCATCTTTGTATAGTGACGGCCAATAGAATCCCGACTGCAAAACCTTGGCAGCAGTTTTATTACCTCCTAAGTTTCCTCCATACTGTGAAGCATGACAGTGATGACGTATGTCTTCATGTTCATCTTGTGGTACACATCTCCTTATAACCTGATCTGCACAAATTTTGAAAAGAAGAGGTTCGTCCCAATAATAATGCTTAACATCATTTTGGAACCTCTTTCTAGCTTGATAATTAAGGTCAGGAGGAGTTATCCCGCTAACTAAAAAATTAACGAAATCAGCATACCAGGGGAGTTCAGAAGACTTACTTGCCGCCATGGCTGTCGCGGCAGTGATTGTGGCAGAAAACAGCTGCTCATCAGGGAAGGTCTCCAGTATGTTTGTCTCATCTGCGGGCATACTCTTTCCCTTCTCCAACCTTGACAAGTGATCTGCAACTTGATTCTCTGTTCCCTTTTTGTCCTTGATTTCAAGGTCGAACTCTTGCAGTAGTAGAATCCAACGTATCAGTCGAGGTTTTGCATCCTTTTTGGTGAACAGATACTTCAATGCAGAGTGGTCTATGTGGACTATGACCTTCGTCCCAAGTATATAAGAACGAAACTTGTCAATGGAGAATACCACAGCTAATAGTTCCTTCTCTGCGGTGGTGTAGTTCACTTGGGTGTCGTTTAGTGTTTTGCTGGCATAGTATATTACATGGAAAAGTTTGTCTTTCCTCTGCCCAAGTGCTACCCCGACAGCATAGTCACTAGCATCACACATGATCTCAAACGGCAGTGTCCAATCTGGTGGCTATACTATTGGGGCTGTTACCAGATTTTCTTTTAGAACCTTGAATGCCTCAGTACATTCAGTGTTAAAGTCGAAGGGACGGTTCTGCTCCAGAAGATGACATAAGGGCTTGGTGATCTTTGAAAAGTTTGCGATGAACCTCCGATAAAAACCATCATGTCCTAAGAAACTTCTGATTCCCTTGACTGTGGTGGGTGTTGGCAGCTTTTCTATCACTTCTATTTTGGCTCTGTCGACTTCTATGCCACAACAGCTAATTTTATGGCCAAGGACTATCCCTTCATCCACCATGAAGTGACACTTTTCCCAGTTCAATACCAAGTTTGCTTTTTCACATCTCTCGAGCACCTTCTGTAGGTTGCCTAGGAAGTTTTCAAAGTTGTCTCCAAAGACTGAACAGTCATCCATAAATATTTCTAGGAAATCTTCCACCATATCGGAGAATATTGCCATCATGCACCTTTGAAAGGTGGCTGGTGCATTACAAAGTCCAAAAGGCATTCTCCTAAAAGCATAAGTTCCGTAAGGGCATGTGAACGTCGTTTTTTCTTGATCTTCCGGTGCAATGGCTATTTGATTGTAACCTGAGTAACCATCAAGAAAACAATAGTAAGGTTTACCCGCTAATCTATCAAGCATTTGATTAATAAAGGGTAAAGGAAAGTGGTCCTTCCGGGTAGCTTTGTTAAGCTTCTGGTAGTCCATACAAACCCTCCAACTGGTCACAGTCCTGGTTGGGATTAGCTCGTTTTCTTCGTTAGTTACCACGGTCATTCCTCCTTTTTTAGGAACGCACTACACCGGGCTCACCCACTTGCTATCCGAGATGGCGTAGATTATTCCAGTATCTAGCCATTTGATTATCTCTTTACGCACCACTTCTTGCATAGCATGGTTCAGACGTCTTTGTGCATTAATGGTCGGCTTATGATCATCCTCTAAAAGAATTTTATGCATATATAATGCCGGACGGATGCCTTGGATATCAGCTATTGTCAATCCAATAGCCTTCTTGTGCTACTGCAGCATCTCTATCAGCTGCTGTTTCCTGTTCCTGCATCAACTTGGAAGAGATGATTACGGGCAACATATCATTTAAACCAAGGAAAACATATTTTAGCAGCCCCGACAGGGGCTTAAAGTCTATAACAGGGGGCTCAACAGTTGATGGCTTTTGAATTACATGGTTATCCGAGGTATAATTTAAAGGTTCGAACAACTTACCTGGACGATTGCCTATCCAATTTACCTCTTGATCTTTAGTATCAGATGTATCAGATTCTGAGGCGCTGCTGTCGTCGGTGCTGTCATGACAGTCTTCTAAGTGGCTGCCGAGGCAGTGACCAATTTTTATGTCGTGGCAGCCCGACCTGATGCAGGGTTGGTCAAGGGTAACATCAGTGATAACCTTGCATTCTTCTTCTGCGTCAGCATGTTTCATTGCTTGGAGAACATTCAACTTGATTTCTTGATCATTCACTCTCATGGCGAGTTCTCCTTTTTCCACATCAATCAGTGATCTTCCTGTGGCTAAGAAGGGTCGCCCCAGGATGATTGGTGCGTTTTCATCTGCTTCACAATCTAAGACAAGAAAGTCAACAGGAAAAATAAACTTATCCACTCTTACCAGAATATCTTCAAATTTTCCTTTTGGATGAACGTAAGAGCGGTCTGCCAGCTGCAGTAATACTGTTGTGGGCTGAGCTTTTCCAATACCTAATTTCTGAAAAACAGATTTGGGCATTAAATTTATACTAGCACCAAGATCACAAAGTGCCTTACCCACAAATTTGTCTCCGATTACGCATGGTATGATGAAGCTCCCAGGATCCTTCTTCTTCTGGGGTGGATGCTTGTGCAGAATACTCATGCATCCTTCTGTTATCTTAACCGTTTCAAATTCCCCAAGTCTGGATTTCTTCGACATGGCATCTTTGAGGAATTTGGCATAACCAGACATCTCCCTAACGATATCTAACAGCGGAATGTTGATATGAACCTGCTTAAAAATATCATAAATCTTCTTAAGCTGTGATTCATGTTTCAATTTCTGTAACCGTTGAGGAAATGGAGGTGGGGGACGATAATCAGCAATGCTTCCTTCCCACTGCTTATGGATCGGAGGAGGTTTAGGTTCATCATCTTTCTCCTCTGTCCCTTCTGCTGTCATGACATGCTCGTCGGCAGCAGGCTGTTTGTTGCCTGTCAGGGCAGCTTCCTCGACAGTCGACTCCAAGGCTGGTTTCTTAACTGATTCAGCTTCCTTTTCAGGCCCTGGTAGTTTCTTCCCACTCCTAGTAATGATGGCTTTACACTGCTCATGTGTGGGTTGTCTAGCGTTTTCAGTATCGCTAGGAAATCCTCAATTCTGCCTTGGTTTAATATGCTGGGAAACCTGACCCATCTGTGTCTCTAATGATTTCAGAGTGGCTTCATGATTAGTCATCCACATCTCTGTTTTATCCATGAATATTTCAGTCTTCTTGACAAAGTGATTCATGTTCTCTATGTAAGTTCTTGTTTGAGACATAAACGTAGCCATAGTCTGTTCCAGTATACTAGTTGTGGCAGCTGGTGGCTGTTGCTGCTGCTGCTGCGGTTGCTGCCGAGTCAGCAATCTAGGTCCTCCCTGGTTCTGTGTATTTTGTGCTTGAGGATTTAGGGCATTATTACGATTGCTCCAAGAGACTTTGGGATCCTTTCTCCAGTTGGGATTGTAGTTGTTGGAGTTATAATCTGCTTATTGTAGTTCCCAACATACATCCCTTCTTCTATTTGTAATGGACATTCCTCCAGACTGTGATTTCCTTTACAAGTTTCGCATACCTCTTCCACAGAGTAGACAGATTGTGAATCTTCTTTCAAGAGCTTTTTCATTGCCTTAGTGAGATATGCCACCTGTGATTTTATTGAACTGTCGGCCTTATAATCTTTTACAGCTAGAACCCGTTTACCCCCTCTTCTTGCTGTCGGAAACTGTTCCTCATTCTTCGCCAGATTTTTCAATACTACCATTGCCTCATATGGGTCTTTGTCCAGCAGTAATCCATTTGTTGCTGAATCAATTTTGATACGAGTTTGTAAATTGGCAGAATTATAGAATTTAGTTACCTGGTTCCAAACGGGGAATCCATGCATCGGGCAATTCCTTAGAAGAGTGGTAAATCTATCCTAGGCCTCGTGCATTGGCTCGTCATCTTCCTGTTGAAAAGTAGCAATTTTGTTACGTAATCGCTCAGATAAGTGTGAAGGATTAAAACGAGACAAAAATTCACGGGTTAAATCTGCCCAAGTTCGAATTGAACCCGTCGTAAGTTTATTCCACCAAGTCTTTGCCCTGTCCCTCAATGAATGAGGAAATAACCGAAGCCTCAGTATCTCCGGATTAACTCCTGGTAGTCTAAACGAACCACATATTTCCTGGAACGTTTTCAGATGCTCCCTAGCATCCTCTGTAGCAGCACCACTAAATTGGCCAGCATTGTTGATCATGCTGAACATAACATGTTTCAGCTCAAAGTTGTCAACATCTATGTCTGGCAGGGTTGTCTCTAGTTCTACATGATCATTGAGCATGTAGTCTCGGAATGACCGGCGTGCGGCAGCGGCATGAGGGTCGGTAGGTGGATCGTTCCCTCCATCTCCGGTAGGGTAAAGTTATGTTGCTAGTCCCCGGCAACGGCGCCAAAAACTTGTTGCCTGTAAAAGTGTCTATCGCAATGTAGTGCAAGTGTACACGACGTAAGTAGTAAAGTGATACGGAAGTATCGAATATTGTCTCCACAAGGACTGGGCTAATAGCTTCACCTTGAATTACTGCACGAAGGTAAAAAGAATAGTTTAAATTGTTGTCACAAAAATAATAAATAGAACTGGAAAATAAGATTAAAATAATCAAGATAGAGAGAATGGGCTGGTATTGAATTGCTCAGTAGTGTAGGTGTTGTAAAGTCTAGGAATATCTGTTCTGTCGTCGTCCATGTCGTGGCAGCACCCGTCGCGGCAGCGGTCTGTTGTGAGTCGCGGCAGCGATCACACAACTCTATACTTCAAGCTTGGAAAGAATCCCTGATGTGCCTTGGCCTATCTCTAGGTCCAAATTTGTCGATGAACACGTCTTTGATGATACCTCCCGACGTGAATCGAAGGATGAACACCGATGTTGTTGAATTCTTCATTAGCCACTTAACCTCGTCCTATCCCTAGGTCCGAGATAGTTCAACTATAAACTAGAGAACCCGCACTTATTCCTTTCATATACTTAACTCTCCTGATATTAAGTAAATAGATAACCTCACAATGCTCTCACGATACTCTTGCAAGATGTTAACAACAAGAATAAGAGAACTTGAAGTTTATTTTATTGAACAGAAAATTCCTAAAACAAAAGCAATCCTTGCAACTACTTTACAAATCAACCCATGGCCCTAGGGGGAATTTAGAACATGTTGAGAAGGGGAAAACGGCTAGGGTTTTGGAAAGAAGGCTAGAGATAGATGATGTCCCCTCCTAGGTCAAATTACATGCCTTTATATAGGCATTGGGTTCAAGTTTTCTAATATGGCAAGAATACAAGTTTAAACTAAAGTACAACTCTATTAAAGACTAAATCTTCAAAGAATATATCTTTAATTCGTCCTTCCTTCTTGCTTGGGTTTTCTTCCTTGAACTTTGGGCTTGGCCTTCATTCTGATCTAGGGCTTGGAAAAATATGAGGGTAATCCACGACAGACCGACATAATTTTCTCTTTCTGTCGAGGCCCACTTTGCTTCTTCTCCTTACTATTGCTGTCGTCCTTGGCTGCCACGGCAGCGGCCATGGCAGCATCATCCTCCTCGTCTGCACATCCAGTTCCAGCTCTGCTGCATCACTGCCCAGCGTCTGCTTCTCCATCTACTACAACAGCTACCTGCGAAAGCAACCAATTTCAGTAGAAACTGTGACATTTAATATATTTGTGATGTATAACTGAAATCTAACCTAAATGCAATGAATTATGCTTGAATGCAACAGAAATATGGGTTAAATAGGGGGTAAATTATAGAACTTTTACACACTCAACACTTGTGAGAGATAAATTTCAGATTGCCCATTCTTCTTTGTAATTGTGAGTGAATTTGATTAAGCTTTGGGGTAGAAAGCTTAATCGGTTTGTAAGGTTGCCTCCTAATCTGAAAAAAGAGGAAGAATCAATAGTGAATTGGTTGAAAATCCTTAGTGGGAGCTAAGGTAGTGGATGTAGAGCTTGTTAGAAGCTTGAACCACTCTAAATTATCTTGTCTCAAATTTTCATTTGTTCCTTTACTCCCTTTAAATTTTTAATTTCCAATTCACCCCCTCTTTGCCATTTGCAATTGTGTGATCAACTCAACAATTGGTATCAGAGCTACACTTATTGGAAGGATTACAACCCTCTTGAGTCGATTCTTGGAGAGTTTGATCAACAAATAGAAGCAATGGCATCTACCTCCGGCAACAACTACGAGTCACAATCTATCACGAAGCGTCTTTACTTCAATGGGGGGTAACTATCCCTATTAGAAGAATAGGACAAAGCTCTTCATCAAATCTAATGATTATCTTATATGGGATGTTGTGGAAGATGGCCCAACCATTCCCTTTAAGAGAACCGATGAAGGGAGACTCGTTCCAAAGCCGAAGCACGAAATGACCAATGAAGAACGAAAAAAAGCTTCAAATCAATGACAAAGCTCTACACATGATCTTTTATGCTCTTGGACCGGATATGTATTCGAAGATGTCTTCGTGTACAAGTGCTAAGGAGGTGTGGAACAAGTTAGAGACCACATGTGAAGGAACCAACGACGTCAAGGAGACCAAGATTGGGATCCTTAACTATAGCTACGAGAGTTTCAAGATGGAGCCCGAGGAAAGCGTTACACAGATGTTCGATCGCTTCTCGGTCATCGTAAATGGTCTCAAGGGCCTCAGTGAGACCATTCCTGAAGACAAGCTAGTCCGGAAGCTCTTCTATTCTCTCTCGGATTCACGGGAAGGAAAAAGAACCGCAATCATCAAGGCCAAGAACTTGAAGACCTTAAAGCTCGATGAGTTGGTGGGATCTCTTCTCACTCATGAGATCATGAAAGAAAGGAAGAAAAGAAGAAAAGAAGAGAGAAGAGAGAAGAGTAGATGAGAAGAAGCAAGGAACTGCTCTCAAAGCTTCACATGAAGAGAGTGATTCTAGCTTAGATGAGGAGGAAGAAGAATTGGCTATGATAGCCTAGAAATTCGCTCGGTTCATGAAGTCCAATCGGGGAAGATAGTTCCATAGAAGAGGAGACTTCAAGAACAAGAACAAAGAGGAAGAGAAGGATCAACTCAAAAGGAAGAGCTTCGGGAAGAAGAAGAAGCTCAAGGCAAACATTGTTACTTGGAGTGATGAGGAGTCATTCGAAGAGGATCAAGCAGTTGCCAACCTTTGTCTCATGATTTTTGAGGAGGATCCAAAGGTAACCTCTAACTCATCTGCCTTAGATTTCACTTTTGATGAACTTCATGATGCATATGATGAGTTACAAGAGGTGTATGATGAGTTGGTTGAAAATACAAAAAAATGGTTTTGAAAAACAAGCGAATGATTTCGGTTTTAAGAGCTCAAAATGATTCACTTTCCAAGACCAACTCGGAACTTGAAAAAAGGTTTTGCTTTTATAAAATTCCTCAAATGAATTTGAAAAAAAATCTATTGATTTGAATAACCTTATTGAAAAATACCATGTTTATCACTACGAGGAGATGGATAAACTAAAAGCTTCTCTTAACACCATTGGGAAAAATATTTTTGAAAAAGGATATTCTTCAAAAACCCAATATGTAAAGAGAAATTTTAATAACTACAAACAAAGAAGCTCTCATAGGCATCCTAGAGGTAAAAGAGTTAGAAGTGTGTGGGTTCCTAAGGAACTTGTAATTTTTAACAATATTAATGCTATTTATTCTTGGATTCCTAAGGGAACCAAGTATTTGGGAGCTAACTCACATGGACCCAAAATGATTTGGGTACCAAAAATCAAGAACTAATCTTTGTTTGTAGGGGAGCATTGCTACAAGGCCAAAGCTTCAAGTCAAAACACATGGTACCTTGATAGTGGATGCTCAAGACACATGACCGGTGACAAGAGTAGATTCTTGGATCTAAAGCCTAAAAGTGTTGGAGTGGTGACTTTCAGTGACAACTCCAAAGGCCATATTGAAGGAATGGGCTCCATTGGTAATCACTCTTCAATCTTAATTGAAAATGTTCTTTACATCAACGATCTAAAACATAATTTGTTGAGCATTAGTCAATTTTGTGATAAAGACTTTAATGTTCTTTTTGATGTTAATGGTTGCAAGATAATGAACATTGAAACTAATAGGACTATGCTCATAGGTCATCGCATAGGTAATATATATATGGTGTATTTAGATGATGTAAACATTTCAAATGCAGCTAAAGATGAACATGATTCATGCTTATGGCATAGGAAACTAGGACATGCTAGCATGAGTGTCTTAGAGAAATTGGTTTCCCAAGATCTAGTTAGAGGTTTACCCAAGATAAAATTTTCATTAGATAAAATTTGTGATGCATGTGCCAAGGGTAAACATAAAAGAACCACATTTAAACCTATTAACGATGTTTAAACTAGTAGGGTATTACAATTGATCTATATGAACCTCTTTGGGCCAATTAGGACAATTAGTTTGGGTAGAAAATCATATGCTTTTGTGCTTGTTGATGATTTCTCTAGATACACTTGGGTTCTCTTTTTAAGTACTAAAGATGAGACTTTAGAAAAATTCATCACATTTTAAAAAATCACTCAAAATGACATTGGTCAAAGTATTTCCCATATTATAAGTGACCATGGAATCAAATTTCAAAATCTAGGTTTTGATGATTTTTTAATGAAAATGGTATAATCCATAATTTTTCCGCACCTCACACTCCTCAACAAAATGGGGTAATTGAGAGGAAAAATCGAACTTTAGAAGAAATGGCTAGAACCATGCTTTGTGAAAACAATTTACCCAAGTATTTTTGGGCGGAAGCCACAAACACTTCTTGCTATATTATTAATAAAGTAATGATTAGGCCACTTTTAAAGAAAACCCCCTATGAGATTTTAAAATCTAAAAAGCCTAACATTAGTTATTTTCATCCTTTTGGATGTAAGTGCTTTGTTTTAAACAATTGAAAAGATAATTTGGTTAAATTTGATGCAAAAGTGATGAAGCTATTTTCTTAGGATATTCTTCAAACTCTAAAGCTTATCGAGTCTTTAACAACATAACCTTAATTGTAGAAGAGTCAATTCATGTGGTTTTCGATGATAACCTCCTTCCGAGGAAGGATTCTTGTGATGATGATGATGTAGGAATCATCAAAGGTAATGATGGTGGACAATCATCAAAGGTGGATGAAGTTCCAACCAAAGAGGAAGACGCACAAGATCCTCCCATAGAAGCCTTGAAGGACATGAACCTTGGCGAAAAGGAAGTGAGGTACCCAAGAGAACTCAACAATCTCAAAGATGGTGAAATCTTTGGTGATCCATCCGAGGGGGTAACCACTAGATCCTTTCTTAAACTTATGAATAATATTATAACACCCCAAAATCTAGTCTAGTGGAATTGGGTCATGGATATTGGAAATCTCACACCGATAAAGTCTAAATATTGTATCGACTCTGACCTAGTAGTCAATTATATCGACATGAGACTATACTTGAGTCACTTTATTGAACATGGACTTTGATTAATAGTATCGAAACCGTTTAATGGCTATATTGCGAAAATCGGGAGTTTGGGGACAAAATCATAAAGTGTTGAGAGTTGAGGGACTAACCTTGCGATTAGCCCCTCCTCAATTAATTCTCCCATATGTGGGATGATTTGGTGAAATTAATTCATCTTAAGAAAAGCTTATTAATTGTGAAATAAAAGAAAAGAGATATCAAAAGACTTAGCCGATTCTAAGCTAAGCACACACCTCCATTGAAGATGAACCTAAGCTTAGTTTTTCTTTGATTTATTGATATCGAATCGTTGTTATCATTAGGGTAAGCTATATTCCTCAATTAATCATCAGATTCCATGGATGTATCAAGCCTAATCTCAAGCTAGGGTTTTGACCATCCATGGATAATCCATTGTTGTTGTTTATACTGAATTCGAATATCGATTTTGATATCATTATATTAATTTTGATATCATAATATCAATCCTAATAATCTCCCTATTCATTTTCTATCTCAAGAAGTGGAGAGAGAGGTTTCACCATCTCCATCGAAAGCTAGAAACAAGGGCGTTGTCATCTGAGAGTCGTACGAGCATCGGATATCAAGGTGAGTGTAGTCGGAGTCTTGGGATTAGGTGACGAGCCTTCCCGAATTCATTATGGTCGATTTCGATCAAACAAGTAACATTTCTTTTAAGAAAGTTGCATCAGATTGTTAAACAAAACTATTGGTAAGCATCGATAAGTTTGGTAATGAACACCAAACATAGTTATTGGCATCATCATTGTGCATTGTTATCAATATAGTTATTGTTATTGAAACATTGTAAATGACCAATCGAATATTGAAATTGACATTGAAATCATGAAATATTGATATTGAGACATGTTTACTACTAATAACATTGAGGGCATTGGTTATTAGAATTATCATTGAATATTGAATATGGATATTGTCACTGGAACCTTGGATTTTAACAGCCTTTGGATACAATTGGCATGCCATAGAATTCATAAGCTCATTGTACGGGTGGACTATGGTCCTAAGGCTATAGCCTATATTGATTTGGCGAGGCGTAGTAATTTGCGTATCCACTATCTTGATTCAATCTAAGGGTTAATAATGAATTTGATGTGTTGAACATTGTATATTGAAACATGATATTGATAAGCATGAGAATATGTACATGTGTCACTCATTGATATTTATATTGTCTATTACTACCTCACAAGTCACTACAAGCCAAGAGTAATGTATTTTGACTTTATGAACTCTTAAGAAGGTGGCAAAGTAGTTGAACTAGTCTTTTATGCCCTTTTTGTTATTTCTATAATGTGCATAAATTGAAAAGATTTTAAAGGCCTAATTATGACTTTTGGTTTGGTTAAAAATTGGCAAAAATGGCATATGTGGCTCACATAGGTGAAAACCTAGTAAACGATTTTGAATGATCATACAATTTGGTATACTAGTAGTTTTTAGCATTGAAATATTGTGTGTAAAGTTTCATTTCATTTGAACACTTTTTGGTAGGTCAATTCGATTAAAAACTAGCAAAAATCCACCATTACAGGCCAAGCCGTATTGAGACGGGGCAATGGCGTATCGATACGGTTAAGCATAATTGAACCTAAGGAACAAGGGGTATCGATACGGTTAAGCATAATTGAACCTAAGGAACAAGGCGTATTGATACGGTTTGAAGCTGTATCAAAACGTTTTTCCACTGGAATTCCTTGTTTCGATACGGGCTTAACCTGTACCGAAACGGGTCAAAAGTCAAAGTCAATTGCATCAAAGGACACCTAAATTATCGGATTTACAATTTAGTCCTTAAATCTTGTAATAGTTATGAATTGGTCCTAAATGATTAATTGTTGTTTCATAAAGAGTAAATTCGATTAAGGTGTATATTCGATAATGTTTTATTATTATAACATTGTTCATATGTTGTTTATTGATTGAAATTTTATCGTACCGATTATTGTACTATTTATAGGTAGCACCTTCTGACTCGGTTCTCGACCAGGCCGAGAAAGGGGTGTTACATTTGTGGTATCAGAGCTAGAGTTTAGTCGATTCTAGGACTAAACCGAAGTTTATTGCATTGTTATTGTGTTACTTTGCCGCTCAGAAGTTATATATTATGACTTGTCGATTAGTCCGATCTTTTATATAGATATATCTCAAACCAACGAAGCTCATATTATTAAGCTTGCCATCGGCTCCTCGACTCATGGCGAGGAGATAAGAGGAGTAGACCCCCCAAGTCTTCCGAACCCTCAAAACCCTTCTGTTCAAAATGATGAGCATGTGGCACCTACTGCTCAGGCTGAATGTTACAGAAACATGTCCGACATGTTTAAACAATTTATGACTACTATGAAAGCTGAGCTATTTGTGCAACCAATCGCTCTTGCTGTCCAACATGCTCAAGCACATATTGATAAGCTATCTCAGTATCGAGCTTATACCTTTACCGGCCAAGATGATAGTCCTAAAGTTGTCGAGTATTGGTTGGATAACACTCTACGGATTTTGAACAAGCAGTTGCAATGCTTGGACGAGCACAAACTCGAGTGTGCCCTCGCGTTGGTGGCTTACGAGGCACTACATTGGTGAGACACTACTACTTTGATAGTCTCCGAGGATACTATAACTTGGGACTTCTTTCTTAAAGAATTCCGGAAGAAGTACATCAGTGAGTTCTATCTCACTGAAAGGTGAAATATCTTTCTCCATCTCAAGCAAGGCAGACAGCTGATCAAGCAGTACATCCATGTCTTTTGTAAGTATTGTAGATACGGTGTTGAATACATCAAGAAGGAGGAAGAGAAATGCCGAATGGTCATTATAGGGCCCAATGATAAGTTACGCCCTATGTTTACTACACTGAGCATCGTTGATATTCAAGACCTAGTGAACCGAGTTAAGGCCACCGAAGATGCACAGAGAGCTAACCGAGCCGATAGGTTCGGTAAATCTGAGAAGAGGTTTAGGGATGATTCTCGACCTCCCAAATGGAACCAGAAAGGAAAATATCAAGGCCCTAAGTAGAATGTTTATCCGCAGCCCTCCCGTTCTGGAAATATTGATAGGCCTTAGTCTGTGACACAATCCTTTGCTAAGGCAGCCTCTATTGATAGCACCGGAGGTACGAATAGGAGCAACCAACATCCAACTTGCAATTATTGCCAGAACAAGCATCCAGCGGGTCAATGACGTAAGCAAACTAGAGCTTGTTATTATTGTGGTGAGCAAGGTCACTTTATTCATGATTATCCACTGAATGCAACCAAGTCTACTGTCATCCCGACTACTGTTGCCTCCCCTACTCAATCCTTTCGAGGTAAGAAAACAAAGCAAGGATCATCGGGAACCTTTGGGAGATCGAGTGGTCTGGGGAAATCATTCAACAAGCAAGACACGAAATGTAACCCCCTCGACCCGGCCTAGCCACCCGACCGTATCGAGTGGGCTACACAGGACTAATTGAAGAAAAATCCGAATATTTCCCTCCAACTAGCAACCCTAAACGCGTTGATTAATATCTTTTGTAAATGCTCGAATTAACCTTATGTTTAAGAACACGCATCAGAAAAAAGAACAATAAAACCAACATCGATTCGAACAAAAGAGCAACTAGGGACCAAAATGCAAAACTAGCATAATATAGGGATCTATGATGCAATTAAGGTGATCTTTGTATAATTAAATCCATTTCATGCTTCTGTGATGAAATGCAACATAAAACATGCACAATTGAAAACAACACAAAACTATGACCAAAACACAAGAAAAATAACTTTAAAGATGCCTTTAACCAAGTTCCAACAACCCCTATGTCTCAAAGGGAGTTAAATCTTAGGCAACGAAGATGGTTGGAGTTTCTTAAGGATTATGATCTGAGGATCGAGTAACATCCTGGAAAGGCCAATATTGTGGTCGATGCTTTGAGTAAGAAGGTAGTTGTTGAGGTGAGAGCGATGTTTGCTCGCTTGAGTTTATCACATGATGGTGGGTTTATAGCCGAGTTGTAGGTGAAACCTTCCTTGATTCATCTAATCAAGGAGAAGCAGTTGCTAGATGATTCGTTGGTGTCTTATGTTCAGGATATAGCTGACGGTAATTCAATAGACTTCTGTTTCAATGATGATGGAGTTTTGTGTTTCAAAAGTTGAATAGTTGTGCTGGAAGATATTGAGTTGATGCACACTATTTTGACTGGAGCTCATAGCAGTCCTTTTGCTATGCATCCTGGTAGTACTAAGATGTATCGTTGTTTGAAGGATGAGTACTATTGGGTGGGGTTGGAAAAGGATGTTGCTGACTTTGTAAGCAAGTGTATAGTTTGCCAGCGCGTGAAAGTTGAGCATCAGTTTCCTTCTGGTCTGTTACAACCTTTGAGGATACCATAGTGGAAATGGGAAAGGATTACGATGGATTTTGTGTTCGATCTACCTTTGACGCCATCTAAAAAAATTCCATCTGGGTGATTGTGGATCGTCTTACGAAGTGTGCACGTTTCTTGGATGTGCATACTACGTATACGTTGGATAAGTTAGCGAAGTTCTATATTGTTGAGATTGTGCGTTTGCATGGTGTTCCTAAGTCCACAGTGTCAGATAGAGATCCAAGGTTTACAGCGAGGTTTTGGGTATGTTTACATCAAGCGCTGGGTACACGTTTGAATTTCAGCACTTCATATCATCCGCAGACGGATGGACAATCAGAACGAGTTATCCAGGTGCTGGAGGATATGTTACGATGTTGTGTGATAGATTTCCATGGTTCTTGGGAAAGACATCTACCCTTGGTTGAGTTTGACTAGAATAACAGTTTTCAAGCGAGTATACAAATGGCTTCGTATGAGGCCTTGTATGGGAGAAAGTGTAGAACGCCTATTTTCTGGGCTGAAGCGGGGCAAAAGTTGGTTTCCTTGCCGAATATGCTTAAGAGAACAAATGAGAAACTGAAACTTATATGTGAACGATTGAAAGCTGCATCGAATCGTCAGAAGTCTTACGCAAATATAAAGCGTAGGGAAATTGAGTTTGCGGTTGGAGATCGCGTGTTCCTAAAGGTATAGCCTCGGAAGAAGGTGACGAGGTTCGGACGTAAGAGTAAGCTTAGTCCGAGGTTTATTGAGTCTTATGAGGTTGTGGAGCGAGTTGGTCATGTGGCTTATCGATTGAGGTTGCCTCCCGTCATGGAAAAGATCCATGATGTGTTTCATGTTTCGATGTTGCGAAGGTCTAAATCGGATCCATCTCATGTGATTCCAGTTGAGGAGATTGAGTTGAATCCGGATTTATCCTATGATGAGGAACCAGTGAGAATTTTGGATTCGAGTAGTAAAGTTCTTCGTGGAAAGACAATTGAGTTTGTGAAGGTGTTGTGGCGACACCAAGGAGTTGAGGAGGCCACATGAGAAGCAAGGCAGACATGTTGAGACAGTTTCTGCATCTTTTTCCTTCAAGTGAAATTTTGAGTACGAAATTTCCTAAGTAGGGGAGAGTTGTAACGCCCATGTTTTGAGCTTAGGTGTTTTGCGTGTCGGGTTAGGCCAGTGGAACCGGTAATCAGTTGTTCCAATCAATAAAAGATGGTTTAGTGAAATAAAGGTTCAGAATGGGATAAAAATAAGATAAAAATTCCTAAAATCATATAAAATTACATTTAAGAGGTTGGTTAAATCAATTTTCCAAAACAAGTTTTGGGAAGTATACATTTTGGGCAGTGACCAAAATGTAAAGTTTTAAAACTGTGTTTTTCAAAAAGAGTCAAAATCTTAGAATCTTTAGGAGCTTAATGGCAATTAAGCCTTTTCTCTAATTTTGCATGTGTTTTAAATGATTTATTAAATATTAAAATGGCTTTAATTGATTTAATTAGAAAGGTAGTTAGTTTAATTCAAACATTTAGAAAAGATATTAAGCAACACGTTTAGAGTTGGTAATCGGAGGGAAATATCCTGATTTTTCTTCGGTTAGTCCCGTGTGATCCGCTTGATATTTTTTGGTGGCTATGCCGGGTCGAGGGGGTTACATCTGTTGGTATTAGAGCTAGGTTATGCATCTATCGGGAAGGTAGGTGAGGTAAGTTGAGGTGCTTCCTTGATTGTTTGGTGATTTATCCGTTGGTTTCTTTGTACGGTGGTTGATTTTCCATGTTTGGTTGATAACATGATCTGTTGCTATGTTGTTACCGTTGGTTATAAGTTTGTTAAGCAACCCATTGCTAGGTATTGTTGTAAGAAAATGGTTTTGGATAAATACTTGAGCAATTTGGACCCTTGCCTTGCTGGCCTAAACCTTTGTGTGTTATTGTTGTTATGATTGTTAGATTGCTTTTGTCTGTTGCTATGGCGAGACCCCGAGGCAGGCCTAGAGTTGTTCGTCAGGAACCACGGGCTGCAGCTCAGGCTGTTGAGGATCATGTTGAGACTCAGGCTGAGGAGCCAGTTGTTGAGGAGGAGTTGCCCCCACCTCCGCCTGGAGGAGGCGAGGCTGGAGTTGAGGGTGTAGTACCACCAGTTGGTCAGGGTCAGGCCGAGATTGATTTAGCTCAGTTGGTTCAGGCTATTATTGGTACCTTTCAGGCAGCTGTGACTGGTATACGAGCCGTTGCACCACCTCAGGGGGCGGGGACTGGTTTGCCCCTGGAGAGATTCCGTAGTCTGGGCGGAGTTGAGTTTCGCAAATTCTCGTAAGAGCAGCAAGAGGCGTGGCTAGAGAGTACCACACGTATATTGGGCCAGATGGAGCGCTCAGACAGTAAGAAGCTTGGTTGTATCGTTTCTCTGCCTTAGAGAGATGCGTATATCTGGTGGACTACGACTATATTGGTATGCCTGAGGGTGAGATCATGTGGGAGTTCTTCAGATCTACCTTCCGTAAGAAATACTTGGGTCCACGGTTCTTGGATGAGAAGAAGAGGGAGTTTATAGCTCTCGTTCAGGGCAATATGTATGTATATGATTATGAGATAACAATTTGTACGGCTGAGTCGATATGCTCTTGAGTTAGTGCCTAATGAGAAGGAAAGATGCGAGTGCTTCCGTTATGGCTTGGTAAAGGATGTGAAGACATACATGTTAGCTTCTGAGTACGTGTATTTTGATGTTTTGGTCAGCCGATTTGAAGACATCGAGCAAAACTTGGGTTTGTCTTCTCGTGCTAGTGGTTCTAGCTCAGGGAAGAGGCACAACCATTGGGACAGAGGTGATGCCAAGAGGCACAGGGATAATTGGCATCACTATAATCATAAGTGTGGGGGTGGTAACTGTTGTGTGTAAATAAGACTATCGCAAATAGTGCAAGTGTACACGACGCAAGTAGTAAAGTGATACTAGAGTATCGAATATCGTCTCCACAGGGACTGGAAATAACTCTATCCTTGAATTGCTACACAAGAAAAATAAATAGTTTAAATGTTTGTTTGATGTAATCTTGAGAAATAACTGAAATAAAAGATAAGGTGAACAAATTGAGAGAATAGGCCGGTATTGAATTGCTCTGTAGTACAAGTGTTGCACTGTTCAGAGGAACTTCTGTAGTTATGTCGTCGTTTCTGTCACGACAGAGGTCTGTTGATGTCGCGGCAACGACCAATAACTCTGTACTTCAAGCTTGGCAAGAATCCCTGTTATGACTTGTCCTATCCCTAGGTCCAAGTTCTGTTGATGAACACTTCTTGGATGATACCTCCCGGCGTGAATCAAAGGGTGAACACCAATGTTTGTGAATTCTTCTTTAGCCACTTAACCTTGTACTTTTCCCTAAGCCAAGATGGTTTAACCATAAACTTGAAAACGCATATTTACCCCTTTCGTATGCTTAAATCTCCCGATATTAAACAAATGGATAACCTTACAATGCTCTCCCGATGCTCTTATGAGATATTGAAAACCAGAATTAATAAACTTGAAGTTTTTATTACTTGAACATAAAAATCCTAAGAACAATTATAATCCTCACAACTACTTTACAAATCAACCCTTAGCTCTTGGGAAGGTTTAAAACATGGTGAAGAGAGAGAAACGACTAGGGTTTTGGGGGAAGACGGCTAGGAGTGAGATATCCTTCCTTAGGTCGAATTACATGTCTTTATATAGGCCTTGGGTTCATGTTTTCTAATATGGCAAGAATACAAGTTTAAATTATAGTACAACTCTATTGAAGACTAAATCTTCTAAGTAGATGCCTTGAATTCGTCCTCTTTTCTTGTCTTGAGTTTCTTCCTTGAACCTTGGGCATGGCCTTCATTCTGCTTCAGGGCTTAGAAAAATATGGGAGTGATCCACGACAGACCGACTTGAAATCCTCTATTTGTCGAGCCCCACTTCACTTTTCCACCTCAACATTCCACTGTCGTCTTGGTTGCCACGGCAGATGTCACGACAGGTCGTGCTTTTAGACTCCAGCTCCGCTATTCGCCTCTATTCCAATGTTGCCCTAGGTCTGCCGCAGCAGATACATGCAAAAGTAACAAAAAGCAGCAGCAACTGTGCACTTTTATCTAGTTGTGATGTGTATGCAAAAATCTATCCTAAATGCAATGAATCATGCTTGAGTGCAACAAAAATATGGGTAAATTAGGGGTAAAATATAGAACTTTTATGCACTCAACACACACCCAAACTCAAGTTCTTGCTTGTCCTCAAGAAAATACAACCTAACTAAAAATAAAAACTTTTTTTGCTTGGCTTAATTTAGTGAACTTTTATTACCTATAACACATTCACTATCAAGAGTAGTACCTTGTCGGGTGTTTATGGATTTATCTGGAACAATGCTAAAATTCTTGTGCAAGTGTGTGCATGTTTTGTGAACAAATATGTGCCTAGAATTCTATAGTGACCAGAATAGTTATGATACTCACTTGAATTTTATGCAAAATTTCATTTTTTGGAGGCAATTCTTAGGCTCCTTTAGTTTTTTCCGAATTAGACTCAGTATTTTTCTTATTTTCTTATTTTGATTTTACTAGAGCCTGTGTTTGGGCACCTCTAGCTATCTTCCTAGAGCCGGTGTTAGGCACCTCTAGGGGCATTGAGTCTAAGTTTTTCTTTTATTCTTTTCCTAGAGTTAGTGTTAGGCACCTCTAGGGGCAATTCAAGTGGTTAAGCTTTTCCTACTCTAGTTCACTAACAGAAGTCTAGACATCATATAAGTCACAATGGTGTTTTTGAAGTTTAGAACTATAGCAAGGCTCTAAATAATTCTTAAAACATCATGAAGGCACTATCACGACAGAGACTGTCACGAAAGGTAAGTTTAGTTCAAAGACTTAAGCCAAATTATTATTTTAGTCATTTTTTTGACACAAAAATTAACTGAGATGATACACAAATTAAAGACACAACTAAGAAGTTCATTAATAGAGGGATGCCTACCCCCAAACTCAAGAGTTGCATTGCCCTCAATGCATGAAAAACAAAAAAAGGACAACATAAAAAAAAGATAAAATAACAACGAAGACAACAAATATATAAGGTAAGCACTTAAGTTGATGAGCTGTCGTCGTTACTGCTGCTGACGCGGAGCTGCCGGCGGGCAGTGACCTTGGTGGCAGGGGTTGGCTTGGTGCTGGAAGATGGGGAGGCTATCTTCTTTTTGACCTCTCGAGGTTGTTGGACTCGGGTAGGTGAGATGTGTGGGGGGCTGGTCCAGGACCTTGAGGTCGTCATCACTGCTGCTGCTGCTGCCCGATCTGTCGTGGTAGGGCTTTTCAACAGTTTCGTTCAGCTTCTTCCTTTTCATCGGTGGGAAGTCCTTCGATATGTCCCGGACGACAGATGGTTCCGAATCAGAATCGTCCTGCCAGACAGAGGAGCAGAAGAACCCTTCAAAGTATTTTGGGTCGATCTCTGGTAGTGGTTCCTTCTTTTTCTCTCCTCGGGGAGTGGCAGATCTTCTGTCGCCATCTCCGATCCTGGCAGGTGGTGATGTGGAGGCAGCAGTGGGTGTTCTGGGGCTAGCAGCAGGTGTGGGGGCAGCAAAAAGAGATTCTAGAAAGGAGGGGAATTGCACATTGGGAAAATTCAAATCAACCTTTATGAAATTTACTGTGGCAGTCGTAAAATCCCTCATAAATTCCATGAAGCCTAGCTGGCATTCCTCCATCTTCTTCAGCATCTGCAGGATTTGGCTGGAGATGTCTGCCGGTGGTGCGACCGTCATCTGCTCCGGTTCTGCCGTGACAGGTTTAGTGGAGTCAGGTTTTGTTGTTGCTTCTGTCGTGGCAGTGGGGTCCATGTAAGACAGGGGAGTGGCAGCCTTCAATTCCATCAGACTATAGAGGTTCTGATGCGTCCATCCTTTTCCTCGGATTTGTACATCTTCATTGATCTCCGGAACATTGTTGGCTCGACAGAGTGTGGTGATCAGGTACGGAAGAATAGGGGGGCCGTTGGTCAGAGTGCATAGTCGAAAATACCATCAATTATGTACCTACCGAAGTTGATTTTTTTGCTCGTTTAGGATTGAGTGCACGAGGGCTAATCTCTGCCGGTCTACCGTGGTATTATGTGAGGTAGGCATGAGGCGTTTCTTCACGAAATGGTTCCAAATCTTTGCCTGTGGTGTGAGCTGTGTCCTTCGCACGGTCCACTTGTGCTTGGGATCCTCGTTCCATTGTGTGCCTTCCTTCGCCAGTTCTGCCATGACAACATCATAATCTTCCGGCGACCGATGGTTTACGAACCTCCTATGGGCATCTTCCTTCTTGCTGACATAGAGGCCATACAATGTGTTGATGTATGCCGGTTCAAGGGAGATCTCCTTGCCCCTGACAGTTACTGTCATCGCATCTTTGTCGGGGACGGCAGCGTAGAACTCTCAAACTAGGGCGACGTTCATCTCTTCTGGCTGGACAGCGAACATCTGCCATTTGAGTGCGATGATTTCTTGGCGATGAAACTTTCAAGCCCTAATTCTCCCGTCTTTTGGGTGTAAGTGAACCCTCTTTCTTCCTACATCTCTCTCTTTTGGAACGAACCATAGTACCTCTACTCCGAGTCTATTGATGTGAAACGGCTGGGTATTCTGCTTTGGCTGGGTGTGGACACTGCCGTGGCAGAGGTGGAGGCAGCACTCTGTCGGGTTGATCTGGTAGCCATTGCGAGGGAACTGTAGCAAAATAAAAGAAATTCTGAGATCTAATTTCTGGAAAGAAAAGTAGAAAGGATGAGAATGAGATGAAAAATGAAATGAGAGTGGGGGTTTATATAGAACGGGGTTTTCTGCCCGTTGGGACTGTAACGACAGGTGCGAATAACGGAGCCAACTGTCACACAGTTTCCTGATGCGTCTGTCACGCGTTTCCGCGTCTGTTGCGCGTCTGTCGTGACAACTGGTGACAGGTTGTCACGACAAAGTTACCCGTTAGGCTTTTTGGGCTATTCTAAATGCGGTGGGCTAGTTCATTTCTCCTTCTTGCTTTGCTTCCTTTATTTCCTAAAAATAAATAAATAAACTAAATTAAAATCTCATTTCCTAAAAATAATAAATAAATAAATAAAATAAAACTAAGTTAAATTAGGGATGCCTTGAGGGGCATCTCCTAAAGTAACCACTTCCTGCATCCTTAGGGCTTTAGTCCCCTAATAATGCTTGAGCCTTTGTCCATTGACCTTGAATTGGTGTCCATCCTTCATTGATCTGATTGTAATGGCATAATGGGGAAAAACTTGGACAACTTAGAAATGGCCAGTTCACCTAGATTTAAGCTTTCCTGGGAAAAGCTTCAACCTAGAATTGAACAACAGCACCTGCTGCTATGAGCAGAACTATCGTGGAAGCAATTTTTTGTCGTGCCACTTCGTTGTTTTGTCTTTGTAGATCTTGGCGTTATCGTAGGCCATTGCTCGATTTTCTTCAATTTCATTCAAGTCTAGTAGCCTTTTCTGCCCTGCCTTGTCCCAATCCATATTAACTGTCTTGATAGCCCAATATGCTTTATGTTCTATCTCGACAAGTAAATGACAAGTTTTACCATAAATGAGGCGATAAGGTGACATTCCCAATGGTGTCTTGAATGTTGTCCTGTAGGCCCATAGTGCATCATTTAGGTGTAGAGACTAGTCCTTTCGAGTTGGTTTGACCATCTTCTCTAGGATGTTCTTTACTTCTCTATTTGATATCTCTGCCTACCTATTGGTTTAGGGTGATATGCTGTTGCAATTCGGTGCTTTACTCCGTATTTTCTTAGTGCACTAGAAATTACCTTATTGTCGAATTGCCTCCCCTCATCGCTAATTATCACCCTTGAGATGCCAAACCTTGAGAAGATGTGCTTGTGAAGAAATCTTTGCACAGTCTTGGCATCATTCTTTTGAGTGGTGATTGCTTCTACCCACTTAGACACATAGTTTACTGCCAGTAGGATGTATAAATTCCCACAAGATGCTGGGAATGGTCCCATGAAGTCGATTCCTCAAACATCAAAGATTTCGAGATCAAGTATGTTATGCAGTGGCATCTCATTCCTTCTAGATATATTCCCATTCCTTTGGCATTTGTCACAGCTCTTGTAAAAAGCTTATGCATCCTTGAACAGTGTAGGCCAATAGAAACCGGATTGCAGAACCTTGGTAACAATTTTATTTCCTCCCAAGTGTCCTCCATAAGGGGTAGCATGACAGTGGCGAAGCACTTCTTTTTGTTCCTCTTGTGGTATGCATCTCCTGATGATCTGATCTGCATGACGCTTAAAGAGGAGAGGTTCGTCCCAATAATAATGTTTTGCATCATTTTGGAACCTCTTCCTTGCTTGGTAATTAAGCTTAGGAGGAATTAACCCACTTACAATATAATTGACAATGTCAGCATACCAATGGGTTTCAGAAAGCTTACCTACCGCCATGACTGTCGCGGCAGTGCTACTGGCAGGGAACAACTGCTCATCTGGGAAGGTTTCCAGTATGTTGGTCTTGTCTTTCTCTTGATTCCTTCCCATCTCTAGCCTTGACAAGTGATCTGCTACTTGGTTCTATGTCCCCTTTATGTCCTTGATGTCAATGTCAAATTCTTGCACCAGTAGAATCTAACGTATCAATCTTGGTTTGTCATCTCTTTTTGTGGACATATATTTAAGTGCTGAGTGATCTGTATGGACCACCACTTTTGTCCCAAGTATGTAGGATCGAAACTTGTCAATTTCAAACACCACTGCGAGTAGCTCTTTTTCTGTTGTGGTGTAGTTTATCTGGGCATCATTGAGGGTTTTGCTGGCATAGTAGATCACATGGAAGAGTTTCTCCTTCCTCTGCCCTAGTGCTGCCCCGACAGCATAATCACTAGCGTCACACATTATCTCGAATGGTAGGCTCCAGTCTGGTGGTTGCACTATTGGGGATGTTACCAGCTTTTACTTCAATATTCTGAATGCTTCAGTACATTCAGTGTTAAAGTCAAAGGCACGATTCTGTTCCAGCAGGAGGCATAGGGGTTTAATGATTTTTGAGAAGTTGGCAATGAACCTTCGATAAAACCCCGCATGCCCTAAGGAACTTCTTATTCTTTTGACTGTGATGGGTGGCGGTAGCTTTTCAATAACCTCGATTTTGGCTCTGTATACCTCTATGTCGCGGCAGCTAACCTTATGGCCCAACACTATGCCTTTATCCACCATAAAGTGGCATTTTTCTCAGTTTAAAACCAAGTTCGCCTCTTCGCATCTTTCAAGGACCTTCTGTATATTGCCTAAACAACCGTCGAAGCTGTCTCCAAAGACGAACAAGTTGTCCATGAAAATTTCTAGGAAATCCTCCACCATGTCGGAGAATATTGCCATCATGCAAAGTTGAAAGGTTGCAAGTGCGATGCAGAGCCCAAATGGCATTCTTCGAAAGGCATATGTGCTGTATGGGCATGTGAAGGTGGTTTTCTCTTGGTCCTCCGGTGCGATTGCGATTTGGTTATAACCTGAGTAACCATCAAGAAAACAGTAGTAAGGCTTCCCTGCTAATCTACCTAACATTTAATCGATAAAAGGTAAGGGGAAGTGGTCCTTCCGGGTAGCTTTATTAAGCTTCCGGTAGTCCATACAAACCCTCCAACTGGTCACAGTCCTGGTTGGGATTAGTTCATTTTCCTTGTTCGTTACTACGGTTATTCCTCCCTTTTTGGGCACACATTGCACCGGGCTCACTCACTTGCTATCCGAGATGGCATATATTATTCCAACATCAGTCGTCTTTGGGCATTGATTGTCGGCTTATGGTCATCGTCCCAAAGGATCTTATGTATGCATAACGCCGGTCTGATACCTTGGATATCAGCAATGGTCCATCCAATTGCCTTTTTATGTTTCTGTAGCATTTTGATCAGCTGCTGTTCCTGTTCCTGCATCAACTTGGAATAGATGATTACGGGCAACATATCATTTAAACCAAGAAAAACATATTTAAGTTGCCCTGGCAGGGGTTTAAGGTCTAGAACAGGTGGCTGTTCAATGGAAGGCTTTTGGATTACATGTTCATTCGAGGTATAATTCAAAGGCTCGAAGAACTTACCTGGACGGGTGCCTATCCAATTTACCTCCTCAAGACCTTCAGTGTCGGATGATTCTGTGTCTAAGGGGTCACTATCGTCATTGCTGCCGTGACAGTCATCAGGGTGACTGCAGTGGCAGTGACCAAATTTTCTGTCGTGGCAGTTCGACCTGATGCAGGGTTGGTCTAAGATGATTTCCAAATTTGCTTTGCACTCTTCCTCTGCATCAACTTGTTTCATTGCTTGGAGAACACTGAGCTTGATTTGTTGATCATTTACTCTCATCGTCAGTTCTCCTTTTTCTACATCGATCACTGTTCTGCATGTGGCTAGGAAGGGTCGCCCCAGGATGATCGGTGCGTTTTCATCTGCTTCACAATCTAAAACAAGAAAGTCAGCAGAAAAAATAAACTTATCCACTCTTACCAAGATATCTTCGATCTTCCCTTCCGGTTGGACGTAAGAGTGGTTTGCTAGCTGCAACATAACTGTCGTGGGCCTTGCTTGTCCAATACCTAGTATCCGAAATATAGATTTGGGCATTAGATTAATGCTAGCACCAATATCACAAAGTGCCTTACCAACAAACTTGTCTCCAATTATGCATGTTATGATGAAGCTACCATGATCCTTTTTCTTTGGGGGTGGTCTCTTATGGAAGATTGCCATGCATCCTTCTGTCATCATTACTGTTTCAAACTCCCCAAGTCTGGACCTCCTGGACATTGCATCCTTCAGAAACGTTGCATAACCACGCATCTGCTTAATGGCTTCTAACAGCGGGATGTTGATGTGTACTTGCTTGAAGACATCATAGATCTTTTTAAGCTGGTACTCCTGTTTCTGTTTCTTTAGCCGCTGTGGAAAAGGGGGTGGAGGAAGGTAATCTTTAAGGTGTCCTTCACATGGAAGTCGGATCTGAGGAGGCTCAAGATCTTCAGTTTCTTTCTGCTCCTCTGTTCCTTCTGCTGTCGTGGTAGGCGTGACGACAACAGACTGATTTTCTTTTGCCGGAGCAGTGTTCACGGCTGTTGCCTGTTGGGTCAATTCCTTTAGTGTTTCTTTTATGATCGGCCCCTGTAGTTGTTTCCCACTTCTCGTTGTAATTGCTTTGCACTGCTCATGTGTGGGTTTTCTAGTGACCTCAGTATCACAAGGGAATCCTCCGTTCTGTCTTGGGTTGATAAACTGTGACACCTGGCCTATCTGTGTATCTAAGGATTTCAGGGTGGCCTCATGGTTTGTCATTCTCATCCATGTCTTGTCCATGAAGGTCTAAGTTTTCTTGATAAAGTGATCGATGTTTGCCATGTATGCTCCTGTTTGTGACATAAATGTGGCCAGGGTCTACTCTATTATGCTGGTGGTGGTTGCCGGCTGTTGTTGTGGCTGTCGTGACAGAATCATAGGGCCTCCTTGATTCTGGTTGTTCTGAACTGGAGGGTTTAGTGCGTTGTTGGGGTTACTCCATAAAAAATTTTGGGTCCTTCCTCCAGTTTGGGTTGTAGTGGTTGGAGTCATAAGGTTTATTCCTATTGTAGTTCCCAACATACATCCCTTCTTCCAGCTGTAAAGGGCACTCTTATGTACTATGATTTCCACTACAGGTTTCACACACCTCTTCTGCAGAAAGTACAGCCTTAGAATCCTTCCGCTGCAGATTTTCAACTATTTTAGTGAGGTATGCGATCTGAGTTTTGACCGAGTTGTCAGCTTCGTACTCCTTTACAGATATTCCTCGTTTGCCTCCAGTTCGAGCTGTAGGAAATCTCATCGTTCTTTGCTAACTTTTTCAACACTAGCATTGCCTCGTCTGGTTCTTTATCTAGCAATAACCCATTCGCGGCTGAATCTATCCTCAGTCGAGTGTGTGCATTGGCAGCGTTGTAGAATTTCACAACCTGATTCCATACAGGGAATCCATGCATTGGGCAGTTCCGTAAAAGAGTTATAAATCTGTCTCATGCCTCATGCACTGGCTCGTCATCTTCATGTTGAAAAGTAACAATCTCGTTACACAATCTTTCAGATAAATGAGAAGGATTAAAGTGAGAAAGGAATTCATGAGAGAGATCTGCCCAAGTTCTTATTGAACCTGACGTTAATTTATTCCACGAAGTTTTAGCTCTATCTCTCAATGAATGGGAGAATAGTCGAAGCCTCAGTACTTCCAGACTTATTCCTGGTAGCCTTAACGATCAACATATTTTCTAGAACGTTATAAGATGTTCACGAGCGTCCTCAGTAGCAGAACCACCAAATTGGCCAGCAGAATTTATCATGCTGAACATGACAGGTTTCAGTTCGAAGTGTTCAGCTTCCACTTCTAGCAGGGTAGTTTCCAGTTCAACATGGTCGTTATCCATGTAGTCTCAACAGGTCTGTCGTGCTGCTGGGTAAGCGGGCAGCGGCAGATTGTTTTTGGGGTCATTAGGAAGATCCACACCACCCCTGGGGTGGTTGTTGTTGTCATCTTACCTATGGCCTACCCTTCCGTTCACCATTGCTTCTAGTCTCCCCTCAAGATATTTGTTTTGTTCTATCAAGAGTCGGGCTTGGTTCATGAGTTGATATGTGCGTTCAATTTCTGGATCTAATTCATACTCAGGCTCCTTACCACGCCTCGATCTGCGCATAAGCAATAAGAGAAACTTGTGAAAAGCACGGGGAAAATAAAACAACTAAAAACAGAAAATAAAAACAAAAACGAAGTGCAGTAATTAAAAGGTAAAGGTATGTTGCCAGTCCCCGGCAACGACGCCAAAAACTTGTTGCGTGTAAATAAGACTATCGCAGATAGTGCGAGTGTACACGATGCAAGTAGTAAAGTGATACTAGAGTATCGGATATCGTCTCCATAGGGACTGGAAATATCTCTATCCTTGAATTACTGCACAAGAAAAAGAAATAGTTTAAATGTTTGTTTGAAGTAATCTTGAGAAATAACTAAAAGATAAGGTAAATAGATTGAGAGAATATGCCGGTATTGAATTACTCAGTAGTGCAAGTGTTGCACTGTTCCGAGGAGCTTCTGTTGTTATGTTGTCGTTCCTGTCGCGGCAGAGGTCCATTGATGTCGCGGCAGCGACCAACAACTCCGTACTTGAAGCTTGGCAAGAATCCCTGTTATGACTTGTCCTATCCCTAGGTCCAAGTTCTATTGATGAACACTTCTTGGATGATACCTCCCGACGTGAATCAAAGAGTGAACACCAATGTTTGTGAATTCTTCTTTAGCCACTTAACCTTGTACTTATCCCTAAGCCAAGATGGTTTATCCACAAACTAGAAAACGCGTATTTACCCCTTTCGTATTCTTAACTCTCCCGATATTAAGCAAATGGATAACCTCACAATGCTCTCCCGATGCTCTTATGAGATATTGAAAACCAGAGTAAATAAACTTGAAGTTTTTGTTACTTGAACAGAAAAATCCTAAGAACAATTACAATCCTCACAACTACTTTACAAATCAACCCTTAGCCCTTAGGAAGGTTTAGAACATGGTGAAGAGAGAGAAACGACTAGGGTTTTGGGGGAAGACGGCTAGGAGTGAGATATCATTCCCTAGGTTGAATTACATGCCTTTACATAGGCCTTGGGTTCAAGTTTTCTAATATGGCAAGAATACAAGTTTAAATTAAAGTACAACTCTATTGAAGACTAAATCTTCTGAGTAGATTCCTTGAATTCGTCCTCTTTTCTTGCCTTGAGTTTTTTCCTTGAACCTTTGGCCCGGCCTTCATTCTGCTTCAGGGCTTAGAAAAATATGGGAGTGGTCCATGACATACCGGCTTGAAATCTTCTATTTGTCGAGCTCCACTTCACTTTTCCACCTCAGAATTCCACTTTCGTCTTGGCTATCACGGAAGATGTCATGACAGGTCGTGCTTTTTGACTCCAGCTCTGCTGCTCGCCCCTATTCCAATGCTGCCCTGGGTCTGCCACAGCAGATACCTGCAAATGTAACCGAAATCAGCAGCAATTGTACACTTTTATCTAGTTGTGATGTGTATGCAAAAATCTATCCTAAATGCAATGAATCATGCTTGAGTGCAGCAAAACTATGGGTAAATTAGGGGTAAAATATAAAACTTTTATGCACTCAACACACACCTCAACTCAAGTTCTTGCTTGTCCTCAAGCAAATACAACCTAACTAAAAATAAAAACTTTTTTTGCTTGGCTTAATTTAGTGAACTTTCATTACATACAACACATTCACTATCAAGAGTAGTACCTTGTCGGGTGTTTATGGATTTATCTAGAACAATGCTAAAATTCTTGTGCAAGTGTGTGCACGTTTTGTGAACAAATATGTGCCTAGACTTCCTTAGCTACCAAAATAGTTATGCTACTCACTTGAATTTTATGCAAAGTTTCATTTTTGGAGGCAATTCTTAGGCTCCTTTAGTTTTTTTTTCTGAATTAGACTCAATCTTTTTCTTATTTTGATTTTACTAGAGCCTGTGTTTGGGCACCTCTAGCTATCTTCCTAGAGCCGATGTTAGGCACCTCTAGGGGCATTGAGTCTAAGTTTTTCTTTTATTTTTGTGCTCCAAAGTGTGCTAGATGCGGGAGACATCATACGGGAGAGTGTTGGGGTGTGCCTGGTACATGCTGGAATTGTTGATCTCGCAATCATTTGAGGCGTAACTGTCCTCAGCTGGTTAGAGCAGTTGATCATTAGAGAGGCCGTGGGCACGGTCGAGGTAACTTCAAGCCGAGGATTAAGGCTCAGAGGAACGTAACTCATGTTGTTGTAGTCTAGCCAGAGGGCGGTGGACTAGCTAGAGTGTATGCATAGAGAGATGCCAAGAACAACACATATGTTGTTGCAGGTAATTTCATGTTACAATCTATGTCATTGCTTTCCTTGGTTGATTCTGGATCTACACATTCTTATATTCTAAGTGAGCATGCGAAATTGTTAGACATTCTTGTTGAGATATTAGGTGTAGGAATGCATGTGATTAGCTCTTTTGGTGAGACTGTTGTGGTTAGACGGATGTACATGAGGTGTTCATTGATGATTCAGGGTCATTTATTTCTGGTTAATATGATGGAGTTACCGTTCTATGGTTTCGATATTATTCTGGGTATGGATTGGCTTGTCGAGCATATATCTAGGGTGGACTTTGAGACAAAAAGAATTACTTTGAAGCTTACGGATGGCTATGAGGTAGTTGTAGTAGGGGAGAACATTAAGTTCTTGTCAAACGTTGTTTCAGCTCTAGAGGCTCATAGGTTGATGAACTTTGGTTGTCAAGCATATTTGGCCTTTGTGATGAATCCTAACATGAGTGAGATCAGACCGAAGGACATTAGGACAATTTGTGATTTTCCAGAGGTATTTTCGGAAGAATTTCCTGGTTTGCCCCCTGATAGAGAGGTAGAGTTTGCTATTGAGACTATCTCTAATTCTGCTCATGTGTCGACAGCTTCGTATCGTATGACCCCAAAAGAACTAAAGGAGTTGAAGAATCAACTTCAGGAGTTGTTAGACTATGGTTTCATTAGGCCTAGTATTTCGTCGTGGGGTGCTCCAGTGTTGTATGTAAATAAAAAGGATGGTAGCATGAGTATGTGCATCGACTATAGGCAACTGAATCAGCTAACAGTAAATAACAAGTACCATTTGTCGCCTATTGATGATTTATTTGATCAGTTGAGAGGGGCATCAGTATTTTCGAAAATTGATTTGAGATCAAGGTATTATCAGTTGAAGGTGAAAGATGTTGATGTGCCGAAGATAGATTTCAGGACTAGGTATGGACATTATGAATTTTTGCTAATTCCATTTGGGTTAACTAATGCACCAGTAGATTTCATGGATATGATGAATAGGCGTTTCATGATTACATGGATCAGTTTGTAGTGGTGTTTATTGATGACATTCTTGTGTATTCACGGTCCGAGGAAGAACATGATGAGCATTTGCGGTTAGTGCTACAGACGTTGTGGAGAAATCAGCTTTAATGCAAGTTGAGCAAGTGTGAATTTTGGATCAGGGAAGTTGTATTTCTTGGCCATGTTGTGTCAGCCAAAGGGATTAGAGTTGATCCTAAGAAAATATAAACCATTGTGCAATGGAAGCAACCGAAGTCTATAACTTAAATTCAAAGTTTTTTAGGTTTAGTTGGTTGGTTTGTAGATGGTTTCTCTAGGGTGGGTGCTCTGTTGACAAAATTGTTGCAAAAGGGTGTTAGATTTGAATGGACAGATGCAAGACAACAAGCCTTTGAGAAATTGAAAGAAGCTTTGACTAATGCTCCAGTTTTAGTTCAGCTAGTGTCAGAGAAAGAGTTTGTAATCTACAGCGATGCTTTGTATGTTGGCTTAGATTGTGTTCTGATGCAAGAGGGAAGAGTTTTTGCTTATGCTTCTAGGCAACTAAAGGTGCATGAGAAGAACTACCATACACATGATATAGAGTTGGCCGCAGTTGTGTTTGCATTGAAGATTTGGCAAAAGTTATTTGTATGGTGAGAAGTGCACAATTTACACAGATCATAAGAGCTTGAAGTATTTGATGACACAAAATGAATTGAATTTGAGACATCGAAGGTGGGTAGAATTAGTTAAAGATTATGACCTCAAAATTGAGTACCATCTGGGTAAAGCGAATGTGGAAGCCGATGCTTCGAGCAGAAGAGTGGCTGTTGAATTGCGAGCTATGTTTTCTAGATTAAGTGTGTCAGAGGATGGTGGTTTAGTGACTAAATTGCAAGTGAAGACTTCTTTAATTCAGTTGATTCATGGGAAACAATTGCGAGACAGATCTTTGGCTGCTCATGTACAAGACATTGCGGAAGGTAAACCGACTGATTTTTGTTTCAGTGATGATTGGATTTTGTGTTTCAAGAGAAAGATAGTTATCCTGGAAGATAGTGAGTTGAGACACACCATTTTGACTGAAGCACATTGTAGTCCGTTTACTATGCATCCAGGTAGTACAAAGATGTATCGTGATTTGAAGAATGGGTACTTCTGAGTCGGTTTAAAGAAGGACATGATCGAATTTGTAAGTAAGTTCATGGTATGTTAGAGAGTGAAAGCGGAACATCAGGTTCTATCGGGTTTGTTGCAACCGTTGAGGATTCCTAAATGGAAGTGGGAGAGAATAACCATGGACTTTGTATCAGGTTTTCCCTTATCACCATCTAAAGAAGAATTCAGTTTGGGTGATAGTTGATCGATTTACTAAATGTGCTCATTTCTTGCTTGTTCATACTACATACTCTTTAGATAAATTGGTCGAGTTGTATATTCGTGAAATTGTGAGATTGCATGGTGTTCCATGTTTCTATGCTTCGAAAGTACCAGTCAAATCCGTCGCACGTTATGCCTATAGAAGAGATTGAGTTGAATTCGGATTCGTCCTACGATGAAGAACCTGTTGAAATCCTAGCATTTGATAGCAAAGTGTTGCGTGGTAGAGCTATTGACCTCGTTAAGGTAAAGTGGCTACATCGTGGTGTTGAGGAAGCCACTTAGGAGAGAATGGATGACATGAAGAAACAATTTCCGCATATTTTCTCGTCAGGTAAATTTTGAGGACGAAATTTCTTAAGTGGAGGAGAATTGTAACACCCCAATTTTGGGGCTAGATGTTGCGGATGTGGATTTTGAGTTTCAATGAGCTAGTTTGACTTTTGTGGTTAGATCGCGGAAAACCTTCCTCGCGTGTTCCTAAAATGTTGGGGATAATTTCTAAAATTACTAATTATATTGCATAAGAGTTTGGTGAAAACAATTTTGGAAAATCATTTCAAAAAGGTCAAGATTTCAGTTTAGTGACCAAATCGCAAGTTTTCAAAGTTGGTGGCCATTTTGCAAAATCAGCCAAAAATATTGTTTTAGTTTATAAATAAACCCAAACCAATTTTAAAGGGTTTTATAATAAAAATAAAGGCTATTGAATCAACCTCCTTTTCCCATTTCACGTTAACTCTTAAAAACCAAGCCACCATTGAAGCATTTTCAATCCAAAGGATTACCCATCAAGGCTTTGTGAGGTAAACATGATTTCATCTTGTTTTTTTTTTAAATTAAACTTGTTATTATTAGTTTTATATCAATAACAAATGGTTTACTTCTTTTAATTTAAATGTTCAAGTTTGTAATAAAATGAGTTTTTAGAGGATTTTCATTCAAATGGCTTAAGCTGAGTTTTGTAGTGTTTTTAAATGGTCTTTTGGTGTTTAAACGATGTTTATATGATGGGAGGATCGTAAGGAAACTGAAACTTGAAGTTTGAGTGAAGTTTGGTATGAGAAATCTTGAGTTTTAGCTTGATTTCGAGTTTTAATGGCAGCAGTGGTTTTGGCATGTTTAAGTTGCTGATTTTGGTGTTAATAGATGAGTTTTTGATGGTTGAAATGCTGGGTAATGGCTAGGTTTGTGTTTATGACATTTTGGAAGTGATTTCGATGATTTTCGTTGTTGGATTGTTGGGTATTTGTGAGTAATTGTTGGATTTCAATGTTGCTGCAAGTTTGGAAGCTTATTTTAGTATTAATACTCTATTTTAACTTTCTAGAAACAGGGGATTCTAGTTTAGGAGCAAATTCAAGTGACCGTTAGCTATTTGTGGGTTTCGGCTTTTCGGAAAGAGTTTATCGGTGAGTGGAATTGTTTTAAAAGAGTTGGAAATGTTCAAAGGTGATTTTAGGGATTTAGATTGAGCTTGATAAGCCAATCTAAACTCAAGAGTAAGTGGTTTTGCTTTTCACCATGTTTTTGGTATTGTGAGTTGTGCTATAAATTTGTTGTAAGACTTGTGTTTGTTTGCCAATTGTTTTCTAACCTTTAATATCTATGTTATGCGGTGAGCATGCTATGTTGTTGTTGTAAGATTGTAAGATTGTAAGATCTACGTGTTGGTAAAGGCATTTCTTGCGCTTGGTATGGAAATGTTGGTAAGAGTAAGATGTGGTAAGATAGGCTAGTTAGCCATGCTTGATTTTGGTAAGTTTGATCCTTGTTAGAATATTGGCATAAGTTAGACTCTTTACCGGATATAGTTGATCGATCAACTAGGATTACTATGCACATGTAAGACTTGTAAAACTAAATTCGCATGCATGTAAGACAAATTCGTACGTGTAAGAAAATTCGGCCGTGTCAGACAAATTCGTACGTGTAAGATTAGCTTGGGCGCAATGATGGAGTTTACTCTCACCGACATCCTGTAAGATTGTAAGAAATCCCTATATTCGGGTATTGTTGTTAATTATGCCAATATGCTACTTTTCTCCCATTTATGACTTTGCTATATTATGGTAAGATGGTTAAGGTTTGGTAAGACCTTGTAAGCGCATGTTGTGCTTTTGTAAGAATGGTTGAATGGTAAGACGATCTTGATGGAATCTATGTTGTTGTAAGATGTTGTATATTTTTAGTTTTGCAAAGGTTTTGGTTTCCAAAGCTCTGATTGATTTTAAAACTACATTGTTGTTGTTTGGTTTTGAGCTCCGCTCACTAAGCTTAAATGCATACGCTCTCTTTTCCAGCACTGCAAAATCGTTAGAGTTTCCGGGCAGCAAGCAAGCAAGGGGAGCGAGGCCTTTTACCACTTTATCTCAAGTATGATTTTTGAGTTTGTAATAATACCGCTTACAATGGGGATGCTATGTTTCTATTTCGGCTGATGTTTTGAGGGTGATTGGTTTGAGACGAGTTTGTTGTGACCCCTTTTAATGTTGTTTGAAGTATGGCTTTGTGGTTTTAATGCTTATTTAGTGTTTTGACCTTTTATGCAAATGTGTGATGTCTCATGTTATGTTGTTGTTTAATCCATGTGGTGAGGTGCTCTTCTTTGCTGTTGTTAAGTTCTTTTGCTTGTAAAATGTATGCTTATATTGTTATCTTGTTGTTTGTGCTGATTAGAACCAAGGGGAATAACCTTGGAGATGCTCGGCCTGCACATTTTTTGTTACTACAACAGGGTGTTTCAAAAGGGGCTCGAAGGTTTCGGAACGGGCTTTGCAGGGCCGGAATGGGTCTAAACTGTTTCAGAACAAAAGCTCTCTGGACAGACCCGTATCGATACCGGTGGATGTGTTTCGAAACGGGGGTCGTTGGAAGTTAGTTCAGACCATATTCGAAGTTATTTTTCTTACGTTTTGGTCTAAGATTAATGTGTTATCAATTGTGTTTGATTGTGCGCTTGTTTTGAGTTGTTGTTTTATCTAGTTTTTGCATTTTGGTCCATGATTGCTCGGCTGACTGTTCGGTGCTTGGTTTGTCGTGTTTTCTTCCGCTGTGTGTTTTCAAATATAGGGCTTAATTCGAGCATCTAGAAAAGATATTAAGTAACGCGTTTAGGGTTTCTAATCGAAGGGAAATCTCCTAATTTTTCTTCGGTTAGTCCCGTTTGATCCACTCGATATGGTCAGGTGGCTAGGCCTGGTCGAGGGGGTTACAAAGTATGTACCATTGGTTAAAGTGCTATGGAGAAGCCATACTGTTGAAGAAGCAATCTGAGAACCTGAAGAGACTATGAAACATCAATACCCCAATCTCTTTTGTTCAGGTAAAATTTGAGGATGAAATTTTCTTAAGTGGGGAGAGTTATAACACCCCAAAATCTGGTCTAGTCAGAGTTGAGTTTCAGTGATAAAAAATCTTACATCGATAAAGTCTAAATATTGTATCGGCTTGTTAATGATTTGATATTGGACTTTAATTGAGTTAAACTATCGAGTACGTGTCTTATTGAATTCATTAAAAAGCTTTTAGTGACTAAACTATAGTTACTGGAAAGTTCGAGGGCAAAACTATACAGAATTGAGGGAGTAATCTTGCGATTAGCCCTCCTCAACTACAATTCGACTTACGTGGGATGATCTAGTGACTTTCCTTCAATTGAAGGAAAACCTTAGTGATAAAAACATATGAATAAAGGGTAGGAAAGCTTACCCGAGACTTGTGGAAGGAAACATCTCAGATTAGCCATCTTCTTCTTCTCCTAAGCAAGCAACTATATTGGAGCTAGCTTTAAGCTTTGTCTTTCCTTTGTTTTATCGTTATCGAATCATTGCTAGTGATCGGGTAAGCTATTCCCCTCAAACTATTATTGGAAATCCATGGTTCTTATGAAAGTAATCTCAAGTTAGGTTTTGGCCATCCATAGAAATTATTGGTTAATAGCTATTTTGAGTTTGGATATCGATTTTGATATTGTTATTGCAAATACGATATCGTAATCTTGTTTTTAACATGCTCCTATTGTTTGTCTAGTACAAGAAGTGGAGAGAGAGGTTTCGCCATCTCCATCAAAATTTAGAAACAAGGGGGTCGTCATTCGAGAGCCGTAAGAGCATCAGATATCAAGGTGAGTATAGTCGGAGCCTCGAGATTAAGCAAGCAGCCTTCCCGAATTCATTGGTATTGATTTCGATTAAAATAACTATCATCTTTTGTAAGGGTATTGTGTCGAATTATTAATCAGAAGTATTGGGTAAGTATTGGTAAGTAAAGTATTGTGCATCGATCATTGATATTGTCATGGCTATTGTGCATTCAAACTAATGTAGTTATCATTATTGAAATATAGAAAATAGATTCATTGATCATAGTCATTTATGGTATGAATATTGAGCATTTATTGTTGTTGTTATAGTCATTGAACATTGCTATTGTACATTGTTATTGAAATTAAAACATTGTAAGCATTGGACATCGTATTGATCATTGGACATTGATTTGATGTTCATATCGAAACCTTGGATTTGAATGAACCTTGGATACAATTGGTGTGTCATAGAATCCATGAACTCAAAGTACTGGTGGACTACGGTCCAAAGGCTACGACCTATATTGATTTGGTGAGGCGAAGGGACTAGATCATTTATTCATTTGGCGAGGCGTAGGAAATCGTGTATCCACTATCTTGATTCAATCCGAGGATTCATAATGAATATGATATGTTAAACATTGTATATTGGAGCATGATATTGATATTGATAAGCATGAGTATATGTACATGCATCACTCATTGATATTTACATTGTAAATGAATACCTCACTAGGCAAAGCATGCCTAATGTGTCTCATCTAATGCATTTCATGTTAAGGAATCAACCTTTGTGGAAGCTCAGAAAAGTCAAGGCATGACAAGCCACTACAAACCAAGGGTAATGTATTTTGACCTTATAAACTCCTAGGAAGGTGGCAAAGTAGTTGAACTAGTCTTATGTGCCCATTTTGGTATGCTTGTAATGTGTGTAAGTGGTAATGTTATTAGAGGTCCTAAAATGACTTTTGGTATAGTTAATAGTTAGCAAAAATCACACTTATGGCTCACATAGGTGACAACCTAGTAAATGTATTTGAATAATCATAAAATTTGGCATGCAAGCAGTTTATAGCATTGAAATGTTGTGTGTAAATTTTCGTTGCATTTGAACACCGTTCGATAGGTCAGTTTGATTAAAAACCAGCAAATATCTGTCATTACAGGTCAGGTTGTATCGATACGGGGTAATGGTGTATCAATACGATTAAGCATAATTGAACCTAAGGAACAGGGCATATCGATACAGTTTGGGGATGTATTGAAACGTTTTGCCACTAGAATTCCTTGTTTCGATACGAGCCTAACCTGTATCGGAATGGGTCAATAGTCAAAGTCAACGAAAGTCAACCCGTACTGAAACATGGCTTACTTGTATCGATACAGGATATGGGAAAAGTCAACCTAGGTTGACCATCGTACACTCGTATCGAAACGACTTCAAGGTGTTTTGATACAGGGTTAGTTAAGTTGGTTAAAAAGTATAGATTGAAGGTTTACATTGAACACATATTAGTCACTGAAGTTAGGATGACTCAATTGGATAAGTAAATGAACTCCGAACAATATGAAAATTTACAAACTTGCTATTACTGAATTGAATTTCATTATGGTTTAATCAATTGCATCAAAGAACCTCTAATTTATGTGATTTACAATTTAGTCCCTAAAACTTGTAATAGTTTAGGAATTGGCCCTAAATGAATAATTATTGTTTCATAATGGATAAATTGGACTAATATGTATATTCGGTAATGTTTTATAGTATCACATTGTTCATGTTTTGTTTGATGATTGAAAATTTATTGCACCAATCACTAAAACGCTTAACGGTGGTACTTTCCGACCCGATTCTCGACCAGGCCGGGTAGGGAATGTTCCAAGTTCATTAATAGATTTTTTACCGGTGATCTAGATTGATTTAGATCATGTTAATGATGTGTTTGAATTTTATAAAGATGGAATTGTAATAAGAATCTCGAAACAAATTGGACCGCTAATTTTCTAGGTTGTGAATAGTTAGATTTTGGGGTGTTTTTGGTGTTAAAGGGTTGTTAGAAGTATAAGTTTGTTATGTAAGTGTTTTTGGATGTTAATTGATGCTGTTAAGGTGTTCGAATCGATAGATTGTAGTTGGGCTTTGTTTAGGTTGTGTTTGGTGGTGTTTTTCGGTTGTTTTTGGAAGGCAATTAATGTATTTTAGTGAGGCGATGTTGGGGAGTTGTATTTCTTGGATTATGGATGCATAAAGATGCATTAATCCTCTATTGTTATGTGGTTAAAATAGGGTAGATTGATCCTACAACGATTGAGAAGGTTTCGGAAGCTTCAAACGCTTGATTTCGCATTGGCAAGTGGAGTTTTACGTAGTCAGTGAGTGAGAACGTGGTTAGAATGTTGAAATGGATTGAAGGTTATTTTGGGAGTTTATATTAAGCTTGAAACGTTGGTTTAAACTCGAAAGTAAGTATGATGATATTTCTCCCTCGGTCTTATTTTGGCGATATTGGTTTTATGAACTTGTTTTTGAATTACTTGTTACCTACTGTTTAAGCTTGGTTTAAGTTTGTTTTATAGTGATTTTGATCATATATTGATGATGAATGCATTTGGAAAATGGTTCGTGTAAGTATGAGGAATACTTGTTAATGTATGGTTTAATGCATTGGAAATGGTTTTGGATGTTGCTTATAAAAACAGTGAGGTACATGGTTAATAATTAATTATATTGGCAAGTGATATGGTTTAAAATGTTATCAGATATAGTTGGCCGACCATAGGATTGATAGTGCACTATAAATAAGTTGCCTCTGGTGTTGACGAGTTAATGTGTACCGAATACTCCACCACGAGTATATTACGGTTGAGGGGTTATATGGTGCCGAAAACTCGTGTTAGTGGATTATGCGTCTAACCGATGATTGGGTTGTTATTGTACCATGTTGCGATTGTACCTTAATTTCGGTTGAGATGGCATGAAGTGTTGAGAGGGCACTTGTTGAATCCGTGTATCCGATGTAATATTTTTGGAAAGTGGAACTTGGTTTATGATCACTTGAAAGCGAATATAATTGGTAATGTATCATGATGATGGATTATGTTGTATAATATTGAATTATACATGTTTACTCTTTAAGCCTTGCATATGGGTTGTTATGCATGGGAAAGCTTAGATTGAAGGTTAGTAAATGGGAATTTCTTGTTGATTCATGGTTTAAAAGGCATGATGTTCTGTAAGATGCTTGAAATGGTAATTTCAATGTGATTTGGAAAATCAGTTTTAAATGCATTGATGATGTTTGTTTTGAACTCTCCTCACTAAGCCTATTGTACTTACGTTATTTTTGTCCATCAATGTAGAGATTTAATGGTTGGAGGCAGCAAACAAGAGACGAGAAATTCAAGGACATGAACAATTGAAAGTATGGTTTTTTAACTAGACTAGTAGTAATAAAGGCAATGGGGTTCATTGTTGTTTGGGAGGGTTATTTGCTGAACTCCCTATTTGTTTGGAAGGGTTATTTGCTGAACAATTTATGTTGTTGTTGAGGGTTTGAAATTGGCCTTATATGCTGGTTTGAGCTGTAGATTTACGTTTCATGCTTTGGTTGGATTGATTCTTAGGGAACATGTCTCTAGTTTTATGATTGGAGTATTTTGCTATAGTTTGACCATGGCTCTTTGATGTTCTGGCTTGGTTTAATCTATAGTCTAGTGTTATGTATGTTTAAGGATCGTTGAAGCATGTTAGAATCCTTGAATGTTTGATAAACCAGAAATTTGGGACCTTACAGGCCTGTTGGTATCGGTACATGTGTCCCTGTATCGATACATGTAGACATAATCTGGGGTTGTGTTTCGGTACCCGGGTACCTGTATCGGTACGGTCTAGTGTAATTTGGCTAGGCGTATCGATACACGAGGAACTGTATCGGTACAATTTCTAGCTACTAGAATATGGAAATTTGAGATGGGAAAAGGGTACAGATACACCTGCTCGTGTACCGATACGAACATCAATTATTTTAGTTAAAGTGATTCTTGAGGTTTTTTGTAACACCCCAATTTTGGGCTTGGAAGTTTAGGGTCTGAACGGGACCGGTCTGATTTTCGGTTCGAATATAAAAATGTGGTTTTAGGGAAAGCCTAGTTGAGGATGCTTTAAAAATATGGAAAAATATCTAAAAATCCTCTTTTAATATATATAAGAGAGTGGTGAAATCAATTTTTCAAAATAAGGTTTGGAAGTGCAACATTTCGAAATAGTGACTAAAATATAATTTTTGAAAAGTTCAGTGGTGACTGTTTTGTAAGGATTGAAACTTTGAATCTTTAAGGAGCTAATTTACCCAAGGAAGGATTTCTCCGGATTTTTCTTAGATTTTAATGATTCATTTAATGTTTAATTAATTAAAGGAAAAGTGGAAAATGATATTTTAGCTTTTCATAACTAACTTTCTTAAAAACTTTCTCATCTCATTTTCTCTCAAAATTCCCTTAGCTAAACACATTTCTACAGCAACATTTCTCTTGATTTTCACACCAAATGATGAGGTTTCAATCATCAATTGATTCCTAATCCTTTCTACATCAAATCTTCTTGTTTTGCTTATTGGATTTTCAAGGAAATTGTCCCTAATCAAGGAGAAATCTACATTTAGACGTAAGGATGTTCTTCTCCTCTAAATACTCAGTTCGTTACTGAAATTCCCAAGTTCTCAATCCTTAAATTAAGTTTTATAAAAGGTTTTAATGTTGTGATCTTGATTTTGGCTTAAAACTCAAGATTTGGAACAAATATTGAAGAAATTCGTGGTGATTGTTTGGGCTCTGTTTTGAGATGGCTTTTTAATGTATTTTGGATGTTTAATGATGTGAAGTTGAGGTTTAATCAATGCAATCCCGAATAGGTTAATTTTCCTAAGTTTTTTTCTTGTGAAAATGGTGGTTTTTGGGGTGATCTTGGTGTTCTGTTATAGCTGGATGTATAAGGACGAGTTTAGGTCCTTTTTGGATGTTAACTGATGTTTAGGAATGTTTAGAAGTGATGGATCTTGGCTGGGTAATGTTGAGGAAGAGTTTGAAGGTGATTTCTGTTGTGTTTGGTAGCCGAAATGTTAATTTTAGTGAGAGCAACGAGTTTAGGTGTAATGGATGAAGATTTTAATGCATGATGATGCATTAATCCTCTGCTTTGATGTGTTTAAAACATGGGAGACAACTTCGGATTCTTGTGGTGTTGATCCGGAGGCTTGAACGGCGTTTCGGCAAGCTTACGAAACAGAATTGGTGAGTGAAGTTGGGATTTCCAGCTTTGTAATGAATGTTTGAAGGTTTGGGAGCTTAGCTTAAGTCTAATCAACTTAACTAAGCTCAAGAGTAAGTTTTCGGAGAACTCTCTCTCTTGGATGAACCATGAGATGGTTGAATGCAATGTATTTAATTTGCATGTTTAAATTCTGTTTTAAAAGCATGTTTTAGCATGTTTAATGCTGGTTTTGAAAGCCATGTGTTGAAGGATGCTCAAGTTAAGAGATCCTTGGTTTGATATTAGTAAATGTTGTTTTGACGCATAGTGATGCATGATGATTTAATGGCTTTGTTTAATGCTTCAAAATAGTGGATTATTGGTAATAAATAATGTATATTGGCAAGTGATGTGTGGTTTTAAAGTACTTGAATCGGATATAGTTAGCCGACTATAGGATTGGGTGCACCGTGAATAAAGTCGCCTTGGATGTTGAGGGGTTGTAATTGTACCGTAAACTCCATCCAAGTACACTAACGAGATGGTTAAGATCACAATGGTGGTTAAAAGTCCATGTGTGGATCTTGTGTTGTGTGTCCCGTGTTCTCGTTAGTGATGTTATACAACTACCGATGAGTGATGTGGAGGGGTTGTGATTGTACCGTTAAACTCCATCACGGGTGTTGAGGGGTTGTGATTGTACCGGTAAACTCCACCTTGTGTGTTCGGCAGTGTGTATGAAGCGTATGGGACAACGCTTGTAATCCGTGTATCCGATTGTGTTTTATGTTGTAAAAGGTTATGGTTTGTCACTTGGAAGCCAATATGACATGTTGATGTTAATGAAGCATGAGATGCTTGATGTGTATGCATTGTTGCATGAGAAATGATGTTTATGTGTTAAAAGGCTTTGCGAAATGTGTTTTATGAAAGGCATTATTGTGTTGTTTCTTTAGAGCATGTCTCACTAAGCATTTGTGCTTACGCTCTCTCTCTCTTGAACCAATAATGCAGATAATTGAGGTGTTTGAGGGCAGCAAGGAGGCTAAGAATCCAAGGGAAAGCTAAGCTCATGTATGGTGACTATTTCACAATATTATTAGTTCTTGATATTTGGCAATGGGAACCTAGGATGTATGCCTTAAATGATTTGGACTTGTAAATGGCCATTTTGGTGCTTGCTTTGATGCTTTAATGGTTGCTTGGCTTGATTATTAGGATACATGCCTATAGACTTGTGGACTTCCCTAATTGATGCCATGAATGTGTTTTAATGTTGCAAGCATGTACCTTATATGCATAATGACTTGTTGGCATGTTTAGGAAGTCTTTGGGACGTGTTTGAGTGGTTAAATGTATGTTAAACCAGCAAATTCTGCACTTTCTGGGCAGTCCGTATCGGAACGGGCACTAGCGTTTCGAAACGGGGGTCTGTAATGGCCTTCGTGTATCGAAACGGGTAGAGGCCATTTCGAAACGTTTTGGTCACTACCAGGACCTGTTTCGATACAGGTCTCGAAACGAACCCGTGTTTCGGAACGGTCAACCCCGTTCCGAAACAGATGACCATTGGGCACTGATTTGAATGGTTTTGTGGTTTGCAAGCTTTACGTTTTAGTCCTGGAAATCGTTTGTGCAATTGCATGAGTTTGAGATGTCCGTTTAAGGTGAAATTTGACAGGGAAACTCGTAATATGATTAATTTGACTTTGGTAACTTAAAAATCAGTTAAGTCTTCCATCTTTACAGAATTTACAATTTGGTCCCTAACTTTTGTATGTTGTGCAATTGAGTCCCTTATCATGGTTTGATCGTTGTGATTTTCACGTATGTGTTTCTCATGAGTACGCTTAGGGTTAATGTGTATCTAGATAAGATCTAAAAAGAAGAAAAGGGTTGTTAATCAAGGTTGACTTTCGGGTTGACTTTGGTTTTCCCCGTGTAATCTTCGTAGTTCGGGTCAACCGTCTAGGCCGGGCTAAGGGGTTACATTTTTGATTCTTACGTTTTAGTCTCTGTTCTTGTGGATGCATGAAATCTGACTAATTGAAGTTTGGTAACTTTGGATTTAACTAAGTATGTTGAGATAATCAGTCAATGGTGGAAGGCCAAGAGGGGGTGAATTGGCAATTAAAAATTTGAAGGGAGACAATTGGAAAATGAAAAATTGATGACACATAGATTTATAGTGGTTCAAGCTTTTAACAAGCTCTATATCCACTACCTTAGCTCCCTACTAAGAATTTCAACCAATTCACTAAAGAATTCTTCCCTTTTTCTAGGCTTAGGAGGCAACATTTACATTCGTTTAAAGCTTTCTACCCAAAGCATAATCAAGGTTCACTATTTTACAAGAAGTTGATAGCAAAATAAAAATTTCTCTCCAAGGTGATATATTTGCCCAATTACAAGTTCTCACAAACCCCATACATGAAACAAAATATTACAATTATGGATACACAAGTTGAGTACAAGAATTTGACTCTAAAAGCTCAAAGTGATTGGATTTTTGCTTGATTGGTTTAAACTTGTTCAATAGTTGTTCTTGTAGCTTTGAAGACTTGATTTTGTACCCCTTCATTGATTCTAGTTGTTTGGGTGGTTGAGGTCATCAATAAAGTCGTTGGATACCATTTTTTCATGCAATAAATGATGTTTGGTGACCAGGCGTATCGGTACACGAAAATCCGCATCGGTACCTGTCAAAAGAAGAAAGAGTCGTTGTGCGATAGCGTATCGATACGCGAACAGACGTATCGAAATGAGTATAGAGTAAAAACAGAGGCGTATCGATATGGTAAAGGTTGTATCAGTATGGATTTTGCTCACTGGAATATGTGGGAAAAGTCTAGTGAAAAATGCATCGGTACGCCTAGAAGCGTATCGGTACAGGTAAACTAAATTTTAAAGTTTGGTGATTCTAATAACTAACAAGGCAACGATAATATTATTAACTAACAAGACCGTATCGATGCACGTAACCAAAACCATAAACCCAGATGAAGGCCGTATTGATACGGGTACAACCGTATCAGTACGCTTTTGTGATTAAAATTTCAGTAGCTAAAACACGTATCAAAACACATAAGGGTGTATCGATACGCCTTAGCATTTTTTGTTAGTTGAGTATAAAACACTTAGAATTTTTTTTGGGGTTTTAAGTTTTTGACTTAGAAACAAATTTTAGGTCAAAATCCTTGTCATTTTTGTGAGACTTTTGATTACTTAAAAATTTATTTACTTTACAATTTAGTCTTTAAACAATTGATTATTTCAAAATCAAATATAGGTTTTACAATCTCCCCCTCATTGATATAAAAAAACTAAAGTAAATTTTTAAGTAGTTTAAAAAATATCCCTTTACTTTAAGAATAAAAGGCTCTAGACTTTCAAAAATTAAAAAAAATAGCTTACTAACTTCTCCCATTTTTGTTATCATTCATAACTCAAACAATTTTATCCAATTATGACATTTATGGGTGATTTTGTAATTTTTCTGATCCATGGGGACTTAAACCAATTTTGTGCTACCATCCTTTAATTAGTCTCATTGCATGCATCTCAGTCAAAACTCATCTCAAAATAATCATTCATTCTCATTCAATTGCATCCACAACATTCAGGGACGAAAACGCAAAGAATCAGAACATCCATTAACTAACATAACATACACCCGTTTGAAGCAATATGACCATGTTTCGGAACAACAATTTCCAGTAGAAAAACGTACCAAAACAGGTCTGACCTATTTCGAGACCAAGTATACCTGGGATAGTTCCCTTGCAGATAATGTAGAGGCGTATCGAAACGACCCTGTGTTTCGATACAGGCCTGAAAATAGCCTTGGGGTCTCGGAACGACCATTATGCGTTTCGAACCACTTACCCCAAATATGCATATCGTATCGAAACGACAACATGTGTTTCGAAACACATACCAGAAAATGACTTACTGCAACACAATTGAGCATTCACACATGTTTTAATTCATAAAAAACAAGATAAAATCATGGAGCAACAATGACACTACAAAACTCATCATAGGCAACAACCACAACAATTAACATCAAGCATAGCAACATATGAAAAACCTATAGGCATGCTTCCTAGTTTCGAATTACTTAAAACATCAAAAACCATAAATACAAACAATCCAAGAGTTAAAGGACATTTACAAACCAATATAGGCATACCATACTTACACCAAAACAGAAAATACCAAAACAACCAACTCCAAGACATTGGACACCCCCATTGCCTTTATTACTCTAGTCCATAACAAAACATGCTTTCAAGTGAAGTCTCTTGTAATTCCCTTGCGAGTTGCTGCCTCCAAATACTTAGTTATCTACATTGATGAGAAAAAGAGAGCATAAGCATACAAGCTTAGTGAGGAATGCTCAAAATCAAAAAACATCATCAATGCTTAAAACAATTTTACAATTTTGAAAACCATCATGTCGTCTTTAAAATCCATGCACTTCATCATTAAAATCAACATGTTATACATCATGCAACAAGTATCAATACTTCAACAGGAAAATCCATTTGCTAACTCATTACCCAAGCCTTCCATGCATAATTACAAATATGCAAAGCTTACAAGTAAAACAAGCATTTTTATGATATGCATCCATAAACATTTCATAGCAAGTATTTAATTATATTGGATCACAAGTGATCAACAACATTCACATTTCTCAAAACGTATCAGATACATGGATTCCCAAGTGTTTTCCCAACACTTCATACATTCTCACCGGCATCTCAAGGTTCACACACGGGAGCTACCCTCGATTGTTGTGACACCCGTGGTGGATTATTCGGTACCATCACAACCCCTCAACACCACTCATCGGTAGATGTATAACCCCACTAATGAGAGACGGGTCACAACTCAATTTCCTCAATTGTTAGGGTACTTGGATGGAGTTTTCAGTACAATCACAACTCCTCAACATCCAGGCGACTTGTTTATAGTGCAGTCAATCCTATAGTCGGTTAACTATATCCGATTTCATTTGTAAACCAATTTACACAACATCACTTGCCAATATAATTCACTTTTAATGCAAGCCTCACTGTTTTTCCAAAGCATTCATTATAAGCCATATTCCAAGTATTAAACCATGCTTCATAAACCATGTATAAACACATGCATACAAGGATCACTTACCTAGTGCATCCTTTAACCATATGACATCATCAACAATATATTATATACTCAAATCAAGCTTTAAAATAGTAGGTAAACACATTTAAAAACAAGTGCATCCATAAGCTCATAATAGCACAAACCGAGGGAGAAAATCACTTTACTTACTTTCGAACTTAGTAAAGCATTTCAAGCTTACACTAAGTTCCCGAAACCAGTTTTAGGATGTTTCAAAATTGGAAATCCCATTTCCACTCTCCGACTTGCGAAACCTCAATTGCCAATGCGAAAATCAAGCGTCTGAAGCCCCTGATCTTCATTGTTTGCTTCCAAAAGATCCCCCTATTTACACCACACAAGGACAGAGGATTAATGCATCTCAATGCATTAAAACCACCAGCAAACACTATAATCCCGCAGCTCTACCCAAAGGCACCAAAATACCCATCCGAAACAACCGAAATCACGTTCGATTTACCATTAAACTCAACCCAGGCAACAACAAACACTTCCATCACATTTTAACCATAAATAAACATCTAGAAACATCCTAATATTACCCTTATATCTCCAGCAACTAAGATTTCACATTTCCAAGCCAAAAACCCAAAATTCACAACCTAGACAACTAGAGATCTCAATGATTTCGGTATTATTATGATCAAAGCTAATTATTAACATTATTTAACATCCAAATCAACTTCGAAATCATTCTCAAATCAATCAAAACAATGCCTAAACGAAAATCACATTTAATCATATTTTTTAGCAAGATTTATGCATTTTTACCAAATCAACCATTAAAACCTCAATTAAAAACATAAATCAAGAGTCAAATACTTTTGAATTTCATTAAATAACCTTGATTAGAGGAGTAGCACGAAATTACCTTCAATCCTTGCTTTTCTTTCAATTGGCAAGTTTTCAACTCAAGAAGCTTTAAAAAAATCTTTGCAAATCTTATAGTAGAATCTTTGGAAAAGTGTTGTGAGTCAAAAGACAAAAATGATGAAAAGAATTTTGGAAATTGAAAGAAAAGAGGGAATGTTTGGCTGAAGAGAAAAAGAGAAATAGAAAAGTTACGTCAAAAATGGTTTAACAAATTAACTACCTTGTTTTAATAAAGTCTCCTTCTTCTATTTTAATTTAAAACATTAAAATCACATGAAAATTAAAGAAAATGCTTAATTCATATAAAGCTCTTTGAATCTCCTTTGAAAATCACTCTTTTTGCAAAGTTTTAAATCTTTACGTTTTGGTCACTACCCAAAATGTACACGTTCCAAAATCCATTTTGTAAAATTGATTTTACCAAACCAATCTATATAATTTTAGATGATTTTAGAAAATTTTACCATATTTTTACCTTATCTCGAATCATGATTTCCCTGAACCATCCTTAAAGACTCGAATCTCCAACTCTAGGTTCGACTAACCCAAACCGATGCCTAAAACATCTAGGCAAAACTGGGGCATTACATCATTTAATAAAGAGTGTAGTATCCATCTTTCCCTTTTCAAAACCCTTTTCAATTAGAAAGTTAGACAATCTTTCATACCAAGCTCTAGGAGCATGTTTCAAACATACGGTTTGGGTACTTTCGATCTTCAAAACTAGGTTGTTATTCTACATACACCTCTTCATTAATAAAACCATTTAGAAAAGCACTTTTGACATCAATTTGAAAAAGCTTGAATTCATGATAACATGCAAATGCAAGAAGCATCTTATAGCTTCCATTCTAGCTTCGGGTGCATAGGTTTCATCAAAATCGATTCCTTTCTCTTGAGTGTAACCTTGAGCAACAAGTCTAGCCTTGTTCCTCACTATGTTACCACTCTCATCTCTTTTTTTTCTAAAAACCCATTTACTTCCTATGGTAAACTTATTACTAGGCCTCTCAACTAATGTCCATACTTGACTTCTCTCAAATTGATTTAATTCCTCTTACATAGCCAATATCCAATAATTATCTTTTAATGCTTCTTTGATATTCTTAGGCTCAATGCATGAGATAAATACAACAATGCAAGCATTTCTTAAGAGAGAATCTAATGGTTACCCCTTTGGATGGACCACCCAAAATCTCACCACCTTTGACATAGTTGAACTCCCTTGGGTAGCTCACTTCTTTTTCCTCTAAAGTCATGTTCTTCAAGTCTTCAAGAGGTGGATCTTGTGTTTCTTCTTCTTTGGATGGAACTTCATCTACCTTTGATGATTGCCCACCATTAGGGGTGTACATTGTCAGGTACTTAGGTTTCGGGTACCCAAAAAACCAGGTACCCGGCTCATTTGGGTACCTCATTCATCGGCCCGTGTCCCGGCCTATTATAGCTGGGTACCCGCCTCTTTTTTTAATCATTGAATTTATAAAAAAATGGACATACGTAATAAAAGTTTGAATTATATAATTCCGCCGTAGAGTTTAAGATTTGAATTATCAAACCCAAACAACATTAAAATCCATAATCCTAAAAAGAAAACATATAAATTTAAACAAGTTTTCAAACACACAATTTTAACTTAGACGATTAAACACAAACAACATGATATCAAAGCTTCCATCTCACATCTTGGCTCCTACAACATCATATTGTCAACCTTCGAAATGCTTTCCACACTCTTGTAAAATAGCACAAAGGAAACAATTTTCACAAAAAGCACGTAAAAGAAAAATAGTATACATTCAAATAGTTGAGATCGAAATCCAACAAGTAGCAACATCATATTAAGAAATGATCAAAGTAATGTAGTTAACAAATGCAATGATACAAATAGCACAAATGCAACATAATAATCTAATCCTTTTTTAATTATATCAAGCATTTGAATTTGTCCTAAAATATAAGCATGTTTATTCTTGTCAAAAGAGTTCAAACAATATACTATAAAATTTATTTCTTACCAAAGTCTAGGAGACTTCATGTGTTGTGTCTGGAACTTCAGTTGTCTCGTCAATGACAATTGTTGGTTGGTCCAATGTCAATCTTGCATCTCTACATCAAATATTTCATGTATATTATGTATCATGTGTGTTTTGAAACATAAATATTTAAACTTGAAATCGGAAACAAACCTTCTTCTATATTCTCCAATGATAGCAAGTTTTCCTCTATTACAATAGGGTCATGAGAAGAACGAATCCAATCTTGAGTGCAAATAAGAGCTTCCACCAACCTAGGAGTCAAAGATGTGCGAAATAAATCAAGAACATGTCTTCTTGTGCTAAAAGTGGACTCCGAAGCAACAATAGAAACTGGAATTGCAAGAATGTAACCCCTTCGACCCGGCCTAGGCGAGAGACTGAACCGAACGGGTCACACGGGGAATATTGAAGTAAACCAGGAAGGTTTACCTCAATAAACAACCATATTTTTTTTCTTTTATCTTGTCTAGATGCTCGTTACAAACCTAAGTGTTTAATTTTGCGGTAGATCATACATAACATCAATCGAACATCAATTTCATGCATAAACAACTTTTAGGGGCCAAATTGTAAACTTGTCAAAATACAAGGATTTTTCGCAATTTTAGATTACCATCTTTAGATTAATCATATTACATGCATCTCTGTCAAAACTTAGCTCAAAGCAATCATTCAAGCTCATTTAATTGCATCCACAACATTCAGGGACCAAAACGTAAAGATTCAGAACATTCAAAGATACCTTTTAACCAATTTAACTACCACCGTATCGATACCCTAAGAGAGGGTATCGATACTCCCTCGATGACCAGACCCCCAAAGACACATTCAACAAGCTTGTATTGATACCCTCAAGGCTAGTAACGATACACTTAAGGTTGGTATCGATACTGACAAAACCAGTAGCCAAAATCGGTATAGATACACCTCTGTGTATCTATACCCCCTTCCAATTTACACAGGCTGTATCGATACCCTTACGAAGGTATTGATACCCTGAAGCCTGTAATGTCAAATTTGGTTGTTTTAACTCATATTAATCCATTCCTTAGCATACCAACATACCTCTAACATACATACAACTCATGTAAACATCAATTCTCAAGTATACATGGAAACAACAAATCATAACATGGAAATTATCATCAAAATGTTCTAGAGGCATGCTCCCTATGAAATCAAAGCATCCAAAAGTCAAAACACAAACCAAAGCTTAAACCAACATATAGAAGCCTTTTACAATCATAAAACCAATAACCAAACATGCTCAAATAGGGAGTTTCAACACATCTCCCAAATAAACCATGGATCCCCCATTGCCCTTATTACTCTAGTCTATAAAATGAAACATACATTCAAAGCGAAGTCTCTTATAAGTCCATTGTAAGTTGCTGCCTCCAAACATTTAGCTATCCACATTGATGGACAAAAGAGAGCATAAGCATACAAGCATAGTGAGGAGCGCTCAAACCTAAAAACACCATAAATGCTTAAAATCATTTTACACCATTTGGAAACCATCACGCCCTCTTTGAAATCCATGAACTTCATTAACAAAATCAGTGTAACGCCCCGGTTTTGGGCTCAGAAGTTTTGGGTGTTGACCGGTTCGGTCAAAGTGCTGATCTAATATATAAGAGTGAATTTAGGAAAGCCTAGTTCGGGTTGCATTAAAAATATGGAAAAATGTTCTAAAATCATATTTTAATATATATAAGTGAACTGTGAAATCAATTTTGGAAAATGAGGTTCGGAAGGTTGACATTTTGGCTAGTGACCAAAATGTAATTTTTGAAAGTTACGGGACAGTTTTATAAAGGATTGAAACTTTGAATCTTTAAGGAGCTATTATTCCAAAAAGGATTTCTCCAGATTTTTCTAAGATATTTTATGACTCAAATCTGATTTTAAAGATTTAGAAAAGGAGGGAAAATCATTTGTAACTAAATTTCCAACTAATTTTCCATTTCCTCTCAAATTCTCTTTTCTCTCATTTTCTCTCTACCCAAACAAGATTCTCCAGATTTCTTTCTCTGATTTTGACATCTAAATCTCTCATTTCAATTCTCAATTGATTCCTAATCATCTCATCATCAAAACCTCTCAATTTACAAGTTGGTTCATCAAGCTTTTTGGCTCTAAAATGGAGAAATTCAAGTTTGGAGGTAAGAACGTCCTTCTCCTCTAAACTATCAGTTCTTTACTGAAATTCCTAAGTTCTCAATCCTTGATTTATGTTTTATTAAAGGCTTTTCAATTGAGATCTTGATTTTTGGCTAAAATGCAAGATTTGGTGATTTTGGTGAAAATTTCGTGTGATCTGTTTAAGCAGGGTTTTGAGGTGTTAAATTGATGTTAAATGAATGCTAAAATGATTAGAAGTTGAGGTTTAATCAATGCAATCCCGGATAGGTTGAATTTCCTAAGTTTGGCTTGAGTTTTTGGTTGTTTTTGGAGTGTTTTTGGTGATCTGTTATACCTGGAGGTATAAGGACGTGGTTGTGATCATTTTGCATGTTATTTGATGTATAAAAATGGTTAGAAGTGATGGATCTTGGCTGGGTTAAGTTTTGGAAGTGTTTGGAGATGATTTCGGTTGTGTTTGGTAGCCAAATTGTTAGATTTGTGATGAGTAGCGAGTTGTGTTGATGTTGCTGGTGTTTTAATGCATAAGGATGCATTAATGTTCTGTTTTTGTGTGCTTGAAACAGGGGAGGTTGATCCTTGAGCTTTGGAGGTGTTTTCGGAAGGTTTCGGAAGCTTGGAAAGCTTGTTGGCTAGGCTTGTTTGGTAATCGGTGAGTGAAGTTGGGATTTCAGCTTTTGAAACAAGGTTTGAAGGTTTTTGGGAGCTTAGTTTAAGTCTAAACAACTTTGCTAAGCTCAAGAGTAAGTGGATGAGTTTTTGCTCTTGGATTGTGTATGTTTTGGCTTTAAAAATCAAAAGTGGATGATGATTGATATGCATGTGATTTGCATGGTTAAATTCTGTTTTGTAAGCATGTTTTAGCATGGTTTAATGCTGGTTTTGAAAGTCAATTGAAAAGGATGCTCAAGGTAAGAGATCCTTGGTTTAGTGCATTGAAAATGTGGTTTTGATGCATAGTGTTGCATGTTGTTCATTGGCTTTGTATTATGCTTAAAAACAGTGAGTTGATGATGATTAATGATGATAATTGTGCCTTTTGCATATTGTTTATGCATGTGAATCATTGAGCTAATGATGTGATGGTTTTGCATTATGTTTATGCATGTGAATCATTGAGCTAATGATGTGATGGCCTTGCATTATGTTTATGCATGTGGAACATTGGATATTATGGTAAGATGGTTATGTTGGCAAGAGATGTGAATGGTTCTTGGTTCGTTGATCGGGTATAATTAGCCGGCTATAGGATTGGGTGCACCGTGAATAAAGTCGCCTTGATGGCGGAGTGGTCAAGTGTGGACCGGGTAAACTCCCCTCAAGTATTCCTAACGAGATGAGGTCAGTGGAGGGTGTGCCCACGGGAGGACCTCGGTTGCTTAAGGTCGTAGTGGAGGTTGTTGCCCACGGTAGACCTTGGTTGAGTAAAGGTTATAAGGTGGTTAAAAGTCCTTATGTGAGAACCTTGTACTTGTTAAGATCACAATGGCAATGGTTAAGTCCATGTGTGGATCTTGTGTGTGATGTCCCGGATCTCGTTAGATGATGTCTACAACTACCAATCGGTTATGCAAAGGTTGTATGGTGGTTGAAAGTCCATACGGAAAAGACCTTGTGCATGTCAAGGGTGTATGGCGGTTGAAAGTCCATACATGGTAACCTTGAGGAAAAGCTAAGGTTGTATGGTGTTTAAAAGTCCATACATGGGAACCTTAGGTTGTTAAGGTCAAATGGAGGTTGTTGCCCATTTGGAAGACCTTGGATTGGGTAGTGTGTAGGAAGCGTTGGGACACGCTTGTAATCCGCGTATCCGATCGGGTTGAAAAGTTGGAAAGTGAATATGGTTGATCTCTTGGAAGCCAATATAATGTTCTTGATCATGTTGAGCATGGGATTGCTTGAAATGATGCATAGATGCATGTGAAGCATGGGATTGCTTGAAATGATGCATAGTTGCATGTGAAGCATGGGATTGCTTGAAATGATGCATGGTTGCATGTGTAGCATGAGATTGCTTGAAATGATGCATGGTTGCATGTGAAGCATGAGATGCTTGAATTGATGCATGTTTGCATGAGAAGCATGAGATGCTTGGTAAGATGCATTGTTGCATGAGATGTGTACGATGCTAGTGAAAGCATGTTACTTGTATGTTGAACAAGTGTTGGTTATCATTTGATAAATGATGCATGAGAGCATGGATTACCTATGTTGCATTGGAGTCATGTATGACTTGTTGTTAAAGGCATGTGATGATGATGTTATGGTTTTATGTTGCCTTGATTAAATGCATGAAATGGTTTGTTTGAACTATGGTTTTAAGTGGTTTCTTGCTTGATGTGGTTTCCAAGTTAAAGAAAGGTATGTTGTGGAAAGGATGTGTTTTCCATGGTTTTATTTAAAGCTTGGCATATGGTGTTTATGCATGATTTGAACTTGATGTTGAAAAGAGTTTTCGAACATGGTTTTGGAAAGCAAATCGGGTTGGTTTTAATGTGTTTTAAAGACCCGCTGCATTGATGGTGTTTTGGTTTTGAGCATTCCTCACTAAGCATTATGTGCTTACGCTCTTTTTGTCCATCAATGCAGATTCTTGAAGCTTGGATAGCAAGGAGCAAGGGATTCAAGGTGGACTCCAATGGAGATGTATGTCTCGGTGAATAGCTATAGTTAATAAGGGCAATGGGGTAGAATCTCTCGGATTGTTGTTATTGTGATCGTATATGTTGATCATGTATGTTAAATGCTGTTGTTAATGTTGTTGAACATGAATTGGCTTAATTGTGGTTGCTTTGGAAAGTTTATGCTTAAATGGATAGCTTGAGTAGGAAGTATGCTTTTGAATTTGAGGCTTTCCATATGTGTTGGTTATTTGTTGAATTGATGATGCATTTATGGTCCCTGCATGTTGAATGATCATGTGGTATGTTTTGGTGATGTTAATTTGATGTTTGAAGCATGTTTGATGCTGTTTTCGAGTTGTTTTCAGGCAGGGGTATCGATACTCGGGCTTGGGTATCGATACACCTGAGCCAAATATGCATGTTTCTGCCCAGGGGTATCGATACTGCTGAACAAGTATCGATACCATATGAGTGAGGTATCGATACTGGGGGGAAGGTATCGATACCTTTGCTAGAGTTTGGTTTTTGCCTTCCCCGAGTATCGATACGACACGTGGCGTATCGATACCGGACCGTTAAAATCAGTTAAAAGTATCTTTTATGTTTCAAAATGTTTGTGTTTTGGTCCTGAATCTTGCTTGTGCAATTGTTTGAGTTCGGGAGGTCCGTTTGAGCTGAAATTTGGCAGGGAAGCATGAAACATGACTAATTTTAAGTTGGTAATTTAAAATCTGGTTAAGTCCTTAAAGTTTTCAGAAATTACGATTTGGTCCCTAAAGTTGTAATTTGTTCAATTGGGTCCCTGTTTGATCTCTGATGTTTGTGATCTTTGAGCATGGTGTTTGTGTGATCACATCTAAGGTTAATGTGCATCTAGACAAGATTAAAAAGAAAAAAAAAGGGTCGTTAATCAAGGTTGACTTTCGGGTTGACTTTGGTTTTCCCCGTGTAATCTTCGTAGTTCGGGTCAACCGTCTAGGCCGGGCTACGGGGGTTACAATCAGCATGTTATACATCATGCAACAAGTATTAAATACTTCAACATCAAAACCATTTGCTAAAACTCATTTTAAGCCTTTCCATGCATAACTACCATATGCAAAGCTTTAAGAAAGTAAAACATTAATTTTATTCAAATTATGCATCTATAATCATTTCATAACAATTTATCAATTATATTGGCTCACAAGTGATCATCAACATTCCCATTTCTCAAAACATATCGAATACACGAATTCTCAAGTGTTGTCCCAACACTTCATACAATCTCACCGTCATCTCAAGGTTCACACACGGGAGCTACCCTCCACCGTTGTGACACCCGTGGTGGAGTATTTGATGCCTTACAACCCCTCAACACCACTTATCGGTAGATGTATAACCCCACTAACGAGAGACAAGACACAACTCAATTTCCTCAATCGTTAGGGTACTTGGATGGAGTCTTTGGTACATTCACAACCCCTCAACATCCTAGGCGACTTGTTTATAGTGCACTCAATCATATAGCCAGCTAACTATATCCGATTACATTTGTAAACCACTTACACAACATCACTTGCTAATATAATTCTCTTTTAGTACAAACCTCACTATTTTCAAGGCATTCATAATAAGCCATATTCCAAGCATTAAACCATGCTTCATTAAACATGTATAAGCATATACATACAAGGGTCACTTTACTTACTTCCAAACTTAGTAAACATCAAATCTCTTACTCAATATCATGCTTTAAAACAGTAGGTAAACATATATAAAATCAAGTACATCATCAAGGTTACAATTGCACTATCCGAGGGAGAATATCACTTTACTTACTTCCAATCTTAGTAAAGTGTTTCAAGCTTACACTAAATTCCCAAAACCACTTAAAAGTGTTTCAAAACTCAATTGCCGACGTGAAAATCAAGCATACAAAGGCCCCGGATCTTCACAGTTTGCTTCCAAAGTATTTTCCCTTGTTTATACCACACAAGAAAAAAGGATCAATGCATCATAATGCATCAAAACCACTAGCAAATTAAACAATCTCGTTGCTCTGTCCTAAAGCACAAAAATACCAATTCGAAATAACTGAAATCACATCTGATTGCTCTCTAAACTCAGCCTAGCCATCAACTAACACTTTCATCACATTTTAACCATAAATCAACATCCAAAAACATCCTAATATAATCCCTAAACCTCCAGTAACTCAGATTTCACATTAACATCCCCAAGACCCAAAATCTAACAATATAACAATTAGAGATCCATCTCAATCCGGGATTATTATCACAAAAACATTATTTCCTCATCGTTTAACATCCAAATAATGATTAAAAAGATTCACAAATCAATCAAAATAGCGCCCAAACAAAATATTGAAAATCCATCTTTCAAAGCTTTAACTAACAAATTTCATCAATTCAATTACAAAATCTTGTTGATAAACAAAAAAATACAGAGCCAAAGACTTGGGAATTTCAATAAAGAACCTTAATTAGAGGAGAAAAAAAGAAAGATCACCTTTAACACAAGCCTTCCCATGATTTGAAAAGATTTTGCTGAAAATCCTTTAAGAAACTCTTGTCAAATGTTGTAGAAATCCATAGGCATAATTAGGAATCAAAAGCTAATGGAATAGGAAAATTCTCTGAAGATTCTAATGATGAAAAGAGAGTTTGGCTGCTGAAAAAGTTGAGAGAAAAGTTTGAAGAAAAGAAGTTACGTGAGAAAATGATTTGGTAATAAAATCTCTTTTTATTAAAACACCTTTATTAAAACTCTTAATTAAAACATTTAAAACACCAAATCAAGGGAGTTAGCTGATACCAACATGGTGTAATAGCTCCCTATTATTCTAGTTTTGGCTCCCTTCAAATTATCCATTAAAATATAATTTTCAACTTTTACATTCTAGCAAGAAAATATGTCGGCTTTCCAAAAAAATATTTTTCAAAATTTGTTTCACTTTCCTTCACCACATATTTAATTAGGATTTTAAAAATTTTTCACATGTTTTTACCATATCCCGAACTAAGATTTTCCTGAACCAACCCAAATCTCTAATCTAGATTCGACGATCCCTAAACAACTTTTAGAACCTCTAGGCCCAAATTTGGGGCGTTAACTCTCCCCCACTTAGGAAATTTTATCCTTGAAATTTCTTCTGAAGAAAAAAAATGTGGAAATTGCTTCAACATGTCTTCCTAGCTTTCCCATGTGGGCTCCTCAACTCCTCGATGCCGCCACAACACCTTCACAAGTTCAATTGTCTTCCCACGAAGAACTTTGCTAGTAGAATCTAGGATCCCCACCGATTCCTCATCATAAGATAAATCTAGATTCAATTCAATCTCCTCAATAGGCATCACAGATGAATCCGATCTATTCCTTTGCAACATTGAAACATGAAACAAATCATGGATTTTCTCCAACTAGGGAGGCAACCTCAACCATTGCGCAACTGGACCAACACGCTCGACAACCTCATAAGGTCCAATAAAACCTTGGACTAAGCTTACCCTTACGTCCAAATCTCATAACCTTCTTCCAAGGTGATACCTTCAAGAACACGCGATCTGTAATACCCCAAATTTGGGCCTAGATGTTTAGATTCCGGATTGGACCGGTTAGAAAATTGTTCGAATCTTAAAGGGAGTGTTAGGGAACACCTAGTTCGGGATGCTTTAAAAATATAGAAAAATATCTAAAAATCATCATTTAATATATGAAAGGTTATGGTGAAATCAATTTTACAAAATTGGGTTTGGAAATACTACATTTCGGTGTAGTGACCAAATCGCAATTTTTGCAAAAGTTAAATAGTGACTATTTTGTAAAGGATTGAAACTTTGAATCTTTAAGGAGCTAATTTTACCAAAATGTTTCATCGGATTTTCCTTAATTTGGGTGATTTAGTTAATGTTTTAATGAAAGAAAATGAAGGTTAATTAATTTAGAAACTACCTTTGACTATTCATTACTACTTTTCACAAATTTTCTCTCATTTTATTTTCTCTCAAATTCTTTTCAACCAAACACTTTCTCTCCAGCAAATATACTTTGATTTTCATTGATGAGATTTCAATCTTCCTTTGATTCTTAATCAATTCCTCATCAAATCCACTTGATTTCTACATTGAATTTTTAAGAAAACTTGCCCAAATCAAGGAGAAATCATCCAGTAGAGGTAAGCTTTGTCCTTCTCCTCTAATGATCAGTTCTTTACTGAAATTCCCAAGTTATCAATCCTTTGTTAATGATTTTTAAGTGGTTTTAATGTTAGAAACAAGAAATTGTCTTATAACTTAAGATTTTGGAAGAGATCTTGAAGATTTTCGTGGTGTATGGTTGGGCTCTGATTTGAGATGGTTTTCTAATGTATTTTGGATGTTAATTGATGTTACAAATGAGGTTTTATCAATCAAATCTCGAATAGGATTGTTTTCCTAAGTTTTGCTTGTTAGAATGATGGTTTTGGGGTGATTTTGGTGTTCTGTCATAGCTGGAGGTATAAGGACGATTTTGTGGTGGTTTTTGATGTGGATTGATGTTTAGAAATGATTAGAAGTGGTAGATCTTGGCTGGGTTTTGTTGTGGATGAGTTTGGAGGTGATTTCGGTTGTGCTTGGTAGCCGAAATGTGGTTTTTGAGTAGAGCATCGAGTTTAGGTGTGTGGCTGATGATTTCAATGCATGATGATGCATTAATCCTCTGCTCTTATGTGTTTAAAACATGGGAGACATCTTCGAACGCTTTTGTTGTTGATCCGGAAGCCTAGATAGCGTTTCGGCGAGCAAGCGAAACGTAATCGGTGAGTGCGTATGGTTTTAGAAGTCTTTGAGGGACAAAGACTCAAGGTTTGGGGATTTAGGAAAGGTTTGAAACACCTTTCTAAGTCCGGAAGTAAGTATTGGCTAGATTGCTTTCAGAGATGTGGTGATTGCCTCTAAAATGCTTTTACATGCTCATGGTTTGAGATTGATAAATTCCTACTATTTTATGCATATTTTATAGCATGAGATAATGCTTGAAATGATTTCATGAAGTAACATGTTGCATGGATGAGATTTGAGCTTTTGTTTAAACCATGGCAAATGTTATGGTTTTGAAATGAGATGAGAATGTTTTGAGAATTGTTGCATGAAAATAGTAGATGAGATGATGTTTTGACATAATATATTGGCATAGATGTTGAGATACTTACCGGATATAATTGATCGATCAATAGGATGAGAGTGCACTATAATCTAAAAATTCATACGTGCTCTTTGGTTAAGTCAAAGGGAGAGAACCGATGATGGGCATTCCATCGGGTAGGACTTGGTGAAATACCCAAGCTTTGTGGTGATGATAGATTCCGCCATGTGAGTACGGTGATGTGAGATCCCACCAGAAACTATGTTGCTAGACGAGTGAGTATGGTGATGGTAGATGCCACCGGAAGTGTCTAGTGAGATGTCCGCATATCCAAGTAATAATGAGATGTGAAATGCCAATATAAAATATGAAATGATTTTTGATTGACATGTACCTTTGATGAAATGATTTATGCTATGAGAAATGCATATGAGATTTGTGTATAAAATGCTTTTGTGATACAAGCATGAGTATGGCCTTGCCATGAGTTTTGCATTGGTTTAAATGCATGAGATAGAATGAAGGTACATGTGTTTTCAATGAGAAGTTGCTTTGAATGGTTTTCAAGCATGAGATAGAATGAGCATGTTGTTAAGAAAGCTTTTGAGAAAGTATTTTCACGAAAAGCTTTATTGAGTTGGTTTTCTTTAGAGCATGCCTCACTAAGCATTTGTTCTACGCTCTCTTTTACCAATAATGCAGATAATTGAAGTGTTTTTGGGCATCAAGGAGGATAAGAACATCCAAGGAAGTACAAGCTCTTGTATGGTGATGTTTTCATATACTTTAGTTTTGATATAATGGCAATGGGAAACCAAGGTTGTATTTGGGAGATATGTTTGAACTCCCTAAGTTTGTGGCATGTCCATGTTGGCATTTTGGGTTGTAAGTGGCCTTATATGTTTTGTTTGAGGTTGGATTGCTTATAGTTGTTTTGAGATACGGGAGCATGCCTTTAGACTATGTGAATTTGTGTTTGATGCCATGCCCTGTTTCGGTACTGGTCTCAAAACATACTCGCGTACTGAAACGGTCAACACCGTTTCGTTACATGCGTTTCAGTACGGTAGGTAGACGTTCCGATACAGCTGACCGTTGAATGCATATTTGAATTGCTTTGAGTTTTCTTGCATTACATTTTAGTCCTAAATGATTTGGATGCAATTGCTTGAGCTTGGAATGTCTATTTAAGATGAAATTTGGCAGAGAAGCATGTAACATGACTAATTTCATATTGGTAATCCTAAAACCAGTGAAGTCCCTCTAATTTACAAAAATTACATTTTGGTCCCTAATCTTGATTAAGGTGCAATTGAGTCCCTAAATGTTAATTGATCGTTGTTCCTTTCTCGTTCATGATTCTTGAGTACTCACATAGGCTTAACATGCATCTAGACAAGATTTAAAAAAAGGGTCGTGAATCAAGGTTGACTTTTGGGTTGACTTTGGTTTTCCCCGTGTAATCTTCGTAGTTCGGGTCAAACGTCTAGGCCGGGCTAAGGGGGTTACACGATCTCCAACCACAAACTCAATCTCCTTACACTTCAAATCTGCGTAGGACTTTTGACGATCCGATGCAACCTTCAACAGGTCACATATGAGCTTTACTTTCTTAGTTGTTCTCTTCAGCAAATCCGACAAGGAAACCACCTTTTGCCCCACCTCCGCCCAACAAAGAGGCGTTCTACACTTTCTTCCATACAAATCTTCATACGGAGCCATTTGCATACTTGCTTGCAAAATGTTATTACAGGCAAACCCCACTAAGGGTAACTGTTTTCCCAAGAACCTTGAAAATCTATAACACAACATCTCAACATATCTTCCATTACTTGGAAACTCGCTTCGACTGTCTATCCATCTGAGGATGATACGAGGTACTGAAATTAAGCCTTGTACCCAACGCTTGGTGTAGACACTCCCAAAAAATTGATGTAAACCCCGGATCTCTATCTGACACTATAGATTTAGGCACACCATGCAAACACACAATCTCGACAATATACAGCTTCACTAGCTTATCCAACGTACACGTACTATGCACATCCAAGAAATGCGTACACTTCATAAGACGATCTACAATTAGCCAAATGGAGTTCTTCTTTGATGGTGTCAAAGGCAAACAAGACACAAAATCCACCGTAATCCTTTCCTACTTCCATTATGGTATCCTTAAAGGCTGCAACAAACTGAAAGGAAACTGGTGCTCAACTTTCACACGTTGACAAACCATACACTTGCTCACAAAATCAGCAACATCCTTTTTCAACCCAACCCAATAGTACTCATCTTTCAAACCACGATACATCATTGTACTACCAGGATGCATAGCAAAAGAACTGCTATGAGCTTCAGTCAAAATAGTGCGCCTCAACTCCACATCCTCTAGCACACCTATTCGACTTTTAAAGCATAAAGCACCATCATCATTGAAAAAGAAATCTGTTGCATTACCATCAGCTCTACTCTGAACATGAGGCACCAAAGAATCATCAAGCAACTGATTATCCTTAATTAACTGAATTAAGGAATGTTTCACTTGTCACTCGGCTATTAATCCACCATCACATGATATACTAAACTGAGCAAACATCACTCTCAACTCAACAACCACCTTCCTACACAAAGCATCAACCACAACATTGGCCTTTCCAGGATGGTACTCTATCGTCAGATCATAAGCCTTAAGCAACTCCAACCATCTTCGTTGCCTAAGATTCAACTCTCTCTAGGACATTAGATACTTCAAACTCTTATGATCTATGTAAACCACACATTTCTCGTTGTAAAGATAATGCCTCCAAATCTTCAACGCAAACACAACTGCAGCAAGCTCTAGATCATGAGTAGGATAGTTGTGCTCATGCACCTTTAATTTCCTATATGCATATGCCACAAACTCCCACCTTGCATCAACACACAACCCATATCAATATATGATGCATCACTCCACTCATGACAGTGGCTTACGTCAAAGCTTTCTTCAACCTCTCAAAAGCATGTTGTCTAACATTCGTCCACTCAAAGTGAACATTCTTTTGCAACAACTTAGTTAACGGTGCAGCAATCTTAAAGAAGCCTTCCACAAACCTTCGATAATACCCAACCAAACTAATGAAACTACGCACTTCAGTCACTGATTTAGGCGTTTTCCAATTCATCACCACCTCAATCTTGTGTGGGTCAACTCGGATACCCTCAGCCGACACTACATGTCCAAGGAAGACAACTTCCTTGAGCCAAAACTCGCACTTGCTCTGCTTTACATAAAGTTGATTCTCCAACAATACTTACAACACAATCCTTGAATGCTTATCATAATCCTCCTCATTACGCGAGTACACGAGAATATCATTAATAAACACTACCATGAAGTGATCCAAAAACTCATGGAACACACGATTCATCATGTCCATGAATGCAACTGGTGCATTCGTCAACCCAAACGACATCAATAAGAACTCATAATGCTCGTACCTTGTCCGAAAAGTTGTCTTAGGTACATCTACATCCTTGGCCTTCAGTTGAAAATATCCAGATCTCAAATCAATCTTTGAAAACATTAAAGCACCTCGAAACTGGTCAAACACATCATCGATCCTTGGCAAAGAGTATTTGTTCTTAATCGTCAACTTGATCAGTTGCTAATAGTCTATACACAAACACATTGTGCCATTCTTCTTCTTTACAATCAAGATTGGTGCACCCCAAGGTGAAACATTGGCCTTATGAACCCTCAATCTAGCAACTACTGAACTTGCGTTTTCAACTCCTTAAACTCTTTAGGTGTCATCCAATAAGGAGAAATAGACGCTGGAGTCGTATTTTCAAACAACTCATTGCCAAACTTTACTTTTATATTCGGTGTATTCGGTGGAAAACCAGGTAACTCTTCCAGAAAGACACCTGGAAACTCACATATTGTTCGTATATCTTGTACTCGCACCTTCTTTTATGCCAAGGTTCATCACATAAGCTAGGAAAGCTTCGCAACTCAACTCCATCATACGACTCGCTTCAAGAGCCGAAATTGCAGTCAACAAGAATTTCACATTATCGCCTATGATTACCACTTCGTAATCATCAGCAAGTTTTAAGGTAACTCGCTTAAAATAAAAATCAACTACAACTCTATGCTTAGTCAACCAATCCATCCCAAGGATTACATCAAAACCATAGAAAGGCAACACCATCAAATCCACTAAAACTGACATACCATTCGTAAGTCTTGTACTCGCACCTTCTTTGTACCAAAGTTCATCACATAAGCTAGGAAAGCTTCACAACCCAACTTCATCATACGACTCGCTTCAAGAGCCGAAATTGCAGTTGACAAGAATTTCACATTCTCGCCTACGATTACCACTTCGTAATCATCAACAAGTTTCAAGGTAACTTGCTTAAAATGAAAATCAACTACAACCCTATGCCCAGTCAACCAATCCATCCCAAGGATTACATCAAAACCATAGAAAGACAACACCATCAAATCCACTTAAACACATGGCTTTGAACAGATAAAGGACATCTCTTATACAAATTTCTTGTAACAATAGTTTCACCAAAAGAGCTTGTTACTTGCATTCCTGCATCTAACATCTCAACAAGGATATCAAGCAATTGTGCATGGTCACTCAAGATGTATGAATGCGTGCATCTAGAATCAATTAAATCTAACAAAGACAAGTGATAACTGCCCAAAAGTCTTATGTTTTTACCCCTTTTTCATGACAATTATCACTCAACCTACACTCATTTGAGCTGCATTAGGGCCCTTCATGCTTTGATTTCATCATTTACGCCTTTGATCATTAAACTCTGTTTATTCTATGAAAAAGTTACTATTTGATGCATGTTTGGTGCTTTTTCAGATTCGCACGATGCGAAGGCAGGAGATGCCGTGAGCGCACTGGAGGAAAAGGAAGAATAAGGTAGAACAAGCTAGTAACTGACCATGATCGAGCCAAGCCACAACTGATAGCTTCTACTGAGGGAAGATGATTTCTAAATGAGGCCTTGTAGAGCAGAACCAGTCACAGACCTATGCCGAGGCAGCAGAATGCCATGTCGCGGTTGTGTACTAATCAACCTGTCGGAGGGCAAAATAGGCAATATGGTAGCCGATTTGTAGAGCTTTAAATGCCTGCTTTTTCTACTCACTTTGCATGGCAATTGGAGCTGGAGAAGTGGAAAAAAGTATGGAAGGAAGGATAAAGCTGGACTTTTGGCCATAAGTGTATAATGTATTAAATTAAAGAGATTCACCTTTTTAATAAAGTTAAGTCCAAGTCCAACTTAACTTCCTCCCCAAGAAGGATTTGTGCGTACACCTTCCCCTATATAAGGAGGCTTGCCGTCATCATCAAGAAGAGCAGAATTCGAGAGAGAGAAGAGCTTATGATTTAGTTTTGTATTCTTTCCATTCATTATGTTCTAATTTCTTTAGGGTTAGGATTAGTTGTTTAGTAGTTGTATGAAGACTATTGTACTTTGTTTATGTTCTTAATGCAATTAAGTTAAGGTTTGCTTATTGTTGGCTTTAATCAGGAGCTTTTATGGTTTACACATTGAAAGGGATGAGCATACGAAGGTTTTGGAAGCACTCACAGAAGAAGATTACCAACAGATTAAACAGAAGCTTTGCTATGCCAGCACGACATGGGAGGCCGGGGCACACCGAGGGTCAGTCCAAAGGTGAAGCATCATACTAGAAGCGAAGCTGTGGAACAAATTCATCTGTCGCCGCCTCATGTCGACCTCCCACAACATTGCCATTGATCGGCCCATGCTCGCTCTATCCATTCAATTATACATAATTGAAAAATTAATGTTGGTAATCTCATCTGTCAAGAAATCTATAAATATGCTTAGAAGGATAAGGGCCCACTTTACTTCCCATCATTCATCACCGGCCTCTGCACGGAAAAGGAGTTTCTAATCGATGAAGATGACAAATACACACCGTATCGGAAGAGATGGGATTGGGAAGCCTACCACAGACTAATGAACATCACCAAAGCTGATACTGTACAGGCCATGCCGATGCAGGGCATTATCGGGGCAGCAGCCTCGGCAAACATTTCAAAAAAGCCCCAGATGCATGCCCCAGTCGCGGCAGACCTTTAGCAGATTCTACGCAAGCTGGAGGAAATAGACCAACGCCAGCCGTTGCTCATTGCACACACTAGGGACTTCAAAGCCTCAATTATACAGCTGATCCAGAGGAAGTTCCCAGACCAGACAGTTCAGTTTCCTCCTTTCCCTGCCGTCTTCACTACTGCCACCGTCCCTGAGTACAAAAAAGAAGCAACCCTTGCCGCCGCCACTACCCAGGCATTCCAAAGACCCACTACTGTGGCCTCTGACACCCCTTCGGTCGCGACATGCAAAGGCAAGCACAAGGTTGGCTTGGCTACACCTGCCGGATCTCCATACCACACTGCATCTAGCTGGTCTGACACCAATCATTCGCTCAGTTGGGTCTTTGAAGAACTAAAACGCAAGGCAACGACCGTGGATGAAATCTGCCCCAACTCAGAAGACGAGGAGGTCACTGCGCCGGTAGCAAAGCCCACCCCAGCATCACGCATCCAGCCACCCCGAGAATCCAAGCAAATCAAGAATACGACATCAAAACTAAAGAGGTTGATCTTACAGAGCGAAAGTGACGAGGAAAATGAATCTTCCAAATCATCATCCATATAAATTCCTATTCTTTATGCCTTTTATTTTTAATGCCCTTATATTTTGTGTGCTAATTGTTGCTATCTTGAATGTATGAAATGTAAGCATTAAGGGCATTGCATGGTTTGAGTTTGGGGGTGTAGGTTCAGTTTCCAAGGCAAGGCTATGCCGTGACATTATATTATAATTGCCATGCAGTTCTACTCTTTTACTTGTTCAAAAATTTTTGCAACTGGATTGCCCTAACTGAATTTTGCTTGTACGTCGACAGTTCTTTCTATCAATTGCCTTAGTTTAGTTTTAATTAAATCTTCTTACTTAGCAACAGAACTCTCTCTTCTTACCGTTGTTTAAGAACTGTTTAGATCCTTTAATTTTTAAAATGCTTAAGGAAGATAACTTAGGATCACACTATGAGACTAGAACTTTATAACACCTTTGTGACTTGTATGATTTAAGGAATTCTAGTACACTTAGGGTATAGACTTGCTTAGAAAGAAAATGTGGGTAAAAATTTAGAGGTGCCTAACACTGGCTCTAGATTAAGGATGCCCTAGAGGTGGCCGAAACCGGGTTTAGGATAATCACTAGAGGTGCCCGAAATTGGCTCTAGTAGGTTCGATTGCTTAAAGAAAAGAAAAGGAAAAGAAAAAAATTATTACCCAAGTTAAGTAGGTTAATGCTTAAGTGTTTGCTTAGAATCCTTATAATTATCTTATTCACAATGCATGCACACACTCACAAATCTTATAGTTTGATTCCAGGGAATTCCTAAGGCATCAAAAGTATTAAGAGCCGATCATTCTTTTCCATGGTTTGAAGAGAGAAGGAAAAGTAAGACCAATGAGACGGTATATAAAAATTAAGGTTTGGCAATTGATGGTTTGCATTGCTTGAGGACAAGCAATAGTTCGAGTTTGAGGGTGTGATAAGTACCCAAAAGTCCTATAATTCTACCCATTTTTCATGACAATTATCATTCAACCTACACCCATTTGAGTTTCATTATGACCCTTCATGCTTTGATTTCATCATTTACGCTTTTAATCCTTAAATTCATTTTATTCTATGAAAAAGGTACTATTTGATGCATGTTCGGTGCTTTTGCATATTTGCACGATGCGAGGGTAGGAGATACCGTGAGGGCACTTGAGGAAAAGGAAGAATAATGCAGAACTAGCTAGTAACATTCCCTGATCGAGCCAAGCCACAATCGATAGCTTCTACTGCGGGAAGCTGATTTATGAACGAAGCCTTGCGGAGCAGAACCAATCACAGACTCATGCCGAGGCAGCATAATGACATGCCGCGATCGTGTACTACTCAACCTGCAGGAGGGCAAAACAGACAAAGTGGTAGCCGATTTTTAGAGCTTTAAATGTCGGATTTTTCTGCACACTTTGCTTGGCAGTTGGAGCTCGAGGAGAGGACGAAAATATTGAAGGGGGGGATAAAGCTAGACTTTTGGCCACAAGTGTATCATGTATTAAATTAAAGAGATTCACCTCTTTAATAAAGTTATGTCCAAGTCCAACTTAACTTCCTCCCCAAGAAGGATTTGTGCCTATATGATAAAGGGTACGTTGCTTGAAAAATAACGTTCCTTGTCTGTAACGGATCTAGGATAGTAGCAAGCATATCTCTGCAATAAAAACAAATATGGACATTGTTTTAGGATCAAAATAACAAGAAAAATTAAAAGAAAATTAAAAGAAAGAAAGAAGAAAGGGTGTAGGAATTTTTGGACATATTTGGATGACGAAGAAAGAGAATGCTTCAAAGGGCGTTCATGCTGTTTCGGTGTCCAAAAAATGACAGAAACGTTGCTGGAAATTCAGCAGAAATTTGGCAACGTTAAACTCAGAAGAACCTGCAGAATCTACTGAGCAAACCTGAATCGAATTTGTCTTACGTCAAAGGACTTGGACCCACTATATAGCGATCTAGGAACCTGAAGTATCAAGTAAAATTTCAGAAATCAAAACAAAGTCTGAAATGCCAAAGAAAGTTCGGTGAAAAACTGAAATTGAGAGAATAATCTCACAAAAAAATTTATTCATAAATTGTCTAACCTTTTACATGGATGTATCGGCCAATTTATAATACAAGAGTTTACAAACATGTGGCTGTGAATTTTCCTTTAAAAATTGAATTAAAAAAACAAAAAAAAACTACTTAATTTGGTCGTAAACAAATTCCAACCGTGTAATGAAGATGTAGGCACCATATCCATATTTGTCACATGTTAAATGTGCATTTGAATGTTAAAATTCAAATGGAAAACTTCCCTTTTTGAGAAACAGAAACACTCCAACAAATAAAGGGAAATTGGGCACTGCAGAGCGTTTAGGTGTTCTCTATTTATGAGTGCAAGTGCACACTCTTGTCAAGTTATAGTATAAAAGATATCGTCTCCCACAGGGATTCGAGCAACTTCTATGAATGGTTTCTTGCACAAGGATTTAGTAAATTGCACAATTAAATATCTAAATGTGGAAATATAAAAACACAAATAAAATAAAGATAGTGATGAAAGGGATGATAGGGAGAGATAAGGTCAATAGATTGGGTAAGGTAATTGTTGTTAAATAGTGTAAAAACTGCATTATAAAGCCTAAGTGTGTTATGATGCCATGATCTACTGCTTGGGCGGGTAATGGACGGTAGCTACGACCCTGTCAAGCGATCGCAGCGGGTCTCTGCCCTTGCAACTTCCGTTGTCTCGGTAGGTGGAATGGAAATAAGTCCTGGTGGCAAGTCTGGCAGATACTCCAAGTTCGGCAGAGCAATTCTTAAGTGTTCCTTCCTATGTCTAGGGAAGGACTTTGTCACCACGTGATGTAGGCAATACCTAGCAATCTCAGCGTAAACCTAACACGGGCAGTCAAATATTTGTTGCTCCTTTTAGCCGCTTAAACTTTCACTTATGTCTAAGCCGAATTAGTCAACACCTTGACATGATGAGACCGTGCTTAATCCTTTCGCGAGCCTTACACTTTCATGCCCGACAAATGGATTTCTTCAACTGGACTTTTGGAACTAATCGAAGAAGTGAAGAACATGAATTAAGCAAACTTGTAATATTTTATTAAAAACACACTTAAACTATTACAACAGTTTCCCACAACTACTTTACATACAAGAACCTAAACCCTGGGAGAGTTGGGCCACGACCTCCAACACCTCCAATCTATCTATCTACCTCTTTGTTATGCATCTATGAATCTGTGCATCCCTCCATGACCCTATACCCTCACATACATGTGTATATATAGGGCTCATGGCCTAAGTTTTAGTCCTCTTTGCAGTAGAAGTTCTTAAAGTAACTTTACATTAAATGTTGAATCCTTTTTTACTTAAATGTGTACTATTTGGATGTTGCCTTCTCCCGGAAGTTAGGATAAGTACTCCTACTTATAAATCTTGGATTATCTCTTCCGACCTCTATAGGCTTCTGAAAATTGCAAGACTGGGCTCGGGGAATTATCCTCTTTCAATCACAACCCATCTTTTCTATGTCGGTGTAACTCCTGCCTGGGCGGCACATAACATCATTGATGTTACGGCGGCGTCCTTGGCGGCATATGGAACTGCTTCAGTACAACTCCTTTTGTTCCCAGCTTTCTTATCCTCCCATGTCCTCTGCTCCTCTACACAGCTACAACACCTGAAAATAAAAACTAAACTTAAACAATATCTTTTCTTAACCAAACATAAAATATTCAATAAAAGCATGGTAAAAGAGAAAATATTGATATCATGCATGCAATGCACCTAAATATGCCTAAATGGGCTTAAGAATAACAATAATATTGCCAGGAATGTGTACAAAATATAGAACTCATGGACACTCTACACACCCTCAAACTCGAACTATTGATTGTCCTCAAGTAATGCAACCTAACTAGTAAGCTTTCCCTGTAACACCCGTTAAAATATACATGATAAAAAAAGGGAAATGAAGGTGAGGGTGTGGAGGCTCGAACCCGAGACCTCAGCCCTCACCATCCAGCGTGTTAACCGTCTGAGCCAAGGCTAATTTTTGATTTTGCCTCCCCCTTTTTACCCTTAAGGTTAACGTAAAATTGTTTTGCATATGCATTTAATTAAAGAGGCGTGTCTGTTCACGTACCCCTTAACACTACCAGTCATTTGTTTGAATACCCAAGAGAAACCCCGCTCCTCTCCCCGATCTCCGTCCATCTCCGGCACCGTCGCTCCTTGCAAGACATCGCCACCGCCGGCGAGTGCGTCGTCTCTCCCTGAATCTCTAGCCGCCAAGCACGTGCGATTTCGCACCGTCATAAGCCGTGTATGAACGCCTGAAGTTCGACGTTGTGGCACAACCTCTCTCCGTCGCTTTCGGCCGTCCCCGACGCCCAGCCATGTCGCGGTCGTCAGATCTGGAACCTCCTCGTCGGTCCGATCAAAACCCAAGGTTCGATCTTAGTTTTGGCTGTCGTTTCACCCTTCATCGGAGTACTATCTTTTTCCGACGAGTTTTGAGCTTTTAAGGTAAAATCCGACAAATTTTCGGCATGTTTCGCGTTGTTAATTCATGGGTTGAGTTTGTGGTTCGCTGATCTATGTTTTCCCGACAGGATTGCGGCGATTGGCGTCTCCGGCTAGTTTTCCGGTGACCGGCCGGCGAGTTCGTTTATATGGGTAAGTGAGCCGGCCTGAACCGGCTGGACCGGCCGGCCCATCAATCCAACCCGAGCCCAAACTCAGTTGGCCCAAAAAACCCAAACCCAGTCAACCCGAGCCCATCGCCCGAGTCCGACCTGACCCGTCAACCTGAGTCAACTCGTCCGAGTCAGCCGAGTCAACTCGTCCGAGTCAGTAGAGTCAACTCGTCCGAGTCAACCGAGTCAACTCAGTTGACTCCTGTTGACTGCTGACGTCAGTGTTGACTTTGACCTGTTGACTTTGACCCCGTTGACCGTTGACCTGCTGACGTCAGCGTTGATCTGCTGACGTCAACGTTGACTTTGACCGTTGACCAAAAAGTCAAATTTTCCGAAAACTAATATTTTGATGTTTCTCGACGTCCTGAGTCCGTTTTTGAAGCCCGTTTTGCAAAATTCTGATCCGAACACCTCCGAATCTGACTTCGAACCCGAAAGTGTTTGTGTGTTTAATTTTGTTAAGAGCTCTTTGGATAAGGACTGAAATGTGAATCTATGTTGTTGAAGGTATCAAAGTATCCTTGAATTCGAGATGTTAGGAGCCGTCAAATCTTGTGATCGAGTGCGATTGAAGGAGGTGTCATGAATCAACCATTGTAGCTCGGAACTAAGGTAATACATTACTACCCCTTGTATGCTTTATGTACATGTTGATATCTGGTTAAAGCATTCATGCTTATGATGAGTGTTTTGTGAACTCTACTTAAGCCGAATTCGATACGGAAAATAAGTATGAGAGTCAGTAAGAGTAAAATCCTCGGATAAGAATATTAATAGATCAGGAGTGTCGAAAGTGCTAATAATAATAATAATACAGTTAAATCTGAAACTCTATCAATAGTGTCGAAGAACCAATGATCAGAATGCGGAGTATGAGATGTTGGATATGAAATTACGAAAATACCCTTGGAGCATAAGTATGACTAAACTACCCCACTGATAAAGGAAATGACTTAAAATCTGCATTCGTCCTGATTATGCAATTACACTACCCAAGATGTATGTTTTAATGGAAAGACTTCGGCATCATTATGCAATACGTGTGATACCAACTTGGATAATCCCTCAAACTCTGTATAACACATGAATGAGAATTTTCTGGAAATATTGTTGAAATCCTAAGTCGATCCTTATGACAGTAATGTGTGAATTAAATGAGAATGATCGTAATGACCAAAAAGACGGTAATGCCCTCAAGCACCAAAATGTCTGATTAATTTGAATGACGATATACCCTCAAGTTCTGTAATGAATGAATCGTCTGTAAAGGGCCGGAGAGTTAGGACGCCTTAATCTTGTTTGAGTACGTGAATGATGGAGGTACCAAATGGTAATTCAGAAAGAAAAGGTAGATTTATCTCAGTCTAAAATAACCGAAATACCCTCATGAGTAAATAAGTAATTATGTATTTGACGAAATTCTGGATTTGTTAATAAGACTTAAATAGCTAAGGCTCCCTTAAGTGTTGAGAAATACGACACGTGTATGCCCTTCGCTCACCATATCGATGTAAGGTAGGAAGATCTGCATATATTGTATGTTCGATTACTCAAAGTTAAACCGTATAGTAAAGTATGAGGGCGACTGTTCACACATACAATACAGTCAGTGTTAAGTTCTGATACACGCTAATTATTCATATCTGAACGTTGGTAAGTATTGTCAAGTTGGGTTACGCCGCATTAAACAAATTCTGGAGATATAATAAATTGTTAGAGCCCCTGAGAATTATAATTTTCGTTCTGATATGATTGTGCCATAGTATAAAATTTGTCATGACAGTCAAATAACTAAAAGGTCATGATAGCCTAAATAATCGGAACATCACTGAAAATATCCGATAACTTAAAAGACTTTAATTTAGAAATTGTTGAATGTCCGGTTAGAAAACTAATGAGAAAATAGGATACCCGAGTTCTGTGAACCATTGCTTATTCAATGTTTGTATAATTACCAGAATGTCCATGAACGTCGAAATGACCATAATGCCTCTGGTAGGCTTAAATGGCTAAATCACTCATGATATGCCTAAACCCTCAAGATCCTGATGTATCCCCCCTGAATATCTGGGCTAAACTGTTAGTATGAACCCCTTTTAAAAGGGACCACGTTTTAGAAATCTGTTCAAATCGGCAAAAGTTTAATATGTCTCATTCCGTAAATGCCAAGAATCTCCAAGAAAAGATATGTCCCGCCTAGTGTGTTTCCGTGTGTGATATATTCTGTTGAATGGATTGTATAATTATTTAATCGTGAATAATATTATGTTTGATGAACTTGATATATGATGACATTCTCTGCCTACCTGATATATGTCTGCTCAATCTGTATACTTGGTATGTGATCGTTTGATCTGTGATGGTATTATCTGACTGTTTGATGAATTTGTTAGCACGATCTGTTAGTTTGACCTATGATGGTACAATCTGTTTGCATGATGAATGCTGAAAATGTCTGCTCTGTTCGATAGTATGCCCATTTATCTGTCAAAAGCATGAATTATTCCATTTCTGATGTTCTGAATAAAATATATCTGTCACATGTATTCTGTTGCCCATGTCTGGAACCTGAACACTAATTACCATCTGGGGTATACTGTTGGGTTATGTTATGAAGTCTCTATTGGTACAGCCCTGATCAAGCTGGTAAATCGTTATGGACTCAGGGTCTCCCCTTGAGTGGCACCTAAGCCCATCGGGCCTGGGGTAAGTCCTTATGGACCTAAGGCATCCCCTTAGGTGGCATCTATGCCCATCGGGCCTAGGGTAAGTCCTTATGGACTCAAGGTCTCCCCTTGAGTGGCACCTATGCCCATCGGGCCTAGGGTAAGTCCTTATGGACCTAAGGCATCCCCTTAGGTGGCACCTATGCCCATCGGGCCTACGGTAAGTCCTTATGGATGCAGTTCTGGCGGACTGCATATTGGTGTAAGGTTAGAGGGTAATTACTAGTAAACCTTTGTATGTACTTGAACATTTGCATTGAATTGTTATGTGTTCTCATGATATGATTGGTAAGCATTTATGCCTGTTTGATATTCACCCTTTTGGAACACACTAGGCGTTAAACTCCTTGTTTCCATCTTCGTAATCTATTAGCTTGAATAATTCCTGTTTGTTACTCGATGAATAAATAAAGAGCCAGTACCGTTATTCTCAAGTATAACATTACCCTTAAATAGCGGAAAGGAAATGAAGACTGTTACTGCTTGGAACATCATGAAAATGTTATGCCTACCATGTATTTGCATGAGCTTATAGCATCTTTTGGTAGTTCTGTATTACTGAGCTTTTCAAAGCTCACGTTGTTTTTACCATCGCAGGTTAAAGGATTATAGCATGGTAATGTTTGACATTAGTGTTCGGAGTTCCCTCGGTGTTGCCTCTGGAGTACGGTACTGTATAGTTAGTGGGCATGTATGTCATGTATTGTTTCATGTCAGTGTCTGTAAAATACTTTCTGAAATTTTTGTTATGTGTTTAAATGATTTTCCTGAAATTGTATTTTAAACAGAAGTTGATTTTACAGTTTAATAAGTGTTTTAAGAAAGAGAAATATTTTCATGTGTATTTTCACCGTGGGTCGCTCTTGTGACCATAATGTGACTTCCTAGGATCCGTTGTAACGCATAGGCGGGTTTAGGGGGTTACATTTAGTGGTATCAGAGCTTAGAGTTGCGTCATTCTGGGTAGATCGGCCGATCGTCTGTCATAGGGTGTCTGGTCTGTGCATGCCCCTAGATCATACCGCACTCATCCGAGCCGAAACTCTGATGTCGAATCCTTTTTCCTAAAATAACTAAATCTAAGTATTCTGCCTTCCATAGCTCAACCCCTGCTTGCAGAAAATGTTTCTAACGTTCGTATGTGTTTTGAATTAAATGGTTGAGTTTGAATCTGGATAAGAGACTTGAGATGGTTTATGCTTGTGAAATCAAAGATTTGAATCAGGTTAAGAATAAATGTTTGATCATATGAGGTAGCCGATATAAGACTACATGTAAGATAGCTCCGTGATTATGATTGTGTTTAAAAATATTCTGATGAAAAATTTGATAAAGGTATTATGAATTTAAAAGAAAGATGTTTGTGAATGTGTCGAAAATGTAAATTTCGTGGTGACTCTGTTGCACGATGGGAAAAAAATAAGGTTGTCTGAATATTATGTTGAAGGTAAGTGATATTCGTTTAAGACCTTGATTATGTTTGCTCGGCATAAAGAAAAACTTTTCCTTGAAATTCGAGGCATGATAAACTGTTATAAATCATCTCTGACCAAAGCTTGATGTTTACATCCTGATTATGGAGGACACTGGTTGAGGCTTTGAGTACTCGTATGAATTTCACGCAGAGTTGTTCGTCCGTGAATTAATGGTCAACCTAGTGGAGTAATTTAGAATTTGAAAGATGTACTTTTGGACTGTATGATTGACTTCTGTGGCGACGAGAATGTTTTGTAGTCTTGACTACGTATGCAATAATAATAACAGTACGAGACAAGTGTTCGTGTGACTCCGTATGAAGTCCTCTATGGATTCATCTATTGCATTTTAATCAATTGAGTTAAGATGCATCATGGGATGGTTTTGGGTCTAATGTCAGTCCGAGTGACCAGACGATACTAAATTGATCCATGACCATCTGAGCGTCCTGAGAAGCAAGGATACCCTGGTGGATAAGTTTCAGTAAAAGAATGGATGAAAGAGCAGTTCTGCAATCCTTCGATTCCGGTAAATTTCGAGGACGAAATTTTTTTAAGCAGGGAAGAGTTGTAACACCCGTTAAAATATACATGATAAAAAAAGGGAAATGAAGGTGAGGGTGTGGAGGCTCGAACCCGAGACCTCAGCCCTCACCATCCAGTGTGTTAACCGTCTGAGCCAAGGCTCATTTTTTATTTTGCCTCCCCCTTTTTACCCTTAAGGTTAACGTAAAATTGTTTTGCATATGCATTTAATTAAAGAGGCGTGTCTGTTCACGTACCCCTTAACACTACAAGTCATTTGTTCGAATCCCCAAGAGAAACCCCGCCCCTCTCCCCGATCTCCGTCCATCTCCGACACCGTCGCTCCTTGCAAGACACCGCCACCGCCGGCGAGTGCGTCGTCCCTCCCTGAATCTCCAGCCGCCAAGAACGCGCGATTTCGCGCCTTCATCCGCCGTGTATGAACGTCTGAAGTTCGACGTTGTGGCACAACCTCTCTCCGTCGCTTTCGGCTGTCCCTAATGCCCAGCCGTGTCGCGGTCGTCAGATCTGGAACCTCTTCGTTGGTCCGATTAAAACCCAAGGTTCGATCTTAGTTTTGGCCGTCGTTTCACCCTTCATCGGAGTACTATCTTTTCCGACGAGTTTTGAGCTTTTAAGGTAAAATCCGACAAATTTCTGGCATGTTTCGCGTTGTTAATTCATGGGTTGAGTTTGTGGTTCGCTGATCTATGTTTTCCCGACAGGATTGCGGCAATTGGCGTCTCCGGCGAGTTTTCCGGTGACCGGCCGGCGAGTTCGTTTATGTGGGTAAGTGAGCCGGCCTGAACCGGCTGGACCGGTCGGCCCATCAATTCAACCCGAGCCCAAACTCAGTTGGCCCAAAAAACCCAAACCCAGTCAACCCGAGCCCATCGCCGGAGTCCGACCCGACCCGTCAACCTGAGTCAACTCGTCCGAGTCAGCCGAGTCAACTCGTCCGAGTCAGCAGAGTCAACTCGTCCGAGTCAGCCGAGTCAACTCAGTTGACCCCTGTTGACTGCTGACGTCAGCGTTGACTTTGACCTGTTGACTTTGACCCCGTTGACCGTTGACCTGCTGATGTCAGCGTTGATCTGCTGACGTCAGCGTTGACTTTGACCGTTGACCAAAAAGTCAAATTTTCCGAAATCTAATATTTTGATGTTTCTCGACGTCCTGAGTCCGTTTTTGAAGCCCGTTTTGCAAAATTTTGATCCGAACGCCTCCGACTCTAATTTTGAACCCAAAAGTGTTTGTGTGTTTAATTTTGTTAAGAGCTCTTTGCATAGGGACTGAAAAGTGAATCTATGTTGTTGAAGGTATCAAAGTATCCTTGAATTCGAGATGTTAGGAGCCGTCAAATCTTGTGATCGAGTGCGATCGAAGGAGGTGTCATGAATCAACCATTGTAGCTCGGAACTAAGGTAATACATTACTACCCCTTGTATGCTTTATGTACATGTTGATATCTGGTTAAAGCATGCATGCTTATGATGAGTGTTTTGTGAACTCTGCTTAAGCCGAATTCGATACGGAAAATAAGTATGAGAGTCAGTAAGAGTAAAATACTCGAATAAGAATATTAATAGATCAGGAGTGTCGAAAGTGCTAATAATAATAATAATAATACAGTTAAATCTGAAACTCTATCAATAGTGTCTAAGAACCAATCTTCAGAATGCGGAGTATGAGATGTTGGATATGAAATTACGAAAATACCCTTGGAGCATAAGTATGACTAAACTACCCCTCTGATAAAGGAAATGACTTAAAATCTGCATTCATCCTGATTATGCAATTTACACTACCCAAGATGTATGTTTTAATGGAAAGACTTCGGCATCATTATGCAATACGTGTGATACCAACTTGGATAATCCCTCAAACTCTGTATAACACATGAATGAGAATTTTCTGGAAATATTGTTGAAATCCTAAGTCGATCCTTATGACAGTAATGCGTGAGTTAAATGAGAATGATCGCAATGACCAAAAAGACGGTAATGCCCTCGAGCACCGAAATGTCTGATTAATTTGAATGACGATATACCCTCAAGTTCTGTAATGAATGAATCGTCTGTACAGGGCCGGAGATTTAGGACGCCTTAATCTCGTTTGAGTACGTAAATGATGGAGGTACCAAATGGTAATTCAGAAAGAAATGGTAGATTTATCTCAGTCTAAAATAACCGAAATACCCTCATGAGTAAATAAGTAATTATGTATTTGACGAAATTCTGGATTTGTTAATAAGACTTAAATAGCTAAGGCTCCCTTAAGTGTTGAGAAATACGACACGTGTATGCCCTTCGCTCACCATATCGATGTAAGGTAGGAAGATCTGCATATATTGTATGTTCGATTACTCAAAGTGAAACCGTATAGTAAAGTATGAGGGCGACTGTTCACACATACAATACAGTCAGTGTTAAGTTCTGATACACGCTAATTATTCATATCTGAACGTTGGTAAGTATTGTCAAGTTGGGTTACGCCGCATTAAACAAATTCTGGAGATATAATAAATTGTTAGAGCCCCTGAGAATTATAATTTTCGTTCCGATATGATTGTGCCATAGTATAAAATTTGTCATGACAGTCAAATAACTAAAAGGTCATGATAGCCTAAATAATCGGAACATCACTGAAAATATCCGATAACTTAAAAGACTTTAATTTAGAAATTGTTGAATGTCCGGATAGAAAACTAATGAGCAAATAGGATACCCGAGTTTTGTGAACCATTGCTTATTCAATGTTTGTATAATTACTAGAATGTCCATGAACGTCGAAATGACCATAATGCCTCTGGTAGGCTTAAATGGCTAAATCACTCATGATATGCCTAAACCCTCAAGATCCTGATGTATACCGCCCTGAATATCTGGGCTAAACTGTTAGTATGAACCCCTTTTAATAGGGGCCACGTTTTAGAAATCCGTTCAAATCGGCAAAAGTTTAATATGTCTCATTCCGTAAATGCCAAGTATCTCCAAGAAAAGATATGTCCCGCCTAGTGTGTTTCCATGTGTGATATATTCTGTTGAATGGATTGTATAATTATTTAATCGTGAATAATATTATGTTTGATGAACTTGATATATGATGACATTCTCTGCCTACCTGATATATGTCTGCTCAATCTGTATACTTGGTATGTGATCGTTTGATCTGTGATGGTATTATCTGACTGTTTGATGAATTTGTTAGCACGATCTGTTAGTTTGACCTATGATGGTACAATCTGTTTGCATGATGAATGCTGAAAATGTCTGCTCTGTTCGATAGTATGCCCATTTATCTGTCAAAAGCATGAATTCTTTCGTTTCTGATGTTCTGAATAAAATATATCTGTCACATGTATTTTGTTACCCATGTCTGGAACCTGAACACTGATTACCATCTGGGGTATACTGTTGGGTTATGTTATGAAGTCTCTGTTGGTACAACCATGATCAAGCTGGTAAATCCTTATGGACTCAAGGTCTCCCCTTGAGTGGCACCTATGCCCATCGGGCCTGGGGTAAGTCCTTATGGACCTAAGGCATCCCCTTAGGTGTCACCTATGCCCATCGGGCCTAGGGTAAGTCCTTATGGACTCAAGGTCTCCCCTTGAGTGGCACCTATGCCCATCAGGCCTAGGGTAAGTCCTTATGGACCTAAGGCATCCCCTTAGGTGGCACCTATGCCCATCGGGCCTAGGGTAAGTCCTTATGGATGCAGTTCTGGGGGACTGCATATTGGTGTAAGGTTGGAGGGTAATTACTAGTAAACCTTTGTATGTACTTGAACATTTGCATTGAATTGTTATGTGTTCTCATGATATGATTGGTATGCATTTATGCCTGTTTGGTATTCACCCTTTTGGAATACACGAGGCGTTAAACTCCTTGTTTCCATCTTCGTAATCTATTAGCTTGAATAATTCTTGTTTGTTACTCGATGAATGAATAAAGAGCCAGTACCGTTATTCTCAAGTATAACATTACCCTTAAATAGCGGAAAGGAAATGAAGACTGTTACTGCTTGGAACATCATGAAAATGTTATGCCTACCATGTATCTGCATGAGCTTATAGCATCTTTTGGTAGTTCTGTATTACTGAGCTTTTCCGAGCTCACGTTGTTTTTACCATCGCAGGTTAAAGGATTATAGCATGGTAATGTTTGACATCAGTGTTCGGAGTTCCCTCGGTGTTGTCTCTGGAGTACGGTACTGTATAGTTAGTGGGCATGTATGTCATGTATTGTTTCATGTCAGTGTCTATAAAATACTTTCTGAAATTTTTGTTATGTGTTTAAATGATTTTCCTGAAATTGTATTTTAAACAGAAGTTGATTTTACAGTTTAATAAGTGTTTTAAGAAAGAAAAATATTTTCATGTGTATTTTCACTGTGGGTCGCTCTTGTGACCATAATGTGACTTCCTAGGATCCGTTGTAACGCATAGGCGGGTTTAGGGGGTTACATTCCCCTTGCACAAAATTAGCAGAAACTTAGCCTTTAACTTGATTTCTTACCTCAAGGCCGTGGCACCTATTTAATGTTAGTGATAGGGAATGACATGAAGTAATTTAGATTTTAATTTTCTCAGTGCCAGTGCAGTATGTGCAGGTCTGTGTCCATGCTAAAACATGTTGAGTATACTAAGTTAACAAAAATATGCTAAAAATAATTAAATTCTTAAAAAGGATACGAGTTGCTACCTTGGCAGCACAGTTAGGCATTTGTTTCCTCTTTTTCTGATCATGGCTTTAAGGGCTTCAGCTCATCACAACTATTCTCTGGGTTTGAAGATAAGATAGGTGCACTCTACGAAACTCCAAACCCTTCGAATAGAGTCATCCCGTGAAGGCTTTCATTCACTCTTGCTAATTTGTCCGTCACTTGGTTTAGATACTTGGACTTTGATAGCAGCAGAGTGTCCTTGCTCATGATCCTTCTTAGAGCCTGTTTCGGGCACCTCTAGGGATTTTATCATTTTTGTGCTACTGCCCTATGCTGCCTTGCGGAAAACTTGTATTCAATTAAGAAATTTTTATTAAGTAAAGCAGGCATTGTTAAACTTAGAACTCAAACAAAAATTCAGCATTTAACAGACATTATAAGAATAATTGGAAAAAAGAAAAATTTATGAGTGTTTTTCATGCTTCTTCACATGGTTAAGTCAAAAAAATTTTAAGTATGGTGTGAATATAAATAGTCGGCTAACTATCATAGGAACAAGTTTTTGAACTAAGAGTTTCTACTTCATTAAGTGTCTAGGGCAGAATTTACATATGCTCATATATACTACTAAATGAACCTAAAACAAAGAGGACTATTTCCCGCCAAACACAAGGTTGGCATTGTCCTGAATGCCTACAAAAAATAAAAAAAAGGAAAACATAAAGAGAAAAAAATAAAAGAAAACATAAAAATAAATATAATTAAATAAAAGAAAAAGAAAGGGTGCTATAGACTAGGGGATTTCCCCTGTATTGTTGTTGCATCGGAGGAGGATTCTGAAGAGGTGGGTAGGACTAGGCGGCGTGTGGCAGACGGTCTGGCGGCGGGGCTCTTCTTTGTGCCACGTGGCGGCTGGATTCGGCTGGGTGTGGGTCGTTTTGTTGGTGCTTCTGGCTCAGGTTCAGACCCTCCACACCGAGGCTCGGTTGTTGTGGTTGGTTGCTTCCTCTTCTTCGATGCCTTGGCCGATTCATCATCGAAGGAGTCAAATATCTCCATGTCTGAGTCATCGACATCTTTGGCAACGGCCTCCTTTGCTGCTAGGGAGGCGGCGGTGGTTTCCTCCTCATTCTCTTACTCGGATGATGAGGTGAGGTTGTATGGCTAGATGGGAGTAGGTGAGGTCCTGTTGAGTGTGTAAAAGTTCTATTATTTACCCCCTATTTAACCCATATTTCTGCTGCATTCAAGCATAATTTATTACATTTAGGTTAGTTTACAGTTAAACATCACATATATATTAAATAGCAGACGGAAAAGGCAGGCGCTGGGCAGTGAAGCAGAAGAGCTGGAACTGGACGAGCAGTCAAGGAGGACGATGTTGCCATGGTTGCCGCCGTGACAGCAGAGGACGACAACAGTTTTAAGGAGAAGAAGCAAAGTGGACCTCGACAGATAGAGAAAATTTAGAACGTCTGTCGTGTAAAACCACAATATTTTTCCAAGCCCCAGATCGAAAGGAATGTCAAGCCCAAAGTTCAAGGAGAGAAAATCCCAAGCAAGAAAGATGACAGCTTAAAGTTAGATTCTTTGAAGATTTAGTCTTCATTAGAGTTGTACTTTAATTTAAAGTTGTATTCTTGCTATTTTAGAAAACTTGGACCCAAAGCCTATATAAGGGCATGTATTTCGATCTAGGAGGGATATAACCTATTCTCTAGCCTTCTTCCCAAAACCCTAGCCGTTTTCTTCCTCTCAACATGTTCTAAATTCCCCTTAGGGCCACGAGTTGTTTTGTAAAGTAGTTGCAAGGGTTGTCTTTGTTTTAGGAATTTTCAGTTCAATAAAATAAACTTCAAGTTCTCTTATTCTAGTTATTAACATCTTGCAAGAGCATGGGGAGAGCATTGTGAGATTATCTATTTACTTAATATCGGGAGAGTTAAGTATACGAAAGGAATAAGTGCGAGTTCTCTAGTTTATAGTTGAACTATCTCGGACCTAGGGATAGGACGAGGTTAAGTGGCTAAAGAAGAATTCAACAACATCGGTGTTCATCCTTCGATTCACGCCGGGAGGTATCATCAAAGACGTGATCATCGACAACATTGGACCTAGGGATAGGCCAAGGCACAGCAGGGACTCTTGCCAAACTTGAAGTACTGAGTTGAGTATTCGCTGCCGCGATAAGCAACGGACTGCTGCCGCGACAGGGACGACGACAAAACTGGATTTCCTAAACTCAGCAATACCTGCACTATTGAGCAATTCAATACCAGCCCATTCTATCTATCTTGATTTCTCTACTCTTTTGTTTACGTTTTCTTTATTATTCTCGTGACAACTTTCTCAAATATTTTCTTTATTTTCGTGCAGTGATTCAAGGTGAAGCTATTAGCCCAGTCCCTGTGGAGACGATATCCGATACTTCGTATCACTTTACTACTTGTGTCGTGTACACTTGCACTACAATTGCGATAGACTCTTTTACACGCAACAAGTTTTTGGCGTCGTTGTCGGGGATTGGCAACATAACTCTACCTTTTCGTTACTGCACTTTTCGTTTTTATTTTTTATTTTCTGTTTTTCTTTGGATTGCTCAAACTCTTGCTTTTCACAAGGTTGCTTGTTTATGCGCAGATCGAGACGAGGAAAAGATCCTGGGTATCCATTAGATCCAGAAATTGAACGTTCATTCAATCTTAAGAATCGCCTTCGTCACATACTAGCCAGGAAGGAATACCTTGAGGAGCAGTTAGAGACGATGCAAAACCAAGGAAACCCCCTGGGTAACGACCCTCCTGTCGGAGATGGAGAGATCATACCTCCTGTCGGCAACCCACCAGGTGCTGCCGCACGACGGTCCTGTCGAGACTACATGCTGAATGATCATGTAGAACTGGAAACCACGCTGCCGGATATAGATGTTGACAACTTCGAGCTGAAACCTGTTATGTTTAGCATGATCAACAACGTCGGTCAATTCAGTGGTGCTGCTACTGAGGATGCTATGGAGCATCTAAAAAAGTTCCAGGAAATCTGTGGTTCGTTTAGACTACCAGGAGTTAATCCGGAGATACTCAGGCTTCGGTTATTTCCCCATTCATTGAGGGACAGAGCAAAGACTTGGTGCAATAAACTTACACCGGGTTCAATTAGAACTTGGGCAGATTTATCTCGTGAATTTTTATCTCGTTTTAATCCTTCACACTTATCTGAGCGATTACGTAATGAAATTGCTACTTTTCAACAGGAAGATGACGAACCGATGCACGAGGCCTGGGACAGATTTACCACTCATCTACGGAACTGCCCAATGCATGGATTCCCCGTCTGGAACCAGGTAACTAAGTTTTATAATGCTACCAACTTACAAACTCGTATTCGAATTGATTCAGCAGCAAATAGATTACTATTGGACAAAGACCCGGACGAGGCAATGCAAGTATTGAAAAATCTGGCCAAGAATGAGGAGCAGTTTCTGACAGCAAGAAGAGGGGTAAATGGGTCCTAGCTGTTAAAGATTATGAGGCCGACAACACGATGAAATCACAGGTGGCATACCTTACTAAGGCAATGAAGAAGCTTTTGAATGATGATTCACATCCTGTATTTGCTGTTGAAGAGGTATGTGAAATTTGTGAGGGAAATCACAGTTCGGATAAATGTCCTATACAGTTAGAGGAGGGAAAGTATGTTGGAAACTACAAGCAGAATTACAACTCCAACAACTACAATCCCAACTGGAGAAAGGATCCCAAGTTTTCTTGGAGTAATCCTAATAATGCCCTGAATCCTCAAGCACACAATAATCAGAATCAGGGAGGATCTAGATTGCTGACTCGACAGTAACTGCAGCCGCAACAGCAGCTGCAACAGCCACCAGCTGCCACAAACAGTATACTAGAACAGACTCTGGCTACGTTTATGTCTCAGATAGGAACTTATATTGAGAACATGAATCAGTTTGTCAAGAAGACAAAGACATTCATGGATAAAACAGAGATGCGGATGACAAATCATGAAGCTACTCTGAAATCTTTGGAGACACAGATGGGTCAGGTCTATCAGCATATCAACCCAAGGCAGACTAGAGGATTTCCTAGCAATACTGAAAATGCTAGGCAGCTCACACATGAGCAGTGTAAAGCCATTACTACTAGGAGTGGGAAGAAACTACCAGGATCAGAGAAAGAAGCTGAAACAGTGAAGAAACCAGCCTTGGACAGACCTGCCGAGGAAGCTGCACCGACAGGTAACAAACAATCTGCTACCGATGAACCTGTCACGATAGCAGGAGCGATAGAGGAGAAAAATGATGAACCCAAACCTCCTCAGATTCGTATGCAGTGGGAAGGACGTATTGCTGATTATCGTCCCCCACCTCCTTTTCCTCAACAGTTACAACAGTTGAAGCAAGAATCTTAGCTCAAAAAGATTTATGATATTTTTAAGTAGGTTCATATTAATATCCCGCTGTTAGACGCCGTTAGGGAGATGCCCGGTTACGCCAAACTTCTCAAGGATGTCATGTCAAAGAAATCTAAACTTGGGGAATTTGAAACGGTTAAGATGACAGAAGGATGCATGAGTATTCTTCATAGACAACCACCACAGAAAAAGAAGGATCCGGAGAGCTTCATCATACCTTTTGTAATCGGAGATAAATATGTGGGTAAGGCACTTTGTGATCTTGGTGCTAGTATTAATTTAATGCCAAAATCTGTTTTTCAGAAATTAGGTATTGGAAAAGCTCAGCCCACAACAGTAATTATGCAGCTGGCAGGCCGCTCTTACGTTCATCCGGAAGGAAAAATTGAAGATATTCTGGTAAGAGTGGATAAGTTTATTTTTCCTGCTGACTTTCTTGTTTTAGATTGTGAAGCAGATGAAAACGCACCAATCATCCTGGGGCGACCCTTCTTAGCCACGGGAACATCACTGATTGATGTGGAGAAAGGAGAACTCACCATGAGAGTGAACGATCAAGAAATAAAGTTGAATGTTCTCCAAGCTATGAAGCATGCTGATGCAGAAGAGGAAACATTTAACATCGTCTAAACGTGCTTAGAAAATCCATACATACTATAATCATCTTACCAAACATATGAGCATCAAATAACATCATAACACAAGCATCAAGCACGACAATTCAAGGTGAAAATATTAACTACTCAAGCATGCTTTAGAATATAAGCCATAGCATAGCCAAAACACTATAAGCAAGACTATAAACCAATTAGAGACCATTTACAAGTCCAAAAATATAAGCCAAACATGCCCAAGGTGTTAACATCACCAACAAAACCGAGTGTGGAAATCCCACCCATTGCCTCTTATTACACTAAAGTAAAACCACATACATTTCTTAGCCAAATACTTGGATTTCCCCTTGCTTTCTTGCTGCCTCTAATGCTCAATCCTCTACATTGATGAAACAAATGAGCGTAAGCATAAAGCTTAGTGAGGACCGCTAACAACCAAACATTCATCAATGCTTTTTGTAAAATCAAAACATCATCATTTGTCAACATATGCCTTTCTTTAAAACATACTCTTTAAAGCATCGATGCACTTTTAAAACCACATGCTCATAGCATCATTAAAATAACTGCAAAATCCCTTTGCTCATGCTTAAACAAAGCATCACATGCATTCTAGCATAATTCCCAAGCATCACATGCTTAATTCATTTCTCAATATCATTATATTGGCTCGCAAGTGATCATTAACAAACCGTATCAAAACCAACACAATTGACACAATCGGATACGCGGATTACAAGTGTTGTCCCACATGCTTCATACACACTACCGGACTACACAAGGTGGACATAAATGGCACAATCACAACCCCTCAACACCCATAATGGAGATTAATGGCACAATCACAACCCCTCAACATCACTCATCGGTAGTTGTATAATTCCACCATTGTGATCTTAGCCTCAATCGTTAGGGTACTTGGATGAAGTTTACGGTACAATCACAACCCCTCGACATCCAAGGCGACTTTATTCACGGTGCACCCAATCCTATAGCCGGCTAACTATATCCGATTAAAGTAACCAAAAACCATTTCCATCACTTGCCAATATAATCATTTAGCATCAACAATTCATTGTTTTACAAGCATAACTCACAATGCCATTTTCACAAGCATAAACATGCTTAAACCAAATGCATTAATCACATAAACCCAAGGATCACTTACCATGTGCATCCTCAACAAAATGGCATTAGAAACCAGCATTATCAATGCTCAAAACATGCTTTAAAACAATAATTAAAACCACATTTAATTCAAGTGCATTTCCAACAAAAAAAACCATAGCACATTCCGAGAGAGACTTTCGATTTACTTACTCTTGAGCTTAGCTAAGTGTTTCAAACTTACACTAAGCTCCCAACACCACGCTCAAAGCGTTACAAAGCTGGAAAATCCATTTCCACTCACCGATACGTAAAACCTCGCTCGTTGACACGAAGATCACCCTTCTGAAGCCTCCAACAATGCTTCTCTTGCTTCTGGATCAAGATCCCCTATTTTTAGAGTATCAAAATAGAGATCCAAATGCATTAAAATGCATTTCAACACCAGCAACTAAACAAAAACTCGTTGCTCCCCAAAACTACACCAATTTACCCATCCGAAATATCCGAAAACACAATCGATTGCTTCCTAAACCAAGTCCAGCCAATGTACAACACTTCCAACCATTATTTAACATCAAAACACACCTAAAAACATCACAAACCCTTCCTTATACCTCCAACAAGCTTAACACCATCAAATCGCCACAAAAACCCAATTAAAACTATCAAGAAACTCAAGGATCTCAAGGATTTCGGGATCTATATTATCAAAACTCTTTTTCAACATAATAATCAACTCTAAACTCAATTAAAATCAATCCAAAACAGAGCTCATCAATAACACTCCAAAAATCAAGATTTAAACTACTTTTTTGCAAGATTTTGATATTAAATCAAATCTATAATAAAAACTCATCCAAAAAAAACAATTAGGAGCCAAAGATCTTGGGAATTTCAATAAAGAACCTAGATTGAAGGTTGAGAACGAGATTTACCTCCAATCCTTGCCTTCCTTAAAGTTTGACAAGTTTTTCCTTCACAAAACTTGAAGATAATTCTTGGAAATGACTTAGGAATCAAAAAGAGAGTGTTTGGGAGAAAAGAATTTTGGAGAAAAAGTTGAGGAAAATGGTTTTGCTGAAAATGAAAGTTAGTTACGTGAAATAAAATCTCAATTTCCTATTTTACCAATTTAATTAAATAAAAAATCATTTTTATTTTAATCATTCAAAAACATTTAAAACACATGTCAATTTAAGGAATGTATAATTTCACCATAGCTCCTTAAAGATTCTAAGATTTTGACTCATTTTTGAAAATTGTAATTTTCCATGGTTTTAAAACTTTATATTTTGGTCACTGCCCAAAATGTACCACTTCCAAAACTTATTTTGTAAAATTTATTTGATCAACCTCTTAAACATGATTTTAGAGGATTTTAGCAATTTTTTCATAATTTTATCCTTTCCCGATCCTTTATTTCCCTAAACCACATAATACGATTCGAATCGTTTCTGACCGGTCCGACCCGACGTCTAAAACATCTAGGCCCAAAACCAGGGTGTTATAGAACTTTCTCAGTCGTCTTGCTCGGCACATATGTCATCCTCTCGGATCAAGTTCTTTTATAAAGCAAAACATTAAGTCATACAATGCTCGTTGCACATTCGTAATCCTGCAAACAATGACATACAAAGGCAACGCCAAAGAACAACAAGAATCTCGACGATCATCTAGAATCACAACACAAGGTTGTTCACAATCCAATGTACAACCAAAGAAATCAGGATATAAAATGGAAAAATCAATAGTACAATGGAAAAGAACGTCAAACCGTGGTTAAGAAGGTTGCTGAATTTCTGGAAAGAATGTAAATGCACTAGACATACCAACAGTAGCAACCTTGGGAACTTCATAAGGCATCACTTTCTAATCCTACAATTTAGAAGAAGAAGTAGAATAAAATGTCGAATCAGATAATACTTGTGAATTTGCTTTCTTCTTTTTCGCATTCAAGCTTCTCTTTGATGGCTTTCCAAGCTGCAGTACTCGCTTTCAAACGAACTTCATCTTCATATACTTCACTTGGAGTCATAGGTGCCAAAGTTACCTTTTTGCCCTCATGAGTAAAAGAGTATCGATTGGTGTAACAATCATGCAAAACTCTCTTATCATACTGCCACGGTCTTCCTAACAACAAATGACAAGTATCCATAGAATAAACATCACAAGTTACCTCATCCTTGTATTTACCAGTGAAAAATGGTATAACAACTTGTTCGGTAACTTTGATTTCATCACTATTATTCAACCATTGTAACTTTTACGGATTGGGATGCTTTTTCGTCTTCAGTCCTAACTTATCAACTATGAGAGTACTAGAAACGTTAGCACAACTACCACTATCAATAATCACAACACATACCTTATCGTTCATGTTGCATCTCGTATGGAAGAGGTTGTTTCATTGCGGTTCATCATGTGCTAACTGATTATTCAGGCTTTGCTTGTCAACAAATGCTTCACCGATAGAAAATGTCTGCACATTGTCATCATTTATCTCTTCATGGACAGAATGGGAAGCACCCCCATCTAATCTATCCAATTGAGAATGTATAGGCTTCAATGCATTAGCAATCACCCATTGCATCATGCTCTCTAAGGCTTGCATCTGGAGATTCGGTGGTTGTTGTTCACCTGAATTATCATCAGAACCTGCCATTTGAATGACCAAAAACAACAAACCAAAACACACAATATATATATATGTTAGTGATAAAAATAAAGAAATGGACCTCAGTGCACACTAAACAAAATCTCACAGATCGCTCAACAATTGCACTCAAACACTCGTGTTTCACTCGGGAGAATACTTGAATGGCTCTTTTTGTCTCCCCTTCTGTTCTCACACGCTCAATTGCCTTTTCCACTCAATCTCCCGCAATCAGTTCTTTAAGGAACTAACTCGATCTTTCGAACTTGTTAATTGTGTCAAACTTACAAGATAATATAATAAGTAAACAAACAAATGGTTAAATGACAAATAGTGGTTGTTACGTGAAATAAAAAAAGGTTGAAAAAGAAAAAGTAAAAATGCTGGAAATTAACAATAAAATTAGAAAATAAGGTTGACACGAAAAAATGAACAAAAAGAAAGACAACTTACTGCAAAGAAATGCTTACAACGATCCTATCACCGAACAAACAAGAACAAGTTGTTTCAGGTGATTTTCAAGCATTTGATGGCATAAACAAGCATCCTTCATCCTTTCCAAGCATTTCAACAACAAAGAGCTCTTTATATATGCAAAATACACTAAATATTCGAATCTGATTTTTCTTTTTTTTTAGATTTTTTGTTGACTTTGACTTTTCTTGTCAAACTTTTGACTTTGACTTTTTTTTTAGAATTTCGAAATTCCCCTTTTTTATTTCTTTATTTTTTGTTTTGTAGTGCAGAACGTGCTAAAATCCAACTAGGCTCTAATTACCATATGATAAATGGTACGTTGCTTGAGAAACAACGTTCATTGTCTGTAACGGATCTATGATAGTAGCAAGCATATCTCTGCAATAAAAACAAATATAGAAATTGTTTTAGGATCAAAATAACAAGAAAAATAAAAAGAATAAAAAGAAACAAAGAAAATGGTTTAGGAATTTATGGACAGATTTGGACGAAGAAGAAGACGAATGCTTCAAAGGATGTTCATGTTGTTTCAGTGTCTGAAAAATGACAGAAACGTTGCTGGAAATTCAACGGAAATTTGGCAACGTTAAACTCGAAAGAACCTGCACAATCTACTGAAATTGAGAGAATAATCTCGCAAAAAAATTTATTCATAAACTGTCTAACCTTTTACATGAATATCAACCAATATTTATAATACAAGAGTTTACAAACATGTGGCTGTGAATTTTCCTTTCAAAAATTGAATTAAAAAAACAAAAAAACTACTTAATTGGGTGGTAAACAAATTGTAGCCGTGTAATGAAGATGTAGGCACCATATCCATATTTGCCACATGTTAAATGTGCATTTGAATATTAAAATTTAAATGGAAAACTTCCCTTTGGGTGGCAGAAACACTCAGCAAATAAAGGGAAATTGGGCGCCACCTTCAAATAGCACATGTTTAATGTGTTGTTTGAAATTCAAAAGACCAACCACCCTTGGTCTTATCCATGATGCCGCACAAGAGATGATTGTTGCCGCACATGTGTGTGAAAGCAAAGACTCGGCTGCCACCTTGTATTGTTTTTGTTTTTTTAAGTTGATTTCTAAATAGACGCACATGCTGAAATATGATGCCCATTTGAAGTTCAAAGTACCCAGCTAATTGCATGGGACATGTAATTTGCTGCTGGTCACGTATGGTGAAGATTGATCAAGCATGACACATGCACACATATACCCAGGACAATGTCAGTTCGGGCCATACTTGTTACACTGGCTGCCACACACTTGTAGGACACTCGTTCAGCTACTACGGGACTTGTCAGTTGTAATTGAGCTAGTAGAGCTGAGTTGAGCTGACTAGAGATGAGCTGAGCAGAAACGAACCACCTGAAAGTATAATGAGCTTTAAGTGAGTTGGTTACACTCTCCTGAGCTAGGACCGAGCTGCATACACTTCGGTGAGCTGGAGATGAGCTGCACACACTCACTTGAGCTGGACTTGAGCTGCATATGCTCACTTGAGCTGGAGTTGAGCTGCATATACTCACTTGAGCTGGAGTTGAGCTCCATATGCTCACTTGAGCTAGTGTCCTCCTATGTACCTAAATCAGAAGGCAACAAACTTCCATCAAAGTATTTTAAACTTAATGGAAACAATAATACAAGTTGTAAACACTTGCAACCTTATTCATTATCACACAAACAAATATAAACACACCATAAGTAATATTAAACTAAGTCAAAACACACCGAACATACTATATGCATAGTAAACACAACAATATAACTAATATAACATAAAAATGTTACATATCAGTATGTAACAAGTGAAAAAGCAAACTTCCCTGAAAGTTTGAAGTTGCATCGTTGGGTGGCATAAACGTGCTCACATCACTACACCTTCCCCTATATAAGGAGGCTTTCTGTCATCATCAAGAAGAGCAGAATTCGAGAGAGAGAAGAGCTTAGGATTTAGTTGTGTTTTCTTTAGATTCATTATGTTCTAATTTCCATAGGGTTAGGATTAGTTGTTTAGTAGTTGTGTGAAGACTATTGTACTTTGTTTATGTTCTTAATGCAATTAAGTTAAGGTTTGCTTATTCTTGGCTTTAATCATTCTTGCATACTTGTCGAGAGAGAGTTTGTGAGATTATACATTTATTCAAAATCGAGAGAGTTGAATTCACGAAATGAGTAAGCACGATTTTTATCCCATGTGGTGTTAACTAACTCAGCCTAGAGATTGGTTAATAGTTTTAGTGGCTAAGAGAAGCGTGTGATTGGTTGGTGTTTGTCTTTGATTTACGCCGAGAGGTATGGTCAGAGTGCAGCCATCAACAATGTTCCAAGCTTAGAGACAAGGAGGAGCCATTCAAGGACGCTTGGCCGAGCTTTAACAGCATCTGCTCAAGAGCAAGAGATTGTCGCGACAGAGATTCAAACTTTTCGGCCACAGCAGGAACTTAGGTTACTGCCACGGCAGTATTGTGTGGCTGCATTCAAGAACAGAGACGAGTAAATTGGATTCCACACTATAACGCATTCTAATATGGCCCATTCTGTTAACATGATTTTCTCTTTACTTTATTATCTGACTTATTTTAGTTTTAGTATTTTAGTTTATTCAAACAACCCAACTCATCGGTGTTTTTACTTTAATTATTATACAGTGCGAGAAAGAAGGACCAAAAGGCTAGCTTGCAGAGATGATACTCGATATACTTATCATTATATTACTTGAGACGTGTACACTTTCACGGGGCACTTTTATGTGACCATCAACAAGGATTGCAAGGTGAATGTACCTGCAATCACGTCGGTGTCATTACGTCCCTCGCGATGTGCGTACACTCTCGCAGGACCACCATCCTCGAGGTTAATAGCAACAACATGGGTTCACCTCTATGTCCATCCTCCCTCCGTTGGAAATCACCACGACCACACCCACAGCCTCTTTGTGGTGCAACAACAGGTGCACGTCCTTGACCACCTCTAGCTAACAAAGGACACTCATGCCTCATATGATCAGCTGATCCATAGTTCCAACAAGAATTAGCCGCCCCAGCCACATGAGCATGCGCTTCTCGAGCCATACGAGGAGAATCTCGCCTCAAATTCTCTCGTGATCCACATGTCCAACAAGTATTCCGTTTAGATCTCACCATATTAACCTGAGCTGGCGCACCTCACCCAAAAGTACCTCGCCTTGCCTCAGGCCGATACCTACGGTCACGGTTTCTCTTATATTGTCCACTACTAGGACCCGAATCCAGAGCTCTCTTTCTCGAGCTAGAACCACCCCCGCGAGAGGTCAAACCCAAACTCTGCTCAATATCTTTGGCTCGCGTTACGAGCACATCAAAATCAGCATAATCAGAAGCTAGCATAAAAGTCATTACTTCATGCACCATGCCATAACGGAAGCGATCACATCGATGCCTATCACTCGGCACCAATTTTGGAGCATACTGGCTCAAACGTACAAATTGGACCTCATACTCAGCCATTGCCATGTTTCCTTACACCAAGGACATGAATTCATATTTTTTATCGTCCAAGTATCTAACTCCTAGATACTTTTTCTTAAAGGTAGCTTGGATGAACTCCCAATCCACCTCAGTGGGCTCCATAGCCGTGATCACAGTCATCCACCAACTATATGCATCAACATGCAATAAAGAGACAACACATCCCAACTGGCATGCATCATTACACCCCATCTGATCCAAAACCTCGATCGTACTAGCCATCCAAGCCTCGGATGATTCAGGAGACAATCCATGATACTCTACGCCTCCTAAACTTCGTAAGCGTTCCAACGACAAACCCAATTTCCCAACCATAGGTGCTTGCACTTGCGCTTGCACTCCAGCAACAGCAGCCTGGAATGCTCCAGTCATCGCCTGTACCAAAGGCGTCAAATCACCCAACTCCGGACCAGCCTGTCTGTGTTGTACTTACTCCTCACCCTCAGGTGGTGGCGGTGGAGAAGGTAAATTCGCACCAGGCAAAACCTCGTTCTCCTAATTTTTTTGCTCACCAGCAGGAGCAACTGATCCTGAACGTAGCTCTCTCCTCGGTCTCATTGTGCTATTATCCTTAAGGTATGAATATAAAATTGTTGAGTGTGCAAAAGTTTACGAAAGGGCATGAATATTAGGTAAGTAAAAGTCCACTGATTTAAGCCAAACAAAAAGTTTTTTTAATTTTTTTAGTTAGTTAGGTCATAATTGCTTTAGGACAAGCAAGAACTTGAGTTTGGGGGTGTGTTGAGTCAGCAAAAGTTCTACTTTTTACCCCTTATTTAACTATATTTTTGCTGCATTCAAGCATAATTCATTGCATTTAGATTAGATTTCACATATACATCACAATTAAATAAAATGGCATAGTTGCTACTGATTTTTGCTATTTTTGCAGGTAGCTGCTTAGGGAAGTGAAGAAGCAGAGCTGAAACACAGGACTGGAGTCAAGAAGGAGGACGTTGCCGTGGCATCCATGACGACAGCAATGGTGAAGGAAAAAGTGAAGTGGAGCTCGACAGGTATAGGAAATTAAGCCAGTCTGTCGTGGGCCACTCCTATATTTTTCTAAGCCCTAGATCAGAATGAAGGCCAAGCCCAAAGTTCAAGGAAGAAACCCAAAGCAAGAAAAGAGGACGAATTAAAGGCTTCATCTCTGGAGATTTAATCTTAATTAGAGTTGTACTTTAGTTTGAACTTGTAATCTTACCTTATTAGAAAACTTGAACCCAAGGCCTATATAAAGGCATGTAATTTGACCTAGGGAAGGATATCTCATTCTCTAGCCATCTTCCCCAAAACCCTAGTCGTTTCCCCTTCTCATCATGTTCTAAACTTCCCCTAGGGCTAAGGCTTGATTCTGTAAAGTAGTTGCAAGGATTGTACTGTTTTTAGGAATTTTTTGTTCAATAAAATAAACTTCAAGTTTGCTTATTCTGGTTTTCAACATCTTGCAAGAGTATTGGGAGAGCATTGTGAGATTATTTATTTACTTAATATCGAGAGAGTTAAGTATACGAAAGGAATAAGTACGGGTTCTCCAGTTTATGGTTGAACTATCTCGGACCTAGGGATAGGACGAGGTTAAGTGGATAAGGAAGAATTCAACAACATCGGTGTTCATCCTTTGATTCACGCTGGGAGGTATCATCCAAGACGTGTTCATCGACAGACTTGGACCTAGGGATAGGACAAGTCACAGCAGGGATTCTTGCCAAGCTTGAAGTACAGAGTTGTGTGATCGCTGCCGCGACAACAACAGACTGTTGCCGCTGCAGGTGCTGCCGTGACAGGGACGACGACAGAACATGAATCTCTATACAGTGCAACACCTGCACTACCAAGCAAATCAATACCGGCTTAGTTCTTTACCCTGAATCTTTTAATCTTTTATATTCAATATTCTTCAATATTCTTCCACAATCAATTAAACTCTCTTCTTTCTCTCTTGTGCAGCAATCCAAGGATAAAGCTATTTCCAGTCCTTTTGGATTCGACATCCGATACTTCGTGTATCACTTTACTACTTGCTTCGTGTACATATGCACTCTATTGCGATAGACTATTTTACACACAACAAGTTTTTGGCGTCGTTGCCAGGGACTGGCAACATATCTTTACCCTACTTTTACTGCACTTTCTTTTTAATTTTTCTATTTTTATTGGGACTATTTACCCTGTGCGTTTCATGAGGTTTTTCGTTTGCTTATGCGAAGATCAAGACGAGGCAAAGAACCTGAGTATAAACTAGACCCTGAAATCGAACGCTCGTGCAATCTCAGGAACCGAGTCTGTCTTTTGATAGCCAGAAACGATTATCTTGAGGAACAGTTAGAAGCAATGCATAACGGGGGAAACAACCCGAGGAATCCTGAAGATCCTGAAGATCCTCTCGTGGATGAAGGGAATGGACAGCCTGCCACTGACGTGGCCGCACGACGGTCATGCCGTGAATACATGATCAATGATCATGTGGAACTGGAGACCACCCTGCCATACGTGGAAGCTGAAAATTTCGAGCTAAAACCTGTGATGTTCAGCATGATCAATTCCACTAGCCAATTTAGTGGTGTTGCTACAGAGGATGCCAAAGAACATCTGAAAATGTTCCAAGAAATCTGTGGATCGTTTAGATTACTAGGAGTAAATCCGGAGATACTAAGGCTTCGGTTATTTCCTCATTCATTGAAGGACAGGGCGAAAACTTGGTGGAATAAACTAACGTCGGGTTTAATATGAACTTGGGCAGATCTCACTCGTGAATTTTTATCTCGTTTTAATCCTTCCCATTTATCTGAGCGATTACGTAATGAAATTGCTACTTTTCAACAGGAAGATGACGAGCCAATGCACGAGGCATGGGACAGGTTTACCACTCTTCTAAAGAATTGCCCGATGCACGGATTCCCTGTCTGGAAGCAAGTCATCAAATTCTACAATGCTGGCAACACACACACTCGGATGAGAATAGATTCAGCAGCAAATGGACTGTTGTTGGACAAAGATCCAGACGAAGCCATGGTAGTATTGAAAAATCTAGCAAAGAATGAAGAGCAATTTCCCACAGTGATGAGAGGTAAACGAGTGCTAGCTGTGAAAGACCATGAAGCCGACAATTCCCTAAAGACACAGGTTGCGTACCTCACAAAGGCAGTAGAAAATTTGCTAAAGAAAGATTCAAAACCTGTCTACTCTGCAGAAGAGGTATGTGAAACTTACAGTGGGAATCACAGTTCGGAAGACTGCCCGTTACAGCTAGAGAAGGGATGTATGTTGGAAACTATAACAAGCCGAGAAATTACGACTCCAACAATTACAATCCCAACTGGAGGAAAGACCCCAAGTTCTCCTAGAGTAACCCAAACAACGCACTGAATCCTCAAGTGCAGACAACTCAAAACCAGGGGGCACCCAGAATCCTGACACGGCAGCAACCGCAACAGCAGCCGGCAGCCGCACCCAGTATATTGGAACAGACATTGGACACATTTATGTCACAGACAGGAGCTTACATGGCAATCATGGATCACTTCATCAAGAAGACAGAGTCGTTCATGGATAAAATAGAGATGAGAATGACTAACCATGAAGCTACACTGAAATCACTGGAGACACAGATGGGTCAGGTTTCCCAGCATATTAAGCCAAGGCAGAACGGAGGATTCCCTAGCGATACTGAGGTTGCTAGACAACCCACACATGAGCAGTGCAAAGTCATTACAACTAGGAGTGGGAAACAACTGCCAGGGCTGGAGATGAAAGCCGTACCGATTGAGGAATCAACCCTAGAAACATCTGCCGCAAACACTGCCCCAGCAGAAGATAAACAACCTGCTGCCGCCACACCTATCACGATAGCAGAAGGGACAGAGGAGAGAGACAAGAACGATGAAGAACCTAAACCTCCTCAGAACCGAATACCATGTGAAGAACGAGTGGACGATTACCGTCCTCCACCTCCTTTTCCATAGCGGTTACAGAAGCAGAAACAGGAGTGCCATCTCAAAAAGATCTATGATATTTTTAAGCAGGTTCACATCAATATACCGATGTTAGAGGCCATCAAGCAGATGCCCGGTTCTGCGAAATTTCTCAAGGATGCTATGTCGAAAAGATCTAGACTTGGGGAATTCGAAACGGTAAAAATGACAGAAGGATGCATGACTATTCTACACAGGCATCCACCCCAAAATGAAGGATCCTGGGAGCTTCATCATACCGTGCATAATTGGTGACAAATTCGTGGGTAAGGCACTTTGTGATCTTGGTGCTAGTATTAATTTAATGCCAAAATCTGTGTTTCAGAAATTAGGTATTGGACGAGCACGACCCACGACAGTTATGCTGCAGCTGGCAGACCGCTCTTACGTACAAACAGAAGGGAAGATCGAAGATATTCTGGTAAGAGTGGATAAGTTCATTTTTCTTGCTGACTTTCTTGTTTTAGACTGTGAAGTAGATGAGAACGCACCAATCATCCTGAGGCAACCCTTCCTAGCCACAGGCAGATCACTGATTGATGTAGAGAAGGGAGAACTTACAATGAGAGTAAATGATCAAGAGATCAAGCTCAATGTTCTCCAGGCAATTAAACATGGTGATGGAGAAGAATAATGCAAGGCCATCACTGCAGTAATCCTTGACCAACCCTACATCAGGTCGAGCTGCCATGACATTAAATTTGGTCACTGCCTTAGTAGCCATCTGGAAGACTGTCACGGCAGCAATGACGACAACAACTCCTTCAATTCAAATACATCCGATACTGAAGGTTATGAGGAGGTAAACTGGTTAGGAAATCGTCCAGGTAAGTTATTCGACCCCCTAAACTATACCTTGAATGAACTAGCATAAAACACTCAACATACATATCACACAATCAGCGTGCATTACAACCAATAAGATTCAGCCCACAACATCATCACATATAACAACTCATACTTACATCACAATCATCATACATAGCATCACTATCATTTGATCAACATTAACATGCTTATAACATCCACCGTGCAAAGAAAACATCACCAAATACATAAAATCACATCACATCGACTTCTATTAACTTACATCATCCCATTCTTTCATAACTTGACTCTGATACCACCAAATGTAACCCCTTTGACCCTGCCCTAGGCGAGAGATCGAACCGAACGGGTAACACGGGGAATATTGAAGTAAACCGAGAAGGTGTACCTCAATAAATGACCCTATTTTTCCCTTTTATCTTGTCTAGATGCTCGTTACAAACCTATTTGTTTAATGTTGCAGCGGATCATACATAACATCAATCGAACATCAATTACATGCATAAACAACTTTTAGGGACCAAATTGTAAACTTGCTAAAATACAAGGATTTTTTCCAATTTTCGATTATCATCTTTAGATTAATCATATTACATGCATCTCTGTCAAAACTCAACTCAAAGCAATCATTCAAACTCATTTAATTGCATCCACAACATTCAAGGACCAAAATGTAAAGATTTAGAACATTCAAAGATACCTTTTAACCAATTTAACTACCACCGTATCGATACCCTAAGAGAGGGTATCGATACTCCCTCGACGACCAGACCCCAAAGACACATTCAACAAGCTGGTATTGATACCCTCAAGGCTAGTAATGATACCCTAAAGGGATGGTATCAATACCCTTAAGGCTGGTATCGATACTGGTAAAACCATTAGCTAAAATTGGTACACCCCCGTGTATCGATACCCCCTTCCAATTTACACATACAGTACCAATACCCTTACGAAGGTATCGATACCCTAAGGCATGTAATGTCAAATTTGGTTGTTTTAACTCATATTTATCCATTCCTACGCATACCAACTTACCTCTAACATACATACGACTCATGTAAACATCAATTCTCAAGTATACATGGAAACAACAACATCATAACATGGAAATTATCATCAAAGTTTTCTAGAGGCATGTTCCCTATGAAATCAAAGAATCCAAAAGTCAAAACTCAAATCAAAGCTTAAACCAACATATAGAAGCCTTTTACAATCATAAAACCAGTAACCAAACATGCTCAAATAGGGAGTTTCAACACATCTCCAAAATATACCATGGATACCCCATTGCCCTTATTACTCTAGTCCATAAAATGAAACATACATTCGAAACGAAGTCTCCTATAAGTCCCTTGCAAGTTGCTGCCTCCAAACACTTAGTTATCTGCTTTGATGGACAAAATAGAGCGTAAGCAAAAAAGCTTAGTGAGAAGCGCTAAAACCTAAAAACACCATCAATGCTTAAAATCATTTTACACCATTTGGAAACCATCATGCCCTCTTTGAAATCCATGCACTTCATTAACAAATCAGCATGTTATACATCATGCAACAAGTATTACATACTTCAACAACAAAACCATTTGCTAAAACTCATTCTAAGCCTTTCCATGTATAGCTACCATATGCAAAGCTTAAAAAAGTAAAACGTGCATTTTATTCACATTATGCATCCATAATCATTTCATAACAATTTATCAATTATATTGGCTCACAAGTGATCATCAACATTCCCATTTCATAAAACATATCGGATACACGGATTCCCAAGTGTTGTCCCAACACTTCATACATTCTCACATGCATCTCAAGGTTCACACATGGGAGCTACCCTTCATCGTTGTGACACCCGTGGTGGAGTATTCGGTACCTTAAAACCCCTCAACACCACTCATCGGTAGATGTATAACCCAACTAACGAGAGACGGGACACAACTCAATTTCCTCAATCGTTAGGGTACTTGGATGGAGTCTACGGTACATCCACAACCCCTCAACATCCAAGGTGACTTGTTTATAGTGCACTCAATCTTATAGCCGGCTAACTATATTCGATTACATTTGTAAACCACTTAAACAACATCACTTGCCAATATAATTCTCATTTAGTAAAAACCTCATTGTTTTTAAAACATTCACAATAAGCCATATTCCAAGCATTAAATCATACTTCATTAAACATGTATAAGCATATACAAACAAGGATCACTTACGTAGTGAATCCTTTAACAATATGGCATCATAAACAGCAAATCTCTTACTCAAAATCATGCTTTAAAACAGTAGGTAAACATATATAAAATGAAGTGCATCATCAGGCTTACAATAGCACAATCCGAGGGAGAATATCACTTTACTTACTTCCGAACTTAGTAAAGCATTCCAAGCTTACACTAAGTTCCCAAAACCACTTATAAGGTGTTTCAAAGTTGGAAATCCCATTTCCACTCATCGACTCGCGAAACCTCAATTGCCAACGCGAAAATCAAGCGTCTGAATCCCCCGGATCTTCACCGTTTGCTTCCAAAGTATTCTCCTCTGTTTATACCACACAAGAAAAGAGGATCAATGCGTCATAATGCATCAAAACCACTAGCAACTTAAACAATCTCGTTGCTCTGTCCTAAAGCACCAAAATGCCCATCTGAAACAACCAAAATCACCCCTCATATTGCCCTCTAAACTCAGCCCAGCCATCAACTAACACTTCCATTACATTTTAACCACAAATCAACATCCAAAAACATCCTAATATCATCCCTAAACCTCCAGCAACTCAGATTTCACATTAACATCCCAAAAACCCAAAATCTAGCAATATAACAATTAGAGATCCAACTCAATTCAGGATTATTATCACAAAACCATTATTTCCTCATCAATTAATATCCAATAACGATTAAAAACATTCACAAATCAATCAAAATATTTCCCAAATGAAAATCTTTAACTAACAAATTTCATCAATTCAATTACAAAATATTATTGATAAAAAATTAGAGAGCCAAAGACTTGGTAATTTCAATAAAGAACCTTAATTAGAGGAGGGAAAAGAAACATCACCTCTAACACAAGCCTTCCCTTGATTTGCAATGATTTTCGTGAAAATCCTTTAAGAAACTCTTGCTAAATGTTGTAGAAATCCATGAGCATCATTTAGGAATCAAAAGCTAATGAAATAGGAAAATTCACTGAAGACTCTAGTGATGAAAATAGAGTTTGTCTGCTGGGAAGGTTGAAAGAAAAGGTTGAAGAAAAGAAGTTACGTGAGAAAATGATTTGGCTAATAAAATATCTTTTTATTAAAACACCTTTATTAAAACTCTTAATTAAAACATTTAAAACACTAAATCAAGGAAGTTAGCTGATACCAACATGGTGTAATAGCTCCCTAAGGGTTCCAAGTTTTGGCTCTCTTCAATTTATCCATTAAAACATAATTTTCAATTTTTACATTCTAGTCACAAAGCCAAAATGCCGACTTTCCAAAACTTATTTTTCAAAATTGGTTTCACTTTTATTCACCACATATTTAATTAGGATTTTAGAAATTTTTCACATGATTTTACCATATTCTGAACTAAGATTTTCCCGAACCGACTCAAATCTCTAATATAGATTCGTCGATCCCTAAACCGCTTTTAAAACCTCTAAGCCCAAAATCAGGGAGTTACAAAGAACATCACGTGTCATTCTCATAACAATTAGATATTTGTTTGTTTGCATAGACCACAAAGCCACGATATCAAAATCATCACTCCCACGAGCACATTTGTCCCCCAACTATATGTCTAGCTCAGTCATTGTTTCGAAAGTATCAACAGACTCAACCTCGATCACATAGTCCTTTCTCAAATTTGTTCCTTTTAACTTCCTTATTTCTCTCTCACCATATTGACCACTAGAAGTAGGATTTACAGAGCAAGATGACTTTTGTGTTGAGAAAGGCTGCATAGAAGCATAAAAATTAAACAACGATGTCAAAACATCTTTAATTCATTAACACAAGAAATAAGAATTGCTAGAATCGTAAGAACGACGAACGATCCACTCAACATATCTTAACTTATGCCTAGGGTCAAGAACTAAAGTAATGAACATCAACACATTCAAATTGTTAACATTCGCCCAATACTTATCAAACTTCAACTTCATTTGGTGTGCCATGCTCCTAAGCCCATCATTCAATTTCTTGTTATCAACATAACAATTAATTGTATGCCCAATATCATATTTGTTCCAAAAATGTATTACCAGTCACATACCTTGATCTAGAGAATCTCAATGTAGCCTCATAAAATATCTCAAGAAAAGTCAAGAAAGAAGAAACTTTATCCCAGTCTTCATCATTAGGAGCACCACCAACCTTCCTAAGCTCCTTTGTGTAAGAAAGGTACTTAGTTTTCATATTTCTAAATGCATTCTTAAACACTAAAGCACTTTTGAGCATGGAATAGGTGGAATTCCACCTTGTTTCAACATCCAAGAAACAAGAGCTTTGCTATCTATATTCTCCTCATTGACACAATATTGGAACTTTGGAAGTCTTGCAGGGAGGACCACGCATATTTCATAGCAGCATGAATTCTTATAACAGAAGCATCAACATCTTTCAGCCCATCTTTAACAACCAAATTCAAAATATGTGCAGCACATTTCATATGCAAAAAATCACCGTTCAACACACTTCCATCCCACAAGTTCAGAATCTACTTTAAATACTTGATTGCTAGATCAATCGAACTAACATTATCAATTGTCACCGTCAAGATCTTCTTAAGATCCCACTCTTATAAGCACTTTTCAACTTCCCTACCAATAAGCTCTCAAGAATGATTGGCAATTGGGCAAAAGTTGATAATCTTCTTATGCAATTTCCATACATCATCTACAAAATGGGCAGTAAGGCAGATATATGACAAGTTCTGAGCAGATGTCCATGTGTCTTTCATAAGACATACTCTAGAGGATAAATTCTTGAAGAAGTTCTTCAACGTCTTTCTTTTTTCAATAAAAAGAGTATAACAATCTCTTGTAATAGTAGCACGTGAAGGAGGAACGTAGTTAGGAATAGCAACATTAAAAAACATACGAAATCCTTCAGTTCAACAAACCTAAATGGCAACTCATCAATAACTACCATTTTAGCGAGTGATTGTCTAAGTTGTTCTTGATCAAAATGCCAAAGTCTAGGAACAGTAATTGTTTCTATTGTCCCATCAGTGTTGCACTTTGTCTTGGACACGGAATCTAAGATTGTTTGTTTTTTGTCCAAGTTAAAAGGAGCTTTCTTACATCGATTCGTGTGACGCTTCATGGCATTGATTCCATTGGCAGTTGAACAAGATATTTTTGTAGCACAATAAATGCAATCAGCACGTTCTTCATCACCAACAATTAATTTAAAATGATCCCAAGCAGTAGAAGTTTTTTTCCTTTTACCTCCTTCAGTTGGTGAAGCTTCAACGGGCTTCTTTACCTTCCATTTATTGGCTCTAGTTCCACTTGTTGGAGTCTCCTCAATCTTTTCAGGTTCTTTAGGTGACTCAGTTGAAGAAGATAGTGTAACATCAACATTTTCTCACGTCATCGACATATTTGAAAAAAGAAAAAATGAAATTATAAGCAACACAAAAGTGATCCCAAATACTTTATAGTTTATATAACATGAGACATGTCCCAAATAAGCCAATACTTTTAGGCATTTACCATTTGCAAAACTGGAAAAGCAAATTTACATGTGCAAAATCAACAAATTTCATGTCAGAAAAAATAGAAAACAAAAATGCAATCCAACAAGAGTAAACTTTTATCCATATGCAAATCATAATTAAACTTATAAAACCATTGATCATCAAAAGTTTCAACCTTTTTTCTTTACCAACAAGAGAGAAACAATAAAAATTTTAACTAAGGCTACTGTTTGATTTAACACCAATGGAGAATCCATCATTTGATTTTACTTTTGTTTCTTAATAAAACCTCACAAGATTTATCAAGGATTTTATCAATTTCACAAGTTGGATTTCAAGAAAAATCTTACGTCAATTTTGGTGGGAGCTTCTTCAAAGTTGAATTTTTTTCCTCTCTTAAAACTAAGGTTCTTTATTGATATTCCCTAGTAGTTGGCTATTGTTAGATTGATTTTAACATAGTTTTGTAATGGAATTCAAGATTTGTGAAATAAATGGTGATTTTAGTGTTTTGCTTAAAGATTTGTTTAAGTTGATGAAACATGGAGATTTTAATTGGGTAATTTCATGTTTTGATAAGGTAATCATAGTGTGAAATGAGAAAATGGAAATCAATCCTGAAACTATTTGATTGGCTAATTTTTAGATGGGCTTTTAGTGGTTTTCGGGGCTATTCTATGTGTTTTTGAGTTGCTGGTGGTGTAAGGATGTTTAGAAGGTGTTTGTGGATATATTTTGATGTGCATTGAATGATAGAATTGCTGGTTTGAGGTTGGGAGTTGATCGGGAAAAGATTGATGTTGTTTTCGGTATTATCAACTAGTTTTTGGAAGGTTAATATTTTGGATGCATGGGATCATTGTTTAGCAATGAGTTGAATGCATAATGACACATTTTCTCTATGGTTTTATTTGGTTAAAATTGGGGACGATCAAGGAGAGGTTGCCTAGTTGTGTACGTTGCTTACCGAGGCTCAATTCGCATCTGCGAGCAAGACGGGGTGTGTCGGTGACTGTTTAAGCGTGTTGAGCTCTTAATGGTTTTATCAGTGGATCATGGGGTTTATTTATAGCCTAAAAAACTTAACTAAACTCAAGCATAAGTGTTCGCTATTTCGCTTTTGATATTGGTTTGATATAAGACTTGGTTTTCATGTTTTAGTTTAAAAGCATGGATTGATTTACTTACTTATTGTTTTATGAATCTTTAAAATGATTCCTAAATGGTTCCTAAATGGAATGTGTTGTTGCCTAGGGCAATGAGTTTTGTATATGGAAAATGGTTTGTTAAATGCATATGGAATAACAGTAAGTAAATATATTTAGAAATGATATATATTGGCTTTGTGACATATGAGAAAGTTTCTGATATAGTTAGCTAGCCATAGGATTAAAGTGCACTATAAAATGTAAAATTGATCGTATGAAATTCTTTGGTTACACAATAGGGGTAGTACTATCACAACGGGATAGGGGTAGTTCTATTCCCGGCTGAAGTGAGTTATGGTGGAGGTAGTACCGCCATGAGACTTGATGGGGATAGTGTCATCAAGCAAATATGTGCTATCCGAACATGTATGGATAGGGGTAATGCTATCCATGAATGGAGGTAAGTCTATATGGGTCACTATAATTGCCAATATATAAGAATATTTTTGATAAATGAAATTTTAAATCAGTTTGATGCATATAGACGTTATACATGATTTGTTGTGGAAACAAATGTGAAAATGCTTGGGTAGTTAATCATAATTTGAAAGAAAAATGGTTTATTGTTTTCAAATGGTTTACAAATGCATCAATATTTTGTTTAAAAGCATCCCCACTAAGCAATTGTGCTTACGCTCTCTTTTTCCTATTGATTCAGAGCAATAGAGTTGGAGGGCAGCGTTGGTTTGGCGAGGAAGGTCCAAGATCAATACTTTTACTTGTGTATGAAACTTGGTATTAAATCCGGTTAATAAGGCAATGTGTTGCCATTTTAGGGGATTTGTAATTTCTAGAGTTTAAATGTTTTGTGGAGGTTTATATGCTGTGGTAGATGATTTTCATGTTTGTGGTTTGAGGCAAGATTGTTGATGACATGCTAGTATAAGTTAATGCTTTATGATTTCCCATGGATGCCTTTTGGTTGAATATGCATATACTCTTTATTTTGGTGATTTTAGTATGTTTAAAATGATGATGCTATGCTTATGTTGAGATATGCATTGTCTCCTTTTGAATGTTGGAATGGATGATTGCTAGGAAACATGCCTCTGGTATTATGATTGGAGTAATTTTTTCTTGAAATGATCATGGTCTCTTGTGTAATTGACATGGTTTGCTCTCCATAATTGTTGTATATATGAATATAATGTGTTAAAGCATGTTTGAGCTATCATTTGGGTGAAAACCAGCAAAATTGGACATTACAGGTCCAGACATACCGATACACGGGGCCCTGTATCGGTACGGGTAAGCAAATTCTGGGCTCATGGATCGGTATGCGAAGGGTTGTATCGGTACGGGCTATGGGAAAATAAAAAGGGTACTGATACATAGGTAAGTGTATCGTTATGGTCTTTAGCTACTAGAAATTAAATTTTGTCATCCCGAGCTTGCGTATTGATACGTCACAAGCTGTACCGATACGACCGTCTCTATATGAAGCCCGGTATAGGTACGGTTGCCCCAGTACCTATACCAGCTGCCATTAATTTAGTTAATATGTTGTTTGAGGTTTCTCATTCTTTCATTTTGGTACCTAAAGCTTGTGAATGCAATTGGTTAAGTTTAGATGATTGTTTTGAGCTAAAATATGACGAGCAAGCATGTACTCTGACTAATTAAGGATTGGTAATCTAAACTTTAACTAAGTCCTTATAGTTTTTTATATTTATGTTTTAGTCCCTGAAAGGTAACATTATGTAATCGGGTGTCTATTTGGTGTTTGTTTCTTTTGAGTTTTCATCTGCTATCTTAGGTTAATATGTTGCATCTAGAAAAGATAAAAAAGAAAATGAAACCAATCTTGTGTTTCCATTTTGGGTTTGTTTCGAGAAACCCAATGTAGCTCACTCGGTTCGGTCAGGCATCTAGGTCGGGTCGAGGGGGTTCACACAGATTCGTTGAAACCCAAAACTTATGTCTAAGTCAAATTAACACTAAGTTAACAGCTAAGCCCCACTGTTCACGTTTGTTTAACCTAATTCTCTCGATATTAAGCCAAAAATCTATAGTTAAAATGACTCTCTCGATAGCTCTTGCAATAGCTACGCATGAAGAATGATGATAGAATAAATTAAGGGAAACAAGCTATAACATTAAAATAAGATAATCAAAACATAAAATCCTAGGAAGCAATAAACCCAACTAAAGTATTCAGCTCATGTCTGAGACTAAAACATCCATAATAAAATAAAAGTACGACATTTTATCAAGCAAGGAAAAGAAAAGGGTCAAGCATCCTTGTAACGGCCTGGTTTTGGGCCTAGATGTTTTAGACATCAGATCGGACCGGTCGGAAACAGTTCGAATCGTGTTTGGTGATTTAAGGAAATCAAGGATCGGGATAGGATAAAAATATGGTAAAAATTGCTAAAATCCTCTAAAATCATGTTTTAGGGGTTGGTCAAATCAATTTTACAAAAAGAGTTTCGGAAATAGTACATTTTGGGTAGTGACCAAAATGTAAAGTTTCAAAACTGTGGAAAATGCAATTTTAAAAAGAGGAGCAAAAATCTTTGAATCTTTAGGGAGCTTTATGGCAATTTAGCCTTTCCTTAATATGACATGTGTTTTAAAAGGATTTTAAGTGATTAAATAAAAGGGTTTTATTTAATTAAAATTAATAAAAATAAGAGAGTTGAGATTTCATTTGACGTAACTACCTTCCTCTTCTCATTTTCAGCCAAACACCATTCTAAATCATTTTCTCCAGAATTCTTTTCTCCTAAACACTCTATCATTAATTTCCAAATCAATTTCAAGATTTCTCTTCAAGATTTTCAAGTTTTGTGAAGCTAAAACTTGTCATTCATTGAGGAAAGCAAGGATTGGAGGTAAATCTCGTCCTCAACCTTTAATCTAGGTTCTTTATTGAAATTCCCAAGATCTTTGGCTTCTAATTAATATTTTTGGTTGAGTTTTCATTATAGTTTTGATTTGAGATCAAAATATTACAAAAATATGATTAAAATCTTGATTTTCGGATTTATTTTGATAGGCTCTGCTTTGGATTGACTTTACTTCAGAATTGTGTTGATTAATATGTTGAAAAGAGGTTTTGTTGATATAGATCCCGAAATCCTTTAGATCCTTGAGTTTCTTGATAGTTTTAGTTGAGTTTTTGGGTGAAATGGTGAAGTGATGCTTGTTGGAGGTATAAGGATGGGTTTAGGATGTTTTTAGATGTGTTTTGATGCTTATAAATGGTTGAAAGTGATGTATGTTGGATGTGCTTTGTTTAGGAAGCAATCGATTGAGTTTTCGGTTGTTTCGGATGGGTAAATTGGTGTAGTTTGGGTGAGCAACGAGTTTGTATTTAGTTGCTGGTGTTGAAATGCATTTTATTGCATTTGGGTCTCTGTTTTGATTATGAGAAAATAGGGGATCTTGATCCGGGACCAAACGAGACGATTTTGGAGGCTCCTAAAGGGTGATTTTCGTGTCGGCGAGCAAGGCTTCGTGTATCAGTGAGTGGAAATAGATTTTCCATCTTTGTAACGCTTTGAGCGTGGTCTTGGGAGTTTTATATAAGTTTGAAACACTTAGCTAAGCTCAAGAGTAAGTGATTCGAATGTCTCTCTCGGAATGTGCTATGTTTTTTTTTGGAAAATGCACTTGAGTTGAATGTGATTTGTTTATTGTTTTAAGTATGTTTTAAGCATTGAGGATGCTGGATTTTAATGTCATTTTGTTAAGGATGCACATGGTAAGTGATCCTTGGAATTATGTGATTATTGCAATTGATATTAAGCATGTTTATGCTTGTGGAAATGGCATTGTGTTTATGCTTGTAAAATAGTGGAATATTGATGTTAAATGATTATATTGGCAAGTGATGAAAATGGTTTTTGGTTACTTTAATCGGATATAGTTAGCCGGCTATAGGATTGGGTGCACCCTGAATAAAGAAGCCTTGGATGTCCAGGGGTTATAATTGTACCGTATACTCCATCCAAGTACCCTAACGATTGAGGCTAAGATCACAACGGTTGATGGTTTAATTCCATGTGTGGATCTTGTGATATGTGTATCGTACTCTCGTTAGTGGAATTATACAACTACCGATGAGTGGTGTTGAGGGGTTGTGATTGTACCGTTATACTCCACCATGGGTGTCACAACGAAGGAGGGTTGCTCTTGTGTGTGAGCCTTGTGTAGTCCGGTAGTGTGTATGAAGCGTGTGGGACAACGCTTGTAATCCATGTATCTGATTGTGTCATTTGTGTTGGTTTTGGTATGGTTTGAGAATTGATCACTTGCGAGTCAATATAATGTTGTTGATTAATGGTTTAAGCATGAGATGTTTGTGGTTTATGCTAGAATGCATGTGACGCTTGGTTTAAGCATGAGCTAAAGAATATTTACTGTTAATTTGATGATGATATGAGCATGTGGTTTAAAAAGTGCATTGATGCTTTAAAAAGCGTGTTTTAAGGAAAGGCATAAGATGACAATTGATGATATTTTCGGTTTTGTAAAATGCATTAATGAATGTTTGGTTTTAGCGATCCTCAGTAAGCTTCATGCTTACGCTCATTTATTTCATCAATGCAGAGAATTAGGCTTTTGAGGCAGTAAGAAGCAAGGGAGATCCAAGCTCTTTTGACTAGACAAAGTATGTGGTTTTACCTAAATGTAATAAGAGGCAATGGGTGGGATTTCTACTCATGAATTTTATTTGGTGATGTTGAACACCTTGAGCATGTTTGGTTTGCTTATATTGGTTTGTAAGTGGCCTTTGGATGTTGGTTTAAGCTTGAAGTTTTTAGCCTTTTTATGGTTCTGAGATCTAGGAAGCATGCCTATAGTTCTTAAGCTTTCAAGTTTGATGCTACGTTTTAGCTTGTGCTTCGTATTGGTGATCTTTGATGTGTATTCATATTGTATGTGTGATGTGGCTTGTATTCGGATGATTTCGGAGGTGAATAGTTGAGTAAAACCAGGAATTTTGGAAATTGCAGGGCAAGGCATTTCGGAACGCCCTTACATGTTTCAGAACGGTGGCCTGGAATGGTCATGTTGGTTCGGAACGGGTAGGCACGTTCCGGGACATTTTGCTACTGTAAAGCATTGTTTCGAAATGGGTTTCGGAACGCACCCACGTATCGAAACGGTCAACCTGGTTTCGAAACAGCAGTTCCGATACGGGGTCTTGTGTCTCGAAACACTTGACCGTTGGATGTTGAATTTGAATTGTTCTAGGATTTTCTTTCTTACGTTTTGGTCCCTGAATGTTAAATGCTTAATTAAGTGAGTTTGGATGATCCGTTTGAGATGAAACTTGACATGCTGGCATGTTATATGACTAATTTTAGATTGGTAACTTTAAAATATGATTAGTTCTTATAGTTTTCGAAATTTACAATTTAGTCCCTAAAAGATGTTTGTATGCAATTGGACCCCTAATTGAACTCCGCTCGCTGTGTCGCTTTCGCCAAATCAAATTGCTAACCCTATAGGATAATAATGTGCGCTAGAAAAGATAAAAAGATAAAAAAAAGGTCATTAATCATGGTTGACTTTAACGAGTTGACTTCGGTTTTCCCCGTGTAATCTTCTTAGTTCGGGTCGGGCGTCTAGGCCGGGCTAAGGGGGTTATATTTGTTGGTATTAGAGCCAGGTTTCGAAAGAATTGGGGATGATGGTAAGTGAAATTGGTATGTTTGGTGTATGAATGTGTGAAAAAGCATGTTTTGATTGTATGTTGGAGTTTATGCCATGTTTGATTGAAGTAAGTCATATACGAGATGAATATGATTGTATGTTGATGATGTGATATTGATATGTGTTGATTTTGGATGATGGAAAGCATGATGAACATGATATGTTTTTATATACTATGTTATACTTGAGGGAAATCGGGGTGCCCATTTCCTTATTACTCTAATTAAATGTTTTTGTAAACTTGGATCCTTGCTTGAGGCTGGCCTAAATGGTTTGTTTTGTTTTGTTTTATTGTTATGCCTTTTTAAAAATAGCACTATGGGTCCGAAGAGAGAGCTCAGATCAAACCCGATAGTGCATGCGGCTGAGCAGGGCTACCAGGGTGATCATGGGGCTGATGTCCCTCCTGGTGGAAACTTACCTCCTCCGCCACCACCTGAAGGTGGGGAGCAGGAGCAACAAGGACATGCCGGTCCGGGTTTGGGTGATCTAACGCCATTGGTTCAGGCGATCACCAGGGTGTTTCAGGCTGCAGTAGCTAGAGCGCATGTTCAGGCCCCTGCAGCTGGGCAGGCGGGTTTACCCTTGGAGAGGTTGAGGAGTCTAGGAGCTGTGGAGTTCTTTGGAATGTCTCTTGAGGCATCAGAAGCCTGGTTGGCGAGCACGATCTGTATCATGGATCAAATGGGATGCAACGATGTGCGCAAGCTGGGATGCGCAGTTTCCTTGCTTCAAGGAAACACACATAGTTGGTGGATGACTACCACTGCGGGAATAGAACCCAATGAAGTAGATTGGCAGTTTTTCAAGGGTGCCTTTAAGAGGAATTATCTGGGAGTGAGATACTTGGATGAAAAGAAACGTGAATTCATGTTGCTAGTTCAGGGAAACTTTTCTGTGGCCGAGTACGAGGTCTAGTTCGTACGTTTGAGCCAGTATGCCCCTGATTTGATACCAAGTGAGAGGCACCGGTGTGAACGCTTCGGGTATGGGCTGGTGCAGGAAGTCAAGACATACATGTTGGTTGCGGATTATACCGATTTTGATGTGCTTGTGTGTCGAGCTAATGACATCGAGCAGAACTTGGGTCTGGCATCCCGAGGAGTTGGTTCTAGCTCTAGAAAGAGACCAACTGAGTCTAGTTCAGGTGGTGGACGAAACAAGAGAGGCAGAGATAGGAGATATCAACCTGCTGCGAGGCGAGGAAATGCTGGACATGGTGCACCAGCATAGGGATATCGGATGATAGCAGAGCAGAACACGTGTTGGACGTGTGGATCTCGGGGTAATCTAAGGTGAGATTCTCCTCGAGCGGCTAGGGAGGTTCAGGCTCCTGTGGTGGTGACAAGGAATTCGTGCTGGAACTGTGGTTCAGCGGATCACATGAGGCAAGAGTGTCCTTTGTTGGCTGGTGGAGGCCAAGGACGTGCACCTGTTGTGGCTGCACCTCAGAGAGGTTGTGGGCGTGGCCGAAGCAACTTTTAGAGGAGAGAAGAGGGTCAGCGAGGCATTGCACATGTGGTAGCAGCTCGGCCTAAGGGAGGAGGTCCTGCGAGGGTCTATGCTCAGTGCGAGGAGTACAATGATACCGATGTCATCGCAGGTACCTTTGCTCTTCAGTTTTTATCATTGTTGGCTTTGATTGATTCTGGATCCACGCATTCTTATATCTTGAGTGAGCATGTGCATTTGCTTGATAAACCTGTTGAGTTGCTCGAAGTAGGAATGCAAGTGACTAGTTCTTTTGATGAGACTGTAGTCACTAGGAAGTTGTATAAAAGATGCCCTTTATCTGTGCAAGGTCATGTTTTTCTTGTGGATTTGATGGAGTTACTGTTCTACGGTTTCGATGTGATCCTTGGTATGGATTGGTTGACCGAGCATAGAGCGGTGGTTGATTTTGATGACAAGCATGCCACTTTAAAGCTTGTCAGTGATTATGAAGTGGTGGTAGTAGGCCAGAATGTGAAATTCCTGTCGAATGTGATTTCGACTTTGGAGGCAAACCGTATGCTGAGGTTGGGTTGTGAGGCTTATCTTGCCTATGTGATGAATCCTGGCACAAAGGATGTGCTTGTGCAGGACATCAAAACCGTTTGTGATTTTCTGAGTGTCTTTCCGGAAGAATTGTCTGGGTTGCCACCAAACAGAGAAGTTGAGTTTGGTATCGAGTTGTATGAGAATACGAATCCAGTGTCTATTGCTCCTTATCTCATGGCACTCAAAGAACTGAATGAGTTGAAGACGCAACTTCATGAGTTGTTGGATCGAGGGTTCATCCGGCTGAGTGTGTCACCTTGGGGTGCACTGGTGTTGTTTGTAAAGAAGAAAGATGGGATAATGCGGATGTGTATAGTCTATCGGAAACTAAACAAGTTGACGATTAAGAACAAGTATCCCTTGCCTAGGATTGATGATCTCTTTGATCAGTTTAGAGGAGCCTCGGTGTTTTCCAAGATAGAATTAAGGTCAGGGTATTATCAATCGAAAGTGAAAGATGTGGATGTACCTAAGACAGCTTTTCAGACAAGGTACGAGCATTACGAGTTCTTAGTGATGCCGTTTGGTTTGACCAACGCACCTGCTACTTTCATGGACATGATGAATCGGGTGTTCCATGAGTTCTTGGATCAGTTTGTGGTGGTGTTCATCGATGATATCCTTGTGTATTTGCATACCGAAGAGGATCAGGATAGACACTTGAGAATCGTTTTGCAAGCGTTGTTGGAGAACCAGTTGTATGCCAAGCTAAGTAAGTGTGAATTTTTGCTTAAGGAGGTGGTCTTTCTTGGGCATGTTTTGTCAGCTAAGGGTATTCGCGTTGATTCGCATAAAGTAGAGACTGTGATGAGTTGGAAGGTGCCAAAGTCGGTGACAGAGGTACGAAGTTCGCTTGGTTTGGCTGGGTATTACCATGGATTTGTCGAAGGTTTCTCGAGGATAGCTGCACCTTTGACAAAGTTGTTGCAGAAGAATGTTCGCTTTGACTGGACAGATGCGAGGCAGCAAGCTTTTGAGAAGCTGAAGGAAGCTTTGATGCAAGCTCCAATTCAGATTCAACTTGATTCTGGTAAGGAGTTTGTGGTCTATAGTGATGCGTCCATTGTTGGTTTGGGATGTGTGTTGATGCAAGAGGGTAAGGTGGTAGCCTATGCATCTAGACAGTTGAAGCTGCATGAGCGTAACTACCCTACTCATGATCTCGAGCTTGCGGCTGTTGTGTTTGCTTTAAAGATATGGAGGCATTACCTATACGATGAGAATTGTGTTGTGTTCACAGATCATAAGAGCTTGAAGTATCTTATGTCTCAGAAGGCATTGAATCTTAGGCAACGTCGTTGGGTGGAGTTGCTTAAGGATTATGATATGTCAATCGAGTATCACCCGGGTAAGGCTAATGTTGTGACCGATGCTTTGAGCATGAAGGTGGCTATGGAGTTGAAGGCGATGTTTGCTCGCTTAAGCATATCGCTTGATGGTGGTCTTATCATTGAGTTGCAAGTGAAACCATCTCTGATTCAGTTGATCAAAGATAAGCAGTTGCTTGATGATTCCCTTGTTCCTCATGTTCAGGACATTTCGGAGGGTAAGCCTTTGGATTTCAGTTTTAATGACGATGGTGTTTTGTGTTTTGGAAGTCAGATAGTGGTGCCAGATGATGTTGAGTTGAGGAGCACTATTCTGACTGAAGCTCATAGTAGTCCTTTTGCTATTCATCCTGGTAGTACGAGGATGTATCGTTATTTGAAGGATGAGTACTACTGGGTGGGGTTGAAAAAGGATGTTGCTGAGTTTGTAAATGCATGGTGTGTCAGCGAGTGAAAGCTGAACATCAGGTTCCTTCAGGATTGTTGTAACCTTTGATAATCATAGAGTGGAAGTGGGAAAGAATTACCATGGATTTCGTGTCTGGCTTGCCATTGTCACCGTCAAAGAAGAATTCAGTTTGGGTGATTGTGGATCGCCTTACGAAATGCACACATTTCTTGCCTATGCATATTACGTATACCTTGGATTAGTTGGCTGAGTTGTATATTGCTGAGATTGTGCGGTTGCACGGTGTGCCAAAGTCCATAGTGTCAAATAGGGATCCGAGGTTTACGTCGCGGTTTTGGGAATGTTTGCATCAAGCCTTGGGTACACTGTTGAATTTTAGTACTTCGTATCATCCTCAGACGGTGTCAAAAGTTTATTTCGATGCCAGCTATTATTGAGTGTGTAAAAGTTCTATTATTTACCCCCTATTTAACCCATATTCATGCTGCATTCAAGCATAATTCATTGCATTTAGGATAGATTTCAGTTATGCATCACAAATATATTAAATGGCACAGTTTCTACTGAAATTGGTTGCTTTTGCAGGTTGCTGCTATAGCAGATGGAGAAGCAGGCGCTGGGCAGTGAAACAGCAGAGCTGAAACTAGATGTGCAGACGAGGAGGACGATGCTGCCATGGCCGTCGCCGTGACAGCTAAGGACGAAAACAATTTTGAGGAGAAGAAGCAAAGTGGGCCTCGACAGAAAGAGAAAATTAAGCCCGTCTGTCGTGGAATACCATTATATTTTTCCAAGCCCTAGATCAGAATGAAGGCCAAGCCCAAAGTTCAAGGAAGAAACTCCAAGCAAGAAGGAAGGACGAATTAAAGACTTATGCTCTGAAGATTTAGTCTTTAATAGAGTTGTACTTTAATTTAAACTTGTATTCTTGCCATATTAGAAAACTTGAACCCAAGGCCTATATAAAGGCATGTAATTCGACCTAGGAGAGGACATCACCTATCTCTAGTCTTCTTCCCAAAACCCTAGCCGTTTTCCCTTCTCAACATGTTCTAAATTCCCCCTAGGGCCACAGGTTGATTTGTAAAGTAGTTGCAAGGATTGCTTTTGTTTTAGGAATTTTCTGTTCAATAAAATAAACTTCAAGTTCACTTATTCTGGTTGTTAACATCTTGCAAGAGTATCGGGAGAGCATTGTGAGGTTATCTATTTACTTAATATCGGGAGAGTTAAGTATACGAAAGGAATAAGTGCGGGTTCTCTAGCTTATAGTTGAACTATCTCGGACCTAGGGATAGGACGAGGTTAAGTGGCTAAGGAAGAATTCAACAACATCGGTGTTCATCCTTCGATTCACGCCGGGAGGTATCATCAAAGACGTGTTCATCGACAGACTTGGACCTAGGGATAGGCCAAGGCATAGCAGGGATTCTTGCCAAGCTTGAAGTACAGAGTTGTGTGATCGCTGTCGCGACTAACAACAGACCGTTGCCGCGACGGGTGCTGCCGCGACAGGAACGACGACAGAACAGATTTTCCAAGACTTAGCAATACCTACACTACTGAGCAATTCAATACCAGCCCATTCTCTCTATCTTGATTACTTTAATTTTATTTTCCAGTATTCTTTATTATTTTCGTGACAACAACTTAAACTTCTCTTTTTACTCTCGTGCAGTAAACAAAGGTGAAGCTATTAGCCCAGTCCCTGTGGAGACGATATTCGATACTTCCGTATCAGTTTACTACTTGCGTCGTGTACACTTGCACTACATTGCGATATACACTTTTACACGCAACAAGTTTTTGGTGCCGTTGCTGGGGACTGGCAACATAACTAAACCCTACCTTTTACTGCATTCATTTTATTTTTCTGTTTTACTTGGATTGTTCAACCTATACCTTTCACAATGTATGTTGTCTGCATATGCGTAGGTCTCAACGGGGGAATGAACCTGAGTACCAGTTAGATCCCGAACCCGAACGAACGTTCAATCTCAAGAAAAGAGTTTGTTACCTCGTTGAAAGGAACGAATACCTAGAGGAACAACTTGAAGCAATGGAGAACGAAAGACGTGAAGAAAGAAGGGACAACCAAGGGAACCCCCATGATAATAACAATCCTGCAGGAGGGAACGACCCTCATGTCGCTGCCGCACGCCGGTCATGCTGAGACTAAATGCTCAATGATCATGTAGAATTAGAAACCACCCTGCCAGATGTAGATGTTGACAACTTTGAGCCGAAACCTGTTATGTTCAGCATGATCAACAACGCTGGTCAATTTAGTGGTGCTGCAACAGAGGATGCTAGGGAGCATCTGAAAACGTTCCAGGAAATCTGTGGTTCGTTTAGACTACCAGGAGTTAATCCGGAGATACTGAGGCTTCGGTTATTTCTTCATTCATTGAGGGACAGGGCAAAGACTTGGTGGAATAAAATTACGTCGGGTTCAATTAGAACTTGGGCAGATTTAACTCGTGAATTTTTGTCTCGTTTTAATCCTTCACACTTATCTGAGCGATTACGTAACGAAATTGCTACTTTTCAACAAGAAGATGGCAAGCCAATGCACGAGGCCTGAGACAGATTTACCACTCTTCTAAGGAACTGCCCAATGCATGGATTCCCTGTTTGGAACCAGGTAACAAAATTCTATAATGCTGCCAATTTACAAACTCGTATTAGAATTGATTCAGCAGCAAATGGATTACTGGTGGACAAAGACCCAGATGAGGCAATGGCAGTATTGAAAAATCTGGCGAAGAATGAGGAACAGTTTCCGACAGCAAGAAAAGGGGGTAAACGGGTTCTAGCTGTAAAAGACTATGAGGCCGACAGCTCATTAAAATCACAGGTGGCATATCTCACTAAGGCAATGAAAAAGCTCTTGAAAGAAGATTCACAGCATGTCTACTCGGCAGAAGAGGTATGCGAAACTTGTGAAGGAAATCACAGTTCAGAGGAATGTCCAATACATTTAGAAGAAGGGATGTATGTTGGGAACTACAATAAGCAGAATTATAACTCCAAAAATTACAATCCCAACTGGAGAAAGGATCCCAAGTTCTCTTGGAGCAATCCCAATAATGCCCTAAATCCTCAAGCACAGAATACACAGAACCAGGGAGGACCTAGATTGCTGACTCGGCAGCAACCGCAGCAGCAGCAGCAGCCACCAGCTGCCACAACTAGTATACTGGAACAGACTCTGGCTACGTTTATGTCTCAAACAGGAACCTACATTGAGAACATGAATCACTTTGTCAAGAAGACGGAAACATTCATGGATAAAACAGAGATGTGGATGACTAATCATGAAGCTACTCTGAAATCATTAGAGACACAGATGGGTCAAGTTTCCCAGCATATTAAACCAAGGCAGAATGGAGGATTTCCTAGTGATACTGAAAACGCTAGACAGCCCACACATGAGCATTGTAAAGCCATCACTACTAGGAGTGGGAAGAAACTACCAGGGCCTAAGAAGGAAACTGAATCAGTTAAGAAACTAGCCTTGGAGTCGACTGTCGAGGAAGCTGCCCCGACAGGTAACAAACAGCTTGCTGCCGATGAACCTGTCACGACAGCAGAAGGGACAGAGGAGAAAGATGATAAACCTAAACCTCCTCAGATCCGTATGCAGTGGGAAGGACGTATTGTTGATTATCGTCCCCCGCCTCCTTTTCCTCAGCGGTTACAGAAATTGAAACAGGAATCACAACTTAAGAAGATTTATGATATTTTAAGCAGGTTCATATCAACATTCCACTGTTAGATGCTTTTAGGGAGATGCCCGGTTATGCCAAATTTCTCAAGGATGCCATGTCAAAGAAATTCAGACTTGGGGAATTTGAAACGGTTAAGATGACAGAAGGATGCATGAGTATTCTGCACAAGCATCCACCCCAGAAGAAGAAGGATCCTGGGAGCTTCATCATACCATGCGTAATCGGAGACAAATTTGTGGGTAAGGCACTTTGTGATCTTGGTGCTAGTATAAATCTAATGCCCAAATTTGTTTTTCATAAATTAGGTATTGGAAAAGCTCGGCCCACAACAGTAATTCTATAGCTGGCAGACCGCTCTTACGTTCATCCAGAATGAAAAATTGAAGATATTCTGGTAAGGGTGGATAAGTTTATTTTTCCTGCTGACTTTCTTGTCTTAGATTGTGAAGTAGATGAAAACGCACCAATCATCCTGGGGCGACCCTTCTTAGCCACAAGAAGATCACTAATTGATGTGGAAAAAGGGAACTCGCCATGAGAGTAAACGATCAAGAAATCAAGTTGAATGTTCTCCAAGCAATGAAGCATGCTGATGCAGAAGAAGAATGCAAGGTTATCACTGAAGTTACCCTTGACCAACCCTGCATCAGGTCGGGCTGCCACGACATCAAAATTGGTCACTGTCTCGGCAGCCACTTAGAAGACTGTCATGACAGCACCGGCGACAGCAACTCCTCCGACTTTGATACATCTGATACTGAAGATCGAGAGGAGGTAAATTGGATTGGCAATCGTCCAGGTAAGTTGTTCAAACCTTTAAACTATACCTCGGATAACCATGTAATTCAAAAGCCATCAACTGTTGAGACCCCTGTTATAAATCTTAAGCCCCTGCCAGGGCAGCTAAAATACGTCTTCCTTGGTTTAAATGATACGTTGCCCGTAATCATCTCTTCCAAGTTGATGCAGGAATAGGAACAGCAGTTAATAGGGATGCTGCAGCAGCACAAGAAGGCTATTGGATGGACGATAGCTGATATCCAAGGCATCAGTCCGGCATTATGTATGCATAAAATTCTTTTAGAGGATGATCATAAGCCGACTATTGATGCACAAAGACGTCTAAACCATGCTATGCAAGAAGTAGTGCGTAAAGAGATAATCAAATGGCTAGATGCTGGAATAATCTACGCCATCTCAGATAGCAAATGGGTGAGCCCGGTGCAGTGCGTTCCTAAGAAAAGAGGAATAACCGTGGTAACCAATGAAGACAATGAGCTAATCCCAACCAGGACTGTGACCGGTTGGAGGGTTTGTATGAACTATCGGAAGCTTAACAAAGCTACCCGGAAGGACCACTTTCCTTTACCCTTTATTGATCAAATGGTGGATAGACTTGCGGGTAAACCTTACTATTGTTTTCTTGATGGTTACTCAGGTTACAATCAAATAGCCATCACACCGGAAGATCAAGAAAAGACGACGTTCACATGCCCTTACGGAACTTATGCTTTTAGGAGAATGCCCTTTGGACTCTGTAATGCAACAGCCACCTTTCAAAGGTGCATGATGGCAATATTCTCCGATATGGTGGAGGATTTCCTAGAAATATTCATGGATGACTTTTCAGTCTTTGGAGACAACTTTGAAAGCTGCCTAGGCAACCTACAGAAGGTGCTCGAGAGATGTGAAAAAGCAAACTTGGTATTGAACTGGGAAAAGCGTCACTTCATTGTGGATGAAGGGACAGTCCTTGGCCATAAAATTAGCTGTCGTGGCATAGAAGTCGACAGAGCTAAAATAGAAGTGATTGAAAAGTTGCCGCCACCCACCACAGTCAAGGGAATCAGAAGTTTCTTAGGACATGCTGGTTTTTACCGAAGGTTCATGGCGAACTTTTCAAAGATCACAAAGCCCTTATGCCATCTTCTGGAGCAGAACTGTCCCTTCGACTTTAACGATGAATGTACTGAGGCATTCAAGGTTCTGAAAGAAAAGCTGGTAACAGCCCCAATAGTACAGCCACCAGATTGGACACTGCCGTTTGAGATCATGTGTGATGCTAGTGACTATGTTGTCGGGGCAGCACTTGGGCAGAGGAAATACAAAATTTCTCATGTAATATACTATACCAGCAAAACACTAAACGGCGCCCAAGTGAACTACACCACCACAGAGAAGGAATTATTAGTTGTGGCATTCTCTATTGACAAGTTCCGTTCTTATATACTTGGAACAAAAGCCATAGTCTACACAGACCACTCTGCATTGAAGTATTTGTTCACGAAAAAGGTTGCAAAGCCTCGACTAATACGTTGGATTCTGCTACTGCAAGAGTTCGACCTTGAAATCAAGGACAAAAAGGGAACAGAGAATCAAGTGGCAGATCACTTGTCAAGGTTGGAGAAGGGAAAGAGTCTACCGGCAGATGAGACAAACATACTGGAGACCTTCCCGGATGAGCAGCTGTTTGCTGCCACAGTCACTGCCGCGACAGCCATGGCGGCAGGTAAGTTTTCTGAACTCCCCTAGTATGCTGACTTCGTTAATTTTTTAGTTAGCGGAATAACTCCTCCTGACCTTAATTATCAAGCTAGGAAGAGGTTCCAAAATGATGTTAAGCATTATTATTGGGACAAACCTCTTCTTTTCAAAATTTGTGCAGATCAGGTTATAAGGAGATGTGTACCACAGAATGAACAGGAAGATATACTTCATCACTGCCATGCTTCACAGTATGGAGGACACTTAGGAGGTAACAAAACTATTGCAAAGGTTTTGCAGTCAGGATTCTATTGGTCGTCACTGTACAAAGATGCTCAAATATTCTACAAGAACTGTGACAAGTGTCATCGGACGGGAAACATCTCAAGGAGACACGAGATGCCGCTACAGAATATTCTTGAAGTTGAGATCTTCGACGTTTGGGTGATCAATTTTATGGGACCATTCTCATCTTCATGTGGGAACTTATATATCCTCCTGGCAGTGGATTATGTGTCCAAGTGGGTTGAAGCAATCACCACTCAGAAAAATGATGCCAAGACGGTTCAAAGGTTTTTGCATAAAAACATTTTTTCCAGATTCGGCATCCCTAAGGCGATAATCAGTGATGAAGGGAGGCATTTTGACAATAGGGTTATAGCTGCTGCCTTGAAAAAGTATGGTGTCAAACATCGGATTGCAACAGCATACCACCCTCAGACCAATGGACAGGCTGAAATATCCAACAGGGAGGTCAAGAACATTCTTGAAAAGATGGTAAAGCCAACTCGGAAAGACTGGTCTCTACACCTCAATGATGCATTATGGGCCTACCAGACAGCGTTCAAAACTCCATTAGGAATGTCTCCTTATCAGCTGATTTACGGAAAAACGTGCCATTTACCTGTCGAGATTGAGCACATAGCATACTGAGCCATCAAAGAAGTGAATATGGACTTGGAAAAAGCAGGGCAGAAAAGGCTACTTGATCTGAACGAAATTGAAGAAATTCGAACAATGGCCTATGACAACGCAAGAATTTACAAGGACAAGACCAAGAAGTGGCATGACAAGAAGTTGCTGCCATGACAGTTCTTCCCAGGGCAGCTTGTGTTGCTTTTTAACTCTAGGTTGAAACTATTCCCAGGGAAGCTGAAATCTAGATGGTCTGGCCCATTCCAAGTGGTGCAGGTTTTCCCCCATGGTGCCATCACGATCAATTCTTTAAAGGACGGGCACCAATTCAAAGTCAATGGACAGCGATTGAAGCATTATCAGGGGACTGAAGCCCCAAGAATGCAGGAAGTAGTTACCTTAGGAGATGCCCCACCTGGCATCCCTAATTTAACCTAAATTTTATTTTTATTTATTTTTATTAGTTATTATTTATATATTAGGAAATTAGAATTATTTTATTTTTAGGAAATAACGTCTTTATTTTTATTGTTTTTAGGAAATAAAGGAGGCAAGAAGAAAAGGAGAAGTGAATTCAGCCCACCATTTTTCCATCAGCCCAAAAAGCCCAACTTTGGAGCCTGCCGTTACAGCTGTCGCGATAGACACGAAAAATACAGCATGTCGACACGCTGTCGCAACAGACACGCAAATGCGTAACAGACGCGCAGCAGACACGGAAACGCGTGACAGACGCGTCAAAAACCGCGTAACAGTTGGCCCCGTTATTCGCGCCTACAGTTACAGCTCCAACGGGCAGCAAATTTTCCCATATATAAACCTCGTTTTACTATTCATTTTTCACTCACTTCTACTCTTCTTACTTGCATTCTCTAGAAATTTTTACTTGCTTTCATTTTTTTCTTACACAATCCTTGCAACCATGTCTTCTAGAAACACCCGCAGAAGTGCTGCTTCAGGCTGTGCCCCGACAGTATCCACCCCACGATCCTTCCAGATTCGTGACATGTGGGAGGAGAAGGGTTTTATCTACACTTCCAAGGAGGGAAATTTTGGAACGCAGTCGTTCATTGCTAGGAAAATCAAGGCTCTGCAGTGGCAGATATTTGCAGAACAACCAGAGGAGATGAATGTATCTCTAGTCCGAGATTTTTATGCTGCCATCAGTAGTAGGAATGCGACAGCAGTCAAAGTCAGAGGGAGAGAGGTGCCCTTCGAGCCAGAATACTTCAACACTTTATACAGATTTTATGTGGTCAGAAACGAGGATGGTCACAAGCAATTCCTTGATAGCTTAGACCCTGCTGCCTACGACGCTGTCATGGCAGAGCTCACGGATGACGGTACCCAGTGGAACAAATATCCGAAGAACCCGAGGACGGTGAAGAGGATGCAACTCACCTCGGAGGCCAAACTATGGAACGCCTTCATCAAAAAGAGAATCATGCCATCTTCGCACAATACAACCGTAGACCAACCCAGGTTAGCCCCTATTCATTCTATTCTACATGAGAGGCCTATTAACATGGGCAGCTATATCCGGGAGAGTATTTTGGAATGAGCACACCGGTCGACGGGACCATTCTACTTCCCCTACCTCATCACCGCCCTCTACGGCGGCCATCATGTACCAGAAGCTACCACCGATTTACGAGTCCAAGGGAAGGGCTGGACTGAGAAAAATATACTCAGCCTGATGGAACTTACTACTGCCACCCTGATGTCATCTTTTGACCCCACTGCCACAGCAGCAGAGACGACAGACACTGAACCTGCTTCCACAGAAGCTAGGCAGCCCACAGTAGGGGTGTTCAAAATTACCCGACCCGAACTACCTGACCCGACTACCCGAACACAAATAATCGGGTATTTACCTGGAAATTTTTTTTACCCGGGTCGGGTACCCGGCCTGTCATTTCCCGAGTCGAGCCCGGGTCAAAAAATATGATTTTTTTCAGGTACCCGTTTACTTTCGGGGTACTCGGTTCCTATTTTTTATTTTTTATTTTATTAGATTACTTAATATTTTTACTTTAGAACTATATTTAAATCTCTAAATTCATTCTATATTTGTATTATATGCTTTCATGTTTTAAATTTTTCAACAAAAAAATATTAATTTGTGAATATGTAAGATTCGATATGAAACAAACAACAAGGTTTCTCTATTGCATTTATGCATTAGTATGTTTCTTTAAAAATATGAGATTAAAAAAATCACGATCGAGATTAATATTCTTAATGTTTTTCTTATGGTTATAAACTTCAAATCATTATTATTTTTTTTGTTTGGATCATGTGTAATAAACTTTTAAGATTTTTTTATTTTAAAATAAAAAAATAAAAAAAAAGAACCGGGTACCCGGTACCTGATTTTCTGGGTACCCGAGTTTAACGGGTACCCGATTATCGGGTACCCAGTCTTTACGGGTCGGGACACGGGCCGATAAATCTAATACCCGAAGGTCTGGGTACCCGGTTTTTCGGGTACCCGAAAACACGGGTACCCGGATTTGAACACCCCTAGCCCACAGCAGCAGCAGCCCCGGCCGACACCTCCTCCTAGATCCTTGCTGCCATACAAAAGATGGAGGAACGACAGCTCGGCCTCATGAGCTTCATCAGGGAATTCACCACATCCACGGTACAATTCATTCAAACTTCTCTTAATTTCCCTGATGTTGTATTTCATGCCTTTCCACCCCAATATTTTGCTGCCAACACCCCAGCCTATACCCCTACACCTGCTGCCACACCCAAGACGCCTTCTGCAGCGTCCACACCAACCCCTACCCCGACAGCTGCCGGCAGCAACCGCGCAGCTGACACCTCTGCCCGAGGAACCAAGAGAAGAATGCCCTCAGAAGAACTCGATGCATTCATAGCCGGTTTCTCCTCTTCCTCAATTTGGGAGGAAAACGACAACGAACCCTCTGTCAAGAGGAATTTATCCAAAGAGTTCACATCGGTCAAGCGTCAGAAAATGATGGCAGACAAGAACAAGAAAGATAGCCGCAGCGGCAGTAGCAGCGGTGACGGCAGCGGCAGCAGCAGTGACAGCAGCAGCATCTCCGAGGTACAGGTAGTGGAGGAACCTCCTCACATCTCCCCTACCCGCATTCAACCTCCGAGGGAGGCCAAAACGAAAAATACGTCTGCCTCCCCCATCCGCCAACCAGTCAAGAAGACCCCTGCCCGCCGACAGATCCGACTAAGCAGCAGCGACGACAGCGCATAAAATTTAAGTTTCTGACCTTATATTGCTGTCTGCCTTTTTAAATATTTTGTGATGTACTTTTTCTTTTCTTTTCATTGTCATTTTCATTGAGGGCAATGCAACCCTTGAGTTTGGGGGTGGCATCCCTCCATTAATGGAGTCTTATTTAGTTAAAAAATTGTGTCTTTTACTTAGTTTATTTTTGTTAAAAAATGATTTTGGCTTAAGTCTTTGAACTGAACTTACCTGTCGTGACAGCTCTGTCGTGGCAGTGCCTTTAAGATAGTTTTAGGAGCAGTTTAGAGCCTTTCTATAGTTCTGAAACTTAAACATTATTTGTGACTGTTATATTGCCTAGAACTCTACTAGTAATCTAGAATAGGAAGCCTAGCACTTGAATACCCCCTAGAGGTGCCTAACACTGGCTTTAGGAAAAGAAGTTTAGCAAAATAGACTCAATAAACCTAGAGGTGCCCGAAACCGGCTCTAGGAAGTTAGCTAGAGGTGCCCGAAACCGCCTCTAGTCAAACTTAAGCTTGAAAAAAAATAAAGTCGAGTCTAAACAAAAAATTAAAGGAGCATAAGAAGTGTCTCCAAAAAGATAAACTTTGGCATAAAAATTCAAGTTAGAGGCTGAAATATTCCAGTGAAACTAAGGGAGTCTTGGCATATAATTGTCCACAAGCATGCACACACTGCACGAGGATTATAGCAAGATTCTGGACGAATCCTAAATTATCCGACAAAGTGTTGCTCACAATAGAGAATGAATGGAAGGTAAAGGAAAGTTCGCTGTTTTAAGCCAAAACAAAAAAACAATATTTTTTTTCTAGGTCTGAATTGCTTGAGGGCAAGCAAAAACTTGAGTTTGGGGGTGTGTTGAGTGTGTAAAAGTTCTATTATTTACCCCCTATTTAATCCATATTTCTGCTGCATTCAAGCATAATTCATTGCATTTAGGATAGATTTCAGTTATGCATCACAAATATATTCAATGGCACAGTTTCTACTGAAATTGGTTGCTTTTGCAGGTTGCTGCTATAGCAGATGGAGAAGCAGGTGCTGGGCAGTGAAACAGCAGAGCTGGAACTGGATGTGCAGACGAGGATGACGATGCTGCCATGGTCGTCGCCGTGACAGCTAAGGACGATAGCAGTTTTGAGGAGAAGAAGCAAAGTGGGCCTCGACAGAAAGAGAAAATTAAGCCCGTCTGTCGTAGAATACCATTATATTTTTCCAAGACCTAGATCAGAATGAAGGCCAAGTCCAAAGTTCAAGGAAAAAACTCCAAGCAAGAAGGAAGGACAAACTAAAGACTTATGCTCTGAAGATTTAGTCTTTAATAGAGTTGTGCTTTAATTTAAGCTTGTATTCTTGCCATATTAGAAAACTTGAACCCAAGGCCTATATAAAGGCATGTAATTCGACCTAGGAGAGGACATCACCTATCTCTAGTCTTCTTTCCAAAACCCTAGTTGTTTTCCCTTCTCAACATGTTCTAAATTCCCCCTAGGGCCACGGGTTGATTTATAAAGTAGTTGCAAGGATTGCTTTTGTTTTAGGAATTTTTTGTTCAATAAAATAAACTTCAAGTTCACTTATTCTGGTTGTTAACATCTTGCAAGAGTATCGGGAGAGCATTGTGAGGTTATCTATTTACTTAATATCGGGAGAGTTAAGTATACGAAAGGAATAAGTGTGGGTTATCTAGTTTATAGTTGAACTATCTCTGACCTAGGGATAGGACGAGGTTAAGTGGCTAAGGAAGAATTCAACAACATCGGTGTTCATCCTTCGATTCACGCCGGGAGGTATCATCAAAGACGTGTTCATCGACGGACTTGGACCTAGGGATAAGCCAAGGCATAGCAGGGATTCTTGCCAAGCTTGAAGTACAAAGTTGTGTGATCGTTGTCTTGACTAACAACAAACTGCTACCGCGACGGGTGCTGCCGTGACAGGGACGACGACAGAACAGATTTTCCAAGACTTAGCAATACCTACACTACTGAGCAATTCAATACCAGCCCATTCTCTCTATCTTGATTACTTTAATTTTATTTTCCAGTATTCTTTATTATTTTCGTGACAACAACTTAAACTTCTCTTTTTACTCTCGTGCAGTAAACCAAGGAGAAGCTATTAGCCTAGTCCCTGTGGAGACGATATCCTATACTTCCGTATCACTTTACTACTTGCGTCGTGTACACTTGCACTACATTGCGATAGACACTTTTACACGCAACAGCTATGTTGAAAGGAACCACCGAGAAGGTGAAGCTCATTTGTGAGCGTTTGAAGGCAGCATCAGATTGGCAAAAGTCTTACACGGATCTGAAGCGTAAGGAGAATTAGTTCGCGGTGGGCGAACGTGTGTTTTTGAAAGTATCACCTTGGAAGAAGGTGATGAGATTTGGGCTTAAGGGTAAGCTTAGCCCGAGGTTTATTGGACCTTATAAGGTTGTTGAGTGTATTGGTCATGTGGCATATCGGTTGAGGTTGCCTTCGTAGTTGGAAAGGATACATTATATGTTTCATGTCTCGATGTTGCGGAGGTACAGATCGGATCCTTCGCATGTGATGCCTGTTGAGGAGATAGAGTTCAATCCGGATCTGTCATATAATGAGAAACCACTGAGGATTCTGGATATGAGCAGCAAAGTGCTTCGTGGTAAGACGATAGAACTTGTGAAGGTGTGTGGCGATACCGAGGAGTTGAGGAGGTCACATAGGTAAGGTGCTAGCCTATGCATCTAGACAGTTGAAGCTGCATGAGCGTAACTACCCTACTCATGATCTCAAGCTTGCGGCTGTTGTGTTTGCTTTAAAGATATGGAGGCATTACCTGTACGACGAGAAGTGTGTTGTGTTCACGGATCATAAGATCTTGAAGTATCTTATGTCTTAGAAGGCGTTGAATCTTAGGCAACGTCGTTGGGTGGAGTTGCTTAAGGATTATGATATGTCAATTGAGTATCACCCGGGCAAGGCTAATGTTGTGGCCGATGCTTTGAGCAGGAAGGTGGCTGTGGAGTTGAGGGCGATGTTTGCTCGCTTAAGCATATCGCGTGATGGTGGTCTTATCATTGAGTTGCAAGTGAAACCATCTCTGATTTAGTTGATCAAAGATAAGCAGTTGCTTGATGATTCCCTTGTTCCTCATGTTCAGGACATTACGGAGGGTAAGCCTTTGGATTTCAATTTTAATGACGATGGTGTTTTGTGTTTTGGAAGTCAGATAGTGGTGCCAGATGATGTTGAGTTGAGGAGCACTATTCTTACTGAAGCTCATAGTAGTCCTTTTGCTATTCATCCTGGTAGTACGAAGATGTATCGTGATTTGAAGGATTAGTACTACTGGGTGGGGTTGAAAAAGGATGTTGCTGAGTTTGTTAGTAAATGCATGGTGTGTCAGCGAGTGAAAGCTGAACATCAGGTTCTTTCAGGATTGTTTTAGCCTTTGAGAATCCTAGAGTGGAAGTGGGAAAGAATTACCATGGATTTCGTGTCTGGCTTGCCGTTGTCACCGTCAAAGAAGAATTCAGTTTGGGTGATTTTGGATCGCCTTACGAAGTGCACACATTTCTTGCCTATACGTACTACGTATACCTTGGATAAGTTGGCTGAGTTGTATAATGTTGAGGTTGTGCGGTTGCACGGTGTGCCAAAGTCCATAGTGTCAGATAGGGATCTGAGGTTTACGTCGTTGTTTTGGGAATGTTTGCATCAAGCCTTGGGTACACGGTTGAATTTTAGTACTCCGTATCATCCTCACACGGATGGACAGTCGGAACATGTGATCTAGGTGCTTGAGAACATGTTGAGGTGCTGCGTAATAGATTTTCAGGGTTCTTGGGAGAAGAACTTGCTGTTGGTTGAGTTTGCGTATAACAATAGTTATCAGGCAAGTATTCAAATGGCTCCATACGAGGCTTTGTATGGGATAAGATGTAGAACCCCTCTCTGTTGGGCAGAAGCTAGGCAAAAGTTGATTTTGGTGCCAGCAATGTTGAAAGGAACCACCGAGAAGGTGAAGCTCATTTGTGAGCGTTTGAAGGCAGCATCAAATCGGAAAAAGTCTTACGCGGATCTGAAGCGTAAGGAGATTGAGTTCGCGGTGGGCGAACGTGTGTTTTTGAAGGTATCACCTTAGAAGAAGGTGATGAGATTTGGGCGTAAGGGTAAGCTTAGCTCGAGGTTTATTGGACCTTATAAGGTTGTTGAGCGTATTGGTCATGTGGCATATCGGTTGAGGTTGCCTTCGAAGCTGGAAAGGGTACATGATATGTTTCATGTCTCGATGTTGCAGAGGTACAGATCAGATCCTTCGCATGTGATGCCTGTTGAGGAGATAGAGTTGAATCCGGGTCTGTCATATAATGAGGAACCATTGAGGATTCTTGATATGAGCAGCAAAGTACTTCGTGGCAAGACGATAGAACTTGTGAAGGTGTGTGGCGACACCGAGGAGTTGAGGAGGCCACAGGGGAAAGCAAGGCGGATATGCTGAAGTAGTTTCCGCACCTTTTTCCTTCATGTAAAATTTCAAGGACAAAATTTCGTAAGTGGGGAAGAGTTGTAACGCCCTGGTTTTGGGCCTAGATGTTTTAGACATCGGATCGAACCGGTTAGAAACAGTTCGAATCGTGTTTGGTGATTTAAGGAAATCAGGGATCATGATAGGATAAAAATATGGTAAAAATTGCTAAAATCCTCTAAAATCATGTTTTAGGGGTTGGTCAAATCAATTTTACAAAAAAGAGTTTCAGAAGTAGTACATTTTGGGTAGTGACCAAAATGTAAAGTTTCAGAACTGTGGAAAATGCAATTTTAAAAAAAAGGAGCCAAAATCTTAGAACCTTTTGGGAGCTTTATGGAAATTTAGCCTTTCCTTAATATGACATGTGTTTTAAAAGGATTTTAAGTGATTAAATAAAAGGGTTTTATTTAATTAAAATTATTAAAAATAAGAGAATTGAGATTTCATTTGACGTAACTACCTTCCTCTTCTTATTTTCAGCCAAACACTATTCTAAGTCATTTTCTCCAGAATTATTTTCTCTCAAACATTCTCTCATTAATTTCCAAATCATTTTCAAGATTTCTCTTCAAGATTTTCAAGTTTTGTGAAGCTAAAACTTGTCATTCATTGAGGAAAGCAAAGATTGGAGGTAAATCTCGTTCTCAACCTTCAATCTAGGTTTTTTTTAATTCCCAAGATCTTTGGCTTCTAATTAATGTTTTTTCGTTGAGTTTTCATTATAGTTTTGATTTGAGATCAAAATATTACACAAATATGATTAAAATCTTGATTTTTGGATTTGTTTTGATAGGCTCTATTTTGGATTGACTTTAATTGAGTTTTGTGTTGATTAATATGTTGAGAAGAGGTTTTGTTGATATAGATCCCGAAATCCTTGAGATCCTTGAGTTTCTTAATAGTTTTAGTCGAGTTTTTGGTGTGAAATGATGAAGTGTTGCTTGTTGGAGGTATAAGGATGGGTATAGGATGTTTTTAGATGTGTTTTGATGTTTATAAATGGTTGAAAGTCATGTGTGTTGGATGGGCTTGGTTTAGGAAGCAATCGATTCAGTTTTCAGTTGTTTCGGATGGGTAAATTTGTGTAGTTTGGGTGAGCAACGAGTTTTTGTTTAGTTGCTGGTGTTGAAATGCATTTTAATGCATTTGGGTCTCTGTTTTGATGATGTGAAAATAGGGGATCTTGATCAGGAAGCAAACAAGACGATTTTGGAGGCTCCGAAAGGGTGATTTTTGTGTCGGCGAGCAAGGCTTCGCGTATCGGTGAGTGGAAATGCACTTGAGTTGAATGTGATTTGTTTACTATTTTAAGCATGTTTTAAGCAATGAGGCTGATAGATTTTAATGTCATTTTGTTAAGGATGCACATGGTAAGTGATCCTTGGAATTATGTGATTAGTGCATTTGATATTAAGCATGTTTGTGCTTGTGGAAATGGCATTTTGTTTATGCTTGTAAAACCGTGGAATGTTGATGTTAAATGATTATGTTGGTAAGTGATGGAAATGGTTTTTGGTTACTTTAATCGAATATAGTTAGCCGGCTATAGGATTGGGTGCACCGTGAATAAAGTCGCCTTGGATGTCGAGGGGTTGTAATTGTATTGTATACTCCATCAAATACCCTAACGATTGAGGCTAAGATCACAACGGTTGATGGTTTAATTCCGTGTGTGGATCTTGGGATATGTGTCACGTACTCTCGTTAGTAGAATTATACAACTACCGATGAGTGGTATTGAGGGGTTGTGATTGTATCGTTATACTCCACCACAGGTGTCACAACGATGGAGGGTTGCTCTCGTGTGTGAGCCTTGTGTAGTCTAGTAGTGTGTATGAAGCGTGTGAGACAACGTTTGTAATCCGCCTATCTGATTGTGTCATTTGTGTTGGTTTTGGTATGTTTTGAGAATTGATCACTTGCGAGCCAATATAATGTTGGTGATTAATGGTTTAAGCATGAGATGCTTGTGGTTTATGCTAGAATGCATGTGACGCTTGGTTTAAGCATGAGCTAAAGAATATTTGATGTTAATTTGATGATGTTATGAGCATGTGGTTTAAAAAGTGCATTGATGCTTTAAAAAGCATGTTTTAAGGAAAGGCATAAGATGACAATTGATGATTTTTTCGGTTTTGTAGAATGCATTTATGAATGTTTGGTTTTAGCAATCCTCGCTAAGCTTCATGCTTACGCTCATTTATTTCATCAATGCAGAGAATTAGGCTTTTGAGGCAGCAAGAAGGAAGGGAGATGCAAGCTCTTTTAACTAGAAAAAGTATGTGGTTTTACCTAAGTGTAATAAGAGGCAATGGGTGGAATTTCTACTCTTGGATTTTATTTGGTGATGTTGAACACCTTGAGCATGTTTGGTTTGCTTATATTGGTTTAAGCTTGAATGTGGTTTTTAGCCTTTTATGGTTTTGACATCTAGGAAGCATGCCTATAGTTCTTAAGCTTGCATGTTTGATGCTACGTTTTAGCTTGTGCTTCGTATTGGTGATCTTTGATGTGTATTCATATTGTATGTGTGATGTGGCATGTATTGGAATGATTTCAGAGGTAAATAGTTGAGTAAAACCAGCAATTTGGGAAATTGCAAAGCAAGGCGTTTCGGAACGCCCTTACCTATTTCGGAACGGTGGCCTGGAATGGTCATGGTGTTTCGGAACGGGTAGGCACGTTCCGGAACATTTTGCCACTGTAAAGCATTGTTTCGAAACGAGTTTCGGAATGCACCCGTGTATCAAAACGGTCAACCTAGTTTCGAAACGGCTGTTCCGATATAGGGTCTTGTGTTTCGAAACACTTGACCGTTGGATGTTGAATTTGAATTGTTCCAGGATTCTATTTCTTACGTTTTGGTCCCTGAATGTTGAATGCTTAATTAAGTGAGTTTGAATGATCCGTTTGAGATGAAACTTGACACGCTAGCATGTTATTTGTCTAATTTATGATTGGTAACTTTAAAATCTGATTAGTCCTTATAGTTTTGGAAATTTACAATTTAGTCCCTAAAAGATGTTTGTATGCAATTGGACCCTTAATTGAACTCCGTTCACTGTGTCGATTTCGCCAAATCAAATTGCTAACCCTATAGGATAATAATGTGCATCTAGAAAAGATAAAAAGAAAAAAAAGGTTGTTAGTCGGGGTTGACTTTAACGAGTTGACTTTGGTTTTCCCGTGTAATCTTCTTAGTTCAGGTCGGGCGTCTAGGCCGCTAAGGGGGTTACAGTCCTCGACGATCTTCCTCTGTGGTGTCCAACTGTGCTGCAGATCTCTATAGCATTAAAATAAGATAATCAAAACATAAAATCCTAGGAAGGAATAAACCCAACTAAAGTATTGAGCTCATGTCTGAGACTAAAACATTCATAATAAAATTAAAGTGCGACATTTAATCAAGAAAGGAAAAGAAAAGGGTGAAGCATCCTCGACGATCTTCCTCCGTGTTGTCCAACTATGCTGCAGATTTGTCACTCCTCCGACCTCTCTCAATGGCGTCTGTCGGGAGGAGATTTCTCTAGCTTTAACTCTTGTGGTTCTCCAAAAGCTAAAGACTAGGACTGTTGTCTAATATCGAGCTCTCTTGAATTGTCGTCTAAGTCTTCCTTATACAGGCGGTGCAACTAGGATTTCATAACCCTAAAGTGTGTTCGACTTCATTAAAGAAGGCCTTTTATTTCCTGCTATATTTAATGCTCCATATATAGGAGAAAGTCCATGTGGGTCAAAGTAGATTCATCTCCAACTCTTTATGCCTAGTCAGCTCCAGCATTCCACTCGCATCGTGCACATGCACAACAAAACACCATTTTCCCATAAAAAGCACCAAAATATATAAAGTTTAAACGCATGTAGTGTAACTCCCTATCTACATGCAAAATATATGAAAACTAACCTAAATGCAAATAAATGAACTCGAAAAACATGCAGAAGTCAAGTAAAAAGGTATGTAAATGGAATATATACACAGTCATCCACCTCTACAGACGCCACTTCACCAGTCAGTACGAGGAATGCTATACGACCTTCCGAAACCAAGAACCTCTACATGAAGAAGGGTTGGAGTTCACCATCGCCCTCGATTTGACATCGACACACTCGTCGTAATCCCGACACATGAGTGGGAGAATTTTTTCCAACAACCGAGAAGAATAAATGTCTTGTGGGTACATGAATTCTACACCCACATCGCACATCATGAGGACCAGACAACATTTGTTCGAAGGAGGAATGATCACTTTTATACTGGTGCAATCAATGCCCATTTTTATTTTACCTTTAAAGTGGATGAACATTCTAGTTTTGCTATTACGGCCACTGATGCAACATACAACCATGTGCTACAAGACTTTAGTGTTCCTAGAACACAATGGACATGAATATCGTCCACTGCTATGGTGGTGAAGAGGCTAAACTTAAAATATGGATCCAAAGTTTTGGATTAATTTATAAACACACACCTCATGCCAATAGGACATCAGCCAACAATCTCACGACAGTGGATGCTGCTCTTGGATTCTGTGCTGACCACTCGCAACATTGATGTTGGTCGGATGACATACAAAACAATCATTGCGAGAGCAATGTCAAAGGGTAAGCATAGGCTTTTAATCTTTTCAAGTCTAATAATAGCTATGTGCAAACAAGCGAGTGTACACGAGTGGGACGACGGTGTTATCTTTAGGGCCCATACGAGAATATTGCCATCCTATGTGCTGGAATTGATGGGGCTTCCACTCCAAGCAAACACAAAATATGTCCACCCCTCAGTGTTGCTATACCAGAAATGATAGTTGGGTATCTCCGGAAATATTTTCTATATGTCCAAGAAAGGTATATGGCCTTGAGAGCCCTTTTTAATGAGCTACTTCTAACATCGACTTTGGCTTTCCCACTGTTTCCCATACAATACATTGTTGACCCAACTAATCATGTTCTCGTTGTGCATCCACAACCCCGATATAGAAGAAGAAGATAACGCCCATACTACCCTGCCATAGAGACGAAGGAGGAGACCTACTGCTGATGCCCCCACCGATGTCACTGCGTCGAGTCGCCCTGCCAAAAAGGCAAAAACAACCAAGGACAAGGGCAAGGCTTCCATGTACCAGAACACTCCACACCTTCTCGCACCAATTAACTTCCTTGGTAATTTTTTTTTTATTTTTTTAATTGGATGTTTATTTTTTTACATTGAGGAAAACGCTTCTCTCAAGTTAGTGGGAGGTTGTCTTAGGTAAAAAAATTAGGTTTGTCTTAGGTAAATATTTTTGGTTTGATAATAGTTATTTGATTCTAGTTTTTTACTATGGTTTTAGAATGATAAAATTGTTGTTGCGTTAATGACGATATCCTATGATGACTTTGTGCTTAAATTGTTAGCAATGTGTTAAAAGCTCTTGTGAATCGAACTTAGGGTTTAAACTGATGTAGCATATACTTGACATGTTGCATGTTTTCAATGCTTAAGAAGCCTTAGGGAAATTTTAGGTCACCTCTCTGATGCCCTAGTATAAAATTGTTGAGTTGATCAAACGATTGCAAATGGCCAAAAGGGGGTGAATTGGTGATTAAAAATTTGAAGGTGGAAATTGGAAGAATAAAAAATTGAAACAAGCCAATTATAGTGGTTGGTTCAAGTTCTTAAATGAACTCTACCTCTACTACCTTAGCTCCCACTATGGATTTTCAACCAATCCACTTTTGATTCTTCCCTTTTTCTTGGATGAGGAGGAAACCTTACAATAACGATTAAGCTTTCTACCCAAAGCTTAATCCAACACACTATTTACAATGAAGAAATTTGGTAAACCTTAATAGTACCTCTAAAAGGTTGATGTTTACCCAAATACAATCAAACACTCCCCAAACTCTCAATAAAAAATTATAATGAAAACACATTTGAGTTGGGTAAAAAGATTTGACTCTAAAATGAAAAAAGGTTTGGATTTGAATGCTTTGTTGCTGCTTTGAGGCTCAATAGTTATTGTTGTAGCATTTGAGACTTGTTTTTATATCCTTGCATTGATTTCTAGCCGTTTAGGTGGTTGAGATCATCAATAGAGCCGTTGGGCTGTAATTTCCTGTAATAAATGCTCCTCAACAACCTATTGTATCGATACGGTAGGTGAGTTGTGTTTGCTCCATTTAACTTTTCCTAGTAGGAACAGTAATATTAGCGTAAGAGTAAATAAAAGTCTACACGTGATGACTATACTCGTAGGGCTCGGGGATGGGGTGTTTGCTCCACTTTATTTTCAGGCCTGAAGGGTAGTTGCGGTAAGTTGAAGCTCTCATGATACAACTTAATTAACTGAAAATGAAGGGAGTAAAATAAAGTTCTAAAAATGATAGGCAAGAATAGAGAGCATACCTCAAAATTCTCTAAGTTCATTAAGTATTGACTGAATGCAGCACATCACACACTTGACTTACAATGGAATTGATCCTATGAACTAATATGTTGAGCTTTGTTATATGCACTTATATTTGATTTTTCTGAAGATTGAATTAATGTTGCAACATGTTTTGGAACATTTGAAATCATAATTTAGTTGGAACCTTTGAACCATCATTTTGTTATTTGGTTTAGCTTTTAGTTTTTGCATGACATTGCTTGAGGACATGCCGTCGTTCAAGTTTGGGGGTATTTGATGACTACGAAGATAATCTATATTTTAGACCCTTTTACTTGGCATATTGCATGTTTTCACTCCCATATAGCTACATTTAGGAGTAGTTTGCATGTAGTTATTAAGGATGTAAAAATAGGTAATCGGATGGGTTTCAGGTTGAGTCCTGTCAAGTCGGGTCAAAACGGATACAAGCCATTTCAGGTAGATTTGATGTCTTGACTCGATTCATTTCTGGTGCGGGTCAGTTTCTGGTCGTATTCATTTTAGGTCGGATTCATTTCGGGCCGGGTTCATTTCAAGTCGGGTTCATTTTAGGTCGGGTCCAAATCAGTTAATTGACGGGTTAATTTGGGCTTGGGTAGAATTCTGGTCGGGTTCATTTCAGGTTGGTTTCATTTCAGGTCGGGTTCATTTTAGGTAATTTAAATTCAGTTTCATTTCAGGTCAGGTTAATTCAGGTTTCGAATTGGTATTAAGTTTGAGTTTGGTAGAAATAGTCAATAGACTTTGGGCTGGTCATTCATTTCAAGTTAATTATTTAACGCATTTCACAAACATGAATCACATTAAAAATAAATATTAGGCACTAGAATGAACAAAAATATCATCAAATTCAAATGATTCAGATTCATATAAAAAATATTAGAGTAAATTTCAAAAATTGGAAATTAATAAGGGTCAATTTTGGTGAAAAATAAAATTTTATGGACTAACATGAATAAAAATATCATCATGTTAAAAACAGTGGACTAAATTATAAAAATGAATAGGGGTCAATTTGGAATATGAATAAAGTTTTAGGGACTATAATTAACAAAAATATTAAATTAAAATTAAATAGAATATTTTTTAAAAATCAATATTTAATAATGTCATATTTTAAATAAATCGAATATATTTGATTTAGTGCGTGTTTTTATACATCTCATGTGACTCATATTCGAGTCTCCTCTCAAACAGTTTTTCTTCTTTTTTTCCTAGCACTTACTTCATTACAAGATATATACATAATAGTGCAGTTTACATTACTAAGTGAGTAGTTGGTGTTGCGGTTAAACCTTAACTTTTATTTATAGAGGTCATGGGTTCAAACTGCCCGTCGCCTTTTCGTTAGATTTTAACGGCCGGCCCCTTGGTTCTTTGAGCTAGTACATTTTCCATCAAGGCTAAGGTCATATCTAGTTACAACTTACATCAACTTAATATTAAACAACGTTTAAATTGTATGACCAATTTTATATACATCCCAACGACCCCCGAGTGCTTTTCATACCCCACTATTGCCGTCTAGAAATATCAAGAAAGGGAGAGTTTCCAGAATATTTAAAAAAATTTCCAACCACCGTCATTGTCGATCTCCTCCACCGCCGGTCCGTGGCTGACACCGCCGATGCCATCGGAAGCGCTGAACCGTTCTGACTTTAGTTATGTGCTTCACTCGCAGATAGTTGTTGTAACCCTCATTGTTCCGTTAGCAAACCCATCCATCAAACCTCCTTCGTCGACCACTATTTTGCATAGGATCGGTGAACCCCCTTTTCACCACTGCGTTCAGCCATAAAATACCATGGGTAAGCCGAACGATATTTTCTTCTAATTTGATGCTTTTTAGTTGTTATTAGGTGAAGTCTTGAATCACCTTTTGTGAAAACTCATCCGTCGCCTTTCCCCCCTATTTGGTGCTTGTTGCACCAATCTACAAATCATAATCAAATGGCATTAAATGCGTTGAAATCCTAAATTTCGTGACTTTAAAACCCATGTAAACCACATCAATTTTCATGGTTGCTGTGTCATGAATTCTTATTATTATTATTTTTATCATTATGACTATATATATATATATATAACCTACGATTATTCTTTTTGTTGTATTGGTAATGACATTCAAGTATGGTACATTAGATATATATTATTGATATATTAGAATTTGGATTTGAAATAAATTTTAAGTTAGACATATGCACGTATTTCAGACATTTTCATTATTATTGTAATGAATTTAAGTATAAATTATGAGTATATTTTCATCGTACTTATTACACAATTATTGTTTTAATTACCATTACCCATATAGTCATGTAATTTTGTCTGACCCGAATCGTTTCGGCTCGACTCGAACCAAATTGACTCGTTCAACTATATAATGCAGTTAGTATTGAGAAATGCATACACGTGAGGTACATATGTTCAAATAATTGTTAAGCACCGCAATATTGGGATCTGTAAGTTCGACTGGATTTGCAAACTTGATAAATTGTAAAGATCTTCAAGTATGCAAATCACCAATTTGCCCTTATTAAGTGAAATTAGGAAATCACCCATCGTAGTCAAAAGACCTAATTGCCCTCATTGGCCAAAATGATCGGGACATCCCTGATGTATCTGATATCCTGAATAATCTTAATATAGAAATTCCTGAATGCCTTGTTGGAGACGTTGGTTACCAAGCCCATTTTAATAGGGACTTCGTTTCTAAAATCCGTTAAAATTTTGTCAAAAATTCGGTGTGTCCCCTTTTTGTAAATGCCAAGTATCTCCGAAAATTAAATTGTTTCATCTAGTATGTTCCTTATGTGCTACACGACTGTTTTGCATCATGTTTTACATGTTTTATTAAACTGATCATGTGCACAGAACTAACATGCTTGATTTCACATAAACATAACATGATTTATGAATTTAAGCATGATTATATTGTATGTCTAATATATGCTTTAGTACCCGATATGACAAGCATGCTTTCTGGTTACTGTTTACTTGTACAAAAATGTGCTTATTAATTATTCATATCACTGATTATAACTGCATCCAGTAATACTGCATGGACTGATTCATTAGGGTACTTGGGATATGATATGAAGTCTTTGAAGGTTCAGCCATGATTCGACTGTTAATTCCGCCCGTATAAGATTCTTATGCTTCAGCTAGGGTAATTCTGCCCGTATAAGGTTCCTATACTTCAGCTAGGGTAATTTTGCCCGTATAAGTTTCCTCTGCTTCAATTAGGGTAATTCTTCTCGTATAAGGTTCCTATGCTTCAGCTAGGGTAATTTCGCCCGTATAAGGTTCCTATGCTTCGTCTAGGGTAATCCTGCCCGTATAAGGTTCCTATGCTTCAGCTAGGGTAATTCTGCTCGTATAAGGTTTCTATGCTTCGGTTAGGGTAATTCCGCTCGTATAAGGTTCTATGCCGGTTAGGGTAATTATGCCCGTATAAGGTTCCTATGCTTCGGCTAGGGTAATTTCGCCCGTATAAGGTTCCTATGTTTCGGCAAGGGTAATTTCGCCCGTATAAGGTTCCTATGCTTCGGCTAGGGTAATTTTGCCCGTATAAGGTTCCTATACTTCGGCTAGGGTAATTCTGCCCATATAAGGTTCCTATACTTCGGCTAGGGTAATTCTGCCAGTATAAGGTTCCTATACTTCGGCTAGGGTAATTTCGCCCGTATAAGGTTCCTATGCTTCGGCTAGGGTAATTCTGCCCGTATAAGGTTCCTATGCTTCGGCTAGGGTAGTTCTGCCAGTATTCGGTTCGTATGCTTGAGCTAGAGTAATTCCGCCCGGACCTAAGGTATTCTTTTAGGATGGTACCCACCCCCAATGGGCATGGGTTAAATCCACTTATAGATGCAATTCTTGGGAACTGTGTACTGGAGTTCGGTTGGAGGGTAGATAGAGAATTAAAATGAACCTTATTGTTACTTGAATCTTATGTTCTCAAAATAAAATGTTTACTGCATTTGTTACATTTTATGAATTAACTTTGCAATGTCAGAACACACTAAACTCCTTGGTTTAATTTCTTCAATCCATCAGTCTTCTGATTCTCTAGACTATAGGTAGAGGTGGCAATCGGGTCATTCGGTTCGGGTTCGGTTCGGGTCATTTCGATTCGGGTCATTTCGGGCTTATCTAGAATTGGTTTAGATTCGGTTCGGGTCAGTTCGGTTCGACTTCGAGTCTAATTCGGGTCTGTGTTGAGTCGGATTCGGTTCGGGTATTGGATCGGGTCAAAATCGGATCGGTTGTTTTCGGGTCGGGTCAATATCGGATCGGTCGCTTTCGGTTCGGGTCAAAATCGGGTCGTTCGGGTCGCTTTCAGGTCGGGTCAAAATCGGGTCGATTTCGGGTTTGGTCAACATTTAAATTTTCGGGTCAATTCGATTTGAGTTGGGTTAAAGGTTTGAGGTTTAGTATTTATGGTTTAGTTTAGAGTTATTGATGTATGAGATTAATTCTGATTCAACTTGTTAATCTATGCATTTGAATTTGATTAAATATTTAAATCAAAGCTTCATGTATCCATATCAAATTTTTATGTATAATTATATTAAATCAATGTTTATAATAATAATAATAATAATAATAATAATAATAATAATAATAATAATAATAATAATAATAATAATAATAATAATAATAATAATTTCTGAAAATGAATTAATTTATTAAACTTAGGATCTAATTGAGCTAACTAAAATCTAAAAGCATAAATCACGGACATAATTAAAATAATTCTAAAACTAAATGTAAAATTTCAATTAAATTAATCTAAATTAAAACTCAATTAAATTTTAAAAAAAAAAGAAAAAAGAGAAAGACAATTGGTAAAAATAAAGAGGGAAAATACAAAAATTTGAAGGGAAATAAGCCACCAATTTTTTAAGCTAGATTGAAAAAAGAAAAGAAAAAGACAATTAGACAAAATAAAGAGAGAAAAGACAAAATTTTGGAGGGAAATAAGCCACCAATTTTTTAAGCTATTGATTAATTACTTTTTAGGTCACGTTGCATTTAAAATGTTACATTTTAGTCAACTTTAAGTTTTAGTTTAATTTAATTTAGTCACAAGTATCCCCACGGTTTAGACTTGGGATATAGAAATCCCCTCCCCGTAGTGATATTTAGTCTCTAAAAATTTACTTTTAGTCGAAATTAACTAATCTTTGTAATTTAGTCTATTAATTTAATATAATGATATTTTTGTTCATTTTAATTTCTAAGATTTATTTTTTAGCCAAAATTGACCCCTATTTATTTATATGGTATAATTATAAAATTGGTCATTGGACTCTCAAATTTCTCCACTTCCAAATTGTCAATTTAGTCCACAATTTCAATCTTATGCTATATTTTATGGTGAAATTATAAAATTGGTCACCAAGATCTCAAATTTCTATACTTTCAAATTGTCAAGTTGGTCTCTAATTCCGGTTTTAGCTATATTTTATGGTAAGATTGTAAAAATTATCTCTAATTTTAGTTTATGGTTTATAGTTTAGGCCTTAGTGTTAATGGTTTAGGGTTATTGATTTTATATTAATTTCTACGGCTTAAGCTTAAGGATGAAATTTAAGGTTTATGAGTTTAGTGTTTAATTAAGCCCCTACAAATCTTTTTTAGGGGTCATATATGTTATTTTTGTCCAATCTATTTTATAAAATTATATTCTTATCTAAAATTGACTCATATCATATTTATTTATAATTTTTATAATTATATTTTTGTAAAATTTAAAATTAACTCGAACTCGAACTTAATCAACACACAATATCACGTGACCCTATCTCTTCTAGATTATATACACGTTTTAGTTTTTTTTGTAATTATACTTATATTGTTATACACGTTTAATTATAACTAATTAAAAAAATATTATAAAGTAACTATTAAATTTGATTTTTTGTAAGAGATAAATTTAATTATAATTTTAGTCCTTCAAATTTTTAAAATTTTTTAAAAAATTAATGGTGTTCATCGGTGTTCATCGTTAGTGGTGTTCATCAATGTATGTTTATTTAATTAATATTGAAACGTAAAATAACATAAAATGTTATTATACCACAACTTTGACAAGAGGAACAGTCTCTTCCATGATATAGTATAAAAAGATAATAAAACATACTTTCTTTTTATTATTTATTATATTGTTAAAAATAGATATTCGGGTTAAAATTGGGTCAAAATCGGGTTAAAATCGGGTCGATATTCGGTTCAGCTTTCGGTTCGGGTAGCATTCGGTTCGGGTCAAATCGGTTCGGGTCCATTCGGTTCGGGTCCATTTCGGTTCAACAAAAAATTTCGGTTCGGTTCGGTTTATTTCGGGTTTCGAGTCAACTTCGGATCATCATGTTCGGGTCAAAATCGGGTTTCGGTTCGGGTTTCGGGTCTCGGGTCTCGGGTCAAGTTTGCCAGGTCTAACTATAGGCTTCTCACCTGATACTTAGTGATTGAATAAAGAACAATTATGTTATCTTCAAATATAATGCTACATTGAAATATTGAATCGTAATTGGAGTCCATTATTTCTAGAACGTCATGACAGTGTTATGCCCGACATATACATGCATGTGCTTACAGCATCATTTGGTAGTTTTGTATTACAGAGTTTTTTCAAGTTCAAGTTGTTTTTTACCATCGCAGGTTAAAAGAAATCTATTATGGTATAGTGACTGACAGCATTTTTTAGAGTTCTCTCGGTGTTGCTTTTGGAGTACGATACTGGTATAGATAGTGGGCATGTATGTCGTGTATTGTTTTATGTTAGAGTATGTAGTATGTTTCTGTGTTTCCGTTATATGTTTAAAAGATTTCCTGAAATGGCATTTTAACAAGAAGTTTGTTTTTCAGTTATAATGTGGTTATAGAAACATTTTTTTGTGGATTTTTGTTGTGGGTCGCTCTCGTGACCCTAATGTGACCTCCTAGATTTTAGGTGTGTTGTATAGTCGAGTCTAAAGGGTTACATTACTTGTGAGTTAGAACTCTTCCTATCACCTATTTGTGTTTTTATTTTCTACAGTGCAGTAACTTAAGCAAAGTGGCCCAAACCAGTCCTTGTGGAGACGATACTCAATACTCATTTCACTTTATTACTTGCGACGTGTATACTTGCACAATTGTGCAGCACTTATTACACGTAACAATAAGCTTAACAAAGCCACATAAAAGGACCACTTCATGTTTCCATTCATTGACCAGATGGTCGATAAGCTTGCTGGGAAACCCTATTACTGCTTAATGGATAGTTACTCCGGATACAACCAAATTGCCATCGCACTGGAGGACCAATAGGGGACAACAGCCACCTGTCCATATGGCATTTATGTCTTTCGTCGAATGCCTTTTGACCTATGCAATGCTCCAGAAACATTCTAATGTTGTATGATGGCCTTCTTTTCAGGCATGATGGGTGATTTTCTGAAGATCTTCATGGATGACTTTTCTGTGTGTGGAGATTCATTTGATCAATGCTTAGGCAACCTCACCAAGGTGTTGAAAAGATGTGAGGAAACCAACCTTGTACTTTACTAGGAAATGTGCCACTTTATGGTGTCCGAAGGCGTTATCTTAGGCCACCGTATTTCTAAAAAAGGCATCGAAGTGGACAATGCCAAGATTGAAGTGATAGAGAAGCTTCCACCCCCAGCCAATGTCAAAGCCATGTGAAGCTTCCTTGGCCACGAAGGTTTCTACAGGAGATTCATTAAAGACTTTTCCAAAATCTTGAAACCATTATGCTTGTTTTTAGTACAGAATCGAGCGTTCCAATTTGACAACCAATGTCGTGCAGCGTTCAAAACCTTGAGGGGGGGAACTTATTTCTGCACTAGTTGTAGTGCCCCCGATTGGTCACAACCCTTTGAGCTTATGTGTGATGTTAGCGACTATGTTGTCAGTGTTGTTCTTGTTCAGCGTCAAAATAAGGTTTTTCATGTTATATATTATGCTAGTTATACCCTTAATGATGCACAAGTTAACTACACTATCGCTGAAAAATAACTGCTTACTATAGTTTTTGCATTCGATAAATTTAGGTCATACCTTATAGGAACTAAGGTCATTGTGCATACTGATCATTCTGTCATTAAATACTTAGTGACTAAAAAGGATGCTAAACATAGACTTATTAGATAGATTTTATTGCTGCAATAATTTGATATTGAGGTAGTGGATAGAAAATGAACTGAAAATCCAGTAGCCAACCATCTTTCTAGGCTTAAGAATGCATGTAATACTGATGTTGCATGTGATATTAAGGAAGAATTCCCTAATGGGAAACTTTTGAAAGCTACGACACTCTTGTGGTATGATGACATTGTTAATTTTCTTGTTAGTGTTATTTTTCCTTGTGATCTTAACAACCACGGTAGGAAGAAATTCTGACACGATGCACACTACTATTACTGGGATGAGCCCTACCTTTTCAAGCAATTTGTTGATCAAATGATCCGAAGATGTGTACCCGAGGAAGAACCAGAAGACATCCTCTACCATTGTCATTCTACTTCATGTGGAAGACATTTTGGAGGACGAAGGACTGTTGGAAAGATCATACAGCCTGAATTTTATTAGCCGACCTTGTTTCGAGATGCCCATGCATACTACAAGGCTTGCAATATATGTCAAAGAACAGAGAACATCTCTCAACGTATCGAACTGCCCATGCAAGTTATCCTTGAAGTTAAACTCTTTGATGTTTGGGGCATTGACTTTATGGGACCATTCTCATCCTCTAATGGACAACTATACATTTTGATCATTGTTGATTATGTGTCCAAATGGGTGGAGCCCATTGCTACGACCAAGAATGATGCAAATATTGTCCTGAGGTTTTTGCACAAGAACATCTTTACTCGATTAAGATTACCTCGAGCTATTATTAGTGATGAGGGAAGTCACTTCGAAAACAAGTTGATTGCCAAGGCGTTGTGTCGATGTGGAGTCCAATATAAGATCACCACAACATATAACCCGCAGACTAATGGACAAGCTAAAGTGTCAAACTAAGAGATTGATCATATCCTTGAGAAAGTGGTCAAGCCAAACCGTAAGGACTGGTCCTTGAAATTGGATGAAGCATTATGAGCCTATTGGACTGCGTTCAAAACACCGCTGGGCATGTCACCCTATATATCAATATCAATATGGACTGCAAACTACCTGGAGAAAAAGATTGCTCGAGTTGAATGAGTTAGATGAGCATCGTCTGGATGCTTATGAGAATGCCAATATTTATAAGGAAAAGACTAAAAGATGGCATGGTGCTAAACTGATGCCTCAACATTTTGTTGAAGGTTGGAAAAAGTCCTACTTTACAACTCTCGCTTGAAGCTTTTCCAAGGAAAGTTTTTCCTAGGAAAGTTGAAGTCTCGTTGGTCCGGACCATTCCAAGTTGTTAAGGTGTATCCACATGGTGTTGTGAACATCAAGGATCTCAAGGAAGGCCCAATCTACAAAGTCAGTGAACAACATTTGAAGGCCTACAAAGGAGCACTGATTCATCGTGACAAATCTTCGGTCACGTTACTAGATGTCTATACATCCAGTTCTATCCTTTTAATTTTCTACACTTTTGATTTGCTACATTTAATTCTTTTACTTTATTTTATTTTACCACATTTTTATTATTCTTTTTGTTTCCTAATAGATTTAGATTTTATTTAACGAGTTATGATTGTTTTTTTTGCAGTTATTACAAGTATAAGACAAAGGGTTGAATGCTCTTCTATGATCTGGGAAAGAAAACTTTTTAAAATTGACTAGGGTGGGGAATTTGGTGACAAAATGTGAAGGATTTCCATATTATTGACCTTCCTTGTTCATACTTTACCCTTCACCACTTCCCAATAACCTTCACACGTCTCACCCTCATTCCATAAAGTCGCATACTTTTGCTTTCCCGCTTCACAAAACCGTCAGCAGTAAATGACGATTTCCCTCAGTCACCTTGAAAAATCTTTGTCTTCAAAACCTTTCATATCCTTCAGCCCCAAGCCTTCCCATATCAGATAAACAAGTCCATTTTTTCTTTTTCGGCGATTGCTCACTTCGCATTGAAACCTTAATCATTTTCCTCTACAACTTCTTCTTTGCTAACAATGGTACGTCAACTCCCTGTCACACGTCGTGCTCAACAACTTCCTCAATCGAGAAGGACCCTTAGTCCCCAATATTCCCCATCTTTTCAGGAGTCCTTATCTGATTCCTTCTCTGATGACTCTGACTCCTCATATGAACTACGTGATTCACTTCGTAACTAGCTCCACTCCAAGCGATTCAAGAAACGTTATAAGAACCTACAGACTCAGGATCTTCTATTGGAAGAACAACGGATGCTCACCCCTTGCATTCTAACCCAAATTCGATGATGTCGATCTAGTTGTCATTGCCACGCATGACTAGGAGACATATGTTCAGCAACCTGGACCAGTTAATGTTGACTGTATGAAAGAGTTTTACACACACTTCGGCCACCATGAAGAGGGTGGAAATTTGTCAGAGGAACAAAAGTTGAATTCACAACAGCTCTAATTGCTGGCCACTACTGCCTGTAGGTGTTTGAAGGTACCCATTCTTGATTTGTGTCACAATCCACTAAGGAAACCGATGCTCGTCTTCTACTAGACCTTTGCCTCCCATGGATAACATGGGAGAGAACGTTATCCAATGCTCAGGTCGTACAATGGTGAAACCTCACCCCTAAACTCCAAATTTTGGGTATAATTCATCAACACCAGGCTTCTACTTACCAGAAATTGCACCATTATCTCTCGCCGACGATTACTTTTCCTTCACAATATATTTCGTGGGCAAGAGATTGAACCTTATGAACTAATCTATGAGGAGATTCTGGTGAGAGCAACGTCCAGTAAAAGGACGAGGGCATTACCCTTCCCAGGCTTAATCACAACATTTTGTTAAGAGGCCGAAGTGGCACAATGGGAAGAAGACATCATTATCGCAGCACTTATAGGTTGGTGGCCCTGTGATGTGCGCGACATTAAGGGCCCTAATTAGCTTGTACCCAATGCTGTTGTCGCCCCTACTGTTGCACCTGCACCACTACCCACCACCCATCCAAGAAGACAAAGTCATCACTGGACAAAGGCAAGGGCACCTTCATCCGAGAACCTTCTCCCCAGTAACTTGATAGGCTCGATGTCTTCAATCGAAAATAGCTCTGATGAAGGGTGTACATGTTTCTTTTGAATTAGGAAAACAAAAACCGAAAAAGAAATGGCAATTTGACACGGTCAATTTTAGAGTGGTTTGACCTTCTAACCAAGGTCTACAACCACTACTTTTGCATCCACACTAAGGATTTCTCAATTCACTAACAATTAATTCTTCCCTTTTTACGGGTTCAAAGGGTAACCTTACAACCCTATCTTTTCATGGGCTAAGATAGAAGACTCTCCCTAGTTTTTATAATGATCAACTAGAACATATCCCTCAATTACGTGGTCTTGACATTTGTAAACAATATGCCTCTATAGGTAGGTGTTTTCACTTTTTGGCACATTAGGATTGGACTAAAGAATTACAAGAGATTACATAGAAATAAACAATGAAAAACTCTACTCTTTTGATCTTTAAGCTTGGATGCCCATCCTCTCCTTCTTCAAGTATCATTGGCTTGTATTTGTAGTGTGGAATGAAAAAGCAAGTCGTTGGGGACTTTCAAAATACTTGAAAATATTTGCCTGAGTTAAAAACCATTCAAATGTATTTTTCAAGATGAATGAATTTTGAATTAATTGTTTAATATTTGTTCAAGTCCAAAAACATTTTTAATTGAGTTATATCAAAATATATATCTCAACAATCTTCCCATTTTAGATAAAACGAAACCACTTGAAAATTTGTTTTTGAAATTTCTCTCCCTAAAAAATGATTTTAGAAAATAGAATATTTTGAGAAAATATTAAAGCTCCCTATTTTTCTTTTTGAAATTTAATTTTTTGAACATATCGCTCCCCTTTTTGTTATATCAAATATAATTCAAAACCATTTAAGGTTCAAAATAGCAATGGAGAGTAAGTAAATTCTTTTGAAAACAAAAGCTCCTCCTTAATAACTACATTCCACTTTAAATTTTAGCTCAAAATACTTTGACACTTAAGAAAATCATTGAATTTCAATAAAAATATCAAGTTTTAAAATCCATGAAATTCAATTTATCCGTCTTTTTTGAGTTTTTGCAAAAATAAGAATGTGTATGTTAAACACACTTATGCATAAAAACTCTTTCGGTGTCATGCATTTATAAAAATTTAATATTTTAAAAAATATGCACGAAGATCCAAAAAAATCAATAAAAATAAGTAACCATATAATCAAAAGGATTAAGCTTAGAGGTTACCCATCTTTAATGTGTGAGCATGCCACATTTGCAAATGAGAGGAAAAATGGTTCATCTTGATTCCTTGAACTTGATGTCGAACAAATTAGCTATTCAAGGTCGGTTGAATGTAGAAATGGATCAAGCACTCCTAGGATCTTCTTAATGATTGTTAGGTCGTTTATTTTAGTCTCGCTTTGATACCAATTAATAGGTTCGATGTCTTCAACTGAAAATAGTGTTGCGCGTTTTGATTGCTCCGCAATTGGTGCAAGTATACATGTCACAAGTAATAGTAAACTGTGATTTCTAACTTCTTGCACTAAAAAGAGAAATGAATAGTGATGATAGGTGTTTGGAAATAACAATTAAAATAAACTAAGCAAAGTAAAATTAAGGGAAGAGTAATCGATTAAGAGAGTAAGTCGGTTATGAGCAGTGGTGCAAATGCTGAATGGATTGTCGTGGCAACTAAGACCGGCTGAATTGTCGTGGCAACTAGGTCACGGATTATGTCGCAGCAACTGTGACTATTTCTAATGTCGTGGCAACTTGGTTCCTTCCTTCAAAGCTCGGCCAAGTGTTCTTCAATGTCTTCATGTTATCCCCACCAAAGAACTGGTTAATTGTGCATGTCTTGATGATACATCCCCGCATTAACCTTGGGTGAACAACAACTGATATTGCACTCCTTTTATCCGTCGAAATTTGATCCTTATCCTTAAGGCAGATTAGTTCCCACCAATGATCATTTGAATGAGAACCATGTTCATTCGTTTCATGAATCTAACTCTTCCAAGTCTAGATAAATAGATAAGTATCGAGATCTTCTCATGATTCTCTCAAGATGAAAAAGAATCAAGAATGAACAAACTTCGAATTTATTGAAATCAAAAACCTAAGCCATCCAATCATTTATCACACCACAAACACAAACAACCCCTGGTAATTTAATTTAGTTCATGGCTGAGTAAAAGAAAATACAATGAAAATAATCCCAGACATGGATCGCATGAACAAAAATGAAAAAGAAGATTATTGGAATTGTGCGATCAGTCCTCTCTCTCTCTAAAATCCAATCTCCACGATTTGAACTCCCCCCCTCCTCCAAGATTTGCAATTTGATCCAATTATAGGAGAGTTTGAGATCATATTTGTTGATGATGAGGGTAGGAATAAGCTTGAATTATTTAAATAAGAGTTAATTAATCTCTTTTATCTTTATCTCCAAGAAACTCTTCAAAATCTAGGCATTTATCTCTATCTAATTCTGCGTGTAAATCCAAATCTGGGGAATTATCCCTTGCTTTTCGTATTTATCCTAAAATAAGGCAAAATTATCCAGTTTTATCCAGATATGTCGCAACAATCAGCTTCAGAAACTCCTTCAGTATTCTCCTTACTTGCTACGGTAATCCCTACATGCCACGACAATCATGTCTTGCGCAAAATAAAGCACCCTATCAACGAATTTTTCACAAAACCAACAAAATATGACACCAAGCTCAATGACCAAGGAAACTACAAAATTACGCATGAATGAATATAAATGCAACTAAAATGAGCATAAGTCTAACAATAATATGAGCAAAAAGGGTAAGAAAAGTAGTACGTTTACACACTTATCAAATAGATCTGATAAAGGGTGTAGAGGTTTCTTTTGAAATTAGGAAAATAAAAACCGAAAATGAAATGGCAATTTGACACGGTCAATTTTATAGTGCTTTGGCCTTCTAACCAAGGTCTACATCCACTACCTTAGATTCACACTAGGGATTTCTCAATTCACTAAAAATGAATTCTTCCCTTTTTACGGGTTCAAGGGGTAACCTTACATCTCTATCTTTTCACGGGTTAAGATAGAACCATCTCCCTAGTTTTTATAAGGATCACTTAGAACCTATCTCTCAATTACGAGGTCTTGACATTTGTAAACAATATGTCTCTCTAGGTTGGTGTTTACACTTTTTGACTTACTAGGATTGGACTAAAGAATTACAAGAGATTACAACGAAATAAACACTGAAAAACTCTACTCTCTTGATCTTTAAGCTTGGATGTTCATCCTCTTCTTCTTCAAGTGTCATTGGCTTGTATTTATAGTGTGGAATGAAAAAAAAACCTAGCCGTTAGAAACGAGCCATTAAAAACTAGTCGTTAAAAACTAATTGTTGGAAAACTAGTCGTTAGAGACTTTTAAAATACTTGAAAATATTTTTTTTTGAGTCAAAAACCTTTCAAATGTATTTTTCAAGATGAATGGACATTGAATTTATTTTTTAATATTTGTTCAGGTAAAAAAAAACATTTTTCATTGAGTTATATCAAAATAAAAATCTCAACATAACTCCATGGGTTAGGTTAGTTTTTCTTTTCTTTTAGTTTTAGTTTATCATTGCATATGCATGTTTTTCTTTTAATTTTATTTTCTTGTTTCCATTTTACATTGGGGACAATGCTCTTCTCATGTTTGGGGGAGTACTATCCCATGTATACATTAGATTAAATTTAGGTAAGAAAAATTATAAAAAATTATGCATGTAAATAGCCTATCTTATTTTTTATGGTTCCATTTGCTAAGAGTACATTGATTCTGAAATTGATGTTGTGTTGATCATGGTTTCCTATGATTAATCTATGCTTACTGTTTTGCAATGTGTTAAGAGCTTTCGTGTTTTGAACTTAGTATTGAAACTGTTGTAGCTTTTAATTCACATGTTGCATGCTTTCTAAAATCTTAAGAAGCCTTAGGGAAATTCTAAGTCGACTCTTTGATGCCAATGCATGAATTAATGTATTTGAACTAAATGCTCAATGTAGCAATTAAAGGCTTAATTTAACTCCCGGAAAAATTGAGAAAACAATGGAAATAAATTGAAAAGTGGATGTCATAGGCAAAACTATTGAGAGGCACTCTTCTATGCATCTTGCTACCTTAGTACATTAGGTGAGTTGTATTTGCTCCATTTAACTTTCCCTGGTAGGAATGGTAGTACTAGCATAAGAGTGAATGAAATTGTTCACATGATGACTCTGCTCGTACGGATCAGGGATGGATTGTTTGCTCCACTCCATCTTTAGGTCTAAAGTGTAGTTGTGATAAGATGAAGCCTCATTAATACAATTTTTAAACTTAAAAAAGAATTAAGGGAGTACAACATTGTGCATAAAAGAAAAAGAAAATGTTGAGGCAATAATAGAAAGAAATTCTTAAATTTTTCTAAGGTCATTAAGTGATGAATGCATGTGACACAACTATTCGACTCTTAAAACACAAGACACCATCATCATTGAAACAAAAATGTGTTGTATTAGCATCCTTTATATCCTGAACATGCGGTACCAATGAATCATCAAGCATCTGCTTCTCCTTAATCAACTGAACCAAGGAAGGTTTCACTTGTAACTCTACTATCAATCTACCATCTCCCAATATACTCAACCGAGCAAACGTCTCCCTCAACTCTACAGCCACCTTCCTACTCAAGGGATCGGCCACAACATTGGCCTTTCTAGGGTGATACTTTATCGTCAAATCTTAATCCTTAAGCAACTCCAATCATCTTCGTTGCCTAAGATTCAACTCTTTCTGAAACATTAGATACTTCAAACTCTTATGACCCCTATAAACCACACACTTCTCACCGTAAAAGTAATGCCTCCAAAATTTCAAAGTAACCCCTATAAACCGCACCTTCAATTGTCTAGATGCATACGCCACAACCTTCCCACCTTGCATCAACACACAACATAGACCAACATATGATGCATCACTACAAACTCTTTACCCGACTCAGGTTGAATCAAGACAGGAGCTTGCGTCAAAGCTTCCTTCAACCTCTCGAAAGCTTGTTGCCTAACATCCGTCCACTCAAAGCGAACATTCTATTGCAACAACTTGGTTAACGGAGCAGCAATCTTAGAGAAACCATCCACAAACCTTCGATACTAACCCGAGAAACCAAGGAAACTACCAACTTCCGTCACCGATTTAGGCGTCTTCCAATTCATCACTGCCTTAATCTTATGTGGATCAACCTGGACACCTTCGGTCGATACCACATGTCCAAGAAAGACAACTTCTCTAAGCCAAAACTTGCAACACTTGCAACACAATCTGTAAATGATTATTGTAACAACGGAGGAGTCGTCACCAATCTATTTTTTACTTTAGGTGCGATTGGAACACCTGAAAAACCCGGTTATTTTAATAGAAACCAATTTTCATGATTTTATTAAAATTCGAGTTTTGGATCTGCGAAACCAGAAAACAGGTTCGGGAGTCGGTTACGTATAGGGAAAGGTGAGCACCCCCACACGCCCAAAAAATTGGTACCTAGTCGGTTACAAATTGTTTTAATGACGGAACTTAAAAAATTGAATTTTATTTAATGATGTGATCCCAAAATAATTAGAATAATTTTTAGAAGTAAAAATTTAAAGAAAGGGATATACACTCCTACACCCGGAGTATGGTCTCCCCTTAAAAATCATTATTCAAAAACGTGATATTAAATAATAATATAATAAAGGAATTAACGGAAAATGACACTCCAACGCCCGGAGTGTGATTTTCACGATAACTCCTAAAAATCTGTAAATGAACTTTAACAAGAATTATTGTTGGTAAAATAATAATAATAATAATGATAAAAAATAATAAATGAGGAAAATAGTAATAATAATAATAATAATAATAATATAAAGTGAAAAATAATAATTAAAATGAAAGCAGTGTTCCAATTGAAATAAGACAGAAATTAAAGTACGAAATTAATAGAAAAATAGTGGCTAAAACGAAATGAGATCAAAACTGAAATGCTGAAATATAAGGATACGAAGGTTGGATGGCTACAGGCGGAATTTTACCCTCCAGTTGAAAACGCGCGGGTCCTGGCTTGGGTCGGGTTGCGTATCCGGGTAGATGCTTGAAACTACGTCGTTTTGGCTATCTTATAAATACCCAAAATTTTCCATAATTCCACCTTGATACTTCATTTGAACCCCAAAAAAGAAGGCAGTTGAGAGCCCTCTCCCCTCTCCCGTTCGGCCTGGTCACCGGCGGTCAGGGGAGCTCACCGTCGGTCACCAGAATTCCCGCCGCCAGCGAGAATCCGACATGCAAGCATAGATTCCGGCTCGTTTTCGCACGTTGAGTCCAGATTCGAGGTTAGATTTTTCAAACTCACTCTTTATTTCTCTAGATCTAAAGAAAAAACTTTTCGAATCCTTAAAATTTTTACCTTTTATTTTTTTTGTTTTTCGGACTGTGGATTTGCTTGGTTTGCTTTGAATATTTTTGTTTGTTTGCTTCGAATCTGCTTTTTTATTTCCAATCCTCCCCCTTTTTTTTATAACCGGATCCGGTATATATAGCCGGACTTAGAACATAAAATAATATAAATATTCGGGATTTTATCCCCTTTTGATTTTTACATAGTAATAATTCTCTGGTTACTTTTTCTTTCTTGCAGGGGGGATGTAACACGTGTGGGGGTGACACGGATGAAGCTGGTGACGTGGTCCGGCTTCGTGGCGGCGGCTCGGCTTCATGGCGGCGGCGGATCCAGTTGGCGGCGGCGTCTAGCATAGCACATTAGATTTAGGTTTAGTTTAGGTTTTAGGTTTTTTTTTTGGATTGTGTTTATTAATTGGGCTAGGTTATTTGGTTTTAAATGGGTATGGGTTATGGGTGTAATAAAGAGTTTTTATTTTATTTTAATGGGTATTGGGTTATGACCCAAAATGGGTTATTACAGCTGCCCCTCTTTGCTCATTGTTATACAATAGCAATAGAGCAAAGACCAAAGGAACCCATTTTCGGGCCGGACTGGGTTCACTTCTTTTTGGCATACGCTTCCACTTCACTTAATCCACTCAACCGCCTTTGCAAACATAGTCTTCAAAACGGGGAGTTTCGTTGGAGAAGCATTGAACCTCGGCCTGCCACAACTCTGTCCCGAAACAAAATCGACTGAAAACTCGGCCTATATATATATTGAATGAAGTGATTTTACTGAACGAGGTAGCGTGATCTGGAAGAAAGGGCTTGATCTGCTGCAACTCTGTAGATGCAAGGAGATCTGCAGAAGGGTCGGTCATCTGCACTGAAGAAGGGTCGATCTACTGCAACTCCATTGATGCGAGAAGATCTGAAGAAGTGTCGATCTACTGCAACTCCATTGATGCTAGAAGATCTGAAGAAGGGGTCGATCTACTGCAACTCCATTGATGCTAGAAGATCTGAAGAAGGGGTGATCTACTGCAACTCCATTGATGCTAGAAGATCTGAAGAAGGGGTCGATCTACTGCAACTCCATTGATGCTAGAAGATCTGAAGAAGGGGTCGATCTACTGCAACTCCATTGATGCTAGAAGATCTAAAAAAGGGTCGATCTACTGCAACTCCATTGATGCTAGAAGATCTGAAGAAGGGGTCGATCTACTGCAACTCCATTGATGCTAGAAGATCTGAAAAAGGGTCGATCTACTGCAACTCCATTGATGCTAGAAGATCTGAAAAAGGGTCGATCTACTGCAACTCCATTGATGCTAGAAGATCCGAATAAGGGGTCGATCTACTGCAACTCCATTGATGCTAGAAGATCCGAAGAAGGGGTCGATCTACTGCAACTCCATTGATGCTAGAAGATCTGAAGAAGGGGTCGATCTACTGCAACTTCATTGATGCTAGAAGATCTGAAAAAGGGTCGATCTACTGCAACTCTATTGATGCTAGAAGATCTGAAGAAGGGGTCGATCTACTGCAACTCCATTGATGCTAGAAGATCTGAAGAAGGGGTCGATCTACTGCAACTCCATTGATGCTAGAAGATCTGAAGAAGGGGTCGATCTACCGCAACTCCATTGATGCTAGAAGATCGGAAAAAGGGTCGATCTACTGCAACTCCATTGATGCTAGAAGATCTAAAGAAGGGGTCGATCTACTGCAACTCCATTGATGCTAGAAGATCTGAAAAAGGGTCGATCTACTGCAACTCCATTGATGCTAGAAGATCTGAAAAAGGGTCGATCTACTGCAACTCCATAGATGCTAGAAGATCTTATTAGTACTGGAATTCCATCAACGAGACGAGGAAGAGTGTCCCTGGTTTACACTTCTTTTGCATTTTTCCCAAATGCACAGGGATGAACGGATTTGATTTGCCTTTACCGGTAGCCGTTTGCTCCGGGCTGGTTGTACCATTCCCCTGGGTACAATCAGTTTATACCAATCATGAGATTGGATTTTTCCAAAGGATTTATTTTCCTTGGACCATTCGTTAAAATGGATTTTCGATGGGCATCTGAATTACCTATTGTCTTAAACTTAACCGTGTTTAAGCACGTTATGCTGAAATTTCTGTCAGTTTTCGAATTTGCATTTTTCCCAAATGCACAGGGATCAACGGTTTTGACTTGCCTTTACCGGTAGCCGTTTGCTCTGGTCTAGTTGTACCATTCCCCTGGGTACAATCAGTTTCTACCAATCATGAGATTGGATTTTTCCAAAGGATTTATTTTCCTTCGACCATTTGTGACAATGGATTTTCGATGGACATTTGAATTGCCCACTTACCCGAGTTTAAGGGTATTGTGCTGACGTTTCTGTCAGACTTACCGAAACAACTTAAATTCAGCTGTGATTGTCTTTACCTCTGCTTAAGACATGAAGCACGGACCACATGTTTGGTCACATATCCTGTTGTAAATTCGAGAAGACGACGTGGCTCATTGCGCTTCCGACGCCGACCTACTTTGCTACTGAAGAGTAGAACCTGCAAAATTGGTAAATGTATTCATGACGCCATGGTTAGCGTGAGTCTATCTTAGATGAGTGCATGAATTACTCTGATGCGGATGAAAAATGCTTTTTGATTCTAAAGTATTGGCTCAAGCATCTGTATCTGCTCCGAAACTAATGTTGTCAGCGGTTCATACTCTGTCCAGTTTGATCACAAGGCTTCTCCTTTTTGTCCCGGGATTGTCTGCCCCATTTTGCCTCAGCTCTCTTTTTTATGATATTCTCTTTTTCCTTAGGGCTACCTTTCATCCGTGTACTTTAGGAGTTTTTCAAAGTAATGCAAAGATGTCAATAAAATATTTATGTAACAAGAACGCAAGATGAAAATTCGAGTTTACTGAAAATAAAGTTTGGAACACTTAAGTGGGGAAACCTTAAAAAAGAGTAAAACAAATCACATGACAAAATTAGGTGCCCCTAATATCATACGAGCAAGCTTCAGCCGGATTCGTGGGCCGTGAGCCTTGATGTGTCTAGGAGACCTCGGGTACTTTGTTGGCAGAGTCTCATGGTTGTCTTTTCAAGCAAAGTATCTTTTGACTGAGTCTGAGTTTACAGGGTTAGGCAGATCTTTGCCATCCATTTCAGCCAGGATTAAAGCTCTTCCGGAAAAGGCCTTTTTCACAACGTATGGGCCTTCCCAGTTTGGCATCCATTTTCCTCAGGCATCTCTCTGTGTTGGCAATATCTTTTTTAGTACCAAGTCTCCCTCCTGGAATTCTCTTGGGCGAACTTTCTTATCGTAAGCTCGCATCATCCTTTTCTGATACATTTGACCATATCGAATGGCCTTTAGCCTTTTTTCTTCGATCAAAGCTAGTTGGTCGTATCTGGCTCGAATCCATTCTGCTTCATCTAATTTCAATTCTAACAAGACCTGGAGGGAAGGGATTTCAACCTCAATAGGCAGTACTGCTTCCATCCCATAAACTAGCGAAAAAGGGGTTGCCCCGGTAGAGGTTCTGACCGATGTGCGATAAGCATACAAGGCAAATGGTAACTTTTCATGCCAATCTCTATAAGTTTCTACCATTTTTCCAACAATCTTCTTGATATTCTTGTTGGTTGCCTCCACTGCTCCATTCATTTGGGGGCGATATGGAGAGAAATTGTGGTGTCTAATCTTAAACTGCTTGCTTACCTCTTCGATGGCCTTGTTATTTAGATTCAATGCGTTGTCGGATATGATACTTTCTGGCATTCCATATCGACATATGATCTCTTTTTTCAAGAATCTGCATACTGCCGATTTGGTGACATTCGCATAGGTGGCCGCTTCTACCCATTTAGTGAAGTAATCAATGACCACAAAGATGAATCGATGCTCGTTCGAAGCCTTTGGCGATATGGGGCCAATGACATCCATGCCCCACATGGAGAACGGCCATGGGGAGGTCATAACATGTAGTGGTGATGGAGGAACATGAATCTTATCGGCGTAGATTTGACATTTGTGGCATTTCTTGGCATAGCTGATGCAGTCTTCTTCCATTGTTGACCAGTAGTAGCCAAATCGCATAATTTGCCTGGCCATGGTAAACTCGTTGGTGTGGGTCCCACATACGCCTTCGTGGACTTCTTCAAGGATTTTTCTAGCCTCCACATCATCCACACAGCGCAATAAGACTTGATCTTTCCTTCTTTTGTAAAGAATCTCCCCGTCCAGGACATATTCGCTTGCCAACCTCCGCAATGTCCTTTTTTCATTCTCAGTAGCATGTTCCGAATATTCACGACTTTTCAAGTATTGCAACAGGTCATGATACCAAGGTTGTTCATCTTTCTTACCTTCCTCGATATCATAGCAGTAGGTCGGTGTCTGGTATATACTCATCTGTATAGGTCTCAAATCGAACTGGTTGTTAACTTTAATTAGTGAAGATAACGTAGCCAAGGCGTCCGCCATCTGGTTGTCCTCCCGGGGAAGATAATGGAAGGTAATCTCGTAAAATTCCTTGATCAAGTCCAAGACTAGGTTTCGATAGTCCAATAGTTTGGAATCTCTGGTGCCCCATTCTCCTCGAAGTTGATAAATCACAAGCATGGAGTCTCCATATACTTTTAATGATCTAACCTTTCGTTCAATGGCTGCTCGTATCCCCATGACACATGCTTCATATTCTGCTATGTTATTCGTACAATCGAAGTCAAGCTTACTGGCAAAGGGGTAATGGTCACCATCCGGAGAGACTAATACTGCCCCGATCCCCTTTCCTGTGGCATTTGAGGCGCCATCAAAATTTTATTTCCAACATTTGTATTCTGGAATATTTTCCTCCACGGTCATAATGTTCATCAAATCTTCATTTAGGAAGTCAAAGTTTAGAGGCTCATAATCCTCTAGTGCTCGGCTGGCTAAGAAGTCGGATATTGCACTTCCTTTTATGGCTTTTTGGTTTACATAAACCAAATCGAATTCAGATAGCAAAATCTGCCACCTAGCCATTCTTCCTGTTAGTGCAGTTGACTCCATTAAGTATTTAAGAGGATCGAGTTTTGAGATCAGCCACGTCGTATGATACAACATGTATTGTCTTAACCTCTTAGTGGTCCAAATCAGGGCACAACACAACTTTTCAATTGGTGAATATCTCACTTCACCTTCTGTAAATTTCTTACTGAGGTAATAAATTGCCCTTTCCTTCTTTCCTGACTCATCATGTTGGCCGAGCACGCATCCCATAGAGTTTTTGGAGACGTTCAAATATAGAATCAGTGGTTTGTTTGGGACAGGCGGTATCAAGACGGGAGGATTTAACAAGTAATGCTTGATCTTGTCAAAAGCTTTCTGACACTCATCGTCCCAGTTTCCAGGATTATGCTTTTTGAGGAGGCAAAAGATGGGGTCGTATTTTTCAGTTAACTGTGAAATGAACCGAGCAATATAATTTAATCTTCCTAAGAAGCCTCTTACTTCTTTTTGAGTGCGCGGGGGTGAAAGCTCTTGAATGGCTTTAACCTTATCAGGATCAACTTCGATACCCCTTTCGCTGACTATGAAACCTAGCAATTTTCATGATCTAACCCCAAAGGTGCATTTGGCAGGATTCAGCTTTAACTGGTATTTTCTTAGTTCCGAAAATAGTTTTCCGAGGACTATAACATGCTCTTCTTCTGCTTGTGACTTGGCAATCATATCGTCGACATATACTTCAATCTCTTTATGCATCATATCATGAAACAAAGTGACCATAGTTCGTTGGTATGTTGCCCCTGCATTTTTAAGCCCAAAAGGCATCACCTGGTAACAGAAGGTTCCCCATTGTGTTATAAACGTAGTCTTGTGCATATCCTCTGGATGCATCTTTATCTGGTTGTAGCCTGAGAATCCGTCCATAAAGGAGAACAATGAGTGTTTTGCGGTATTGTCAACCAGGGTGTCGATATGAGGCAATGGAAAGTTATCTTTAGGGCTGGCTTTGTTCAAGTCCCGATAATCGACGCACATGCGGACCTTGCCATCTTTCTTTGGAATAGGAACTATGTTAGCTACCCATTCCGAATACTTGATCTCCTGGAGAAAGCCAGCATCATACTATTTCTTGACCTCCTCTTTTATTTTCAAAAGTGTATCAGTCCTCATTCTTCGAAGTTTCTGCTGAACTGGCTTGTAGCCCCTCTTTTATAGGTAGTTTATGCACGACCACATTCGTGTTTAATCCTGGCATGTCTTGGTAGGACCATGCGAAGATATCCCTGAATTCTAGCAGCAGCTCAACAAGATCATGTCGTGTCTTCGTGGTAATGTGTGTCCCGATCTTCACTTCTCTATTTTCATTTTCATCTCCGAGATTGATCGTCTCTAACGCCTCTTTGTAAGGTAAAATCTTTTTTTTTCCTCGTGTTCAACCATCTTTAATAGATCTGGGGATAAGTCATAATCTTGGTCTTCTTCAAAGTCCTGAGGTCCATCTAGACACACGTCTCGTTCAAAAATTAGTTTTGAATCCATTTCGGTGCTGCTTGATATATTGATATTAGGGGACTCTGAAGTACTCCTAAACACTGCGGAGAGTTCTTCGGCAGTCCAATTATTCAGAACACTTCCAGGGGTATAAGGACGGATTCCTCTCAGATACACCCCTTCATTTCCTTCATCAACTATAACATTTATATCTAAAGTTTCCAGCTTTTTCCTCAAATCTGCTTCTTTCTTGGCTAGCTTAGGGTAGAGAAACCCTCATGAGATAAAATTTTTAGACAGAGGAGGAAAAACCATGGGCTCCCAGCTAACTTCTGCTCCTTCCAAGCGAGCTCTTCGTCTTTCTTGCTTCTTCAAAATTTCGCTCCTTGTTTGCTTTGCATTTGGCCTGTAACCGAGGCCAAAGCGATCTTACTTGTTGACTACAGACGGTGCAGTGACCCGTCCCTGCAGATACTTTCCAAGTCCGCGACCAACCTGGGCTCCTCTCCCTATTGTCAGCTTGATTCCAACCCCTGTGGCGTTAGACAATCTAGGAGTAGGAATGCGACTCCCTTCGGGTATGAAGGTCGCATTAACAAACTCAAACGATCTAAAGGAACATTCCCCAGCCTTTTCATCAGTCTCGATGTAAGGGGCTTCACTAGTGATAGAAGCTATAATATCCTCTTCGGCGTTCACGGTGACCAGTCGCCCATCGAAGATAAATTTCAGCTTCTGATGAAGTGAAGATGGGACTGCCCCAGCCGAGTGGATCCAAGGTCTTCCCAATAGACAATTGTATGTGGGTTTGATATCCATCACTATGAAATCTATATCATATGTATTTGGGCCCACCAGTAGAGGTACCTCGATCCTTCCCATTACTTTTCTTCCAGTATCGTCGAAGGCTCGAACCAGAGTGTTACATGTCTTCATGTGAGAACTGTCTATTGGGAGCCAGCTTAAAGTGACTAATGGCAAGACATTCAGGGCGGATCCATTATCAATCAAAACTCCCGACAAGGTATAGCCTTTACATCGAGTAGTGATGTGTAAGGCCTTAGTGGATCTTGTACCCTCTACTGGTATTTCATCATCGTGAAAGTAGATGAAATTATCAGCATTAATATTATTTGTCAATCTATCCAATTTGTTCACCGAAATGTCATTGGGAACAAAAGTCTCATTCAACACCTTCAACAACGTGTTCCGGTGTGCTTCAGAGCTTAGCAACAGGGATAGTATTGATATGCGCGCAGGCATCTTGCGCAGATGTTCAACAACATTGTACTCGCTATGTTTCAAAAATTTCAAGAATTCTTTCACCTCTTCCTCTTTAACTAGCTCGTTGATGAGTGATTCAGGTTCAACATTTACGGGAGCTTTCTCTTTCGGGTCTTCTGCTTCTTTAGGAACATATCGTCTCCCGCTTCTAGTAAAGAAGCCTACATCATTTACGTCATTTGAAGTTGTCTTTAGGGCCTCCTCTCCTTGGATTGATACTTCACAATTGTATTTCCAAGGGACCTTCCTACTGCCATGGTACGGGAAGGGCACTGGTTTTTGGATCGTAACTTTAGCTTGTGAACTCTCACCTTTTCCACATTTCCTGGGTCCCGAAATAACAATGACTGGGTAGTTGTCCTCTAGGTTCTTGTTTCTGTATTCTGAGGTACATATATATGCTTCCTCCACAAGCCTTTCTTCGAAAAATTCTAACTCTTTGTTATCAATCAATTGCTGGATGAGAGTCTTGAACTCTGCACAGTTTTGGATATCGTGATCCTTTTTGCCATGGTATGGGCAACAATCATTCGAGGTTTCTTTAACGTTTCCTGCGATTTGCTGTAGCATACCCATTTCGATCATCTTTTTCCAGACCCATCTTAATGGCGTTTTTACATCTTCCACAGTGGTCTTGATTTTTCTGCTACCTTCAACGACTGCATTTGCCTCAGACTCAGCATGGTCGGGTAATGGATTTCCGGATGTGCTTGATCCAGCGGAGTCATCGAACCTTACAACTCCCATTTTTATAAATTTTTCAACAAGTCTCTTAAAAGCGGGACAATTTTCGATAGAGTGTCATGTTATTCCGGCATGATAATTACAATGAGCATCAGCATCATACCATTTTGGATAAGGGGGTTGAATCGGCTTAATGTAGAATGGAGACACCACGTGTGCATTGTACAAATTCTTATATAACTCGCCATAGGACATGGGGATGGGAGTAAATTCCATATCTTCTGCCTTCGTCCTTTGGCTCGATCCTTGTTTAGAGGAATTTTGAACATTCGAGGTTGCAGCTTTGGGTTGCCCGACTGTCAGCTGCTTGGTATAGCCGACATTATAGACACTTGTATTGCTGACCTCGTTGTCCCTTATTCTATAATTCGATTTCTTCATGTGTTCTTCATCTTCGATTTTTCCGGTTCTGATTGCGTTTTCAATCATTTCTCCATTCATTATTATGTCAGAAAAATCCTTTGTGGCACCCCTATTATACGTCCTAAAAAGGGTTTTTTTAGTGTTCCGACAAAAAGCATCACTATTTCTTTCTCTAATAAAGGAGGTTGTACTTGGGCTGCAACGTCCCTCCACCGTTGCGCGTATTGCCTAAAACTCTCATCAGGCCCTTTCTCCATATTTTGTAGTCTAACCCGATCTGGTGTTATACCAATGACATGGTTATATTGTTTGACAAATGCTTGAGCTAGGTCTCTCCAGGAAGTGATCATGTCACGGCTTAATTTGTTGTACCATTTGGCGGCAGACCCAGTTAAACTTTCCTGAAAGCAATGGATTAAAAGAGGATCATTATCGATGTATCCCGTCATCCTTCTAATAAACATTGTAAGGTGAGCTTCAGGACAAGTAGTCCTATTGTATTTTTCAAAATCCGGCATCTTAAATTTGGGAGGAAGCACCAGATCAGGGACCAGACTTAGCTCCCTTGCGTCCCTCTTCGGAAACTAGTCTATACTTTCCATGGCCTTGAACTTTTCTTCTAGCTGTTTACAGCGATCTTCAAGCTGTTTGGGTAGCTCGACTTTAAGCTTGTCCATTACATTAAAGTCAGGAACGGCGTACTTGCTAGGGTCATCATGAATTATTACCCCCCTGTGTGTAGAAGACTCAGCATGAACCACTGGTTGTTTTGTTGCAGGGGTTTCTATCAACAAGTGGGCCTTGAGAGGGAGGCCCAGGTCATTGGTCAGCGCACTAGGATCTATGAAGACTCCCTTCCTCTTTTCCGAGCTCTGTCCGCCCAGCATTGCAGCTATCTTAGCTAACAAGTCTTCTTGTGCTTGTGAGATGTGATCACGAGTTTCCCGTTGTGTCTTCTCCAACTTATTTTCAATATCCATCATAATGTCTTCATATGCTTGTTCGACTTTTGCTAACCTTTCTTCCATGTTTTTAGCTTTGCTTCTGGTGAGATACGGGTGTTGAGTTTGTAATTCTACCAGCCCCAAAGTTTACTGCGATAATAATTCCTTGAGAATTAAAACTTGGTAAAATAATGTAATGAGATGTGATGTGATGTGATGCAATGTGATGCATATGCAGACAAAAAACTAAGATATGCAAAGCAGTCATTATATTAGTACCACAACATATTTTACACAAAAAGATGTTGATTTCGGTACAACTTTCAAAAGGAAACTCGCATCAGAACAAGTTTCTTTACATAAGGTAGGTCTATTTCACATATATTGCTTGGCTTTAACGCCGAGGATCTTGATCTTCCTGAAGAGCCAGGCCAACTTCTTGCCCCTATTGGACTCTGATTCAGTTTGTAGGCTCAGGACGTCGGCTTGGACAGCTAGAGTTTGTAAGTGCTCCGCGACCTCCCGTACCTGGACCAGGGCTTCAGCCATTACACGGTCTCTATCTCGGACTGTCTTGAGATTGATGTAATTGTGCCTGCCATTGTTGGTTGTTCCATGATTGAACTTCTTCAAAATCCTTAATCTGGCCTTGACAGGTTTCCAAAGCCGCTTCTAAATCTTCAACTTGTTTCTTCATATTCTCATTCTCTTGTCTACTTGCCTTTAACTCAGCTGTATGGTTCCGGCTGCGGTACCTTTGTAGAGAGCCTTCCAATTCACCAACTCGGCCTCTCAGACTTAGATTCTCAGCTCTGTATCGAAACAACTCTTCCTCCATAGTTGTATGTTGTCCTTGAATATCATTAAACCTCCTCTCCCAACGGTCGGCTCTCTCCTTTTCCTCTTGGATTTCATGCTTCCATTCGGCCGAAGTTTTTCCGAGGCCGGCATATTTTGCTGATGTGCGCAACTTCTTATAATCATTTCGTAGATTGTTCAGATCTTCCTCGGCTTTACCTTTTCCTTTCCTTAGCCTTTCGATTTCTCGCTCTTGGGACTGCATACCAAACTTCAGCTGGTTCTTTTCATTTTCTAACCCTGACAGGCGGCTTTCCATCATCAAGTACTTTTTCTTAAAGTCATGCTTCGCGATCTCCATCTCCAAGGGATCAACTCGTAACTGTTCCTCCACCGGTACATTATTTTCTGGGTCTGGTAAGGGGATATCATCGTTGATTCTCATACTTCTCTATCGTCGATACTCCGGCGTAACTCTAGGTTTTTCGTCGAATGGTTCCATCTTGTAAATACGCTTCCATGGCTCAGCAATCTTGGAAACGTTTTTCTTATATCCTCTTCCCTCGTATGGAAATTCACAAGTAGCAAGCCCTCTTGTCGCTGGGATGAACTGTCTTAACCTGTATTGCCTAGATACTAGTAACGACGCATATCCAGTTGCTCCCCATATTCCAAGAAGAGGGACCCAGTCATAGTCTCCACATTTGTACACAATATTATTAGGGAAGAACCAGCATGCTTTCCAGATGACGTCTTTTTCTTGAAGGTTTCAGAAAATGGTCTTCCACTTATCACATGATAGGTTTTCAGGCCTTGGCATAGACGCGAGGTCCTGCAGCGGCGAGTAACTCTCGAAGCATGCTTGATAAGAAACTTTCTTCGGCTTCCAAAAATGACTATAAAACTAGACCAATAAAAGCTGAGCACAACAAATGAACCTCCCTTCACCGCTATTTTTACAAGCACTGAGAGACCTGAAGGTTTCGGCTAGAATGGCTGGAACCGGAGTAATTCCTTTATCAAGGTGATTGAACAGCTCCATAACAGCGTCATCGATGTATCCTAACGATTTGGGAAAGATAACCAAATCATAAATGGCCAAGGCAAACATTTTAACTTGTTTTTCGCGCTTAGACTCGGCTTGGATCAGGTCCCGTATGAATCTCCATGCGATACACCTGGTTTCCCCTTTTATCTTAATCATGGCTTTAGCCCACTGTTCGTCCATACCAGTCATCTTTAACAGCTTCTTCTGAAACTCTGGAGGATTAGGAGACTTGAAGTATGCTCTATTAACTTGGATTTTTGGGCAGCAGATCAAGGTGGTATATTCTTCAACAGTTGGTACCAAATCAACATCACCTAGAGTAAAACAACTGTAGGCGGGATTCCAGAACTGGACAAGGGCTCTGAACAAAGCTTTATCAATGTTGACATCTAGTAGGTAAGGCAAATCACCATAGCTATCGTAGAACAACTGTTTATTTGTTTCGTCCCACTGGTTCCAGATTTCTTTTAATTCTTGCAACTGGTTCTGAGTTGACATGATATTGGTAGAATCCCCAAACTCTGGCTTTTCACCTTCTAGCAAGCTATCCCCTTTCTGGCGCTGAGTCTCTTCTGACCATTTTCGTACGCCCAGATTGCCTTCCACCTTATCAAGAAATTGGTTCTCCATAGCTAATCCTTTATAACGGTTGAACTTGCCTCAACACCTTTTATTTTTAAAAAATAAAAAATAAAGTGCAATGCAAAACAACAAAAAGAAACAAAACAAAGCAAACATGTTAGTACCGATATAAAAGAATAATATACATAAAAGAAATAAATAAAGTAAACATAACTGAAATTAAAGAGCATAATAAAAAAGATCGAAACCCCCCGCTCTCTTTCTAATGCACTTATTAGGTGATTCTCTAAACGGGCAGAGGTTCGGTATGGCTCTAAAGGGTAGGCTTTTATGGTTCACTACATGGGGTTCAGTTCTACGAATGGTACCCGAATCGCAATGCTATCGCCTACTAAGGCTAGCAAAGCTCAATTTAGGGGGATACATGTCTCTAGGTCTGCACGGAGACAGAAGTCTCACGAAGACAAAGGGACCAATATCCCGAAAGCGATTCACCATCCTACACGGAGGCGGTACCTCACGAAGGCGTGGTTTCTCGCTTCCACTTAAAGGACAGAGCTCGAGTTGAGAGCTCATGATATGAACTTAGAAAATATATTTTATGAAAGATTTATGAATATATATATATAATGGGATCACAAAATTAAATTAAACCAAGTTAATATTTTCCGATCAATAAAACAAAGGGTAACCAACTTGTGGCTTGACTCTCGAAAAAAAGTCCCCAGCGGAGTCGCCAAGCTATAACAACGGAGGAGTCGCCACCAATCTATTTTTTACTTTAGGTGCGATTGGAACACCTAAAAAACCCGGTTATTTTAATAGAAACCAATTTTCATGATTTTATTAAAATTCGAGTTTTGGATCTGCGAAACCAGAAAACAGGTTCGGGAGTCGGTTACGTATAGGGAAAGGTGAGCACCCCCACACGCCCAAAAAATTGGTACCTAGTCGGTTACAAATTGTTTTAATGACGGAACTTAAAAAATTGAATTTTATTTAATGATATGATCCCAAAATAATTAGAATAATTTTTAGAAGTAAAAATTTAAAGAAAGGGATATACACTCCTGCACCCGGAGTATGGTCTCCCCTTAAAAATCATTATTCAAAAACGTTATATTAAATAATAATATAATAAAGGAATTAACGGAAAATGACACTCCAACGCCCGGAGTGTGATTTTCACGATAACTCCTAAAAATCTGTAAATGAACTTTAACAAGAATTATTGTTGGTAAAATAATAATAATGATAATAATAATAATATATCAGGAAAAGAGTAATAATAATAATAATAAAAATAATAATAATAATAATATAAAGTGAAAAATAATAATTAAAATGAAAGCAGTGATCCAATTGAAATAAGACAGAAATTAAAGTACGAAATTAATAGAAAAACAGTGGCTAAAACTAAATGAGATCAAAACCGAAATGTTGAAATATAAGGATACGAAGGTTGGATGGCTACGGGCGGAATTTTTCCCTCCAGTTGAAAACGCGCGGGTCATGGCTTGGGTTGGGTCGCATATCCGGGTAGATGTTTGAAACTACGTCGTTTTGGCTATCTTATAAATACCCAAAATTTTCCATAATTCCACCTTGATACTTCATTTGAACCCCAAAAAAGAAGGCAGTTGAGAGCCCTCTCCCCTCTCCCGTTCGGCCTTGTCACCGGCGGTCAGGGGAGCTCGCCGTCGGTCGCCGGAATTCCCGCCGCCGGCGAGAATCCGACATGCAAGCATAGATTCCGGCTCGTTTTTGCACGTTGAGTCCAGATCTGAGGTTAGATTTTTCAAAGTCACTCTTTATTTCTCTAGATCTAAAGAAAAAACTTTTCGAATCCTTAAAATTTTTACCTTTTATTTTTTTTGTTTTTCGGACTGTGGATTTGCTTGGTTTGCTTCGAATATTTTTGTTTGTTTGCTTCAGATCTGCTTTTTTATTTCCAATCCTCCCCCCTTTTTTTACAACCGGATCCGGTATATATAGCCATACTTAAAACATAAAATAATATACATATTCAGGATGTTATCCCCTTTTGATTTTTATAGAGTAATAATTCTCTGGTTACTTTTTCTTTCTTGCAGGGGGTGTAACACGTGTGGGGTGACGCGGATGAAGCTGGTGACGTGGTTCGGCTTCGTGGCGGCGGCTCGGCTTCATGGCGGTGGCGGCGGATCCAGTCGGCAGCGGCGGCTAGCATAGCAGATTAGGTTTAGGTTTTAGTTTTTTTTTTGGATTGTGTTTATTAATTGGGTTGGGTTATTGGGTTTTAAATGGGTATGGGTTATGGGTGTAATAAAGAGTTTTTATTTTATTTTAATGGGTATTGGGTTATGACCCAAAAATGGGTTATTACACTTATCATGTTCTTCCTCGGTACGAGAGTACACAAGAATATCATCAATACACACAACCACAAACTGATCCAAAAAAATCATGAAACACACCATTCATCATGTCCATGAATACAACAAGCGCATTCGTCAAACTAAACGGCATCGCTAAGAACTCATAATGTCCACACATTGTACAAAAAGTTGTCTTAGGCACATCCACATCATTTACCTTCAACTGGTAATATTTGGATCTTAAATCAATCTTAGAAAACACTAAAGCACCTCGAAACTGATCAAACAAATCATCAATCCTTGGCAAAGGATACTTGTTCTTAATCGTCAATTTGTTCAACTGCCGATAATTGTAACCCCCTTAGCCCGGCCTAGACGGTTGACCTGAACTACGAAGATTACACGGGGAAAACCAAAGTCAACCCGAAAGTCAATCTTGATTAACGACCCTTCTTTTTTCTTTTTAACCTTGTCTAAATGCATATTAACCCTAGGTGTACTCTTGAGATAAACATATTCAAAAATCACAGCAATCGGAAAACAATAAGGGGCTCAATTGCACAACATACGAATTTAGGGACAAATTTGTAAATTCTGGAAATTACGAGGACTTTACCAATTTTTAAGTTACCATTATGAAATTAGTCATGTTTCATGCTTCCCTGTCAAATTTCATCTCAAACGGACATCTCAAACTCAATCAATTGCATATACAAAAATCAGGACTAAAACGTAAAGCTTGCAAACCTCAAAATCATTCAAAATTGTACACAACGGTCAAGTGTTTCGAAACGGGTCTAGGCCGTTCCGAAACACCCCTTGGCAGTAGCCAAAGTTTTTCGAAACACCTCAGCCCGTTTCGAAACACCCAGGCCAAAATATGCACCTGTTTCGAAACGGGCAAGGGTGTTTCGAAACACCCTGCCCAGAAACAGCAAAAAAGTCTGTTTTTCACTCTTTCGACCCACCAAACATGTTCGTATGACCTCTATAACATGCCAACAAGTCATCAAACATTAAAGGAACATATTTGCATCATCAAAGCTCAACCACGGCCTCAAACAAGAAAAGCCACAAGTCTAAAGGCATGCATCCTATAATGAAAAGCAAGCAATCATCAAATCTCCAAAACAAAATACCAAATGGCCATTTACATGTTCCAACATCATCATAGGCATTAAACCAAACTTAGGGAGTCTAAAACATCTCCCAAAAACACAATCTAGGTTCCCATTGCCAAATACGAAAAGCTAATAGTGTTGTGAAAATAGTCACCATACATGAGCTTAGACTTTCGCTTGGATCCTTGACCTCCTTGCTGCCCTTAAAGCACTTCAATGCTCTGCATTATTGGTTCAAGAAAGAGAGAGCGTAAGCACGTATGCTTAGTGAGAAATGCTCTAATAAAACAACACAATAATGCACTTTGTAAAAACACCTTTCCAAGGCCTTTAATTCCAAAACATCATTTATCATGCACTTATACATACAAACCAAGCATCTCATGCTTCAATTCATCAACATGTCATATTGGCTTTCAAGTGATAATCCATAACCATTTTTCAACTCAAAACACAATCGGATACGCGGATTACAAGCGTTGTCCCATACGCTCCATACACACTACCAACACTCAAGGTGGAGTTTACCGGTACAATCACAACCCCTCAACACCCGTGATGGAGTCTACGGTACAATTACAACCCCTCCACATCACTCATTGGTAGTTGTATAACATCACTAACGAGAACACGGGACACACAACACAAGATCCTCACATGGCATTTTAACCACCATTATGATCTTAGACATCACGTTAGTGTACTTGGATGGAGTTTACGGTACCATTACAACCCCTCAACATCCAAGGCGACTTTATTCACGGTGCACCCAATCCTATAGCTGGCTAACTATATCCGATTCAAGTACTTTTAAACCAACACATCACTTGCCAATATACATCATTTACCATCATCAATCCACTGTTTTAAAGCATTTAACAAAGCCATTAAATAATCATGCAATACAATGCATCAAACCACATTTATCAATGTTCAAATCAAGGATCTCTTACCTTGAGCATCCTTCAACACATGGCTTACAAAACCAGCATTAAACATGCTAAAATATGCTTTCAAAACAGAATTTAAACATGCAAAATAAACACATTGCATTCAACCATCTCATGGTTCTTCAAAAAGAGAGTTTCTCCGAAAAACTTACTCTTGAGCTTAGCTAAGTTGTTTAGACTTAAACTAAGCTCCCATAACCTTCCAACATTGGTTTCAAAGCTGAAAACCAAACTTCACTCACCGATTCCGTTTCGCAAGCTTGCCGAAACGCCGATCAAGCCTCCGGATCAACACCACAAGGATCCGAAGATGTCTCCCCTGTTTTAAACACATCAAAGTAGAGGGTTAATACATCATCATGCATTAAAATCTTCAGCCAAAACACCTAAACTCGCTGCTCTCATCAAAACTCACATTTCGGCTACCAAACACAACCGAAATCACATCCAAACACCTCTACAACATTACCCAGCCAAGATCCATCAATTCCAATCATTCTTAGACATCAATTAACATCCAAAAAGGACCTAATCACGTCCTTATACCTCCAGCTATAGCAGAACATCAAAATCACCCCAAAAACCACCATTAACTCAAGTAAAAACTTAGGAAAATCAACCTATCCGGGATCGCATTGATTAAACCTCAATTACACATCATTTAAACATCCAAAATATATCAAAAAGACATCTCAAAACAGAGCCCAATCATTTAATACGAATTTCTTCAAAATTAAATCCAAATCTTGCATTTTAAGCCAAAATCAAGAACACAACATTAAAACCTTCAATAAAACTCAATTTAAGGATTGAGAACTTGGGAATTTCAGTAAAGAACTGAGTATTTAGAGGAGAATGACGTTCATACCTCTAAATGTGGATTTCTCCTTGTTTAGAGCCAAAATTCTTGAAAAATCAATAAGAAAATGATGAGGATTTGGTGTAGAAATGATTAGAAATCATTTAGAGATTGAAATCTCAACTTTAGGTGTGAAAATCAAAGGAAAAGTGGCTGTGGAAATGTGTTTGGCTGAGGGAAAATTGAGAGAAAATGAAATGGGAAAATTTTGGCAAAAGTTAGTTATGAAACTAAAATATCTCTTTTCCCTCTTTTCTTTTTATTAAATAACATTAAATGAGTCTTTAAAATTCAAGAAAAATCTAGAGAAACCCTCCCTTGGGTAAATTAGCTCCTTAAAGATTCAAAGTTTCAATCCTTTTAAAACAGTCACCAACTTTTCAAAAATTACATTTTAGTCACTAACTTGAAATGTCATATTTCCAAACCCCATTTTGTAAAATTGATTTCACCACTCTCTTATATATAATAAAAGAGGATTTTTAGATATTTTCCATATTTTTAATGCATCCCGAACTAGGTTTTCCCTAAAATCACCTTTTATATTCGAATCGAAATTTAAACCGGTCCGGTTCAGACCCTAAACTTCCAAGCCCAAAATTGGGGTGTTACAATAATATATACACATTCACATCGTGCCATTTTTCTTCTTCACAAACAAGACTGGTGCACCCCAAGGTGAAACGCTAGGCCTAATGAACCCTCGATCAAGAAACTCCTGAAGTTGCATCTTTAACTTCTTTAACTCCTTCGGTGCCATTCGATAGGGAGCAATAGACACTGGAGTTGTTTTTTCATACAACTCAATGCCAAATTTAACATCTCTATTCGGTGGAAACCTAGGAAACTCTTCTAGAAATACACCTGAAAACTCATATATCGTACGTATTTCCTGCACACACACTTTCTTCGATCCTGGATTCATAATATAACCTAAGAAAGCTTCACAACCCAACTCCATCAAACGACTCGCTTCTATAGCCGAAATAGCATTGGACAAGAATTTTACATTCTCACCCACGATTACCACTTAGTAATCATCAGCAAGTTTCAAGATAACTCGTTTAACATCAAAGTCAACCACAACCTGATGCTCGGTTAACCAATCCATCCCAAAGATTACATCAAAGCCTTAGAAAGGCAATTCCATTAAATCAACCGTAAACACATGACCTTGAACAGATAAAGGACATATCCTATACAACCTTCACACAACAACAGTTTCACCAAAGGAACTAGTTACTTGCATTCCCACATCTAACACCTCAACATGAATATCAAGCAAATGTGCATGCTCACTCAAGATATATGAATGCTTGGAACCAGAATCAATCAAAGATAACAATGATAAGGATTGCAAAGTGAAAGTACATGCAATCACATCGGTATCATTGCGTCCCTCGCGATGTGTATAAACCCTCGTAGGACCACCACCCTCAGGTTGAACAGCCACAACATGTGCTACAACTCTCTGACCATCCTCCCTACGCTGGAAGTTACCACGACCACACCACAACCTCGCTGTGGTGCAACAACTGGTGCTCTAACCTGACCACCTTCAGCCAACAGCGGACAATCACGTCTCAAATGGTCAGCCAAACCACAACTCCAACAAGCATTAGCCGCTAAACCCACATGAGCATGTGCCTCTCGAGCCAAACAATGACAATCTCACATCATATACTCACGCGATCCACATACCCAAAAAAAATTAAAATTCAATCTACCCTGAGCACCCTGGCCATAAGCTCCACGTCTAGGCCTTTCTCTACCTCGCTTATCATCCACGCGATGCCTCTTATCGCGATGCCTCCTATCTGTCCACCTCCAGGGCCAAAAGCTACAGCTCTCTTACTCGAGCTAGAACCATCCACACGAGAATTCAAACCCAAACTCTGCTCAATATCCTTGGCTCGTGCCACCAACACATCAAAATCTGTGTAATTCGAGGCCAACATAAAAGTCTTCACCTCTTGCACCAAACCATAATGAAAACGGTCACAATGATGCCTATCACTCGTCACCAACTCATGAGCATACTGGCTCAAATGAGCAAACTGAACCTCATACTCAGCCACAGTCATGCCACCCTGAACCAAAGACATAAACTCGTGTTTCTTATCATCCAAGTGTCTAACTCCTAGATAGTTCTTCTTAAAGGTAGCTTGAAAGAACTCCCAGTCTACCTCATTAGGCTCCATAGCCGCAGTTATAGTTGTCGACCAATTGTAAGCATCTCCTTGCAACAACGAAACAATGCATCTCAGCTTATGTGCATCATTGTACCCCATTTGATCCAAAATCTAGAATGTACTGGCCATCCAAGCCTCGGATACCTCGAGCGACAAACCACGATGCTCAACACCGCCCAAACTACGCAAGCATTCTAACGGTAACCCCATTTTCCCAGCAGCAAGTGCTTGCACTTGCACTCCAGCAACAGCAGCCTGGAATGCTCCAGTCATCGCCTGAACTAGAGGCGTCAAATCACCCAAAATAGGCCCAACTTGCTCACGCTGTCCTTGCTCCTCCACCCCCAGGTGGAGGCGGTGGAGGAGGTAAATTTTCACCAGGAGAAACCCCATTCTCCTGATTTCGCTGCCCTCCAATAGCAGCAATTGTACCCGACCGTAACTATCTCCTCGACCCCATTGCGCTTTTATAATTAAGGCATGATAATAAAACAAAACAAAGAAATCAGGCCAGCTTTAAGCAAGGATCCAAGACTTCCAATTCAATTTAAAACACTTTAAATATAGTAATTAACCAATGGGTATCCTAATTTCCCCCATGCATAGCATAAGACAAAAAACATACGTAACACAAGCATCGTGCACAACAATCAATAAAATTTAGCCCATAACATCATCATGTATATAGCAGAACACATACGCCACAACCATCATCCATGGCATCAATATCATTTATTCATCAACGACATGATTATAACAATCACCGTGCAAAGCAAACATCATCATTCACTTGGAATCACATCACATCAACTTACCAATGACTTACCATTATCCCATTCTTTCTTAACCTAGCTCTATTACCACCAAATGTAACACCATCAACCCGGTCTGGACGAAAGACCAATTCGAACGGGTCACATGGGGAATATTGAGGTAAACAAGGAAGTTTACCCCAATAAACAACATTTTTTTTATGTTATCTTATCTAGAGACTGAACATTATCCTATGTGAAAAGACTCATAGCGGAACGATTAGAATCTCAATCAGACTTCGATTAGACACTCAATTGGATTCAAACACGTTTTAGGGACCATTTTATAATTTTAGTAAAATGCAGGGACTTTCTTAGTTTTAAAGTTACCAACCTTAAATTAGTCACATTCATGCCACTGTGTAAAATAGTAGCTCCAAACAATCATCCAAGCTCATTTAGTTGCATCCACAATATTCAGGGGTTGAAACATTAAGAAACAGAACTTCGAAAGGTTTCAATAACCAACTTAACTGTAGGGTGTTTCGGAACAAGGAGCCATGTATCGAAACACCGTGTTTTGGTACGGGTCTTGGTGTTTCGGTACACGAGCCGATTTCGATATTGCCTCCAACTCTGTAACCCCCTCGACTCATCGTAGTCGATAGACCGAACTAAAGGGGTCACACGGGAAATAATGAAGTAAACTAGGATGGTTTACCTCAATAAACAATCCTATTTTTTGTATCTTATCCAGATGCAAATTAAGTTCCTATGTATTAAACATTGCATCGGATCATTCGTAACTCGATCAACCATCAATTTCATTCAATTATGGCTTTTATGGACCATTTTATAATTTTTCCAGTTTATAGGGACTTAAGCCATTTTGTGTTACCATTTTTTAATTAATAACATTACATGCATCTCAGTCAAATATCAGCTCAAAATAATCATTCATGCTCATTTAATTACATTCACAACATTCAGGGACTAAAACTCAAAGAATCAGAACTTCATAATATTCCATCAACTAACATAACAGCCATCCGTTTCGGTGCAGGCTAACCCTGTATTGAAACGGTACTTCATGGCTCGGAACATGAGCTCGTATCGAAACGCCTTTGAGGTACTTCGAAATTGTGGTTTCCAGTAGCAAAGCGTACCGGAACAGACCTATCCGTTTCGAAACACTAAGGCCATTCCAGGTGCACCGTTTTGGTACAGGCTCGAGTGTACCAAAACACATGGGCATGTAATGACACATTTTGCTCGTTTTCACCCTTTAAACTATCCTAAACCGACCCAACATGTTTCTAACATACATACATTATACTTAAACATTAATCCACAAACATTCATAGTATATTAAGCATCATATCATGGCAATTTGCATCAATGAGAAACTAAAGGCATGCAACCTAACTAATAAGCCACTCAAGAGGAAAAACTCAATCCAATACTCCAAACACCAAATATAGGCCTTTCATAGTGCACTCAATCCTATAGCCAGCTAACTATATCTGGTAACATTTTAAAAGTATTTTCATATCATCATTTGCGAATATGAACCACCTTTCATCACATATTTCACTATTTTCAAGCATCAACTACCAACCTCATTCTTAAGCATCAAATCATGCTTAAAATTACAAGCATAAATGTATACTTACAAGGATCACTTACCATGTGCATCTTTCATCATTATATCATCAAAAAAAGTAATTCATTTACCTCAAAACATGCTTTAACAGTGCAAAGCAAACAAGTAATAAGGCAATTTAAAATCAGCAAACTCATAATAGCACAATTCGAGGGAGAAAATCACTTTACTTACTTCCGAGACTTCGAATTCAATTTAAAATCACTTCACTGCAGTAATAAGGCAATGGGCATCCCAATTTCCCTAAATCATAGCATAAAGCATACAACATACATATCACAACCATCGTGCATTACAATCAATGAGATTCAATCCACGATATCATCATATATAACAGCTCATACATACATCACACTCATCATACATAGCATTACTATCATTTGATCAACATTAACATGCTTATAACATTCACCGTGCAAAGCAAACATTGCCAATCACTTAAAATTACATCACACCGACTTACCATTAACTTATCATCATCCCATTCTTTCGTAACATGGCTCTGATACCACCAAATGTAACCCCCTCGACCCGGCCTAGCCGATAGACCGAACCGAACGAGTCACGTTGGGATTATTGAAGTAAACCAAAAAGGTTTACCTCAATAAACCACCCTATTTTTATCTTATCTAGTTCCAAATTAAGTTCATATGTATTAAACATTGTAACGGATCATTCGTAACTCAATCAACCATCAATTTCATTCAATTATGGCTTTTAGGGACCACTTTGTAATTTTTCCAGTTTATAGGGACTTCAGCCATTTTTGTGTTACCGTTCTTTAATTAATTACATTACATGCATCTCAGTCAAATCTCATCTCAAAATAATCATTCCTTTTCATTTATTTGCATTCACAACATTCAGGGACTAAAACGCAAAGAATCAACACTTTAGAATATTCCATCAAAGAACATAACATCCATCCGTTTCGAAACAGGCTAGCCTTTATCGAAACGGGTGTATTGAAACGGTACATCACGGCTCGGAACATGGGTCCGTATCGAAACACCTTTGAGGTGTTTCGAAACTATTGTTTCCAATGGCAAAACATATCGGAACTGACCTATTAGTTTCGAAACACTAAGGCCATTTCAGGCTCACCGTTTCGATACAAGCTTGAGTGTACCGAAACACCTGGGCCTATAATGACACATTTTGCTCGTTTTTCACCCTTTAAACCATCCTAAACCGACCCAACATGTTTCCAACATGCATACATTATACTTAAACATTAATCCACAAACACTAATAACATATTTAGCATCATATCATGGCAATTTGCATCAATGAGAAACTAAAGGCATGCAACCTAACAAATAAGGCACTCAAGAGGCAAAACTCAATCCAATACTCCAAACACCAAATATAGGCCTTTTACAAGTATAAAATCATAAAGCAAACATGCTCAAAGGGTGTTCATACACATCACCCAAACAAAACATGGAATCCCCCATTGCTCGTATTACTCTAGTCCAAAAACGAAACATACATTCATATCGAAGTCTTCCACCAATCCTTTGCAAGTGCTGCCTCCAATGCTTTAGATGTCTGCATTGATGGACAAAAATGAGCGTAAGCACAATAGGCTTAGTGAGGAAAGCTCAAAACCAAAACATCACCAATGCATTAAAACTGGTTTCCAAAACCTCATTGAAACCTCATTTCAATAAACACAAGCATCATTTAAAATCCATCATGCCATCAAAAAAAACATGCACTTTTCTTATTCAAAATTAGCATGAAAGCCTCATGCAACATGTGTTAACAAACCAACAGCAAATCCCATTTGCTAAACTCAATTTAAGCCTTCTCAAGCATTTCCACACATTCTAAGCTTGAAGAGTAAAAACATGCATGTTCGATATTATGCAACATAACACAATTCAAATTACATCATTTCTCATATTGGCTCACAAGTGATTAGCAACAAGACCATTTCCCAAAAACCACATCGGATGCACGAATTACCAAGTTTTGTCCCAAACACTTCATACACTCTATCGGCATCTCAAGGCTTATACACGGGAGCTACCCTCCACCGTTGTGACACCTGTGGTGAAGTATTTGGTACAATCACAACCCCTCAACACCACTCATCGGTAGATGTATAGCCCACTAACGAGAGACGAGACATTATACAAGGTTCACACACGAAAGCCATCCTCTACCGTTGCAACAGCTTAAACATTCCTCGATCATTAGGGTACTTGGATGGAGTATTTGGTACATTCACAACCCCTCAACATCCAATGCGACTTGTTTATAGTGCACTCAATTCTATAGCCGACTAACTATATCCGATAACATTTTAAAAGTATTTTCATATCATCATTTGCCAATATGATCCACATTTCATCATATATTTCACTTTTTCAAGCATTAATTACCAACCTCATTCTCAAGAATCAAATCATGCTTAAAATTACAAGTATAAATGTATACTTACAAGGATCACTTACCATGTGCATCCTTCATCATTATATCATCAAAAACAACAATTCATTTACCTCAAAACATGCTTTAACAGTGACAATATGCATTTTAAAACAAGTGCATCAATAAACTCATAATAGCACAATCCGAGGGAGAAAATCACTTTACTTACTTCCGAACTCAGTAAAGCCTTTCAAGCTTAGATCGAGTTCCCCAAACCACCTTTTAAGCGTTTCAAAGCTGGAAATCTCATTTCCAATCACCGACACGCGAAACCTCAATCGCCGACGCGAAAATCAAGCGTCCGAAGTCCCTAGAACTTCGCCAAATGCTTCCAAATAATCCTCCCCTATTTGAACTACACAAGAACAAGGGATTAATGCATGTCGATGCATTAAAACCACCAACAATCACTAAAAACCCGTAACTCTGCCCAAAGGCACTCAAAAGCCTATCTGAAACAACCGAAATCACCTTTGATTGCTCTCTAGACTCAGCCCAGCCATCAACTAACACTTCAATCACATTTTAACCATAAATAAACATCCAAAAACACCCTAATTACATCACATTTGGTGGTATCAAATCTAGGTTTCAAAAGAATGGGATGAGGGTAAGTTAATAGTAAGTCGATGTGATGTGATTGTTTGTGCTTAGTGAAGTTTGCTTTGCACGGTGAATGTTATAAGCATGTTAATGTTGATCAAATGATAGTGATGCTATGTATAATGATTGTGATGTAAGTATGAGCTGTTATATATGATGATGTTGTGGGCTGAATTTTATTTGTTGTAATGCTCGATGATTCTGAGATATGTACGTTGAATGCTTTATGCTATGTTGGGGGAAATTGGGATGCCCATTGCCTTATAACTGTAGTGAAGTGTTTTAAATTAAATTTGAAGTCTTGGATCCTTGCTAGAAGCTGGCCTGATTTCTTGTTTTGTTTTATATTCATGCCTTAATTATAATAGCACAATGAGACCAAGGAAAGAGCTACATTCAGGATCAGTTGCTCCAGTTGGTGAGAAAAGGAATCAGGAGAACGAGGTTCTGCCTGGTGCAAATTTACCTCATCCACCGCCTCCACCTGTGGTGAGGAGCAAGTACAACACGGACAGGTTGGTCCGGTGTTGAGGGATTTGACGCCTTTGGTACAGGCGATGACTAGAGCATTCCAGGCTATTGTTGTTGGAGTGCAAGCACCTGTGGGTGGGCAATTAGGTTTTCTATTGGAACACTTACGAAGTTTGGGAGGCATTGAGTATCGTGGATTGCCTTTTGAAGCATCTGAGGCTTGGATGGCTAGTACGATCCGAATTTTGGATCAGATGGGGTGTAACGATGCACGCAAGTTGGGATGTGTTGTCTCTTTATTGCATGGATGACTGTGATCGCGACTATGGAGCCCAATGAGGTGGATTAGGAGTTCTTTCAAGCTGCCTTTAAGAAAAAGTATCTAGTAGTTAGATACTTGGAAGACAAAAAGCGTGACTTCATGTCCTTGGTGCAAGGAAACATGACAATGGCTGAGTACGAGGTCTAGTTTGTACGTTTGAGCTAGTATGCTCCAGAATTGGTGTTGAGTGATGGACATCTATGTGGTCGCTTCCGTTATGACTTGGTGCAAGAAGTGAAGACTTTCATACTAGCATATGATTATACTGATTTTGATGTGTTGGTGATGCACGCCAAAGATATCGAGCAGAGTTTGGGTTTGACCTCTTGCGGGGGTGGTTCTAGCTTGGGAAAGAGAGCTGCAGATTTGGGTCCTAGTGGTGGACAATGTAAGAGGAACCGTGATCGTAGATATCGACCTGATGCTAGGCGAGGTACGTTTGGGTGAGGTGCGCCAGCTCAAGGTAATAGAGTGAGATCTAAACAAAATACTTGTTGGATATGTGGATCGCGAGAGCATTTGAGGCGAGATTGTCCTCGTGTGGCTCGAGAAGCATAGGCTCATATGGTTGGGGCTGCTAATTCTTGTTGGAACTGTGGATCAAATGATCATATGAGACGTGAGTGTCCTTTGTTAGCTGGAGGTGGTCAGGATCGGGCATCTGTTGTTGCACCAAAGAGAGGTCGTGGGCGTGGTCATGGTAATTTCCAATGGAGGGAGGATGGACATAGAGGTATAGCTCATGTTGTTGTTGTTCAACCCAAGGGTGGTGGTCCTGCGATAGTGTATGCATATCGCGAGGGATGTAACGACACCAACGTGATTGCATGTACTTTCACCTAGCAATCCTTGTCATTGTTAGCTTTAATTGATTCTGGATCTACACATTCATACATCTTGAGTGAGCATGCACGTTTTCTTGATATTCATGTTGAGATTCTAGATGTAGGAATCCAAGTAACAAGCTCTTTTGGTGAAACTGTTGTTACGAGAAAATTGTATATGAGAAGTCCTTTAATTGTTCAAGGTCATGTGTTTTCGGTTGATTTGATGAAGTTGTCTTTCTATGGTTTTGATGCGATCCTTGGAGTGGATTGGTTGTCTGAGCATATGGTTGTGGTTGATTTTGATGTTAAGCAAGTTACCTTGAAACTTGTTGATGATTACGAAGTGGTAATCGTAGGCGAGAATGTGAAATTCTTGTCAAATGCAATTTCGGCTCTCGAAGCAAGTCGTATGATGGAGTTGGGTTGTGAAGCTTTCCTGGCTTATGTGATGAACCCTGGTACAAAAGAGGTGTGAGTACAAGACATACGAACGATATGTGAGTTGCTGGGTGTCTTTTCGGAAGAGTTCCATAGTTTGCCACCGAACAGAGAAGTTGAGTTTGGCAATGAATTGTATGAAAATACGACTCCAGTGTCTATTGCTCCTTATCGGATAGCACCTAAGGAGTTGAAGGAGTTGAAAACACAACTTCATGAGTTGCTAGATCGAGGGTTCATAAGGCCAAGTGTTTCACCTTGGGGTGCACCGTCTTGTTTGTAAAGAAGAAGGATGACACGATGCGTATGTGTATAGATTATCGGCAACTGAACAAGTTGACGATTAAGAACAAGTACCCTTTGCCAAGGATTGATGATTTGTTTGACCAGTTTTCGAGGTGCTTCAGTGTTTTCAAAAATTGATTTGAGGTCTGGATATTATCAACTACAGGTCAATGATGTAGATGTACCTAAGACAGCTTTTCGGACAAGGTGCGGGCATTATGAGTTCTTAGTGATGTTGTTTGGGTTGGCGAACGCACCGGCTACATTCATGAACATGATGAATCATGTGTTCCATGAGTTCTTGGATCGGTTCGTGGTAGTTACATCTTCTTCTAGCCACACAATGAAAGGGAAACGAATCAAATCATGGACAAAAGATTATTAAAGAACCTACTATGGTATTACTTCCTTTAAATAAACGAATAACTCCATAAATCTTTCAAAGCTTTGAATCTTCCAAAAACCCTTAAATGAAAACCTTACCTTTTTATCTCAAAAATGATCTTTTTCTTGAAGCTTGGAAAGATTTATGGAACATAAAGATGAGGATTTACTACCTTTAAACAAACGGATAACTCCATATTTACTACCTTTAAACATATGAATGATCTTTTTCCAAGCTTTGAATATTCCAAAAACCCATAAATAAAAACTTTACCCATAAATGGATTTATTACCTTTAAGCAAACGAATAACTCCATATTTATTGCCTTTAAAGATAAGGATTAAGAATCTATATATCTTAAATCCCAGATGAGAAGTTTGGAACATAAAGCATGAATTTTAAGTTCTAGAAACCAAAGTTGAAGAAGGAGAAAATGGTGGTGCATAGGAGAACGAAAATTAGGGGGAAATGGTGATATCACTTTCCCCCTTTTCCCGTGAAGACAAGGTGAATAAATTGGTGGTGAGCCTTTTCATTTTAAAAAGGATAAAACCACAACATAAAGCCCTCAAGTTTCTTCTCCATAAAAATGGTCACTTCACAATCCTATATAGTCCAAAACTCATCCAATAAGGCTCAAACTTGGCCCAATAGGTTCAATACTCAATCCAACACGAAGGTCTATAACCTGAGTCAATGTCTATCCGTTGACTTGAAAATTCAGATAGTTACAAGTAACTTACAAACAATCTTTGATAGCAAATAAGTTTCATTAAAACGATCTTTGATAACAACATTTCGTCCTTAATTGCATTACTAACAATAATATACTCTCTAAAAAAATAAATTTTATCACTACATACATGATCTGTGACATTAAAAAGGCTATCTTATGTAACAATGTATCGTTTTTCAGATTTGCCACTTTCACTTTATATGACCTTATTTTCTCTTTTTGACCCTCCACCTTTGTCAGCAACATTTGGACTTCTTTAATTTTAACGTGTTTCTTTGATTCAATGTTTTCAATTCTGATTTTTCTATTCTTCGCCATTTCTATTTCAAGTTGCGTTCTCAAATCTTCAACTACATTTCCTTTCCATTTTCCTTGTCAAGCCATTGGAAGAATTTACAATGATTCTAGGAAAACAAATTCAAATCAAACCCGTTATACATAAACATAATATAAACCAAATTTAATTTATATTAAATTTTTTCAGTAATATATTATAAGAACATGCTTATAATTCTTATGATAAAAGAAGTTAAAAATCACATATCATTCTAAGAAAAAAAAGCATGTACCAAGACAATTCTCCTAGCGCATCTCTCTCATATATATATATATAGAAATAAAATAATGAAGAATAAATAACAAGAATAAAAGAACGAAGAGATGAGAGAAAGAGGGAGATTCTTATTATTATCAAAACTAGAATTGTGTACAATGTCTTCATCTATTTATAGGCATAAGAAGTACATAATACATTAAACTCTAATTAATAGAGATAATATTCCTAATAATAAATAAATAAAGCAAACTCCTTATATAAAGTTCATATCATAATAGACATTCACATAGATAAATATTCATAACACTCCCCCTTGGATGTCTATGAAGATAATGTGTCTCGTTAAAACCTTACTATGATAAAAACCCAATAGGGAAAAAATTCTTTAGTGAAGGAAAAAGAGTACACATATCTTTGATACGCATACCATGTTGCCTCATTAAAACCTTACCAGGAAAACTCATTGTGACAAAACCTCGGTTAAGGAAAAAAGAGTGCAACGCGTATTTACCCCCTCATGAAAACATCAAATAAGATCTTTGAATCTTCATAATTCAATCTTAAATATTATTTTTCTAAATATCGTGAGAGATGGAACTTTGGAGTAATATGTTCCATGATGTATCCACCCTTCGATTGAGATATACATCTTGCATTATCCTTACACAAGATAGCTTTCTATCGTATCTTGTGAAAGTAAATCACATATCTTCTGGATATGTTGAGTCAATGGTCTTAGCCAAACATTTTTGGATTGCCTCGTGCATAACAATTATTTCTACAAGATTTGAGGAGGCGTCGACGAATGTTTGAAGATCTAAAGGTAATGATCTTTGTATATCCATGGATATTTCTTGACCAACTAATAATGGTGCTTCAAGACCAATAAAAGATATAATTATCTTTATTCACATTCAATAATCTTACAATTATTAGGAAACTCAATCGATATGCTTTATCCATATTCAATCTTCTTTAAGATTCTTTCAGCTTATGTCCATTCATAGACAAAAACACATATTTAAGTGCTCGATCTTTAGGTTGAGACAAAACCACATCTCAAGATTCTTTTTCTCAAATCTTTCATTAAATGCATTGCAAGCACTTCATGAATTTCTAATTTGAAGCTCTTCAGGAGTTATAATAATATAATGAATCTTGATCCAAACTCCTTTATAAATACATAAGGAAATCTGATCATTCTTATAGTATTTTCTCAATTAGTACTCACTAAGGCGATTATACCAAATGCGCCAAAATATTCAATGAGACATGTCTAAATAAATTTCTTCGAAAATTTTCAAATGCTTTTAGCATTTAAATCCTTCAAGGATAAATAGGGATCTACAAAAATAATTAGACGCATATAAAATATTTCATAATTGCCAAGGTAATTGCATCCACCATGAAGTAATAAAAACTATTCATAAATCATAATTCAAGTCGTACTTATGACTACTTATTTGTGCTTCACTTGCATTACACCTTTAGGTGTTTGGACTGTCGGTCCATATACTTATCGTTTAGAAGTTCAAAGCGTCTTTCTACATTGGCCAATTCAATATTTATACTTCTAGATAGATTTCTATACAAGATCCTCATTTTCTTTCTTTACTTCTATATAAGTATTTCTATGTAAAATTGTTTGCAAAATCGTTGTCGACAACTTTCAATTTTCTGGTTCCATTCTCGTAGTGACATAACTCATCGAGATCTCTTCAAGATTTCAATCTTTATTTCAGGTACCTGAAACTCTTCAAGAGTTTTATAATTAATTATGTCTTGGGTCTCTTCAGAAGCACCCGCCTCCAATATATGACTATCTCATACTACTTTCTATTTACGATAATTTTGATCATTGGAATCAATTTCAACTATCATGCTTCAGGCATGATTTACATCCATTCACTCTAACATGTAATTTAAACTTAGAGCATTTTCAGCTGGTATATGAGACTTGATTACTCTCATTAGGTTAGTAAATATGTTTGGCAGTTGACATACAATATCTTGAATTATCTTATGAAGTTTTAGTTCATATTCGAGGATCTAGATAGTGATAATTCATTTTCTTTTTTTATCAAGCCGTTTATTCTCTCCCCCTGATGTTGAGAAAAATCATCTCATAAATGATTCTCCAATTAATGTTTAAGAGTTTAAACATAAAAGGAGACTCGTACTCAATATATATTCTCAACCCTTTTTATTTACCCATTTTGTGCGTTGTGGTGGAACAATTCATATCGCACATTCAAAAATTCTAAAATGGGAATGTATGACTTCTGACAAAAAACCAATCACAACATAGAGTTTATTATAACTCGTTGGCTTGATGCATATAAATGTTGCTATATGCGAACTACCATATATATAACTTTGTTCTCATAGTTTAGCTATCATAAAGGAGGCATCCAATTAAATTTTTGCTGAACTGTTTTGTTCATAATCAATAAGCGTGTAATAGTTATTTTAACTGATATAGCTTAAAATATAAACCCACAAGCTTTTGCAAGATGAATAGTCTAATAGATAATCTGAATTCTTTTAGAATCAATCTCACAAACTTCTGGTTGTAAGTTGATAAAAAATGTAGATGCATATACTAAATTCATATAAAACTTTCCACATTTGTGGATATATGGGCCCATATTTCATTCAGATATGCAAGATATGCAGTTTCAACTTTAGTACAAGAACTTTAAGTTCTTTTGGTAAGTGGGATCTTAATCATTTTCTTTGAGAACAAGCAACACAAGAACTTCGTGTTCTTTCAATAAGTGGAATTTAGTTAATTCCTTTGAGAACAAGAACCACAAAAACTTTTGGTTCTTTTAATAAATGTGCATATAAATCTCAATAGTTTTTGCATCATTATTGATCATGATGGTCTAACCGATAATGCCAACTATATACAAGTGTGTATATACATTTTGAATTTGGTAAACTTCTGGTTTACCATAACATGTGATTCAATCTCACTCGTACATGTCTAGTACGACCATCGAAATTGTTCCTTTAAATATGAATATATTTAGCTCTTTCGAAGCTTTCAATAAAAATTGTCTTTAGGCCTTTGAAACTTTTTTCACGATATTGTATCCGAGGACAACATTATTTGTCGTGAAAAGTGGAGTATGTTTTTATTAATATATCATTGTCACATAGAACAAAGATTTAATCATCGTATACAACATTGTTAAACCAGTTCACAAGGTCATTTAAAAACCTCCTTTAAGACCAGTAGCCTAGCAGAACGGGATGTCCAGCCAATATACTTGGATTTTATCGAAGTCATGTATCTAATTGAATAATGATTTACCATGTTTGCATTCACTTCAAGGAATGAAACACATCCAATAATTGCATGAAATAAACATCATTCTTGCATTCACTTTAAGGAATGCCTGCCATAAAACTTTTAGGATCAAGATGGATTTTCATAACTTGAACTTGGGAGAAATAGTCGAGTTTTTCGACACATAAAAATTGTTGCTTTTGAGCAAAATTACCATAATTTATCGCACTTTGAAATCATAATTTAAAGAATAAAAATAAAATCAGAATTTATCGATATTGGTTTTCCTCTCGAGGACAATGCAGACGTAGCAAATGACCAAGACAACTTCTCATAATGACATGTCTCTTTTCAAGCCATTTAAATACATGTAAAACTCAAAACACGATTAAAAATATAAACTCTCATTAATAGAATAACGTAAATAAATATTGATCTCAATATAAATATATTGAAGAAACATACCTCTTTAGATTTTATCTTGATTCAAGCCATGTTTTTTAAGCCATTAAAGCATATCATGTAATACTTAAAACATGATTAAGAACACAATCTCTTATCAAATAAATATTAAATATCAAATAATAGCATAAACTCTCGATTATGTATTATTAAGCATACTAACAAGTAAACAAAATTTTTAAAGCTTTCCTTGAAAAATACTCAAAAACTGTGCGAAAGGGGATGTTAATTGTTTCAATAAACAAACGTGAAAATTTGGCTACATATTATTTTTTTATTAGATTAATTTATATATTTGAGTAACAATACGAATATGAACTTGATGTCGTGACTAATCAACCAATAAAACGATATATAGATAAACGGAACTTACCGGAAGTAGCCACAAAATCAAATTGAAAATCCATTTCGAGAACCACCAACAAGAACCATGATAATTGAGCAAGATCGTACAGATAACGTGTTAGAAATAAAATAACGAAGAATAAATAACAAGAATAAAAAAACAAAGAGATAAGAGAAAGAGGGAGATTCTTATTATTATATATAAAAACATGCTTATAATTCTTATGATAAAAGAAGTTAAAAATCACATATCATCATTATATATATTCGATACAACAATAAAATAAAGTCAAATCAAGATCATAAGCATAACATACAGTAAAACCTCTATAAATTAATACTCTTTAAATTAATAAACTCTATTAAATAATAAATTTCTCTAGTCCCGACTTGGACCAATGTAAAAAATCATCAAATTCGATAAGATAATAATATAATAATTTTTTGGAGATCCCCTTTATAAATATAAAAGTCCCATGAAAACTATAAATTAAAAATTCATAAATATTACAATTACTACTTTGGTAACTTGCTAAAATATGAATCTATTGTAATTTGTTTCTTTTTAAAATTCAAATCTAATTCAATTTCATCTATAACTTTTCTAATTGCACTCACAAGTTCCGACCTTGAGGTCTCCAACTGCAATAAAAAGTTGTGAAGAGTTGTTGCCGCATTCAATGCTTCCTTTCGCGTGACTAGTTCAAGTGGTGTTGAATCATCTTCAACTTCATCATTAGTAGAACTTTCAACCATATTAGCCACAATTTCCTCTAAACTTTGAACTTGTAAACATTCGTCATTTTCGCCTGAATAATCCAACTAAGTTATTGATGTCCATTTTATTGCGATAGCCAATATCGTTGATCATATTCTCAAGTTATATTTGCTGAATTAAGAAATTTTCTTTTAATTAATAAATTATTAATTTATCGATATATTAATATCTCTCTAAATTAATAAAATTTCATGGTCCGAGTATTATTTTATAGAACTTTTACTGTATAGATATAAAATACCATGCTTATAATTCTTATGATAAAAGAAGTTAAAAATCACATATCATCATTATATATATTCGATACAACAATAAAAAAAGTCAAATCAAGATCATAAGTTGCTCACATGTAAAAGAATATATCACTATCATTTAAACTTAATGTAAATTTATATCAGTAAACTAATTTATGATAAATTAGTGAAAAATAACCAACAATTTGAGACTTTTAATTATTTCTAGATTACCCACAAGGGAAAAAACGCAAATTACTCTTTTGATTTGTAAACACCCACAAAATCTCTTTTCTTTACTCCAAGGCCTAAGTAAATAACAAATGGAAGCTCTCAGTCCGCAATAACAATGCACGACCATTGAACTATTATGTGATTTTAAACTTTCACTCCACATTTTTTTTACACAAAATAGACGATTTTAGGGGTTCTTATTTGGTTAAGAGATGAATGAAAACCCTAAATTAATTATCAGTGAGAAGAGTGATGAAGAGCTTGCTGGAGGAGATAAATAAATAGAAAAGGAAGAGTTAGGGATTTTCACGAGTCATTTTCTAAGAATGAAAGGTAAAAAGGTGATATTAATAAATTAAAATTTTTAATTTTTTAATTTCCTGTATTTAAAAAAAAACTAAAAAGAAAAAGTTTGGCATGGGTCAATTCTCATTGGATACAACATTTTTTTAACAGAAGTTAGAATAAAATTTTAAAATAATTACGAGAATGAAACATTAAACACTTAAAAAGATAAAAATATAATTTAAGCACGTAAAAAAAAAAATAAGATAATTTATACACTTATTTTATATTAAAGCTTCATTCAGCGCAGCTTTTAAACCCTTGATTGCGGTGAGAACAATAATTTGAGTAGAAGCTGAAAATTTTAGTTTAAAAATCAATTCAAATACAAAAGCTAGTTGGAGAAGCGCAAAATTGACCGTTTCGCAAATATTTCTCCGTTGAGCCGCTAAAAGCTGGTTCCAAAATCAATGCCCCGGAATAAAAACCCAAGCCCGCTTGCCACGTGTCAGAAACCCAGAGGACGAATAATTTTCCCGTTATTTTCCCCCAATTTCTTCGTTTTCAAATCCAATACCCTATAAACCCTCCTAAGTCCCAAATAACTTTCATTAATGGAGCTTACAGAAGAGCAAAGAAAGCAAGCAGAAGCGAACCGGTTAGCTGCGATCGCTAAGAGAAAAGCGCTATCTCAATCATCAAGTGCCAACATTGACTATCAACAAAACCTTTCTCATTATTGGAGGATCGCCAAGTGCCCTAAACTCGCAAAGGAAAATCCCCGTATCCCAAATCCAGCTCATTTGTCTAAAAAGTTCCAAGCCAGTCTCGAAATTTGCTCCCCTGACTCCTTCTCGATCACCCCGGCATCGCTGCATGGGTGTCTCTACCAGCGAAATGAAGAGTGCTTGCAAAGATTGGAGGATATTTTATCTGATGTGAGTTGGGTTTTTGGGTTCTTTGAATTTTCCTGTTTCCTATCTTTAGATTCATATGGGTCAAGATTTAACTTTATAGCCTTGTTTATTTCTTACTACCAATTCATTTTAAAGTTTTATTTCTCTCTCTTATCTCTTCATTCTCATTTCTTGAAATTGTTTAATTTTAAAGAATCAATAAAGCTCTAGGTTCTGTTGTATTATTTCCCGCATTTGACGTTCTGTTGGATATTCTTGTGTCATTTTTATAGATTATGCCGTCACATTACACCCAAGACACTGGAGGTCGAAAGGCATGTGTTTATAAGCTCAGGGATTACGGTTCTGTTTTGTCATGTTTGAGGAAATCAAAGGAGATTGAAATCAAGGAGATACCTCATCTAACACTCAGAGTTGTTGAAACATTTTCACGTTGCTTTATTACTGGACAATGGAAACCCGTTAGACCGGAACATTTATCTGAGGAGGATGTAAATGAATTGACCAGAAAGCTCCCAGGAACACTATTGAATGCGCTTCTGCCTTTTCAACTTGAAGGTCTCAAATTTGGGTTGCGAAGGGGTGGTCGGTGTCTAATTGCAGATGAGATGGGGCTTGGCAAAACACTCCAGGTAATTGTATAAGTATGATGTTCTATGTGCTTTTAAAAGCTTGACAATTGACATGAATTATGACTGTGGCTTCATGGCTGCCCTCTATGCTTGACCCCCTCCCCAAAAAGAAGAAAAGAAAAAAAAAACCTCACTGCACATGGTTCCATAACAAAAAAAAAATCATTGTACTTATTTTGTGCGGTACATGCTATCAATACATTTGGCAACCAACATGCAAGATTTTCCTTTTAAGTGCAATGGACAGTATATGTAAATTTGAGAAAGTATAATTCATTTTATTGTTTATACATGGAAGATAGTTTCACCTCAGGTTTTGGTCTTCTGTTTTCAGATGGCATAAAAATTAAGTTCTGTTTTATGTATCTGATCTGTAGGCTATAGCTATTGCTGGTTGTTTCATGAATGAAGGTTCTATTCTCGTTGTTTGCCCTGCTGTTTTGCGTTATTCATGGGCAGAAGAATTGGAGCGATGGCTACCCTTTTGTTTACCCTCTGATATACATCTTGGTAATATTTGGCTTACATTTTACCTTCTTTTCCAATTTACTTATATTTCATCTTCTTTTCCAATTTACATTTTTTTCTGGTTAGGAGTGGAGGAATTTGGGCTGTTGTTAGCAAAGCAAATAATTGAAGATTTACTGAAGGAACCTTTGATTTCTTTCTATTCTAGCCCAAAAAGTGTTTTGAGAGCATATGTTTTGTTGTTAATTATTCGTAGTTTAAATAGTTAATAGCCTTAAAAGCGATAACTCTAGGCAATTTTAATAGTTTAGTAAGTATTTGGGTTGAACTCAAATTCCATAACGAAAAGAATGTGTAATACTCATTGACTCTTTTCTTATATCATGTAAGTTAGGCAGGGTCAACATTGAAAAACAATAAAACCTTTTTCATTATAAATTATTCACAAAACCTTGATGTAGTATTGCCCTTGAGCTTAGGTAGGTTCTCCAAGATTCAGCTTTGACAACTAAGGCATAGTTCTTCATTGTGGTTGAAGTACTTTTGCAGCCAAAGGCACTTTTGAGACCAAAAGCAACGGAGAACATGTGTTCTTGAGATGCAAAAGTGCTTTTCAAACCAACTTTTGGACTCAATCTCAAAAGCTGAAAAACGGAACTTTTGGGTTTTGAAGATAAAATTAGCAAAATGCCTCGTTTACTCTCACCTTATCCAATCAATGCCCTCGTTTATATTTATTTATTATTTCATTACTAAAATATCATTATTAAATTATGTAAAGTATGAGTTGGTTTATCAATTTATAAACAAAGCTTGAATTGATTCTGGAGTAGGTTAATTTTGGTGATAGACATCCATCAGTAAATATATACTCGCATTAAACTTATTTCGTCCAATTAATTTGAATTCAAAATGCACATATAAATAATTTAGGTTAAAATATTTTATATTAATTATTTAAGAGGAATTTAAAATTTACATTTCATATATCAGTATATTAAATTATTTAAATACCATCTAACTTAGTTTTTAATTGTCAACATCATGTCTAAAATAGACATTTTAACTTTCCACAACATTTTTTGACAATAATGCCAAACACATAAATTAACAAATCACATTTTTCCACAACACTTTTCAACCCAATGGCAATGAAGAACTAGGCCTACATCTATATCATTGACATTAGGTTGCTTGAAGTCTTTGACAACACAACATTATCTAAAAATAAATGCTCAAGTGAATACCTTCTTTGGAACCGTAAAATGTAGTTGCTTTCAATTTATATTTTAGCATAGAATTCTGAAGTGTGAACAGTACCCCACTTTAGTAACCTTGTTGAAAATTTGATACAACTTCCAAATCAGTACGTCGTCAAAATCATCACACAGATAAGTGCATCTTCTATAACCTATTGCTTGATTACTATCATACTGTTGTCTGAAGTTGTCAGTTAAGGAAAAATATGACCTAAAATACCTATAAATTATAAGAGAAGTATACATAGATTTCTTATTGTTAGAGAATAATGAGAAGTCTGTGACAAGTTTTTATTTTTTGTTTTTTTCCCTTTTTTTTCTGTAAAATGAGTAACATGTGAAAGTGGTTGCGGCATGCTAAAAGAAAACTGAAAACCTACAAAACTTCTGTAAGAACATGTGAGTTAATGGAGGAAAACTGTGTGGAGAGAGGAAGAAAAAGACCAGAATGATATGGTTGATAACCGTGAAAAAGGATTTGAGTACAAACTAAGCCTATATAGGATGTGATCGTAAGTCAAGCATGGTGATGCATATATGATCCATATAGCTGACCTGAAATGATGGGAAAAGGCTTGTTTTGGTAGTTGAAAAAGGGTTGATGTAATATTAATCTCTTTTACTTAATAATCTCAGGCATTATGTTAGAGTTTTGCCGATGCAAAATACTGATATTTATGTTGACAAGTCATTGTAGCATATTTCTTTGTTTCTTCTTCATATTTTTTTGACATCTAGAAATTTTGAATCTCTATGGTGGGACTAATGTTTTTATTTTTATCACTATATTCTATTTGACTTCAGTTTTTGGTCATCGGGATAATCCTGCATACTTGAGCAAATGTCCTAGAGTTGTGGTTATTTCTTATACAATGCTTCAGCACTTGAGAAAGTCCATGCTTGAACATGAATGGGCTTTATTAATAGTTGATGAATCGCACCATCTACGGTGTTCAAGAAAAGCATCAGAATCTGGAGAGGTAAATGCCTCCCTTGCTTTAATCATGGTTTACATGTTTGACTTGTTATTCAATTGTTTAGGATAAAACCTGATAATTGTATTGGACTAGATCAGATAGTAACCCCTCTAGAGAATAAGAGATGCATATAACTTGTAATATTATGAGTGCTATCGTTTGTTTATTGTAGCTTTAGTGCTCAATATCTTGTACTGAATATTGGCATGTATCCTGTATTAACAGATAAAAACAGTTCTTGATTTGGCAGAGAAGGTCAGACGTATAGTTCTCTTATCAGGAACACCTTCTTTATCAAGGTTGAAGCATGGAATTTGAAGCAAAATAGCACCATCACAGTCCATTTCATATTAAGTTTAGCATGGACATAATATGTATCTAATCATTTTCAGTTGTGATTCTACCTTTCATAGCTTTCTTATCTTATTGTTGTTTTTGTTAGCACATTCTAATATCCTTCCTATACTTTCCAATATAGGCCATATGACATTTTTCATCAGATAAATATTTTGTGGTAAGCTTTCTTTACACTTAAGCATCTTACTGTTTTTCTATGTCTGTTAGAAATTGGTTTACCATGCTTCCGTTGTATAGGCCTGGTTTGTTGGGAGAGACCAAGTACAAGTTTGCTGAAACTTACTGTGCTGTCAACTTTGCTCATACCACTCAAGGTTTTAAGGTAACTTTCGAGCATTTTTTTGTGTCAAAATTTGAACAGTCTTTCAAGAAACACATTTTAGTTTCTTCCAATTTTTTTCTATGCTTGGGATTAAGTTACTGTTGTTTAATCAATATCCCTAAAAAAGGTCAATTGCTTTTGGTGATGCAGTTTTGTACTTTTTTGTGCAATTTTGTTCATAGTATGCTAGTTCAATTTTTTTTCTTAAAAGGTTTTTATGCGGAGCATCACTGCCCAAGTTGCTGTATTTAACAGTTTGTTTTGGTTGACTGATTTGTTAGATATATAAAGATTATGGTGCTAAGTTCTATTTATTCATCAACATTTGTTCTTTTGGTCTGATTGTTAGCATGAAAGTCTAATAAATTGATGGAGCTGTCCTGCAGGATTTCTCAGAGGGTGTTCGCTTGGAAGAGTTGAATGTGTTACTTAGCCAAACGGTTATGGTGTGTCCTTGGTTCTCATGCACTTAAATTGTACCTTTTAGGGGTTGGTTTTGTGGATATGATTTCACCACTGTGTTCTTAGAATAAATTTCTTAGAATAAATTGTGTCCTTGGTTTTGTGGGTATTACTTGTTCAGTTCACTCATTTTCTTAGAATAAATTTCTTTTGTTGTAGCAAGCATTCAATCTGTTACGATTCAGTTGTAGCAAGTGTTCTTTAAATATGGGCATCGGTACAAATTTGGCTTATACCATCTTTCCAAATTTAATACCTTGGTTTCATCCTACACTGTAATTCACTTATATTATATCTTACCTAATTCACAATTATTATACTGTAGTCATGCATGATATGATGTTTGGACGGTAACTGTTGCTTTATGTGGCAAATCAAATTACAGTATAAATATTTGTGACATTAGTACTTCTTTGGCCTATTTTTCTTAAGTTACTCATCTGGAGATAGATGCTGGTCAATTGCAGATAAGACGTTTGAAAGAGCATGTGCTTGTCCAGTTACCTCCCAAGCGTCGTCAGCTTATAAGGTTGCATTTGAAGAGATCGGATATAGCTTCAGCCAAGGCAGCTGTCAGTTTTTTCAATGCTGATGCTTTTGAAAATAATGCTTCTAAAGATGTAGTAGCTTTAGAAAAACTGGATGGAAACCATGGTAATTATGGACCTTTTTATGTGTTGCATGTGGGAATATTTGATGTTGTAAGGCAATCCTATATGTTAGTTTTCTATCTCTGTATGCCTACTTTTGATGATGGTGATGTCATTATTATTTGTTTGCTTGTTGGATATGCCAAAACAGATCTCATTTCAAGCAGAAGATTAGACAGTATTTTGCACTATTTAAGCCACTTAGATTCCTCTTTATTCATTTTCTGCTTTAGCAAACACATGTTGCTTGGATAAATGATGTAAAATTTTATCTACATGACCTTTGCGCCTTTTTTGTTGCTTATGCCTTTGGAATATGCTGAGTATGTCATGTTGATGGAATACAATTATTGCCTGTACTGTATTAACTGTGTAGTCCCGAAGGTGTGTTACAGATATTTTCTTTACTAGAATTGAGACACTTTCTCATGTATTCTAAGAATTAGAAATTGGATTTGGTTTCACGTAGAGAATCATCATCTAAATCTAGCACGGGCGTATTCCTTTTCTTTTCCTGTAGAATCTTGTTGATACATTAAGAGTTGTTTTCCTTCTGTTCTTGCATCTTCTTAATGTTGGTCACTATAGAGAGATTGAGATTTTGAGTCCTTTCCAAATTTTGTGGTTTTATTTCCAGTACAGATGCTTTGTAGTCCTTTTCGATTTAGGATGAAATCTTCGATTCCTATTTTCCTCACTGAGTTTTGAAGATGTTCTTGTTTATAATGCAACCAAAGCTGTTTAGTGTGCATTAACTGTAGGCTGTGTACTCTTAATTTATTTCATTCCTTAAGATCACGAACTGCTTATGATTAGAGCCTATTTAATTAATCTTATATTTTTTTAAGAATGTTAGGTTGTTAACTAGTCTTGTCATGTATAATGTATAGGAGTTAGGAAATAGCCAATAAACACCTATGTTAGTCCAATTTTAGTTAACTTTTCCTGTAGAATCTTGTTGATACATTAAGAGTTGTTTTCCTTCTGTTCTTGCATCTTCTTAATGTTGGTCACTATAGAGAGATTGAGATTTTGAGTCCTTTCCAAATTTTGTGGTTTTATTTCCAGTACAGATGCTTTGTAGTCCTTTTCGATTTAGGATGAAATCTTCGATTCCTATTTTCCTCACTGAGTTTTGAAGATGTTCTTGTTTATAATGCAACCAAAGCTGTTTAGTGTGCATTAACTGTAGGCTGTGTACTCTTAATTTATTTCATTCCTTAAGATCACGAACTGCTTATGATTAGAGCCTATTTAATTAATCTTATATTTTCTTAAGAATGTTAGGTTGTTAACTAGTCTTGTCATGTATAATGTATAGGAGTTGGGAAATAACCAATAAACACCTATGTTAGTCCAATTTTAGTTAACTTTTTGATCATGGAGATTATTCCGATGCTTGAAAAATGATGTAGAAATTTGCCTCAAGTCCTCAACTTTTATAATATTTTCAACATCTTTTGTTTTCTTGTGATTTTCCCTCTTTTTATTTTCTGCAGCATTATGTTTATAAAGACACAAATATCTACAGTTGATATATATTTTGTAGAATGCATACATTGAAATCCTTGATTATTTGAATGGTTATGAGAAAACTTTCATGAATGGAAAGTGGGTATAATTAATTTCTTGCTTGGTGTCGTGAGCTGCTGTTGCAAGTTTTGCTTGCTTGTGCTAGATGTCGTTATAAGCATCTATATCCGAGTATAGTTTTTTTAGTTGTTTGTTGCCCCTTGTTGCTTCCAGATGCCATTAACAATTGCAATGCTGGTGAACTTTCTATTCAAGAGCTTGGTGTTGCAAAGATTCGTGGATTTCGTGAATGGTTTTCTATTCACCAACTAACTTCAAATCCAGATGGTGCGGACGAATTTGATTTGAACTCCAGTTCTCATAAAATGATAATTTTTGCCCATCACCATAAAGTTCTTGATGGAATACAGGTAAGAGCCTTTTGCTCACTGGATTAACATCTAAAGGGGCTATTGGAGATGCTTCCTTAATTGTGGAAAAATTACTATCAGGACATATAAAGACGCACACAAAAAATGAGCTGATTATATCTTAAATGATGAACATGTGCACAACAGATTTTTTCTGTCTCATTATTGATGATGCTGCAAAATCAATGTACACAAAATTAAGAACAATTCGGTTGTCAACATGAAATTTAGTACTTAATCACTTTCTAGTTTAGAATAAAAATGGAATTGCAATCTTTTGTCAAGATCTAGTTCTGCTAGTTTTGATGGGATGTAAGTCAAATCTTCTTATGCATAAAAGATTTTTGTTTCAAATTTTTCTTTAGTCTGTAGCCATCTAAATACTATTGTGTTCGTAAGTTGTATTCATGATGACACTTAAAATAAATGGTTTTTAAGCCTACCATCTATTTTTGCTTTTTCCTGACAATCCATGAGAAAGTTTGTTGTTTTGAATTATCCAGGATTTCATATGTGAGAAAGGAATTAGTTTTGTCCGGATTGATGGAACCACACTTCCAAAAGACCGACAATCAGCTGTACTGTCATTCCAATCACCGAATGGGGTTTGTGTTACTTTTTTGTTTTTGTTGATATTCCTTTTGTTCGTTTAAGAAATGTTTTTGGATATTCTTTATTGACCTTTTTGTTGTTTGAGGTTTGTGTAGAAAAGTGGTATGTGCAGAGAAGAAAGATTATTTCTCTGTATTTCTTGATATCTTTTATTGATAAAGTAGTACCTATTTATAGGTTACAAAAGGAGACTAATCTAGGAAAATTACATAAAATCAGCAACTATATTATTGCTAAATCCCTAAATGTTAGCAGCTAAATATTTGGAAATATAATTTACTAACTTTATGTAATTTACAATCTAATCTTTATTTTAAATGCCAATTATCTACACTCCCCCTCAAGCTGGTGAGTATATATTGTAGAGTCCCAGCTTGGATATGAATTCGTCAAAGGTAACTCTTGGTAGTGCCTTGGTGAGTACATCGGCTAGCTGCTTCTTTGTAGAGACAAAGTTAAGTTTAACCACTCCATTGTTGACCTTTTCTGAAATGAAGTGTCTATCGATCTCCACGTGCTTTGTCTTGTCATGTTGGACTGGATTTTTAGCAATACTAATAGCTGATTGACTATCAATTTGCAATTCAAATTGACTGCAACTATCAAGTCCCAGTTCTGCCAAAAGTCTCTTAAGCCATGTTCCCTCGCAAATTCCCAAAGCAAGAGCTCTATATTCTGCCTCAGCACTGCTTCTTGACACAACTGACTGTTTTTTACTTCTCCATGTCACCAAATTTCCCCAAACAAAGGAGCAATATCCACTAGTTGACCTTCGGTCTGTTAACTCTCCAGCCCAACTTGAATCGGTAAAGATTTTTATTGTTCTGTCTTCATTCTTTCTGAAAATCAAACCATGGCCAGGAGTCATTTTTAGATACCTTAGAATTCTGTAGACTGCATCAAGGTGCTCCTCTCTCGGGTCACATGTACTGGCTTACAATGCTGACAGAAAATGCTATATCTGGTCGTGTAAGCGACAAATAAATTAATTTCCCCACAAGTCTTTGGTACTGTTCCTTGTTAACAGGAATTCCCAACTCATCTTTCCTTAACTTCAAGTTGATCTCCATAGGAGTTTCTGCTGGCTTACAACCCATCATTCCAGTTTCTTCAAGTAAATCTAAAACATATTTTCTCTGATTAATAACAATGCCTATCTTGGATCTTGCTACCTCCATTCCCAAGAAGTATTTGAGATTTCCAAGATCCTTGGTTTCGAATTCAAAGGCCAGTTTCTTCTTTAGTTGTTCTATCTCATAAACATCATCTCCTGTAATGATAATATCGTCTACATAAACAATTAGAATTGCCTTTTTTCCACATGGAGCTGTTTTTACAAACAAAGTGTGATCAGTTTGACATTGCTTGTAGCCATTTTTAAGAATGACTCTACTAAATTTATCAAACCAAGCCCTTGGAGATTGTTTTAATCCATATAAAGATTTTTCCAATTTACAAACCTTTTGATCATTATGATGTAGTTTCATACCTGGAGGAATTTTCATGTAGACCTCTTCTTCCAGAATCCCATTCAAGAATGCATTCTTAATGTCCAGTTGATGAAGTTCCCAATCTTTATTTGCTGCCAAAGATAACAACACTCGAACTGAATTTAGTTTTGCAACAGGAGCAAAAGTTTCTTCATAATCTATTCCATAGGATTGTGTAAATCCTTTGGCCACAAGTCTAGCCTTAAATCTCTCCACACTACCATCAGAATTGTACTTCACTGTAAAAATCCATTTACAACATACTGGTTTTTTACCTGGTGGTAAATCGACAAGAGTCCATGTTTTATTACCTTCAAGTGCACTAATCTTTTCATCAACTGCCCTCTTCCATTGAGGATCTTCTAAAGCTTCTTCTATTGTTTTAGGGACAAAGATTCTGTCAACATTTGCAGTAAAAGCCTTGAATGAAGGATTTAGTTTTCCATATGCTACAAACCTTTGAATTGGATGGTTAGTGCACTTTCTCACACCTTTCCTTTGAGCAATGGGCAAATCAACAATATCAATAATAGGAATAGGAGCTGTATTTTGAGAAATTCCCATACCTTCCAAGTGTTCTGAGGCTGTAGGGCTGAGTTCCAGTTCTCGGCAGTCTCCAGGTTGTATGTTGGTCTCTTTAATAGGCTTTTGTCTCCTTTTATAGACACTAAGTTCCCTCTTCTCAAATTGCTCAGGTTGGGTCTTTTGAGGAGTTTGTGGTGAGCTAGGAACTGGAGATTGTGTGGGTCCTGAAGATGGTATAGGTTCTGAAGGAGAAGTTATAGTTATGAAGGGTTGAACTGTAGGTTCTGAAGGAAGTATAGGTTTTGAAGGAGAAGGTATAGGTATGATAGGTTGAGCTATAAAAGGCTGAAAATCATCAATAAACTGAAAATCATCAAAAAGCTGAGGTTTTCTTACACTCTCCCCCTGAATTTCAGCCTTGGAGTAAAAAGGATTGTTTTCCAAGAAAGTAACATCCATGGTGGTATAGGTTCTTTTAGTGACAGGTGAGTAACACTTGTAGCCCTTCTTAGTGGAAGAATATCTTAAGAAAATGCACTTAAGAGCTCGAGGATCAAGTTTAGACCGAGAATGAGGATAAATATGGACAAAAACGGTACACCCGAAGACTTTTAATGGCAGATTGGAAAAAAAGTGGCTGAAAATTAGAAAAATGATGAAGAAAAACATCTCGAGGTACCTTAAATTGCAAGGGTTTACTAGGCAACCTATTTATAAGGTATGTGGCTGTAAGAATGGCTTCCCCCCAAAAGAATTTAGGAACATTTGTGGAAAATAATAATGACCTTGCTACCTCTAAAAGGTGCCTATTTTTTTCTCTCGGCAACCCCATTTTGTTGAGGAGAATCAACACAAGAGCTAATATGAAGAATTCCTTTCTCCTGAAAATAGGATCCTAGAGTTCTAGTGAAATACTCACTGCCATTATCAGTGTGAAAAATCTGAATTTTTGTTTTAAACTGAGTCTCAACCAGGTTCTGAAATCTTCTAAACACACTCTCAGTTTCAGATTTTTCTTTCATTAAAAAGGTCCAAGTGAGTCTAGAGTGATCATCTATAAAAGTAATGAACCACCTAGAACCATCTATGTTTTTCACTCTCGAAGGGCCCCAAATGTCACTGTGAACAATGGAAAAGGGATGAGAGGATTTGTATTTGGATGGAGGGTATGAATTTTTTGTGTGTTTAGCAAGTGGACAGATTTCACAAGTAAAAAAATTTGGACTTGTATTTTGAAATAAATGAGGAAACATTTTGGCAAGGTACTAAAAATTAGGATGTCCTAGTCTGTAATGCCATAATAAAACATTTGGAGAAGAATTAGAACCATGATTAGGAAAAAAGTTTGGTTGAGAACAACTTGAGTTGGCTTGTCTATGTAGAGATGGTTGGCCTTGAAGAATGTAGAGGCCACCACCCAACCTAGCACTTCCAATCACCTTCCCCGAGTCCATAGCCTGAAATTCACAAACATGTGGAGAAAATTTAATAGTGCAGCGGAAATCAGTAGAGAGTTTACTGACAGAGAGAAGATTGCAAGCTAAATTAGGCACATATAACACATTCAATAATTCAATGTTTTCAGAAACTCGAATTGAACCACTCCCTTCAGTGGGTGATAAAGAGCCACCATCCGCAGTCTTTATGTGAGAGGGAAAATTTAATTTCTGAAACTTCTGAAACAACGTCACATCTCCTGTCATGTGATCTGATGCCCCTGAATCCACAATCCATGATGTACAATTATTATCAGCCAAATTTGTAAAAATTGTACTACCTCCACGAGTCTTAGAAGTCACATTGGTTTGCTGAAAGGATGAATGTGGTTGTAGATTATCAGCATCAATGGGCTGCTGGAAGGTTGAAGATGGCTGGAAGTTATCAACAACATTGAGCTGCTGAAATCTATTGTAATGCTGGAAATTGCCAACAGCAGTGGGCTGCTGGAATTTTTTTAAAGGTTGAAATACATCATCTGAAATATTTTCTGAACTGATTGTAGAAGATGTATACATCTCGCAAGTTTTAGGATCTAAAACCTAATCTGATACCATGTAGAAAAGTGGTATGTGCAGAGAAGAAAGATTATTTCTCTGTATTTCTTGATATCTTTTATTGATAAAGTAGTACCTATTTATAGGTTACAAAAGGAGACTAATCTAGGAAAATTACATAAAATCAGCAACTATATTATTGCTAAATCCCTAAATGTTAGCAGCTAAATATTTGGGAATATAATTTACTAACTTTATGTAATTTACAATCTAATCTTTATTTTACATGCCAATTATCTACAGTTTGACATAATTGTTAATTCTTATCTAGTTTATAGACACTGAGAAGATTAAACTGCAGGCTCATGAATTTTTAAAATTGTATTCTCCCAACCTGATTATATTGCTATGAAATTTTCTCCGTGTCTGATGTAATGCCTTCATTTTCTTTGATAGTATGTGTGTTAATTAGGTTTTGATGCATGAATTTTGATATAGTGGAAAACTAATTTAATTTAGCATTCTATTTTCTAACCCAAAGATGTTTACCCTATCCATCCATGCAAGAATTTTTATGTTCTGTACTTCCCAGGATACTTAAAAATACTGACCAAAATCTGAACAGATACAAAGTTATTCATGTATGTCCTATATATTATTTTCTAGTGTCGCAGACGTTACTTAAGAAGCTATTTTATAACTTGCAGCCAAGCTTATTTTACCTGTATTATACTGACCATATCCAGCCTCATTCATCAGGTAAAAATTGCAATAATTGGAATAACTGCTGGGGGTGTTGGACTTGATTTTTCATCAGCTAAACATGTAGTGTTCTTGGAGTTGCCTCAGTCACCATCGTTGATGCTTCAGGTTTATGCATATCAAAATTTGCTAGTTTTGCTGAATTATATAGTCTCTACTCTTTAAGAAATCTAGTCTCGTTGAAATATTGAATGCACTGAATTATATATTCACAAGGTTACTATGTTGACACTGTTTTTATTAGTGCCAGTAAGAGCTTCAGATTTCTGTGGTCCTGTTATAATTACCAATTGCCTTGTTATTCTCTTGTTTTGTAGAGAAGTAGGAAAAACTCACTTACTTTTATTCATAAGAAAAGCTGAAATATATACAGAGACAATCTTAGTTTTCTAGGAAACTAAGTATTCTAGGAAACTATATATTCTGTAGTAAACACCTCTAAACACAAATCCCTAAGATATCTTACCAAAAGTTAACTTTCTATAAGTACAGGATACTATACGAAATAATATATTTACATAATATTCTACACCCCCCCTCAAACTGGTGTGTATATGTTGTATACACCCAGTTTGGATAAGAAACCATCAAAGGTGACTCTTGGAAGAGCCTTGGTGAAAACGTCAGCAATTTGATTTGTAGTAGGAATGTAGTTGAGCTTCATAGTCCCACTGTCGACCTTTTCATAAATGAAGTGTCTATCTACTTCAATGTGTTTAGTTCTATCATGCTGAACTAGATTCCTTGCTATGCTCATTGCTGATTGACTGTCACTGTACACCTCAAAGTCCCCTTTTTCATTTTGTCCCAATTCTGTGATGAGCCTTTGAATCCACATTCCCTCACAAATGCCAAGGGCTAAGGCTCTAAATTCTGCTTCTGCACTACTTCTAGATATCACAGCCTGCCTTTTACTCCTCCAAGTGACTAAATTACCCCATACAAATGTACAATAGCCACTAACAGATCTTCTATCTGTCAATTCACATGCCCAGCTTGAATCTGTGTAGACTCTAACTGTTCTATCTTGATTTTTCCTGAAAATGAGTCCAGATCCTGGTGAAAATTTCAAATACCTTAGGATTCTGTTTACTGCCTCCATATTTTCCTCTCGAGGGTCACTCATATGTTGGCTCACAATGCTATCAGCATATGCAAGGTCTGGTCGAGTCAGTGACAAATAGATTAGTTTTCCTACTAACCTTTGATAAGATTCTTTGTTCACTGGATTGCCTGCTTCATCCTTGCTGAATTTCAAACCTGGTTCCATTGGAGTCTCTGCTGGTCTGCACTCAAGCATTCTAGTTTCTATCAGTAGATCCAAAATGTATTTTCTCTGGTTGATCACTAGCCCTTCATCAGACCTTGCCACCTCCATTCCCAAAAAATATCGAAGACTTCCCAAGTCTTTTGTTTCGAACTCCTTCGCTAAATCAATCTTTAGTCTTTCTATCTCTTCCACAGAATTTCCAGTAACAATGATATCATCAACATAGACTATTAGAAGGGTAATTTTACCATTAGGTGCTACCTTTTTGAACAAGGTATGGTCTGCCTGGCTTTGCTGGAATCCATTATGAATCATAGCTTTAGCAAATCGATCAAACCAAGCTCTAGGAGATTGCTTTAATCCATATAAGGATTTACTTAACTTGCACACTGTCCCCTTTGTTGAGTGTTCCTTCAAACCTGGTGGGATCTCCATGTACACTTCCTCCTCAAGGTTCCCATTTAGAAAAGCATTCTTAATGTCCAATTGGTGTAGTTTCCAATCTTTGTTAACAGCAATCGAAAGTAACACTCTGATAGTGTTTAGCTTGGCCACTGGTGCAAATGTCTCTTGATAGTCAACCCCATAGGATTGAGTAAATCCCTTAGCTACAAGCCTTGCCTTGTATCTTTCAATACTTCCATCTGAGTGATACTTCACTGTAAACACCCATTTTCACCGACAACTCTCTTTCCTTCTGGTAGATTAGTTAGACTCCAGGTATTATTCTTTTGTAGTGCTTTGATTTCTTCTTCCACTGCCTTTCTCCACTCAAAATTTTCGAGAGCATTCTCTACTGTCCTTGGAATCTGCACACTGTCCAAGCTAGCTGTAAATGCTTTAAAACCAGATAGTAATTTTCCATAGGCCACAAATCTATTTATAGGATGAGTAGTGCATTTCCTCACTCCCTTTCTAATAGCAATGGGAAAATCATCTAAAGCAACAGTAGAAGAATCTTGAGGTATATCATTACCTTCTGTTTCAATAGTAGTGGGACTCAAAATTAGTTCTTGGCAAGTGTTAGGTTGAATAGCAGCCTCGGGGAGAAGTTTTTTCTTTCTGGTATAAACACTAAGTTGTTTGTTTATAGGTTGAGGAGTTAAAAGGTCGGGAGATAAATGTGATATAGCTTTAAGGGTTGGAGGAGGTGTAGTATGAGGACTAGAGTTTTTTAAGGGACTAGGTTGTGAACTGTTCTGTTGTGGGGAAGGTATATCTACTGGATTAGGAGCTGGAGTATTAGATATACTAATAACTTCATTTAAGGGACTGGATTGATGTGAAGAAGATGATGAAGTGTTAGAGATCTCACCATCAAGAACAGGTAAAACAGGAAGAAGTTGTAGATCACCCATGGACTGACTGAAATTCCTTGTAAGTCTCCCCCTGAATTGCAGTCCTATCAAAATAAGGTTGATGTTCGAAAAAGGTAACATCAAAGGAGACATATGTTTTTCGAGTAGCAGGACAGTAACACTTGTAACCCTTCTGAGAGGAGGAGTACCCTAGAAAGACACATTTTAAGGACCTAGGATCAAGCTTACTTCGATTTGGACTGTGCACATGAACAAAAGCTGTGCAACCAAAAACTTTGAGAGGAAGGGCAGAAGATAAGGGCAGAAAATGTGGAAAAAATTGGTGAAGAATTTGAGAAGGAACTTTAAACCCCAGAGTCTTGCTAGGCATCCTATTTATGAGGTATGTGGCTGTAAGGAGAGCATCCCCCAATGGTTTTTAGGAGCATGAGCAGAAAATAATAGAGAACGAGTGACTTCTAGAAGATGTCGATTTTTTCTTTCAGCCACACCATTTTGCTGAGGTGTGTTGACACAAGAAGTAAGGTGAAAGATGCCTTTTTCCCTGAAAAAATGCCCAAGTGATTTGCTAAAGTACTCACTCCCATTATCACTCCTCACAATCTTAATAGGTGTAGCAAACTGATTTTGAACCATTGCATAAAAAGTTTGAAAGATATTAACAAACTCAGATTTCTCTTTCATTAAAAAAGTCCAAGTGGTCCTAAAGTAATCATCAATGAAGGAAACAAACCATCTATATCCAGAGAGGCTTGTGATTTTAGAAGGGCCCCAATCTAAAATGCCATAGCATTACAGAATTTGAAATGAGGCTAGAAGACAAAACAGAGGTGTAAAGACCAGTAGAGCAAGTAGATGCAGAAAGAGGCAGGTTGTCAAGGATATAGAGGCCATTACTCAACTTAGCATTGCCAGTCACCATTCTCGAGCCCTGTTCCTGAAAAACACAACCATCAACTCCAAAGTGAACATCACAGTGAATATCTCGAACAAGTGCACTAACAGATAACAAGTTGCAGCGTAAAGTAGGAACATAAAGGACATTAGGAAGAACTAGCTTTGCACTGAGTCGAACTGAACCCCTTCCAATAACCTTAGAAAGAGAACCATCAGCAATTTTAATGAAGCAAGGAGAGCTGTGGTTAGAGAAGGACTGGAACAACTTGGGATTCCCTGTCATATGGTAAGAGGCGCCAGAATCCACTATCCACTGAGAGGAATAGACTGAAGGCAAGGAAAATAAAGTACCTTCATTGGCTGTCAAAGCCGTGGAAGGTGATGAAGAGGAAAGACGACCGAAGAGCTGTTGAAGTTCCTCCATTTGCTGTGGGCTAAAGCCACTGGTCGAAGGCTCATGAGAAGCAAGATGGGCAGCCTGTTGAAATCGAGATGTAGAGGGCTTCCAATCTGCTGGTTTCCCATGCAGTTTCCAACATTTTTCCAGCACATGGCCTGCTTTCTTGCAGTGTGTACACCAAGGTCTGCCCCTTTTCTGCACAGTTCCAGATGTGGAATTTGTGATAAGAGCAGAAGCATCTGCTGGAACAACAGGGGGTACCATCAATGACCTCCTACTTGCTTCCCTCCTTATCTCAGAAAAAGCCTCCCGAACTAGAGGAAGGGGCTTTGTAGCTAGAATCCTACCCCTGGTACTGTCAAATTCTCCATTCAGACCTGATAGAAATTGAAACAGTCTTCTCTAATATTTAAGTTTGTTGTAAAAGCTAAGATCATCACTGCATTTCCACTCATTTGCCCCATAAAGATCCAGCTGTTGCCAGCACTTAGTAAGAACACCAAAGTATATTGAACCACAGTCATCTCTCCTTGTCGGAGATCCTTGATCTGATTTTCAACTCCAAATAGTTCAGATGTGTTATCAACACAAGAGTAAGTGTCTCTGGCTGCATTCCAGATTTCAGCCGCAGTTTGATAGAGCATGAAGTTCTCTCCAATTTCAGGAACCATGGAATTGATCAACCACGACATGATCATGGTGTTTTCACTCAACCAAGTTGGGTAGGCAGAATCAGATTCAGAAGGAATAGGAGTGGAGTCTGAGAGGTAGGAAACTTTTCTTCTCCCAGTTAGATATAGCCTAACAGATTGGGACCAAGGGAGGTAGTTACTTCCATTAAGTTTGTAGGATGTAATAGGGGAAATGGATGAATCTGACAAGGGAAAATCAGAAGTACGAGAGACATTTGGAGAACTGACTTCGGAATTTTCAAGTACCATTGAGAAGAAGAAATCGATCGAAGAGGAGAAGAAATAAAAGGAGAGGATCGACCTAATCTGATACCATGTAGAGAAGTAGGAAAAACTCACTTACTTTTATTCATAAGAAAAGCTGAAATATATACAGAGACAATCTTAGTTTTCTAGGAAACTAAGTATTCTAGGAAACTATATATTCTGTAGTAAACACCTCTAAACACAAATCCCTAAGATATCTTACCAAAAGTTAACTTTCTATAAGTACAGGATACTATACGAAATAATATATTTACATAATATTCTACATGTTTTCCCATTTAGACCATTGATTTTGCTTTTCCAATCTATTTTTTGTTTTCTTTTTATTTTTTCTAATTGGTCAAGACAGACTAAAATAAAAATGAAGTAAATATTTTATAGGACAGTCATCCAGTATGAACTGAAAAAGTGATGATATGTGTAAAAAATTGCGCTAGATTAATGTGTCAGTTGAAGCACAAAAGTAGTTTATCTTTTCTGCAGAAGAGAGAGAAGCAAAGAGAACTGGATTCTAGATAAGAATGCTTCAGTTAAAGTCTTCATTCCTGAATTTACAATTGCGATTCTGGAAATTGACAATGAAAGCTCTAAAAAATTAAGGGCCCATTTGACTTTAGAAAATATTTTCTATATTGGTTTTTCATTTTCAGTTTTCTAAAAATTAGAAAACATGCCTGGTTAATAGGGATTGAAACATGCTTTCAAAAATGACAATAGTGAAAATGTCTTTGGTATCTAGTTTTTCTAAATAGAAATGAAAAAATAATTATTAAATAATTAAAATAAAATAAAGTTAGAAAATATTATTATTACAATAGTAATAAATAAAATATGAGTAAATAAACCATAGTTTTGAAAAATGGAATTAATGAAAACATCTTCTTTATGTTTTCAAATTTTCACTTATTTTTGTTTTCATTTTCGAAAAATCATTTTCTAATTTTACAACCAAACATCTTCAATGTTTTCTATTTTCCAAGAAAATAAAAACGAAAACGAACTTCATTCTCTAGAACCAAACGGACTCTAAGGTTGTGGGATTGGAGTTTTTTTAACTTTATTTCTATGCACCCTGTCTGGTAAAGGAGGGAGGGGGACATATAGAGAGCTCTTACAATCTTTTACTAGTTTATCTCGTATTAATTCCATAATTGCTTAGTACTTATCTTCTCATACTTTATAAACATATACTTTTACTTGTTCAAATTTCATCAGTTATCTTACTTCCTCTCCATCCTTATCTTTTACAGGCTGAGGATAGAGCTCACAGGCGGGGACAAACAAGCGCAGTCAACATTTACATCTTTTGTGCAATGGTGTGCATATATTATGTCATAAATTTCTTCAGATTTGTGTGCAGTTATTAATTTTTTATGTAGTTTCTAGTTTTCTCATGCTACAGGATACTCTGGATGAGTTACATTGGCAAAACCTAAACAAGAGTCTGCACCGTGTTTCATCCACAACAAATGGAAAATATGATGCGATGAAAGAGATAGAAGTATATCTACTCTCTCTCTCTCTGCTCCTGCGATTGCCCAAAAAAAAAAGAAGTGGCAACTTATTATGAAAGGAATTATTTTTACTATATATTTGTTTGTGGGATAAATTGCTCAGAGTTGAGATTCTTCTTGAAATGTGATGGCAAAGATGCGGGTGTAATTGACATTGTTGTGTTGCACCGTTTTTATGTTCTCTCTACTGATTCATAGAAACCCATCACGTTTTAGACTATAGTAAGGAGAAAGCACATATTTATGGATGGTGGCTGCTGATTATTGTATGCAATAGATGATTATTCATCAGTATTGCTTTCAGTCTTTGCCAGAGCCGAACTTGTTTTGAAAATTTCACCTGACTGGCTTGTTGCATAGAAATGCTTTTTTTTTTCCCATTCTGGCCGTAATATGTGCGTGCATGTGCATATCTGGTAAAATACACAACTTATTTTTGTGGTTTGTTTTGTTTAGTTGCCATCACATGGTTTCATTATTCTTTTCTAAATGATCAAACTTTATTCTTATGGTTTGGTAGGTTGAAGGCATTTCATATCTGGTAACACCTGAAGGAAATTGTAAGCATAAAATTTTGATGAAAGATCCACCTAGAAAACTTTCACTGGGCTTTGAGCAGCTGCAAGACCCTGAATGTTCCCAGGATTTGTGGCCTTCAGAAGCGTTCTCTAATGTCACTGCTGAAATGAATGAAAGATCTGACACAATGAATCCTACTGGTGACAGCTACAATTATAATGATGTAAACTTCAACATTATTATTGGAATAATGAAAGTTCATTTTCTGTTATATTTACTGGAAGGAGCTTCACTAGAATGGTTAACCTGCATGCTTGAGCTTCCCCTTGACCAAGCACATGCAGAAAATACCTAGATGTCAGCTAACCAAACCCTGCACGATAAATTTACTGCTTCTATTTACCTGACCTAGTGAATTAGTTTTTTTCTTTTCCTGGTTCACTTTTGAACAATTTTCCTGTTTATTACAAGCTACTAATGCTTCTGTTGTTATATAGGATGGTGCAGTTCTTGATCTACAAATAAACCAAGATCTTAATTCCATGGGAGAAGAAAAAGAATTGCATCCTTCTATGGATAATATTGGAATTTCTAGCATATCCCCTCCTTTTAAAGTGGATAACAGAAGTGAAGATCATGATCCACTGCCAAGTGTACTTTTTTGGAATTTCCTCTCAATACAGCAAAATGATTCCGTCCTTAGATTTTGGCTTAAAAATAACTAATTCAAATTTGGTGCTAATGCAGGAACAAGTAATCACAGCAGATGACAGTGCACAGGTTCAACCATCAGACACTGAATGTTTATCCATTGAAGTCGGTTCTCTGAGATTTGAGGTAAACAAACTATATCTGATTGTATACTGGTTTAATTTGCATTAAGCAAGTAGAGTTGGCTGCTTTATATCGGGAAAGTTCCTAACTCCCAACATAACTATGTAGACTGATATAGGCACTTAACTCCTGTCACATCAGTTTGCATCAGTTTGAGGTAAACAAACGTATTTTCGGATGGAATCTGAGTGTAGATAATGGATATTTTGTGAAGAGAATCTCCCCCTGAATTTTAGACTTAGAGAAATATGGTTTGTTTTCAAAAAAGATTACATCCATAGAAATGTAGGTCTTTTTAGTACGGGGCAGTAACATTTGTAGCCCTTTTGAGTAGAGGAATACCCGATGAAAACACACCTAAGGGCTCTAGGATCCAACTTAGACCTGGATTTATCATTATTATGTACAAAAACAGTACATCCAAAGACTCTTAGTGGTAGAATAAAGGACATAGGCTTGAAGTGTGAGAAGCTATTAAGAAACACATTCCTTGGAAATTTAAATTTCAAGGTTTTGCTAGGAATCCTATTTATCAAGTATGTCGCAGTCAAAAGAGCTTCCCCCAAAGGTATTTAGGAACACGAGTAGAAAATAATAGAGACCTAGTGACTTCAAGAAGGTGTCTGTTTTTTCTCTCAGCTGCCCCATTTTGCTGAGGTGAATCAACACAAGAAGTAATGTGGACATTTTTCTCTAAAGAAAGATCCTAGTGTTTGGGTAAAGTACTCACTGCCATTGTCAGTTTTAAGAATCTGGATATTACTTTGGAACTGATTTTCAACCATTCTGTGGAATTTTTTGAATATTTCACTAGTTTCTGGTTTGGCTTTCATTAGAAATGTCCATGTAGTCCTAGAATGATCATCAATGAAAGAGATAAACCACCTATACCCATTTAGACTTTGTACTCTTGAAGGGCCCCAAATGTCACTGTGAATTATGGAAAAAGGTTTGGAAGATTTGCATGGAGAAGGAAGATAAACACTCTTTGTTTGCTTGGCAAATTGACAAATGTCACACGAAAAATGTTTAGGACTTTTATTAATGAACAACTTAGGTAATAATTTTGCAAGGTAAAAGAAGTTAGGATGTCCTAATCTAAAATGCCATAACATTATTTCTTCAGAAGAATCAGAGTATTTTGGTGGGACTTTCTTCAAGTACTAAATACCTCCACACAGCTTAGCTCTGCCAATCACCTTCCCCGAGCCCAAATCCTGAAATTTACAAACATTTGAGTCAAATTTAGTGCTGCATTGCAAGTCAGCAGATATCTTACTAACTGAAATTAGGTTGCAGGCTAGTTGAGGAACATAAAGGACAGATTGCAGTTTAATATCCTAGTTTATATTGATAGAACCACTCCCTTCAATGGTAGAGAGAGAACCATCTGCTATTCTGACATGAGAGTGAGAATCTACTGCTTTGAAGGTCTGAAAAAGCTTTAAATCTCCTGTCATGTGGTCACTAGCCCATGAATCCACAATCCATGTAGGAACAGTATTGTTGTTAGCCAAATTTGCAAAGGAAAGTCTACTTTCATGGGCTGTAAAAGCCATATTGGAGTCAGGAGCTGTGTTCATGTATCCAAAGAGCTGCTGCAATTCTTCCATTTGTCTCTTGCTGAGGAAACTATCAATGGTGCTGTCAGTGGTTTGTGGTTTAGCCTCTGAGCTAATGTCGGAAGGGTTTTGAGAATGCATCTCTGGCTAGGGTTGTAGCTAGGATCGACAACCTAAACTTATTGCAATTTCCATCAATCTACAATCTACAAATATCTTATAACTTACACTAAGCAATTTCCAATGCATCTTAAAATGCGTCAATCCGATGTCGGGAGCTCAAGTTATGTCTGTTTTAGAGAAGATTGTTTCATTATGTATAGAAATTTCTGCTCATGCAGTCTTTTCTAAATCGGACATAACTTGAGCTCCCAACATCGGGTTGATGCGTTTCAATATGCATTGGAAAGTTAAGCAACAGCTGGACCATTCATAATAATCAGCCAATGTGCAACACATTTTTGGATGGGATCTGGGCACTTCTGGTGCTTTATTATATCGGGAAAGTTCCTAACTCCCAACATAACTATGTAGACTGATGCAGGCACTTAACTCCCGACATATCAGTTTGCATCAGTTTGAGGTAAACAAATGCATTTTCGGATGGGATCTAAGCAATTTCCAATGCATCTTAAAATGCGTCAATCCGATGACGGGAGCTCAAGTTATGTCTGTTTTAGAGAAGATTGTTTCATTATGTATAGAAATTTCTGCTCGTGCAGTCTTTTCTAAATCGGACATAACTTGATCTCCGAACATCGGGTTGATGCGTTTCAATATACATTGGAAAGTTAAGCAACAGCTGGTCCATTCATAAGAAGACATTTCATCCCAGAAGTGCCCAGATCCCATCAAAAAATGTGTTGCGTGTTGGCTAATGTTCCAAACTTATTGATTTTGCCTCCTAGGCATGCATCAGTTTCTTGTCTGAAACATTGATATTGTACTTTTAATTTGCAGGTAAGCCCATATACTGGAAGAATCCACCTGTATTCCTGCATCCCAGGGAAAGATCTTAGACCAGTGCCACTATTTGAGAATTTTCGACAGGAGGAAATTGAGTTAGAAAATGGTCTTGCTTGTGATAATAAAGAAACAGTTTCCAAACATTTCAAGGACAACACAGCCTATAGGCATGCTCTTCTAGCCTTTATTGATGAATGGAATAAACTAAGACCCATTGAACAAAGAAACCTACGTGGAAAGCCTTTGCAACTCCCTTTGTCTGTTGAATTATGCTACTTGAAGGAAAGCATTAACCATAACAGTGGGGTATGTCTGAATTAACTTGTATTCTGCACTGGGATATCTCCTTTATTTCATTATGAATGACTTAAGGTGTTGCTTTGTAATTCTGTTGCAGGGACTGCTGAAAGGTGGGAGCAAGCGGCGTACTACACCATTTTGTGAGATAAATGTTTCTTTACCTCCCAATGCTGTGTGGAAAAAGGTCCATCTACGGCGTAGTTACAGTAAAAAGGAGAAAGAGTATACTCAGGGTTGGACTCTGACTGATGAACCACTCTGCAAACTCTGCCAAAAACCATGCGAGTAAGAACCAATTACTCTTCTCTTGCTTTACCATTTTCCACATATGTCACCGGCTTTCCTTATGTTTTCAGGGGGAGAAATGCCAAGATTCCTGAATATTTTGAGGATCTTTTTTGTAATATTGGCTGCTACGAAGAATACCGCCTAAGAACTAGCAACAGATTCCTCCGCGAGGTTTGGTCATAATGTTTCTCTACTCAACCATTTTATCTATCTTTTGATTTTTCCCTTTTAATTACACTTGGTGCGACAACTCAATTTTTCCAGGAGCTTTTTCAACTTGAGCATGGTATCTGCACAAATTGCCAATTAGACTGCCATAAACTTGTGAAGAACTTAAAACCTTTATCGTTAGAGAGGCGACGGGAGTATATAAACAAAGTAGCACCAAAGATTGCAAGTCAGAAGAGCTTGTATGTCAATCAGGATAAGTTACCGATGCTAGTTTCCTAATTGCTGCAGAATACTTTGTTGTAGAAAATATGGAGTGACACTTTGAGTTTTCAAATATTCAACAACTTTGTGGGAAAATGTCCACATAAGTTGAGCCATACATTAGTACTTTCCAGATCACAGAATTTTCTATGAACCAATTTCCTAATTTACCTTCTGCAGGCTTGACAAGCTTGTTAGTGATCCTTCCGAGGGCCATGCATGGCATGCGGACCACATTGTCCCTGTTTATAGAGGGGGAGGTATATTATCGTTCATGAATATACTTTTTCTAGGGCTTTCTTGTTCTTGACTATCTTGTTTTACTGATATTCTGTTAAATTGAGCTTGATTTCTGTTTTCATGCTGTATCCAAAATTTCAGGTGAATGCAGGCTAGAGAATATGAGGACTCTTTGTGTGGCTTGTCATGCTGTTGTTACTGCAGAACAATGCGCGGAACGACGGTCAATGCGGACCAAAGCAAAGAAAAAACTTAAAGCCATCATGGCTGACCTGAAAAGGGCAGAGAATATAGAAAAAAATGCTTCTTGTGGAAAGGTATTCGGGCAAGGGTGAATATTACACTGCTTATAGCTGCTGTTAATTTCTATGTTATGACATGTTCCAACCTGAAAAAAAAACAAAAGAAGTTTGTAAGATGATGGTTATGGTAATAGAAAAAATTTCGTATTTTAGGTGTTATGCATTTACAATTTGGTTTGTTTCAGGATTATGGACCCTCAGAGATAATCGAGAAGATACCCGATGATGAACTTCTAGTCAATGTTCCTGGGAGTGCCTATTCTGCAGGAATAAACAGCAGCCTTCGACCTGAGGAATTGAATTCCAAAAATCTTGATGATCAAACTTAATAGTGAAAAAGCCACCGCCATGTTATCCATATTGGGTTGATTATTTGATCAAATGAGTTAGAATAAAAAAATTTCAAGTTAGTCGAGTTAATGAGTTATATTTTATCATTCAATTTTTTTGTGAATTTTTTTCGAGTAGAGTTTGAGTTTCTGTGAAATTTAATTGTAATATTATGATACTGATTGATTTCAATTTAATCGATTTTCTATAACCATTTACAATATATATATATATATATATATATATATATATATATATATATATATATATATATATGTATATATGTATATATATGAATAAATATTCTATACACAGGCGGTGGAAACTGAAAGTTTCCACAAGCGCCTTAGTTTTAGGGTATATGGAGTTAGTTTAGGGTATATGCTTTAGGGGTATAGGTGTAGGGGGTTAGAATTTAAGGATAGTTGTTTTAATTTAAGGTTTAGGGTTATAATTTATGGTTTATAGGTTAAAACCTAAATCCTCACCATAATAGCCTAAAAACTAAACCCTAACCTATAAACCCTAAATTATAACCCTAAACCTTAAATTGAAACAACTATCCCTAAATTCTAAATCCCTGCACCTAAACCCATAAATCATATACCCTAAACTAACTTCCTATACCCTAAAATTAAGGCGCTTGTGGAAACTTTTAGTTTCCACCGCCTGTGTATAAGATATTAATTATATATATATATATAGGATTAATATCCTATACACTGGCGGTGGAAAGTTTTTATTTTCACAAGCGCCTCAATTATAGGGTTTAGGGTTAGTGTTTAGGGTTTAGAGTTTAAGGGTTTTAGTGTAAAGGTTTAGAATTTAGGGTTCATGTTTAGAATTTAGGAATCAGGGTTAGAATTTAGGGTTAGGGTTTAGTTTTAGGGTAATATGAGTGGGGGTTTAGGTTTTAACCTATAAACCCTAAATTTTAACCCTAAACCCAAAATTCTATCAACAATCCCTAAATTCAAAACTACTACACTTATACCCCTAAATTTTAAACCATAAACGAAGTCCCTAACCCCTAAAACTAAGGCGCTTGTGTAAAAAAGTTTCCACAAGCGCTTGTGTATAGAACAATTACCCATATATATATATTCACAAGTATGAATTAGATTTGTAAATCAAATATCATTGAAAATTATATAACATATGAAAAAACTTTGATACACAAACTTATTAGATTTGATAAAAAGACAAGCTTATTAGATTTAGTATTTAGAGTTTAACTTTAGGGGTTTAATTTGTAGGGTTTAGAATTTAGGATTTATGGTTAGAGTATATGTTTTAGGGGTTTAATTTGTAGGGTTTAGAATTTAGGATTTATGGTTAGAGTTTAGATTTTAGGGTTAGATTTTAGGTTTAGTATTTTAGATTTTAGATTGTAAAGATGAGTTGTGTAATATTTTTTTACACAACTTGTGTATCAAAATATAGCTCATATTATATTTATAATATTATTTTTAAGAAGGATTTTGAAGAAAAAATATTGATTGAAGTATAAAGGAGTCAAAGAATTGATAGAATGAAAGAATTTGCAAATAACAACAAACAAATTATTAAATTGAATAAAATACAAAGATAAGAGGTTAATTTTAAAATAGAATTTATTTTCAAAAATGGAAAGTTGTAGGTAGGTATTCTACCGTGATAGAGGAGCAAGTGGTTTAAATTTAATCAAAAAAAGATTTAAAATGAAGGAGAAATTGAGGAAACAAGACATTCATGTAAGGTTGAGAGACTCGATTTGAATTTGAAGATCGTGTCACGGACCGCGAGCTGGGGTCCGAGTCACGTGCACTTCCAAAAGGTTCTGAGGCAAACTCTGGGCTTAAAAAGATCACCAGACTAACATGATTCATGAAAAAAAATTCTAAAAGACTTATTCATCCACACTTATGTGAACATACAATGTGAACATAGGCGATACTTTCTTTAGATAGAGATTGGAATCCAAGGTATATGTCGATTTTGTATTGATTGTGGTTGGTAGATTTTGATCTAGGTCGTCGATGTAAATTATTAGGGGTCGTCAGATGTAAGGGGACTCAACTATAAATAGAGGCCTTCCCCACCTCATTTTGTATTATTTATCTTTTGAGTAATCAAGGCATTTACTCTAAATCCTCTTTGTTCTTCAGTTTTCTTCTTTTGTTCAATAAGGCTATTTTCTATAGTTTGCTTTCGCTTAGAACGATTCATTGTTATTAGTGTCATAAAAGAGTTTGTTCTTATGAAGTTAGAATTTATACCGACTTAATTGTTTGTCTAAAAAACATCGACTAAGGCCGCGTGTTTCGTTAGGTTGAAAAGCTAGCCCCAAGTGGTATCAGAGAGAGTGTTCGAGTGAAGATACTGATCGTGATGATACCACCAAAAGAAGATGTTGTAGCGAATAAGGGTGCAGAAACCCAGGCTGACAAACCTAAGAGGGCGAGTTCGAAGGGTATTCTAACATCATTGGAGAGAAGAGAAGCTAGACATGGCGCGGTTGTTTCGTTCAAGACAATCAAGCCGAGGGTTGAAATAGTGCAACATAAGTGTTTTCGTTGCGAGGGGCCACATAGTTGGTTCAATTGCCCGCACAGATTCAAGCGGTCCAAGGAACATGAAAAGCTCGAGGAGAGCGATGCTTTAAAGCTTGGTTCGATGTGCGAAGAGCCACTAATGGGCAAGGTGGACGAGGCGTCAAACTTCAAGGAAGAAAAAGTGTCTATGTGCGAGGAACTGTCAAAAGGCGTGTCACCAGTGTATAAGGTGGATGGTGCATTAAACTTCGTGGATAAAGAAGTGAAAATGTGAGACGCGACGTCAGACTTCAAGGAAGAAGAAAGGTCGATGCATGAAGAGTTGCCAGTGGGAGAAGGTGCATCAAACTTCGCAAAGGAAGAAAGGTTGATGCGAGTTAGAGTGAATGCCACAAAATTTGAACCAATGAAGGTACATCTTTAACACAATTATAGTGTTTAAAGTTTGATTTGTCTAGTTTGTTGGGCGTAGCAAGCAGAGAACCTAACCTAATATATGGTAGAGTTCCAAAGCCTTGGCGATGACACAAGAGACCGTTCAGAGTTCTGAGAGACCATCTAGTGTTCTGCGTGGAGACGTCGATACCCAAGCCTTTGTTCCAAGATCGCGAGGATTCGAGTCATGACAAATCACAACTTGTAGGAAGGAGTTCCTACGGTCGAGATGTACGAGGTGGAACGACGAGTGATGTTACATGCCGACGATTACCAAAGCGAGCAGTTCATATGGATGGACGACCCAAAACGAGTCAAGTGCTCTTTGTGGGAAGAGAGGTCCTTATGGGGGACAACCAAGCCCGATCTCAAGTTAGGGGAAAGCCAATATATTGAAGAGTTACAAGATTGTTTCCAGCTTCATTCTGGAGACATGATGACGACATCGCTGAGTTTGGTGAGGGAGAATGTCATGGACTACGAGCTGAGGTCTGAGTCACATGCACAAAATGCTACCTAAGAGGCTTTGAGGCAAACTCCGGTCTTGAAAAGACCATCAGAATGACCCGATCCATGGAGAAATTCTAGACGACTTATCCATCCATACCCATGTGAACATAAAATATGAACATAGGCGATATTTTCCTTAGATAGAGATTGGAATCTAAAGAATATGTTGATTTTGTATTGATTGTGGTTGGTAGATTTGATCTAAGTTGTCGACGTAAATCATTAGGGACCGTCAGATGTAAGGGGACTCACTCAACTATAAATAGAAGCCTTCCCCGCCTTATTTTTTATCATCTATCTTCTGAGTAATTAAGGCATTTACTCTAAATTCTCTGTGTTGTTTTGAGTGTTTTTGAGTTTTCTTCTTTTGTTCAGTGAGACCATTCTCTATAATTTGCTTTCACTTAAAATGAATCAACGTTCTTAGTGCCTTAAAAGATTTTGATCTTATAAAGTGAAAATTTATGCTAACTTAGTCGTTTGTCTAAGAAACATCCACGACGGTCGTGCGGTTCGCTAGGTCGAAAAGGTAGCCTCGTGACAATCGATACACTAATTACTAAAAAGTGTCCATAAGTTCTATATTTCATGCACATTCCATCTCATATTATTGTTGTTTTTAGTACATTTTAGGCATAATTAGGTTCATGCATTGCATTTTATAGTATTCTTTACTCTACCATGCTTTGTATTGATTTTTTGTTATTTGGTAAGGAAAAGGTATTGTTTTAGTTTAGTTTTAGTTTCAGGTACTAGATGCTGACAGAAAACGAGAGGAGCTAAGGACATGATGCTGAGGCAGCAAACTGAGGAGCTGTACTAAAATAGTTCCAGACAGAGACATCAGCTACCGAGTAGCTGCCGCCGCCCTACCTGTTGCCCAAGACAACAAATTGAGGAATTGGAGAACTGGAGTGCGATCTGTAAAACAGAAAATCCCGATCTTAACGATGATGTCCATTCAATTTTCCGATGACTGTTGCAGTAGGCAGAGCCGCCGAAGGAGGAACTCGAGCTTACTTGCGGAGCAAGGCAACGTGATTAAGTCCACATTCAACTCAAAGAAGACAGCATTTAGAGTTTCATTTAATGCAAAAAGCTACTTTGAAGACTTCTACTCCAAGAAGGACTAGACCTAGCTATTACCTATATATACTCATTATAATTGTACTTCAAGACAACTTAGGTTTTCCATTATGCATAGTTTAGGTTTTATTGCCGCCATTATGTTCTAAATTTCTCTTTGGGTTTGGGTTATGTTGTAATTAGTCTGAGAACGGTTGTTTAGGATTTTAAGTTTGTTTTTGCAATAAAGCTTCAAGGTTTGCTTATTCTATGTTCTTCATAATTTTCAATTAAGGAGAAAGATTAGTTGATTACTATCCATTTGTTCGGTACCGAGAGAGTCGAACTCACGAAAAGAGTAAGTACGATCTCATCTATAGACGATGTTGATCAATTCGGCCTAAACATAGGTTAGGGTTTAAGGTGGCTAAAAGAGGACAATTTAACATTGTTGTGTTTGCACGATTCACGCTGCGACTGGTATTATCTGCAGTGGGCATCAACAACATTCTGACTTAGACATAAGCAAGACCACTTTCGAAGCGTTATACCGAGCCTTGTAGTTCTGCCGAGTTTGCTGCCGAGACACAAGTCCATTCCCTTGCCGAGGCAGCGAGAGCATCTCAGCAGCCTATCTGCCATCCCCCGCCGAGGCAGCAGAGTCTGGCAGCGCAAAACAACTTGTCCTATTCAACACAATTTCACACTAAGCATCAGCATAACCCTGCCCATTCTATCAATATGATTTCTTCTCTTTTATTTACTTGTGTTTTATTTCATTTTCTTCTTAAACAACCAACTTATTTGTGCAATTTACTTTTCTTGTGCAGGAACATCGAATCGAGTTAAGCTGTCCAATCCCTTTGGGAGACGATATCTTTTATACTATTATTTGACAGGAGTGTGCACTTGCGCTCATATTTAGAGAACACTAAAACGCTTTACAAGTTTATGGTTAAAATTAATTGTAAAAATTTATAATGTTATGGTACTAATTGGTTTCAATTTAAACGATTTTTCGATAAACATTTACGATGTTCATATATATATATATATTTATGTTTTTTACAAGTATGAATTAAATTTGTAATGTTATTTTATAAATAAAATATTATCAAAAATTATAAAATATATTTATAATATTGTTTTTAAGAAGGGATTTTGATCAAACAATATTGATTAGAGTATAAAGAAGTCAAAGAATTGATAGAAAGAATGATTTTGCAAATAACTATAGTCAGAAGATTAAATTGAACAAAATACAAAGTTGAGAGTTTAATTTTCAAAAAAAAGAATTTGTTTTCAAAAATGAAATTGAAGTTGCATTGATATTCTATTGTTATAAAGGAGCATGTGGTTTAAATGTAGTAAAAAAATATTTAAAACGAATGAGAAATTGAAGAAATAAGAAAGCCATGTAAGGTTGAGAGACTTGATTCGAATTTGAAGATTGATACACCTAAAAAATTTGAGTTATTCGATGTAATAATGTTAAACAAATAGTTTTGATTTTGATCTAACGAAAGGTCATTAAGTTAATAAATCATTTTAAGTAAATTTTTAAGGTAATTGAAATTACTCACACTTTTTAAGTTGACAAGTATTCGAACATAATTAACTTATTTTAAAAATAAATGTTTCTAAGTCAAGTCAATTTGGTTTTCAAATGGGTACTCGAAAAGTACATTTTGGTTAAGGAGTACCGGTACGAATTTTTGAAACTATTTTGATGAATGGTTGAGTATTGTACTTTGTGTACTGGTATGAGCTTTTGATTTAAAATACTAGTACCGGTATGATAAACCTGGTCTGGGATAATCTAGTGGCTCAAAAGACATACCTGGTCTGGTAAGCACATCATTGGATTTTTCAATCTCACACTTACCTTCTTTTTTAGCTTCTTGCACGACATCGTTGAAGTTAGATTGTTCCGCAACAATAAGCACATTAATGCAACACATCTCTTGACGGTTCTCTTCAACTAGGGCTTCTTCACTTTGCACAACATGACATTCTTCATAGTCATCCGCATACTTGAGAGTGTTGAAGACATTAAGTGTGATCTTTTGGCCGCTCATCTTTATAGTAGATTCACCCTTCTCACAATCGATCACAATACGGCAGGTGGAAAGGAATGATCTCCTGAGGATGATTAGAGCGCATTCTCGTCAGCTTTGCAGTCAAGAATGATAAAATCTGTCGGGAAGACAAATCTATCTACTTTGACTAGGACTTCTTCAATTCTCCCATCGAGTTGGATTTGGGAACCGATGGTCCTGAGTAGGTGATAGCATTTTAAAGAACAAGTTTCCCCCCTTCATTTATGGATTAATTTGTCCCCACATCTATATTTCATGTATCAATTTCTACATTTTTTGTCTATTATTTGTATTTTATAACTCATGTCATATTTGTTCTTTTTATGCATCATTCTGTCTTTTTGCTGCTTTAATGCTGCATTACTAATGTCCATGCGGAGAAAGTTTCATCACTGCAACCATGTTCGGCACTGCAGTAACAGTTGTCTAGATCGCTGGGGATAAGGATAAATATGCCAACTATATTGTAACACCTTAAATTGAGACTTAAGGAAGTGACTTAATATGAATTATAAGGAAGATAATTCAGGAGGTTATAAAATTTTGGTCATGATTGGACCGAATTGATAGTGTGAGAAAATAAAGGGGGCTAATTTAGAAGTGACCATAATGCTTAACATTCAAATTTTTGAGATTGCATGATAAATTATGTTTAGCTTATGGTTTTGTGAAGTGACTTAGTAGGTTCTAGGCACGTGTACTTCTTTAGGATTAACAAACACAAATAGATTGTCATCCTCTCCATTTTCTCTTCACCGAACTTAGAACTAGAGTTAGAAGGAGAGATTGTTCAAGGGTAGTCTTGCTTGGAGAATGCCATTTTTATGCTTGGCGTAGGAGTTGCATGTCTATGAATGTAAGTTTCTGTTGTTAAATTTTGTAGTCGAATGTGATTGTTGAAGTTATGGCATTGGAACCAATTCTTGCTTGATAGAATTGGGTGTTTAATTTAATGAATTGGTTGACATAAGTTCAGTTCATGAAAGGAAACCTTATAGAAGTATGCATGATTTGTAATTTTAGGATACTTAATGATAGTATAAGATATAATTGAGAAAGTTAAGAACTGTCTCAATCGTTATCACTTTGGAATGAACTAGTCTTTAGAAAATTGGTAATCCAAGGACGAAATTGGCTTAGAATTGATGGTGTTAAATTTTTGTAACGCCCCGGTTTTGGGCTTAGATGTTTTGGCAATTTCGGGTTTGGCCAGTGGAACCGATGTCGGTTGTTCGAATCGTTAAAAGGCATTTTAGGGAGATCGAGGTTCGGGATATGATAAAAATATGATAAGAATTCCTAAAGTCCTATAAAATGGTGTTTAAGAGGTTGGCCAAATCAAATTTTCAAAACGGGTTTTCTAAAGTGTACATTTTGGGTAGTGACCAAAATGTAAAAAATTAAAAGTTCAAAAAATGCATTTTTCAAGAAGAGTCAAAATCTTAGAATATTTAGGGAGCTACATGGAAATTATGCCTTTTCCCTAATTTGGCATGTGTTTTAAATGTTTATAAAATAATTAAAAAGGTTTTACTTAATTAATTAAGGAAGGTAGTTAATCGGTTAAAGAAACTTTTGACGAGCTTTTCATTTCTCACTTTCACTTCAGCCAAACACTTCTCATTTTCTCTCAATTTACCAGAAAATCTTTTCTCTCAAACCCTCTTTTGATTTCTATCATTTCTCTATTGATTTCTTCCATTTTCCTTCAAGTTTCTTCAAGCAAATCTTGCCAAATTAGAGGAGAAGCAAGGATTGGAGGTAATTTTCGTGCTATCCCTCTAATCTAAGTTCTTTAATAAAATCCCAAAGATATTTGACTCTTTAATACAGATTTTGGTTGAGGTTTTGTTGTTAGATTAATAAACTCTAGAAATCTTGATGAAAAATTGATTTAAAAGGTGATTTTCAGACTTTAATTGATTTGGCTGGTTTGATATTGTTTTCTAAAAGAGTTTTGAAAGGTTTTTTGTGTTGAAGTAGAGTTTTAATCATATAGATCCCGAAATCCTTGAGATCCTTAGTTTTTGAAGTGTTTTTGGGTGAGTTTTTGAGGTGTTCTTTAGGATTTTGAGTTGCTGGAGGTATAAGGATGATTTTAGGCTATTTTTGGTTGTTGATTAATGCTTAGAATGTGTGGGATGAGTTGGGTAATGGCTGGGTTGAGATTTGAGGTCAATCGATTGAGTTTTTAGTTGTTTCAGATGGGTGTTTTGGTGCTTTAGAGTAGGGCTGCGGGATTTCTTGTGTGTGCTGGAGTTTTGGATGCATTTTAATGCATTGAACCTATGTTTTGATGTGTTGAAAACATGGGATAGTAATCCAGAAGCAAATAAGGTGATTTTGAAGGCTTCAGATGATCGGTAGTTGCGTCGGCAAGCGTGCTTTCGCGAGTCGGTGAGTGGAATTTTGTTTTCAAAAGTGGGAACATTTTAGAAAAGGTTTTGGGAACTTAATAAGAGCTTGAAACGATCTATTAAGTTCGTAAGTAAGTAAATCGAAATTTCTCTCTCGGATTGTGCTAGTTTTGAACCTTTGATTGCACTTGGTTTTAATTGCATTTACCTACTGTTTTAAAGCATGTTTTGAATATGTGAAATGAGGTTGATGATGCCATGTGGTTTAAGGATGCACAAGGTAAGTGATCCTTGTATGCATGTGTTGATGCATGAGGTTTGAAGCATGGTTTAATGCTTGATTTATAGCTTATCATGAATGCTTTATAAAAACAGTGAGGTATGCATGTGTAATCGGATATAGTTAGCCGACTATAGGATTGAGTGTACTATAAACAAGTCGCCTTGGATGTTGAGGGGTTGTGATTGTACCAAATACTCCATCCAAGTACCCTAACGTTTGAGGATTGTTTAAGGTTGCAACGATTGAGGGTAGCTCCCAGGTGTGAACCTTGTGTTTTGTCTTGTCTTTCGTTAGTGGATTATACATCTACCGATGAATGGTGTTGAAGGGTTGTGATTGTACCAAATACTCCACGAGTGTCACAATGATGAAGGGTCGCTCTCGTGTGTGAGCCTTGTAATGCCGGTAGAGTGTATGAAGGGTGTGAGACAACCCTTGGTAATCCGTGTATCCGATACTTTGTTTTTGAGCTTGTTGTTATCACTTGTGAGCCAATATAATGAATTGAAACATTGTGGAAAATGTTGTTAATGCATATTTTGAAAAATGCATGTTTTGGTTTAAGCTTAGCGTAAAGGTGATTATGCTCGGAAGGCTTGTTTTATGAGAAGAAATGGTTTAATTGCTAGATTTATGCGTATCATGTTACATGATGTTCATTATAATGGTTTTGAGGTTAAGTGCATGTTTTGTCAAAAGAAGCTTGATGGTTTTGAAACGAGTGAAAATAGTTTTGTGCACTGATGATGTTTTCGATTTGAGAAATCCTCACTAAGCTTGTATACTTATGCTCTATTTGTTCATTAGTGAAATTAATTTGAGCTTTAGAGGCAGCACTTGCAGGGGGATTGGTGGAAGACTTTGATTGAAGGTAAGCTTAGGTTTTGGACTAGTGTAATAAAGGCAATGGGGGTGTCCGATGCATTGAATGTTAATGATTTGTTGGTTTCTGGTTTTGAGCAAGTTTGTGATGCATTTTTGTACTTTTAAATGGCATTGGAGTTTTGGTATATGCTTGCTTTTGGGTTTTAGCCTTTTGGTGCTTTTATCTTCTAGGAAGTATGCCTTTAGTGCCATAGCTTGTGGGAATGATGCTATGATGATGCTTGTGCTTCGTATAAGTGGTCATTGATGTGTATTTAAGTTGTATATATGTTAGGGCATGTGTCCGGAGGATAAAAACTGATTAAAACCAATTTTTTGGAAAGTTGCAGGCCCAAACATTTTAGATCGCCCTTACATGCTTCAAAATAGTGGCCTGTAATGGCCTTGGTGTTTCGGAACAGTGAGGCTCGTTCCAGAACATTTTGCCTCTGTGAACCATCATACCGAAATGTGTCTCTAGGGGTTTCGAAACGAACCCCCGTATCGAAACAGTCAGCCATGTTTCAAAACAACCTTCTGATACGGTGCATTCTGTTCCGAAACACTTGACCGTTGGATCTGTATTTGAATTGTCATTAGTTTTGTTTCTTGCATTTTGGTCCCTATTTCCCTTGCATGGAATTGAATGAGTTGTAAATGTCTTTTTGTCATGCAATTTCACAGGGAAGTATGTAATGGACCTAATTAAAGATTGGTAACTTGAATTTGGTGAAAGCTCTTATAAATTGAAAAATTTACAAAATGGTCCCTAAACCTAAATTGACTTTAATCGGAAGGTGATTGTGTTGATTTTGAATCCGCTGTTTGTGTACACACACATAGAAACCTAAGATGCATCTAGGCAAGATAAAAGGAAAAAGGTCGTTTATTGAGGTAAACTTTCCCGATTTACTTCAATATTCCCCATGTGATCCGTTCGATTCGGTCTATCGGCCAGGCCGGGTCAGGGGGTTACATTTGGTGGTATCAGAGCCAGGTTACGAAAAGTTGGGATGATGGCAAGTTGTTGGTAAGTAAATGTGAAGCGAATATGTGTTTTTGGTGATGTTTTCTTTGGTCTGTAAATGTTAAAGCATGTTAAGGTTAAGTATGTAATAGTGATATGAATTATATGATGTTTGATTGGGTTGAACCATGATGCTTGAGTTGCATGATGGTTGAGATATGCGTGTAGTATGCTTTGTGCTATGCTGGAGGAAATTGGGATACCCTTGCCTTATTACCTAGTGAAATGTTTTAAGTTGAAATCAAAGTCTTGGATCCTTGCTTGGAGCTGGCCTAAGCAATTTGTTTTGTTCGTTTTGTAAGTTGTTATCACACATTCAAAATAATAGCACAATAAAACGAGGAGAGAGTAGTGATCTGGTATGATTGCTGTTACCTTTGGGCAAGGGAATAAAGGAGTGTGTAAAGTCCCCTTGGGGCTAGACGCCCCGATGTGCCTCGATGTAAGTACAACCCATGTTGGTTGGACAAGTGCGCCAGGTGTATAGGCGATGTTTAGAGCTTGTGAAGCTGTTAATGCTAAGGTGCATGTGACTGCACTAGTTGGTGGATGATTGTAAGCTGCGGTTTGCGCTTACGCGAGTCGAGTAGAAGTTGAGCTTGAAGGTTGGCACCGGAGGTATTCAGGGAATGGATGACATGTATGAATAAGATTGTGTAATAAATGGAGTGAAGTGATGCCCATAGTGTAAAGATGTGTTGTATCCCGGTTATATAGAGATGTGTTTAGTTAGTGGACAATTGTGGTTGTGGGCATAGAACCTAATGTTGTCTTCTGTGAGTTCTTTTGAGCTGTTTTAAAGGAGAAGTATCTGGGGGTTAGATACTTGGATTTTGAGAAATGTGAATCTATTGTTTGGGTTCGAAAATCGTAGGTTGTGGTTGAGTTAGGGTACAAATTGTGTAGTTTGAGAATTTGCACTCTTGAATTGGAATTGGATGTGAGACATCGTTGTGTTGGCACCTTTATGGATTGGTGCCTATTGATAAGCCATAATTGTTGTTTTACTGGTTACATTATTTTCGACGTGTTGGTAACACAGGCGATGTATTTTAGCGGAACCTAAGTTTAATAGCTCGTGCGAGAGGGTTCAAGCGTTAGGAAGTGAGTTGTGAACTCTAGTTTAGTGGTATCTAGTGTACAAATGGCCATGTTGTGAGAGTATCGCCTGGGTTGAGGCGAGGCTGTAGCACTGTTGGACGTGTGGCCCACGGGAGCACTTAAGGAGGGATTGCCCTCGTGCAGCTCGTAAGGTGTAGTCTCCTGTGGCTGGAGCTAGTTCATGTTGGAACTATGGCTTCGCTGACCATATGAGGCTTGAGTAACGTTTGATACCTATTAAGTATGTGGATTGTATGACCATGATAGGCGAGCCTGTTCACGTTTGATCGGTGGGGTATAGCTTTTTGCGCCTGTTGTTGTAAGTTGTTTTTGAAGTTGTGACTCGATTTTCGTTTTGGAGGTGTTAGAGGTAGGGGAAGAGTGGCTAGTTTCTTGGGTGAAACTATTTGTACAAGAAAACTGTATGGGAGATGTCCAATGTTTGTTCAGGGTCATGTGGTTTGAATTTACTTGATGGAACTACAATTTTATTGATTTTATGTGATTCTTGGAATGGATTGGTTGGATGAGCACTGAGCTATGGTGGATTTTGATGTTAACCGTGTTATCTTAAAGCTTGCGGATGATTACGAGGTAGTAATCCTAGGTGAGAACGTGAAGTTCTTTTGTAACGCAATTTCGACTCTTGAAGCGAGTCAGATGTTGGAGTTGGGGTGCGAAGCTTTCTTGGCGTATGTGATGAATCCTAGCACGAATGAAGTGTGTGTGCAAGACATACGAACGGTATGTGAGTTTCGGGTGTCTTTCCGGAGGAGTTGCCAGGGTTGCCACCTAGCCGGGAGGTTGAGTTTGGTATAGAGTTGTATGAGAATACGACTCCGGTGTCCATTACTCCTTATCGCTTGGCACCTAAGAAGTTGAAGGTGTTGAAGACACAACTTCAGGAGTTGCTTGACCAAGGATTCACAAGGCTGAGTATTTCACCTTGGGGTGTGCCGACCTTGTTTGTAAAGAAGAAAGATGATATGATACGAATGTGCATAGATTATCGGCAACTGAGCAAGTTGACGATTAAGAACGAGTACCCTTTTTCCGAGGATCGATGATTTGTTTGACCAGTTCCGTGGTGCTTTGGTGTTTTCGATGGTTGATTTGAGGATAGGGTGTTATCAGTTAAAGATTAAGGGTGTGGATGTACCTAAAACAGCTTTTCAGACTAGGTATGGTCATTATGAGTTTTTGGTGATGCCGTTTGGGTTGACGAATGCACCAACTGCATTTACGAATATGATGAATAGGGTGTTCCATGAGTTTTTGGATCAGTTCGTGGTAATGTTTATCGATGATATTCTCGTGTACTCGCTTACTGAGGAGGATCTTGATAGGCACTTGAGAATTGTGTTGCAAGTGCCGTTGGAGAATCAGCTCTATGCTAAGCTGAGAAAGTGTGAGTTTTGGCTCAAGGAAGTGGTTTGGACGTGTGGTGTCAGCCGAAGCGATTCGGGTTGATCCACACAAGGTTGAGGCGATGATGAGTTGGAAGACGCCTAAGACAGTGACGGAAGTGCATAGTTTCCTTGTGTTAACAGGTTACTACCGAAGGTTTGTCGAAGGTTTCTTTAACATTGCTGCTCCTTTGGCCAAGTTGTTGCAAAAGAATGTTCATTTTGAGAGGACGGATGTTAGGCAGCAAGCTTTCGAAAAGTTAAAGGAGGCTTTGAAGCAAGCTCCTATCTTGATTCAACCAGAATCGGGTAAGGAGTTTGTAGTTTATAACGATGCATCATATGTTGGTTTGGGTTGCGTATTGATGTAAGGTGGGAAGGTTGTAGCTTATGCGTCTATACAGTTGAAGGTGCATGAGCGCAATTACCCTACGCATGATCTTGAGCTCGCGACGGTGGTTTTTGCTTGAAGATTTGGAGACATTACCTTTATGGTGAAAGGTCTGTGGTTTATACTGACCATAAGAGTTTGAAGTACCTTATGTCTCAAAAAGAGTTGAATCTTAGGCCACGAAGGTGGTTGGAGTTGCTTAAGGATTACGATCTGACCATTGAGTATCATCCTGGAAAGGCAAATGTTGTGGCCAATGCTTTGAGTAGGAAGGTAGCTGTAACGCCCTGATTTTGAGCCTAGATGTTTTAGACATCGAATCGGGTTAAGTGAACCGGTTGGAAACAGTTTGAATCGTGTTAGGTGGTTCATGGAGATCAAGGTTCCGGATAGGATAAAAATATGATACAAATTGATAAAATCATCTAAAATCATGTTTAAGAGGTTGGTCAAATCAATTTTACAAAATGAGTTTTGTAAGTGGTACATTTTGGGCAGTGACCAAAATGTAAAGTTTTAAAAACTGTGGAAAAATGCAAATTTCAAAAGAGGAGTCAAAATCTTAGAATCTTTAGGGAGCTTTTGTGCAATTACACCTTTCTTAATTTGACATGTGTTTTAAATGAATTTTAAGTAATTGTTTAAAAATGGGATTTTATTTATTTATTAAATAAAATCATAAATTTGGGAGTTTCATTTACGTAACTAACTTTTCACTCTTCATTTCCAGCAAAACATATTTCTAAAGTCTTTTCTCCAGATTTCTTTTCTCTCAAACACTCTCACTTTGATCTCATAAACATTTTAAAGATTTCTCTTCATTTTCTTCAAGAATTGTGAAGCAAAACTTGTAAAATCTTAAGGAAAGCGAGGATTGGAGGTAAATCATGTTCTCAACCTCTAATCAAGGTTCTTTAATGAAATTCCCAAGATTTTTGACTCTCAACTGTTGTTTTTAACTGAGTTTTGATTTAAGATCAAAATCCTGCAAAACTAAGGTTTAATTCTTTATTTTCAGAGTGTTGTTGATGACCTCTGTTTTAGATGGATTATAATTGAGTTTTGAGGTGATTATGATGTTGAAAAAGAGTTTTAATGATTTAGATTCTGAAATCCTTGAGATCCTTGAGTTTTATGATAGTTTTAGTTGTGTTTTGAAGTGATTTGATGGTTAAATGATTGCTGGAGATATAAAGAAAGGGTTTAGGTTGTTTCTGGATGTGATTTGATGAATATTAATGATTGGAAGTGTTGATTGTTGGCTGGGCATGGTTTATGAAGTAATCGAATGAGTTTTCGGGTTGTTTTGGATGGGTAAATTGATATTGTTTTGCTAGGCAACGAGTTTGTGTTTAGTTGCTGGAGTTAGAATGCATTTTGCTGCATTGAATCTCTATTTTTGGTGCTCTAAAAGCAGGGGATATTGATCTGGAATCTAGCAAAGCGATTTTGGAAGCTTCGAACGAGTGATCTTCGCGTCGACACGTGAAGTTTCGCGTATCGGTGAGTGGATGTGTTTTAAAGCTTTGTTAAGCTTGGATACGAGGTGCTGGGAGGTTAGTGTAAGCTTGAAACGCTTAGCTAATCTCGGAAGTAAGTATGGATACTTGAACTCTCGGATTTTGGTTTGAAATTGACTCCATGGTTTATCATACTCATGTTTTGATAATGGTTGTTACTCACTGTTAAGCATGGTTTTGCTTGTGTTTATCCCATGAAATGGTTTGGTTTGATACAAGATGATATGATCTTGTATGAGATGGAATTTTCTATTTTAAAGCATGTTTAATTTTGGGATATGAGATGATTTTTAATGATGCATTGTAAGCAATGAGTTAACATGGTTTTATGGGTATATTGGCAAGTGAATGATCTATTTTTTAATATATGTATATGTTGGTCGACCAATAGGATGTGAGTGCACTATAATCTATAAATCTTACGCGTGTCTAGCTCCGTGACGTAATAGGGGTGAGCCTATTGCTGGTGGTAGAGGTGAGTCTATCACTATGGGTTAGGGGTGAGCCTAATTCCATCCGTAGCCATTATGATGGAGGTGAGCCCATCATTGAGTGATAGAGGTGAGTCTATCACAACGTATAGGGGTGAGCCTATACAAGTCCGTGTATCCGATATTGTTTGTAAAGGTGATAGAGGTGAGTCTATCACAACGGATAGGGGTGAGCCTATGCCGTGGTGTTGTAAGCCAATATATATGTTTGTTGTTTCCCATGTATTATGATTATAATGAATGCATAATGGATTATTGTGCATGAGATGCTTGATGATGAGATGTTGCATAGGACAAATCTATGCATGTGAATTAAGCAAGTGAGGCTTAATGTGGATTTGCATTGTGAACAATGCATGTGAATTAAGCTTGTGAGGCTTAATGTGGATTTGCATTGCGAACAATGCATGTGAATTAAGCAAGCGAGGCTTAATGTGGATTTGCATTGTGAACAATGCATATGGCTAATGATACATGTGGAACATGGTTAAAGAATAGTTTGCTTTGGTTTTGAAAGCTTGAAATGAGATTGAGCATGATATGGTTTCAACTTGTGTTTTAAAAACTGCTTTGTTGATGTGTTTTGAGCAATCCTCACTAAGCTTGTATGCTTATGCTCTCTTTGTTCATCAATGCAGTCAATTTAAGCTTTGGAGGCAGCACTTGCAAGGGGATCGGTGGAAGACTTTGATTGAAGGTAAGCTTTTGTTTTGGACTAGAGTAATAAAGGCAATGGGGGTGTCCAATGCTTTAAAAATTGTTGTTATGGTTTTTCCTAGTGTTGAGCAAGTTTAGTATGCATTTGTGTTTTTTGTAATTGGCCTCTAAGTGGTTTTTGGACCTTTAATTGGTGTTTTGGTCATGATTTGGTTTGTGGTTGAAGGCATGCTTTATTAGTTGCTTATTCAATATGAATTGATGTGCCTAATGCTTGCTATGTGGCTAGTTTGTATTGCATATATGTTTGATGTGATTATATATACATGTGTACGAGTTATGGGTGTGGTCGGTTGATGTTTGATGCGTTTAAGAGGCTGTTTCTTGTGCACTTCTGGTATGGGTATCGATACTCGGGCGTCAGTATCGATACTCAAAGGCTTTTTGCAGGCTAAATAACACAGGGATATCGATACGATTTGCCCGCGTATCGATACACTTAGGCTATCTTTGAAGGGCATACCGATACGCGGGGAAGGGTATCGATACCTTTTGTCCCAATTGAGCTACTATTTTCCTGTGTATCGATACGAGCCTCAGAGGTACCGATACTCGACCGTTGTTTTCAGTTAAAAGTACCTTTTAAAGTCTGAAAAGTTACATTTTGGTCCCTAAATGTTGTATGTGGAATAAGATGAGTTTGGAGGGCCCGTTTGTGATGAAATTTGACATGGAAACATGTTTCATGACTAATTAATGGACGGTAATCTTAAAATTGGAATGGTCCGTGTAATTTATGGAAAATACATTTTGGTCCCTAAAAGCTTAAAATGTTCAATTGATTCTCTAAACGTTATCCGTTTGCTGCATCATTTCTTTCTAAATGTTTGTTGATCACATAAAGTTTTAAATTGCATCTAGAGAAGATAAAAAAGGGTCATTAATCGAAGTCGGCTTTAACGAGTTGGCATCGGTTTTCCCCGTGTAATCTCCTTGGTTCGGGTCGGACGTCTAGGCTGGGCTAAGGGGGTTATATTTTTTGGTATCAGAGCCAGGTTTTGAAAGTTTGGGTGATGGTAAGTTGTTGGTAAGTGATTTGCGATGTGTATATGTGTTTTTGGTGATATTTGCTTTGTCTGGTGAATGTTTAAACATGCCTATGTTTAATATGTGATTGTGATGCTACACATGATGAATGAATACGAATGTAAGTAGTTTTATGATATTGATTGGGCTGAATCTTGATGTTTGAGTTGTATGATGGTTGAGATATGTATGTGGTATGCTTTGTGCTATGGTGGGGGGAAATTGGGATGTCCATTGCCGTATTACCTAGTGAAATTTTTTAAGTGGAAATCAAAGTCATGGATCCTTGCTTGGAGCTGGCCTAAGCAATTTGTTTTGTTTGTCTTGTAAGTTGTTATCATGCATTGAAAAATAATAGCACAATAAACCGAGGAGAGAGTAGCGATCTGGTATGATTGCTGTTGCCTTTGGGCAAGGAATATGGGAGTGTGTAAAGTCTCTTGGGGGCTAGACGCCTCGATGTGCCTCGGTGTAACTACAACATGTGTTGGTTGGGTAGGTGTTGGATTGTATGGCGCCGGGTATATAGGTGATGTTTAGAGCTTGTGAATCTGTTAATGCTAAGGTGCATATGACCGCACTAGCTGGTGGATGTTGTGAGCTACGGTTAGCACTTACGCAAGTCAAGTAGAAGTTGAGCTCAAGGGTTGGCACCAGAGGCAACCAAGGAGTGGATGACCTATATGAATAAGATTGTGGAATAAATGAAGTGTAGTGGTGCCCATAGTGTAAATATGAGTTGTATCTCGATTATATAGAGATATGTTTAGTTGGTGAACAACTATGGTTGTGGGCATAGAACCTGATGTTGTGTTCTGGAGTTCTTCTGAACTTTTTAAAGGAGAAGTATATGAGGATTAGATACTTGGTTGTTGAGAAATGTGAATATGTGGTTTAGGTTCAAGATCGTAAGTTGTGGTTGAGTTAAGGTGCATATTGTTTAGTTGAGCATGAGTGCTCCTGGATTGGAAGTGGTTATGAGACATCGTTGTGTTGGCACCTTTATGGTTTGATGCCTGTTGATAAGTCATAATTGTTGACTTACTGCTACATTGTTTTCGACGTGTTGATAACACGGGCGAGGTATTTTAGCTAAACCTGAGTTTAATAGCTCGTGCGATAGGTTCAAGTGCTAGGAGGTGAGTTGTGTACTCTAGTTAGTGGTAGCTAGTGTATAAATGGTCATGTTTTAGGAATATTGCCTGGGTTGAGGCGAGGCTGTAATACTGTTGGACGTATGGTTCACAGGAGCACTTGAGAAGGGATTGCCCTCGTGCAGCTCGTGAGGTGCAGACTCCTGCGACTGGAGCTAGTTCATGTTGGAACTGTGGGTTCGCTGACCATATGAGGCTTGAGTAACGTTTGATACCTATTAAGTAGGTGGGTCGTATAACCGTGTTAGGCGAGCTTGTCACGTTTGATCGATGGGGTATAACTTTTCACGCCTATTGTTGTAAGTTGCTTTGGAAGTTGTAACTCGAATGTTCGTTTCAGAGGTGTTCGATGTAGAAGTGTGAGTAACTAGTTTCTTTGGTGAAACTATTGTTACGAGGAAAACAATTTGAGAGATGTCCTTTATCTGTTCAAGGTCATGTAATTCTTGTTGATCTAATGGAATTACCGTTTTATGGTTTGGTGTGATTCTTGGAATGGATTGGTTGGTCGAGCATCGAGATGTGGTAGATTTTGATGTTGAGTGTGTTATCCTGAAGCTTGCGGATGATTATGAGGTAGTAATCGTGGGTGAGAACATGAAGTTCTTATCTAACGCAATTTCGGCTCTTGAAGCGAGTCGGATGATGGAGTTGGTATGTGAAGCTTTCCTGGCATACACGATGAATCCTAGCATGAAGGAAGTACGTGTGCAAGACATATAGACTATATGTGAGTTTTCGGGTGTCTTTCTGGAGGAGTTGCCAGGGTTGCCACCCAACTGGGAGGTTGAGTTTGGTATAGAGTTGTATGAGACTACGACTCCGGTGTCCATTGCTTCGTATCGCATGGCACCTAAGGAGTTGAAGGAATTGAAGACGCATGTTCAAAGGTTGCTTGACCGAGGGTTCATAAGGCCAGGTATTTCGCCTTGGGGTGCACCAGTTCTGTTCGTAAAGAAGAAGGATGGTACCGTACGTATGTGCATTGATTATCGGCAACTGAACAAGTTGATGATTAAGAACAAGTACCCTTTGCCAAGTATCAATGATTTGTTTGATTAGTTTCAGGGTGCTTTGGTGTTCTCGAAGATAGATTTGAGGTTTGGGTACTATCAGCTTAAGGTTAAGGATGTGGATGTACCTAAGACAGCTTTCGGACTAGGTACGACCATTATGAGTTTCTGGTGATGCCATTTGGGTTGACAAATGCACCGGCTGCAGTCATGGACATGATTAATAGAGTGCTCCAAGAGTATCTGGACCAGTTTGTTGTTTTGTTTATCGATGATATTCATGTGTACTCGTGTAGCGAGGAGGATCATGATAAGCACTTAAGGATTGTGTTGCAAGTGCTGTTGGAGAATCAGCTCTATGCTAAGCTGAGCATGTGTGAGTTTTGGCTCAGGAAGTTGGTTTTTCCTTGGACATGTAGTGTCGACCGAAGGTATCCGGGTTGATCCACATAAGAATTGAGGTGGTGATGAATTGGAAACCACCTAAGTCAGTGACGGAGGTGTGTAGTTTCCTTGGCTTGGTTGATTACTATCGAAGGTTTGTCGAAGGGTTCTCCATGATTGCTTCTCCTTTGACCAAATTGTTGCAAAAGAATGCCCGCTTCAAGTGGACGAATGTTAGGCAGCATGTTTTCGAAAGGTTGAAGGAAACTTTGATGCAAACTTCTGTTTTGATTCAACCGGAATCGGGTAAGGAGTTTGTAGTGTATAGTAATGCGTCATACATTTGTTTGGGGTGCGTATTGGTGCAAGGTGGAATGGTTGTGGCTTATGAGTCTAGACAGTTGAAATTGCATGAGCGCAACTATCCCACGCATGATCTCGAGCTCACGGCGGTGGTGTTTGCTCTAAAGATTTGGAGACATGATCTTTATGGTTAGAGATGTGTGGTTTACATCGACCATAAGGGTTTAAGGCACCTTATGTCTCAGAAGGAATTGAATCTTAGGTAGCGAAGATGGGTGGAATTGCTTAAGGATTATGATTTGACCATTGAGTTTCATCCAGGAGAGGCCAATGTTGTGGCCGATGCTTTGCGTAGGAAGGTGGCTGTTAAGTTAAGCGCTATGTTTGCTCGTTTGAGTATATCGCGTGATGGAGGCTTGATAGCAGAGTTGCAGGTGAAACCCTCCTTAATTCAGTTGATTAAGGAATAACAGTTGTTGGATGATTCATTGGTGCCTCACGTTCAGGATATAGCCGATGGAAGGGCTATGAATTTTGGTTTTAATGATGATGGAGTTCTATGTTCTAAAAATCGAATAGTGTTTCAGGAAGATGTTGGGTTGAGGTGCACTATTTTGACTAAGGTCCATAGCAGTCCTTTTGCTATGCATCTCGATAGTACTAAAATGTATCGAGGCTTAAGGGATGAGTACTACTGGGTGGGGTTGAAAAAGGTGGCGGATTTTGTTAGCAAGTGTATGGTTTGCCAATGGGTGAAGTCTGAGCATCAGTTTCCTTCCGGTTTGTTGCAGCCTTTGAGAATACCGAAGTGGAAATGGGTGATTGGGGATCGGCTTACGAAGTGTGCACATTTCTTGGCTGTACATACGACGTACATGTTGGATAAGTTAGTTGAGCTGTATATGGCTGAGATTGTGCGGTTGCACGGTGTGCCCAAATCCATAGTGTCGGATAGAGACCTGAGGTTTACAGCGAGGTTCTGGGGGTGTTTGCACCCGGCGTTGGGTACGCGGTTGAATTTTAGCACCTCATGTAATCCTTAGTTGAATGGGAAATCGAAACGAGTTATCCAGATGCTTGAGGATATGTTGCGATGCTGTGTAATTGATTTCTAGGGTTCTTAGGAAAAGCATCTGCTGTGAATAAGGCCTTGTAAGGTAGAAAGTGTAGAACGCCTCTTTGGTGGGCTGAGGCAGGGAAAAGGTTGCTTTCCTTGCCGGATATACTCAAGAGAACACCAGAGAAGGTGAAGCTCATCTATGAGAGGTAGAGTTCGCGGTTGGCGAACGTGTGTTCTTGAAAGTGTCGCCTTTGAAGAAGGTGATGAGATTTGGGTGTAAGGGTAAGCTTAGTCCAAGGTTTGTTGGACCTTATGAAGTTGTGGAGCGTGTTGGTCTTGTGGCTTATCGGTTGAGGTTGCCTCCCGAGTTGGAAAAGATCCATGATGTGTTTCATGTTTTGATGTTGCGGAGGTATAGATTGGATCCATCGCACGTGATGCTTATTGAGGAGATAGATCTGAACCCAGATTTGTCCTATAATGAGGAATCGGTGAAGATCCTTGACTTAAGCAGCAAAGTTCTTCGTGGCAAAACGATAGAGCTTGTGAAGGTGTTGTGGCGATACTGAGGAGTTGAGGAGGCCGCATGGGAAATCATGGCGGTCATGCTGAGTCGAGGATGAAATTTCTTAAGTGGGGGAGAGTTGTAACGTCTTGGTTTTGGGCTTAGATGTTTTATACATCGGGACGGGTTAAGTGAACCGGTTGGAAACAGTTTGAATTTGGTTAGGTGATTCAGGGAGATCAAGGTTCGGGATAGGATAAAAATATGACAAAAATTGCTAAAATCCTCTAAAATCGTGTTTAAGAGGTTGGTCAAACCAATTTTACAAAATGAGTTTTGTAAGTGGTACATTTTGGGCAGTGACCAAAATGTAAAGTTTTAAAATTGTGGAAAAATGCAAAGTTAAATGATTGCTGGAGATATAAGGAAGGGTTTAGGTTGTTTTTTTGATGTGATTTGATGAATATTAATGATTGGAAGTGTTGATTGTTGGCTGGGCATGTTTTAGGAAGTAATCGAATGAGTTTTTTGTTGTTTTGGATGGGTAAATTGATGTTGTATTGCTGGGCAACAAGTTTGTGTTTAGTTGCTGGAGTTAGAATGCATTTTGATGCATTGGATCTCTGTTTTTGGTGCTCTAAAAGAAGGGGATATTGATCTGGAAGCTAGCGAAGCGATTTTGGAAGCTTCGAACGAGTGAGCTTCGCGTCGACACGTGAAGTTTCGCGTATCGGTGAGTGGATGTGTTTTAAAGCTTTGTTAAGCTTGGATACGAGGTGTTGGGAGGTTAGTGTAAGCTTGAAACGCTGAGCTAATCTCGGAAGTAAGTATGGATACTTGAACTCTCGGATTTTGGTTTGAAATGGACTCCATGGTTTATCGTACTCATGTTTTGATATTGGTTGTTACTCACTGTTAAGCATGGATTTAAGCATGGTTTTACTTGTGTTTATCCCATGAAATGGTTTGGTTTGATACAAGATGGTATGATCTTGTATGAGATGGTATTTTCTATTTTAAAACATGTTTAATTTTGGGATATGAGATGATTTTTAATGATGCATTGTAAGCAGTGAGTTAACATGGTTTTATGATGATCTATTTTTTAATATATGGATACGTTGGTCGACCAATAGGATGTGAGTGCACTATAATCTATAAATCGTACGCGTGTCTAGCTACGTGACGTAATAGGGGTGAGCCTATTGCATGTGTTACAAGTGAGTCTATCACTATGGGTTAGGGGTGAGCCTAATTCCATTCGTAGCCATTATGATGGACGTGAGCCCATCATTAAGTGATAGAGGTGAGTCAATCACAACATATAGGGGTGAGCCTATACAATTCTATGTATCCGATATTGTTTGTAAAAGTGATAGAGGTGAGTCTATCACAACGGATAGGGGTGAGCCTATGTCGTGGTGTTGTAAGCTAATATATGTGTTTGTTGTTGCCCATGTATCATGATTATAATGAATGCGTAATGTATTATTGTGCATGAGATGCTTGATGATGAGTTGTTGCATAGGACAAATATATGCATGTGAATTAAGCAAGTGAGGCTTAATTTGGATTTGCATTGTGAACAATGCATGTGAATTAAGCAAGTGAGGCTTAATGTGGATTTGCATTGCGAACAATGCATGTGAATTAAACAAGTGAGGCTTAATGTGGATTTGAATTGTGAACAATGCATGTGGCTAATGATACATGTGGAACATGGTTAAAGAATGGTTTGCTTTGGTTTTGAAAGCTTGAAATGAGATTGAGCATGATATGGTTTCAACTTGTGTTTTAAAAACTGCATTGTTGATGTGTTTTGAGCAATCCTCACTAAGCTTGTATGCTTATGCTCTCTTTATTCATCAATGCAGTCAATTTAAGCTTTGGAGGCGACACTTGCAAGGGGATCGGTGGAGGACTTTGATTGAAGGTAAGCTTTGGTTTTGGACTAGAGTGATAATGGCAATGGGGATGTCCAATTCTTTAAAAATTGTTGTTATGGTATTTCCTAGTGTTGAGCAAGTTCAATATGCATTTGTGTTTTTGTAATTGGCCTCTAAGTGGTTTTTGGACCTTTAATTGGTGTTTTGGTCATGCTTCGGTTTGTGGTTGAAGGCATGCTTTATTAGTTGCTTATTCAATATGAATTGATGTGCCTAATGCTTGCTATGTGGCTAGTTTGTGTTGCATATATGTTTGATGTGATTATATATGCATGTGTATGAGTTATGGGTGTGATCAGTTGATGTTTGATGCGTTTAAGAGGTTGTTTCTTGTGCACTTCTGATATGGGTATTGATACTCAGGCCTTAGTATTGATACTCAATGGCTTTTTGCAGGCTAAATAACACAGAGGTATTGATACGTTTTGCCCGCGTATCGATACACTTGGGCTATCTTTGAAGGGTGTACCGATACGCGGGGAAGGGTATCGATACCTTTTGTCCCAATTGAGCTATTGTCTTCCCGCGTGTCGATACGAGCCTCAGGGGTATCGATACTCGACCGTTGTTTTCAGTTAAAAGTACCTTTTAATGTCTCAAAAGATACATTTTGGTCCCTGAAAGTTGTATATGCAATAGGATGAGTTTGGAAGGTCCGTTCGTGATGAAATTTGACATGGAAACATGTTTCATGACTAATTAATGGACGATAATCTTAAAATTGGATTGGTCCTTGTAATTTATGGAAATTACATTTTGGTTCTTAAAAGCTTAAAATGTTTAACTGAATCCTTAAATGTTATCCGTTTGCTGCGGCGTTTCTTTCTAAATGTTTTGTTGATCGCATAAAGTTTTAAACTGCATCTAGAGAAGATAAAAAGGGTCGTTAATCGAAGTCGGCTTTAACGAGTTGGCTTCGGTTTTCCCCGTGTAATCTCCTTGGTTCGGGCCGGACTTCTAGGTCGGGCTAAGGGGTTTACTGTAGCTGTTGAGCTGAGAGTTGTGTTTCCTCGTTTGAGTATATCGCGTGATGGTGGCTTGATAGCCGATTTACATGTGAAACCTTCCTTGATTTAGTTGATTAAGGAGAAGCAGTTGTTGGATGATTCGTTGGTGCCTCATGCCCGGGATATAGCTGATGGTAAGGTTACAGATTTCTACTTTAATGATGATGGAGTTCTATGTTAAAAGGCCGGATAGTGGTGCTGGAAGATGTTGAGTTGAGGCGCACTATTTTGACAGAGGCTCATATCAGTCCTTTTTCTGTGCACCCTAGTAGTACTAAGATGTATCGTGGCTTGAAGAATGAGTACTATTGGGTGGGATTGAAAAAGGATGTGGCTGATTTTTTTAGCAAGTGTATGGTTTGCCAACGGGCAAAGGCTGAGCATCAGTTTCCTTCCGGTTTGTTACAACCTTTGAGGATACCGGAGTGGAAATGGGAAAGGATTACGATAGATTTCGTATATGGGTTTCCTTTGACACCTTCGAAGAAGAACTATGTGTGGGTGATTGTGGATCGTCTTACGAAGTATTCACATTTCTTGGCTGTGCATACTACGTATACGTTGGATAAGTTAGCTGAGTTGTATATCGTTGAGATTGTGCGTTTGCACGGTGTGATCAAGTTCATAGTGTCGGATAGATATCCGAGGTTTACAACGAGGTTTTGGGAATGTTTACATCAAGCGTTGGGTACGTATTTGAATTTCAGCACTTCATATCATCCTCAGTTGGATGGGCAGTCAGAATGAGTTATCCAGGTGCTTGAGGGTATGTTGCGATGCTGTATGATTGATTTTCAAGGTTCTTGGGAAAAGTATTTGCCTTTGGTTGAGCTTGCCTATAGTAGCATGTTTCAGGCAAGTATACGAATGGCTCCATGTGAGACCTTGTATGAGAGGAGGTGTAGAACACCTCTTGTTAGGCTGAGGCAGGATAAAAGTTGCTTTCCTTGCCGGATATGCTCAAGGTAACAACTAAGAAGTGAAGCTTATATGGGAGCGGTTAAAGGTTGCATTGGATCGTCAGAGGTCTTACGCGGATTTAAAGCGTAGAGAGGTTGAATTTGCAGTTGAGATTGCGTGTTCCTTAAGGTATCGCCTGAAAAGAAGGTTATGAGGTTCGGACGTAAGGGAAAGCTTAGTTCGAGGTTTGTCGGACTTTATAAGGTTGTGGAACGAGTTGGTCTTGTAGCTTGTCGGTTGAGGTTGCTTCCCGAATTGGAAAAGATTCAGGATGGGTTTCTTGTATCTACGTTACTGAGGTATAGATCGGATCCTTCGCATGAGATGCCTGTTGAGGAAGTTGAGTTGAATTCGGATTTATCCTATGATGAGGAATCAGTGAGAATTCTGGATACGAGTAGCAAATTTCTTCGTGACAAGACGTTTGAGCTTGTGAAGGTATTGTTATGGTATTGAGGAGTTGAGTAGGTTGTGTTGGAAAGTAAGGTGGATGGGTGGAGTCAGTTTCGTGCCTTTCTCCTTCAGTTAAAATTTTGAGGACAAAATTTCCTAAGTGGGGGAGAGTTGTAACGCCCCGATTTTGGGCTTAGATGTTTTGGCAATGTCGGGTTAGGCTGGTGGAACCGGTGTCGGTTGTTCGAACTGTTAAAAGGTGGTTTAGGGGGATCGAGGTTCGAGATAGGATAAAAATATGATAAAAATTCCTAAAATCCCCTAAAATGATTTTTAAGAGGTCGGCCAAATAAATTCTACAAAACGGGTTTTCTAAAGTGTACATTTTAGGTAGTGACCAATATGTAAAGATTTAAAAGTTGAAAAAATGCGTTTTTCAAGACGTGTCAAAATCTTAGAATCTTTAGGGAGCTACTTGGCAATTATGTCTTTTCCCTAATTTGGCATGTGTTTCAAATGTTTATAAAATAATTAAAAAAAGTTTTACATAATTAATTAAGGAAGGTAGTTAATCGGTTAAAGAAACTTTTGATGAGCTTTTCTTTTCTCACTTTCACTTCAGCCAAACACTTCCCATTTTCTCTCAATTTTCCAGAAAATCTTTTCTCTCAAACCCTCTTTTGATTTCTATCATTTCACTATTGATTTCTTCCATTTTCCTTCATGTTTCTTCAAGCAAATCTTGCTAAATTAGAGAAGAAGCAAGGATTGGAGGTAATTTTCGTGCTATCCCTCTAATCTAAGTTCTTTAATGAAATTCCAAAGATATTTGACTCTTTAATACTGATTTTAGTTGAGATTTTGTTGTTAGATTAATAAACTCTGGAAATCTTGATGAAAAATTGATTTAAAAGGTGATTTTCAGACTTTAATTGATTTGGTTGGTCCGAGATTGTTTTCTAAAAGAGTTTTGAAAGGTTTTTGGTGTTGAAGTGTAGTCTTAATCATATAGATCCCGAAATCCTTGGGTTCCTTAGTTTTTAAAGTGTTTTTGGGTGAGTTTTTAAGGTGTTCTTGAGGATTTCAAGTTGCTGGAGGTATAAGGATGGTTTTAGGTTGTTTTTTGATGTTGATTAATGCTTAGAATGTGTGGGATGAGTTGGGTAATGGCTGGGTTGAGATTTGAGGTCAATCAATTGAGTTTTTAGTTGTTTCGGATGGGTGTTTTGGTGCTTTAGAGCAGGGCTGCGGGATTTCTTGTGTGTGTTGGAGTTTTGGATGCCTTTTAATGCATTGAACCTATGTTTTGATGTGTTGAAAATAGGGGATAGTAATCCGGAAGAAAACGAGGTGATTTTGGAGGCTCCGGACGATTGGTAGTTGCGTCGACAAGCTTGGTTTCGCGAGTCGGTGAGTGGAATTTGGTTTTCCAGCGTGGGAACATTTTAGAAAAGGTTTCGGGAACTTAATAAGAGCTTGAAACGCTTTATTAAGTTCAGAAGTAAGTAAATCGAAATTTCTCTCTCGGATTGTGCTGGTTTTGAACCTTTGATTGCACTTGGTTTTAATTGCATTTACCTACTTTTTTAAAGTATGTTTCAAATATGTGGAATGAGGTTGATGATGCCATGTGGTTTAAGGATGCACAGAGTAAGTGATCCTTGTATGCATGTGTTGATGCATGTGGTTTGAAGAATGGTTTAATGCTTGATTAATGGCTTATCATGAATACTTTATAAAAACACTGAGGTATGCATGTGAAATGGATTATATTGGCAAGTGATGTTGTATAAAATTTTTTATGAGTGAAATTGGATATAGTTAGTCGGCTATAGGATTGAGTGCACTATAAACAAGTCGCCTTGGATGTTGAGGGGTTGTGATTGTACTGAATACTCCATCCAAGTACCCTAACGATTGAGGATTGTTTAAGGTTGCAACGGTTGAGGGTAGCTCTCGGGTGCGAACCTTGTGTTTTGTCCCGTCTCTCGTTAGTGGATTATACATCTACCGATGAGTGGTGTTGAGGGGTTGTGATTGTACCGAATACTTCACAACGGGTGTCACAACAATGGAGGGTCGCTCTCGTGTGTGAGCCTTGTAATGTCGGTAGAGTCTATGAAGGGTGTCGGACAACCCTTGGTAATCTGTGTATCTGATACTTTGTTTTTGAGATTGTTGTTATCACTTGTGAGCCAATATAATGAAATGAAACAGTGTGGAAAATGTTGTTAATGCATAATTTGAAAGATGCTTGTTTTGGTTTAAGCTTAGCATAAAAGTGATTATGCTCGGAAGGCTTGTTTTATGAGAAACAATGGTTTAATTGCTGGATTTATGCGTATCATGTTACATGATGTTCATTACAATGGTTTTTGAGGTTATGTGCATGTTTTGTCAAAGGAAGCTTGATGGTTTTGAAAAGAGTGAAAAATGGTTTTGTGCATTGATGATGTTTTCGGTTTGAGCAATCCTCACTAAGCTTGTATGCTTATGCTCTCTTTCTTCATCAATGTAGTTCATTTGAGCTTTGGAGGCAGCACTTGCAAGGGGATCGGTGGAAGACTTTGATTGAAGGTAAGCTTGGGTTTTGGACTAGTGTAATAAAGGCAATGGGGGTGTCCGATGCATTGAATGTTAATGATTTGTTGATTTCTGGTTTTGAGCAAGTTTGTGATGTATTTTTGGACTTGTAAATGGCCTTTGAGTTTTGGTATATGCTTGCTTTTGGGTTTTAGCCTTTTGGTGTTTTTATCTTCTAGAAAGTATGCCTTTAGTGCCATAGCTTGTGGGAATGATGCTATGATGATGCTTGTGCTTCGTATAAGTGGTCATTGATGTGTATTTAAGTTGTATATATGTTAGGGCATGTGTCGGGATGTTTCCGGAGGGTAAAAACTGAATAAAACCAGCTTGTTGGAAAGTTGCAGGCCTAGACGTTCCAGAACTCCTTGACCTGTTTCGAAACAGTTGCCTTTAATGGCCTTTGTGTTTCGGAACATTGAGGCTCATTCCGGAACATTTTGCCTCTGTGAACCATCGTACCGAAACGTGTCTCTAGGGGTTTCAAAATGAACCCGCGCATCGAAACGGTCAACCATGTTTTGAAACGACCGTTCCGATACGGGGCATTCTATTCCGAAACACTTGACCATTGGATCTGTATTTGAATTGTCCTGAGTTCCGTTTCTTGAATTTTTGTCCATGTTTCCCTTGCATGCAATTGAGTGAGTTGTAAATGTCTTTTTGAGCTGAAATTTCACAGGGAAGTATGTAATGGAGCTAATTGAAGAGTGGCAACTTGAATTTGGTGAAAGCTCTTGTAAATTGACAAATTTACAAAATGGTCCCTAAACCTAAATTGACTTTAATCGGAAGGTGATTGTGTTTATTTTGAATCAACTGTTTGTGTACGTACAAATAGGAACCTAAGATGCATCTAGACAAGATAAAAGGAAAAAAGGTCGTTTATTGAGCTAAACTTTCCCGATTTACTTTAATATTCCAGTGTGATCCGTTCGGTTCGGTCTATCGGCCAGGCCGAGTCGAGGGGGTTACAATTTTATTCATTAGAACAATATGCAATGCTGGAAAATTCTAGAAATTATAGGTGATTAAATGGTATGAATTGAATTGAATATCAAACAAGAATTAAAAAGTTGTCATGTTCGATTCTGGTGGGTAACAAAACTGTTTTAGTATTTTGGTGTGATATATAGATGGTTAAACACTGAATTGGTGCCTGGAAATTAAGTTAATAAGATGGTAACTCCATAGTGAAATTCTAAGGAAACAAGCAAGTGGTTTAGAATGAGTTTTAAGGACCCTTTAAGTGAATTAGATTGAGCAGATTATTGTAGAGCTGTTTATATTATTTGAATCCAGTAAAATGCTTGTTTTAGCCCATCTTTTGGTAACTGCTACTATAATGCTTGATAATGAAAATTTTGGTAACTTGTGATTGTAAACTGGATGGAGAAAGCGATTAAAGGACAAATGAATATAGAAAAGATTATTGGACAGTTTCGAAACATTGATAACATTAAAGGACTGTTTTGTTCATTTGTGTTATGCGTATATTAGAAATTATTAAACCGGGTTATTGAATATTATGATGGAAGATTTCGAGTAGGCATTGAATAAAATTCAAGCTAAAAGGCTTGTTAGGGCAGGAAGATTGATAGTTAAAAATATTAAGTGTATATGAAGTGATTGTAATGTATAATTGAACTCTTATTAAAATAGACAAAAAGGAGTTAGATCAAGGGGAAGAACGGTAGAAAGGACTAGTGATTAATGATCAAGTCTAGCTCGGAATTACTGTGAGTGTAAACAGTTATCAATTTAGCATAGATTGTACATTAATTCAATTATATAATTGTTTCCTTAGGCTTAATGCCTATGCTTGCTTCGAATTGCTATTGCTTGGTAAGGTGAGTCTATCCATGTAAGTAGGGAAGTTGGTTTAGCGCATAGTTTAGCATGAAAATAACTTGGTCGTCCTAAATGCCTCTTGTGATATATTGAGTAGTGACTTTATGTAGATGTCATAAAAGAATTAACTGAATCAGTGAAAATCTTATAATGAGCCTTGATTAGTTGTAAATCTAGCTAGATTGGCATGCCAATAGAAATTTCTGACCTTAGCCTCATTTGGACTAAGGTACCCCTGCAATGACTTGAAATGATTGAGGAAGTTCGATGGTACTTGGTTGCCATCGCTTGATAATGTATTGATTGGATGTTCATTTGACTAACTTCAAATGGTTGGTTGTTAGTATATAGAACTTCTTCGAAAGCCTGATAGTTAGTTGAAGATAGTTTAAGTTTAGTATAAGCTTCTTGATGACCGAATTGTAAGCATAAACCGAAAATTGATGAATGCTAATGATTCTGGACTAGTCTCAATAAGGATCTTAAATAAGATTAACGAGTTGAATAATATAATTAATAACTAAGTTGTTTAAACTCCTAATTGGTTGAATTGCGAGACTGTCTATCTAATTTCTCACTATGTTATCCTTACAGGTATAGTCGATTGTTGATCAAGCTTGGGGGAGCCAGGACAAGGTCACTAAAAGCTCAATGTACGTTTTGCTTCGTTTTGATTGTATGTTAAACTCCTAGAAGGTGGCACTAGTTGAATTGTAGGTTAATGGTCTTTGACTTATGGGGGGTTGTAAATATTAAGTAAATAGGGTTTGTTTGTCCTCTATTTTGATTGACACCTTTTAATGGTTTGAAGCATGCTAATGGTTGGTTCTACTCTAGATTTCTTGTGTTGTAGTTTCGAATGATCTAAATGATCTTGGAAGCTTGATTACAATTTGCTTGTTGATAGTGTTACATTGTTGAGTACATTAAGACAATGTATGTTAAAACTTTATTGTAGCTATAAGGCTGAATTATGCACGTATGCTTAGCTCAAACAAGTTTACAAACTTGAAAATACTATATGAGTAGAAAGAAATTATGTTAAATTATATATAATTGCTAAAAAAGCCTTAGATAAGAGTAATTATTATGCTATCCTAAAATGCTTAGGCAAACTTACTTTAGTGGCAATGGTAAGTATATTCTGACATGGCCTTAACCACTTGCAACATACACCTCTTAGGATAAACATCTTAACTAAACTTGGCTTTTGAAATGTGTACACATCTTGGTAGCATTAATTCATATGAGCAAGTACTTATGCCTTAAGGACCAATGGTTGAATTATCTTTTTTTTTGCACTGGACTGCATCGATTGCTTGAATCTAAATCATTCAACCTTGTTTATGGTTATTATTGTAGTCAAGACCGACATTTTTGTTGTGTCTATGCATTTTTATATCTATTTCATTATTGGAAATCCATGTCTTTTGGCAACTATACATTCTAGTCATGTGATTACTTGTTCACTTTAGGATTCTACCTTGTATCCTAACCTTTTTTTTTTCGAAAACTAGCTTGTTAGTCAAGCTAGTTTGTTTTCCACTAGATAAACTCTATCTTCTAGTCTGGGGTATGGGGTATTACAATTGGTAATCATAACTATGGTTTAGTCGATCCTAGGACTAAACCGGTTGTGTGTCATTAGTTATAGAAGGTGCCACCTAGGACTTGAATCAAATTGTGCTTGTGACCTTGTTTAATTAAATCTCCCTTGAATGTTAATTTCAGAAGTCTGACACACATATGTCCCGAGACATTGATAGCCCGATTGGCTCCTCCAATGAAGGAGGGAGTGTTAGATTGGGTCAGAAGCAAGCAGACCCTCAAAAGGCTGCAGAACCACATCCTAAAGCTCCCCAACCTAACCAAATTTAAAGGAATGCCTTCTCAATATGACTGAGATGTTCAACCAATTAATCAACAACATGAAGCAAAACAATCCTCCCGAACTTATAGTAGTAAAATCTAGGGCTCCTATCGATAAGCTGGCTCAACATCGAGCCTATATATATTTACGGGATATGATGAAGGGAACCCAGAAGCAGCAGAATACTAGTTGGAGACTACCATCAGAATTTTAACCAAACAACTCCAATGTTCATATGATCATAAGTGTAAAATCGATAAATTGATTTTGATATAACTAAAGAATTTAAGGACTAAATTGAAAATGAGAAAACGAATTTCTAAGTCATCAAACCTCTCTATATGTTTAAAGGAAAATGCCTAAGTTAAAAACTTATTTTATCAAAACTTTTCTAAGTGTTTTTGAAGCCAAAATAGTGATTTTCGAGTCATAGTTTCGAAACGGCCTTAGGCATTCCGGAACACTTTTGAACCTGTGAACCTGTGTTTTGAAATGTGTATTAGAACGGTTTTGAAACTGTGAATCCTTGTTTCAAAATGAGTTTCGAAACGACTTAAGAACATCAAGACACCGTATCGAAACGACCTCAAACGTTTCAAAACGGCACTCAAGTCAGATTTAAAAAATATGACCGTTGAAGTTTTTAACTGATTTTAACTGATTTTATACTGATTGTTAAGGCGTATCGAAACACCTTCAGTCCATTTCGATATGAGCTTTGACAGTAGCTAAAATGTTTCGAAATGTGTTTCGAAATGACTCTTAGCGTATCGAAACAATCTTAACCGTTTCGATACGGGCTCTTTAATGCACCCCAACGACTCTTTCTATTTTGGTCTGTTTCGAAACATGATCGGGCGTTTCGAAATGGTTGGTTGCATACTGCATTTATGGAGGGAAGATAACATCCCCAACGGCTCTATTGATGAATGCAACAACCACAACGGCTAGAATTTAATGAGAAGGTATAAAAGGGACCTCTAAAAGCTTCAACAATAACTATTGATCCAAAAGCAAACATCCAAACATCAAATCCAAGCATTTGTGCCTAAATCTCATTATTGTCTTGTTACCCCAATTGTAATTTTCATTCTTATCCTTTCAATTGGGTTGAGTGCTAGTAATTGGGCTACTTTGTGTATTGAGAGATACTTGTTTTAGCCAACAACTTCTTTGGTATTCTTGTGTGAGGATTGGGTCAAATTTTGGGTACAAAATTTGACTGATATTGTAACGGTTACCTCCTTAGCCTAGAAAAGGGGAAGAGCAATTAGTGGAATTGTTGAAAATCCTTAGTGAAGCTAAGGTAGTGGATGTAGAGTTCGATTGGAACTTTAACCACTCTAAATTCCCTTAAACATATGAACCATGTTGTATTTATCTCATGCATAGAGCCTAAGAATATAAAAGAAGCATTAAAAGATGATTTTTGGATTATGGCTATGCAAGAAGAGTTAAATAAATTTGAGAGAAGTAATGTTTGGACATTAGTTGACTGATATTCTCTTAAACATATGAACCATGTTGTATTTATCTCATGCATAGAGCCTAAGAATATAAAAGAAGCATTAAAAGATGATTTTTGGATTATGGCTATGCAAGAAGAGTTAAATAAATTTGAGAGAAGTAATGTTTGGACATTAGTTGAGAGGCCTAGTAATCAATCTACTATAGGAACTAAATGGGTCTTTAGGAACAAACTAGATGAGGATGGTAACATTGTAAGAAATAAAGCTAGATTAGTAGCACAAGGTTACACTCAAGAAGAGGGAATTGATTTTGATGAAACCTATGCTCCCGTAGCTAGAATGGAAGCCATTAGGATGTTGCTTGCATATGCATGTTATCATGATTTCAAGTTTTTTCAAATGAATGTTTAAAGCGCATTTTTAAATGGTTTTATAAATGAGAAAGTGTATGTGGAACAACCACCGGGTTTTGAAGACTCAAAATTTCCAAATCATGTTTTCAAACTTACTAAAGCTTTTTATAGTTTAAAACAAGCTCCTCGAGCTTGGTATGAAAGACTTTCAAATTTTTTAATTGAAAAAGGTAAGGTGGACACTACACTTTTCATAAAAAGGTATAAAAATGACATCTTAGTAGTACAAATTTATGTTGATGATATTATTTTTGGATCTACTAATGAATGCCATTGCAAAGAGTTTGCTAAGGTAATGCAAGGTGAATTCGAGATGAGCATGATGGGGGAGCTCTCATTCTTTTTGGGACTACAAATCAAGAAAAGGAAGGATGGCACCTTCATCAATCAAGCAAAGTACATCAAGGATATGCTCAAGAAGTTTGGCTTGGAGAATGAAAAGCCTCAAGCCACACCTATGAGCTCATCTACAAAGCTTGACAAAGATGAATGAGGTAAGTGTGTTGACTCTAAGCTTTACCGTTCTATGATTGGATCATTGCTTTACCTTACCGCAAGTAGATCATATATCTTGTTTAGTGTTTGCTTGTGTGCTAGGTTTCAAGCTAGTCCTAGAGAGTCTCACCTTATAGCCGTTAAGAGAATCTTTAGGTAACTTAGAGATACTCCTTGTTTAGGTCTTTGGTACCCTAGAGACTCCACCTTCAACCTTCATGCTTATTCGGATGCGGATTATGGTGGGTGTAAAATCGATAGAAAGAGTACTTCAGGAACTTGTCAATTCTTAGGTAGTATGCTAATATCTTGGTTCTCTAAGAAACAAAATAGTGTAGCCTTATCTACCACCGAAGCCGAGTACATATCCTTAGGGAGTTGTTGTGCCCAAGTCCTTTGGATGAAGCAACAACTCTTAGATAATGGTATTAAAGTTGAAACCATACCCCTTAAGTGTGATAACACTAGTGCCATATGTTTGACAAAAAATCTCATCCAACATTCTAGAACCAAACGTATAGAAATAAGGCATCATTTCATTAGAGATCATGTCCTTAAGGAAGATGTTGTTATAGAGTATGTTGACACCTTAAACCAACTAGCGGACATCTTTACAAAGCCTTTAGATAAAGAGTGTTTTTGGTCCCTTAGGAGAGAGTTAGGTCTAACTAGCCTATCTTGACCTTTTTGGACCCTTTTTGTGCTTAAATTGCTTGATCTCTTGAAAATGCCATGTTTATGTGTTTTTACTCCTAATTTCATCCATGCTTATAGTTAGGGAGAGTATGTTTTTTTTGCACATGTTATTCCTGCTCAATCATGTCATTCATGCAAATTAGGACTTCATAAGATTCATTTTTCTGCAATTTTAGAGCATCATCTGCATTTCCAGGCCCAGGTGTATCAAAACGGGTCAAACTGTTTTGATACGGGTGCCTTAAAATCCATCTGAGAGAAGGGTGTTTCGAAACGCCTTCAAAGGGTTTCGAAACGTTTTTGCTACTACCAAGGGGTGTATCGAAACGTGTTTCGATACGAGTCAGCGTGGGATTTGATACGGTCAAAGCCGTATCGAAACGGTTAGCTGGACTTGAAACGTTAGTCAACGTTCGGTGCCCGCGTTTCGGAACGGTCGAAACCTGTTCCAAAACGAGTTTGCGGACAACTTTAAAGGAGCTTTAAAAGTTAAACTTTCACTTTAATTAAAACTCCCTCAAACCCTAAAAACCCTAAATCGATTTTTCCCTATAAAAACCCTCTTAACCTCATTTTTTTCACCAAATCTTGAGGGCTTTTACACTTAAACACAAGTCTAAGCAAGCATCAACAATTTTGTGCAAGGTTTTCCATCTATTCATCCAAAATCCCAATCTATGGTATATTTTCAACTTTTTCTTTTTCCTTCAATTTTTATTCGAATCATAGGTTAGAAAATTTTAATTTTGTATAGATTATGTGTTTTGCTAGTTGGGTTTTTCAAATCTTGTAAAAAAATTTCAAAATCTTAAAATTTTTTATTCGAATATATTATTTTTCATCCGTATTTTTTACTGTTTCTTTTAAATTGTTTTTCTCTCTAAAAAAAATTGTTGTATGTTTGTTCCTAAAATTTGTTTTTAAACCTAAGTGGGATTTGTCATTGGATTGAATTAAGGAATTTCATGCATACACTTCAATTTTGTTTAAATTGCTTGCTTTATGCTTTTAGGATTTCTCAATGGAGACCGTTAACAAAAAGCGTAAGGCGGGTCAAGCAAGTGATTCCGGTATCCGTCCTAATCTCACCCACCTGTTTCTCAAAAGTCTTCGGACTCAAGAGATGAGGGATCGTTTCACTTACGTCAAGGAGCTTGCCGTTCGTTGTGAGCATGTTGTTGACATCTCATTCCTTGACTCTGAGCACTTTCACTTCCGTTATCTCCACCGTTTACAAGAATGGGGCTTCCTTAGTTTCTTGAGTATCCCGGATATTTGCTACAAGCACATGGTTCTTATATTCTACTCGAATGCCCAACTAATTAACAGTGAAGACAACTCCGAAGTTGTTCGCATTGAGTCTCTTATCTTGGGGAAGAATATTGTCATTGACATCCCTTATTTAGAGGCTACCTTTGGTCTTAAGAACGAAGGAATCGAGGATGAGACTCATTTTGGTTCTAACACCGGTTCAATGCTTGCCTTGGATGCTCACGATAGGTTCCTCCACTCGATGATCTCGTGGTTTATTCGCCCCTCCGGAGGTAAATTCTCTCACGTTCGTCAAGTAGATTATTTTTGGCTTGAATGTTTTCGTCGTGGAGAGCGCCCAAATCTTGTCAAGATCATGTTCGCCGAGATGGTGAATAATGTCAAGCTCCGCGAAACTGATGCGTTCAAGTCCTTCATTTATAGGACTGTTTTGAGTCATATCTTTGGCGTGCTTAAACTTGATTGCACTTATGATTCTCCGGAACCCCGCAAGCAAAAACTTGGTGAATCTTCTCTCCGCAAGTCCGGATTTCGTTACATCAACAATGGCCAATGGGAACGAGTTGATAGGGAAGCACCTCCACCTCAAGTTGAACCTCAACCACAAGCTCTGGTTGCCAACAATGAAGCTCTCATGGGTTTTCTCACCGAGCGATTCAACACAATGGAGGCGGGTCTTGGTACTATAAATACTCGCTTGCAATCCATGGAGAATTGACTCACATCCCTTGAGAATTAACATCAATCTATGGACATGTCATTCTCCACTTTTTATGGTGATGATTCCTTGGATGGTGATGGCGACGACGACGAGGCTTAGGATTCTCATGTCATATCATATTAGCTTTTCATATTAGGATTAAGTTTGCATCTTTATTTCCTTTATGTTTTATGAACCTATGCTTTGATTGCCTTGTTGGTACTATAAATTTTCGTCGCTCTCAAGCTAGGAACGGTGATGATTCCTTGGATGGTGATGGCGACGACGACGAGGCTTAGGATTCTCATGTCATATCATATTAGCTTTCCATATTAGGATTAAGTTTGCATCTTTATTTCCTTTATGTTTTATGAACCTATGCTTTGATTGCCTTGTTGGGATTAAGCTTTGAACTTTAATGTTTAAGATTTATGTTTTGGATATTTGAATTCTATGAATTTATATTATGTTGCTTATTGCTTTTAACCTTGTTTCTTCTCTTTGAGCCTTGTTTATTATTTTTGATCTAACAAAAAGGGGGAGAAGTAATCTAAGAGCCAAAATTCTTTTTAAGTGTTTTAAATGTTTTTGAGTTTTAAAAAAAAACTTGGATTTAAATCTTTTTAAAACTTTAAAACCTATCTTATATTGAGGGGGACTTAGAATGTATTCAAAATTTTCAAAACTCTTAAAAATTCTAACTTTGGTTTTGTTATATCAAAAAAAGGGGAGATTGTGAAACCAATAAATTGATTTTGATATAACTAAAGAATTTAAGGACTAAATTGAAAATGAGAAAACGAATTTTTAAGTCCTCAAACCTCTCTAAATGTTTAAAGGAAAATGCCTAAGTTAAAAACTTATTTTATCAAAAATTTTCTAAGTGTTCTTGAAGCCAAAACAGTGAATTTCGAGTCACCGTTTCGGAACAGCCTTAGGCGTTCCGGAACACTTTTGAAACTGTGAACATGTGTTTCGAAACGTGTGTCGGAACGGTTTTGAAACTGCGAATCCTTGTTTCGAAACGGCTTCAGAACATCGAGACACTGTATCGAAACGACCTCAAACGTTTCGAAACGGCACTCAAGTCAGATTTAAAAAATATGACTGTAGAAGTTTTTAACTGATTTTGTACTGATCGTTAAGGCGTATCGAAACACCTTCAGTTCGTTTCGATACGAGCTTTGACAGTAGCAAATATGTTTCGAAACGGCTCTTAGCGTATCGAAACAATCTTAACCGTTTCGATACGGGCTCTTTAATGCACCCCAACGACTCTTTCTATTTTGGTCTGTTTCGAAACAGGATCGGGCGTTTCGAAACGGTTGGTTGCAGACTGCATTTATGCAGGGAAGATAACATCCCCAACGGCTCTATTGATGAATGCAACAACCACAACGGCTAGAATTCAATGAGAAGGTATAAAAGAGGCCTCTAAAAGCTTTAGCAATAACTATTGATCCAAAAGCAAACATCCAAGCATTTGTGCCTAAATCCCATTATTGTCTTGTAACCCCAATTGTAATTTTCATTCTTATCCTTTCAATTGGGTTGAGTTCTTGTAATTGGGCTACTTTGTGTATTGAGAGATACTTGTTTTAGCCAACAACTTCTTTGTTATTCTTGTGTGAGGATTGGGTCAAATTTTGGGTAGAAAATTTGACCGATATTGTAACAGTTACCTCCTTAGCCTAGAAAAGGGGAAGATCAATTAGTGGAATTGTTGAAAATCCTTAGTGAAGCTAAGGTAGTGGATGTAGAGTTCAATTGGAACTTGAACCACTCTAAATTCCCTTGTCTACCATTTTTATTTGTCAATTCCACTCCAAAAAGTTTAGAAACCCAATTCACCCCCTCTTGGTTTATTTCGATCATTCGATCCACTCAACAATAAGTTAGAGTGTGCTATGACCTTACTTGCTGATGAAACTTTGAATTGGTGGGAAACTACAGTCCTCACTGCTCCCGAATATTCTGTCACTTGGGAATTCTTTTTGAAAGAATTCCGGAAGAAGTACATGAGTGAGCAATATCTGGCTGAAAGAAGAAGACGTTTCTTGCACTTGAAATAAGGTGGAAAACCTATAGAAGAATATGTTAGTGACTTCTACAAATACTGCAAATATGGATTTGAATACATTAAGAAGGAGGAGGACAAATGCATAATGTTCATTGAGGGGTTGAATGATGAGTTGAGCCTGATGTTTACGACCCTCGGAATAACCAACTTCCAAGACTTGGTGAACCGAGTGATTGCTACAGAGTCTAGAATGGAGGCTGCTGATAAAAGAAGAGAGAGCTATACAAGGAAGAACAAAAGACCCCGAAGTGATAACAAACCTCAATGGCATTATAAGAAGTTGAAAAGTCAAGAAGGAAACTTCCCAAGCTATGTTGCTTCTCTGAGGGGTAACTTCATTCCTAAGCCCTAAACAATTATTAAATCCTCAGCACCTACAATCTCAATCAACAGCTCAGGAAATTCAGGCAGAGATCCTCAATCTCGAAATTGTAATGTTTGCCAGAACTATCATTCGGGCCAGTGTAGAAAATAGTCGAATGCTTGCTTTCGTTGTGGAAGCTTGGAATATTTTGTTCGAGATTGTCCTCAAAGCAAGGCCAAGCCTTCCATTCTTGTGGCATCAAACTCCAATCCAAATCCACCTCATAGAGGCAAAGGGTTGAACCAAGCACAGTTAGGAAACTCGGGGAAAACTCGAGGCCAAGCTCCTGCCATTACTCATCAAGAGTCTCGAGCCCCTGCTCGAATGTACCACATCCAGAGTTGGGATGAAAAAGAGGCACCTGATGTATTAACATGTACCGTTGAATTAAATGAAAATTTATTTGCATGCTCTGTTTGATACGAGATCTACCTATTCATTTATTTTTTTCCCTTGCTTGAAAAGCTTAAGTTGAACTCTGAAACTGTGGATCAAGGGCTTGTAGTTTCGAATCCTATAGGGGGAAGTATGGCTCTAAATCGTATTTATAGATATTTTCCTTTATTCGTCCAAAATATTCCATTCCCTTTTGATATATACGTGCTACCCTTTTGTTAATTTGATTTAATTCTAGGAATAGACTGGTTAGGAAAACACCAGGCATGGGTAGATTGTCAAAATATGAGACTTTTCCTTCATGGTTTAGGTAAAGAATCCATCCTTTTGATCAATAAGAAACACACCTCTATTTTTGCTGCTATGATTAAAAGTGATGAATTCGATTTTGGTCTACAATCTATTCCAACTGTGTGAATTTTTCGATGTCTTTCTTGAGGAACTCCCGGGATTGCCTCCAACTCGAGAAGTGGAATTCAAGATCGAGACTCAACATGGAATCAATCCTATATCCATCACTCCTTACATAATGGCTCCATTAGAATTGAAAGAGCTTTAGAAGCAGTTACAAGAACTGTAAGACAAGGGGTTCATTCGACCAAGCTCGTCTCCTTGGGAGCCCCCGTGCTCTTTGTCAAAAAGAAAGATGGATCGATGAGATTGTGTATAGATTACCGATAACTTAATCAAGTCACAGTTAAGAACAAGTACCCATTTCCAAGAATTGAAGACTTGTTTGATCAATTGAAGGGTGCTTCATTCTTTTCCAAGATCGACCTTAGATTAGGATACTACCAGATAAAAGTTAAGGAATCAGACTTACCTAAAACTGCTTTTAGGACTCGATATGGTCACTATGAGTTCCCGGTGATGCCGTTTGGTCTAACAAACACCCCTGCTGCATTTACAGAGGATCTTATGAACTGAGTCTTCAAACCCTACCTAGATAAGTTTGTTGTGGTCTTCATCAATGATATTCTTATCTACTCGAAGGATGAATCCGAACACTCAAAACACCTTAAGATAGTGCTACAAATTGTTAGAGAACATCAACTCTTTGCCAAATTCGATAATGTGAGTTTTGGTTTTTTGAGGTATCCTTTCTAGGACATGTAATTTTAGCTGTAGGAATCAAGGTTGACCCGAAATAGATTCAATGTGTGCTTGAATGGAGACCACCAAGGAATGTTAGTGAAGTTCGAAGCTTCCTTGGCTTGGTCGGCTATCACCGAAGATTTGTTAAGGGATTTTCAATCCTGGCGACACCCTTAACAAAACTTCTCCGTAAGGACGTGCCATTCATTTGGTCTGAAGACAACAAAGAAGCTTTGACTACTTGAAAGAAGTACTTACTCGAGCTCCAGTGTTAGCTCAGCCTGAATCAGGAAAGAAATTTACGGTGTTTAGTGATGCCTCTCACTTGGGATTGGGGTGTGTCTTGATGCAAGGAGAGAAAGTGGTAGCATACGCTTCCCTACAATTAAAACCCCATGAATTGAATTATCCAACTCACAATATGGAACTTGCTGATGTGATATTTGCCTTGAAAATATGGAGACACTACCTATATGGAGAAAAATGATATCTTTATACGGATCACAAAAGCTTGAAATACCTCTTGACTAAAAAAGAGCTCAATCTCAGGTAGAGACGTTGGATTGAACTACTCAAAGACTATGATCTAATCACAAATTACCACCCAGGAAAGGCAAATGTTATGGGTGATGCACTCAGTCGTCAACATTCTTGTGGTAAGTATTCGAATAAACCAAAAATTCCCCTTTTTCCTACTCAAAATCTATGCTATCTTTATCTAAAATTCACCTTACAAACTGTTGTAACATCACCCTCCATCAATGCATATCTTCGAATAAGCAAAAAACAAGGGTTCTTGGCTTCGACTAAAATCCAATCAGACGTGATATCTGAAATTAGAATGATACAACAATATGATCGTGAATTACAAGAAATTGTACTCAAACTTGAAAGAAATGCCAAATCAGATTTTGTTTTAAAAGATGATGGATTGCTCTATTTTTGAAATAGAGTATGTGTTCTCAATGATGAAAATTTGAGAAGAGAAATTTTACAAGAAGCTCACAGTAGTCCATTCTCAATTCATCCTGGATCAGTGAAGATGTACAAAGATTTAAAGGATCTCTACTGGTGGCCCGAGATGAAATCTGATATCACAGACTTTGTGTCCAAACGTCTGGTTTGTCAGAAGGTTAAAGCAGAACTTCAAGTCCCTTCAGGATTATTACAACCTATCAAAATTCCACAATGGAAATTGGAGAAAATAATAATGGGTTTTGTTAAAGGCTTTCCCTTATCACCGAAGAAGAACGATGCAACATGGGTGATCGTGGATATGTTTTCGATGTCAGCTCATTTCCTTCCTGTTCGAATGACCATGAGCCTAGAACAATTGGCAGAACTTTACATCCGGGAGATAATAAGACTGAATGGTATTCCTACTTCTATAATCTCCGATCGAGACTCTAGATTTACTTCTAGATTTTGGAAATCTCTATATAAAGCTCTTGGAACCAAGACAAACCTCAGCATTGCTTTCCATCCTCAAACAGATGGCCAGTCAGAAAGAAATATTCAAGTCTTAGAAGACATGCTCCGAGCTTGTATACTTTACTTTAGGAAGAACTGGGAAAAATATTTACCATTAGCTGAGTTCTCATATAGCAATATCTACCAATCATCTAGTTGAATGGCTCCCTTCGAAGCTCTGTATTGAAGGAAATGCAGGACACCTTTGTGTTTATCGGAGTTGGGGGAAAACAAAGCTTTGGGACCTCAATTACTTCGAGAAACAGAAGAGCAAGTGCAAATCATCTAAAATCGATTGAAAGAAGCCTTCGATCAATAAAAAGCTTATGCAGATCGTAAAAGAAGGGATATTCAGCATAATATGGAAGATAGAGTGTTTCTTAAAGTATCTCCATGGAAGAAGGTGTTCATATTTGGGAAGAGAGGGAAACTCAGTCCTCGTTTTATAGGACCTTTCGAAATGATTGAAAGGATTGGCCCTGTTGCTTATCGGTTAGCACTCCCTGAAGAGTTCAACAAAATACACAATTTATTCCACGTATCAATGTTGCGTAGCTATCGATCTGATCCTTCTCATATTCTTGAGCCAAACAAAGTTGAATTGAGTCAGGATTTATTCTATGAAGAAGAACCAATCCAAATTCTTGATCATGAAGATAGAAGACTTCGAAACAAAACAATCTCTCTTGTCAAAGTCTTGTGGAAGAATCATGGAATTAAGGGAGCTACGTGGGAGCCTGAATCTACCATGAGATAACAATACCCACATCTATTCTCTACAGGTAATTTGAGGACGAATTTCTTTAAGGGGGAGGGATTGTAGCACCCTAAATTGAGACTTAAGGATGTGACTTAATGTGAATTATAAGGAAGATAATTGAGGAGGTTATAAAATTTTGGTCATGATTAGACCGAACTGATAGTGTGAGAAAATAAAAGGGGCTAATTTATAAGTGACCATATTGCTTAACATTCAAAATTTTGAGATTCCATGATAAATTATGTTTAACTTATGGTTTTGTGAAGTGGCTTAGTAGATTGTAGGCACGTGTACTTCTTTATGATTAACAAACACAAAAAGATTATCATCCTCTCCATTCTCTCTTCACCGAACTTAGAACTTGAGTTAGAAAGAGAGATTGTTCAAGGGTAGTCTTGCTTGGAGAATGTCATTTTTTTGCTTGGCGTAGGAGTTGCATGTCTATGAATGTAAGTTTATGTTGTTAAATTTTGTATTTGAATGTGATTGTTGAAGTTATGAAATTGGAACCAATTCTTGCTTGATAGAATTGCGTGTTTAATTTAATGAGTTGGTTGACATAAGTTCAGTTCATGAAAGGAAACCTTATAGAAGTATGTCTGATTTGTAATTTTAGGATACTTAGTGATAGTATAAGATATAATTGAGAAATTTAGGAACTATCTCAATCGTTATCACTTTGGAATGAACCGGTATTTAGAAAATTGGTAATCCATGGACGAAGTAGGATTAGAATTGATGATGCTAAATTGGATTCATTAGAGCAATATGCAATGCTGGAAAATTCTGGAAATTATAGGAAATGAAATCGTATGAATTGAATTGAGTTTTAAAAAATAATTAAAAAGTTGTCTTGTTCGATTATAGTGGGAAAAAAACTGTTTCGGTATTTTGGTGTGAATATATATGGTTAAACACTGAATTGGTTCTTGGAAATTAAGTTAATAAGATGATAACTCCATTGTGAAATTATAAGGAAATAAGAAAGTGGTTTAGAATGAGTTCCAAGGGCCATTTAAGTGGATTAGATTGAGCAAATTGTTGTAGAACTGTTTATATTATTTGAATCAAGTAAAATGCTTGTTTTAGCCCATCTTTTGGTAATTGCTATTGTAATGCTTGATAATGGAAATTTTGGTAACTTGTGATTGTAAACTGGATGGAGAAAGCGATTAAAAGACAAATGAATATAGGAAAGATTATTGGACAGTTCTGAAACATTGATAACATTAGATGACTATTTTGTTTAGTTGTGTTATGTGTATATTAGAAATTATTAAACTAAGTTATTGAATATTATGATGGAAGATTTCGAGTAGGCATTGAATAAATTCAAGCTTACAAGGCTTGTTAAGGTAGGAAGATTGATAGTTAAAAATATTAAGTGTATATGAAGTGATTCTAATGTATAATTTAACTCTTATTATAATAGACAAGAAGGAGTTAGATCAAGGGGAAGAACGCCATAAAGGACTTGTGATTCACGATCAAGACTAGCTCGGAATAACTGTGAGTGTAAAATGTTATCAATTTAGCATAGATTGTACATTAATTCAATTAAATAATTGTTTCCTTAGGCTTAATGCCTATGCGTGCTTCAACTTGCTATTTCTTGGTAAGGTGAGCCTATTTCGGTAAGTAGGGATGGTGGTTTAGCACATAGTTAAACATGAAAATAACTTGGTTGTCCTGAATGCCTCTTGTGATATATTGAGTTGTGACTTTCTGTAGATGTCATAAAAGATTTAACTGAATCATTGAAAATCTTATAATGATCCTCGATTAGTTGTAAATCTAGCTAGATTGGCATGCCAATAGGAATTTCTAAGCTCAGTCTGATTCGAACTAAGGTTTGAATGGTACTAAGGTACCTCTGCAATGACTTGAAATGACTAAGAAAGTTCGATGGTACTTGATTGCCATCGCCTGATAATGTATTGATTGGATGTTCATTTGACTAACTCCAAATGGTTGGTTGTTAGTATATGGAACTTATTCGGAAGCCTGATAGTTACTTGAAGATAGTTTAAGCTTAGTATAAGCTTCTTGATGATCGAATTGTGAGCATACACCCAAAATTGATGAATGCTAATGATTCTGGACTAGTCTCGATAAGGATCTTAAATAAGATTGGCAAGTTGAATAATGTACTTAATAGCTAAGCTATTTACACTCTTAAATTGGTTGAATTGCGAGACTATCTATCTAATTGCTCACTCTGTTATCCTTACAAGTGTAGCCGATTGTTGATCAAGCTTGGGGAGCCAGGACAAGGCCACTAAAAACTCAATGTACGTTTTGCTTTGTTTTGAATTGTAGGTTAATGATCATTGACTTATGGGTGTTGTAAATATTAAGTAAATAGGGATTTGTATGTCCTCTATTTTGATTGACGACATTTAATGGTTTGATGCATGCTAATGGTTGATTCTACTCTAGTTGTCTTGTGTTGTAGTTTCAAATGGCCTAAATGATATTGGAAGCTTGATTACAATTTTCTTGTTGATAGTGTTACATGGATTCTTGTTGAGTACATTAAGACAATGTATGTTAAAACTTTCTTGTAGCTACAAGGCTGAATTAGGCCCGTATGCTTAGCTCAATAAAGTTTACAAACTTGGAAATACTATATGACTAGAAAGAAATTATGTTAAATTATATATACTTGCTAGGAAAGCCTTAGATAAGAGTAATTATTAAACTGTCCTAAAATGCTTAGATTACCTTACTTTAGTGGCAATGGTAATTATAATCTAACATGGCCTTAACCATTCAAAACATACACTTCTTAGGACAAACATCTTAACTAAAATTGGCTTTCAAAATGAGTACACATTTTGGTAGCATTAATTCGTATGAGAAAGTACTTATGCCTTGAGGACCAATGGTTGAAATATCTTTTTTTTCAATGGACTGTATCGATTGTTTGAATCTAAAACATTCAAGCTAGTTTATGGTTATTATTGTAGTTAAGACCGACATTTTTGTTGTGTGTATGCATTTTTATATTTATTTCATGATTAGAAATCCATATCTTTTTGTGACTATATCATCTAGTCATGTGATTACTTGTTCACTTTAGGATTGTAGCTTGTATCCTAACTTTATTCGAAAACTAGCTTGTTTGTCAAGCTAGTTTGTTTTTCACTAGATAGACTTTATCTTTTAGTCTGGGGTATGGGGTATTACATATATATTATGTTACAACAGATTTAGTACGGCAGTCTTTCACGCAATTCACCTAAAGGACATGTGTCCTTATCACAACAACCTATAAAAGCATATTTTTGTAAAAGAGATAAATACACGAAGTTGAATTATTTATTCTATATCATCTTTAACCCTTTGAAGGTCCTCCCATGGCCACTTAAGCTTATATTCTGGAGAATTGAGGCGAGACAAGGCAGAATCATTTGTGGAAACAAAGATCAATGTGCCGGAACAAGGGGAAATGTGTAGATTCTTCTTGAATCTCACTAGGAATAGATGTTTCATTGAAGTTTATATATATTTTTGTATGGATTGACGATGATTTACTCTTTAGCTTGGTTTTGAACTTGATTTATATTTTATTTTAACTTCAGTATATTCTTATTAGCTTTCTTCATATTTTAATTGTTGGATTTGAGCTTTATTTGCATGAGAATGTTTAGCATAATCACTGACATCGAGAGATGCAATGACATTTCAAATTAACAAGCCCTTACAACGAAAGTAAGATGACGATACAAAGAGAGTTGATCCACTTATTCGAGGATGTGTAGTTTTGACAAACAACGAGAGTTGTGGTTAATCTAAATATTTGAGTCATCCATTGAGAGTTGAATGAAAGCCAATAAGCAAGCTTATTATTTTATTTGTCAATTGAATCATCTTATATTGTTGCCTTGTTGCACATGTTAATATGCTGAGTTAAGTCAAGGGGATTCAGATATTTATTTGATATTTCTTCTACTTTTGTTAATTTGTTCTATTTGCTTCCACATTGATAAGTGCCCAAAAGTCCTATGTTTTCACCCTTTTTACATGACAATTACTGCTTAACATACACCCATTCGAGTGGCATTATGGACTTATATGCATGAATTACACTGCCTTTACCTCTAATCCAGATATTTAATTTAATTGATGAAAATGTGTTGTTTTAATGCATGTTTGGTATTTGCGTAGATTTACCCACTGCTAGGGTAGGCGACGCCGAGGGGAAATGAAGAAAAGGAAAGATGGTGTAGAACGAGCTCGTGATAGCTCCAGGTCAAGCAAAGCCAAAGATGACAGCTTCTACTGAAGGAAGCTACATTATTAAGAGGAAGTCTTACAGAGTAGATCCACTGATAGACCCTTTCCGAGGCAGCAGATATCCTCTGCCGATGCAATGCACATACCAACCTACCAAAGGGCAAAGCATGATAGCTGATTTGAAACGCATAAAACGCTGGATTTTTCTACATACTTTGCATGACAATCGGAGCACGAGAAGCCGACGAAAGCATGGAAGGAAGGTTAATGATGGAATTTGGTCAAACTGGATAAATGCATTAAAATTAAAGAGATTCACCTCTTTAATGAAGACAAGTCCAAGTCCAACTTAACTTCCTATCCAAGAAGAACCTTGCCCTACTCCTCTTCCTATTTAAGCAAGGCTTGACGCACACATCAAGGGGAGAAGGGAACCGAGAGTCGAAGAGCTGAGTATTGAGAGCTTGAGATTAGGCTTAGTCGTGTGTTCTCCATGTCCATTATGTTCTAAACTTTCTTAGGGTTAGAATTAGTTTGCTTAGTAGTTGTGAGAAGACAATTGTACTTTGTTTAAGTTTTTAATGCATTTTAGTTCAATGTTTGCTTATTCTTAGCATTGATTTTACTCATTGAGAGATAGAGTATTGTGAGGTTATCTATTTGTCTAATATCGAGATTGTAACACCCTAAATAATTGTTATAAAAAAAAAGAAAAGAAGAGGGGATTTGCAACCAAGGGAACTTGAACTCGTAACCTATGCTTGGTAAATCCAAGCTTTAACCGTCTGAGCTAAGGCAATCCATGGCCTTAATTTACTCCAATTTTTATTTAAGCTATGGTTTAATTGTCTAATCCAATATTAAATAAAAGTGAGACTCCTCACCTACCCGAAACCAATGCACATTCTAGATCTCAAAAAATATCAGGTCACTAGGGGTTTTCAAAGGTCACCCTCAACCCCCTCACCATTCGGTGCTCCGATCTTACCCACCGCCCGTCAGTGACCGACACCGCCTCAACCAGCCAGATCGTCACACAACCCCGAACCCAACGTCGGCTACCACTCGCACATCATCCGTGACGTTCGTCGGGAAAATCAAACAGACGATTAGGCACGAAACCTCAAGCGTCGCACCTCTATCCTCGTCATTTTTGACGCCGTTCATCGTCGATTCGAGTAGCGAACGCTCCATTGCTGTTGTAACCCCCTAAACCCGGCCTAAGAGAAATAGACCGAATTTAGGAAGTTACGTTTGAAAACTTTTCCCTCAAGAAATCTAATTTTGAAAATTATACTTCAATTAAAATAAAATAACATAAATTTAATAATAAATAAAAATATAATATCATAATTATTCTAATATTTATATAAAATCGCTGAATTCATATAACAGTAAATGAATGCTAAAAATAATCCTAAAACATAAATATTCTAAAATTACATCCATGTCCCAAAATAATAAATAGAAATCTGATTAAACTAAAATAGTTTCGAACTAAATAATAAAATAATCGAATAAAATTGAGATCAATCAAGTACCACGTCACCTAAGTTCGAAGATATCTGTAAGAGGAAACAATGGGGGAGTAAGCTAAAGAGCTTAGTGTGTCTCTAAAGTGCAAGAAAACCATAATTATAAAATATAATATTATTTTCTTAAAATCTTTGTTTTTAAAAAATCATAACACAAATATCACATTCACAATGCAATGCACCCAACTACAACCGCCATATAAAGAGGTAGGTTCCCCAGAACCACTGAATACATCATCACCATCCGAAGTGGAACTCAGCCCGAAGGGTGGAACCACTGATCCGATGTGGAATTCAGCCCGAAGGATGAAACCACTGAATTTCCTCCATACAAATCCCAACGATGCTCATACATACATACATGATGATTAAAAATCAAATTTCATAAACAAAGTTTCATAAATTCGATATTCCATAAACATACTTCATAAAACATAGTCCATAAATCATATAACCGTAAATCCGATGTTTTATAAATCATAATTAAAACACGTTTTGAAATTCGTATGCATGTAATATCAACCATACAAGCCATAGTACATATAATAATCACACAAGGTGTAAAACACCAACACATAGAAAAATATATCATATAATTTATTTATAGCACCGGAAGAAAACACACATTATCCGAAGCAAACTCCACATATTGAATGTGGCGTCTCTCATGATCAAAAGTACATGGTCCAGTTGTATCGATGCCTATGAGAATTATTCTATATATAATATAAGGATGAGGATCGGTGAGCAAGGCAGTTAAATTGTAAGTTGAGGCAAAGGCAATGTGAAGGGATTTAAAATGCTACTTCTAAAAAATTAGTAATGAAATCATGGCCTTGGAACATTGAACATCTCACCTAGCATATTCGTGAACAACATGGATGCAATAGTAGAGGGTCCCACTTGACCTTGTTTTGTATAGCAGTGGCGCACGAATTTGATTGACGTAGGGGAAAGTTGCGACATAAGCAAAGAATACAACGGAGGGGCTGCGGTACGAACTGTGGAAACACGAAGGCATCGGTCTAAGGCCTGTCGAAGGTCCAATTACTTTGGGGAGTGATGGATACATATATGGCGATTGGGATCGACAGATGAGGTGCATCAAAGACAACAAAGAACGTATGGTTCACGGTATAAGGAATAAGCTAATATTAGGGATTTGGGAGGCTATCCCTGTGCTGAAGGGGAAAAGAGAGAATTTATACCATAGGAAGATGGGCAATTTGAGACAAAGCCATGAACTTCCTCTAGGTTTCAACTACTAACCCAAAAGTTTAGGAAATTATAAAATAGTTCTCATTCCTTTAAAAAAATACTAATGGATTCGAAATACGATTTTCAACTTTTGATAAAATTTCTCCAAATCCCTAAAAGATATAGTTTCAATTTAAGAACTTAAAATTTAGGGTTTTTGAATTAGGGATTTTGCGAATTTAGGCTTTACAATTTGGGCGTAATTTTTGGGGTGTTACAGTTTTCCCCTGGCTGAGCCGATCAAAACCCAGGTCCTCAATCACCGGCCCGCCACCGTTTTGCACCTTTCTGGAGACACGTTGTTTCAAACCCCCTTTTCCTCTATTTTGGGTAAATGAGGTAAGTTTCTGGCCAATAACATGAGTTCTAGTGAGTTAATAGGTGTGTTTTGGTTAATTTGGGCGTTTTTCGATCTGTTACTGGTCGTTTTGGCCGTGCGTGGTGATCACGTGCCGCCAAGGGTGAATTCCGGCCACCTTGGATGGTGGCTTGTGAACCGAGCGGGCCGAACCGGCCTTGGACCCGGTTTGGTCTTGAACCGGCCCAACCCATTCTGAGCCCAAACTCGAATCGAGCCTAGACCCGTCTGTCCGACCCGTTAACCCGTTGATCGAGTCAAACCTTCCGAGTCAACTCAGTGAGCTAACTTGTCCGAGTCAACTCAATGAGTCAACTCGCTCGAGTTGACTCAGTCGATTCAACCCAATTGACTAGTGACGTCAGTGTTGACTTGACTGCTGACATCAGCTTTGACTATGACCGGTGACGTCAGTGTTGACTTTGACCCAAAAAGTCAAATTTTCCAAAAACTCCTATTTTATGTTTTTTGACATTCGGGGTTTGATTTTGAAGCCCGTTTCGTAAAATTCTGACCCGAGAGCCTCCGAATCTGTCTTCTGGTATAAAAATAGATATGATATCCATTTTCTATAATTCTGTCTTCAGAATATAAACTGAAATCATCTAGGGTACATAATCTGGATATGAATGAGATCTGTAGGCTCAGCGATGGTAAGTCCTTTTGGACCTAAACTCCTATGCCCAATGGGCCTAGAATAAGCCTTTCTGTAAACTCCTACGCCCGACTCGCCTAGGGTAAGTCTTTTTGGATACTATTCTGGGTTTCTGCATATTGGCATATGGTTGGAGGTTAGTTAAGTAAATTAATAAAACTTTCTGACCTCTGCTGAAACATACCCTACTAAATTAATCTATCAATGTTGAACTCTTAGTAAACTTACAATTCATGCTTAATGTACCACTCTGAACACCTTAATTCAACTTCTGAAATATGAATCTCTATTGAATCTCTGGCTTTAGACTCATCTCTTAAGGTTCGGGTGATCAAATAAAAAACAACTATGTTACCTTCTGGTATAATGCTCCACTGAAATATCGAATCGTAATTTGAGCTTATCGTTGCCAAATTCATCATGACGGTGTTAAGCTTACCATATACTTGCTTGTGCTTTTAGCATCTCATGGTAGTCTATATTACTAAGCTTTCCGAAGCTCACATTAATTTTATCATCACAAGTTAGAAGATCGACCATGTCGCAACTGTCAACGTCGGTATGAGAGTTTCTTCTGCTTGCTCGTGGAGTATGGTATCTGTGTAATTAGGGGCATGTATGTCACATTTTGATTTACATTCGATTCCAAAACTTGTATTATCAATTTGTATCGTAGTTTCTATTTTGTAGTCTGAATATTTCCTAGAATTGTATTTTAGTTCAAAATTTGATTTATGATTGTAAATGGTTGAACAATTTATTTATTTGAATCTTTAACGCGGGTCGCTCCGGAGGCCCTAATGTGACTTCCTAGGATCCGTATTAACGCATAGAGGGGTCTAGGAGGTTACATTTAGTGGTATTAGAGCTTAGAGTTGTGTAATTCTGTGTAGATCGGCCGATCGCCTGTCATAGGGTGTCTGGTATATGCATGCCCCTAGATCTTAACCATACTCCATCAAGTCGGGACTCTGATGTCGAATCATTTATTGTTATAAGTGCATTTAATCGTTTGGTCCGTCATGGCTCAATCTGTGCTTGCAAAGGATGTTGGTCACGTTCGTCTATGATTTGGATTAGCGTGTTGAATTTGAATTTGGATAAAGAACCTGAGATGCTTAATTCATGTGAAATTGAAGATCTTATTCAGATAATGAATAAATGATTGGTTATGTTAAGTAACCGATATAAGATTACATATAAGGCTATTTAGTTGTAATGATTATGGTTAAGAATATTCTGATAGAAATTTGATAAAATTAATATGAAAATAAAAGAAAGGTATCCGTGAACGTGGCAAAAGTGTAAATTTTGTGGTGACCCCGTTATATAAGAAGGAAACAGTTGCCTGAATATTACACTGAAGGTAAGTGATATATGTTTAAAACTTTGTTTATGTTTGATCAGTTTGAAGAAAGACATTTTGGGGAAAGTGGCATAGTGTATCGTCATTTGTATCTTACTATCTGAAATCTGATGTTGACATCTTAATTTTGGAAAGCCCTATTGGAGGCCTTGAGTACTTATCTGAACTGCAGTTACAATTAATCATCCGTAAATTGATGGTCAACCTAGTAGAGTAATTCACATTCTAGAGGGGATACCTTGAGGTCGTATGATTGACTTATACGGTAGTCGAGGAGATTTCCTACTCTCGATCGAGTCTTCTTATAATAATAGTTCTAGGACAAGTATTCATGGCCCTGTATGAGGCTTTGGATGGTTACAAATATCGTATTCTGATCGGCTTTTCTAAGATCCATGATTAGATGACTTTGGGTCTAAATATAGTCCGAGTGGCTGATGACACTACCAGATTGATCCACGATAGTCCGATAGTCCCGATAAACAAGGGTACTCTGATGGATAAGTTTCAATACAAGAATGGATGAAAGAGCAGTTATGTAATTCTTCGACTCTGGTAAATTTCGAGGACGAAATTTCTTTTAGGGGTGGAGAGTTGTAACACCCTCAATAATGGTTATAAAAAAAGAAATGAAAAAGGGATTAGCAACCAAGGGAACTTGAACCCATAACCTATGCTTGGTAAACCCAAGCTTTAACCGTCTGAGCTAAGGCAGTCCATGGCCTTAGTTTACTCCAGTTTTTATTTAAGCTATGGTTTAATTGTCTAATCCAATAATAAATAAAAGTGAGACTCCTCATGTAACATCCGCATTTCCGTCCTAGAATTTATAGCCGTAGAATTTAATTATTTTATTTATTCTTAGAAGCAATTGAGCTTGCGAATTTGTGAATTATGCAATTTGGTCCCTAAAGTCCTTAATTGGGCAATTAGTGCACCAATTCGGATTAGAAAGGAAATTAGAATCGAATTAATTAGTCTAGCCGATCGGTAAACTAATGAAATCGAATTAGTGATGTCTAGATCTAACGTGTGGAATTAAAAGGATACGAAAGAAATTAAATAACATTGTACTCCTTAAAAATTGGATGAAATCGATAAAATTTAATAAAGCTTGTAACAAAGCAATTTAGGGATTAAATTAAAAGACTCTTAAATAGTAAAAATTGCATGTAGAAGATAATTTATCCTTTGGGCTGCCCTTAGTAAATTAAGAATAAATGAATAAGTAAAAAGGGCTTAAAGGTAAATTTAAAAGCCATCAAATCAACCATATGATGAAAGCTTGTCATCTTTTCCCATTTTTGCTCTTCTTTGCCGTGAAGAAAGGGAAATATGGGGGAAGAGAGAAGCTCAATAGTCAGCCATGTTTGAGAGCAAAAATGTGTGAAATTTTCGGTTGCATGAAGGAAGATTAAGCTAGGATATTGAAGAGAGTAGCTAATGTTGTCAAGAGATTAAAGAAAGTAAGTCTCCTACTTGTAGTTTTCGGTTGAGTTAAAAATCATGCATGCAAACCTAAGATTTATATGAACATGAAGACACATGAGTTTTGAATGAAATAACAAGATAAAATATGGAAAAAATGTGAAAACTATTCAAGAACACATGAATAGAGTAAAAAGGGGACTGTTTTGAAAGAAATATAAAATCTTGAGCTTTTGGAAAGTTTGCTAAGAATCAAAATCTGAAAAATGTTTACTAGGAGAAATTTGTTAAGGGATGAATATTTGGTTATGAAAGTTTAATGGTTGCTGGAAAAATGAAGTAGAAAGATGGTATGTTGATTAGAACTAAAGATAGTCATGAAATCGAAAATTGAGAAGATTGGGGACTGATTTGAAAAAATCGGTATTTTACATGCCTAAATGTTGAAATTGGAAACTTACATGGACTGTAAAAATACCCTTGAAAAGTATAATAAGTCATGCTACGAAAGAAATTTAGACTTAAGTATGTAATTAAGTATATGTTCAAGCTAAAGTGTTAATTAAGAAATCTGTCCAGTGATGCTCAATGTAAAAGCAGTAACTTTGGAAATTCACCAAAAATCAAATATAAGGTATTTGAAGCTAAAACTTATACTGTATAAACTTTAGTATGTCTAGAATCATTGAGAGAAAACGGAACTAAATTTCAGTATGTAATTTGGAAGATACGAATTTTTAAAGTCGGGCAGTGCATGCTGTCCAGAATTGCCGAATTGAGTATAAATAAGTAATAAACTGTATTAATCCAAATAAGATAAAAATATGAGATTAATGTGACTGAAACATTGGGTTTAATACCTTTCCAACGGTATATGATATGTTAATTTTGGATAAGTAATTAAAAAGTTATGATTAAAACGATAACTAGTCCTCGAACTAGCTTAATGAAAAGTCAGAATTGAAATTAGGAGTTCATGCTTGAATTGTGAAGTAGTTATGGTTGAATTGCTTCCTAATATAGTGTATTTGTTTAATGTTGAGAGTTAAGATCGTAATAGCGAAGAAACTTCGGAGGAAGCTAGGATCGATCGTTCGAAAGGAAGAAGCAAAGGCATCTCAATTCGAGATCAAGCATAAGGATAGTGAGTGTAATTTTGCCTTAGGGTTGGGACTAGTGTCCGAACAACTTTAAATTCTCTGTAATTTATATTTTATATGCATGAAATTGGACTAAATGCTATCCGATAATATGTTTAGTAAGGGAAGAAGTTATAAAGGAATTTGAATGCATGATTGCAATTTGTGATACATGTTTGATCGAATGCGATATGTGGACTATTTTACATGATGCTAAATGCCATGAATTCTATGTTGATTTGGATTTTGATGATTGATTAAGTATGTACAAATGTGGACTGCCCATGTAAATGATTGTATGGTAGAAAAGCATGAAATGAATTTTTGATCGTAATTGCTATGATGATTATGTGGACTGCCCTATGACATGAATATGCTATGCTTGAAAATGCATATGTTATGTATGAATGATGTTGCTGCCATGTTATGAGCGAATGAGCATATAATGTGAATTCTGAAAAATACACATGAAATGAATTAATGGACTAATCACTTAACAAGATTCCGCCCTTGGTCGTTTGGACGTTCTAGATAAGAACGACATGCCTAGAGTCTGAGCTCACCCTCCGATATTGCTTTGTGCAATCTTTGATAGTACTTTGTGTACTCTTGATAAGATGTGTGATCTTGATTGCTGTTCGAGACACACGATGCTATGGGCATCCCCTTTGATATTGCTTTGTGCAATTTATGACGTTGCCGCGGGCAACACAACTCCGATATGCGTTACATGTTATCCTTCCGATGGCTCGAATTTCTGTTACGACTATTCTACCATGAGCAAAATGTTAAATTTAATGTTTGTGTTATGAAATCATATTAAAGAAATGACATGAATCACCATGTGATATGAAGTGCATGAATTGAATGAAACTTGCTAAGTTAATTAAGCTTATGAAGTGGATAATGAATAATGTGACTTAACATGATATGCTATGATGTGAAATACCATGCTATGTGGACATTGATCCTTTCCGAATATTTTATGAAATGAAGTGCTATGATATGCGGAGATTGGTCCTATTCGACTACGATAAGAAGCATATGAAATGCTTACAAGTTCAATTATGTGAAATTTGGGTGATAACCCTATTCGAATGTATGTGATTATGGAATGAGAAATTCTGATTTTTGAATGATAAATTGAGATCATTCGAATGATATGCTATGGTGAAATTGTGAATTCGATTTGATAAGTTGAAAATGCCATGTATGGTTTAGCATGAGATCTTGATTTATTCAAATGCTAAAGCATGATATTGAGTATGCTGAATATAAAATGAAATATGCTATTGATCGAATTATGTGCAAGCATGCGATAAATTATTGTGATATGCTATGTATTCGAGTATGTGCTATGAATGTTAATATGATATGTAAGATGCTATGTGTATGAATTTTATGTGAGCTTAGTTGGGTGAAACCGAATTGCTAATAAACCTAGCTAAGTAATCTCAATGTTTGATCACGCTTAAGCTCAAGAATGAATTAGTTTTAGCATTACCTCTCTAAGTACTTTTTGTATTTACCGCTCCGTTGTTTTCTTCTTCCCAACCTTAGCAGGATAGCTCGGACCCTAAAGCTAGCTTTCGTTGGATCAAGGTTATCAAGTTCTCAAGTTCACAGTTCTGAAATATGTACGATCTAAGTCTTATTTTTAGACTCCTAGATGGTGGCTTTGAAGTCTGTCTCAGGATCCGTTTTGTTTTATTTGGTCGTAACCTAAGTTTGAAATGGTGTTTGAAATTACATGCTTCGTGATGTTTGGTTAGGAGGCTAGAATCATGTTTTGTATCTAAGTAGTTAGCCTCATTATTTTGTGTAAAAATGTAAGTCAAGCTAATGGTTGTATCGATCCTTTTTGTTGTCCATAGTTGATAGCTTGGCATGTTTAGGGGCATATAAGCTATGTTATTTTTGTAAGTCCTAAGTAAAGGGAAATCAAATGCCATGGTATGGGAATATGATATGTTATGTGTTGAATGAAAATTGACTTGATTAAATATTTGGTAATTTTGGATTAATTCGAAATCACCTAGACCATTTAATTAAGGGTTTCGAATGACATGTAATCGGTTAATTAAGTGTTCGACATTATGGCTTAATTGCAATAGTGATGTGATAATAAAAATAAAAGTTTTAAATTGGCCCGAAAATTTGTAACAAGATTAAGAGACAGTATGTTTAAGTTTTGTTAGCCCATTTTCCGCGTGCGCATTAATATGAAATTCTGATTAAAATAATATCATGTTTTCCGAAATGCTTCCGCACTTGTCTGATATGTTCCGTCTGTCCGCCTTTTCTGTTCCGGTGACGCCCTTAACTTCCGGCCCGGGTTGGGGGTGTCACATTTGTTTGGCATCAGAGCTTTTTAGGTAATAGGTCCTATAGACCTTGAATGTGTTCTGTGTGCGTCATTAGTTTAGTCAAGCCACCTAGGGATCATACATATTGTTACTTGTGACTTGATCCTAACTTGAAATTCGTTTGATCTGAATTAGAATGAAAGAGACGCACTTAGCTCGAGACGATGAAAGTCCTCGAGAATCCTCAAGTGAAGGGGATAGTGTTCGTATGAAAGAAAACCCTCCGGATAAGGAGAACCCTCCTGTACCAGATAACACTCGACAACAATCTCCTGTTCAGCCTCGGACGAACACTGACAATCCGACTGTTCAGAATATTCAAAGAGATTGTCTTCTGAGCACGAAAGAAATGTTTGATCAGCTTTTGACGAACATGAGACATGAACAACCTGCTCCGGTAGCTGCTGCCCTAGCAGATCTCCTATTGAAAAGCTTGCTCAGCACCGAGCCTATACTTTTGCAGGCTCTATTGAAGAGAAGCCTGAAGAAGCTGAGTATTGGTTAGAAAGAACTACTCAGATATTGACTAAGCAACTCCAGTGCTCCGATGAGCATAAGCTAGAATGCGTTGTAGCCTTACTTGCTGATGAAGCCTTGAACTGGTGGGAAACTACAACACTAACTGCTCTAGTTGAATCTGTGAACTGGAAATTCTTTGTAGACGAATTCAAGAAGAAATACATCAGTGAACAGTACCTGGCCGATCGAAGAAAGCGTTTCTTGCATCTGAAGCAAGCGGGTCGACCAATAGAGCAGTACGTGGCTGATTTCTGTAAGTACTGCAAGTATGGTTCTGAGTACATCAAGTCAGAGAAAGAAAAGTGTCGTATGTTCATTGACGGTCTGAATGATGAGCTGAGTCCGATGTTTACCGCCCTGGATATCACGGACTTCCAAACTCTCGTAAATTGAGCCATTGCTACGGAATCCAAGTTTCGGACCGCAGAAAAGAGGAAAAGCGGTTACCGTCATGATAAGAAGCGTAAGAGTGATGACAAGTCTCACTGGAAAACGAAGAAGTCTAGAAGCTATAAAGAAGGTACTTCTTCGTATAATCCAGCACCTCGTAGTAACTTCACACTGAAGCCTCATTCTGTGAGTAGACTTTCTGTTCCAGTCATATCTGTTAACAGCCCTGGGAATTCAGAAAGGGTTGCCGTTTGTTAGCATTGTCAAAAATCACATTCTGGTCAGTGCCGAAAGCAGGCTAACTTATGTTTTGCTTGTGGCGGAAGTGACCATTATATCAGAGACTGTCCAGTGATGAGAGATCAAGCTCCTGCTCAAAACTCTGCTAATCCGAGCCATGTGCAATCCAATCGGAACAAGAATATTAGACAAGCTCAGTCTGGGAACCAGGGCAAAGGCAGAAGCAATCAGTCGAAAGCCACCACACATCAGGAATCACGAGCTCCAGCTCGAGTCTATCATATCCGTGGCAAGGATGAGGAAGAGTCTCCGGATGTTATTGCGGGTACGGTTGAACTAAAACTTACTCATGTTTATGCTTTAATTGATTCAGGATCAACTCATTCTTTTGTGTGTTCTCACTTGATCGACAAGTTACAGTTAAAGCCTGAATTTGTTAAATCTGGGTTAGTTGTCTCAAACCCTATAGGAGGTGACTTACCAATCAACCTGACTTGTAAGGATAGCCTTGTCTCCATTCGAAATGTACCTTTTCCCTGTGATCTGTATGTTCTACCTAAATGTGAGTTTGACCTAATACTAGGGTTTCATTCGACCCAGCACTTCTCCCTGGGGTGCTCCAGTCCTCTTTGTGAAAAAGAAAGATGGAACGATGCGACTTTGCATTGATTACCGGCAATTGAACAGAGTCACTATCAAGAACAAGTATCCATTGCCCCGGATTGAAGATCTGTTTGATCAGTTGAAAGATGCTGGTGTATTCTCTAAAATTGACCTTCGATCCGGATATTATCAGATGAGGGTGAAAGATGAAGATATACCCAAAACTGCTTTCAGAACTCGTTATGGTCATTATGAATTTCTGGTGATGCCATTCGGGTTAACGAATGCCCCTGCTGCATTCATGGATTTGATGAATCGAGTATTCAAGCCTCATCTTGACAAGTTTGTTGTCGTATTCATCGACGATATTCTGGTCTATTCTCGTAATAGAGAAGAACATGCTCAACATCTTCGGATTGTACTCCAAACACTCCGAGAAAATCAACTATTCGCTAAGTTCACTAAATGTGAATTCTGGCTTTCAGAAGTGTCTTTCCTTGGACATGTTATTTCAGCCGAAGGAATCAAAGTTGACTCTAAGAAAATTCAGTCAATTCTTGAATGGCGACCTCCGAGCAATGTAAGCGAGGTCCGCAGTTTCCTTGGTTTAGCTGGATATTATCGGAGATTTGTGAAAGGATTTTCGGTAATTGCTTCACCGCTAACCAAATTGCTCAGAAAGAGTGAACCATTTAAGTGGTCCGAAGGACAACAAAGAAGTTTTGACCAGCTTAAACAAGCCTTGACTTGTGCTCCTGTTCTCATTCAGCCTGAGTCTGGAAAAGAATTTGTTGTTTACAGTGATGCATCACATTCCGGCCTTGGATGTGTCTTGATGCAGGAAGGTAATGTGATTGCATACGCTTCTCGACAACTTAAACCTCACGAGCTAAACTATCCAACTCATGATCTTGAATTAGCAGCCATTGTTTTTGCATTGAAAAATTTGGCGGCATTATTTGTACGGTGAGAAGTGTAAGCTATTCACCGATCACAAAAGTCTGAAGTACTTGCTTACTCAGAAAGATCTGAATCTTAGACAAAGAAGGTGGTTGGAACTACTCAAAGATTATGATCTGACCATCGACTATCATCCTGGAAAAGCTAACGTGGTTGCCGATGCTCTGAGTCGGAAACCGAACCTCGGTACGTCTTTCAAAATTCTCAAAATCTAAAATGTTCAATCTTGAAAATTCTCTAAACCATTCGAATAATGTCTTGCTTTCCAAGTAATACCTTTGATTTGTTTATTCATAGCTTCTTTGGCCATCAATGCTCATTTTCGTCTATGTAAAGCTCGGAATTATTTGAACGAACTCCAAGTTCAATCTACTCTGATTTCTAGAATCAAAGAACTCCAGCAAGTTGATCCGGAACTTCAGAGAATCTCGTCTAAGCTTGAATCTAATCCTGACTTTTCTGTCAAGTCAAATGGTCTTCTATATTTCAAAGATCGGATTTGTGTTCCTAATAATAAGGAATTACAAGCTGAAATTCTGCAAGAAGCACATCAAAGTTCTTTTTCAATCCACCCTGGATCTGTTAAGATGTACAAGGATCTCAAGCCCTTGTATTGGTGGTCTGGAATGAAATCGGCTATCAATGACTTTGTATCGAGATGTCTGAATTGTCAGTGAGTCAAAGCTGAACACCGTGCTCCTACTGGATTACTTCAGCCTCTTGAATTTCCGCAATGGAAATGGGAACGGATTACGATGGATTTTGTAACTGGTCTCCCTGACTCTCCTAGAAAGTGTGATGCTGTCTGGGTAATCATTGATCGTTTCACTAAATCAGCACATTTCATTCCGGTGCGAATGAATTATAGTCTTGAGACCTTAGCAGAACTGTATGTTCGAGAAGTTATCCGTTTACACGGAGTTCCAACTTCTATTGTTTCAGATCGAGACCCTCGATTTACAGCTCGGTTCTCGAAAGCTCTACATAAGGCTCTTGGAACTAAGCTGAATGTTAGCACAGCATTTCATCCTCAAAGTGACGGACAATCTGAACGAGTAATTCAAATTCTTGAAGATATGCTTAGAGCTTGTATCATCGATTTCGGTAAGAATTGGGAGAAATCTCTACCGTTAATCGAGTTCGCTTATAACAATAGCTATCAGTCTTCTATTCAGATGGCTCCTTTTGAAGCACTGTATGGAAGAAAATGTCGAACTCCTTTGTGTTGGTTTGAACTCGGAGAAAATAAAGTTTTAGGACCTCAACTGCTTCAGGAAACTGAAGAACAAGTTCAAATCATTCATTCCCGATTGAAACAAGCTTTTGATAGGCAGAAATCATACGCTGATCTGAAGCGTAGGGACATCCAATATGAGATCGAAGATAGAGTATTTCTCAAAGTTTCACCGTGGAAGAAAGTCTTTCGTTTCGGCAAGAAAGGAAAGCTTAGTCCGCGTTTCACTGGACCGTTCGAAGTAATTGAGAGAATTGGTCCTGTAGCTTATCGCCTTGCACTACCTCCTGAATTCGATAAGATTCATAATGTCTTTCATGTTTCTATGTTAAGGCGTTATCGATCCGATCCGTCTCACATTCTCGAACCAGAAGATGTTGAACTTAATCCTAACCTCTCCTATGAAGAGGAACCTGTTCAGATTCTCGATCGAGAAATTAAAAGGCTTCCTAACAAGAGTGTCCCTCTTGTTAAAATTCTCTGGAAGAATCATAACGTTACAGAAGCAACTTGGGAACCCGAGGATACGATGAGAAAGCAATATCCTCATTTATTCAGTTCAGGTAAGAATTCGAGGACGAATTCTTTCTTTAAGGAGGAGGGAATTGTAACATCCGCATTTCCGTCCTAGAATTTATAGCCGTAGAATTTAATTATTTTATTTATTCTTAGAAGCAATTGAGCTTGCGAATTTGTGAATTATGCAATTTGGTCCCTAAAGTCCTTAATTGGGCAATTAGTGCACCAATTCGGATTAGAAAGGAAATTAGAATCGAATTAATTAGTCTAGCCGATTGGTAAACTAATGAAATCGAATTAGTGATGTCTAGATCTAACGTGTGGAATTAAAAGAATACGAAAGAAATTAAATAACATTGTACTCCTTAAAAATTGGATGAAATCGATAAAATTTAATAAAGCTTGTAACAAAGCAATTTAGGGATTAAATTAAAAGACTCTTAAATAGTAAAAATTGCATGTAGAAGATAATTTATCCTTTGGGCTGCCCTTAGTAAATTAAGAATAAATGAATAAGTAAAAAGGGCTTAAAGGTAAATTTAAAAGCCATCAAATCAACCATATGATGAAAGCTTGTCATCTTTTCCCATTTTTGCTCTTCTTTGCCGTGAAGAAAGGGAAATATGGGGGAAAAGAGAAGCTCAATAGTCAGCCATGTTTGAGAGCAAAAATGTGTGAAATTTTCGGTTGCATGAAGGAAGATTAAGCTAGGATATTGAAGAGAGTAGCTAATGTTGTCAAGAGATTAAAGAAAGTAAGTCTCCTACTTGTAGTTTTCGGTTGAGTTAAAAATCATGCATGCAAACCTAAGATTTATATGAACATGAAGACACATGAGTTTTGAATGAAATAACAAGATAAAATATGGAAAAAAAAATGTGAAAACTATTCAAGAACACATGAATAGAGTAAAAAGGGGACTGTTTTGAAAGAAATATAAAATCTTGAGCTTTTGGAAAGTTTGCTAAGAATCAAAATCTGAAAAATGTTTACTAGGAGAAATTTGTTAAGGGATGAATATTTGGTTATGAAAGTTTAATGGTTGCTGGAAAAATAAAGTAGAAAGATGGTATGTTGATTAGAACTAAAGATAGTCATGAAATCGAAAATTGAGAAGATTGGGGACTGATTTGAAGAAATCGGTATTTTACATGCCTAAATGTTGAAATTGGAAACTTACATGGACTGTAAAAATACCCTTGAAAAGTATAATAAGTCATGCTACGAAAGAAATTTAGACTTAAGTATGTAATTAAGTATATGTTCAAGCTAAAGTGTTAATTAAGAAATCTGTCCAGTGATGCTCAATGTAAAAGCAGTAACTTTGGAAATTCACCAAAAATCAAATATAAGGTATTTGAAGCTAAAACTTATACTGTATAAACTTTAGTATGTCTAGAATCATTGAGAGAAAACGGAACTAAATTTCAGTATGTAATTTGGAAGATACGAATTTTTAAAGTCGGGCAGTGCATGCTGTCCAGAATTGCCGAATTGAGTATAAATAAGTAATAAACTGTATTAATCCAAATAAGATAAAAATATGAGATTAATGTGACTGAAACATTGGGTTTAATACCTTTCCAACGGTATATGATATGTTAATTTTGGATAAGTAATTAAAAAGTTATGATTAAAACGATAACTAGTCCTCGAACTAGCTTAATGAAAAGTCAGAATTGAAATTAGGAGTTCATGCTTGAATTGTGAAGTAGTTATGGTTGAATTGCTTCCTAATATAGTGTATTTGTTTAATGTTGAGAGTTAAGATCGTAATAGCGAAGAAACTTCGGAGGAAGCTAGGATCGATCGTTCGAAAGGAAGAAGCAAAGGCATCTCAATTCGAGATCAAGCATAAGGATAGTGAGTGTAATTTTGCCTTAGGGTTGGGACTAGTGTCCGAACAACTTTAAATTCTCTGTAATTTATATTTTATATGCATGAAATTGGACTAAATGCTATCCGATAATATGTTTAGTAAGGGAAGAAGTTATAAAGGAATTTGAATGCATGATTGCAATTTGTGATACATGTTTGATCGAATGCGATATGTGGACTATTTTACATGATGCTAAATGCCATGAATTCTATGTTGATTTGGATTTTGATGATTGATTAAGTATGTACAAATGTGGACTGCCCATGTAAATGATTGTATGGTAGAAAAGCATGAAATGAATTTTTGATCGTAATTGCTATGATGATTATGTGGACTGCCCTATGACATGAATATGCTATGCTTGAAAATGCATATGTTATGTATGAATGATGTTGCTGCCATGTTATGAGCGAATGAGCATATAATGTGAATTCTGAAAAATACACATGAAATGAATTAATGGACTAATCACTTAACAAGATTCCGCCCTTGGTCGTTTGGACGTTCTAGATAAGAACGACATGCCTAGAGTCTGAGCTCACCCTCCGATATTGCTTTGTGCAATCTTTGATAGTACTTTGTGTACTCTTGATAAGATGTGTGATCTTGATTGTTGTTCGAGACACACGATGCTATGGGCATCCCCTTTGATATTGCTTTGTGCAATTTATGACGTTGCCGCGGGCAACACAACTCCGATATGCGTTACATGTTATCCTTCCGATGGCTCGAATTTCTGTTACGACTATTCTACCATGAGCAAAATGTTAAATTTAATGTTTGTGTTATGAAATCATATTAAAGAAATGACATGAATCACCATGTGATATGAAGTGCATGAATTGAATGAAACTTGCTAAGTTAATTAAGCTTATGAAGTGGATAATGAATAATGTGACTTAACATGATATGCTATGATGTGAAATACCATGCTATGTGGACATTGATCCTTTCCGAATATTTTATGAAATGAAGTGCTATGATATGCGGAGATTGGTCCTATTCGACTACGATAAGAAGCATATGAAATGCTTACAAGTTCAATTATGTGAAATTTGGGTGATAACCCTATTCGAATGTATGTGATTATGGAATGAGAAATTCTGATTTTTGAATGATAAATTGAGATCATTCGAATGATATGCTATGGTGAAATTGTGAATTCGATTTGATAAGTTGAAAATGCCATGTATGGTTTAGCATGAGATCTTGATTTATTCAAATGCTAAAGCATGATATTGAGTATGCTGAATATAAAATGAAATATGCTATTGATCGAATTATGTGCAAGCATGCGATAAATTATTGTGATATGCTATGTATTCGAGTATGTGCTATGAATGTTAATATGATATGTAAGATGCTATGTGTATGAATTTTATGTGAGCTTAGTTGGGTGAAACCGAATTGCTAATAAACCTAGCTAAGTAATCTCAATGTTTGATCACGCTTAAGCTCAAGAATGAATTAGTTTTAGCATTACCTCTCTAAGTACTTTTTGTATTTACCGCTCCGTTGTTTTCTTCTTCCCAACCTTAGCAGGATAGCTCGGACCCTAAAGCTAGCTTTCGTTGGATCAAGGTTATCAAGTTCTCAAGTTCACAGTTCTGAAATATGTACGATCTAAGTCTTATTTTTAGACTCCTAGATGGTGGCTTTGAAGTCTGTCTCAGGATCCGTTTTGTTTTATTTGGTCGTAACCTAAGTTTGAAATGGTGTTTGAAATTACATGCTCCGTGATGTTTGGTTAGGAGGCTAGAATCATGTTTTGTATCTAAGTAGTTAGCCTCATTATTTTGTGTAAAAATGTAAGTCAAGCTAATGGTTGTGTCGATCCTTTTTGTTGTCTATAGTTGATAGCTTGGCATGTTTAGGGGCATATAAGCTATGTTATTTTTGTAAGTCCTAAGTAAAGGGAAATCAAATGCCATGGTATGGAAATATGATATGTTATGTGTTGCATGAAAATTGACTTGATTAAATATTTGGTAATTTTGGATTAATTCGAAATCACCTAGACCATTTAATTAAGGGTTTCGAATGGCATATAATCGGTTAATTAAGTGTTCGACATTATGGCTTAATTGCAATAGTGATGTGATAATAAAAATAAAAGTTTTAAATTGGCCCGAAAATTTGTAACAAGATTAAGAGACAATATGTTTAAGTTTTGTTAGCCCATTTTCCGCGTGCGCATTAATATGAAATTCTGATTAAAATAATATCATGTTTTCCGAAATGCTTCCGCACTTGTCTGATATGTTCCGTTTGTCCGCCTTTTCTGTTCCGGTGACGCCCTTAACTTCCGGCCCGGGTTGGGGGTGTCACACCTCACCTACCCGAAACCAATGCACATTCTAGATATGAAAAAAGAACAGATCACTAGGGGTTTTCAAAGGTCACCATCAACCCCCTCACCATTCGGTGTTCCGATCTTACCCACCGCCCGTCGGTGACCGGCACTGCCTCAACCAGTCAGATCGTCACACAACCCCGAACCCAACGTCGACTACCACTCGCACGTCCTCCCCACCCTTCGCTGGGAAAATCAAACAGACGATTAGGCGAGAAACCTCAAGCATCACACCTCTATCCTCGTCGTTTTGACATTGTTTAGTGTCGATTCGAGCAGCGAATGCCGCCATTGTTTTCCTATGGCCGAGCCGATCAAAACCAATGTCCTCGATCACCAGTTCGCCACCGTTTTGCACCTTGCCAGAGACACATTGTTTCAAGCCTCATTTTCCTCTATTTTGGGTAAGTGAGGTAAGTTTCTACCCAATAATCTGAGTTTTAGTGAGTTAATAGGTGTGTTTTGGTTAATCTGGGTGTTTTTCGAAGTGTTACCAATTGTTTTGGTCGCGTGCGGTGATCACGCACCGCCATGTGCGAATTCCAGTCACCTTGAATGGTGGCTTGTGAACCGAGCGGGCCGAACCAACCTTGGATCTGGTCTGGTCCTTAACCGAGTCAGTGAACCGACCCAACCTGGTCTGAGCCCAAACCCGAATCGAACCCGGACCCGTCCGCCTGACCCGTTAACCCGTTGACCGAGTTAAACCTTTCGTGTAACACCCCCATTTTGGGCTTGGATGTTTAGGGTCTGAACCGGACCGGTCTAAATTTCGGTTCGAATATAAAAGGTGGTTTTAGGGAAAGCCTAGTTCGGGATGCATTAAAAATATGGAAAAATGTCTAAAAATCCTCTTTTAATATATATAAGAGAGTGGTGAAATCAATTTTACAAAATGAGGTTTGGAAATATGACATTTCGAGTTAGTGACTAAAATGTAATTTTTGAAAAGTTCATGACTGTTTTGAAAGGATTGAAACTTTGAATCTTTAAGGAGCTAATTTACCCAAGGGAGGATTTCTCCAGATTTTTCTTGATTTTTAAAGACTTATTTAATGTTTAATTAATAAAAAAGAAAAGAGGGAAAACCCATATTTTAATTTCATAACTAACTTTTGCTAAATTTTCCCATTTCATTTTCTCTCAAAATTCCCTCAGCCAAACACATTTTCACAGCAACTTTTATTTTGATTTTCACACCTAATGATGAGATTTCAATCCCCAAATGATTCCTAATCATTTCTACATCAAATCCTCTTCGTTTGCTTATTGAATTTTCAAGGATTTTGGCTCTAAACAAGGAGAAATCCACATTTAGAGGTATGAACGTCCTTCTCCTCTAAATACCCAGTTCTTTACTGAAATTCCCAAGTTCTCAATCCTTAAATTAAGTTTTATTAAATGTTTTAATGTTATGATCTTGATTTTGGCTTGAAACTTGAGATTTTGATCAAATCTTGAAGAATTTCGTGGAGGTTGTTTGGGATCTGTTTTGAGATGCCTTTTTAATGTATTATGGATGTTTAAATGATGTGAAATGGAGGTTTAATCAATGCAATCCCGAATAGGTTGATTTTCCTAAGTTTTTACTTGTGAAAAATGGTGGTTTTTGGGGTGGTTTTGGTGTTCTGCTATAGCTGGAGGTATAAGGACGTGATTAGGTTCTTTTTGGATGTTAATTGATGTCTAAGAATGTTTAGAAGTGATGGATCTTGGCTGGGTAATGTTGTGGAAGTGTTTGGATGTGTTTTCGGTTGTGTTTGGTAGCCGAAATGTGAGTTTTGGTGAGAGCAGCAAGTTTAGGTGTAATGACTGAAGATTTTAATGCATGATGATGCATTAATCCTCTGCTTTGATGTGTTTAAAACAGGGGAGACAACTTCGGATCCTTGTGGTGTTGATCCGGAGGCTTGAACGGTGTTTCGGCAAGCTTGCGAAACGGAATTGGTGAGTGAAGTTTGGTTTTCAGCTTTGAAACCAATGTTTGAAGGTTTTGGGAGCTTAGTTTAAGTCTAAGCAACTTAACTAAGCTCAAGAGTAAGTTTTTCGGAGAAACTCTCTCTTTGATGAACCATGAAATGGTTGGATGCAATGTGTTTAATTTGCATGTTTAAATTCTGTTTTTAAAGCATATTTTAGCATGTTTAATGTTGGTTTTGAAAGCCATGTGTTGAAGGATGCTCAAGGTAAGAGATCCTTGGTTTGATATTGATAAATGTGGTTTGATGCATAGTGATGCATGATGGTTTAATGGCTTTGTTTAATGCTTTAAAACAGTGAATTGATGATGGTAAATGATGTATATTGGCAAGTGATGTGTTGGTTTAAAAGTACTTGAATCGGATATAGTTAGCCGGCTATAGGATTGGGTGCACCGTGAATAAAGTCGCCTTGGATGTTGAGGGGTTGTAATGGTACAGTAAACTCCATCCAAGTACACTAACGAGATGTCTAAGATCATAATGGTGGTTAAAATGCCATGTGAGGATCTTGTGTTGTGTGTCCCGTGTTCTCGTTAGTGATGTTATACAACTACCAATGAGTGATGTGGAGGGGTTGTGATTGTACCGTTAGACTCCATCACGGGTGTTGAGGGGTTGTGATTGTACCGGTAAACTCCACCTTGTGTGTTTGGTAGTGTGTGTGAAGCGTATGGGACAACGCTTGTAATCCGTGTATCCGATTGTGTTTTGTGTTGAAAAAATGGTTAAGGATTATCACTTGAAAGCCAATATGACATGTTGATATAATGAAGCATGAGATGCTTGTTTTGTATGCATTGTTGCATGAGAAATGATATTTATGAATTTAAAGGCCTTTGAAAGGTGTTCTATAAAGTGCATTATTGTGTTGTTTCATTAGAGCATGCCTCACTAAGCATATGTGCTTACGCTCTCTTTCTTGAACCAATAATGCAGAGAATTGAAGTGCTTTAAGGGCAGCAAGGAGGTCAAGGATCCAAGAGAAAGACTAAGCTCATGTATGGTGACTATTTTTACAACACTATTAGTTTTTGGTATTTGGCAATGGGAACCTAGATTGTGTTTTGGGAGATGTTTTGGACTCCCTAAGTTTGGCATGATGCCTATGATGTTTTAGATATGTAATTGGTCATTTTTGGTGTTTGCTTTGTTGGTTTGATGTTTGTTGGTTTTGGGTAATAGGATGCATGCCTATAGATTGAGGTTTTCCCTAATTGATGCCATGAATATGTTTTGTTGATGCAAATATGTTCCTTATATGCATGATGACTTGTTGGCATGATTTGGGGGTCATAGGGATGTGTTTGATGGGTCGAATGTGTAATAAACCAGATAATTTCTGCATTTCTGGGCAGCTCGTATCGGAACGGGTGCTACTGTTTCAAAACAGGGGTCTGAAAAGGCCTTGGTGTTTCGAAACGGGTAGAGTCGTTCCGAAACATTTTTGCTACTTCCAAGCCCTGTTTCGGAACAGGCTTCGAAACGGTCCCGCGTTTCGGAACGGTCAACCACCGTTTCGGAACACTTGACCGTTGGGTACTGAATTATATGGTTTTATGTTTTGAAATCTTCACGTTTTAGTCCTGAACTTCGTTTATGCAATTGCTTGAGTTTGGGATGTCCGTTTGAGGTGAAATTTGGCATAGAAGCATGAAACATGATTAATTTCATATTGATATCTTAAAAATTGGTAAAGTCCTCTTAATTTCCAGAATTTACAATTTGGTCCCTAAATTCGTATGTTGTGCAATTGAGTACCTTTTTTCTTTCCGATTGCTGTGATTTTTGAGTATGCTTATCTCAAGGGTACGCCTAGGGTTAATATGCATTTAGACAAGTTTAAAAAGAAAAAAAGGGTTGTTAATCAAGGTTGACTTTCAGGTTGACTTTGGTTTTCCCCGTGTAATCTTTGTAGTTCGGGTCAACCGTCTAGGCCGGGCTAAGGGGGTTACATTTCGAGTCAACTTAGTGAGCCAACTTGTCCGAGTCAACTCGCCCGAGTTGACTCAGATGAGTCAACCCAATTGACGAGTGATGTTAGCGTTGACTTGACCGCTGACGTCAGCGTTGACTATAACTTTGAACCAAAAGTCAAATTTTCCAAAAACTCCTATTTTATGTTTTTTGACATCCTGAGTCCGATTTGAAGCCCGGTTTGCAAAATTCTGACCCAAAAGCCTCCGAATCTGAACTTGAACCTGAACTTGTTTATGTATTTATATATTCAGTTAAAAGCTCTATGAATAAGTACTGAAATGAGATATTGTGTGATTGAAGGTACTCACAATTCCTTGAATACGAATGGTTGAGGGACGTCAAATCCGGGTTCATGAGTGTTCGAATGTCGTTCGAGGGTAGACCGATATAGCAAGGATTTAAGGTAATACAATACTACCTTCTGCATGCTTTTGTAACATGTTGGTATTCGGTTAATGTTTGCACGACCATGTTTGAGTATGTGATTATTTCCGCCTATGTCGATCATTTATGAGATATAAATAATAATGGCCAAGACAAATATTCGAATAAGAGGTTTGATAAATCGAAAGGACTTTCGAGTTCAGTGCACGATTAATGAGTCGATTAATCTTTAAGTCTGATTATCCTTTGGATTAAAATGAAATGTCAAAAATTTGATTGACGAATGGTGAAAATACCCCTATCTATAAAAATAACTGACGAAGCTATATTTGATCCGATAAGACATCTGATACACTTGAAAACCTCAGATTATTGAAATGTCATGGTAACAAGGCTTAAACCCTCGATTTGCTAGAATTCTAAATAATTCGACGAAAATAAATTTGCGGAAAAATATCCGTATGTATGAATTGAGAAATGGGGCGAAAAAGATTGAATTGATTGAAAAGACTAAAAAGGATTGAATATACTGATAAGGATGAAATGGGTCACAATGACCCTAAAGACTGATATTTTCTTCGGGCATTAATTGCCAATCGATCAACATATGAGATATATCCTCGAGGTCTGAAACGAATGAATAGATGGAAGAACTGAGAAACTCTAAATAATTGAAACATTTTCGAGAATCATAATGTCTAAAATACCCTCGAATACTAGAATGTCGGAGAATACTTCTAAGACTTGGAAAAACGAAATCCTAATAAAGACAAACAAATGTAATGGCTCCAAAAGTGGTAAAATACGACTCGTGTCAGTTGGTCGATTCAGATACTATGATGATAGTGGGAGACTACCGTGTGAATGCACGTGCAATTTATTTGGAGAAAGTACATAGTTAATAGTGAGAGGGGTCTGTTCTTCTAAGGCACATTCGATGTTTTTGAATGAGTTCAAGTATAATGCACATGTTTTAATACTTGGAAAATACTTCTCGAATATATGATTGATTTCTGGTAATAAGTTCAATGGACGATTGGTGAAAGCGAACTATTGTTGTTATGCTCTGTAGTCAATTCTGAGAAATGAATGGTTGAAGTGTACCTATCCGGTGAGATATTAAACAATGTGTTAATGGGTTTCGATTAGTTCAAAGGGACTCAAAAATTTGATGAACAACTAGAATTCCTAAATTCTGTACATCACCGTTTATACCTTGTTGGTTCAAATTACCAGATTACCCCGAAGGTCAAAATGACCTTAATACCCTCGTAGGATGTAACATTTAATTTTGCTCGCGATATATCTGAAATCTCAATGATTCTGATGCATCAACTTCCGATGTTGATTCGATCTGTCTTATCGAACTCCTTTATTCGTATGGACCTCGTTCTAAAATCAGTCTAAAATTGTCAAATGTCATCTTTCTTATATCTATCAAGTACCTCTGAGAAATGAATTGGGTCATAAAGCGCTTACCATGTATCTGTAAATACTTTCTGTTCTAAACCAAGACCATATGCTTTCAATTTAAAAGTATGACATTGTAATACGAAAGGAAAGCAATTCCCTGGTTTCTGACCTCTGATATGAAAAATATATCTGATATCTGACATTGAATACAAAATAATAATAAAATAAATTTGACATTTGTCTTCTTGTATAAAAATAGATCTGATATATATTTTCTGTAATATAGTCTTCTGAATCTAAACTGAAATCATCTAGGGTATATTATCTGAGATATAAATGAAGATCTGTAGGCTCAGCGCTAGTAAGTCCTTCTGGACCTAAGCTCCTACGCCCAATGGGCCTAGGGTAAGCCTTTCTGCAAGCTCCTACCCCCGACGGGCCTAGGGTAAGTCTTTTTGGATACTATTCTAGGTTTATGCATATTGGCGTATGGTTGGCGAGTAATTAAGTAAATTAATAAAACTTTCTGACCTCTTCTGAAACATACCCTACTTAACTAATGCTTCAATGTTGAACTCTCAATAAACTTACAATTCGTGCTTAATGAACCACTCTGAACTCCTTGATTCAACTTATGAAATATGAATCTTTTTTGAATCTCTGGCTTTAGACTCATCTCTTAAGGTTCGGTGATCAAATAAAGAACAACTCTGTTACCTTCTGGTATAATGCTCCACTAAAATATCGAATCGTAATTTGAGCTTATCGTTGCCCAGTTCATCATGGCAGTGTTAAGCTTGTCATATACTTGCTTGTGCTTTTAGCATCCCTTGGTAGTTTGTATTACTGAGCTTTCCGAAGCTCACGTTGTTTTTACCATCACAGGTTAGAAGATCGACCATGTCGCAACTGTCAACGTCGGTATGAGAGTTTCTTAGGCTCACTCACGGAGTATGGTATCTGTGTAATTAAGGGCATGTATGTCATATTTTTATTTACATTTGAGTCCGAAACTTGTTTTAGCAATTTGTATCATATTTTCTATTTTGTAGTTTGAATGTATTCTAGAATTGTATTTTAGTTCAAAACTTGATTTATGATTGTAAATGGTTTAACAATTTATTTATTTGAAACTTTAACGTGGGTCGCTCTAGTGGCCCTAATGTGACTTCCTAGGATCCGTATTAACGCATAGGCGAGTATAGGAGGTTATAGAAAGAATTAGACTCATGAAACGAGTAAGCATGGTTTTCATCCCAAACGGTGGAAGCTAACTCAGCTTAGAGATAAGTTAGAGTTTCAACGGCTAAGAGAAGCATGAAATTGGTTGGTGTTCATACTTGGTTCACGCTGAGAGGTATTACTAAGGCCTGTGCACTAGCACGGTTTTGACTTAAAGATAAGGAGGAGCCATTGAAGGACGCTTTGCGGAACCTTGACATTGTCTTTCGACTAGCAATAGATTGTCGAGGCAGCACATCTTATTGTCGCGGCAGGGACGAAGGTCGCTGCCGAGGTAGTTTGGTGATCATTGCATTCAAAGACTGAGACAAGTCAATTGCCTTTCGCACTATGACACAATCTAATCTGACCCATTCTCACATCTTGATTTTTCAATTTTTACTTATTTGCTTTAGTTTATGATTTTTAGTTTAGTTAAAATCCAAAACTCCATTACTTGTGTTTATACTTTTACTTTTTCTTTTTCAGTGGCGAGAAGATAATTGAAGGAAGCCATCCCAAGCCCCATGGAGACGATACTCTGATACTTATCAATATATTACTTGAGACGTGTACACTTGCATTAATTGCAGAGCACCTTTTACATGCAACAAGTTTTTGGCGCCTTTGCCGGGGATTGGCAATAGCGACTTTCAATTTTATTTTCTTGCACTTTTTATTTGTCTATTTTTCAAGCACTGATAAACTTTGGTTTTGCATTAGTGCATGACCAGGGTGAACCCAGATTATTCGCTCCATGACCTTGATCAAGAAATCGATCGAAGTTATCAGAGACTCAAGCAACAGATAAGGCAAAAGATGGCACATCAAGTTGGCGACAACAATGCCAACAACAACCGGAATGACAATGGGCAACAGGTTGTCGAAGGGAATCCAGTTGTCGATGGGCAGCAGAATGTAACCCCCTCGACCCGGCCTAGCCGATAGATCGAACCGAACGGGTCACACGGGGAATATTAAAGTAAATCGAAAAGGTTTACGTCGATAAAAAAACCCTATTTTTTCGTTTTATCTTATCTAGATGCAAATTAGGTTCCTATGTGTTAAATATTGCAGCAGATCAATCGCGCCTCAATCAAACATCAATTTCATCCAATTATGGCTTTTAGGGACATTTTTGTAATCTTTTTGATTCGCAGGGATTTAAGCCATTTTTGTGTTATCGTCCTTTAATTAGTCACATTACATGCATCTCAATCAAATCTCATCTCAAAATAATCATTCATGCTCATATAATTGCATCCACAACATTCAGCGACTAAAACGCAAATAATCAGAACTTCAAAACATTCCATCAACTAACTTAACTGCCACCCGTTTCGAAATACTAAGGCCCTGTTTCGAAACACGGGCTCGTATCGAAACGCCCCTGAGGTGTTTCAAAACCATGGTTTCCAGTAGCAAATCGTACCGGAACAGACCTTAATTGTTTCGAAACCCTAAGGCCATTTCAGGCACACCGTTTCGATGCATGCTCGAGTGTTTCGAAACACATGGGCCAGTAATGACAGATTTTGCTTGTTTTCACTCTAAAAATCATCCTATACCAATCCAACATGTTTCTAACATTCATACATCATACATAAACATTAATCCTCAAACATTTGCAGCATGTTTAGCATCAAAGCATGGTTATATGCATCCATGAAAATCTAAAGGCATTCAACCTAGCAAATAAGCTACTCAAGAGTCAAAACTCAAACCAATACTCCAAACACCAAATAAAGGCCTTTTACAAGTATAAAATCATGAAGAAAACATACTCAAAGGGTGTTCATAGATATCACCCATGCAAAACATGAAATCCCCCATTGCCCTTATTACTCTAGTCCATAACCGAAACATACTTTCAAAGTGAAGTCTTTTGGGATTCCCTTGCAAGTTGCTGCCTCCAAACACTTAGTTATCTGCATTGGTGGACAAAAGAGAGCGTAAACATACAAGCTTAGTGAGGAGTGCTCAAAACCCAAAAATACCACCAATGCTTAAAACCATTTTACACTTTTTGAAAACCATCATGCTTTCTTGAAATCCATGCACTTCTTTAACAAAAATCAACATGTTATACCACATGCAACAAGTATCAAATTACTTCACAGCAAAATCCATTTGCTAACACATAACTTAAACCTTCCCATGCATAGCTACTAATATGCAAAGCTTAAGAGTAAAACATGCATTTTCAATGTTATGCACCCATAAACATTAAATAGCAATTAATCAATTATATTGGCTCACAAGTGATCAACAACATTCTCATTTCTCAAAACGTATCGAATACACGGATTCCCAAGTGTTGTCCAAACACTTCATACATTCTCACCTGCATCTCAAGGTTCACACGGGAGCTACCCTCTACCGTTGTGACACCCGTGGTGGAGTATTCGGTACCTTACAACCCCTCAACACCACTCATCGGTAGATGTATAGCCCCACAAACGAGAGACGAGACACAACTCAATTTTCTCAATCGTTAGGGTACTTGGATGGAATTTTCGGTACATTCACAACCCCTCAACATCCAAGACGACATGTTTATAGTGCACTCAACCCTATAGCCGACTAACTATATACAATTTCATTTGTAAACAAATTTTCACAGCATCGCTTGCCAATATAATTCTCATTTAGTACAAACCTCAATGTTTTCAAAGCATTCACAACAAGCCATATTTCCAAGCATTAAACCATGCTTCATAAGACATGTATAAACGCATACATACAAGGATCACTTACCTAGCCCTTTTTTAACAATATGGCAACATCAACAGAATATCATATACTCAAATCATGCTTTAAAATATTAGGTAAACACATATAAAATCAAGTGCATCCATAAGCTTATAATAGCACAATCCGAGGAAGAAAATCACTTTACTTACTTCCGAACTTAGTAAAGCGTTTCAAGCTTACACTAAGTTCCCAAAACTACTTTTAAGATGTTTCAAAGCTGGAAATCCCATTTCCACTCACCGACACGCGAAAATCAAGCACTCAAAGTCCCCGGAACTTCACCAAAAGCATCTAAAGAATCTTACTTTGTTTATACCATACAAGAATAGAGGATTAATGCATCTCAATGCATTAAAACCACCAGAGAACACTTCCATCACATTTCAACCATAAATCAACATCCAAAAACAACCTAATATCATCCTTATACCTCCAGCAACTTAGATTTCACATTTCCAGGCCAAAAACCCAAAACTAACAACCTAAACTTTAAGAGATCCAACCTAATTCAGGATTATTATGACTAAGCTTTTATTTTAACATCATTTAACATCTAAAACAACTTTAAAATCATTCTCAAATCAATCAAAATAGTGCCCAACAAAAATCTTGGAAAATCACCACATAAATCCATTTTTTGCCAATTTCCTTTTAATCCACTATAAAACAAAGTTAATAAACACACTTAGAAGGCACAAGACTTGTGAATTTCCTTAAAGAACATTGATTAGAAGAGTTAAACAAAACCATACCTCTAACCTTGCCTTTTCTCATTAAATGACAAGATTTTTGATGAAATCTTCAAGAAAACTCAATGATGATCGGTAAGAGAATCAAAGAAATCTTTAGCCATTCAAAAGGATTAGAAAAGATTGAGAAACTCTCTGGTTTTTTGAAAAGAAAGAGTGTTTGGATGAGTGCAAAATGAGAGAAGTTAGTTACGTAAACTCTTTCTGATGTTTTAATTAAAAATCCCCTTTTAATTTGAAACATTAATTAAATCTTTTTATTAAAATAATTAAAATGGTCAATTTGAGAGAAAAGGCCCACAAAAGATATAAGCTCCCTAAAGATTCTAAGTCTTGTCCTCATTTCATTTTAGTCCTTAAAATCCAACTTTGCAATTTTTACAAAATGGTCACTTTCCAAAATCTCGATTTTCAAATACTCATTTTCTAAAATTGATTTTTCCAACCTTCGATATACATTTTAAAAAGCTTTTAGCAGTTTTTATCATACTTTTATCCCATCCCAGACTATGTCTTCCTTGAACAATTTCTAAAGGCACAAATCTTCAATTCTAGGTTCGACTAACCTAAACCGGTGCCTAAAACATCTAGGCCCAAAACTGGGGCGTTACACAGAATGTCCCTGTAGGAGATGGTGAAAATTCGTGAATTCAATTCGTGCTAGTACGAAACCTAACTGTTTGACACTACCTAGAAGAGGACTTGAACGGACTAAATCTAGGAGTTGTCACAACGGAGATAGAAGCCACCCACTTTGAACTAAAGCATGCGACGTCTAACATGATCAATACCATGGGGCAATTTGGCGGCTCAGCAACAGAAGATGCCAGACAACACCTCAAATTCTTCCTGCAAATTTGTAACTCATTTAAAATACAGGGAGTTTATAAGGATATTTTGAAATTAAAATTGTTTCCCTATTCACTGAGGGATAAGGGAAAACCTGGCTAAATAGTATTCCAACAGGATCAATTGAATCCTACAGTTATTTATGTTGTGATTTCTTATCACGTTTTAATCCTACGAATTTGATTGATAAATTGTGTAAGGAAATCACTTCTTTTCGACAGGCTGATGACGAATCCATACACAAGGCTTGGGAATGATACAGAGAGCTATTACACAAATGCCCCTTGCACGGATTCCCATTATGGACGCAGGTAACCATGATATATAATGTTGTCAACACAGCAACTAGGATGATGTTTGATGCCTCGGCAAACGACATACTCCTAGACAAAGAACTAGAGGAAGCGATGGACATTCTGAACAGGGCTAAGAACGACTATCAATTCCCAACAGCCAGATGAAAAGGAATCCAATGTCAACCTACAGTAAATGAACTAGGGTCCTCAGACTCAATGTCATCCCAATTTGCCTCCTTGAAAAAGCTGGTCATGAACATGCAATCGCAGAACAATCACTAGGAGATCAAGGTAATGGATTTATTTTGTGAAAACTATGGGGGTAACCATGTTTCTTCGGAATGTTCATATAATACATAATCAAGCTGTTTCGTTGGGAATTACAACCGGAACAATAACATGATGTCCAACAACTACAACTCGGCCTGGAAGAAGCGCCAAAATTTCTCATGGAGCAACCCCAACAACGCACTCAATCCAAACAATTAGAATGATCCAGTTGCGGGATTTCAACAAAACAATGCCTTTCACCAGCCCATGCTGCAACAACAATCTATGCCAACTAGTTCTTTAGAAAACACTCTTAATGCTTTCATGTCTTAGACTAGAGCATATATGGCTAATATTGATAGGTTCATACAGAAAACTGAAGCTTTTATGGATAGGACTGAGATGTGGTTGCAAAATAATGAGGCAACAATGAAATCTCTAGAGACTTAAGTTGGGCAAATCGCACAGATCCTAAACACAAGGTCGAAATGAGGTTTGCCTAACGACATAGAAGCAACTAAGAGAACATCATATGAGCAATGCAATACCATAACCACTCAAAAGTGGTATTCAGCTCAAGGAGCCCCAAGTTAAGGAAATAGAGCAGACAAAGCCAAAGGAGACCACTGCCGCCACAATGCCTAGCAACACTATCGCAACAGCAACCCCTGAAGGCCCTGCCACGGCAGCACCTGCGGCAGTACCCACAGTAGAGCCAGAAGTCGATGCGCTGGTAATTCCTCAAATCAAATTTCCATGCAAAGAAAGAGTAGAGGACATACCGCCACCATTCCCCCAAAGACTGAAACAATATAAACAAGAGTACCAATTCAAGAAGTTACTGGACATCTTGAAGCAGGTACATATCAACCTGCCCTTGGTAGAAGCGATCAAGCAGATCCCAAATTATGCCAAATTTCTCAAGGAAATTGTCTCAAAGTGAAAAAGGATTTGGGAATTTGAAATTGTGGCTTTGACAGAAGAATGTATGACGATGCTACACAATCGGACGCCACCCAAGCTCAAGAACCGAGGTAGTTTTCTCATATCATGTGCAATCGGAAACCACTATGACGGGAGGGCATTGTGTGATCTAGGAGCAAGCATAAACTTGATGCCTAAGATAGTTTTCCAGAAATTGGGAATTGGAAAAGCCACACATGCCACTATAATGTTGCAGCTTGTTGATATATCCTATTTGCAGCCAAAAGGGAAAATTGAGGATATTTTGGTAAAAATTGATAAATTTATTTTCCCTACCGACTTTATTATCTTGGATTGCAATGCAGATGAGAATGTACCAATCATCCTTGGGAGACCATTCCTAGCTATAGAGAGAACTCTGATTGATGTCAAAAAAGTAGAGCTGGCAATAAGAGTAAACGATCAGCACATGAAACTCGATGTATTGAACACAATGAAACATGCTGATGACCAAGAAAAATGTCAGGCAATCTAGGCCCTTACCGAGTCAGAAAACGACATAGAACCACACTGCCTCGGCAAGGAAACTGAACACTGCCTCGGCAGCAACATTGGCTACTTCCTGAGCAACTGTCGTGGCAGTATGATGACAGGACTTAGAGATACAAAGACAAAAGCACATGATGACCATGAATTCAAAGATACCGGGCAGAGATTAAAGCATCACTTTGGGCTACATGCCGTGAGGGATAAGGAAGTAATCACTTTAGCAGATGTGTAATGCCTCGGTTTTGGGCCTAAGTGTCTTGCGAGTCGGGTTGGGTCGGTGGAACCAATAGTTGGTTGTTTTAATCGTTAAGAGGTTGTTAGGGAAATCAAGGTTCGAGATGGGATAAAAATATGAAAAAAAATCCTAAAATCCTCTAAAATGATATTTAAGAGGTTGGTTAAATCAATTTTGCAAAACGGGTTTTGGAAAATATACATTTTGGGTAGTGACCAAAATTTAAAGTTTTAAAGTTGAGGAAAAAGTGTATTTTTCAAAAAGAGTCAAAATTTTAGAATCTTTAGGGAGCTAATTGTCAAATAAGCCTTTTCTCCAATTTGACATGTGTTTTAAATGTTTTATTAAATAATTAAAATGGCTTTAATTAATTTAATTAAAAAGGAGGTTAAGTTGGTTAAAAAAATTGACGATCATTTCATTTTCTTCATTTCTTATCAGCCAAACACTCTCCATCTTTAGATTTCATTCACTTTCTTTTCCTCTCTTGATTTTCAACTTCTCATTCGTGATTTCTCTCATTTTCCTTCAAGTTTCTTTGAAGCTAAACTTGCCAAATGGGAAGAGAAGCAAGGATTGGAGGTAAAATTTGTGCTAACCCTCTAATCTAGGTTCTTTAATGAAATTCCAAAGATATTTGATTCATTAATCATGTTTTTGATTGAGGTTTTGTTATTAGTTTGATTAAATGATGAAATCTTGGTAGAAAAGTGATTTAAATGTGATTTTCAGAGTTGTGTTGATTTGGTTTGTTTGAGATGTTTTCTAAATGGGTTTTGAAAGGTTTTGGTGTTGAAATTGATTCTTAATCATAGTTGGCCCGAAATCCTTGAGATCCTTGGTTTTTGAAGTGTTTTTTGGTTGGGATTTTGGGGTGCAATGTGGAATCCGAGTTGTTGGAGGTATAAGGATGGTTTTAGGTTGCTTTTGGATTTTGTTTGATGCTTAAAATGTGTTGGATGTGTTGGTAGATGGCTGGGCAGAGGTTAGAAATCAAGCGATTGAGTTTTCAGTTGTATCGATTGGGTAAATTGATGCTTTAGAGAAGGCATACGGGTTTCCTTTTGTGTGCTGGTGTTTTGGATGCAATTTAATGCATTGAACCTCTGTTTTAATGTGTTGAAAATAGGGGATAGTGTCCCAAAATCAAATAAGGTGATTTTGGAGGCATCGGATGTGTGATTTGTGCGTCGGCTAATGTGGTTTCGCAAGTCGATGAGTGGAACTTGGTTTTCCAGCATGGAAACGTTTTAGAAAAGGTTTTGGGAACTTAGTAAGAGCTTGAAACTCTTTACTAAGTTCAGAAGTAAGTAAAGTGAATTTCTCTCCCGGAATGTGCTAGTTTGATCCTTTGATTGCTCTTGATTTTAAATGTGTTTACCTAGTGTTTTAAAGCATGTCTTGAGTATATAAATTGTGTTTGATGATGCCATGTGGTTTAAGGATGCACTTGGTAAGTGATTATTGTATGCATGTGTTGATGTATGAGTTTTGAAGCATGGTTTAATGCTTGAGTTTATGGCTATCATAAATGCTTTATAAAAACAGTGAGGTATGTATGAAATGTGGATTATATTGGCAAGCGATGTTGAATAAAGTGTTTTGTTAATGAAATCAAATATAGTTAGCCGGCTATAGGATTGAGTGCACTATAAACAAGTCGCCTTGGATGTTGAGGGGTTGTGGTTGTACCGAAAAGTCCATCCAAGTACCCTAATGATTGAGGATTGTTTAAGGTTGCAATGGTTGAGGGAAGCTCCCGAGTGTGAACCTTGTGTGTGTCTTGTCTCTCGTTAGTGGGTTATACATCTATCGATGAGTGGTGTTTAGGGGTTGTAATTGTACCGAATACTCCACCACGAGTGTCACAACGGTGGAGGGTTGCTCCCGTGTGTGAACCTTGAGATGGCGGTAGAGTGTATGAAGGGTTTAGGACAACCCTTGGTAATCCGTGTATCCGATGTGTTTTTGAGAATGTTGTTTATCACTTGCTAGCCATTATAATTGAATGAGATGTTATGGAAAATGTTGTTGATGCATATTATGAAAAATGCATTTTTTACTTTAAGCTTAGCATAATGGTGTTTATGCTTGGAAGGCTTGATGATGTGTAGCAATGGTTTAATTGCTAGAAAATGTGTGAATCATGTTGCATGATGTTTAGCAAGCTGATTTTAAAGGCAAGGTGCAAGGTTTACCAAAAAAAGGCATGATGGTCTTGAAAAGAGTGAAAAATGGTTTTGTGCATTGATGATGTTTTTGGTTTTGAGCAATCCTCACTAAGCTTGTATGCTTATTGTCACGCCCCGTCTGGTCGCGACCCAGCCAACCGAGGGGCACACCCGCCAGGGTGCACCGAGCAGCACCGAGGTGCGCCACCCATGTGCACTATGCGCACCCGAACATCCCCGCCTAGGTGCGTTGCGCGCGCCCAAGACGCCCCACCTAGGTGCTCACGGGCTGACTTAGAGAAAATGAGGAGCAATGATCCTTTTAAGGCCAAGGAAGACTCTAGAACGGCCTAGAGGGCCCCAAACGTCTCCACACATCTCCAAGGGGTTCCAGAAGCTTCCACAACCATCTAGTCTCACCCAAAGGAACCTAGAAGGCTCGAGACAAGTCGGGAAGGCTTGAGACAAGTCCGGAAGGCTCGGGACAACTCAGTACATCTCCGGAACAATCTAGAATACTTTAGATAAGGGTAGAACTATAAGGAGCACCCTAGAATATTCTAGAATACCTTAGAATATGGTAGAGCTTTTAGACCATTTAGGATATAACTAGATATGGATAGAATTATCTAGATATGTCTAGGTCCCTTAGATATTTTTGGAGGCAACTTTGTAACCGTTGGATCAAAACGATCATGACCGTCCGTTGAGGAGGTTGGTGCCTATAAATAGGGCTACCTCCCTCATTTGTAAATCACCTAAGAAGCCATTCACTCAAACACTTGTAAAGCTTCCGTTGTGTAATACAAGGTTCTTTCCTTGTAAACTCGTTTGCTCCTTGTGTTTGCCATAGCGTTGTGACATTAAGGCTGACTAGCTTCGTGCCAAGAGTGCTAGTGCCGCACGGATTTGAGCTTGAAGAAATAAGGCTTAGTTTGTGGTTGCTTTTAAAAAAGTGTGGTGAAAAAAGTGATTTTCAAACTAGCTATTGAAAAGTAGTTTTGAAAAACTGGTTAGTGTTTGTCATTGAAGTCAAAAAGTGGTTTTCATGAGAGAAAAAGTCTATTTTAGACATAATATTAAAAAGTAAAAGTAAATTTGGGTGATTGTTCAAATTAATTAATGTTATGATTTATGAAATAAATTAATTTCAATTATAATAAAAAAAATATTTTTTATAAAATTTAATTTAAAAATATAAATTACATTCTAGATTATATACGGACATACCACTTACACAATAATAATAAATTTAATAAAGTACAAATAAAACAATTTTATTCTCAAAATAAATATTATAAAATATATATTATTTTACAATTATGTATGCATAAACATTATTTTAACAATAAATTATAATTAAATAATAAGGGTAAATAGTAATTTTATTTCCAAACTAGCTTTTCCACCCAAGAAGCTATAAAATCCAGCTTCTTGGTTTGGGTGGAAAAGCTAGTTTTAAAAGCAACCAAAAACAGCTTGTTTTAACTAAAAGCACTTAAAAAGTGATTTTTGGTTGCGAAACGCAACCAAAAACAGGCCCTAAGTCCGTGACAGTTGGTATCATAGCAAGTTCCGATCGCTCGGAAGGATGGCCAAGACCGCCAAGAACCAAGTAACTAGCCTGTCCGAGACCGAGGTCACGCATGACCAAGGTGGGCAAGAAGTAAAGGCTGACCCTGCCGAGACAAGGCCTCGTGCCAAGTCCAAGGACGTACTCTCTAGCTTGGAGTCACGCTTGACTCGCGTGGAGGAAGACGTATCGAGCATGGGTGACCAAGTGGACGACCTTCATGAGCGGATTGAAGGCCTTGAGGTGGAGGATGCCGAGATCCACACAGCCGTGAGGGCAATGAAGATCAAGCTAGAGGAGTCCCTGCGCGCGGAAATGGGTGAAGTTTGCGATGCACTCATGGGAGAACTCACAAAGGTACGTGAGTCATTCCAACACGAACTTATCAACGTGTATGCTCAACTAGAGTCATTGCAAGGCGACCTTGCCTTGTGCAAACATGCTATGGCAGCCGGGCCAAGCACCACCGTGGAGGCTAGAAGGGTCGAGGTGCCCAAGCCTCAAACCTTTTCAGGGACACGCAACGCCAAAGAAGTAGACAACTTCTTGTATGGCTTGGAGCAATACTTAGAAGCCGTTGGCATCAGGGATGATGCCTCTAAGATCCAGACCGCAACCTTATACCTCACCGACACCGCCATGCTTTGGTGGAGAAGAAGGCGTCTCGATGTCGAGAGAGGTACGTGCACCATCACTACCTTTGCTGATTTTAAAAAGGAACTCAAACGACAATTCTATCCGGAGAATGCCGAGGAATAAGCAAGGGCACGATTACGAAGGCTCAAGCAAACGGGGAGCATCCAAGACTATGTCAAGAAGTTCACTAGCTTGGTGCTCGAGATCCCCGATCTCTTAGAGAAGGACTCACTCTTCAACTTCACCGATGGCCTCCAAAGTTGGGCCAAGGCCGAGCTACGACGAAGGGGAGTACAAACCCTTGCCGATGCTATTGTCGTGGCCGAGAGCCTCATTGACTATTCCACCCACAAGGAGTCCAACAACGAGCCAAGGGACAGGAAGAGTGGTCACTCCAATGGTGGAAGATAAGAGATAGGAGCCCTCGTAAAGAGAGTCACAAGGATGAGGACACACCGAAGCACAAAGGCTCGTCCCCATGGAGGGACAAGGACTGAGGCAGGTCTAAAGACTCTCATGGTGCCAAGAAATCACCACCTAGTAGTTGCTACATCTTCGATGGCGACCATTGGGTTCGGGAGTGCCCACAACGCCGAGCCCTTAGTGCAATCCTAGCAAGGCATCAAGAGGGAAGCGATGCCGATGAAGGTAGTGATGCCGAGAGGGACAAAGGTGCACAAATGGGATCACTACAGCTCTTGAATGGAATCCAGTCCGCCCCAAATACCCAAGCCAAAGGGTTTCTATTCGTGGACGTCACCATCAATGGAAAAGCAGCGAGGGCTATGCTCGACACAGGTGCGTCCCATAACTTTGTTTCTTTGGAAGAAACAAAGAGGCTAGGTCTTAGTGTCGTGAAAGGGGGACGATCCGTCAAGGCCGTAAACTCTGCCGCTCAACCCATCTATGGGTTCGTTCGAGGAGTCAAGACCAACATTGGGACATGGTCATGCCGCATGGACTTCTCGATTGTGCCGCTAGATGACTACCCGATCATCCTAGGGATCGAGTTTTTCGAGCAAGCCAAGGCAATTCCGATGCCATTTGCCAATAGTCTGTGCATCACGGAGGGTGCACCATCATGTGTGGTACCAACCATAAGGGCCACCAAGCCAGGGACGAGAGTGGTCTCTGCACTTCAACTTGAGAGGGCCATCCGTAGGGCCAAACCATCCAAGGGATGCAATCAAGACAAAGGGGTAACCGTGTCTGGGAAGGCCACCAAGCATGTTCAAGGGGAGAACATAGCTTCCAAGACCAGCGAGGGTCAAGGTTCGAAAGGGAGGTCTTCCAACAATGCCAACAAGCCGAGGGCAAAGGCAAGGCGAGCTAGGAGTCATGGAAAGCGCTCCAGCAACACCCATGTTCCACAAATACGCGACGAGGGCATCGCGAGATCGGGTGGGGGAGGATGTCACGCCCCGCCCGGTCGGAACCCAGCCAACCGAGGGGCACACCCGCCAAGGTGCACCGAGGTGCGCCACCCATGTGCGCTATGCCTGAACAGCCCCGCCTAGGTGCGCTGCGCGCGCCCAAGACGCCCCACCTAGGTGATCACGGGCTGACTTAGAGAAAATGAGGAGCAATGATCCTTTTAAGTCCAAGGAAGACTCTAGAATGGCCTAGAGGGCCCCAAACGTCTCCACACATCTCCAAGGGGTTCCAGAAGCTTCCACAACCATCTAGGCTCACCCGGAGGAACTTAGAAGGCTCGAGAAAAGTCGGGAAGGCTTGCGACAAGTCCGGAAGGCTCGGGACAACTTAGGACATCTTCGAAACAATCTAGAATACTTTAGATAAGGGTAGAACTATAAGGAGCACCCTAGAATATTCTAGAATACCTTAGAATATGGTAGAGCTTTTAGACCATTTAGGATATAACTAGATATGTATAGAATTATATAGATATGTCTAGGTCCCTTAGATATTTTTGGAGGCAACTTTGTAACCGTTGGATCAAAACGATCCTGACCGTCCGTTGAGGAGGTTGGTGCCTATAAATAGGGCTACCTCCCTCATTAGTAAATCACCTAAGAAGTCATTCACTCAAACACTTGTAAAGCTTCCGTTGTGTAATACAGGGTTCTTTCCTTGTAAACTCGTTTGCTCCTTGTGTTTGCCATAGCGTTGCGACATTAAGGCTGACTAGCATCGTGCCGAGAGTGCTAGTGCCGCACGGATTTGAGCTTGAAGAAATAAGTTTGTGACATTATGCTCTCTTTGTTCATAAATGCAGATAATTAGACGTTTGGAGGCAGTATTCTACAAGGGGTTTTGCAAGGGACTTCTCTAGATGTATGTTGAGGTTTTAACTAGTGTAATAAAGGCAATGATGGCATCCAATACTTTGAATTGTTGGTTGATTTAGTGTTTTCTGGTTTGGCGCAAGAGTAATTTGCATATTTGGTTATGTAAATGGCATTTATGTCTTGGTTAGTGCTTGGTATTGAGTTTTGAGCTTTTGCTGCTTATTTTTTTTAGGAAGCATGCCTTTAGTCTCTTTGATATTGAGAATGATGCTATGATGATATTTCTGCCTTGAATCCTTGATTGTTGATATGTATTTGAGTTGCAAGAATGTTTAGTCACATGTCTGATTAGTTTTGGATGGTTAAAATCGAGTTAAATCAGCAAAATCAAAAATTGCAGGCTCGGGTGTTTCGAAACACCCTTGCCTGTTTTGAAACGGAGGCCTGAAACTGCCTTGGCGTTTCGAAATATGGAGGCCTATTGCGATACATTTTTGCTCTGTGAAGCCCTGTTCTGAAACGGGTCTTGGAAGGTTTCGAAAAGAACCCACGTTTCGAAACGGTCAACAATGTTTCGATATGACCGTTCTGATACGGGGCCCACTGTTCTAAAATGGGTGGCTGTTAATTTAGTTTTTTTGAATATTCTGAGTTTCTATTACTTTGCATTTTGGTCCCTGCTTGTCATGTATGCAATTAAATGAGTTTCAATGGTTATTTTGAGCTGCGTTTCTGCAGAGAATCATGTAATGAATTTAATTAAAAGTTGGTAGCTCGAATTTGGTAATAGTCCTTGCAAGATGTTGATTTTACGAATTGGTCCCTAAAATCAAATATGGTAATAATCAAGATGCGATCAAGATTCATTTTATCCGCTGCTTTGATTGGTCACTTGGGAATCTAAATTGTATCTAGATGAGATAAAAAGAAAAAAAGCTCGTTTATTGAGGTAAATTTTCCCGATTTACTTCAATATTCCTCGTGTAACTCATTCGGTTCAGTCCATCGGCTAGGCCGGGTCGAGGGGGTTACAAGATGCATGTACATACACTTTTTTAGTGTCCTAACCTTTTTATTTTTATTTTTACTTTTATCATTTTTAGTTTTTATTTTCCCACATTTTTAATTTTTCTTTTAGAAATAAAGTTTTAATTTTTATCTATTATTTGTTTTTAGGATGGAGATCAAGAAAGAAAGAAAGAAGAGATGAACCAACGACTAAGTGAGGAGAAACCACTGCCGCAACGGCATGATCTGCCAACTGACAGAAAAATGCAACGACATGATTGGCCAATGGGCCGAAAAAGCCGCAACGGCTATATTTGCAACGGGCAGAAAACGGCTAGTAACTTCTAGAGATGTCACACCGAATTTTATGTCGCACGGAATGGCTTTCCAAGCTCTATATAAAGGCCACTCTTCTCTAAATTGTTCATCACTCAATATTCTCTTCTACTCTCTTGTACTCTCCAAAGTTTAGAATTTAATTTTGCTCTCTCTTACAACTCACTCAATTTTTTAGAATGGCCATCAAATTAAAGAAAGGAGAAAGCTCACGCACGGCCGAGGTATCAAAGTACAAATGCTTCGCACCGCTGGAGGTAGAGAGGTGTTTCAATAAGCACTTCATAGCCTGCCGAGTATGGGATGAGCAAGGAATTCAATGCTCCGATGAGCCAGATTTTGGCCTCGACCACTACCTCTTCAACAAAGTAGATCACCAAAAGTGGAAAAGATTTTACCTCCAGCCTGAACGAGCCAACATAACAGTGGTCTGAGAACTCTACGCGCACAACCCAAGCCCGACCACACTTTTTGTTCACGTTCGGGGTAAGGCGATCAAGGTAGATGTTGATTCCATAAATCTCGTTTATGGCATCCAAGTAGAGAGGGACAACTAACAGCTTCTACTGAGGGAAGCTGATTTATGAAGAATGAAGCCTTGCGGAGCAGATCCAGTTCCAAACCATTTCCGCAGTAGCGTACTACTCAACCTGCCGAAGGGAAAAACAGGCAAAGTGGTAGTCGATTTGTAGTACATTAAATGCCAGATTTTTCTACACACTTTGTGTGGCAGTTTGAGCTCAGAAAGAGGACGAAAATATGGAAGGAAGGATAAAGTTGGACTTTTGGCCAAAAGTGAATAATGTATTAAATTAAAGAGATTCACCTCTTTAATAAAGTTAAGTCCAAGTCCAACTTAACTTCCTCTCCGAGAAGGATTTTAGCCTACACCTTCCCCTATATAAAGGAGGCTTACCGCCATCATCAAAAAGGAGAATGAAAGTCGAGAAGCGAAGAAGAGAGACAGAGAGAGCTTAGCTTTGGATCTAGTTTTTATTATGTTATAATTTCCTTTAGGGTTATGATTGGTTTGTTTAGTAGTTGTGTGAAGACTATTGTATTTGTTTAAGTTCTTAATGCAATAAAGTTAAGGTTCGCTTATTCTTGGCTTTAATCATTTCTTGCATACTTATCGAGAGAGAGTATTGTAAGGTTATGAGTTAAATTCACGTGGTGTTAACTAACTCATCCTAGGGATAGGTTAAGAGTTTCAGCGGCTAAAAGAAGTGTTAGAATAGCTGGTATTTGTCTTTGGTTCACGCGGGAGGTATCATCGAAGTTCAGCCATCAACCAGTGTTCTGAGCTTAGGGATAAGGCGGAACCATCCAAGGACGCTTTGCCAAACCTTAATAACATATGCCCAAGAGCAAAGGAATGTCGCGGCAGGGACTCAACCATTGCGGCCGCGGCAGGGACTTAGGTTACTACCACGACAATTTTGTGTTGTTGCATTCAAGACAGAGACAAGTCAATAGCATTCCACACTATGAAGCATTCTAATCCAGCTATTCTCTCAACTTGATTTTCTCTTTATTTTATTTCTGGCTTATTTTAGAATTAGTTCTTTAGTTTATTTGAAGTAACCCAACTTACTTGTGTTCTTTTCTTTTATTTGTTTTTACAGTGCGAGGAAGTAGGGTCAAAAGGCTAGCCCAATCCCTATGGAGACGATACTCGATATACTTATCATTATATTACTTGAGACGTGTACTTTTTTTAGGGAAAAGCATGAAACTAATTCATTCAACTGTCGAAAATGGTATCATCAACCAAAGTATTCACAATACCATCCGGAACCTCAAAAGAAAAATAAAAGGGTTCATTGCAATTAAAAATCCAGTGAGCTAAACTATGAGCAACCCTGTTTGCATCTCTACAAGCATAAGCAACAGTGAACCCATGATTAAGGTTTAAAATTTTCTTGGCTTCCTGAAGAACAGTTGCAACAATCGACCGATCTGAAGAAAAGGAGAGGAGCATGTTGATAATACTCAGACAATCACCTTCAATGATCACTTTTTGTCATCCAATAGCAGTTGTTGTCTTTATGCCCTCTGAGAAAGCCATAGCTTCCACCATCTCTGATGTGTAAGTTCCAGAGAGGGTCTGAGCATGACCATCCAACATGAGTCCATAGTGATCTCTAGCAACAATTCCAGACGAAACTGCACCTGAACCCGGGACAAAGGCACCATCCACATTGATTTTGTATGTTGCTTCAGGAGGAGATTTCCAAATCTTTGACCTGTTGCAAGTAAACTGGTCCAAGGTGAAATCATTGGCAGCTAAAAAATCAAAAACAAGAAGTTGCACATAATCAATAACAACTCTAATAGGAAGCAGCACGGATTTATGGATTAGTGTGTTTCTTCTATTCCATAGATTCCATAAAAGCACAGCAAGGAAGGTGAATTGGTCAAAATCCAAAATATCTAAGCAAGCCTCAGGCCACTGTTTATAGCTAACACCAGGGTCCATAGGAATTAATCCTCTTAAGTCACAAAGATCGTAAGCTTCAAGCACTTTTGGACAGACTCTACAAGCATGGAGAAGGGTTTCAGGAGTAACAGAACACAGAAGACACAAACCAAAGCCCAGCCTTGCTGCCTGCAATATTTCACCTATAGGTAATGCATTGTAACAAATCCTCCAGATGAAAATCTTTATCTTTGGCAAGGTTTTCATAGTCCGTAAAGCTTTCGAAGTAGGTGATTTCTACCAAAATAAAATTCATTACTTAAAGATCATGTCTACCAAAATTCATTCAATGTGGGAATCAACAACACCTTAAATTGACTTTACAAAAATTCAGTGACCAGATTGTATCATTATCAAACTGTCCAATGAGTCTTTAACTAACTTACCTAACCCCGTTTCGGAACACCTCAGGTTGTTTCGGAATGGGTACACGAGGGTCAACCCTGTTAACCTTTCTCTTAAGACCGTTTCGATACAGGCTTGACCTGTATCGGAACGGATTGACCACCCTTGACTTTGACCTTGACTCGTTTCGATACGCTTTAAACTCGTACCGAAACAATGGTTTGGTTTCTAGTGGAAAAATGTTCCAAAGTGGCATTACTTCATTTCAGTACACCCATAATCTCAGGTTCAATAATGTGCACCCGTACCGAAACAACATCACCCGTTTTGATACGGACAGGCCTATAGTGACAGATTTTTACTGGTTTTTTTATCAATTTACCCTACCATATGATTTCCAAATGCAATGAAACTTTATACGCAATATTTCAATAGTATGAACTACTAGCATGCCAATTTTCATGACTATATGAATATGTTTACCATGTTTTTACCTTTTTAGCTAAGCATGCATTTTTAAAGCTATTTCAAAAGAACCAAAAAGTCCATTTAGGGCTAATGACCAAATTACAAAATAGACAATGCACCAACAAAACAAAATGGGCATATATGACTAGTTCATCTACTTTGCCACCTTCCTAGGAGTTCAAAATTCATAATTACATTACTTGCGGCTTGGTAGTGACTTGTCTTGGCTGCCGATTCGATCTTCCAACGAACAAACCTTCTTAACCTGAAAATGCATGAGATGAGACATGTTAGGCATACTTTGCCTAGTGAGGTAGTCATAAACAATGTAAGTAATGGTAATGCCATGGTTACACTTATACATAATTTCATGCAAACATTTCCAATGCTATGCAACAATGCACAAAATATAATCATGTTTCATTTTCATTCATAGTCCTTGGATTGAATCAAGATCGTGGATACGCGAATTCCTACGCCTCACCAAATCAATGAATGGTCGAATCCCCCCGCCTCACCATTATGACCAATAAAAATACACATCCCTCTGCCTCGCCAAATCAATATAGGTCGTAGCCTTAGGACCGTAGTCCACCCGTACACTGAGCTCACGAATTCTATGGCATGCCAATTGTATCACAAGTCCATTCTAATCCAAGGTTGCAAAATACATATTCATTTCAATAGTCCATGATATATCAATGTCCAATGAATTCAATGATGCCGATGATTAATATATGTGTCTCGATATCAATATCTCATAGATTGGTATCCATATCAATGTCCGATCGATTCTTATCTCTTTTCCCTTTTTTGCACTTGATAATTTATGGATGTGGAACTATATTTTTCTTGTTCGAAGACAGGTTTTTTATATTTTTCAAATCTTATTTTTTTTATTTCTATTTCGAATCCGAAAAAATCCTTTTTTATTTTGAATCTACAAAAAAACAGCTTCCATTCGATTACATTTTTGAGTTTTTTTATACCCAAAATTTACGACATAAAAATAAAGCAAGTTGTTTTTTTTGCAGGGCGGTGGGCGGTGGAGGTGACATGGCAGTCGCTGGTTGGTTGTCTGGACGGTGGCGGCTTGGTTCTGTGACGGCAGCTTGGACGGTTGGCGGCTGAAGTGGCGGTCGCGGCTAGGGATATTCATTTAGGTTTAGGTTATATTTTAGGGTTAGGGTAATTAGGGTTAATATAGATATGGGTTATTTTGGGTTGTAAATGGGTTATTAGGTTTGGTATTTGTAATGGGCTTGTAATAATAATAAAAACATTTTTTAATTCTTAATGTTGGATTGGGTTTGGGGTTTACTTGAGGATTGGGACGAAAATAGGTTTGGGCTTAGGCCCGGACAAAAATGGGTATTACAGCTGCCCCTCTTTGCTCATTGTTGTGTATCAGAAATGGAGAAAAGACAAAAGAATAACCATTTTGTCCAGTTAGGTTTGGGTTCCTTCTTTAGCCACCGTCTTTTCTTTGAACTTCACTTGATCTGTTTGGTTGTCTTTCTAGGCAAGATCTTCAAACTAAGATATCCATTGGGGAAGAAAAAATGAGTTTGGCTTGCTTCGACTCTGACAACGATGCAATAACTGGAGGAAATTTGACCTAGATGTAAAATTGATGAAGAGACAAGGTCTGCAAAACTTAATCCAGCTACAACACTGATGAAGAGATAGGATCGCATGATGGAGGCTCTGATGTCTGATCCAGCAACAACGCGACAAAGAGACAAGATCTGACAGGTTTCTTCTTTTATTTTTCTTTTTCTTTTTTGATTTTTATTTTTTTTCATTTTGTTTTTTTATAACTTTTTTTACAATATTGAAAACGAGGGAAATTTAAAAGTCTGTGAATTTTGACCAAGCTGCAACACCGATGAAGATGCAAGGTCTATAGTTAGTGTGGTTGATCTAGCTATGACTCTGATGAAGAGGCAGGATCGAGGGTTAATGAAGTTGGTCCAGCTACAACACCGACAAAGAGGCAAGATTAGGAGTTACTAAGGTTTGACCTAGCTACAACACCGACAAAGAGGCAAGGTCTGAAGTTAGTAAGGTTTGATCCAGCTACAACACCGACGAACAGGCGGGATCTAAAATTAGGGGTTAGTAAATTCAGTCCAGCTGCAACACCGACGAAGAGGCAGGGTCTGAAGTTAAATAGGATGATCCAGCTACAATATCGACGAAGAGACGGGATCTAAAGTTGGGGTTAGTAAATTTGGTCCAGCTGCAACACTGACGAAGAGGCAAGACCATGAGTTGATAAAGTTTGACCCAACTACAACATCGATGGAGAGGCAGGGTCTGAAGTCAATAGGGTTGATCTAGTTACAACACCGATGAAGAGGTAGGATCTGAAGTTGAGGATTAGTAAATTCGCTCTAGCTGCAACACCGACGAAGAGGCAAGACCATGAGTTGATAAAGTTTGACCCAGCTACAACACTAATGAAGAGGCAGAGTCGAAGTCGAAAATCTTGATCCTGCTGCAACACTGACGAAGAGGCAGGATCTGGAGAAAATCCTAATCAACCTACAACTCTGACGAATAGACATGATCGAAGAAGAAGCTTTTTTCTTTTTCTTTTTCTTTTTCTTTTCTCTTTTTTTCTTCTTTTTCTTCATTTTTTCTTCCACTCTTTTTTTCTTTTTTCTTTCTCTTTTTTTTGGATTTTTGTTTGCTACAACATGGATAAAGAAAGTAAATTTTTGACCCAGCTACAACACCGACGAAGAGACAAGGTCCATAGCTAATAAGGTTGATCCAGCTACAACACCGACGAAGAGGCAAGATCGGTAATTAGTAAATTTGGTCCAACTACAACATCAACGAAGAGGCAAGACTAGGATTCGACCGAGCTACAATACCGACGAAGAGGCACGATTTAAAAGAATAAATTTTGATCCAGCTGCAACACCGGAGAAGAGGCAGGATCGGAGAATGAAACTTTGATTTTTTTTCTTTTGATTTTTCAAATTTCTTTCTTTTTTTAATTTTTCTTTTTCTTTTTTTTTTTTTTTGATTTTTCGTTTGCTACAACATGGACAAAGAAAGTAAATTTTTGACCTAGCTACAACACTGACGAAGAGGCAAGGTCTATAGTTGATAAGGTTGATCCAGCTACAACATCGACGAACAGGCATGATCAAGAGTTAGTAAATTTTATCCAGCTACAACACCGACGAAGAGGCAAGACCAAGAGTTAGTAAGGTTTGACCCAGCTATGACACCAACGAAGAGGCAAGGTCTGGAGTTAGTAAATTTGATCCAGCTACAACAATGACGAAGAGGCGGGATCTAAAGTTAGTAAATTTGGTCCAGCTACAACATCGATGAAGATGCAAGACCAGGATTCGACCGAGCTACAACAACGATGAAGAGGCACGGTCTAAAAGAATAAAGTTTGATCCAGCTGCAACACCGACGAAGAGGCAGGATCAGGGAATGAAACTTTGATTTTTTTTATTTTTCTTTTGATTCTTCTTTTTTTTTCTTTTTCTCTTTATTTTCTCACTCTTTTTTTCTTTTTTGAAACTTTTTTCTATGATTTTGAGATGATATCTGATGAGGAATGTTTAGTCTAGTTGCAATACCAATGAGGAGGCAAGACCTGAAAAGGGTTTGATCCGTTGCACTGCTGACGGAGAGACTATATGTAGAAGAATTTTCATCTTGCTATGCCACTGATGGAGAGGCTAGATCAGAAAGAATTTTGATCTTGCTACACAACAGACGGAGAGGCTAGAGCTGGAAAATTTTTATCTTCTACTCAATAACAAGGAGTACTGACCTGAAAAGGAAAGAAAATGCTAGTCAGTATTTTTTCAAAGATCTTGGATGCTTACGCTTTTGCGTATTCAGCCTCAATCGGGGCTAAAAAATGATCATCATGTTGTTGCCTCCATGGTCGAGGTTCTTCGATCTCTTTCTTGGACTTGTTTGAAGTCAAAAATAAATGCATCATGAATGCCCCTAATTATATGTCTATTGTGTATGTCTATTCTAAATGCATGATGATTTTGGTGTATGCACCTAATCTAAATGCATGAATGTGACATGATTTTTCTCGATCCTCAAAAGGATGCCCCTGATTCTGTTGGTCGCGTTGGGTCCAAGTGATGATGCCCCAACTCTTCTAGGTTCGATCATCTTTTGGATTATTCTCTCGGGTGATTGCCCCAACACTTTTGTCTGAGACTACTCTTGAAGCGAACTCGAAGCAAGAAGTATGTTTTCGGCTTTTATTTTATGTTGCCCTCAGTTGGGTCTATAAATTTGTTGTGTTGGTTTATGGCAGCTCATTACTTTTGGTTTATGGGGCCTTGTAGAGACATGATAATTGTATAAACTCATATGTTATTCTCAAAATAAAATGCCCATGTACTGGACTCTTGCACAAGTTCAGCATGGTGCTAGATCAGTTGATTTTGCTCTATTCGGTATTTGCTGGCATGGGGCATCCCAAGGATCGATTTTAAAATTTAAAAATGGATGAATGTTAATGCAAGATGCATGTCCTAGATGCAAATTATTGATTCAAAAATGGTTCCCATAGCTCAACTTCTAAATTCACGGGATTCATTCGCAACTTTGAATGTTGTATTGATATTTAAGGTACCATATTTTCTCCCGATGATAATTTTTCAAATTGAGAACTAGTCCTGAATCAGTATTTCATGATGGTGAAGTGAAAAAATTAAAATGTTATAGTGAAGTCATGTAATTAATGCAAAATGAATGAATTTAATATGATGTGATCAAAAAAAGAAAATAAGTGTCAGTTCAGATTAAAATAAATAATAAATTAACAGTTAATAAGGTAAAGTAAAAAAATTCAAATAGGTAAAACTATACATAAATAGAAAATAAGGGCATTGAAGCCTAAAAAGGGACCGCTAAACGGGCAGAGATTTGCATGACTTAAAAGGTTGGCTTCTACGACTTACTATATGCGGATTTCAGTTCTAGAGTAATGGTACCCGAACTGTCACTAGGACATCGATTCGGGAGGGTACTTCAACTTATACCATACGGAGGTGATGACCCCACGAAATATAAGGTTTGTACCCCAGAAGTGAATTACAATGCCATACGAAAGTGAAGACCCCACGACACAAAGTAATCACTCCCACTTAGTGATCTTGGAGCCTAGATAGCTCGTGCATGAATGTCAACGGACTAAAAATTAAATTAAATTGAATTTTCATTTTCTTGCAAGACAACTAAAAATTAACATTGGCATGACTCTTTTAAAAGTGTCCCCAGCAGAGTTGCCATCTGTAATAAAGGTTTTTTTTAAGAACAATGTTGAAAAATGGGGAATGGAGAAATGGGGAAATAGGTGTTGGAGTCGCCACCGGCCACTATAGTAGGCCAGACACTGTTAAAAATCAACCAGATATTCAAAAACATTTGAGGTCGGAAGTCGGTTACGCGCGGGGAAGGATTAGCACCCCACAGCACCCAAAATTGGTACTACGTTGATTAAGTATTGTCTTTGCAAGAAAATAAAAAAATCAAATTTAATTTAAAATTTAATCCAAAAAATAATAAGATCTAAAGAGAATGTTTCATCATATACGACAACTGAGGAAGATGACACCTAAATGAGTCAGGATGCCACTGTCAAACCGATTTTCGAAATAAAGTGAAAAATATCCCTTATTTTAAAATAAGTTTAAAATCTTAAAAAACCATAAAGATACTCGAAGCAAAATAATTACACAATATACGATATACATATATAATATTATATAGTACATATACATTCATACATTATACCTACTGTTAATACATATTATATGGCAATAACATAATACTTTATATATAAATGATAATAAATATATAGTACCCGTATATATGGATAGTACGTGTATATATAAACAATGGTAAACGTAATATGGTAAATATAACATATATATATATGTATATATATATATATATATATATATATATATATATATATATTATCAAATATACAATAATGCCAAAATATATATGCATGCGTGGTAATATTAAGGGTAAACTAATATGTATATATGTGTATATATAATGGGACTAAAATTAAATGAAAACGAAATAAGAAAATCAAATTAAAATGCCGAATAAGATAATAAGGGACCAATCCAAAATACGGATGAAATTATGAGAGATCACTAAAGTGATTAGACCATGCGGTAGAGACAAAGTAAAAACTGACTAGGGAAGGAGGGACTTATTGTGTGATTTACCCTTTTTTTACCCTAAAACTTAAAATAGATTTTTGGGAAATTTTAAGGAAAGGCGGACTAATATACGGCTAAGAAACGGCGTTACCGGAAATATTATAAGATAAGTAACAAAATCGGTAAAGCGCTCCCGGATATGTTGATATAATATAATGTATCCGGTAGAAAACATGAAGAAATATTAAAAAAAATTGGTAACCGGCAAACTTAAGTTATCGGTAGGTATCGATACAAACATAAAAATCCTTTTTTATTTCGAATCTAAGAAAACAGCTTCCATTCGATTACATTTTTGGGTTTTTTTATACTCGAAATTTACAACATAAAAATAAAGTAAGTTGTTTTTTGCAGGGCAGTGGGCGGTGGAGGTGACATGGCAGTCGCTGGTTGGTTGTCTGGACGGTGTCGGATTGGTTCTGCGACGGCGGCTCGGACGGTTGGTGGCTGAAGTGATGGCGACGGTTAGGGATATTCATTTAGGTTTAGGTTATTTTTTAGGGTTGGGGGTAATTAGGGTTAATATGGATATGGGTTATTCTAGGTTGTAAATGGATTATTGGGTTTGGTATTTGTAATGGGCTTGTAATAATAATAAAAAATTAATTCTTAATGTTGGATTGGGTTCGGGGTTTACTTGGGGATTGGGCCAAAAATAGGATTGGGCTCAAGCCCGGACAAAAATGGGTATTACACGTAAAGAATTAGAACTTTAGAATATTCTATCAACTAACATAACAGCCAGTTGTTTCGGTATAGGCTAGCCCTGTATCGAAACAAGTGTATCAAAACAGTACCTCACAGCTCGGAACACGAGCCCGTATCGAAACATCCTTGAGGTGTTTCGAAACTGTGGTTTCCAGTAGCAAAACGTACCGGAACGGACTTACCCTGTTTCAAAACCCTTAGGCCTTTTCAGGCTCATTGTTTTGGTACAGGCTCGAGTCGAGAGTACCGAAACACTTAGGCTTGTAATAACACTTTTTGCTAGTTTTTCACTCTTAAATTCATCATAAACCTATCCAACATGTTTCCAACTTGCATACATCATACTTAAACATTTAACCTCAAACATTCATGGCATACTTAGAATCAAAACATGGCAAATCGCATCAATGGTAGACTATAGGCATGCAACCTAGTAAATAAGCCACTCAATAGCCAAAACTCAAACTAATGCACAAACCATCAAATATAGGCCAAATGGGGGAGATTTTACCTTTTTTTAAGGAAATAGGGCGGGTTGGGTGAATTTTGGGGAAATAGGCCAATTTCTACAGTGCAAGGTGGACCACGCCACCTGCACCTGGCGTTCTCTGGACAACGCCATTTCGAAATCCCGAGGTCTTGTTGGATTCGGCTTTCTCGGCTCGGACGGCGCAGCGTCGTGGCGCATGGGCTGGCATGGGGTGCCTGACGTGCCTGCATGGCACGTCAGGCTTTAGATCAGGGTAAATTTATAAGTTTAGGTACGGGCTATTAAAGGGGAGTAGTTTTTTATATTATTTTATGTATAGATATATAGGGTTTAGGGAAGATGAATGTGTAATGGTTGAGAAAAAATTAAGAGAGTTTGAGTCGAAAAAGAGGGAAGAGTTTGTGAGTTTCTGAAGAAATATTCGAAGACGGTGATTGAAGAGTTCGTAAAGGTCAGTGAAAATTAAGTAAGTGATTTTTGCCTTTTAATCTGTTTTTTAAATTCTAGAGGCTTTGTATATTTTTTGTATGATTGAAGATATATTCGGATGGTAATAATATTTTTAAATTTTAATAAGAAAACCCAAAATTTTAATGTTTTGCTTATGTTTTTTTAATATTTACAGAAGATGAGTTCATCAACATATTGTGACACTGAACCCACGGTTGGTCGTTGGGGAGAATCGCTTGAAGATTTCAGTGAGGATGAAGAAAATATTGTTCCTATTAGTGAAGAAGATGACGTTCAGTTACTCGATGCCGATGATATTGACGTTGTTATGACAGATGCGTCTCAGGGCAATGGTATTGATGTTGAAGAAGATGTTTGGGCCACGACTGTTGCTAGGCTCGGGTTGAGAAATGAACAGTCGGCTGTTTGGGGTTATGTTGCATCGGAGCCCCAACAACCGAAACCTATTTATCTAGCCTGTGAAACTCCAGCAGCCCGCATGTATGAAATTGACTATACTGCAATGCGAGATCAGGAATATCAAGCTCGCGTATTTGGTTCTTCATCATCTTCGAACTTTGGAGAATTGGAACTAAAGGCTGAATTTGAAACAAAAGAAGTCGTGAAGCTTGCAGTTCAGGAGCACTGTATCAAACGCTATATGTCATTTTCTGTTGTTGAGTCCAACAAAAGTACCTACTGTGTAAGGTGTTTTAATTGGAAGAGCAACTGTCTGTGGTGGGTAAGAATTTAATACATGAAGACGACTAAAATGTGGGAGGTGTCACGGTTTATTGAGCAACACACATGTACCAATATGGCTTTATCACAGAACCATATTAACTTAAACTCTGATCTAATATGTGCTTACACCAGGGCTTTGGTTGAACAGGAACCAAAAATTTCAATTGCAGTGTTAGTAGCATCTATCCGGACCCAGCTTGGTTATGTTCCATCTTACTACAAGGCGTGGATGGCAAACCAGAAGGCGATGGCGCAACTCTATGGTGATTGGGATAAATCGTATAATGAGCTACCAGCTCTTTTACGAGCAATGCAAAATTTCATCTCGGGGACCGTGGTAGAGTACGAGCTTTTGCCGGCGTTCAACTTGCAAGGCGAATTAAATCATGGTAAAAGAGTATTTAGTAGGTTATTTTGGGTGCTCAATGCGTGCATTCAAGGGTTTCCATTCTGCAAACGCATGATTCAAGTAGACGGTGCATGGTTGTATAGGAAGTATGATCATATATTACTCGTGGCCGTTGCACAAGATGGAAACAGTAATATATTCCCAATTGCCTTTGCCATAGTTGAAAAGGAAGATGCTGATGGATGGGAATTCTTTTTGAAGCACCTATGCAATCATGCTGTAAAAGAAGACGGGATTTGCATGATTTCTGATAGAGGAACTGCGCTCTTATCAGTAATTGACAAACATGGGATTTTATGGAAACCTCCACATGCATATCCAGCATATTGTATACGACATATTGCAGCGAATGCGAAGACGTGGTTCAGAAACAATCAGGTCCGGAAAGAGATTTTAGGGTGGGTAAGTTGTTATTTGTTGTTTATAAAAATTTTAAATTTTTTTGAGTTCATCTTGTTGTTTTATAAATAGGGTATGAACTAGTTCAACCAAAATTCCAAGAAAGGATCAGAAGGTTGAGGCGACACGGTGCAAATGTAATAAAATTTGTAAATGACATCCCCACGGAAAGATGGTCACAAGCCTATGACGAAGGTCGGTGTTATGGTCATATGACAACTAACCTTGCAGAGGCTATAAACTCGGTTCTTAAAGGAACACGCCATCTCCCAATTGCAAGTATTGTGTGGGAGACTTACTTTAGATTGGGCAAAGTGTGGTCCGACAAAGGGTAGGAAGCCAACTCCCGAATAAACAACGGACAATATTGGTCGAAAACACTGCAGGATAAAATGATCGAACATCAAGCCAAAGCCTCCGCTATGCGAGTAAGATCATTCGACCCACATGGATGGGAATTTTCTGCGAAAGCTAAAGTCCGAGGTGAGCAAAAAATGTTCACTATTAAACTTCATCAGAGATGGTGTGATTGTGGTGCATTCCAAGCATTTAGATACCCTTGCTCTCACGCACACGCCACCTGTTTGCATTTTCGACTCGACCCTTACAGTTTTGCGGATGACTGTTATAAACTACAAAATATTGCAAATATATATAGAATTTAGTTCAACACGATCCCGAACAAAGACTATTGGCCGGTAGAGCCAATATACGAAGAATGGTTAGCAAATCCAGTGCTTCGTAGAAAGCTGAAGGATCGACCGAAGTCTACTCATATTAATACAAATATGGATGATCCAGATGATAGAAGGGAGGAGTTCAAGTTAAACATTGTACTCTTTGTACGGAACCGGGTCATTCAAGAAACAAGTGTCTGAACAAATCAAATCTTTCCAACTATCGTGTCGGACCGTCAACCTAAATGCTCTATTTAATGTATGTAATTTTATGGTAATGTAAATGATTTTTTTTCTCGTTAATGTTTGTAATTTTGATTGGAATTTGAATACTGAAATTAAAGAAAAAGAGTAAATAAATATGGTTAAATAGTATATTCTAGAACCAACGTACGAATAAAATAACCAAAATCAAGCTTTTTTGGTAAAATAGTATATTCTAGAATTTCGAGTATTTAAATTTAATTTATTTTAAATTATTATTCGTTCTTATTTAATATAATTTATTTTATTTTAATTTATTATTTGTTTTTATTTAATAAAATTTAAGGTAATATAATTTAATTTAATTTAATTTATTATTTTTTCTTATTTAATATAATTTAATTTATTATTTGTTCTTATTTTATATTATTATTTTTTCTATAATATTATTTAATATAATTTCTATTTTATTATGTTCTTTTCATTCATCATTCCAATTTTTTGTGTTAATGTAAAGTCTTGATTTGGAATTGGAATTCGAATTTTGAAATTGAATACAGAAATTAAAAAAGAACATAAATATCAAAATGCAATCAAAATCGAAAGAAATACATATAACATGAAATATCCGGGGTGAGCAAATGTTCAACCATGGAAACATAAATTACAAATAAATAAATAAATAACCTTATTTCCGCCTCCTCCTGGGTAATACTTGTCGGTGGAAAGATGATGTTTGATCACACCGCGGAGCGGGGTGAATCTCTCTATGTGGTCGATTAGGAGCCAGCTCATCGTCATCGAAAAATTGATCATCCGTTATTTGCATAGTAGGTGGTGTAGCAAACATTTCTTTAGGATGAAATGATGGACTGCTAATGGTAGTGGTTGACAACAGAGATGTCATAATACCAACACCAAAACCTTCCCCATATACAGATGATTGAGGATACTGAAATTGTGGCACGTATCCTTCATCATCATTGTAAGCCGACTAAGAAGATGAGCTACCACTAGTTGCAAAATTAAAAGGTGATTGTTGCGGAACATGACCATATCCAAATGTTTGATGACTTTCTTGAAATGGTGTTTGTTCCGAGACATTACCAAATGGTGGTTGATCCCAAAGATTACTGCTTACATGTATCGAGGGGAGTCAGATCGCGACCACGAAGGATGTCAACCCGAAATTCCTTCCATGTTTGGTTCGTATGTTGCTTGCTGAGAGCTCTGACCAAACTCGGTTGGGAAGTGTACGTGTCTTGATCACTGTAGATCTTCAAGCCATTTTTTTGCTTCTTCGGCAGATGCTATTGTTGGGTCACGTCGGCACGCCCCGTGGCGTAGTGGAAAAAAATAATCCGATGTAATCCAGCCAGGATCCATGTACAGGAACGAATTCGGGGTGAAAAGATGAAGAGTTACCTTTTAAAACTCTGGAAACTGGAAAACCAGCGGTATGTCGGAATAACCACGTCAAGTAAAATCGGAATCGTCACAGGTTCGCAACGACATCCATCGAGTCCACCCGAACAAAACGAACAAAGTTTCCGCCTCCCTAACACTTAGGGATAAATTTCGACAGGTTTGAACACCTTCCAGGGAGAATTCGAAATCCCTCTAGGGATTCCTGAGGGAGTCTGAAATCGACCAGGGGTTCTACCGGGACTTGGATTCGAACTAGGAAATCGCCAGAAATTTGCCAGGAGACAAGAGGAACACCAGAAAAATATCGAACAGCTTCTCAGAAGAAATCTGGGACTTGTCGAAAATTCCAGAAGGGAATTCTCAGGGATATGTTGAAATTTGCAAGGAGGAATAGGGATGATTTGGTTGCTATCCCTTGTCCCTTTAAATAGTATTCAGAGACTTAATTCTAGTTGAATTCCTTAAATCCAAGTTCAACCAAAATTCATAGAATCTAATTCTACTTGAAATTGGTTTATATTAAATATACATTATATTTAATAATATTAAATGAAATATATATATTTAATTATATAGAATCTTATTCTACATAAAACATGGATTTAAATATACATTATATTTAATCCAAATATATATATTTTTATTATATAGAATCTCATTCTATCTTTACTTGGATTTAAATATATTTAAATATATATTTTTAATTATGTGGAATCTAATTCTACATAAACTTGGAATTAAATATACATTATATAAATTCCAAATATATATTTAAATTTCTAGAATCTTATTCTATAATATTTAAGTCTCTAAATATTTTCCATACTCTAAATAATATTTGATAAATACAATATTTATCCAATATTATTCCCATTTAAGGGAGTTGCCGATTTCCCCTATCCCATAGGGGATTTTCGGCAACCTCCCTAAAATAGGGAGTATGCTTTCCAATTTTTGTTTGTTTCATTCGAAGGGTGTGACCCTTGTAGGTTCATGCAACGTTAGCAACAAAATTAGAACTGTTCTAATTTTACAAACAATGAGTGGCATCTAGCAATACATCATTGCTACCCAAGTTGCATGAAGTCATGGTTTGACTTTCCTAATTCCTGAATAAACTTCATTTATGTATTTCATCCTTTTGTCCTTTATATCTTTGATGAACACAAGTCATGGGTTAGTCACACTTGCGTTGTCCATCTAGTGTTTCTTGATGTCTTGAGTAGATTATGATAAACGAATCTCTATGATATCTCATATCATAATATTCGAGCATGGCCATGCATTTTCTAATCTCACTCAATCAAGTGGCCGAAGATATTTCTCCCATTATGTAGGAGGGACAAATCCTTTCTTGATCAACCATATTTCACTACATAGGTCATCACGTATCCAATCATCAGTCTTTATAATGTAGTCAGTTACGACACACGTTTGACTATGTCAAAATACGTAAATCTTTATGTTGAAATCATGTTGATCTCAAGTATGAGGATTATACATATGTTTATCATGAGCAATGTTGTGACTGTCGCATAATTACCCAAGAAACATGCTCATAGCGGGTCAATCCAGTATGTTGTTCTCTAACAAATACTTATGTGTTGATTTTGACATCTCTATGTCAATGACGACACTTGTTATCAATCAACCACATATTAGCCTTTATATATTATCACTGTCCATATCCATAATAATATTCGACTAAGGATCCTATTTAACAATAATTGTATTATTGTATGGACATTATTATCCAATGGTTAGTTTGATGCACAGAAACATACCAAATGATAATAACGGTAATGCCATTACTTATAAATCCAGTAAAATAGTATGTCTATTCAATCATCATATGATTAGTCTTTGGGCATACTCCAACAGCTATGAACGGTTTTCTATTTGCCGAAAACCATGAATAGTATTTTGTATTAAATTCAAAATCGCTGGCTTGAATTGGACTCAAATCATCAGCCCACCGCGTCCATCTTTCTTCCCACAATTCAATGAAATCGGCTTGCTTCACACTCCAATTCTCATTGAATCTACCTCTACGAACAGTGTGAATTCGTTCATGTGGAGCTCTTGGAATGGGTTGATGGAAGTTAAACTGTCTTAACACTCTGTCAGCACAATGGAACTCAACAATAGAAAAATGGATCAAAGGCACAACTGCACCCTAGAATGATGCACATTCAAGCATTGTATATGGTAGGCAAGTCCTGATGTTGTCATTCGCGTACGGCTGCCAAACAAACTGTAAAACGCAATTATTAATATGAATTCACTCACAATCAAATATACGGTTTCTCTTTCAAAAATTGATTATGATACCAGATTTTTTCCTATTGTTTGGATCTTTAATCTTGTATCTCTGACAGTGTTGTAAATCACCCCCGCATTCTTCAATTTATGTCTTCATCTGCAAAGATATATTGAAATTATATTTTAAAGTCATTGAATATAAATATTATATCAATAACTATCTATATACAACTGCAATCACATTATTACCTTCCAGCAAGCGGAAACTACATATGTACCGGTACTGATAAAATGGGCGTTAGATAAGGCAGCATGTACCACGCCCAGGACTGTAGTAAGATTTGACATCCACCCATATCTGAATTTGCCTTTTCACCATGCATAATTGTGACCTTGCACATTTCATGGTACAAAAATGCCAATACTGCGGACTCCCAACTATATGTAGCAGTTGCGTCCAAATTAGCCAAGAACGGCAGGTATTGTGTGTGAACCATATTACCAGATGTATTTGGTATCAATACACCATCAATAAGTTGCAGTATATAAGCTCGAGATGCACACTCAAGTTCTCGACGACCATATTCACCGGTCACACTAAACTCCTGCTGCAACCATGAAATTTTGAGGCGTAGCCCGTCCACACATGACTCAGGAGGAGCTTTGCCCAGGTACTGCGTGCAAAGGTCATATGCATTGTACTTATTTTCTCCAACCAATGGTTTCCCATTTGTTGGAACACCAAGCTGTATCGCTACATCCTCCAGGGTTATTGTGCATTCGCCAAATGGAAAATGAAATGTGTGGGTCTCTGGTCTCCACCGTTCAATCAATGCAGTAATCAACCCGGGGACTATCTTAAACCCACGTAGAAATGAAGCATTATAAAAACCAGCTCGATGTAGGTAATACACTAAACGCTCATCAAGTTCCTTTATCTTCATTCCTCGACGGCGGATCATATGCTCTACACCCTATAATTAATTTATTATAATTTCGTATTATAACAATTACATAGTAAATATGAAATTTTAAATTACAAAACATTTACTTACTTGCTCTTCGTGAATATGAGACGAAAAGTGCTCATGGTCATGATACAACAAAACTCTTTCAGATGTCATTTTCTATTTCTACAGCTAAAAAACAATTATCGTTCAAATATATATACATCAAAAATTTGTATTAACTTCAACATTTTTTATCTATGCGAATATTATTTCTTATTAGAATAATAATACAGAAGTTCATATATTATTATAGTGTTATTGAATATTATAATTTTATAATAAGAATTCGTTTAAAATATTATTAATTTTTTAATATTTATAATTTACATATTTTAATAATTAATTTTCTTCTCAAAATTATAATAAAGAATGATTATTTCTTATTAAAATAAATCTTTTTAATAATTAATATTCTTTTAAAAATTATTATTATTATTATTATTATTATTATTATTATTATTATTATTATTATTATTATTATTATTATTATTATTATTATTATTATTATTTCTTTGGGTAATTAAAATAATAAATATAGAGAGAGAGAGAGAAAAATCAATGTACTCTAATGTAAAATAAATATTAGTTCCTACTTTTTCCCATTAAATTTGCCATAGTTGATAATTTTAAATTTTTAAAAAAAATTATAAACAATATTTTTTAGGTGAACAATAATATTTGTAAACAATATTTATTTTAGAATTAAATATTTGATTTATATATATATATTATTTATTTTCTTTAAACAATTTTATATAAACAATTTTATTTTTAAAAACTAAATAATCATGTTTTATTATGTGAAAATATACACATGTAAGGATTTTTATTTCAAATATATTTCGATTTAACTCATATTATTATTCTAGTATAAATTCAAATATATTTAAATATACACATGTACAAATAGTTACACTAAAAATATACTTAAAATAGTTACACTCAAAATATATATACATCTTCAGTGAAATACAATACGATCCCGAAAATTGTGTGTTTCCTCTAACCTGGTTGCAAGAAATAACCACGTCATAACTCTTCAACCTAAAATGTGTGACTAATATACAAAGTAAAAATCTAACTTTAAAAAACCAGATTAAAAAATACATGCACTTACCAAATTAAAAAAAATCGAAAAACTAGCTTCTTTTTGTTCGAACCAACAATCAAAACCAGGACATCTTCAACTTCTTCTCATCACAATTTCTCTACACATTCTTCCTACACTCTAACATACAACACTCATTTAACTCTATTTAACTTCTTCTCTTCTTCACTACACACTTATTTAACTCTCCCCATATTTATACACACTCAATAATGTTAAAAAAATCAAAACAACCTTTAACCAGCCAGCCAGCCAGCTTTCACGTGATGATTCTGCATGTGAATAGGACCACGCCATTTGCAAATGGCGAGGTTCCATCCCCTCAGCCAAGCAGACTGACGTTGCGCAAGACAGTCGTGCAGAGGCTCATGCATGAGTCGTGGCAGGGACGATAAGCCGTGGCAGCCTGACCTCGCTAGGAGGAGGTGGCGAGGTCCTGTAGCAATTGGCCTATTTCCCCAAATTTCCCCCAACGTACCCTATAATCCTAATTAAAAAAATAAATGCCCCCATTTGGCCAATTTTGCCTCAAATATAGGCCTTTTACAAGTATAAAACCATAAAACAAACATGCTCAAAAGAGTGTTTATACATATCACCCAAATAAACCATGGAACCCCCATTGCCCTTATTACTCTAGTCCATAACTGAAACATACATTCAAAGCGAAGTCTCCTAAAATCCCCTTGCAAGTTGTTGCCTCTGAGCACTCAATTATCTGCATTGATGGACAAAGAGAGCGTAAGCATACAAGCTTAGTGAGGAATGCTCAAAACTAAAACACCACCAATGCATAAAAATCAATTTCCATCATTTGAAAACAATCATGCTCTCTTTGAAACCCATGCACATCCTTGACAAAATCAGCTTGTTTAACATCACGCAACAAGTATTAAATACTCAACAGCAATTCCATTTGCTAACACTCAACTTAAGCCTTTCCATGTATAGCTACCATATGCATAGCTTAAAAGGTAAAACATGCATTTTCATATCATGCACCCATATACATTTCATAACAATTTTATCAATTATATTGGCTCACAAGTGATCATCAACATACTCATTTCTCAAAACCATATCGAATACACAGATTCTCAAGTATTATCCCAACACTTCATACATTCTCACTGGCATCTCAAGGTTCACACACAAGAGCTACCCTCCACCGTTGTGACACCCGTGGTGGAGTATTTGATACCTTACAATCCCTCATCACCACTCATCGGTAGATGTATAACCCCACTAACGAGAGACGGGACACAACTCAATTTCCTCAATCGTTAAGGTACTTGGATGGAGTATTCGGTACATTCACAACCCCTCAACATCCAAGACGACTTGTTTATAGTGCACTCAATCCTATAGACGGCTAATTATATCTGATTTTATTTATAAACCACTTTTCACAACATCACTTGCCAATATAATTCTCATTTAGTACAAACCTCACTGTTTTCAAAACATTCACAATAAGCCACATTTCCAAACATCAAACCATGCTTCATAAAACATGTATAAGGATATACATACAAGGATCACTTACCATGTGCATCATTCATCAATATGGCAGCATAAACAGTAAATCTCTTGCTTTAAATCATGCTTTAAAATAGTAGGTAAAAATACATTTAAAATCAAGTGCATCAACAAACCCATAATAGCACAATCCGAGGGAGAAAATCACTTTACTTACTTCTGAACATAGTAAAGCGTTTCAAGCTTACACTAAGTTCCCAAAACCACCTTAAAAGTGTTTTAAAGTTGGAAATCTAATTTCCACTCATTGACTCGCGAAACCAAGATTCGCCGACGCAAATTTTAAGCGTCTGAAGCCCCCAGATCTTCACTGATTGCTTCCGAAGTATTCTCTCATGTTTATATCACACAAGAACAGAGGATCAATGCATCATAATGCATTAAAACCACCAGCAACTTAAACAATCTCGCTGCTCTGCCCTAAAGCACCAAAATACCCATCCAAAACAACCGAAAACTCAATCGATCTTACACGAAACTTAACCTAGCCATAATCCATCACTTTCATTCACTTTTAGCCATCAATAAACATCCAAAAACACCCTAATTGCATCTAATAACGCCCAACAACACCAGATTCACATTTTCAAGCCAAAACCCTTAACTAACAACATAAACTATTAGAGATCCTATCAAATTCGGGATTATTATGATTGAGCCGTTATTTCAACATCATTTAATATCTAAGACAACTTTAAAATAATCTAAATCAACCAAAACAATGCCCAAACAAAAATCTTGGAAAAATCACCAAATAAAGCCATTTTTAGCCATTTTTCTATTAATCAACTATAAAACAAAGTTATTAAACATATTTAAGGGGCATAAGACTTGATAATTTCATTAAAGAACCTTGATTAGAGGAGTTGAACGAAATCCCACCTCTAACCTTGCCTTTTCTTCTCAAATGACAAGATTTTGATGAAATCTTCAAGTAAATTCAATGTCAAATGATTGGAGAATCAAAGAACTCTTTTGCTATTCAAAAAGGATTAGAAAAGATAAAAAACTTTCTGGTTTTTAGAAAAGAGAAAGTGTTTGGCTGAGTGCAAAATGAGAGTAGTTACGTAAATTCTTCTTTTGTTTAATTAAAATTACCTTTTAATTTGAAACCCCTTTTTAAAATCTTTTATTAAAATAATTAGGGTAAACTACACAGTTGACCACCGAACTATGGGGTTGGTGTCAATATGACCATTATATTATTTTTCATCTCAAATACACCACACAACTATTTAAATGGTGCCACGTTAGCCACGCGCCGTTAAAAAAACGAAAAAATTGACGGAACTGTTAAAAAAATTGGTATAATTACACATTTGGTCCTCTATATTTATACAATATATCAATTTAGTCCTAAATTTAATCTAATAAAATAAATTAATTGTTCAATAAGATGGTGACACGTGTCACCACCTGATTGGAGGTGAAAAATTGAAAGGAACAAAAACGCCCCTGCTAGGATTCGAACTCAGTACCTCTGGGTAGAGAGGTTGTGTGCTTGCCACTGAACCAAGCACACTTTCATGCTATGGGGTCATTAATATATGTATTTAATGATTGTTACTGCCCAGAAAATAAAAGAGAAGAAAATGCAATTGCAAGGATTCGAATCGAGGACCTCATGGTTGAAAGGACATGTGCTTGCCACTACACCAAGTGTATTTCTTGTGATGTAAAGTACAACATTTAATATATGTCTTATATAGATTTTAATGCTTGAGAAAAGGAATGAAATGTAGTTTTAGGAAATTCGAATGTAATATTTTTATGATCCATAAAAAAATCTAACCCAATTAAATAAATCTAATAACTAAATTAATATTATTTTAAAATTTTTATATTTTAAACTAAATTTAATATATTTTTCAATTTTAGATTTATTTTTATAATTCCACGTATATAATCGTTGAATTGAGTTTTTTTTACTTAATTAATAATTTTAATATTTATTAAAAATTTAATCGTGAAAATAATATTAACCGAATTCGAGGGCAAGCACATCGTGAAAATAATAATTTTAATATTAATTTAGTTATTAGATTTATTTAATTGGGTTAGATTTTTTTATGGATCATAAAAATATTACATTCGAATTTCTTAAAACCACATTTCATTCCTTTTCTCAAGAATTAAAATCTATATAAGACATATATTAAATGTTGTACTTTATATCACAAAAAATACACTTGGTGTAGTGGCAAGCACATGTGCTTTAGTCCATGAGCTCCTTAGTTCGAATCCTTGCAATTGCATTTTTTTATCTTTAATTTTCTGGGCAGTAACAATCATTAAATACATATATTAATGACCCCATAGCACGAAAGTGTGCTTGGTTCAGTGGTAAGCACATAGCCTCTCTACCTAGAGATCTTGAGTTCGAATCCTGGTAGGGGCGATTTTGTTCCTTTCAATTTTTCACCTCCAATCAGGTGGTGACACGTGTCACCATCTTATTGAATAATTAATTTATTTTATTAGATTAAATTTAGGACTAAATTGATATATTGTATAAATATAGAGGACCAAATGTGTAATTATACTAATTTTTTGATATATTATATAAATATAGAGGACCAAATGTGCAATTATACCAATTTTTTTAACAGTTCCGTCAATTTTTTCGTTTTTTTTACGGCGTGTGGCAAACGTGGCACCATTTAAATAGTTGTGTGGTGTATTTGAGACGAAAAATAATATAGTGGTCATATTGACACCAACCCCATAGTTCGGTGGTCAACTGTGTAGTTTACCCAAATAATTAAAATGGTCAATTTGAGGGAAAAGGTCCACCAAAAAGATATAAGCTCCCTAAAAATTCTAAGTCTTGTCCTCTTTTTAAATTAATCCTTAAAAATCAATTTTGCACTTTTTACAAAATGGTCACTTTCTGAAATCTCGACTCTCCATGACTCATTTTCTAAAATTGATTTTACCACCCTTCAATATATATTTTTAAAAGATTTTAGCAAAATTTCTCATAATTTTATCCAATCTCGAACTACATTTTCTCTAAACCGCTTTTAAAGACTCGGATCTCAAATTCTAGGTTCGACTAACCCAAACTGATGCCTGAAACATATAGGCCCAAAACTGGGGCGCTACAATTTTGGTCCCTGAATGTTGTGGATGCAATTAAATGAGTATGGATTATTGCTTGGAGCTGATTTTTAATAGAGATGCATGTAATGTGACTAATTAAATGTTGGTAACATAAAAATGGCATAAGTCTCTATATTTTAGCAAAATTACAAAAACGGTCTCTAAAATGTATTTGATTGCAATTGAGTTTCAATTCGGTGTCTGATCGAGTTGCAAATTGTTCCGCTGCAATGTTAAACACTTAGGATATTAATGAGTATCTATACAAGATAAAAAAAATCGGGTTGTTAATTGGAGTAAACTTTTCGGTTTACTTCAATTTTCCCCGTGTGACCTGTTCAGTTCAATCTATCGTCTAGATTGGGTCGATGAGGTTACACAAGTTCTCTCTCTACCTTCGGGGTAAGGTGTAGAGAAGATGACAAAGAATTTGTTCATCCTTCTCTCCCACTATGCCGTGAGTTACCCTTTTGAACTTTATATTTTTTTTCCATTTTGGTCATAAATTTTTTCACCATTGATCTTCCAAGTTCTTATTCTTTCAATTTAATCTTTAATATTAAAATACTCAAACTAGAATCCAGAAACTGTATTACTAACCCGAAATTTTGATTGTTACACACTTTCTCTCAAGTTAGTACCAAAATTTGTACATTTTATCAATTTGGTCTTTATTTAAAGCAATTCAATGAATTTAACTATCTATATTTAATAATTCTATCAGTTTACTCTTTGTTATTCACTTAAATTATTTGTTTTTTTAAATATTATATCACTCTCTTGGTATAAAGAAGTTTAAAAGTAATTTGTTAATTTATGGTAGATTCAGTTATTCAATTGTTGCTTTGATCTGATGGACCCGTTTAGTTTGACAATATCACAAAAATGATTAGATTGATAAAAATTTTAAATACGAAATGTTAAATTTCTTGAATTGTTTTGAATTAGTACAAATTGATGAAAGATTTAAATATGATTTGATGAAAGTTTTGGGAATGTAATTGCTAATAAAAGTATCAAAATTGTGGATAGAATTAAACTTTGAATACCACCTCAAGAGTAAAAATTTATTAGGTACCAGTGTAAGAAGAAGTGTTAGTTTTAGTACTAATTTTGGAGAGAAAACCTTTATGCATTAACTTAAGATAATGTGTTTAATTAAAGTATCAAATGTATACGTAAAAAAATTAAAATTACAGTGTTATCAACTTTATAAGTCTTATAATCAATAAGGATTAGGTATAATTGAGGGCTTGATGCTCGTCCAAGGAGAAAAATAATGTTTAAATTTTAAAAACCGCATTGCTAGAAGGAAAAGTCTATAAAATTAATTAGTAAAATAAAAATTATAATTTTTTTAATATCCAAATTTCAAATAATTGACACGGAAAAAAGGTAGAAAAATTAAAATGGAAAAATAATTTATTCATCTTTCAATTAATATTTTTATATTTTCAATTTAAGTTTAGAGTTTTACATTACTATTTTTTACTTCCAATTATTTTTCAATAAAAGCTATAAACTAATTTGTCATACTATAATTTGATAATATCGTAACCGAAATGTAAAGGGGGCCTAGAGATATATACTAAAGCTTTTAATTTTTCTTAAAGTATTCATAAGATAAAAATAATGTTTAAACCATTCGAACATTAGTATAAAACATGATCTTTCAGAAAAGAAATTATATATTTTATATTATACACATATACTGACATTTGAAAGCTTCTTTTCTGTTTTCCCCAATTTACCCAAAAATCTAACTTTTTTGTTCTTTTCTCCAAAGACTTGCAAAGAGAGAACAGAGACAGACCAGCTTTTCTCAATAATGGTGGGTTGATGGCCTGCAATGAAGTTATTCTAACTTCTACCAGTCTTCTTCGTTTCCATTTGTAACCCAAAAACAGGGGGAGGGGGGGGGGAATAAATCAATTAATTGATGATCAAAGTGAAAGACATTGTACCCCGTCCGGAAGATTTCTAGGCATCGGCACCGCGCTAACATATCTCTGGGGGAAGAATTTGTAAGCATCAGATGACAAGAGGGTTTCGGCCCCATGGCCATCAGCTTGCCCCCGGCTATGGAACTTGGCGAATCGATTGATGACAGAAACCTTCTCTAGATCCTGACATTCCAATCTTAAGTCCAAGATTGAGGCTCTCTTGTCCAGACTGCACAACAATGACAAATATTAGAAAACAAGACAATTGGTATATATTCACAATGTTAGCTGTTACCAAATATTTTTGTTTATTTAACAAAAATCCACGTAATTTGAATAAGGATATAAGACTAATTTTTCAAATATATGAAAAAACTAAAAAAGAAAAATAAATAAACATATGCTCTTTTCAGATAGAGACCATCTATACCTGATGGGTAACATAAACTGCAAGAGCATAGTGTAAAAAAATAATGGGGGACAATATTGGGCAACCAAGCAAAATCTTTCAAGAAAATGCAGACCGAAGCCAAAAAAAGAGAAGAAAGAATTGCTTTAAACTATATGAAAGGATGCACCAGAATTAATCATTCTTTCTACAAAACCAGAATTAATACCAATGTTGCATGAGATTAACAAAAGAGATATTCTGCAGAATTAATACCTCTGTACATAATTTTCCAACTTCTTTGCTCTGTCGATGATCTCTTTTACATCCTTTAAGATGCACTCGTTTCTTTCCTCCTTAAGCTTTCCAGAGAGGCTAACAGAAAATTAACAACAAAAGGATCATTAGTGAGATAGATCTTACAAACAACACTGCCCTCATATGATAGCCGATGAAAACAGTATTCAGGGATTTCAAGCAAAATTAACATGTTCTTACATGCTTCCACTGTCAGGAGGATCAGATGTATCACTTTCAGGTATATACAATGTGCAGCATACATCTCCTAAAACTGATCTAGCAGCAAAGTATGCCACAGTCGCATAGTTTTTGCCAACATCTGCACAAACAATTACCCTCGGGGGAGCACGAAGTAGTTGCTGCATAAGCTGTGTTGTCAAGATGAACCTTCGTTTTGATCTAAGCACTGGTGACCATTCTTCAATCATTTCTGGTTCACCGTCAATCTGCAATTAAGATCAATGTCCTGAAGGTGAGAACCAGTGGAGATTCTAAGAAGGAATAACAAAAATCGAAGACAGTCAAACACCAAAGACACCTTCTCAATCAATTGTTTTGCTGCATGCGCCCATTCCGCTTCTGCCCTTCTGTGATCAACAGAAAATTTCAACATGATTCCAAAAACGAGAAAGGAAAAACACGGCGATAGTGAGAAAAAAGGAAACTAATTTTGTATAGTAGCAATTTATTATTGGGAAATGCTTTAGTGCTTTTGGTCGTTGATATAATATTCTTAGCAATAGGACACATTTCAAATACCTGATATTCTGAGGATTTTGAGAACCTCGTGTCACTTCTCTATGCCATGGTATAAGCTCAAGTGTCATTATTTTACGCTTCTTTGATCTCACCACAACCAAATCCTGATTTGTGACATCAGGACACAAAGAGTGAGGAGAGAAATGGTTACTTCCTATAGGAATGAGGTTTGAACTTTGCCTCGCATTATCCAGCTGACTAGCAACAGCAGCAGCATTAACCTGCTCACTTGAATGAAGAGGATGTGAACTGTCAGAATTTTCTGTAGCCTTCATCATGGAAGTTTTCTTAGCATCGTATATAGGCATCATTTGCCCATTTTTAAACATCCCATACCGACCAAACCAGGACGGGGCCATCTGGGGACTTATCTGAGTGTGTTCACCCTTGAGATTAGCAGCTGAAATAGTAGCATTGGGGAAATGCTGGGAACCATTCTGAGAAGACACCAGCATATCATTAGAAGATAACTGTGTCTCATGATTATCTCCAGTGTTCGATGAAAAGCTTGGCATCTTAGAATCTTCAGAAGGATCTAATGGACAGTTAACTGTGGCTTCTCTCATCATAGTACCGGGTCTGTAAGATGGTTTGTCCTGACCACGGGAACCTACCTGCTGAGCATCCAAACCAGATTCTGAACCTTTAAACCTTTTGACACTCCTACTAGGATAAATCTCTATATTTGCTTGGGCCTGCACCTGATGCAACAATAAAGTATTCTGATTTACAGCATTATTCAGTCTTAAAGAACGGCCAAAAGCTTCAATATCTCTTTGCGTTGTAGCAGGATTTTGGTTGGCATCATTCTCAGGCAATACCTGCTGCCCTTTTACTGGTTGCTTTTCTCCAACAAAGTTTTGTGGTTTAGCAGAGTCTGCAGGGAACTCAAATCGACCACTATCTCCTGCCTGGGCAATTTGATTATCTAGCTTTCTTGTTCCAGGATGAGTAGCGTCTGACTTATTTGACAGATGGTTAGGCTTAAACAAACTTTGAGGGGACAGAGAATTCGGAGCTCCTAATAGACGCTGTGGAGAGGAGAAACTTGCCCGTAAATTAGGCAAATTTTTGGTAAAAGCACCTTGTGAAGATTCAGTTGTAGGAGAAGGTTCAGAAGCCTCCAAAACTGGAAAATGCTGGCCTGGATCCCTTGCATGATTTTGGTTGCTACTACTCAGCCAAGAAACCTTTGAAGAATCAAGATTATCATCTGAAGCAGTTTTAGGCATGTGAGGTGCAGTTTTCCATCCTTGACTAGGTTGAGCTCTCACAGAAGAGTCATCAGGCTGATTCAACTGCGATGCTAAAGCACCAAATGGTGCACTGACAGATTCCATTGGTGTTACTTGACTACCCACACTCGTAATGTGCTGACTTTGGAGATGACTTTTTAAATAATGATGGTTAGAAGTAAAACCTGCAGAATCATTGCCCTGGATAGTATTAGGCGAGACTTTATTGCTGGTTTGACCAGAGACATTACTCCTAATATCTCCATGGGATGCTCCACGAGTTGAAGACTGAACAGAAGCAGCTGTACCCAACCATGTATGACCTTTCCTTTCTACCTCAGAAGAGACATGAACTAAACTTAGTGAATTAACTCCTTGAGGGGAACTCCATGATGAAATTGGGCGATCTGAAATAGTTAACTTTTGGGATGGGGGACCTAATTGTAAACCAAAACCTTGAGAAGTTGCAGGCCTATTATACTCAAACTGGCCCACTGACCCATCAGAAGTTTCTGCTTCTGCCATTTCAGAAGATTGTTTGTGTTCAGAAGAGCTTAAGTGTGTGGTGGTACCACGTTCCCTTGGCTGATCGACCTTTCGAAAAAGCTCTAGCGTATTTTGACTGCAAAAATTGAGAAGATTCTGAGCTCAGTAGGATGTAAATAAAGTAAACCAGCACAAAAATAAGAACGGAAGCAAAAGATTCAGGATTACCAGATAAAAATTAGATTTCATGAATCAATAAGATGATGATAACTCTTTACTATCATACTTTTTAACAACCCCAAAAGTCTATTTTTCCCTTTTAAATCAGCAAAAGAAATTTGAGTAGCCAAGTTTACATCAAAAATAAAAATAAAGAAAAGCTATGAATTCAGGTCAAGCTAAAAATAGAGAAGTGCAACTATTCAACTACCTTGTTGGAGATGTCTTGTTTGGCACAAAACCACCAAAAGATCTGTCAAGTGCAGAACTAGGATTTGAACTTTGTGAAGGTACTTTGTCTACTTCAAGGCCAGGAAAACAACCCTAATATACAGAAGAAGAAAGTTGATACACATGTTTACTAAAGGCTAATATTATTCTAAAAAAGATAAATGAAACTTCATCAGGGCTAAAGAGGACAGAGAGAAAGAGTAGGCAATTCAACACTATTTACATATATGGCCAAACAAATTAATAACCTTCTCAACTTCTGTAGTCTCTCCACCAGCATGACCAGTAAATTGCGACTGCCCAGAGTATCCCTGATCATGACCATTCAATTCTTGAGGACCATGTTGGGAAGCCGCTCGTGAATGAGTGACACTTTTAGTTCCATAAGAAGGTTCAACCTCCACATCTAAATCCCCCATAGGATGATACTGAAACTTACGGGCCAGAAAAGGTTTATGACTAATATGAGCAGATGACTTCTGTTTTCCTCCTCGCAAATTGTTTGCATCCACCCAGACATTGTCTCTTGTGAAACCAGTGGAAGTATATTGGGGTAAGTTCGAGCAGAAACTGTCATTAGAAATTTCTTTGATGTTGGGATTCCCTGGCATATTTACTTCAGATGCTCCCTTGTTCAAGCAATTATTTCCAGATGAATCAAATGTTTGAGGTCTCTTTTCCTGATTTTGCTGATATCTTTCTGGAACCCTGCTTGGTCCATGGTTAGCTTTAGAATCAACACTTCTCCAGAGATTAAGATTACGACTGTTCGAAAGTTGCTGGTTGCTTTCTTTGGTGACCCTTGTGGTTCTTGAATCAGTACTTGCAGCAAAATTATCCATATCAGAGCCTTCACTATTCACTTGTGGGCTGCCCAAGCTAGAATTCACATTCCCTGATTCAATATTTGTAAGATCAAAACCAGAACCACGACCACTCTCATCATACATGGCACCTCTGTGGTCACTATTCTGAGAAGGTTGTAAGGACCTTTGAATATCCCGACTTTTTGATATCCTACCAACACTATGTGATGCAGAATCAATGGAACTCCAAGCATTTGGTTCATTGTGTGGCTGACCACAAGGGCTATGTAAGGCCATTCCTTGTTGGTGACCTGAAATGCTCTTTGGACTTACTTGCATACTGGGAGAGTGAATAACATTTCCCAAGAGTTCAGCACTTTCAGCTACAGGCTTTTGCAAAGGACTGCAATCTAGCCGTTTGCTTCTTTCTTCTGTCAACTCTCCAGCAAACCTCTGAGACATGGGAAAAGGTTTAGAGTTTGGCATTGAGGAAGCAGGCAAGTTGCTTTCAACCCAAGCTGATTGCTGTTTACCGCCATAGTTGACAATTGATGTCGGCATATTACCACTTCGAGGTTCGCTACTCTGCACGTCCAAACCAATCCACTCTTCCTGTATCCCTATATCATTACTGGAGATTTCTGCTACAGCAGACTGCAAAAGAGCACTCCAACTTCCACTTTGCAGTGAAGGAAATGCCCCAAAAGAGTCCATACCATCCAAAACTGAGCCCATATTGTCACTCCTTCCAAAAATATCCCACACACTGTCATCTGAACCAAACAAAATCTTTTCTTCAGTTGGATCTAGTGTAGCCACAGCCTGAGGAGGGGAAGCCTGAGCCAATGACTTCCCCAGGGATGTTTCGGAGGGACCAGGATTTCCTTGCCTCCCACTAGACTCCTGCATCTCTGCATTTTTTGGTTGGACAGTCAATTGCTGCAAGTTTTCTGAAAATAATACACGATTTAAACCTTGACCAGCTGCAGCACCAAAGACAATGTTACTCTGGTCACCCTGTACAGAAACCAAAGACCCATCTTGCGAACCAACTTGATCTGGAAAAATAGCATACTGATTACCTGGAAAGGAACTACTGCTGGCTGGCACCTGCCGCATTAATGGCTTATCCATTTGGACAGAGGAATATTGGCATTGATCTACTATTTCACCACTAGTAGAGACCCCATAAAATGACTGATCAACCTGTTGAGGAGCCAAACCCATCAATTGCACCTGACCTTTCTCAGGGGAAAACAAAATTCCACTAGAGGATCCCTGCATGGCTGGAGAGGCACCATCCTGCAGCCAATTTGCATTTACGGTTATGTGCTCAGGCTGCCATGTATAATTCGAAGCACTATGGACAGGAACACCATTTATTGGGGCTGGAGAAAGGCTATCTGATCCCTGTTTTATAACAGACGAAACCTGATTGACAGAGCTCAACTGCCTTGCCTCTGGTAGCTGAAACTGCGGCTTTGGAATTTGTTGCCTCGGTAATTCTTGCATTTTATTAAGCGCCACATGTTGCTGTAACAGCTGCATGTCAGTCCTCCCTACTTTCTGCCTTGACAAAGGCTGGATCACACCAGGATGCTTTCCATTAATTTGCTGTTGCCCACCAAAAAAATCATAATTTACAGGAGATTCAGTAGATTCCAACCTCATTGGATTTTTCTTATGAAGATCAGAGCCTCGAGATGCTGTATTCACTCCCACAAAGTTGGTTCCATTCTGCCTTGTGTGGAAAGCCTGATGCCCTTGCAAAAAGCCATTTACAGTTGATGGTTGATTTACTGATTGACTTCTGGTTCTTTCAGGCCTCAGACCTGATTGAGTTAAGTTCACTCCATGCTGCAGGTTTGACGACTGACCACAGTGTCCTCTGTCAATGTCTGCAAATGTCCAAAAATATCATGTTAACTAAGCACTTGTCTAGAAGCATGAAGTAAAAATGCGCTATAATCACATTATACAAATCGTAGCAACAGAAGCAAGTAGAAACAAAATGATCAAGATATCCTAATTATTACCTAACTGATGTACACTGAAATTCTTCAAACTGGAAACAAGAGGTCCGCCAACTTGGCTCTGGCTTCCAACCCACAAATAGTTGTTTGAGCCAGACCAGGTACCATCAAAGACCTGAAGATGATGCTGGCCCTGGGACAAACTCTCTCCTCCAAGGAAATTATGGATCCTGTCTACAACTTCGTTGCCAGGCATAGGTAATACAAGCAAAAACACTCGGCAATTAAAACTGTGAGAAGAAAAATACCTACAAGAAATAAGAATTAAGTTAAAGACTTCAAATACCGGCAATTCTATACAGAACACACAATTAAATAAATCCTTCTCTAAATCCAATTTGTAAATAGAAACAAACCTCTTCCATATATTTAAACAGTCACCCCAGTTGCCACGCTTCAAAACTCGACCTAACCCTGCATGCATAAAATGAAATATGATCTCTTCATGAAAACAAAAACTAAACCACAAGTCTCAAAATGTGAATTGTTTCACCATTCTTTTTTGAGTAAGAAGGTGTTGTGACAAGTAAAAAAAGGGTGTCAAGCAACAAACAAAATAACAGCACAACCCAATAACCTTAATATGCTTCAATACATCTTTTTGGGTAACACACACCATGATACTTCTTCAACTATACAAAATTTTAAAATAATTTTAAAATTCAAGGAGTTTTCATCTTAGTTTATCTAAACAAAGTAATCAACCTTCAACACTTTATGCAACCAATTTTACTTGACAAAAGAAAAACAAAACGACTTACTCTCATTTTTACAAATTTACATCTATTGATTCTTGAGCAATGACAATATACTTGCCGTTTTCAAAAGCAGCAAGTTGACATAACATACCTCCACCGACAGACTATTGATCTGAAAGCCAATGGTGCTTCGCATTGCTCCTTCATTGTCATACCAAATGCTAATATTAGGGCGGCATTCCAAAACAATCAGGTAACAATATTTTATTTTGGAGAAAATAGTTTATTAACATTCATGTTTCCCTTCCAAGCAAAACAAAAACTGTTGCAATACACATTTTTCTTCCACCTAATACTAAAGAAACAGGAGGTGCCATACCCCCAAACGGTGCATTCAGAAAATGTAATTTAAGAAGGTTCTTTCATTGAGCCATTATATTTTGAAATTATATTCCATGGATCATTCTCAAATCTTCTCAAAATTATGACTTTAATTAGTTGTTCTATTATCCCAAAGAAAAGGGTGCCTTTAGATCCCTCCTGCCAGGAAATATTCTTGTAAATTAGGGAGATTATGTGTAGGTAGATGGAATCCCGTATATTCTTGTTAGCTATCACAATCCCTAACTTAAAGGGATTTTATCTTTCCTAGAATTAGTATCTTTCCTAACTTATGTGTTTCTAAGTTAAGGATATAACCTGTATATACGTAGGCATCGAATACATAGAAAGTGAGTCTTTCACTGAATTTTACTCTATTTTGACATGGTATCAGAGCCTTATTAAGCCTTTTTAAAATCATGTCAGTCTCTATTTTTAATAATATTTCTTTCTTCAACCACCTTCTTGTGAGTATCCACTGTTAATCCAATAAAAGACATGGTCGAAGTGGGTGATGTGGGTAGCACTGAGACTATGCAAGGAGTTACAGTGAATGAAGGAAGTTTTTCTCAGACAGGAGACTTGCAGAACATACAATCTACCTATAGGTTGAATGGAAAGAACTATCTTAAACGGTCCCAGTTGGTTTGTACCTTTTTAAAGGGAAGAGAAAAGCTAATTTATCTTCTTGGAACCGGACCAAAGGAGGGAGATACTCAATTTCATGCTTGGGATGAACAGGATTCACTAGTAATGTCCTGGCCATAGTTACTCGGAACGTAATACGATACGAAACGGGGAACGAAAACGGGAACGTGGAACGTCACCTTATCGAATTCGATACAACTAGTATTATTAAATAAATATTATTATTATTATTATTATTATTATTATTAGTATTATTAAATATTATTGTATTAAGCCCAAATATAATATAAATAAATCCAGTATTATATTAAATAGAAGTGTAACTATGAGACTAAAGCCCCATTACATTTAACTAATGTTAGCTGCCAATAATTAATTTCACGCGGATACCAAGGGTCAGACCATTGTTGACCGTTGGATTTCTTGCGTAAATCAAGGGTTGGGATTTATGCTTCAGTCGAATTATTACTTTATTGATTGCCCATGCCATGTCAGAAACAAATTTTCGAGGGCTCACGTGATGTTCTCTCTTTTTCTATTACCATATAAAATAAAATAATAGGGCTCCTTCCTCTTTTCTCTTTTACCATTTTTTCATCTCTGCAACTCCTCAGAGTCAAGACATCGCTGCGCGTTCCAATCGCGTCTCGCACCGTTGTGGGTTGCGTTTCGTTCTCCGACTAGGATCGTCGTTCACGGAACTCCGTACGGTGGGTCGTTCCCAGTTCCAGGTAACTATGGTCCTGGCTATGGAACTCAATGCTACCAAAAATCAGTGATACTTGTATGTTTCTCAATACAGCCCAAGAGATATGGGAGGTTGTCAAACAAACTTATTCGAAGGTCAAAGATGCTGCTCAAATATATGAAATCAAGACCAAAATTGCATCCACAAAGCAGGGAGGCAGATCCATCATAGAGTATTTCAGCTTGTTGCAAAATCTGTGGCAGGAAATGGATCACTACCAGTGCATCCAAATGAAGTGTAGTGAGGATGCAACATTCTTAAAAATGTTTGTTGAAAAAGAGAGAATTTATGATTTTCTGGCTGGACTAAATGTTGAGTTTGATGCAATAAGAGTCCAGATTCTTGGAAAAGAGGACTTGCCCTCACTGAATGAAGCTATTGCCACCATTCGAGCTGAGGAAGGAAGAAGTGGAGTCATGATTGAGAACAATCAAGGGGAGAGTTCAGCACTTGCCACAAGAGCTGTAATTGAGGGGAAATTGAATCTGGATCAGCAGGGTATTAAAGAGAATAGATCAGAAGGAACTAAGCCAGCAAATAGAGACTCTCTATGGTGTAACTATTGCAAGAAGTCTCGCCATACAAAAGAAAGGTGCTGAAAACTTCATGGGAAGCCACAAACAACAAGTAAATTTGTTTATGAAAGAGAAGGACCATCAAGAGGACAAGGGAGAGCATACAACACCAAACAGATGACTGATGATCCTCAAAAACAATCCTTTGAATTCAATAGAGAGGAGATAGAAAAATTGAAGAACTTGATGGGATCTCTAGAAAAGCCCGCCTCCACAGGTACATGTAGCTTGGCTTTCTCAGGTATATCTTCTTCTCAGATATCTAACGTCCCGAATTTTCCTGCTCAAAGTTCCTGGGTAATCGACTCAGGAGCTACAAACCATATGACCAATTCATCCTTCAGATTTACCAATTATACCCCTTGTCCTAGTAATAGGAAAATAACTATTGCAGATGGAAGTAAGATAACTGTGGCTGGTCAAGGAGATATTCTTATAAGTAACAACCTTACTCTTAAAAATGTCCTCCATGTGCCTAAATTATTCACTAATCTTCTGTCCATCCAAAAAATTACTAAAGACACTAATTGTTGTGTTCTTTTTTACCCAACTCAATGTGTGTTCCAGGAACCAGGAACGAGGAAGATGATTGAGCGTGCTAGAGATGTAAATGACTTATATTATCTTGAAGATCCCGGTGGACAAGTCAGTGTTCTGAACTCTTCACTTTTCTCCTTAGCATTAGAACCTAAAACCAATAAAGAACAGATATGGCTTCATCACCTCCGCCTTGGTCACCCTTCATTTTGAAGTCTTAAAGCTCATGTTTCTTTCCTTGTTTAAGTCTTTAAATAATGAAAATTTTTATTGTGATATATGTGAGCTTGCTAAACACAAACGCACCTCCTTTCCCATAAGCAATAAAAGGGTTTCTACCCCATTTACTCTCATTCATAATAATGTTTGGGGACCATCAACGGTTTCAAATATTTTTGGTGCTCGATGGTTTGTTTCGTTTATAGATGGTTGTACTCGGGTGTAATGGATATTCCTTCTAAAACAAAAATCTGATGTCAGCCTCACTTTTAAGACTTTTCACACCATGGTTAAAAATCAGTTTGGGGCAGATATAAAGTGTTTTAGGTCTGACAATGCTAAAGACTACTTCAATCAAGTCTTATCCTCTATTTCCCAAGAAAAAAAGATCATACATGAATCTTCTTGTGTAAACACCCCTCAACAGAATGGTGTAGCAGAAAGGAAAAATAGCTATGTTCTTCAAGTCACAAGAGCTCTTTTATTTCAAAAAAATGTTCCTAAACAGTATTGGGGCAAAGCTGTGTTAACTGCCACCCATATGATAAACAGATTACCTACTCAAGTTCTTGATTTCCAAAGTCCTATCCAACTTTTAACCAATTTCTATCCTAATTTTAGTCCCTCTCTTCATCTTAAACCCAAAATTTTTGGTTGTGTTGCCTTTGTTCATATTCACTCTCAGATTAGGGGTAAACTTGATCCAAGAGCTTTAAAATGCATTTTTGTAGGATACTCATCCACTCAAAAAGGTTATAAGTGTTATCATCCACTTACAAGGAAACATTTTGTTTCTGCTGATGTCACTTTGTTGAGAATGAAAATTATTTTACTCGCCCTTATCTTCAGGGGGAGATTTTATTTAGGGAAGATAAGGACAAGGATCATTTCCTTCTTTAACCTTTTTTCACTGATCAACAATCTGTCCAGCCTGTCCAAATCCAAATTGACCAGCAACAATCTGCCCAAATTGACCAATCTGTCCAAATTGATTCTGCCCAACCTACCCAAACTAATGACCAGCCTGTCCAAATTGATCAACCTGTCCAGCCATCCTTTCAACCAGTTGTTGACTAACATATTACCTTCCAACCTGAACCCACTACACCTCAGACAGGAATTCAAAACACTACTAGTCCTCTACAGGTCTTCTTGAGAAAAAAGGCACCAGTGCAGGCTCGATCATCTCCCCCTTCTCCTATACAAACTGAGGTAATTACTGAACCCATCCTTGATCCAAACACTACTGAAATTTCTAATTCTGATTCTGATCACATGGATTTTGAGTTTCCCATTGCAATTAGAAAAGGAAAAAGGACTTGTACCACAAAAAATCCCCTTTACTTATTTATGTCCTACAAAAATTTATCTCCCAATCATAAAGCCTTTCTTACTAGACTAAATACTATTTTCATTCCTAAAATTGTTTTCGAGGCTTTAGACAATGAGAATTGGAAACAAGCTATGCATATTGAAATGGAGGCACTAAAGAAGAATGGAACATGGGACTTGGTAAAGCTGCTAGAAGGAAAGAAAACAGTGGGGTGTAGATGGGTGTTTACAGTTAAGTACAATTTGGATGGATCTTTAGAGAGATATAATGCAAGGTTGGTGGGTAAGGGGTATTCTCAAACCTATGGGATAGATTACTTGGAGACATTTGCCCCTGTAGCAAAAATGAATACTGTGAGGATTTTATTGTCATTGGCTGCCAATCAAGGATGAAGATTACAACAATATGACATCAAGAATGCTTTTTTGCATGGAGATCTTGAGAAGTCTACATGGACATCCCACATGGATGTAGTCCAAACTGTAAACAGACTGTGTGCAAATTAAAAAGGGCTCTATATGGATTAAAACAATCCCCAAGAGTCTGGTTTGGAAGATTTATAAAAGTGATGTTGAAGCTGAGATACAAACGAAGTCAGGGAGATCACACCCTATTTGTGAAGCATTCTTCAGAGGGAGTTGTTGCTTTACTGGTCTATGTAGATGACATCATTGTCACAGGAGATGATTCGAGAGAAATTGATAACTTGAAGAAATGTTTGGTCAAAGAGTTTGAGGTCAAAGATCTTGAAAGACTGAAATACTTCCTTGACATTGAAGTGGCATATTTATAGCAAGGAATCTTTATATCTCAAAAGAAATATACCCTAGACTTGCTGACAGAAACTGGCAAAATAGGGTGGAGACCAGCGGAAACACCAATAGAAGCTAATCATAGGCTTGGAGATACAACAGATGATGCAGTTGTGGACAGAGGTTCCTATCAGAGACTTGTGGGCAAACTAATTTACTTAGCACACACTCGACCAGACATTGCCTATGAAGTCAGAGTGGTAAGCCAATTTATGCACAATCCTAAAGAATCACATCATAGAGCAGTAACCCAAATTCTGCAGTATTTAAAGGGCACACCAAGTAGAGGAATTTTATTCAAAAAAGGGGGAAAAGTTGACTTTGGAAGCCTATATTGATGCAGATTATACAGGGTCCTCAGTTGATCGAAGATCAACATCAGAATATTGCACATTTTTTGGAGGAAATTTAGTGACCTGGAGAAGCAAAAAGCAGAATGTTATAGCTAGGTCCAGTGCAGAAGCCGAGTTTAGAGCCATGGCTCTTGAGATTTGTAAATTATTATGGCTGAAGATTATTTTGGAGGATTTAAAAGTTAAGTGGGAAGGACCAATGAAGTTGTACTGTGATAATAAATCAACAATCAATATTGCACATAATCCAGTTCAACATGATAGAACTAAACATGTTGAAGTGGATAGGCGTTTCATTAAAGAAAAACTCGACAATGGATTAATCTGTACTCCCTATGTATCCATCGGAGATCAAATTGCGGATATACTTACTAAAGGGCTACCTAGGAAGTTGTTTCAGAAGTTAACAAGCAAGCTGAAGATGGAAGATATCCATTCCCTAGCTTGAGGGGGGAGTGTCAGGAAATATTCTTGTAAATTAGGGAGATTATGTGTAGATAGATGGAATCCTGTAGATTCTTGTTAGTTGTCACAATCCCTAACTTAAAGGGATTTTATCTTTCCTAGAATTGGTATCTTTCCTAACTTATGTGTTTCCTAAGTTAAGGATATAAGTTGTATATATGTAGGCATCGAATACATAGAAAGTAAGTGAGTTTTTCACTGAATTTTACTCTATTTTGACACCTCCGAAATGTCTTTCATCACTCGTATTTAGATATATGATATACGGGTAGGAAAACTTTACCAAAAACTTTCTATCTCCATGCTTTCAATATTGAAGCCCATCTATGTGGTGAGAAAAAATTCTCCAAGATGGCGTTGACTTTATGCACAGCTAACTCTTAAAATTTCTAATATTTAGAGATCATAGGTAGCTCATGTTTGAGCGTGGTGAAGCACTCATCGACCCGTTGCTGATGAACTTTCCACCATCACATAAGAATGGGAAAATGGAGCAATTTCTTCATTGTGGATGAAGAACGGTAAAATTAATATTTCAGGTCAGCTATTCCAAGGGGGGAAAAGATAACTTTTGATAAACAATGAGCACAACTGAAGTGGTATACATACAAACTATTTATGGATTTATGGCCTCAAAACAAAGTTGCACGTTTTGAGAGGAAAAGAATTGACATTGACTTCCAGATTTTGAGATCAACAGTGGAGTAAGCTACCCGTGTAGACGACGAAACTCTTGCAGATTAGGAGGTGACAGAAAAGATTCATAATGGCTTTTACCATAGTGGTAACCAAATTACACGGGAGAATCCAGTTCTTAGATACAGGGGAAAATCTAAAACATCTATTAGATATAAAAGAGTAGTTTCTTGATTATGAGACAAACTTCCAATGCCTTGACTCATACTAAGAACTTCTATATCAATATAGAACTGTATGCTTCAACCTAAGTAGAACATTTGGGAACCGAATAAAGAATAGAAGGTGAGTAAGTAGAACACAATAAAGAAACCTCGCCCAATGAAGGTGAATAACCATGCATTATCCGCAGTTTAACACCAATGTGATTAAGGTCGATTCACTGTATGAGAAGTTGGCAAGTCTGACAAACCAAATAAATAGAAATATGGACAGCAAAAGACTAGTAATATAAAACACGGTTAAAAAGAACAGTCGACCTCCCATTAGGAAAAAAAATGGTAACAAATGCGTCTATATCATGCTCAAAATATGCCAAATAGCACAGAAATAAAAAAAGCTTTAGGCAACCAAAGCAACTGCGAAAAGTGAAATTAAAACAAAATTGCACAATTAATTACAAATGTTGGCAACGAAATTAACGATGAAAACAAAAAGATTTGCGCGAATTCTTATAACCCTCCAACGAGCAGGAAGAAAAGAACTACAACTTTTGCTTAATTTAAGATTGCAATTCCTCAGGATAAAGGTTCCGGAATCCTCCATTTTCTCGGCAACAAAACAGCACCTAAAGCTAAAAATTTAGATATAACTCTTAAATTTAAACCAAGGACTTAAAGTATTGAAAAGGCATAACGCAAATTTCATTCCTAAATAAAAAGACAATACGAAAAAAAAAACATACCCGCAAAAAACCCTAAAAAATCACAGCCCCAGCAAAAATTCAGCATCTCAAAACTTGAGAAAAACAATATAAGCATATATGTAGGAGAGAAACAAAAGAGAAAAGACATCAGGGTTGCTAGAGAAAGAAAGAGGAGATGTGAACTTACAGTGACATAGAGAAGCCTTTGAAATGAAGCTCGAAAAATCGATCCATGAGAGTCAATTTTTTATTTTCCTTTTTAAGAGTTGGGGTTTGAATCCGAAAGGCTGCTTTAGACAGAAATGGCACAAAAATTTCTACGAAGAGAGGAGCAAAAATGAGGCTCGGATTCGTAGCTGAGGTTTGGGGTAACGAAGCTGAAGAATCAGACACGTGGATAATCAATCGGTGGTGCACACGCTTGACGCTGTTTAGGCTTAGCCGGATCTGCAAAGAAGCCTTCTTCTTTTTGTTCTCTCGAATAACATTTCCGTTCAGGTTTTATTTTTTTGATCATCGTTTTGTTTGGCATTATAATATATATAAAATAACTTTTTTTAAATATTTATTTATGAATATGACCCATCTAATTTTATTAAGAAAAATACCTTAAATTTTTCACGTAAGGCGACCTTGCGTTTTGGAAAATGCGAACCCTGACCTTACATTCTACACATAACGAGGTTCATTTGACGTGGGTCGTCTTTTCATATTCTGTAATCTAAAATTACTAAATAAGATATCGCGTTTTCTAGAGCGCGAAGTCCTCGAAAAATTGTGTTGAGTGGATCAATGGATTGATCAAAGCCAAGAGGGGTGAATTGGGTTTTTAAAACTTGTTGTAGTAAATAGATGGCTAAAAATGAAGAATAAGGAATTTTATAGTGGTTCAAGTTCCAAATGAACTCGACATCCACTACCTTAGCTATCACTAAGGATTTTCCAACAATCCACTAATTTGTTCTTCCCCTTTTCAAGGCTTAGGAGGTAACCTTTACAATAACGGTCAAATTTTTTACCAAAAATTTGACCAAACCCTCACAAGAGTACAAAGAAGAAATAAAGGCAAGAAAGATATCTCTCAATACAAGATTGCCCCTTTAAGTACAAACACTCAACCTAAATTTGATAACAAGATCAGAATTGAACACTACACAATTTGGGATTTTACAAGAGATAGGAAAATAAGCACTTTGAGCTTGGATTTTTGCTAGGATGTTTATCTTTGATGCAACAGTTGTTGATGGTCTTCAATTAGCATCAATTTATACTTTCTCTATTAATTCTAGTCGTTAGGGTATTGATTATAGCCGTTGGGACCCTCTCTTTCCACCATAAATGCACTTCTGCAGCTTACCGTATCGGTACACGAGGACCCGTATCGATACCTGTCTCAAAACAGAAAGAGTCGTTGCACAATAACAAGAGGGCGTATCGATACGCGTATAAGTGTATCGGTACGGGACAGGGACCGTTTCGATACGGGGAACATCCGTATCGATGCAATTAATTCTACAGAGCTCACTAGAAGTTTCTGTATCGATACAGCAAAGGGTGTATCGGTACGGGACAACTACCACTTTAAATTTTGGTTACCTAACAACTGACACCAACGGTCGAAATCATTAAAAGCTTTTCAAATTTAAAATTCTATTAAATCCGTATCAATACGGGTGGAACCGTATCGGTATGTCAATCAAACTCCTTCAATTTTACAGAGAGAGCGTTCAGTTTTACAGAGAGAGTGTATCGATACAGATGCAATCTGTTTCGATACGTTGTTTCGAAACGGTGAGGGGCGTATCGAAATGTGTTTCTCCAGTAGCCAAACTTGTAAAAAAGGTATCGATACGCCTGGACGTTTTTCAGTAGTTTGACCTTGGAACACTTAGAAAATATTTGGAGTTTGAGTTTTTCGAATCAGATTGAAGCCTTGATGATTTAAAAATCATTTGAGGGACTTAAAAAGTTATTTCAAGTTTTCAATTTAATCCTTAACATACATTGTTATATCAAAATCAAACATAGGTTTCACAATCTCCCCCTTTTTGATATAACAAAACCAAAACTTGAAATCTTTGATACTTTTGAAGAAAAAAAACTTTGCAAAATAACTCCCCTTAATATTAGCTAGGTAAAACTTAAGTTGAAAATCAAAATTTTAAGTGTGAGCTTGTTCCCTCTCCCCTTTTTGTTAGATAAAAAAATAGACATTGATAAACATAGGCAAAAGACATAAATAATAACCAAGAAACATAATATAGATAACCATTAAGTTTAAAATAAAGATAACATCAACATAAAAACCAAAAAAAAGAAAGAAAATCAAAGCATAGGTTTTAGAATGCAAACTTAGTTCTAAAAACATAATCGAAAGTGCATAAATATCCTAAATGACATGAATGATATGCAGAGATGAACTACTACGCATCTCCATTGCCATCTTCATCGTCGTCATCATGTGCATCATCATTCCTCTGAGATTGACGCCACTCGTCATGGAAAGCGGTAAGGGATATGTTCATCGAGTTGTGACCGACTTCAAGGGAAGTGAGACGCGTCTCCACATTCTTCACACGATTTTCAAGACTTGAAAAATGTGTCTATAGCAGCAAATCCTGAACTCATCGCTTGATCCATGGAAGCAATTCCCGTGCGTAAGCCCATGAATTGCTCATTGAGAAAGGTCATGAGGGCATCCATAAAAGGTGGAGGAGGAGGAGCTTGAGGAGCTTGAGCGGCTTGAGGATTAGCAATTTCTTCCAGAATAGCATAACTAGGGAGTTCGGATAGACGAAGCCAATTTCCATTAAAGTACATGAACTTACCCTTTGAAAGAGATCTTTTATCGATAGGACCGGTGAGGGGAGTCGGGTAGTCATGTGAACAATCTATCTCCTTTTGTGTGAAGAAATAACTCAAGGCCGTTCCATAAGTGAATGAAGTGGCAAGAGTAGTGTGGCGATGTTGCACGAGATAGACAATCTCCGCAAACATAATCCGAGCAAGGTTTGGTTGTTGTCTTTGACGGAAGCAACGAATCCAAAAATCGTCAACTTGGCGGATAGTGGAATGTTTGCCTCTCGAGGGCCTAAACCACCAAGAAACCATCAAATGTAAGATCTAATCTTGAGCATTAAGAGCGGTGACGAAACCTCCCAAGACATGGCCAAGAGCATTCTCATCATCAAGACATTTATCCTCTAATTTGAACACATCACAAATAGATTGAACATTGATGGTGACCTTTTTACCCATTAGATAGGAATTAATAGTCGTAACAACACCCGATGGATTGGCGACACACTTCGCATTAGCATAGAAAATCAAGACCAAATTGCGATAGAAAAAGTCAAGAATTTGAATAAAATCCATAAATTTCCATTCTTGGAGCAACGGTGAGTAAACAAATTTGAAGCGCTTCGAGTTGAGAAAAGGAACGGAAATTACCCTCTCCGATCAGATTTTGTAGTTTTGAAATTGTCAGAAATATGTGAGATCTCTGGAAGTCTTGAAGCACCGTTGATAGATAAGAGTGAGGTTCGGGCAAGTACCATCTTCAGCAATAGAACCTTCACCAACTTCACTAGTATGTGCTCTCTTTTTAGGTGCCATTGACTAGAGAAAAAGATCAAAAACAGTGTATGCATTAACTTTCTCATTCAACCCACTGAAATTAATAATCAAGGTTTTTTTTAAATTTGGGAATCAAAACAAAAATAAAAAGTTTGAAAAGAAATTTGTTTTTGAGAAAACAAAAAAAAATTAGAACGAAAATCAAATAATAAAAAAAGAGATTTTTACTTTGATATTGATAGAGAAGAATGGGAGAAAAACTTTGCACCAAATTGATGAAAAGCTTTGCTTGATGTTGAAAACCCTCAAGAGATTTTGAGTTGTGGTGTGAAAATGTGAGGGATTGAGAGGCTTTTTATAGAGTGAAAAACGGGTAGGGTTTTGTAAAAGCAATTTTGGTAAAAGTAAAACTCTTTAAATGCCTTAAAGAAGCTGTATGCGGAATCACGTATCGATACGCCCGAGGATGTATCGATACGGGGGTAAAACTGTAATTCCCTTGAAACACTCGTCGAAGGTCCGTATCGAAACGGATGCAATCCGTATCGAAACACTTTTAGCTCGTATCGAAATGAGTTTAATCGTATCGATACCCGTTTTAGGAAAAATGTAGTCTAGAAAGCTAATATAGTACTCGTATCGATACGCGTAAGGCCGTATCGATACCCTATGCCCAGAAATGCATTTTAGGCTTTAAGAACAACCAAAGGCTCGATTTTAGCACATCCTAAATGAATGCAATTGATGAATGAGCAGTTCTAAGCATATTCTAATAGAAGCATACTCCCCCTAGCTATAAGCATGGATATTTTCAAGAGCAACAACCCATAAACATGCAATTTCACAAATTCAAGCAATTTTAACCTCAATAGAGTCCTAAAGGGTCAAGGAAGGCTAGTTAGACCTAACTCCCTCCTAAGGGACCAAAAACGCCCCTTATCCAAAGGCTTGATAAAAATGTTCGCTAGTTGGTTTAAGGTGTTAACGAACTTTATAGCAACATCTTCCTTAAGGACATGATCTCTAATGAAATGATACCTTATTTCTATATGTTTGGTTATAGAGTGTTGGATGGGATTTTTAGTTAAGCATATGGCACTAGTGTTATCACACTTAAGGGGTATGGTTTCAACTTTAATATCATAATCTAAGAGTTGTTGCTTCATCTAAAGGACTTGAGCACAACAACTCTCTAAGGATATGTACTAGGTTTCGGTGGTAGATAGAGCTACACTATTTTGTTTCTTAGAGAACCAAGATATAAGCATACTTCCTAAGAATTGACATGTTCCCGAAATACTCTTCCTATCGATTTTACACCCCCTGTAATCCGCATCCGAATAAGCATGAAGGTTGAAGGTTGAGTCTCTAGGGTACCAAAGACCTAGACAAGGAGTATCTCTAAGGTACCAAAAGATTCTCTTAACGGCTATAAGGTGAGACACTCTAAGACTAGCTTGAAACCTAGCACACAACAAACACTAAACAATATATCCGGTCTACTTGCGGTAAGGTAAAGCAAAGATCCAATCATAAAGCGATAAAGCTTAGAGTCAACACACTTACCTCCATCTTTGTCAAGCTTTGTAGATGAGCTCATTGGTGTGCCTTGAGGCTTTGCATTCTCTAAGCCAAACTTCTTGAGCATATCATTGATGTACTTTGCTTGATTGGTGAAGGTGACATCCTTCCTTTGCTTGATTTGGAGTCCCAAAAAGAATGAGAGCTCCCCCATCATGCTCATCTCGAATTCACCTTGCATTAACTTAGCAAAATCTTTGCAATAACACTCATTAGTAGATCCGAAATAATATCATCAACATATACTTGTACTACTAAGATGTCATTTTTATACCTTTTTATGAAAAGTGTAGTGTTCACCTTACCTTTTTCAAAACCTTTTTCAATCAAAAAGTTTGAAAGTCTTTCATACCAAGCTCTAGGAGCTTGTTTTAAACCATAAAGTGCTTTAGTTAGTTTGAAAACATGATTTGGAAATTTTGAATCTTCAAAACCCGGTGGTTGTTCCACATACACTTCCTCATTTATAAAACCATTTAAAAATGCACTTTTAACATCCATTTGAAAAAGCTTGAAATCATGATAACATGCATATGCAAGCAACATCCTAATAGCTTTCATTCTAGCTACGAGTGCATAGGTTTCATCAAAATCTATTCCCGCTTCTTGAGTGTAACCCTGAGCAACTAATCTAGATTTATTTCTCACAATGTTACCACTCTCATCTAGTTTATTCCTAAATACACATTTAGTTCCTATAGTAGATTGATTACTAGGCCTTTCAACTAATGTCCATACATTACTTCTCTCAAATTGATTTAACTCTTCTTGCATAGCCATAATCCAAAAATCATCACTCAATGCTTCTTTAATGTTCTTAGGCTCTATGTATGAGATAAAAGCAATATGGTTCATGAGTTTAAGAGAAGATCTAGTAGTTACCCCCTTGGATGGATCACCCAAGATTTCACCACCTTTGACATAGTTGTACTCCCTTGGGTAGCTCACTTCTTTTTTCTCAAGAGCCAAGTCCTTCAAGGCTTCAAAAGGTGGATCCTGTGTATCATCTTCTTTCGTTGGAATCTCATCCTCCTTTGAAGCTTGTCCTCCATCAAAGGAATCAAGGATTCCTACAACATCATCATCACAAGAATTCTTCCTCGGAAGGAGGTTATCATCGAATACAACATGAATAAACTCTTCTACTACTAAAGTTCTCTTATTAAATACACGATAGGCTTTAGAGTTTAAGGAATAACCTAAGAAAATAGTTTCATCACTTTTAGCATCAAATTTACCTAAGTTATATTTTCCATTGTTTAAAACAAAACACTCGCAACCAAAAGGATGAAAATAACTAATGTTAGGCTTTTTAGATTTTAAAATTTCATATGATGTTTTCTTTAAAAGTGGCGTAATCATTACTCGGTATACAATGTAGCAAGTGGTATTTGTGGCTTCCGCCCAAAAATATTTAGGTAAGTTGTTTTCACAAAGCATGGTTCTAGCCATTTCTTGTAAAGTCTTATTTTTCCTATCAACTACCCCATTTTGTTGAGGAGTTCTAGGAGTCGAAAAATTGTGGCTAATACCATTTTCATTTAAAAACTCTTCAAAACCTAGATTTTGAAAATCGGTTCCATGATCACTTCTAATATGAGAAATTTTAAGTTCAAGATCATTTTGAGTTAATTTTGAAAATGTGATGAATTTTTCTAAAGCCTCATCTTTAGTACTTAAGAATAGAACCCAAGTAAATCTGGAGTAGTCATCAACAAGTACAAATGCATACGGTTTACCACCCAAGCTCATAGTTCTAATAGGCCAAAATAAATCCATGTGAATAAGTTGTAAACACCTACTTGTAGAAACATCATTAATGGATTTAAAGGATGATCTATGTTGTTTACCCTTAGAGCATGCATCACAAATTTTGTCATTTGAGAACTTAATTTTGGGCAAACCTCTAACTAGATTTAGGGAAACTAATTTTTCTAAAACACTAATGCTAGCATGTCCCAGTTTCATATGTCATAGCCATGCATCATTTTCATTTTGTGCAACAAAGCATGCATGAGATGTATGAATGTCATCTATATGCCCCATGTATATATTACCTATGCGATGACCAATGAGCATTATATTATTTGATTTAATGTCAACAATTTTGCACCCATTTTTATCAAATAAGACATTAAACCCTTTGTCACATAATTAACTAATGCTCAATAAATTATGTTTTAGACCATCGACATATAAGACATTTTCAATGAGAATAGTAGAGTGATTACCTATGGATCCAATACCTTTAATATGACCTTTGTAGTTGTCACCAAATGTCACTACTCAACTTTTTGGCTTTAAGTCCATGAATCGACTCTTGTCTCCGGTCATGTGCCTCGAGCATCCACTATCAAGGTACAATGAATTTTGACTTTATGCTTTGGCCTTGTAGCAATGCTCCCCCAAGGAGGAATCCTCTTCATGTGCCATGAGGCAAAGGTTGGCCACTTTTTGTTCCTCATCCTCGGATGACTCCTCGTCAATCCAAGTAGCAAGCTTGGCTTTGAGCTTCTTCTTCTTCTCAAAGCCTTTCTTCTTGAGTTGAGGGCACTCCGAACGAATATGACCCAGTTTTTTGCACTCAAAGCAAATGATTTGATCCCTCTCATCTTCTTTGTTTTTGGTTTTGAATTCCATTTTTCTTTGAATCTTCCTTCCTCGGTTGGGCCTCATAAACCGTGAGAACCTTTTGGCTATCATAGCCAATTCTTTTAGGTCTTCCTCTTCACTAGAAGTGCTCTCCTCATGTAGAGAAGCTTTGAGAGCCACTCCCATCTTCTTCTTCTTATCTACCTCTAGCTTCTCCACTCTTCTCTCTTCCTTCTTCCTTTCATCTTCTGTTGAGTGGATCAATGAAACAATATAACCCAAGAGGGAGTGAAATAGATTTTTAGAACTTTGTGAGTGGAATGGAAAATTAAAAAAAATGATAAACCAGAGGATTTAGAGTGGTTCAAGTTCCAATCGAACTCTACATCCACTACCTTAGCTTCACTAAGGATTTTCCAACAATCCACTAATTGTTCTTCCTCTTTTCTAGGCTAAGGAGGTAACCTTTACAATACCGGTCAAATTTTCTACCCAAAATTTGACCCAATCCTCACACAAAAAATACAAAGAAGGTGAAGGCTAGAACAAGTATCTCTCAATACAAAATGTAGCCCTTTTACAAGCACTCAACCCAATTGAAAAGATAAGAATGGAAATTATAATTTCACAATAGGGGTTTACAAGAAATATTGGTATTTTTGTACAAATGCTTGGCTTTTGATGTTTGGATAATGCTTTGAAGATCAATAGTTGTTGCTAGAGCTTTTAGAGGTCCCTTTTATACCTTCTCATTGAATTCTAGCCATTGGGGTTGTTGCATTCATCAATATAGCCGTTGGGATGTTATCTTACCTCCATAAATGCAGTCTGCAACCACCTGTTTCGAAACGCCCGATCTTGTTTCGAAATAGACCAAAAAAGAAAGAGTCATTGGGGTGTATTAAATAGACCGTGCCGAAACGGGCACGATCGTTTCGATACGCTAAGAGCCCGTTTCGAAACTCGTTTCGAAACACTTTGCCATTGTCAAAGCCTGTATCAAAATGGCTTAGAGTCGTTTCGATACGCCTTAACGACAATATTAAAATCAGTTAAAAACTTCAACGGTCATATTTTTAAAACCAAGTTTGAATTCCGTTTCGAAACGTTTGAGGTCGTTTCGATATTACTATATCGAAACGGGTCAAACCGTTCCGATGTTCTTCATTCGTTTCGAAACCCGTTTCGAAATAGAGGTTAACAGTTTCAAAACTGTTTTGGAACGCCCAAAGGCCGTTCTGAAACAGTGACTCGAAAATCACTATTTTGGCTTGATAAACACTTAGAAAGCCTATGACAAGTTGAGGTTTTGACTTAAACATTTTTCTTTAAATATATAGAGAGGTTTTGAGGAATTAAAAATCCATTTTCCATTTTTCAATTTAGTCCTTAAATTATTTAGTTATATCAAAATCAATTTATCGGTTTCACAATCTCCCCCTTTTTGATATAACAAAACCAAGTTAGAATTTTTAAGAGTTTTGAATTTTTGAAGACGTTCTAACTCCCCCTCAATTTAAGATGGGTTTTTAAGTTTTTGAAAAGATTTAAGATTCAAGTTTTAAAACTCATAACCGACTTAAAACAAATTTTGGCTCTTATTTTACTTCTCTCCCTTTTTGTTAGATAAAAAAGAATAAGAACAAGGCTCATCAAGAGAAGAAACAAGGTTAAAAGCAATAGACAACATAATATATATTCATATAATTCAAATATCCAAATATAAAACTTAAAGCAATAAAGTTTAAAGCTTAATCCCAAACAAAGCAATCAAAGCATAGGTTCATAAAGCATAAAGAAAATAAAGGTGCAAACTTAGTCCTAATATGATAATCTAATATGCGATGCAATAAAGACCCTAAGCCTCGTCATCGTCACCATCAACATTCGAAGAATCATCATCCTTTTTAGATTGAGAGCGACGAAAGGTCATCCATTGACCATAGAAGGTAGAGAATGAAAAGTTCATTGACTGATGTTGATTCTTAAGGGAGGTGAGACGATTCTCCACGGATTGCAAACGATTATTGATAGCACCAAGAGCCGACTCTATCATGTTGAACCACTCGGTGAGGAAAGCCATAAGAGCTTCACTGTTAAGACCCGGAGCTTGAGGTTGTGGTTCAACTTGAGGTGGAGGAGCATGCCTATCAACTTGTTCCCATTGACCAAGAGTGTAATGGAACCCAGACTTGTGGAGAGAAGATTCACCAATCTTTTGCTTACGGGGTTCCAGAGAGTCATATGAGAAATCAAAGTTGAGCATGCCAAAGATATAGCTTAAAACAGTCCCATAAGTGAAGGATTTAAGAGCATCGGTTTCACGAAGCTTCACATTATTGACCATTTCGGCGAACATAATCTTGACAAGATTTGGGCATTCTCCTCGGTGAAAGCACTCAAGCCAGAAATAATCAACTTGGCGAATATGAGAGAATTTACCTCAGGAGGGGCGGATAAACCATGAAATCATTAAGTGAAGGAAACAGTCATGAGCATCCAAAGAAAGCACGGAGCCGATGTGAGCACAAAAGTGGGTTTCATCCTCAATGCCTTCGTTCTTGAGCCCAAGACAATTCTCTAAAAAGGAGATGTTGATAACAAACTTCTTCCCCAAGAGATATGATTCAATGTCGATGACTTCAAAGTGATCTTCATTATCAAGGAGCTGGGCATTTGAGTAGAAGATGAGAACCATGTGCTTGTAGACAATATCCGGTATGTTCAAGAAAGCCATGAAGTTCCATTCTTGTAAACGCTCTAGATAGCGGAAAGCGAAACGCTCGAAATCAAGGAATGGGACACCGACAACACACTCGCGACGAACGACAATATCCTTGACATAATAGAAACGATCCTTCATCTCTAGAGTCCGAAGACTTTTGAGAAAAAAGTTGGGTGAGATTAGGACGGATATTGGCTTGACCAGTAGCTTCACTCGCTTGACCCGTCTTACGTTTCTTGTTAGTGTTTTCCATTGAAAAATCCTAAAAACATAAAGCAAGCAATTTTAAAATTGAAGTGTATGCATGGATATCCTCAATTCAATCCAAGGACAAATCCCATTTAGGTTTAAAAAGATTTTAAAAAAAATATTTAAGAGAAAAACAACTTTTGAAAAACTGAAAAATATACGAGTAAAAAATAATATATTCGAACCAAAAAATTTAAGATTTTGAAATGTTTTTACAAGTTTTGAAAAATCCAAGAGGCAAAACATATAATCTATACAAAATTAAGATTTTCTAACCTAAAAACCGAATAAAATCAAAGGAGAAAGAAAAAGAAGAAAATATACTTTAGATGGGGATTTTAGATGAATGAATGGAAAATCTTGCACAAGATTGATAAGGCTTGCTTAGACTTGAGTTTGTTTATAAAAGCCCTCAAGATTTGATGAAAAACAATTAAGTTTAGAGGGTGTTTATAGGGAAAATCGGTTTAGGGTTTTTGAAGAGTTTTAATTAAAAGTGATTTTGTCATTAAATAACCCTTATAAAACTGTCCGCATACCCGTTTCGGAACAGGCACGATCGTTCCGAAACATGGGTACCGAAACGTTGACTGACGTTTTGAGTCTAGTTGATCGTTCTGTTACGACTTTGACCGTATCGAATTCCACGTGTTGACCCGTATCTTGACAGTGCCAAATCATTTCAAAACCCTTTTAAGGCGTTTTGAAACACCCTACTCATGGATCTCTCTTTTAAGGCACCCGTATCGAAACAATTAGACACGTTTCGATACACCTAGGCTTAGAAGTGCAGATGAGGCTCTAATATTGTAGAAAAATGGATTTCATGAAGTCCTATATGCATAAATGACATGAATGAACAGGAAAGACATGTATAAACAAAAACATACTCCCCTAACTATTAGCATGGATGAAATTAGGAGTAAAAACACATAAGCATGGCATTTTTCAAGAAATCAAGCAATTTAAGCACAAAAGGGTCCTAAAAGGTCAAGAAAGGCTAGTTAGACCTAACTCTCTCCTAAGGGACCAAAAACGCTCCTTATCCAAAGGCTTTGTAAAAATGTCTACTAGTTGGTTTAAGGTGTCAATGAACTCTATAGCAACATCTTCCTTAAGGACATGATCTCTAACGAAATGATGCCTTATCTCTATATGTTTAGTTCTAGAGTGTTGAATGGGATTTTTAGTTAAGCATGTGGCACTAGTGTTATCACACTTAAGGGGTATGGTTTCAACTTTAATACCATAATCTAAGAGTTGTTGCTTCATCCAAAGGACTTGAGCACAACAACTTCCTAAGGATATGTACTCAGCTTTGGTGGTAGATAGAGCTACACTATTTTGTTTCTTAGAGAACCAAGATATGAGCATACTACCTAAGAATTGACATGTTCCCGAAGTACTCTTCCTATCGATTTTACACCCCCCATAATCCGCATCCGAATAAGCATGAAGGTTGAAGGTGAAGTCTCTAGGGTACCAAAGACCTAGGCATGGAGTATCACTAAGGTACCTAAAGATTCTCTTAACGGCTATAAGGTGAGACTCTCTAGGACTAGCTTGAAACCTAGCACACAAGCAAACACTAAACAAAATATCTGGTCTACTTGCGGTAAGGTAAAGCAAAGATCCAATCATAGAGCGATAAAGCTTAGATTCAACACACTTACATCCTTCATCTTTGTCAAGCTTTGTAGATAAGCTCATTGGTGTGGCTTGAGGCTTTGCATTCTCCAAGCCAAACTTCTTGAGCATATCATTGATGTACTTTGCTTGATTGATGAAGGTGCCATCCTTCCTTTGCTTGATTTGGAGTCCCAAAAAGAAGGAGAGCCCCACCATCATGCTCATCTCGAATTCACCTTGCATTAACTTAGCAAACTCTTTGCAATGACACTCATTAGTAGATCCAAAAATAATATCATCAACATATATTTGTACTACTAAGATGTCATTTTTATACCTTTTTATGAAAAGTATAGTGTCCACCTTACCTTTTCAAAACCCTTTTCAATCAAAAAGTTTGAAAGTCTTTCATACCAAGCTCTAGGAGCTTGTTTTAAACCATAAAGTGCTTTAGTTAGTTTGAAAACATGATTTGGAAATTTTGAATCTTCAAAACCCGGTGGTTGTTCCACATACACTTCCTCATTTATAAAACTATTTAAAAATGCGCTTTTAACATCCATTTGTAAGAGCTTGAAATCATGATAACATGCATATGCAAGCAACATCCTAATGGCCTCCATTCTAGCTACGAGTGCATAGGTTTCATCAAAATCTATTCCCTCTTCTTGAGTGTAACCTTGAGTAACTAATCTAGCTTTATTTCTCACAATGTTACCACTCTCATCTAGTTTATTCCTAAATACCCATTTAGTTCCTATAGTAGATTGATTACTAGGCCTTTCAACTAATGTCCAAACATTACTTCTCTCAAATTGATTTAACTCTTCTTGCATAGCCATAATCCAAAAGTTATCTTTTAATGCTTCTTTAATGTTCTTAGGCTCTATGCATGAGATAAAAGCAACATGATTCATGAGTTTAAGAGAAGATCTAGTAGTTACCCTCTTGGATGGATCACCCAAGATTTCACCACCTTTGACATAGTTCTATTCCCTTGGGTAGCTCACTTTCTTTTCCTCAAGAGCCAAGTCCTTCAAGGCTTCAAGAGGTGGATCTTGTGTGTCCTCTTCTTTTGTTGGAATCTCATCATCCTTTGAAGTTTGTCCTCCATCAAAGGCATCAAGGATTCCTACATCATCATCATCACAAGAATCCTTCCTCGGAAGGAGGTTATCATCAAATACAACATGAATAGACTCTTCTACTACTAAAGTTCTCTTATTAAATACACGATAGGCTTTAGAGTTTAAGGAATAACCTAAGAAAATAGCTTCATCACTTTTAGCATCAAATTTACCTAAGTTATCTTTTTCATTGTTTAAAACAAAACACTTGCAACAAAATGGATGAAAATAGCTAATGTTAGGCTTTTTAGATTTTAAAATCTCATATGTTGTTTTCTTTAAAAGTGGCCTAATCATTACTCGGTTTACAACATAGCAAGCGGTGTTTGTGGCTTTCGCCCAAAAATATTTAGGTAAGTTGTTTTCACAAAGCATGGTTCTAGCCATTTCTTGTAAAGTCCTATTTTTCCTCTCAACTACCCCATTTTGTTTAGGAGTTCGTGGAGCCAAAAAATTGTGGCTAATACCATTTTCATTTAAAAACTCTTCAAAACCTAGATTTTGAAATTTAGTTCCATGACCACTTCTAATATGAGAAATTTTAAGTTCAAAATCATTTTGAGTCAATTTTGAAAATGTGATGAATTTTTCTAAAGCCTCATCTTTAGTACTTAAAAATAGAACCCAAGTAAATCTAGAATAGTCATCAAGAAGTACAAATGCATACGGTTTACCATCCAAGCTCATAGTTCTAATAGGCCAAAATAAATCCATGTGAATAAGTTGTAAACACCTACTTGTAGAAACATCATTAATGGATTTAAAGGATGATCTATGTTGTTTACCCTTAGAGCATGCATCACAAATTTTGTCATTTGAGAACTTAATTTTGGGCAACCTCTAACTAGATTTAGGGAAACTATTTTTTCTAAAACACTAATGCTAGCATGTCCTAGTTTCCTATGCCATAGCCATGCATCATTTTCTTTTTGTGCAACAAAACATGCATGTGATGTATGAATGCCATCTAAATGCACCATATATATATTATCTATGCTATGACCTATGAGCATTATATTATTTGATTTAATGTCAACGATTTTGCACCCATTTTTATCAAATAAGACATTAAACTCTTTGTCACATAATTGACTAATGCTCAATAAGTTATGTTTTATACCATCGACATATAGAACATTTTCAATGAGAATAGTAGAGTGATTACCTATGGATCCAATACCTTTAATGTGGCCTTTGGAGTTGTCACCAAATGTCACTACTCCTCCACTTTTTGGCTTTAAGTCCATGAATCGACTCTTGTCTCCGGTCATGTGCCTCGAGCATCCACTATCAAGGTACCATGAGTTTTGACTTTGTGCTTTGGCCTTGTAGCAATGCTCCCCCTACAAACAAAAATATTAAGCTTTGGTTTTTGGTACCCAAATCATTTTGGGTCCACGAGTGTTAGCTTCCAAAAGCTTGGTTCCCTTAGGAATCCTAGGTGACATAGCAACAACATTATTAGACTTGACTAGTTCCTTAGGAACCCATACACTTCTAATTTTCTTGGTTCTATTATGCCTATGGAAGATATTTTGTTTGTAGTTATATGTCTTTCTCTTAGGTTGGTTAGTTTTATATGATTCACCTTTTTCATGTTTCACATTACCACATTTTTTAAAGACTCTTTGAGCTTGTTAAGCTCATCTAATACCTTTTGGTGCTCATTATTGCATTGAGAAATAAGATTATTTAAGTCTACGTTTTCACTATGAAAGAATTTAAGTTCATCTTGTAAACCTAAGATCTTTTTCTCAAATTTTAAGTTAGCTTGAGAAAGTGAGTCATTTTTAACATTTAATTCGGAAATAATCTTTTTATTTTTTATAACAGACTCTTTATATTTCTCAACTAACTCATCATATACCTCTTGTAACTCATCATAAGCATCATGCAATTCATCAAATGTAAAATCAAAAGATGACGAGTTAGAGGTTACCATGGAGGAATCGTCCTCAAGAGCCATGAGGCAAAGGTTGGCCACTTCGTGTTCCTAATCCTCGGATGACTCCTCGTCACTCCAAGTAGCAAGCTTGGCTTTGAGCTTCTTCTTCTTCTTCTTCTCAAAGCCCTTCTTCTTGAGTTGAGGGCACTCCGAACGAATGTGACCGGGTTTTTTGCACTCAAAGTAAATGATTTGACCCCTCTCTTCTTCTTTGTTTTTGGTTTTGAAGTCCATTTTTCGTTGAATCTTCCTTTCTCGGTTGGACCTCATAAACATTGAGAACCTTTTGGCTATCATAGCCAATTCTTCTAGGTCTTCCTCCTCACTAGAAGTGCTCTCCTCATATAGTGAAGCTTTGAGAGCCACTCCTATCTTTTTCTTCTTTTCTACCTCTAGCTTCTCCACTCTTCTCTCTTCCTTTTTCTTTTCATCTTCCATTCCTTGCTTCATTAACTCATGAGTTAGGAGAGAACTCACTAGCTCATCAAGCTTGAGTGTCTTCAAATTTTTGGCCTCAATGATGGTGGTTCTCTTCCCATCCCAAGACTCGAGAAGTGAGTAGAGTAGCTTCTGGACTAGTTTGTCTTCCGGGATTATCTCTTCAAAACCTTTTAGCCCGTTGACGATTGTTGAGAAATGATCGAACATCTTTGACACAGTTTTGTCGGGCTCCATTTTGAATATCTCATAGCTAAGATTGAGAATTCTAATCTTTGTCTCCTTCATATCACTTGTTCCTTCATAAGTGGTCTCTATTGTATCCCACACTTCCTTCACATCACAACATGTGAAGAGCTTTATCATTGATTTGAATCTTCTTTCTCTCTTCTTCACTCATCTCATTTTTCTTCTTTAGCACCAATCTTCCTTCGTCATCTCTCTTCATCGGAATATAGGGACCATCTTCAATGACATCCCAAACTAGATAATCGTTGGATTTAATGAAGAGGCACATCCGGTTCTTCCAAAATGGGTAGTTATCACCGTTGAAGAAAGGCGGTTTGGTGGTTGATTGAGACTCGTACATGCTTGACCCGGAGGTAGATGCCATGGCTTGATTTTTGGATGATCACACTCTTCCTAGGAACTCCTCTTGTGGTTGTTAATCCTTCAAAGAGGTAGGCTCTGATACCAACTGTTGAGTTGATCAATAAAACAATATAACCCAAGAGGGGGTGAATTGGATTTTTAGAACTTTGTGAGTGGAATGGAAAATTAGAAAAAATGATAGAGAAGAGGATTTAGAGTGGTTCAAGTTCCAATCGAACTCTACATCCACTACCTTAGCTTCACTAAGGATTTTCCAAAAATCCACTAATTGTTATTCCCCTTTTCTAGGCTAATGAGGTAACCTTTACAATACCGGTCAAATTTTCTACCAAAAATTTGACCCAATCCTCACACAAAAAATACAAAGAAGATGAAGGCTAGAACAAGTATATCTCAATACAAAATGTAGCCCTTTTACAAGCACTCAACCCAATTGAAAAGATAAGAATGGAAATTACAATTTCACAATTGGGGTTTACAAGAAATATTAGGATTTTTGTACAAATGCTTGGCTTTTAATGTTTGGATAATGCTTTGAAGATCAATAGTTGTTGCTGGAGCTTTTAGAGGTCCCTTTTATACCTTCTCATTGAATTTTAGCCGTTGGGGTTGTTGCATTCATCAATATAGCCGTTGGGATGTTATCTTACCTCCATAAATGCAGTCTGCAACCACCCGTTTCGAAACGCCCGATCCTATTTCGAAACAAACCAAAAAAGAAAGAGCCGTTGTGGTGTATTAAATAGACCGTACTAAAACGGGCACGATTGTTTCGATACGCTAAGAGCCCGTTTCGAAACTCATTTCGAAACATTTTGCCACTGTCAAAGCCTGTATCGAAACGGCTTAGAGTCGTTTCGATACGCCTTAACGACAATCTTAAAACCAGTTAAAAACTTCAACGGTCGTATTTTTAAAACCAAGTTTGAATTCCATTTCGAAACGTTTGAAGTCGTTTCGATACTACTGTATCGAAATAGGTCAAATCGTTTCGATGTTCTTCATCCGTTTCGAAATTCGTTTTGAAACAGAGGTTAACAGTTTCAAAACTGTTTCGGAACGCCCAAAGGCTGTTCCGAAACGGTGACTGGAAAATCACTGTTTGGCTTTATAAACACTTAGAAAGCATATGAAAAGTTGATGTTTTGACTTAAACGTTTTTCGTTAATTATATAGAGAGGTTTTGAGGACTTAAAAATTCATTTTCCATTTTTCAATTTAGTCCTTAAATTATTTAGTTATATCAAAATCAATTTATCGGTTTCACATCTTCCTTTCCTTGCTTCATTATCTCATGAGTTAGGAGAGAACCCACTAGCTCATCAAGCTTGAGTGTCTTCAAATTTTTAGCCTCAATGATGGTGGTTCTCTTCCCATCCCAAGACTCGGGAAGTGAGTATAGTAGCTTTTGGATTAGTTTGTCTTCCGAAATTATCTCTCCAAAACCCTTTAGCCCGTTGATGATTGTTGAGAAACAATCAAACATCTTTGACACGATTTCGTCGGGCTCCATTTTGAAATTCTCATAGCTAAGATTGAGAATTCCAATTTTTGTCTCATTCACATCACTTGTTCCTTCATAAGTAGTCTCAAGTGTATTCCACACTTCCTTAGTGCTTTCGATGGAGGAAACTTTGGAGTAGATGTTGGGACTGAAAGAGCAAAAAACATGTGAAGAGCTTCATCATTGATTTGAATCTTTTTTCTCTCTTCTTCACTAAACTCATGTTTCTTCTTTAGCACCAATCTTCCTTCGTCATCTCTCTTCATCGAAATATAGGGACCATTTTCAATGACATCCCAAACTAGATAATCGTTGGATTTAATGAAGATGCGCATCTGGTTCTTCCAAAAGGGGTAGTTATCACCGTTGAAGAAGGGCGGTTTGGTGGTTGATTGAGATTTGTACATGCTTGACCTGGAGGTAGATGCCATGACTTGATTTGTTGTTGATCACACTCTTCCTAGGAACTTCTCTTGTGGTTGTTAATCCTTCAAAGAGGTAGGCTCTGATACTAATTGTTGAGTGGATCAATGGATTGATCAAAGCCAAGAGGGGGTGAATTGAGTTTTTAAAACTTGTTGGAGTAAATAAATGGCTAAAAATGAAGAACAATGAATTTTAGAGTGGTTCAAGTTCCAAATGAACTCTACATCTACTACCTTAGCTACCACTAAGGATTTTCCAACAATACACTAATTTGTTCTTCCTCTTTTCAAGGCTTAGGAGGTAACCTTTACAATACCGGTCAAATTTTCTACCCAAAATTTGACCAAACCCTCACAAGAGTACAAAGAAGAAATAAAGGCAAGAAAGATATCTCTCAATACAAGATTTCCCCTTTAAGTACAAACACTCAACCCAAATTTGATAACAAGATCATAATTGAACACTACAAAATTTGGGGTTTTACAAGAGATAGGAAAATAAGCACTTTGAGCTTGGATTTTTGCTAGGATGTTTATCTTTGATGCAATAGTTGTTGCTAGTCTTCAGTTAGCTTCAATTTATACCTTCTCTATTAATTCTAACCGTTTGGGTGGTTAGGGTATTGATTATAGCCGTTGGGACCCTCTCTTTCCACCATAAATGCACTTCTGCAGCTTACCTTATCAGTACACGAGGACTCGTATCGATACCTGTCTCAAAACAGAAAGAGATGTTGCACAATAACAAGAGGGCATATCGATACACGTGTAAGCGTATCGGTATGGGACAGGGACCGTTTCGATACGGGGAACATCCGTATCGATGCAATTAATTCAACAGAGCTCACTGGAAGTTTCCGTATCGATACGGCAAAGGGCGTATTGGTACGAGACATCTACCACTTTAAATTTCGGTTACCTAACAACTGACATCAACGGTCGAAATCATTAAAAGCTTTTCGAATTTAAAATTCCATTAAATCCGTATCGATAGGGGTGGAACTGTATCGGTACACCATTCAAACTTCTTCAGTTTACAGAGAGAGCGTATCGATACAGATGCAATTTGTTTTGATACACTATTTCGATACAGTGAGGGGCATATCGAAACGCGTTTCTCTAGTAGCCAAACTTGTAAAAAAGGTATCGATACGGCTGGAAGCGTATCGATACGCCTGGACGTTTTTCAGTAGTTTGGCCTTGGAACACTTAGAAAATATTTGGAGTTTGAGTTTTTCGAATCAGATTGAAGCCTTGATGATTTAAAAATCATTTAAGGGACTTAAAAATTTATTTCAAGTTTTCAATTTAATCCTTAACATACATTGTTATATCAAAATCAAACATAGGTTTCACAAATTGAAAAGGCACATTAATATATCGTCGTAATTACAGTAGGGACCTCACGTTGTACACATTGCGAGGTTCCCTTAACCGTTACAACCCCTAATAAAAATATATTATAATTAGTTGACTTAATTAAAATCTAACTTAATTGACTTAATTTTTTTATTTTGTAAAATATATATTATAATTATTGAAATATATAATGTGTAAGAAATAGATATTGTCTACAAAAAGATATTATGTAAAAGAAAATATGGTATTTAAATTTTATTAGTATTTAATACGTTGTATTAGTAATTAATTATCCCAATTATAATATTTTTATTTTGTAATTACAGTAAGAAATCAAAATCTTATTCGAATCACGAATTAAAGTATGGTATTTAAATTTTATTACTTTTTTATATTTTGTATTAGTAATTAGCTATCTCAATTAAAATAGTATTGATTTTTTAATTACAGTAAGAAATTAAAATCTTATTCGAATCACAAAATAAGGATAAAAAATAAAGTTAAAAACCCTTGAAACTCATTATCCGCAAAAAGCGAGTTCCATTGAAATAGTAGGATTCCGTTCAGACCGAATCGTCGCGTCGTGGCTTTTGAACAGACCTCGCGTTTTACAGAGCGCGAGGTCCATTGATATCACTTCGTATGAGGTGCGAGGACTCCTATAAATAGGGTCAATTCTTTTAACTTTTATCATATCAAATTCTCTTCTCTTGTTCTTCAATTAGTAATGTCCATTGTTTTTATTTTTAAAGTCTTCAAATTTTCGGTACTGTGGCGAGATTATTGAGGCTCGACGATAGACACGTGTGAAATTTCTGGCGCTCAAACGCCGATATAAGTTTTTTAATTTAAATTTTGTAATTATCTGTTTATAATTTTTTTATTGTTAATATTTTATTTAGTAATTTATGAATTTTAAATTTTATTTTGAAGGGGTATGAACATGCCTTAAGTTGTTTCATCAACCGCACGGGACCACCACATTCGGATATTGCATTTATTACCTTGCAAGATGTTGCATTTATTCTCGGTCTGGCCGTTGAAGGCGAGGTTATCATCGGAATTGCGGAGGCAGACTGGTCGAGCGTACGTGAAATCTTGCTTGGACTGAGGCCGGAGGAAGATGATTTCGATGGTGGCAAATTGAAAATAGTATTCTTGGACAACAATTTAACCAACCTACCCTAGACGCTGATGAAGTAACGAAGATAATATAACTTATTTTATTATTTTTTATTATTTATTTATTGTCAAATTTTATTTTATAGAAAAATAATTCAATATTGAAAATTTGGTTTTGCAGCGGTTTGCTCGTACCCTTATTCTACGAGTTATTGAGGGGTCTTGATGCCAGACAAATCTCGCAACAATGTCCATTTGATACGATTGCCTCATCTGGCGAATATTGTGGAATTGAAAAACAAATATTGGGAGGGGTTGTGTTGGCATATCTATTTCAGGAGTTATGAAGAACCGTCGACTCGAACAAACGTGTCACTGGCGGGTGTCTTTGGTTGTTGTAGTCTTGGGCATGGATTCATATGTCGATTTTAAGCTCGATCCCTCAAAACCCGACCCCATTCTAATTCCCACTTGTTCGGAGGTACTAATAAAAATTGATTTTATTATTTTGTTTTTTAATTTTAAAATACTCAGAATTGTTTTTTTAATTATAGGTGGTTGGGTCAATTAACACACGTGGGACTACCAACCACCCAGCGGGATTATCGAATGTTGATTGATAAGAAATATGGGGTAAATTATGAGGTTCAAAATTTAGCTAACTAAATTTTGTTAAATCGGAAATTTTTTAATCAAATTTTTAAATTTAATTTGTTTTAAATCGAGTTTAGCTAATTGATTTTACATATTTTTTAATAGTTCCTGTGGACGCCGTACGTGGATCCTACTATTCGGGCATGCATTCCGTCTGAAATAATGTTGAGTGAGGGCGTTTGGATTCTGATGGTTTCGCTCATACACTACGAGGTAGTTGAGTAGCATCCTACCGATCGCGTGCTGCGACAATTCAACTATGTCCAGGGGATTCTGGATGTGCCACCCAATTTGGACGCATTGCACAAGTTAATGCGACAAGGTAAGATGGAAGTCCATTGGGGTCATCATCACACGGACTAAATGTAGTAGTGGATAACTCGTTTCCATAGGCGGCCCCATTTTTTGGATCCCATTGAGGACTACAGCGTTACCTGTGAGTATATGCCGTGTATCGCGACCGTTTTTGGAAAACCCGCTTTTTAAGTTTGGAATAAAAACAACCTGACGATTAGGGTTTTGGAAAATCAGGGTTTTTGACCAATTTTATCTTGTAATTAATTAATTTTCCATTTTTAATCAAAATCCCTTTTATTTGCTTAAAAATCGTTTTGGAGTCACCATCGGCCACTTTGGTAGGCCGGACACCATAAAAACGTACCAGAGATTCTTTTTGAAAAGTTCGGGTTCGGGAGTCGGTTACGTGTAGGGAAGGGTTAACACCCCTACGAACGCCCGTTATCGGTACCTCATTACTGACACATGGCATTTTGGCATTTAGAATATTAATCTGGATTTAATTAAATCTTTTATTGTAAAACGAATTTTATTCCGAATGGGGGTATCCTTTGGTAAGAAAATACATTTTGGACGAATATAATTATGAAACGTCCAATTACATTAGGACACTTCAATTTATATTCAAAATGTACCTCAACACCAAAGGTTTAATGCATGGCCAATTATTGTCTTGTCATTTTTAAGTAAACCCTAATTAGGCTCCATTAGTTAATTTAATTAAGAAATCTACGAATATTATTAATTTTTGGACATAAAGGATAACGTCCAAAATAATATTGGACATTATCTTTAACGAGCTCAAAAGTAATAATATTCCTAATTAAGGTGACTCTAATCATTAATCCTATTTTAATTTTTAATTAGTCTAATTATAAATCATTTCCATTTTCTAAATTAAAATGAAACATTGAAACTTTCATCGGAACATTCATTGATTAACATCACTCTTCAATGTGATACTAACCAATATTGAACATTCTAATATTGTTTCAAATATTCATTTATTTGTTACAATGACCTTTTCCTATTCAAATTATTTAATTAAGAGAACTAGGCTAAAGGCTCTAATTATTAGTATTAATTAGGTGGCTAAATTGTCTAAAGAATAAAACTACATGCTCAATTTAAAAGTATGCAAACAAATACATGAATAATTAAACAACTAAACAAATAAATTAAAGCTGGAAATGGACTAAATTGAATTAAATTGGAAACTGAATAGTCAAAATACAAGAAATTGGTGGCTAAATTGTAAAGAAAACAAAACAGGGTAGCCCAAAGTATGAAAGACGATGAGTAGGGCGCGGGTTAGACCTGGCCCGTCTGCAAGACACGGACCCTATCGGGTTGACGCGCGGGTCATCCCTCGTTTGCTCAAAACTCCGCATTTTGATATGGGTATTTAAACCCTTTTCTCTAAAATTTCCCCCTCCAATTTCATTCATTCTCATCCCCCTCTCTCTCTGATTCACTCCCACTCTCTCACCACAAAAATGAAAAGCCCGAAACCCATGAGTCAAAATGGATCAAAATACATTTTTTACTCATGTTCTTCACCGATTCAATCTATTTTCTTCACTCGATCCAATACAAACACTTAAATCATCCTGATTTTCTGTTATTATGGATCAAACATTCATTTCCTTCAAAAACTCAACTCGTGTTCTTCCGATTTTTCCCTTTGATCTGTACTAACACAAAAACTCCCTACATATCATGTTTTTTAAGATCAAACCTATAAATTCTCCAAGAACTCAAACCGATTTCTCCTCTTTTCCCCATTTCAATCCACAGCTGGCTCTGTAACCTTTTTCGACGAGTTTACCAGCCACCGGAGGCGGCGCCAGTCACCGGATGTTGTCTTCGATCATTGTCTCCAACAACCTAAACCACCGATCATCTGCTGGGAAGTTTCTGATCACCGATGCAACTCCGACCAAGTTTCGGTCATCTTCTCCGGCCAACATTCCTACTTCAGCCACCGTCTGGTTTGTCTCCGGCGACCGATCATTACCGTGAGGCGTTCTTCGGCCGGCGTTCCCCGCCGCACCGCCACCATCTTTCGAACCAAAAAACCCCATTTTTTTGTTTTTTCACCTCGAATACCTAGATCTAGTATCGGCTCGATAGAGCCATCCACACTTCACCGGCCTAGGCTACACGAACTCGTCCCGGCCACTCATTTTCAACTCCACCCCTCTCACTAACTTCTGGCTGCCATGAAATCACTTTTATCTTACTGTTTTTGCTATTTTTGACTCGATCTAAGGTGTTTCGGTATTTTGCAGGAAAATAAGGAGTCTGGAAAGAATTTTTACCTCGGTGACGGCGGTTGCGACGACTTCGACAGTGTTTCCAACGACTAGAGAAATTTTTCGACGGCCGCTCTTCTCTCCTAGCAGCATTTGTTCGCTCTCCTGGCGAAACGACTTCCGGCGACCGTTCGATAATCAAGGTGAGCACTCTCTCTCCTCTTTTATTATTTTTTAATTATGCTATATTATTATTTTAAGAGAGTAATTATTGTAATCATTAATGATTTGACATCTTTTCTCTCTCTCCATATTTATAGAAGTTAAATTTGCTGACGTTAGCATGCCAGCTGGATCCAGATCTAGGCTTAATCTGCGTGAATTATGATCGGGCCAATAGGGAGTTGCCATGTGGCCAATTTTGGCGGTCTAAAGAAGCACAAAATGGGTTTTGTGTTTGTTTTGCAGATTTGGATATAGGGATTGAGCATGAATTGAGATTTTTTTTTATTGTGGAGAGTATTTTTGTAAATGGACACTACAAATGAACTTTGAGCTATTATGAACCCTTTATTTTATTTTTGGGACTTTTATTATTTGTTTATTATTTATTTATTTTTGGTTTTATGCATAGAGATGTATATGTATATATAGCTATATATATAGGTATACCCTTACAAATTTCGGGTCTTACACCGTGGTAATAACAACGTTATTATTCAAGATCCTTAAAAACGTCGGGTTGTCGAGGTGAGTGTAGTTGGAGCCTCAGAAAAAGATTAGATGCTTTTTCCGGTTTTGTTGATATCAATTATTATATAACTAAAAAGTTGTCATAGGGTTATTGTATCGAACCTCCTTGGAGGGCTTATTGGTAAGAACTAGTAAGTTATCAAATTGAAACATTGAACATGGCATTATTGATATCGTCATTGTTAATGTTAAGATATTGGAATGTAGAAATCTTGACCATTAGATATTATTAGTATCATTATCATAGACATTGTATGTTGAAATAGGCATTACTATAGCTATTAAATATAGGTATCGTCATTGTCATCAAATTTTTGGATATTGAAATATTGGTTATAGATATTGATAATGGAATATTAATTACTGACATAGATATTGAGACATTAATCATTGATTGAGATATTGGAAACATTGATCATTAACATTGCCACTGAAATATCGACATTGTTATTTCTATAGGCATTGCTATAAATATTGTCATTAGAAATAATGATTGGTATTGTTATTGTTATTGAAACATTGACATTGAAACATTGATAATTGATATTGTTATTGTTATTGGAAATATTGCATATTGATATTGCTATTGAACCTTGGATTCGAAAGGACATTGGATATAATTGGCATGCCAGAGAATTCATGAGCTCATTGGTACAGGTGGACTATGGTCCTTGGGCTACGACCTTTATTGTGGCGAGGCGGAGGGATGTTTGTGTTATTGGTCAAATGGCAAGGCGGATGAACTAGACCATTTATTTATTTGGCGAGGCGTAGGAATTCGCGTATCCACTATCTTATTTTGATCCAAGGGAATACTATTAAAATACATCAAGAATATTTTCTTAAATATTGTCATAGTATTGATTTCGTTATAGCATTGACATTAACATGGCTTTGGTATTATTAAAGTAATGCCATTGCCCTAGCATGTTATGAGTTGCATACCATCGTATTTATTGTTAACTATGACTACCTCACTAGGTAAAGTATGCCTAATTTATCTCACCATGCATTTCAGGTTATATAGAACAATGCCAGGAGATCGGAGCAGTCGAGGGATTTTGGCAAGTCACTATTAAGCTAAAGTAAGGTATTCCACCCTTATAAACTCCTAGTATGGTGGCAAAGTAGTCAAACTAGTAACATATGGACCCTTTGATATGTGTGTATTACTTGTAGTTTGGGTAGGTGCAAAAAGGGTGTTAAATAATATGTTGAAGTTAGCTTGAAAACGACCATATATGCATAAATGGCCTAAGATAGTAAAAACTTAGTAAACGTATTCGAATGGTCTCGAACTTTGTCATGCTGGTAGATTATGGTATTGAAATATTGTGCGTAAAATTTCACTACATTTGGACACCTACTGGTAGGTTAATTTAGCTAAAAACCAACTAAAATCTAGCATTACATGTTAGGCGTATCGAAATAGGTGATGGTGTTTCGATACAGCCCTTTTAAATAAGGTTACTAGAAAACAGGGTAAAGCCAGACGTATCGATACGGTTTAGAGTCGTTTCGATACAATTTGCTATTGTCAAGATTCGTTTTGATACGGGCCTAATTCGTATTAGAACGGGTCAATAGTCAAAGTCAATGAAGGTCAACTCGTATCGGAACATGGCTTACCTGTTTCGATATGGTATTGGGTAGAATCGATATTAGGATTAATTTTTGTGCCCTCGTTTCGAAACGGCTCAAGGCTTTTCGATACATGAATAGTTAAGTTGGTAAAAAGACATAGATTATAATTTTTCAATGTTTACAGATTGATCACTAATTATTGTATGGCCTAATTGAATGGGTAATTGACCCCAGAATGGCATGAAAATTTATAGGCTCGTTATTTATAAGTCGAATTTCGTTATAGTAATGTTAACTTCAAATAAGGGTCTCTAAAACACTGATATTACATTTTAGTCCCTAAAACTAACAACGCTTATAATTTGATCCTTACTGGCTAGTCTTTATTCGCATTGAATTAAATTGGACTAAGACTTAAATTTTGGTAACGCTTGATGACCATAATATTAATAAGATGTAGCTTCATGATTGACTTTTGTAGCACCAAGCACCATTTTGTTCTCTAGTAACGCCACTTAACCCGGTTCACTACTAGGCCGGGAAGGGGTGTTACAAAATGTGTTGGATGTGTTGGTGGATGGCTGGGCTGAGTCTAGATATCAATCGATTGAGATTTTGGTTGATTTGGTTGGGTATTTTGATGCTTTAGAGCAGGGCATCGAGTTTCTAGTAAAGTGTTGGCGTTTGGATGCATTATGATGCATTGAATCTATATTTTAATGTGTTGAAAACAAGGGATAATGTTCTAGAATTGAACGAAGTGGTTTTGAAGGCTTCAGACGGTTGATTGTTGCGTCGGCAAGTGTGGTTTTGCAAGCCGGTGAGTGGAAACTGATTTTCCAGCATGGAAACACTTTAGAAAAGGTTTTAGGAACTCAGTAAGAGCTTGAAACGCTTTACTAAGTTCAGAAGTAAGTAAAGTGAATTTCTCTCCCGGATTGTGCTAGTAGAAGCCTTTGGCTAGACTTGTTTTTAATTGCGTTTACCTACTGTTTTAAAGCATGTTTTGAGAATATAAAATGTGGTTGATGATGCCATGTGGTTTAAGGATGCACTAGGTAAGTGATCCTTGTATGCATGTGTTGATGCATGAGTTTTGAAGCATGGTTTAATGCTTGAGTTATGGCTTATTATGAATGCTCTGGAAAAACAGTGAGGTATGCATGAAATGTGGATTATCTTGGCAAGTGATGTTGTGTAAAGTGTTTTGTAAATGTAATTGGATTGAAATGTTATAGAAATGTTGATGATGCATATTGTATAAAATGCATGTTTTACCTTAAGCTTAGCATATTGGTGAATATGCTTGGAAGGCTTGATATTTGTGTAGCAATGGTTTAATTGTTGTGAAGTAATTGGTACTTGTTGCATGATGTTTACATGCTGATTTTAATTATGAAGTGCATGGATTTTTAAAGAAGGCATGCTAGTTTTGAATAGTGAAAAATGGTTTGTGTATTGATGGTGACTTTGGTTTTGAGCAATCCTCACTAAGCTGGTATGCTTATGGTCTCTTTTACTCATCAATGCATATAAATAGGTGTTTGGAGGCAGCAACTTCAAGGGTACTCCCAGAGATTTCAATAAATGTTTGTCATGGTTTTGAACTAGTGTAATAAAGGAAATGAGGTGTCCAATGTTATAAGTGTTGGTTGTTTTGGTACAAGTTTGGTATGCATTTTTGGGTATGTAAATGACCTTTAGGTGTTGGAAATTGCTTGGATTTGAGATTTGACCTTTTGGTGATTGAGTTTCTTAGGAAGCATGCCTCTAGTTATCATCGGTGTTGTTAGTGATGTTTTGATGATGTCTTTGCCGTGAATTTTTTATTTATGAAGTGCATATGAGTTGCAAGCATGTTTAGACATATGTTGGAATGGTTTTGGATGATTAAACTCGAATTAAACCAACGAAATTAAATATTGTAGGCCCAGGTGTTTCGAAACACCCTTGCTTGTTTCGAAACGGGTGTTTGAAAATGCCTTGGGGTATCGAATCGGGGAGATCCGTTTCGGTACGTTTTGAAACTGTGAACCCCTGTTCCGAAATGGGTCTTGGGTCGTTTCGCTACGAGCCCGCGTTTTGAAAGAGGTGCTCCTGTTTCGATACACCCGTTCCGATACAAGGCTTCCTGTTCCGAAACGGCTGGTTGTTATGACAGTTTTTGGAATCTTTTGAAGTTCCATATCTTTACGTTTTGGTCTCTATTCCTTATGGATGCAATTAAATGAGTTGTAATTGTTATCTTTAGCTGAGTTTGTGCAGAAAAGCATGTAGTGAACTTAATTAAAGAATTGTAAAACCTATGTTTATTTTGATATAACAAAGTGTTTTAAGGATTAAATTGAAAAACACGAAATAAATTTTTGAGTCCCTCAAAAGGTTTCAAATCAACAAGGCTTTACTCTAGTTTGAAAAACTCAAACTCCAAACTATTTTCTAAGTGCTCCAAGGCCAAAATACTGAAAATTGTCTATGCGTATCGATACGCTCCTTGTCGTATCGATACCTTTTTTACACACTTGGCCACTAGAGAAATGTGTTTCGGTATGCCTCTTACCGTATCAAAACAGGGTATTGAAACAGATTGCATCTGTATCGATACGCTCTCTCTATAAAATCAGATGGAATTTGAATGGTGTATCGGTACGGTCTCACCCGTATCGGTACAGTTTAAAAGGAATTTTAAATTCAGAAGACTTAAATGTTTTTGACCGTTGGGCGTCAGTTGGTATGTAACAAATTTTTAAAGAGTTGGTTAACATGTACCGATACGCTCTTACTCGTATCAATATAGATTCTTCCAGTAAGCTTTGTGGGAGAAATTGCATTGATACGGTCTTGCCCGTATCGAAACACTTCCCTAACCCGTACTGATACGCCTACACGCGTATCGTTACGCACCTCTTATATTTGTGCAACGACTCTTTCTATTTTGAGACAGGTATCGATACGGATCCCTGCGTACCGATACGATAGGTTGCAGAAGTGCATTTATGGTGGAAAGAGAGGGTTCCAACGGCTATAATCAATTCCCTAACCACCCAAACGACTAGAATCAATGGAGAAGGTATAAAATCAAGCCTATTGAAGACCAGCAACAATAATTGCATCCAAGAGAAACATCTATACAAAAATCCAAGCTCAAAGTGCCTAATTTCTTATTCTTGTAAAATCCCAAATTGTGTTGTGTGAAAATCTTATCTTGCATTCCAATTTGGGTTGAGTGCTTGTATCAAAAGGGGCAAATTTGTATTGTGAGATATTCTACTTGCCTTAAAATTCTTCTTTGTATCCTAGTGAGGGTTTGGTCAAATTTTGGGTAGAAAATTTGACCGGTATTGTAAAGATTACCTCCTTAGCCTAGAAAAGGGGAAGAACAATTAGTGAATTGTTGGAAAATCCTTAGTGGTAGCTAAGGTAGTGGATGTAGAGTTCATTTGGAACTTGAACCACTCTAAATTGCCTTGTTCTTCAATTTTAGTCATTCCACTTTCTCCAACAAAATTTTAAAAACCCAATTCACCCCCCTCTTGGCTTTGATCAATCCATTGATCCACTCAACAAGAATGGTAATCCGAATTTGGTAATAACCCTTGCAATTTGTTAAGTTTACAAAATGGTCCCTAAATCTAGATTTGGTAATAATTGTTGAATGCTCGTGTTGTCTTTCAATCTGTCGCTTGATGATCACATAGGAATGTAACTTGCATCTAGACAAGATAAAAAGAAAAAAATAGGGTCGTTTATTGAGGTAAACTTTCCAGGTTTACTACAATATTCTCCGTGTGACCCGTTCGGTTTAGTCTATCGGCTAGGATGGGTCGAGGGGGTTACATTTGCCTTATGCTATGCTTAGGGGAAATTAGGATACCCATTGCCTTATTACTATAGTTAAAGTGTTTTAATTTGTATTGGATGTCTTGGATCCTTGCTTGAAGCTGGCATGATTTCTTTGTTTTGTTTTATTATCATGCCTTAATTATAATAGCACAATGAGACCGAGGAGAGAATTACAGTCGGTACGATTGCTGCTACCGGAGGGCAGGGAAATCAGGGGAACGAGGTTACTCCTGGTAGGAATTTACCTCCTCCTCCACCTCCACCCGGGGATGAGGTGCAAGGATAACATGAGCAAGTTGGGCATGTGTTGGGTGATTTAACACCTCTAGTTCAGGCAATGACCGAAGCTTTCCAGGCTGTTGTTACCAGAGTGCAAGTGCAAGCACCTGCTACTGGGCAAATGGAGTTGTCGTTAGAATGCTTGCGTAGTTTGGGCGGTGTTGAGTATCTTGACTTGTCGCCTGAGGCATCCGAGGCTTGGATGGCCAGTATGATCCAGATTTTGGATCAAATGGGGTGCAATGATGCACGTAAGCTGGGATGCACTATTTCGTTGTCACAAGGTGATGCTTACAGTTGGTGGACGACTATAACTGCAGCTTTGGAGCCTTAAGAGGTGGATTGAGAGTTCTTCCAAAATGCCTTTAAGAAGAAGTATCTAGGAGTTAGATACTTAGATGACAAGAAACACGAGTTTATGTCTGTGGTTTAGGGTAGTATGACTATTGCTGAGTTTGAGGTTCAATTTGTTCGTTTGAGCTAGTATGCTCCTGAGTTGGTGCTAAGTGATAGGCACCGTTGCGACCATTTCCACTATGGATTGGTACAAGAAGTGAAGACTTTTATGTTTGCCTCTAATTACACAGATTTGATGTGTTGGTGGCGTGAGCCACGGATATTGAGTAGAGTCTGGGTTTGACTTCTCGTGTTGATGGTTCTAGCTCGGGTAAGAGAGCTGCAGATTTTGGTCTTGGAGGTGGATAGAATAGAAGGCAGCATGATAAGAGGCATCGCGCAGATGTGAGGCGAGGCGGAGGAAGGCTTGGAGGTGGAGCTTATGGCCAGGGTGCTCAAGCTAGATCGGCTTTTAACTCTAGTTGGGTTTGTGGATCACGTGAGCACATGAGACAAGATTGTCCTGGTTTGGCTCGAGAGGCGCAGGCTCCTGCTGCTGTGGCAGCTAACTCTTGTTGGAGTTGTGGTTCGACTGACCATTTGAGACGTGATTATCCGTTGTTAGCTAGAGGTGGTCAGGTTAGAGCACCCTTTATTGCACCACAGCGAGGCCGTGGGCGCGGTCGTGGTAACTTCCAGCGTAGGGAGGATGGTCAGAGAGCTGTAGTACATGTTGTAGCTGTTCAACCTGAGGGTGGTGGTCCTGCGAGGGTGTACGCACATTGTGAGGGACACAATGACATCGATGTGATTGCATGTAGCTTCACTTTGCAATCTTTGTCATTATTTTGTTTGATTGATTCTACTTCTACGCATTCATACATCTTGAGTGACCACGCATATCTGCTTGATATTCCTGTTGAGATGTTAGATGTAGGAATGCAAGTAACTAGTTCTTTTGGTGAAATTGTTGTTACGAGAAGGTTGTTTAGGAGTGTCCCTTATTTGTTCAAGGCCATGTGTTTGCGGTTGATTTAATAGAGTTGCCTTTCTATGGTTTTTATGTAACCCTTGGGATGGATTGGTTGTCTGAGCATAGGGTTGTGGTTGATTTTGATGCTAAGCGAGTTACCTTGAAACTTGCTAATGGTTATGAAGTGGTAATCGTGGGTGAGAATATGAAATTCTTGTCCAATTTAATTTCAGCTCTTGAAGCGAGTCGTTTGATAGAGTTAGGTTGCGAGGCTTTATTAGCTTATGTTATGAATCTAGGAACGAAGGAAGTGCGTGTGCATGACATACATACGTTATGTGAGTTTCCGGGTGTATTTCTGAAAGTGTTGCTTGGGTTACCACCGAATAGAGAGGTTAAGTTTGGCATTGAGTTGTATGAAAATACGACTCCATTGTATATTGCTCCCCATCGAATGGCTCCGAAAGAGTTGAAGAAGTTGAAGACGCAACTTCAACAGTTGCTTGACCGAGGGTTCATTAGGCCTAGTGTTTCACCTTAGGGTGCACCGGTCTTGTTTGTGAAGAATAATTATGGCTCGATGTGAATGTGTATAGATTATCGGCAATTGAACAAATTGACGATTAAGAATAAGTATCCTTTGCCAATAATTGATGATTTGTTTGATCAGTTTTGAGGTGCTTCAGAGTTTTCTAAGATTGATTTGAGATCTGGATATTACTAGTTGAAGGTAAAGGATGTGGATGTGCCTAAGATATCTTTTCGTACAAGGTTCGAGCTTTATGAGTTCTTGGTGATGCCATTTGGTTTGACGAATGCGCCTGCTGCATTCATGGATATAATGAATTGCATATTTCACGGGTTTTTAGATCAGTTTACGGTTGTATTTATTGATGATATTATCGCGTACTCTCGTACCGAGGAGGATCACGATAAGCATTTGCGGATTGTGTTGCAAGTGTTGTTGGAAAATAAGCTTTACGCCAAGTTGAGTAAGTGTGAGTTTTGGATTAAGGAAGTTGTCTTTCTTGGACATGTGGTGTCGGCCAAAGGTATTCATGTTGATCCACATAAGATTGAGGTGGTGATGAATTGGAAGATGCCTAAATCGGTGATGGAAACCTGTAGTTTCTTTGGCTTAACGGGTTATTACCGTAGGTTTGTGGATGGTTTCTCTAAGATTGCTGCTTCATTAACCAAGTTGCTGCAAAAGAATGTTCACTTTGAGTGGACATATGTTAGACAACAAGCTTTCAAGAGGTTGAAGGAAGCATTGACGCAAGCTCCTGTCTTGATTCAACCTGAATTCGGTAAGGAGTTTGTAGTTTATAGTGATGCTTCGTATGTTGGTTTAGGTTGTGTGCTGATACAAGGTGGGAAGGTGGTGGCGTATGCATCTAGACAATTGAAGGTGCACGAGCGCAACTATCCTACTCATGATCTTGAGCTTGCCGCAATTAGAAGTATTTAATGTCCCAGAAAGAGTTTAATCTTAGGCAACGAAGATGGTTGGAGTTGCTTAAGGATTGCGACTTGACGATAGAGTATCACCATAGAAAGACCAATGTTGTGGCCGATGCCTTGAGTAGGAAGGTGATTGTAGAGTTGAGGGTGATGTTTGCTCGGTTGAGTATATCGCGAGGTGGTGGATTGATAGCTGAGTTACAAGTAAAACCTTCCTTGGTTCAATTGATTAGGGAGAAGCAATTGCTTGATGGTTCGTTGGTACCGCATGTTAAGGATATAGTGGATGGTAATGCAACAGACTTTTTTTCCAATGAGGATGGTGTCTTGTGTTTTAAGAGTCTAATAGTTGTGCCAGATGATGTTGGGTTGAGGCGCACTATTCTAACTAAGGCACATAACAACCCTTTTGCTATGCATCTTGGTAGTACTAAGATGTATCATGGATTGAAGGATGAGTACTATTGGGTTGAGTTGAAGAAGGATATTGATGAATTTGTGGTAAAGGTATGGTTTTTCAGCGCATGAATGCTGGCCATTAATTTCCTTCCGGACTGTTGCAACCTTTGAAGATACCGAAATGGAAATGAGATAGGATTACAATGTATTTCGTGTTCGGTTTGCCTTTGACCCTGTCAAAGAAGAACTCTATTTGGGTGATTGTAGACCTCTTACGAATTGTGCGCATTTCATAGCTATGCATACTACGTATACGTTGGATAAGTTGGCTGAGTTGTACATTATGAAAATTGCGAGGTTGCATGGTGTACCTAAATCCATAGTTTCAGATAGAGATTCGAGGTTTATAGCAACGTTTTGGGAGTGTTTGCATAGAGCTTTGGGTACACGGCTTAATTTCAGTACCTTCTATCATCCTCAGACGGATAGTCAGTGTTAGCGAGTTATCCAAGTGCTTGGGGATATGTTGCGGTGTTGTGTTATAGATTTCCAATGTTCTTGGGGGTAACAGTTACCTTTGGTGGAGTTTCCTTAAAATAATAGCTATCAAGCAAGTATACAAATGGCTCCGTATGAATCCTTGTATGGTAGGAGGCGTGGGACGCCTCTTTGTTGGGCAGAAGTGGGGAAAAAGTTAGTTTCCTTGCCGGATTTGCTTGAAGGAACAACGGAGAAGGTAAAAATCTTGTTTGTGACCAGTTGAAAGCGGCTTCGGATCGTCAGAAGCCCTACGAGGATTTAAAGTGTAGGAAGATTGAGTTTGCGGTTGGTGATCGCGTGTTTTTGCAAGTATCACCTTGGAAGAAGGTGAGGAGGTTTGGGCGTAAGGGTAAGCTTAGTCCAAGGTTTATTGGACCTTACGAAGTTGTGGAGCATGTTGGTCCTGTTGCATATCGATTGAGGTTGCCTCATGAGTTTAGAAAATTCATGATGTGTTTCATGTTTAGATGTTGTGGAGGTATAGGTCAGATATGTCGCATGTTATGCCAGTTGAGGAAATTGAGTTGCAACCATATTTGTTTTATGATTAGGAACCTGCTGAGATTCTTGATTCTAGTAACAAAGTTCTTCGTGGTAAGACGATTGAACTTTTGAAGGTGTTGTGGCGACATTGAGGAGTTGAGGGGGCCACGTGAGAAAGCAAGGCATACATGTTGAAGTAGTTTCCGCACCTTTTTCCTCCAGGTAAAATTTCTAGGACAAAATTTCTTAAGTGTGGGAGAGTTTTAACGCCTCGGTTTTGGGCCTAGGAGTTTCTAGGTTGGTTTCAGGGTCCGTTGAAACTAGACTAGAGATCTAGGTCAGTTCGGGAGTGGTTCAGGGAATCTATGGTTTGAGATGTGATAAAATTATGGGAAAATTTCTAAATCCTCTGAATATATATATATAAGGGTGTGGTAAAGTCGATTTTGGAAAACGTCATGTGGAAAGCAGACATTTTGGTTTAGTGACTAAAACACAAAAATAGAAAACTATTTTTAAAGGACTACTTTGAAAGAGGGCCAAAACATAGAATATTTAAGGAGCTAATATGATATTAATCAGCTATTCCTTTGATTGGCCATATTTTAAATGTGTTTAATTAAAAGAAATAAAGAAAGGTTTTGATTAAAAGGGATTTAGCTTCTACAAAATCAATTTTTGACGTAACTTCCATTTTCTCTCTTTTCTCATCAACCAAACATCTATTTTCTCTCAAAACTTCCAGAGATTTTCATCTTTCCATTTCACTTTGATTTGCAAATGATTTCTTTGGTGTTTCCTCCATTCATCTCAAAGGATTCTTGAAGGTTTTTCAACTATAACCCCCTCGACCCGGCCTAGCCGATAGACCGAACGGAACGGATCACACGGGGAATATTGAAGTAAACCGGGAAGGTTTACCTCAAAAAACGACCCTAATATTTTCTTTTTATCTTGTCTAGATGCAAAATAGGTTCCTACGTGTTTTACAAAGCAGCGGATCAAACACAACTCAAACGCTCATCAATTTTATCCAATTTTAGTTTTTAGGGATCATTTTGTAAACTTAAAAAATTCCAAGGGTTTTCCTAAATTTTGATTTACCAACCTTTAATGAGTCTCATTACATGCATCTATGTCCAAAAATCAGCTCAAAATAATCATTCAAACTAAAGTAATTGTATCCACAACATTCAGGGACTAAAACGTAAAGATTCAAAACATTCAAAGATGTCATTCAACCAAATTAACTACGACCGTATCGATACCTTTCGAGAGGGTATCGATACGCCCTCGACAAGAAGACTTCCAGGCTCAACAATACAAATGTCGTATCGATACACTTAAGGCCCGTATCGATACACTCAAAACTAGTAGCCAAAATGTGTATCAATACGCCCCCGTATATCAATACACCACTCCAATTTACGAAGGTCGTATCGATACACTACCAAGTGTACCGATACTCTATAGTCTGCACTTGCCTAAATTGCTAGATTTACACACTTAAAGCCATCCTAAGTCATTCCAACATGTATTTAGACATACATATAACTCAAATACACTTCAACCATCAAATATGCAAGGCAACCACAACATCATATCATGGCAATCATCAATAATGTATTATAGAGGCATGCTTCATATGAAACTTAAGCATCAAAAAGTCAAATCTCAAAACAAGTTTAATCCAACAATTAGAGGCCATTTACAAACCAATATAGGCATACCAAACTTGTACAAAACCAGAAAATACCAAAACAACCAACTCCAAGGCATTGGACACCCCCATTGCCTTTATTACTCCAGTCCATAACCAAACATACATTAAAATGAAGTCTCTTAGGATTCCTTTGCGAGTTGATGCCTCCAAATTCTTAATTATCTACATTGATGAGCTGAAAGAGAGCATAAATATACAAGCTTAGTGAGGAATTATAACCCTCTTAGCCCGGTCTAGCCACCAGACTGAACCAAACGGGTTACACATGGGAAACTAAAGAAAATCCCAGAAGGATTCTCTCCGATTAACAACCCTATTTTTTTCTTTTCTAAATGCCATTAACATCCTATGTGAAAGGACTCGCAGTGGAAAACAAGCATTAACGAGGCGATCGAACAACGAAGGACCAAAATGCAAAACTAGCGAGATCTAAATGCCATTAACATCCCATGTGAAAGGACTCGCAGTGGAAAACAAGCATTAACGAGGCGATCGAACAACGAAGGACCAAAATGCAAAACTAGCGAGATCTAGGGGTCCTAGCATGGAATTAAAGTTACCAATCTTAAATTAGTCAGGTTTCATGCTTGCATGCCAAAATACAGCTTTAAACAACCAACTAAACACAAATAAATGATCACATAACAAACAAGGACTAAAACGTAAGAAAACAGAACTTCAAAGATTCCAATAACTAACAAAACTGACAACCGTATCGAAATAGACTCGATGGGCTCAGAACACTAGCCCGTATCAAAACACCCTCGGGAGCGTTCCGGAACAGAGGTTTCCATAAGCAAAATGTACCGGAACGGACCTCAACGTATCGATGCACCTGGGCCATTTCAGGTACCCCGTATCGATACGCTCGACCCGCAATGCCTTATTTTGCTGGTTTATAGCAACCTTAGCCCCACCAAAGGCCCTCTAAACTTGATACAAGCATGCATACAACTCAAACATACCACAAGCTTCAAAAAGCATGGCAACAACATCAACACAGCAAGAATAAACATGGCAAGATTCTAGATGAAAGCAAAATAAACATAACCAATTCACAGAACGGTCAAACTTCAAACCAAACCATACTTTAACATGCAAAGGCACTTTACAAGTCTATAAAGGCATCATAAACATGTCTCAACATAGGGAGTCTCAAAACAAAACCTCCCAAGCATAAAGGTCCTATCCCATTGCTAACATACTATTATTGGATGCCAAAACCATACTTGAGCGAAAGAGTAAACTCTTGGACACTTCCTTGCTTCTTTGCTGCCACAAATGGTCTATAAATATGCATTGTTGGAAAAGAGAGTGTAAGCAAGAATGCTTAGTGAGCGGTGCTCAGGACCATAACAACAACAATGGAGTTTTAGAATCGTTTAAAACTTTTAAAAACCAAAACCATTCCTCAGATCATTTTATAAGAAAACTTTCCAACGACATTCTCATATACATTTCATGCTTGAACTACAATTAAGGCATACCATCAGAAATTCTCAACACGAAACATGACAAGCTCAAAGCTTCACAACATCATTCATGTAAACATAGCATAAAGATCAACTTTAACACACATGAGTATATTGACATCTTTAACAATTTTACTCGGATATGCGGATAGCTTCCAGTGGAATCTCACATCACCGTACTCGTAACAACAAGGCTTCCGGTGGAATCTCACATCACCGTACTCAAGACAACAACAAGGCTTCTGGTGGATTCTCACATCACCGCACTCCTCCTTAGTTGAATCTGACATCACTAAGGCCATGCGTGAATTTTACTATTATAGTGCACTCTCATCCTATTGGTCGACCAATTATATCCGGTAAATAAGATCTCATCGAATGTCATTATACCCATCAAAGCCAACACTTACCCACTGTTTTCTCATGACCACAACACATTATTTCACATTCCATTTCATATCACATTTCCATGAACAACATGTACTCAAACACATATATCTCATGATCAACTATCATTTAACAAGTGGGATCATATATACAACAAGTACATATCTCAAAACGCATGAAAACATTGGGATACAAGGTAAGCATATAACATGTACATGCTTTCCAAAAACAAGGTAGAATAAGCTGAAAATTGTAGCCTCATAAACCCAACCCAGAAGAAATAGGCCGAATCTAGGAAGATAGGTTTGAAAACTTTCCCCTCAAGTTATAAATCTTAGGTTTAAAAATATTTTAAAATACATAATTGAATTAATTAATAATAATTAACGTAAAATTTCTCAAATATTCATGAAACTCGATCATTAAAACATGTACTAAATATTTCATAAAACATCTGAAATAAATTCAAATGCATGCAAAAACATAATCCCAAAATATAAGTCCCAATGTCCGAAATTACAAAATATTCCAAAATATGCTAAACAATAGCTTGAAATAATCAAAGAGAGTTCATACTGAATTATAAAATATCTGAGTAAAATGCGAGAAGCTTCAAGTACCGAGTCGCCTAAAGAGTCTGACAATCTAGAAGAAGAAACTATGGGGGTGTACGCTAAAGAGCTTAGTGTGTCTCTAAAGTGCAAGTAATCACAAGCAAAATATTATATTTATTTTTCTGATAAATATTTTTGAAAACACATTAAATCTGAATCATAATGATATGTTCGATGCTCATGAAAACTCAATACCTAATCTCTGATACACTGCCCGAAGAGTAAGGTTCCCGTGATCCTACTCTCTCCATCGTCACCGTCCAAAGTGGAACTCAGCCCGAAGGGTGGAACCACTGATCCAAAGCGGAATTCAACCCGAAGGATGAAACCACTAAACTTCCCCGAAAAAATCCCAATCCATGCACACTCAATGATATGAGGCTGATTTTAAAACCCAAATTTTATCCGAAACATGAATTGTTAAAAATTCAAGTTACATAAATCTGTAAATCCAAAGTTTCATATTTTGGATATATGATATCTTCATAATTGATCAATCCGATTTTTAGTTAAAACCCAATCGATATACTATGCATGATGTCCGAAACCTTTCATCAATCATAACAGAATAATGCACACAAAGTGTATAAAGACATTTATTTAAAGCACCAAAGAAAAACATAAATTTATAGCACAAGAAGAGACACACCTTTAAGCAACAGTAGCTCTAATGCCGAGAAAAGCGTGTCCTACGCTCATATCTACCCGAATCAGAACCTACGAGGTAAAACTCTATATTAGCATTTAATACTAACGCTAAGCCACCTACTAAAACACTAAGAACTAAACTGAAGATATACTCACGTGAAGATCTCGAAAAACGTGTACGGTCAGTCTGTACAACTGGAGGTAACTCGTCGGCCTTGAAGACGTTATCACCCGAACACAAGAATATTCCGAATCAGATTCTGAAATCCACAACTTATTAGATTTTAAGTACTAATTAATTGAAATTAGCAAAACGAAGCTTTCGGGTTCGAATTAGACAAAAGTGGCAGCAAATTAGGATTCATGACATTGAAATAGGTCAAGAGGAAGGATGTCCGAAAAAGTTAACTCTTGGTCATTGGTCAAAGTTAAACATGGTCAAACTAGTCCAAGGTCAACGATCAACTCTGGTCAAACTAGTCAACGATCAACTCTGGTCAAACGAGTCAAAGTCTAAGGTCAAAGTCAAGGTGAAACGGGTCAAAGAGTTAAATGTCTGGTCAAAGGGTCAACAAGTTGGTCTGGTCAACTATTAGTTCGGGTCGGTCAACTTACGTGTACGGTTCAGTCCTGGGTCCGGTTCACAAGAATAGTTCGGTTCAATCGGTTCACGTGATTGGGTTCATGGGTCAAAACTGATTCGGTTCAAGGCAACACCAATAGTCCGAATTACACAGGTTTAGGCTCCTTCTAAAATAGAACACGGGTTGGATCACTCTTCAAGCTCACTAGACAGGCTCTACACCATGTGACACACATATGGGCCTGTCAAATTGGGCTCAACAAAACACACACACACAACTCAATTGGGTCAATCCGTTTGAGTTCAAGCTAAAAAAAATAAAAGGCAAAAGGGCTCAACCCACCAACTCCTAGCCCACTAATCATGTCATCACCAAAATGGAACTAGGTTCCTGAAACTTCATTGGTGGCTAGGGTTTCCAGCACCTTAACAGCGACAGTACAAATGCACGAACGACGGCGGTGTAGATGCACAGACAGCGACGGTGCAACAATCCGACGACAAGAGCTACGATAGTATGGCTCGACAACAACAACATGGAAAACTCTTTGGGTGACCACAATGGTCGTTCACGGCCACCACTCGGACATAATCCGAAAACAAACTACACCACTAAACTTAGAATCATCGATAAAAAACCGAAACATGAATCTAATGCTTACTCAAACACACACACAGAAAAGAAAGGGGTAGAGTACACGACGGAGGAAGGTGGCGCAAAGGAAAACCGAAAGGTTTCTTACCGTTTCTAGGTAAACAGACGGCGACGAGGGGAAACCGAGGCTTGGGTTTTGATCGGACGTCAAAGGAAAACTCGGGGTGGTCTTGTTTTGACGAACGATGGTCGATGAGCCCTTGATCGGAGCAAGGGTGACGGGTGAGAGCGATAACCAAGAGGTGGGTATTTGGGAGAGTGCGGCTGCAATTTCAAAAGAGCACAAGGGTCCGTATAACACAAATAATAGGGTTTAAACTTAAAAGTTGGGTAAATCGCAAGAGGAGGGCCCCAACTTTTCCCACTTAACTTATTAGCTCCGAAGTTCTAATTTCAACACACAAAGGTCACTAAAATTTGATTTATGCTCAATTAGACCACAACTAAAAATTAGGGTTCTATATTAGAATTACGCAAATGTTAGGGTTTCTGAATTAGGGGTTTTAAATATTAGGTTTTTCGAATTAGGGGAAATTTGGGGTGTTAGAAAAATAAAAAAACTTACTCTTGAGTTTAGATTAGCCTTTCAAGCTCAATCTACACCCTCGAAAACTTGCCCTTAACCACATTAAGGTTTTTAAAAACAATTCCACTCACCAACATTATACAAATGCTAGCCGAAACACCGAATCAAGACTCTAGATTACCCAAAATCGCGTCCGAAGTTTCCAAAATCAAATACTCTGATTCTAAACAATTTAAAGAGAGTATTAGAGCTTATTTCAACCCATAAACCTATAACGACTAAGAAATCCAACATCTAGCAACATTTGCCCATCAATTCATAGCTGAAATCATCCGAAAACATCAAATAACTAACTCCCAACAAACTCCAACCAAAACCCAGCAAGATTATCATCAAAATCACATCTTTTAACAACTAAAAACATCAACCCAAAGGCAAGAAACTATCAGCCACCGATTCTCCACAAAACCAAGCCAAAAACTCAAGAACTTCAACCTTAAACACTAGCAACTCCACTAGTTTCGGGTTTTATATTATCAAACCATCATTTCAACATTATCTAACATCAAAAACACATTTATTATCATCCACAAATCCAGCAAAACAATTCCCACACAAAAATCTCACAAAACCACCTTTAACTAGCTTGATTAAGCATTTTCCACCAAACCCAATATACAATCCTTAAATAAACACTATAAAAGAATCAATAACGTGGGAATTTCAATAAAGAACTTACATTAGAGGAGAAATACATAGCTCACCTCTAATGATGGATTTTCCCCCTTTTTGCAAAGAAAAGCCTTGAGAAAACTAAAAGAAATTGATTGGGTTTTAGAGAGGAACCATTGAAAACAAATTTGATGATGAAAACTCAATGTAAACAAGGATTTACCTTTGAAGTCTTGAGAGAAATGGATGTTTGGATGAAAGTTCTTGAGAGAAATGTTGAGAGAAAAATATAACGTTAAATAGCACAAAGAGGATAACCTTTTTGAAATATCTTTTATTGAATTTAGAAATTCCTTTTTAAACATTTTAGAGAACAAAATATTTAGGGGGAAATTTGAAATTAGACTTGACTAAATAGCTCCTTAAAGATTCAATGTTTTGATTCTTTTACAAACTTGTCATCAAAACAATTTTGAAACTTTGCATTTTAGTCACTAGTCTAAAATGTCTACTTTCTAAAAACAATTTTCCAAAATTGTTTCCACCACAACACACACACACACACGCGCGCGCGCGCACACACACACACACATTTATATATATATATATATATATAATGATTTAAAACTACTTTTCCATATTTCAAATCCTTCAAAACCTTTTATTTGAAATAAATCCCGAAACTAGTCTAAACCGGTAAATCTAACTCGAACGAACCTTTAATCAAATTCGGTTAACTTCCAGACCCTAAACTCAGGGCATTACAACTCTCCCCCACTTAAGAAATTTCATCCTCAAAATTTACCTGATGGAAAAGAGATACGGAAACTGCTTCTTCATGTCATCTTTCCTTTCCCAAGTGGCTTCTTCCACGCAACACTTTGTTGTCCGAAGCTAAGATCGCAAATGGTTCTTCATCATAAGAAAAATCTGAATTCAATTCAATCTCTTCAAGAAGCATAACATGTGACAGATCCAATCTATATCTCAGAAGCATCGAAACATGGAATACATCATGAATATTTTCTAACTCAGGTGGCAAAATCAATCTATAAGTGATAGGATCAACTTGCTCAACTATCTCATAAGGACCAATGAACCTCGGACTCAGTTTACCTTTCCTACCAAACCTCATCACGTTCTTCTAAGGTGAAACTTTCAAGAACACTTTGTCACCCACGACATACTCTATTTCTCTTCGTTTCAAATCTGCATACGACTTTTGCCGATCTGAAGATGCCTTCAGATGGTCACATATCAACGTCACTTTCTCGGTAGTACTTGTAGGGTATTTAGGTGTTCTCTTTTTATGAGCGCAAGTGCACACTCCAGTCAATTATAATATAAAAGATGTCGAATCCCACTAGGATTAGAATAGTTCCTTCGATTGTGTATCTGCACAAGAAATTTAAATGCACAATTAATTTCAGGTTTGGTTAAAGGAATAAAACTAAAAACACAATTAATTAAAGAAGGGGAGAACAGAGTGATAGAATGGGTCAGGTTATTGCTGCTCAATAATGTGTTGACTGCGTTGTGAAGAAGTAAAGTTATTTATGCGCTGCCTCGATTGCGGCTTCGGCGGGTATGGAGGGCAGCAGCTATGACCCTTTCACGCAGCCGCAGCGGGTTACTACCCCTGCAACTTTCGTTGTCTCGGCAGGTGGAGCGGAAATAAGTCCTGGTAGTGAGTCTGGCAGATATTTCAAGTTCGGCGAGATAGTCGACAGTGATCCTCTCTATTTCTAGGCAAGGATGCTCGAAAGCTAGCGTGACGTAGGCAATACCTAGCAATCTCAGCGTGAACCTAACACATGCTAGTAAACTCGGTTGGTGATCCCTTTTAGTCGTTGAAACTTGTGAACTGTTAGGAACCAAGTTAGTCACGCCTCAGTATGTTATGACCATGCTTAACCCTTTCGTGAAGTTGACACTTTCGTGCCCCCTAAATGGATTCTCTCAACTGACTAGTTAGGACTAATTGGAAGAATGAAGTGCATAGATTAAGCAAATTTGGAATATTTATTGCAAAATAAACTCAAAAACTTTACAACCATTTCTCACAACTACTTTACAAGCAAAAACCTAAACCCTATGGAGTTTAGAACATAGCTGACTCCCTCACTCTATTTCTCTCTATCTTTCTGCCCATATACCCTCACATACATGGGTATATATAGGGCTTAGCCTAAGGTTAAGTCCTCCTTTGAGTAGAAATCTTCATTGATGATAAAATAGCTTTTACATTTAATGCTTCATTCAATTCTGACTTAAATATGGACTCTTTTGGATGTCTACTTGTTCAGCAAATAAGTATAAGCCACCTTGCTTATCGATCTTCAATCAACTCTATACACCGCTCCAAGCCTCAGAAAAATGTAATATTAGGATCAATGGACTCATAAAAATGTCCTCTATCAAACGAGACCCATCTTGACTATATCGGCGTATTGTCTTCTAGGCGGCATTCTGCGGCGGTGGCATTCTGCAGCGGCAGCGTCTTTGCCGGCAACTAGAACTTCTTCAGTACAACTTCTTCTGCTCCCTTCTTTCCTACCCTCTCTTTCTCTGGTCAACAACCATCACCTTAAATAGAAAACTAACTAAAACAATACCTTTCTCTACCAAATATAAGATATTCAATAAAAGCGTGGTAAAAGAAGAAATATTGTTATAATGCATGACATGCAGCTAATTATGCCTAACTAAGCTTAAGAACTGCAATAATAAGGGCAGGAATGTGCATAAAATGTAGAACTTCTGGACACTCTACAGTACCCTTAAGCATGTCCGGCAACGATAATAACTTCTGCCCCGTTTCGGCCCAACAAATAGGTGTTCTACATTTTCTGCCATACAAAGCTTCGTAATGTGCCATCTGAATACATGCTTGGTAGCTATTGTTATAGGCAAACTCTACTAATGGTAGTTGCTTCTCCCAAGAACCCTGATAATCAATAATGCAACATCTCAACATGTCTTCTAAAACTTGTATAACTCTTTCTGACTATCCATCAGTCTAAGGATGATAAGAAGTGCTAAAACTCAACCGAGTACCCAAGGCACTATGCAGACTCTCCCAAAATCTAGCTGTGAACCTCGGATCTCTAACTGACACAATCGGTTTAGGTACACCGTGCAATCTCACAATCTCACTAATGTACAAATCATCTAACTTATTTAAGGTATAAGTAGTATTAACAACCAAGAAATGTGCACTTTTCATGAAACGATCAACAATTACCCAAATAGAATTCTTCCTAGAAGGTGTCAAAGACAAACATGATACAAAATCCATAGTAACTCTCAACCATTTCCATTCGGGAATTCTCAACGGTTGCAACAACCCAGAAGGAAACTGTGAAACCGATAATTTGATTTTGACATAACTAAAGAATTTAAGGACTAAATTGAAAATGTGAAAACGAATTTTTAAGTCCTCAAACCTCTCTACATGTTTAAAAGAAAATGCCTAAGTTAAAAACTAATTTTATCAAAAGTTTTCTAAGTGTTCTTGAAGCCAAAACAGTGATTTTAGAGTCACCGTTTCAAAACGGCCTTAGGCGTTTCGAAACACTTTTGAAATAGTGAACTCATGTTTCGGAACGGGTATCGAAACGGTTTTAACACTGTGAACCCTTGTTTCGAAACGGGTTTCGAAACGGCTTAAGAACATCGAGACACCGTATCGAAATGACATCCAATGTTTCGAAACGGTACTCAAGTCATATTTGAAAAATATGACTGTTAAAAGTTTTTAACCATTTTTACACAAGTCGTTAAGGCGTATCGAAACGATTTCAAGCCGTTTCGATACGGGCCTTGACAGTAGCTAAAATGTTTCGAAACACCTCTTAGCGTTTCGAAACAAGCCTAAGCGTTTCGATACGGGCTCTTTAATGCACCCAACGGCTCTTTCTATTTTTGTCTGTTTCGAAATAGGGTCGGGCGTTTCAAAACGGTTGGTTGTAGACTGCATTTATGGAGGGAAGATAACATCCCCAACGGCTCTATTGATGAATGCATCAACCACAACGGCTAGAATTCAATGAGAAGGTATAAAAGGGACCTCTAAAAGCTTTAGCAACAACTATTGATCCAAGCATTTGTGCCTAAATCCCATTATTGTCTTGTAACCCCAATTGTATTTTTCATTCTTATCATTTCAGTTGGGTTGAGTGCTTGTAATTGGGTTATATTGTGTATTGAGAGATACTTGTTTTAGCCAACCACTTCTTTGTTTCTATTGTGTGAGGATTGGGTCAAATTTTGGGTAGAGAATTTGACCGAAATTGTAACGGTTACCTTCTTAGCCTAGAAAAAGGGAAGAGCAATTAGTGGAATTGTTGCAAATCCTTAGTGAAGCTAAGGTAGTGGATGTAGAGTTCGATTGGAACTTGAACCACTCTAAAATTATTTGTCTACCATTTTTATTTGTCAATTCCAACGATTACTTGGTTTGAGATGTCACTGAAGATGGTCCCTACGTTCCATTGAAGCAAGATAATGAAGGAAAGATGGTTTTGAAGAAAAAGATGAAGATGAGTGAAGAAGAGAGAAAGAAAATCCAAATAAATGACAAAGCTCTTCACATGCTCTTTTGTTCTTTCGGTCCCGACATCTACTCCAAAGTCTCCTCCATTGAGAGTGCCAAGGAAGTGTGGGATACTCTTGAGACCACCTATGAAGGAACCAATGATGTGAAGGAAACCAAGATTGGAATTCTCAATCTTAGCTATGAGAATTTCAAGATGGAGTCCGACGAAACAGTGTCCAAGATGTTTGATCGCTTCTCAACCATTGTCAATGGGCTCAAAGGATTTAGAGAGACTATTCCGGAAGACAAGCTTGTCCGGAAGCTACTCTACTCACTTCCCAAATCTTGGGATGGGAAGAGAACCGCCATTATAAAGGCCAAAAACTTGAAGACTCTAAAACTTGATGAGCTAGTGCGTTCTCTCCTTACTCATGAGATTATGAAGCAAAGAAGGGAAGAAGAAAAGAAGAAGGAAGAGAAAATAGTAGAGAAGCTAGAGGTGGAAAAGAAGAAAAAGATGGGAATAGCTCTCAAAGCTTTACTACTTGAGGAGAGTTCTTCTAGTGAGGAGGATGAGTTAGAAGAATTGGCTATGATAGCCAAAAGATTCTCACGCTTCATGAGATCCAATTGAAGAAGGAAAATTCAAAGAAAGATGGACTTCAAAGGTAAAAACAAAGAAGAAGTGAGGGATCAAATCATTTGCTTCGAGTGCAATAATCTCGGTCACATTCGTTCGGAGTGCCCTCAACTCAAGAAGAAGGGCTTTGAGAAGAAGAAGAAGCTCAAAGCCAAGCTTGCTACTTGGAGTGATGAGGAGTCATCCGAGGATGAAGAACAAGAAGTGGCCAACCTTTGCCTCATGGCACTTGAGGAAGATTCCTCCATGGTAACCTCTAACTCATCATCTTTAGATTTTACATATGATGAATTAAATGATGCATATGATGAGTTGCAAGAGGTTTAAGATGAATTAGTTGAGAAATACAAGGAGTCGGTCATTAGGAATAAGAAAATTATTTCGGAATTAAATGATAAAAATGACTCACTTTCTCAAGCTAATTTAAAATTTGAGAAAAAGATTTTAGGTTTGAAAGATGAACTTAAATTCTTCCAAGATGAAAATGTTGACCTAAATAATCTTCTTTCTCAATGCAATAGTGAACACCAAAAGGTGTTAGATGAGCTTAACAATCTCAAAGAGTCTTTAAAATATGTTGGTAATGTGGAGCATGAAAAAGGTGAATCTTCTAAAACAAACCAATCTAGGAAAAAGATTAATAACTACAAACAAAGTAGCTTTCCTAGACATAGTAGAACTAAAAATATTAGAAGTGTATGGGTTCCTAAGGAACTTGTAAAATCTAATAATATTGTTGCCATGTCACCTTGGATTCCTAAGGGAACCAAGTTATTGGAAGCTAACACTCGTGGACCCAAAATGATTTGGGTACCAAAAAAAAAGTTTAATATCTTTGTTTGTAGGGGGAGCATTGCTACAAGGCCAAAGCACAAAGTCAAAACTCATGGTACCTTGATAGTGGATGCTCGAGGCATATGACCGGAGACAAGAGTAGATTCATAGATTTAAAGCCAAAAAGTGGAGGAGTGGTGACATTTGGTGACAACTCCAAAGGCCACATTAAAGGTATTGGCTCCATAGGTAATCACTCTACCATTATTATTGAAAATGTCTTGTATATCGATGGTCTTAAACATAATTTGTTGAGCATAAGCCAATTATGTGATAAAGGATTTAATGTTTTATTTGATAAAAATGGATGCAAAATTGTTGACATTAAATCTAATAACATTATGCTCATAGGTCATCGCATAGGTAACATTTACATGGTGCATCTAGATGACATACATACATTCCATGCATGTTTAGTAGCTCAAAATGAAAATGATGCATGGTTATGGCATAGGAAACTAGGACATGCTAGCATTAGTGTTTTAGAAAAATTAGTTTCCCTTGATCTAGTTAGAGGTTTACCCAAGATTAAATTTTCAAATGATAAAATTTGTGATGCATGCTCTAAGGGTAAACAACATAAGTCATCATTTAAATCCATTAATGATGTTTCTACAAGTAGGTGTTTACAACTTATCCACATGGATTTATTTGGGCCAATTAGGACTATGAGCTTGGGTGGTAAATCTTATGCATTTGTTCTTGTTGATGATTTTTCTAGATTTACTTGGGTTCTATTTTTAAGTACTAAAGATGAGGCTTTAGAAAAATTTATCACATTTTCAAAACTAACCCAAAATGATCTTGAACTTAGAATTTCTCATATTAGAAGTGATCATGGAACCGAATTTCAAAATTTAGGGTTTGAAGAGTTTTTGAATGAAAATGGTATTAGCCACAATTTTCCGGCTCCTCGAAATCCTCAACAAAATGGGGTAGTTGAGAGGAAAAATAGAACTTTACAAGAAATGGCTAGAACCATGCTTTGTGAAAATAATTTACCTAAATATATTTGGGCGGAAGCCACAAACACCGCTTGCTACATTGTAAACCGAGTAATGATTAGGCCAATTTTAAAGAAAACACCTTATGAGATTTTAAAATCTAAAAAGCCTAACATTAGCTATTTTCATCCTTTTGGTTGCAAGTGTTTTGTTTTAAATAATGGAAAAGACAACTTAGGTAAATTTGATGCAAAAAGTGATAAAGCTATTTTCATAGGATATTCTTTAACCTCTAAAGCCTATCGTGTATTTAACAAGAGAACTTTAGTAGTAGAAGCATCTATACATGTTGTATTCGATGATAACCTCCTTCCAAGGAAGGATTCTTGTGATGATGATGATGTAGGAATCATAAATGCCTTTGATGGAGGACAAACTTCAAAGGAGGATGAGATTCCAACAAAAGAAGAGGACACACAAGATCCACCTCTTAAAGCCTTGAAGGACTTGGCTCTTGAGGAAAAGGAAGTGAGCTACCCAAGGGAGTTCAACTATGTCAAAGATGGTGAAATCTTGGGTGATCCATCCAAGGGGGTAACCACTAGATCTTCTCTTAAACTTATGAATCATGTTGCATTTATCTCATGCATAGAGCCTAAAAATATAAAAGAAGCATTGAAAGGTGATTTTTGGATTATGGCCATGCAAGAAGAGTTAAATTAATTTGAGAGAAGTAATGTTTGGACATTAGTTGATAGGCCTAGTAATCAATCTACTATAGGAACTAAATGGGTCTTTAGGAACAAACTAGATGAGAATGGTAACATTGTGAGAAATAAAGCAAGACTAGTAGCACAAGGTTACACTAAAGAAGAGGGAATTGATTTTGATGAAACCTATGCTCCCGTAGCTAGAATGGAAGCCATTAGGATGTTGCTTGCATATGCATGTTATCATGATTTCAAGCTTTTTCAAATGGATGTTAAAAGCGCATTTTTAAATGGTTTTATAAATGAGGAAGTGTATGTGGAACAACCACCCAGTTTTGAAGACTCAAGATTTCCAAATCATGTTTTCAAACTCACTAAAGCTCTTTATGGTTTAAAATAAGATCCTAGAGATTGGTTTGAAAGACTTTCAAACTTTTTGATTGAAAAAGGTTTTGAAAAAGGTAAGGTGGACACTACATTTTTCATAAAAAATATAAAAATGACATTTTAGTTGTACAAATTTATGTTGATGATATAATTTTTGGTTCTACTAACGAATGTCATTGCAAAGAGTTTGCTAAGCTAATGCAAGGTGAATTTGAGATGAGCATGATGAGGGAGCTCTCATTCTTTTTGGGACTCCAAATCAAGCAAAGGAAGAATGGCACCTTCATCAATCAAGCAAAGTACATAAAGGATATGCTCAAGAAGTTTGGCTTGGAGAATGCAAAGCCTCAAGCCACACCTATGAGCTCATCTACAAAGCTTGACAAAGATGAAGGAGGTAAGTGTGTTGACTCTAAGATTTACCGTTCTATGATTGGATCATTGCTTTACCTTACCGCAAGTAGACCGGATATCTTGTTTAGTGTTTGCAGATGTGCTAAGTTTTAAGCTAGTCCTAGAGAGTCTCATCTTATAGCCGTTAAGAGAATCTTTAGGTACCTTAGAGATACTCCTTGTCTAGGTTTTTGGTACCCTAGAGACTCCACCTTCAACATTCATGCTTATTCGGATACGGATTATGGGGGATGTAAAATTGATAGGAAGAGTACTTCGGGAACTTATCAATTCCTAGGTAGTATGCTCATATCTTGGTTCTCTAAGAAACAAAATAGTGTAGCCCTATCTACCACCGAAGCCGAGTACATATCCTTAGGGAGTTGTTGTGCTCAAGTTCTTTGGATGAAGCAACAACTCTTAGATTATGGTATTAAAGTTGAAACCATACCCCTTAAGTGTGATAACACTAGTGCCATATGTTTGACAAAAATCTCATCCAACACTCTAGAACCAAACATATAGAAATAAGGCATCATTTCATTAGAGATCATGTCCTTAAAGAAGATGTTGTTATTGAGTATGTTGACACCTTAAATCAATTAGCGGACATCTTTACAAAACCTTTAGATAAAGAGCGTTTTTGGTCCCTTAAGAGAGAGTTAGGTCTAACTAGCTTATCTTGACCTTTTAGGACCTCTTTTGTGCTTAAAACTGCTTGATCTTGTGAAATGCCATGTTTATGTGTTTTACTCCTAATTTTATCCATGCTTATTGCTAGGGGAGTATGTTTATGTTTGCACATGTTATTCCTGCTCATTCATGTCATTCATGCAAGTTAGGCCTTCAAAAATTTCATTTTTCTACACTTTTAGAGCCTCATCTGCACTTCCAGGCCCAGATGTATCGAAACGGGTCCAACTGTTTCGATACGGGTGCCTTAAAATTACATCTGAGAGAAGGGTGTTTCGAAACACCTTCAAAGGGTTTCAAAATGTTTTTGCTACTGCCAAGGGGTGTATCGAAACGTGTTTCGATACGAGTCAACGAAGGATTCGATACGGTCAAAGCCGTATTGAAACGGTCAGCTGGAGTTGAAAAGTCGGTCAACCTTTGGTGCCCGCGTTTCGTAACGGTCGAAACCGTTCCGAAACGGGTTAGTGGACTGCTTTAAAGGGGCTTTTAATGTTAAAGTTTAAATTTAATTAAAATTCTCTCAAACCCTAAAAACCCTAAAATCGATTTTCCCTATAAAAACCCTCTAAACCTCATTGTTTTTCACCAAATCTTGAGGGCTTTTACTCTTAAACACAAGTCTAAGCAAGCATCAACAACTTTGTGCAAGGATCTTCATCTATTCATCCAAAATCCCAATTTAAGGTATATTTTAATCTTTTGCTTTTTCCTTAAATTTATATTCGAATCCTAGGTTAGAAAATTTTAATTTTGTATAGTTTATGTGTTTTGATACTTGGGTTTTCCGAATCTTGTAAAAAAATTCAAAATCTTCAAATTTTTTATTCGAATATATTGTTTTTGATTCGTCTTTTTTCTGTTTTTTTTAATTTGTTTTTCTCTTAGGTTTTTTTTAGTTTTGTTTTGTATCTTTGTTCTTAAAATTTGTTTTTAAACCTAAGTGGGATTTGCTGTTGGATTGAATTAAGGAATCTCATGCATACACTTCAAATTTGTCTTAAATTGCTTGCTTTATGTTTTTAGGATTTTATCAATGGATCCCGCTAACAAGAAACGTAAGGCACCTCAATCGGGTGAAGGTTCAAACCAAGTCGCTCTCCGTCCCAACCTTACTCAACTTTTTCTCAAGAGTCTCAAAACTCCCGCGATGAAGGCGCGTTTCCAATATGTCAAGACGTTTGGCGTTCGTCGTGAGCATGTTATTGACATGTCGTTTCTTGACTCCGAGCGCTTTCTCTTCCGATATCTCCACCGTTTACAAGAATGGAGCTTCTTTGGTTTCTTGGATATCCCGAATATTTGCTACAAGCACTTGGTTCTTCTCTTTTACTCTAATGCCGAACTCATCAACAATGAAGACAACTCCGAAGTTGTTCGCATTGAGTCTCAGATCTTGGGAAAGAAGATTGCCATTGACATACCTTACTTAGAGACTACCTTTGGGCTTAAGAACGAAGGAATCGAGAATGAGTCTCACTTTGGTTCTCACACCGGTTCTGTGCTTGCCTTGGATGCTCATGATAGGTTCCTCCACTTGATGGTCTCGTGGTTTATTCGCCCCTCCGGAGGTAAATTTTCTCACGTTCGTCAAGTAGATTATTTTTGGCTTGAATGTTTTCGTCGTGGAGAGCGCCCTAATCTTGTTAAGATCATGTTTGCCGAGATGGTGAATAATGTTAAGCTCTGTGAAACCGATGTGCTTAAGTCTTTCACTTATGGGACTGTTTTGAGTTATATCTTTGAGAAGCTTGATATTGATTGCACTTATGACTCTCCGGAACCCCGCAAGTAAAAACTTGGTGAGTCTTCTCTTCGCAAGTCCGGATTTCAATACATCGACAATGGGCAATGGGAACGTGTTGATTGGGAAGCACAAGCTCTGGTTGCTAACAATGAAGCTCTCATGACTTTTCTCACCGAGCGGTTCAACACAATGGACACTAACATGTCTAGGGGTTTTGGTTCTATCAATACTCGCTTGCAATCCGTGGAGGATCGTCTCCTTTCAAATGAGAATCGACTCACATCCCTTGAGAATCAACATTCATCTATGGACATGTCTTTCTCCACCTTTTATGGCCAATGGATGGATTTTCGTCGCTCTCAAGCTAAGGATGATGATGGTGACGACGACGACGCTTAGGATTCTCATGTCATCTCATATTAGCTATTCATATTAGGATTAAGTTTGCATCTTTATTTCCCTTATGTTTTATGAACCTATGCTTTGATTTCTTTTATTTGGGATTATGCTTTGAACTTATTGTTTAAGATTTATGTTTTGGATATTTGAATTTTATGAATTTATATTATGTTGCTTATTGCTTATTGATTATTGCTTTTAACCTTATCTCTTCTCTTTGAGCCTTGTTTATTATTTTTAATCTAATAAAAAGGGGGAGAAGTAATCTAAGAGCCAAAATTCGTTTTAAGTGTTTTTAAGTTTTAAAACTTGAATTTAAATCTTTTTAAAACTTTAAAAACCCATCTTAAATTGAGGGGGAGTTAGAATGTATTCAAAATTTTCAAAACTCTTAAAATTCTAACTTTGGTTTTGTTATATCAAAAACGAGGAGATTGTGAAACCGATAATTTGATTTTGATATAACTAAAGAATTTAAAGACTAAATTGAAAATGTGAAAACGAATTTTTAAGTCCTCAAACCTCTCTACATGTTTAAAAGAAAATGCCTAAGTTAAAAACTAATTTTATCAAAAGTTTTCTAAGTGTTCTTGAAGCCAAAACAGTGATTTTTGAGTCACCGTTTCGGAACGGCCTTAGGCGTTTCGAAACACTTTTGAAACTGTGAACTCATGTTTCAGAATGGGTAACGAAACGGTTTCAACACTGTGAACCCTTGTTTCAAAACGGGTTTCGGAACGGCTTAAGAACATCGAGACACCGTATCGAAACGACATCCAATGTTTCGAAACGGTACTCAAGGCAGATTTGAAAAATATGACCGTTGAAAGTTTTTAACCGTTTTTACACAAGTCGTTAAGGTGTATCGAAACGATTTCAAGCCGTTTCGATACTGGCCTTGACAGTAGCTAAAATGTTTTGAAACGAGTTTCGAAACGGCTCTTAGCGTATCGAAACAAGCCTAACCGTTTTAATACGGGCTCTTTAATGCACCCCAATGGCTCTTTCTATTTTTGTCTGATTCGAAATAGGGTCAGGCGTTTCGAAACGGTTGGTTGCAGACTGCATTTATGGAGGGAAGATAACATCCCCAACGGCTCTATTGATGAATGCATCAACCACAACGGCTAGAATTCAATGAGAATGTATAAAATGGACCTCTAAAAGCTTCAGCAACAACTATTGATCCAAAAGCAAACATCCAAACATCAAATCCAAGCATTTGTGCCTAAATCCCATTATTGTCTTGTAACCCCAATTGTATTTTTCATTCTTATCATTTCAATTGGGTTGAGTGCTTGTAATTGGGCTATATTGTGTATTGAGAGATACTTGTTTTAGCCAACCACTTCTTTGTTTCTATTGTGTGAGGATTGGGTCAAATTTTGGGTAGAAAATTTGATCGAAATTGTAACGGTTACCTTCTTAGCCTAGAAAAGGGGAAGAGCAATTAGTGGAATTGTTGCAAATCCTTAGTGAAGCTAAGGTAGTGGATGTAGAGTTCGATTGGAACTTGAACCACTCTAAAATTCCTTGTCTACCATTTTTATTTGTCAATTCCACCTCCAAAAACTTTAAAAATCCAATTCACCCCCCTCTTGGTTTATTTCGATCATTCGATCCACTCAACAGAAACTGATGCTCGACCTTAACACGCTGGCAAACCATACACTTGCTCACAAATTCAGCAACATCCTTCCTCAAACCAACCCAATAATACTCATCTTTCAAATCACGGTACATCTTCGTACTACCCGGATGCATAGCAAACGGACTACTATGTGCTTCGGTCATGATTGTGTGCCTTAACTCAATATCATCAGGTACAACTATCCTACTTTTGAAACATAAAACTCCATTATCACCAAAACTGAAGTCTGACAGTCTACCCTTCGCAATATCTTACACATGAGGTGTCAACGTTCCATCTTGCAACTACTTCTCTCAGATTAACTGAATCAACGAAGGTTTAATTTGCAATTCCGGCACTAGGCCACCATTAAGTGACAAACTTAGCCTAGCAAACATTGCTCGCAACTCAACTTCCACTTTCCTACTTAAGGCATCAACCACTACATTGGCTTTACCCGGATGGTACTTAATTGAAAGATCATAATCTTTAAGCAATTCTACCCATCTACGCTGTCTAAGGTTCAACTCCTTTTGCGACATCAAATATTTCAAACTCTTATGATTCGTATAGATTGTACATTTCTCTCCGTAGAGATAATGTCTCCAAACCTTCAAAGCAAACACCACCGCGACCAACTCTATATCACGAGTAGGATAATTCTGTTCGTGAGTCTTCAACTGTCTCGATGCATAAGCTACCACTCTTCCTTCTTGCATTAGTACACAACCTAAACCAATATACGATGCATCACTATAGATCACATACTCTTTTCTTGTCACAGGCTGAACCAAAACGAGAGCTTTCGTTAAAGCTTCATTCAATTTCACAAAAGCTTGTTGTCTCGCTTCTGTCCACTCAAAACGAATGTCTTTTGCAACAATTTAGTCAAAGGACCAGTAACTTTTGAAAACCCTTCTACAAAACGTCGATAGTAACCTGCCAAGCCCAATAAATATGAATTTCTGTCACTGACTTCGGTTGTTTCCAACTCACAACTGCCTCAACCTTTTTAGGATCAACTATGATTCCCTCAGCTGACATTATATGTCCTAAGAATACTACCTCTCTAATTCAAAAAAACACATTTGCTTAGCTTAGCATACAACTGATTATCCAACAAAGTTTGTAACACCAACCGCAAGTGCTTATCATGATCTTCCTCGGTACGGGAGTATATCAGAATATCATCAATGAACACTACCACAAACTGATCTGAATACTCATGAAATACCCTATTCATCAATCCATAAATGCAGTTGGTGCATTTGTCAAACCAAAGGGCATTACCAAGAACTCATAATGTCCATAGCGAGTGGGAAAAGATGTCTTCGGTACGTCTTGATCTTTTACCTTCAACTGGTAGTAACCGGATCTCAAATCCATTTTGGAAAACACAGAAGCACCTCTCAACTAATCAAATAGGTCGTCAATCCGTGGCAAAGGATACTTATTGTTCACTATCAATTTATTCAACTGTCGGTAATCTATACACATTCTCAAGCTACCGTATTTCTTTTTCACAAACAACACTAGTGCACCCCAAGGTGAGACACTGGGACGAATAAATCCTCGATCTAACAGTTCTTAAAGCTGTGTTTTCAACTCTTTCAACTCATTAGGGGTCATACGATATGGAGTTATGGATACTAGAGCAGAATCAATATAAGTCTCTATAGGAAACTCAACCTCTCTATCAGGCGGCAAACCAGGCAACTCTTCCAGAAATACCTCTGAAAAATCGCAAACGATTCTAATGTCTTGCAGTCGTGCCTCATTCATATTTAGATTCATAAAGTAAGCTAAGTATGCATGACAAACAACATCCATACACCTTTGAGCCTCTAAAGCTGAAACAACATTGGACAAGAACTTAATGTTCTCTCCTACTACCACTACCTCATAATCGTCTGAAAGTCTCAACGATACTCTCTTTGTCTCAAAATCCACTTTAGCCTTATGTTCTACAAGCCAATCCATACCTAAAATTACATCAAAACGACAATTCCATCATATCTACTGGAAACACATGACCCTGAACCACCAGAGGACATCTTTTATATACTTTCCTAACCACAACTATCTCACCAAAGGAACTAATGACATTTATACCAACATCTAATATCTCACACGGTATATCCAACAACTTCGCATGCTCACGCAAAATGTACAAATGTGTAGAGCCAGAATCAATCAAAGAAAGCAAAGTCAAAGATTGTAATGAGAAGTTACCTGCAATCACATCTATATCATTCCTACCCTCGCGATGCGCATACACTCTAGTCGGTCCACCACCCTCGGGCTGTACAACAACCACATGAGCTACATTTCTTTGACCATCATCCCTACACTGAAAGTTACCTCGACTGCGCCCACGACCTCTCTGATGCTCAACTGATTGAACTGGAGCTTGTCCATCTCTAGCCGGATGGGGACAATCACGTCTTAAATGTGCTCGAGACCCATAGTTCCAACAAGTACCATAAGTACCCCAACACTCACTGAAATGGCGTCTTCCACATTTAGCGCACTCAACTGTGTGAACAACAACTCCTTGACCATGATGGCCACGTCCTGGGTTACCACCTCCATGCCTATGGTCAGGTTGGTTCCTTCTATCCTTGTGCCTCTTGGCATGGTCTCTACCTCATTCAGCAGGCCTTTTTCCTAAACTAAATCCACTACCACGAGTGGTCAATCCCAAGCTCTGTTCAATATCTTTGGCCCTAATGTCCAAAACATCAAAGTCCACATAATTTGAGGCCAACATAAAGGTCTTCACTTCCTAAACCAAACCATATCGAAAATGTTCACATCGTTCCCTCTCAGTGGGAACCAAATCAGAAGCATACTGACTCAACCGGACAATCTGCACCTTGTACTCGGATACGGTCATGTTACCCTGAACTAAAGCCATAAGCTCTCTCTTTTTCTCGTCATGGTATCTAGGACCATGTTGGGTTGTGTGGGGCTCGATTCGATCAACCAATTATGCTCACCAAGTGGTGGAGAGGTGGATATTTGGGTGGAAGGGTTTAGGAAGCTAGAAAGAATAAAGACACAATGATTTATAGTGGTTCGGCCTTCTAACAAGCACCTACATCCACTACCTTAGCTTCCCACTAAGGATTTCACAATCAATCCACTAATTGATTCGTCCCCTTTTCTAGGATTAGGAGGAAACCCTTACAACCGATCAAGCTTCTACCCAAGCCTTGATCAAAACCCTCTTTTACAAAGAGACAAATGAAAGCAAACTTAAACCCTCTAATAGGTGTTTGTTTGCACAATTAAGCACTCACCCAAAACCTAAAACACTTGAGCAAATTTGACAATTTTGGCTCACTAGTGTTTGTCTATACAAGAAATGACACTTTAAGCACTAAGACAATTTCTTGATCATTTGTTGATTGACAATTGAAGCATTAGTCTTCTCTTGATGCTTGGAGGTCCATTTTATACTCCCAAATGAGTTTATAGCCGTTTAGGACCGTTGGGGTTGAAATAGAGTCGTTGGAGCCTTTAATTCCCTCCATAAATGCAGTTCTGCAGCTCCCCGTTTCGAAACGCTCGAAGCCGTTTCGGAACACCCTCAATATAGAAAGAGCCGTTGCAGTCTGTCAGGGTACCCGTTTCGGAACACCCCCTTGCCGTTTCGGAACGCGTATCGGAACGCCCTTAGCCCGTATCAAAACGACCTGCATTTAAAAGTTAGTTGGGAAAGAGCCGTTGGGGTTTATGACCATTGTGGTCAGTGCCACGTGGGCGTATCGGAACGGCCTAGCCGTTTCGAAACGCTAAGGCCCGTTTTGATACGAGTATTGAAACATTTTGGCCACTGGAGGCACCTGTTTCGAAACGCCCTAGGGCACTTGGTCAGTTTTGTGAAAATAGGCCTTTGAAAACATGAAGAACCCTTTTGAAAAATTCCCTAGACATTATTTCAAGTTGTTTGGACTTTGTGAATGTTTTAAATACTTTTTAAATCAGTCCAAAAACATTTTTCAATTATTATATCAAAACATTAGTTCTACAATCTCCCCCTTTTTGATATAATAAAACCACTTGAAAAATTGTTTGGAATTCTCCCCCTTTAACTTTAAAAAGTGAATAAGAGATTAAAATTTTAATTCAAATAAAGCTCCGCCTTATTCAATTGAAAATTCAATTTTTCTTCAAACCATTTCTCCCCCTTTTTGTTATATCAAAAAGATTTAAAACATTAATCTCAAAAATAACAATAGAGGTAAAAATTTAACAAAAATATGAATTTTGGTTTTAAAATGGCTCCCCCTTACTCAAAGCATCATTTAAATGTTAGTCCAACATATATGATCATCTAGTTGAATAAACTTAAAAATAAGACAAATAAAATCAAAACAACTAGAAATTTTACCAACACTTGAACCCAAGGGAGGATGTGAAGCCTTCCTTCTTCAAGTGTTCTTCCTTGTGTGTATGGAGCTCCCCCTCAATATTTGACTTGTTGAACATCTCCATCACACCTACAATAGACAATCAAGTAATTTTTGGTATCCAAATTGCTTTGGATCCATAAACGTTAGTTGCACAAAATTTAGTCCCCTTAGGAATCCATTTTTCAATTTCATCCTTTTTAGTTGAAGTATTAAGTCCTTTTGGGACCCAAACACTTCTAAAACATTTACCATTTATAAATCTAGGGGCACTAGATTGTCTAACATAAAAATTTGATTTTCCAAAATTGTTTTTCTTTTCAAGCTCTTTGGAAATCAAATCTTTTTCTACTTGAACATTTTGAAGCAATTTTTGTAAATCAAGACATTTCAATTCAAACTCTTCAAGTTTTGCTTCAAGTTCAAGTTTGGTTTTAGAAAGCAAATCATTTTGAATTTTTAACTTTGAAATCAATTTATTGTTTTTCAAAATGTGGCTTTTAAAATCTAAAACCAAATCGTCATAGGCATCTTGTAATTCATCAAAAGAGTAAGAACATGAAGTAGATGAATTAGAAGTTACCCTTGAATCTTCTTCGATGGCCATAAGGCAAAGGTTGGCTTGTTCATCATCGGTGGAGTCCTCATCACTCCAAGTAGCCAATTGTGCCTTCTTCTTATGGCTTGAAGTGCTTGCCCTCTCCTTTCTCTTAGGTTCTCGTTCAAGCTCTCTCAAAGCTTTCTTCATGAAAGGGGCACACTTCTTGAAGAGATGAACTATCTCTTCATCTTCCTCCTCCTCTTCACTTGAGTAGACATGATGGCAAGTGGAGGATTTGAGAGCCATGGCACTAGCATTGATGCAAAGCCCTTTGATTTTCTTCTCTCCCATAGCTCTTATTTCTTCTCTCTTCTTCTCGTCCTCCTTGTTCTTCTTCATGATTTGATGAGTAAGAAGTGACCCCATTAGTTCATCAAGCTTCAAAGTCTTCAAATTTTTGGCTTCGATGATGGCGGTCCTCTTTGAGTCCCAAGACTCGGGAAGTGAGTAGATGAGCTTTCGAACAAGCTTTTCTTCCGGGATGGCTTCTCCAAAACCTTTAAGACCATTGGTGATGGTGGAGAACCTATCAAACATCTTCTCGATGTTCTCTTCCGGATCCATTTTGAAGTTCTCATACTCCAAGGTTAGGAGCCCAATCTTGGTCTCCTTGACTTCATTTGTCCCCTCGTATGTGACTTCAAGCTTGTCTCATACCTCCTTGGCACTCTCACAAGAAGACATCTTCTCATAGATGGATGGATCGAATGCACAAAATAGAATGTGCAATGCTTTGCAATTTAGCTCCATCTTCTTGCGATCGTCGGCACTCCACTCCGCTTTACTTCTTTGAGGCACGAACGGACCATCTTCAACTACATCCCATAGCTTGTAGTCTTTAGATTTGATGAAGAACTTCATCTTTGTCTTCCAATGGGCATAGTGGTCTCCGTCAAAGAAAGGTGGTTTGTCGATTGATTGTGCCATTTGAGCCGGTTGATGAAAAAGTGATCGAGCTTGCCGGATCTTCTCAATAGGATGTTAATCCTCTTCGATTGAGCCAAGCTCTGATACCAATTGTTGGGTTGTGTGGGGCTCGATTCGATCAACCAATTATGCTCACCAAGTGGTGGAGAGGTGGATATTTGGGTGGAAGGGTTTAGGAAGCTAGAAAGAATAAAGACACAATGATTTATAGTGGTTCGGCCTTCTAACAAGCACCTACATCCACTACCTTAGCTTCCCACTAAGGATTTCACAATCAATCCACTAATTGATTCGTCCCCTTTTCTAGGATTAGGAGGAAACCCTTACAACCGATCAAGCTTCTACCCAAGCCTTGATCAAAACCGTCTTTTACAAAGAGACAAATGAAAGCAAACTTAAACCCTCTAATAGGTGTTTGTTTGCACAATTAAGCACTCACCCAAAACCTAAAACACTTGAGCAAATTTGACAATTTTGGCTCACTAGTGTTTGTCTATACAAGAAATGACACTTTAAGCACTAAGACAATTTCTTGATCATTTGTTGATTGACAATTGAAGCATTAGTCTTCTCTTGATGCTTGGAGGTCCATTTTATACTCCCAAATGAGTTTATAGCCGTTTAGGACCGTTGGGGTTGAAATAGAGTCGTTGGAGCCTTTAATTCCCTCCATAAATGCAGTTCTGCAGCTCCCCGTTTCGAAACGCTCGAAGCCGTTTCGGAACACCCTCAATATAGAAAGAGCCGTTGCAGTCTGTCAGGGTACCCGTTTCGGAACACCCCCTTGCCGTTTCGGAACGCGTATCGGAACGCCCTTAGCCCGTATCGAAACGACCTGTATTTAAAAGTTAGTTGGGAAAGAGCCGTTGGGGTTTATGACCGTTGTGGTCAGTGCCACGTGGGCGTATCGGAACGGCCTAGCCGTTTCGAAACGCTAAGGCCCGTTTTGATACGAGTATCGAAACATTTTGGCCACTGGAGGCACCTGTTTCGAAACGCCCTAGGGCACTTGGTCAGTTTTGTGAAAATAGGCCTTTGAAAACATGAAGAACCCTTTTGAAAAATTCCCTAGACATTATTTCAAGTTGTTTGGACTTTGTGAATGTTTTAAATACTTTTTAAATCAGTCCAAAAACATTTTTCAATTATTATATCAAAACATTAGTTCTACAGACCAAGATACTTCTTTCGAAAGGTAGTTTAGAAGAAATCCTAAGTAACATCGGCTTCAGGCATACCGGATGTAACAGTGGTCCACCACGCATAAGCATCACCCTGAAGCAGTGACACAACACAACCCAACTTCCGTGCATCGGTGCACTTCATCTGACCCAAGATACAAACAGTACTATCAAGCCAAGCCTTAGATCCCTCAAGCAACAAACCATGGAACTCAACTCCGCCCAAACTATGAAGTCTCTCAAGGGGTAAATCACTCCCTGCACCCTGAGGTGGTGCCTCAACACCCATACGGCTACAACTATCTGAAATGCCCCGACTATAGCCTGAATCAAGGGAGTCATATCTATTCCAGCCTGCCCCTGACCAACCTGAGGTCCAACACCTCCGACACCAGCCCTAACGCCATCCTCGGGGGGAGGAGGAGGAGGAGGCAAATTCTCTTCATTCGCGTGTTCGACATTCTCATTACCCGGATTACCGACTGTAGGACCACCAAGCATTCTACTCAATTTCATAAGCAATTCGATTTACACACTTTCTATATACATGACCTTACAAGCTAGGTTTTTCATGAATGTCAGCATATCCACTTGATCAAGCTTAGTTCCATCCTATTTTTCATTAATATTTCAATCATCTATCAAGCTCATCAAAACTAATTCAAGCATGATTCGACAACACATAATTCAATCATTTTAAGTTCAAACGCTAGCATGAAATCAAGACTTAATTCGAATAGGGAAGGATTCACGTACAATTCCCTTAGCTTTTGATTTCTATGAAGAGTAATCCTACATGCAAGCTCCAAGTTTATTATCAATGGTATTTTTCTCTCATGAATTCCTCTCCCTCTATAATCCTTAATCCATTCGACTGAATGGAGGAGAATGAAGGTGATGATACCTTTTAATGGATTTGGGAAAGGACTAAAATGTCCCTTAATTAACCACTAATCAATAGCTAAATCAAGAGCATTAGGGAATTAGAATACTTAGCATGCAATCTCTAAATTTCCCACTTAATTTGGTTTAGTCATTTTAAATTGATCACTCATTTCATTCAATCTTTCATTTAAGTCCTTAATTAACCTAATTAGCTTAGATTCAAGCTCAATTGAGCTAGTATTTTAGGTGACAAGCTTTCATAGTTCTAAGGTAGGATTTAGAGTATTACATAATCCATATTTTTTTCTCCTTCTAGATCTATATGTAGGAGATTATATTGGTATCAGTTTCCATAAGTTCTCAATTTACGTTGGTGTTTTTTACTAGTAAAAATTAAAAAAAATATAAAAATATTTCCAACACTTTCTTATTTTTTCAACATATTTTTTAGAGTTTTATTTTTGTAATTTTTTAAACACTCAAATAGAGAACTAACACATTTTTTTTATGAAAAGAGATATTCAAAATACTTTCACCTCCAAAGTAATTGTACTTTGATGATATTTAGAATTTTTGTAAAAGAGATATGAGAAGTAATTTACCTCTATTAAAAAGAGTGAGAGTAAAAAGGTCGAGAGTAAAAAAAGTTATATTAATAATCTAACTTTGGTGAGCGAAAAACACACGAGGTAATAATCAAGAGTTATTAAAAAGAAAAGAACAAAGTTAAAGAAAAAGAAATTGAGATTGTTTGACTAATTATAACCAATATTTACTAGTGGTGTTGTTTTCTTTTACAATAATTTGTCGATCCGTAACGAAGGACTCAACAATATCACTCCACCTATGATATTGATTATTTTTATTGATATTAAGGATCATTCTCGTTTTCACATTTTAAATTTGATAACGAATCTTTTTCATGAGAGCTAAGATTGATTCTTTTTATATATAAAAATAAACTACTATGATATTCGAACTTATTTTTCTTGGGAGCTAAGATTGTTCATACATATTATTTGAAAAATAACTATAAAAAATATGGAATAATATTAATATTATCTAAGGTTGTTCATATATATCAATTGGAAAATAACTACGGAGGGAGTATTATTTTGTTGGATAAAAGGAAGAAAGAACGGATCTTATGTGGGGAGTGCGATAGAAATTCAGGCAGGGAAGCTCGTCAAAATCGGATGTTTTAGAAAACGTGTCTAGATTCTCTAGAAGTTTCTAATGAAAACTTCCACGACTTTCCAGATTTTTCGCTTAGCTCAACAAAACCCCAATCTCCTCCTTCCTCAATTGCAATTACAAGATCGAAATCATCAATCACATTTATAGGCGAGGATTCTCAGATACCAAACAAAGGTTTCTTTCCAGAAAGAGAAGGAACAACAACGAGAAGCAGAGCAAAGCAAAGAAAGGAACTCCCTGTTCTCACCATTCTCTCAGAGTCGGAAGCAATTTTCATTTTGTTGATTTTGAGCACTAGGTAAGAAACAAAACTTTTCTTTGTCATTGTATATCCGTGTGTTAAATGGTTTTGAGTTGTATGGGATCAATTCTATTTCCTGTTCTTGAATAAGTCGTATTAGTTCAATGATGTTTGTTTCGAATTTCATTTTCAAAGCATTTACTCAGATTTCGAATATGCAAATCCCATGTTTTCTCTTACTTTTTTTTATCAACTGTTTCATTGCTGCGTTCTGCTATTTGCTTTATATCGACAAGTTTTTGGCTTTGTATTGAATAGGGTTGGGAAATTTATTTTTTTTTTTTGCAGGTTTTATAACAACAAATAAAGATAATGAATCCTGATAAATTCACGCACAAGACAAATGAAGCTCTTGCTGGGGCTCATGAGCTAGCTATGAGCAATAACCATGCCCAATTCACTCCCCTCCACCTTGCAGTTGCTTTAGTATCAGATCCCAATGGCGTCTTCTATCAAGCAATCTCCAATTCCGGAGGTATGAATGCCGCTCAATCTGTAGATAGGGTATTCAATCAGGCCTTGAAAAAGCTTCCATCACAGTCACCTCCACCCGATGAAGTCCCTGCTAGTTCTTCTCTTATCAAGGCGATTCGCCGAGCCCAAGCGGCCCAGAAGTCACGCGGTGATACCCATTTGGCCGTTGATCAGTTGATTCTAGGCCTCCTTGAGGATTCCCAGATTGCTGATTTGTTGAAAGAAGCAGGGGTTCCACCAGCAAAAGTGAAATCCGAGGTTGAAAGGCTTCGAGGAAAGGAAGGGAAAAAGGTGGAGAGTGCATCAGGGGACACTACATTTCAGGCATTGAAATCGTATGGAACTGATCTTGTTGAACAGGCAGGGAAGCTTGATCCAGTAATAGGCCGAGATGATGAAATTAGAAGGGTCGTTAGGATCCTCTCGAGAAGAACAAAAAACAACCCAGTTCTTATCGGAGAGCCTGGTGTTGGTAAAACTGCTGTGGTAGAGGGATTGGCTCAAAGAATTGTGAGTGGAGATGTTCCCAGTAATCTTGCTGATGTTCGTCTCATTGCTTTGGACATGGGTGCGTTGGTTGCAGGAGCGAAATATAGAGGAGAGTTTGAGGAAAGATTGAAGGCAGTTTTGAAAGAAGTTGAGGAATCTGAAGGCAAAGTGATTCTATTCATTGATGAAATCCACTTGGTACTTGGTGCTGGTCGAACCGAGGGTTCCATGGATGCAGCGAATCTGTTTAAGCCTATGCTTGCTAGAGGTCAACTTAGATGCATTGGCGCTACTACTTTGGAGGAATATAGGAAGTATGTGGAAAAAGATGCTGCATTTGAGAGAAGATTTCAGCAGGTTTATGTTGCCGAGCCTAGTGTTCTGGACACTATTAGCATCCTTCGAGGCTTGAAAGAAAAATATGAGGGTCACCATGGTGTTCGGATTCAAGACCGTGCCTTGGTGGTTGCAGCTCAGTTATCAAGTCGATACATTACTGGTATGTTGTATTTTTTTACAGATGTTTGATCAAGTGACAAGATATCTGTTTAAAGCATATATTTGATTTTCTTTACTGAGTTCTACATGATACTCATTTGTATTTGTCTCAGGACGTCATCTTCCCGACAAGGCAATTGACTTGGTTGATGAGGCTTGTGCAAATGTGAGAGTTCAGCTTGATAGTCAGCCTGAAGAAATTGATAATCTTGAACGAAAAAGGATGCAATTAGAAGTTGAGCTTCATGCATTAGAGAAAGAGAAGGATAAAGCTAGCAAAGCTAGACTGGTTGAAGTAAGTATTGGCTCTCAAAAACTGATTGATTAAGCTTATCTTCGTACCTGCATTGGATCTGTAACTTTTTTCCTCTTTGTTTAGGTCCGGAAAGAGCTTGATGACTTGAGGGACAAGCTTCAGCCACTAATGATGAAATACAGAAAGGAGAAAGAAAGGGTGGATGAGATTCGACGACTGAAGCAGAAGAGAGAAGAGCTCAATATTGCTTTACAGGAGGCTGAACGGAGATATGATTTGGCAAGAGTTGCGGATTTGAAATATGGGGCGATACAGGAAGTCGAATCTGCAATAGCCCAGATTGAAGGAACAGCAGATGAAAACATAATGTTAACAGAAACGGTTGGGCCAGAACATATTGCTGAGGTTGTAAGTCGTTGGACTGGCATTCCGGTCACGAGGCTAGGACAGAATGAGAAAGAGAGGCTAATTGGGCTCGGGGAGAGGTTGCATCAGAGAGTGGTGGGACAAAACCAGGCAGTTGATGCTGTTGCAGAGGCTGTTTTGAGGTCGAGAGCTGGATTAGGAAGGCCGCAACAACCAACTGGCTCATTCCTTTTCTTGGGTCCAACTGGTGTTGGCAAAACGGAACTTGCTAAGTCATTAGCAGAACAACTCTTTGATGATGACAATCTTCTGATCAGGATCGACATGTCTGAGTACATGGAGCAGCACTCGGTTGCTCGACTCATTGGGGCACCACCTGGGTATGTTGGCCACGAGGAAGGCGGACAGCTTACGGAAGCTGTGAGGAGGAGGCCTTACAGTGTTGTACTGTTTGATGAAGTTGAGAAAGCACATACCTCTGTTTTCAATACTCTACTTCAAGTCTTGGATGATGGTAGGTTAACTGATGGGCAGGGCCGCACTGTTGACTTCAGAAATACGGTGATTATCATGACATCAAACCTTGGAGCCGAACATCTTTTATCAGGACTTAGTGGGAATTGTACAATGCAAGTTGCTCGTGATCGAGTAATGCAAGAGGTAGTTAAATAACCTATTTCCTACACTAAATACCCTTATCGTGTGATGTTTTATAGTCGTAGAATTAACATATGATTTGGTTTCTGACAGGTAAGGCGACACTTTAGGCCAGAGTTGCTCAACAGGCTTGACGAGATTGTCATATTTGATCCTCTCTCACATGACCAGTTGAGGAAAGTTGGTAGATTGCAAATGAAGGATGTTGCAAGCCGACTGGCTGAGAGGGGCATTGCAATGGCTGTAGCAGATTCGGCATTGGACTATGTTCTTGCTGAGAGTTATGATCCAGTAAGTATCGATATCATCATTGGATATCCATGTGTTACACTACAAATATTCCATGGCGGAAAAGTGTGTGTCAATTTTATTTGTACTTTTGTTATAGGTTTATGGTGCAAGACCTATTAGGAGATGGCTAGAGAGGAAGGTTGTGACTGAGCTATCAAAGATGCTTGTGAAGGAAGAAATCGATGAGAACTCCACGGTTTACATCGATGCAGCTCCAAACGGAAGCGAGTTAGTATATCGGATTGAGAAGAATGGAGGGTTAGTGAATGCAGCAACGGGACAGAAATCAGAGGTATTGATCCCAATTCCAAATGGAATAAGAAGCGATGCTGCACAAGCAGTGAAGAAGATGAAGGTTGCCGATGACGAAGATGATGAAATGGACCTATAAACCAATTTGATTGAATGTTAAAGTAGTTGAGGGTTCCGAATGTACCCTCATTTCATTAAATTTCTTTCTAAATACAAATAAAATGGGTTATATCAATTCTTATAGGATAATGGCACTAATGTCACCTCTGGTATTTCTACTTTGTAAATTGAATGTAAATGTGGTATTTCTACTTTGTAAATGTTCAATTCAATGTATCATTGTACTTTACTTTCGATTTCCATTCTTCGTTTGCAACAACAGCCTTGAAATTCCTTAAGATCATTCAATAACTAATCAAAGTTAGTTGAGGTGCATTACAGAGTAATGAAAACTGAAAATATCAACTATATTTTTTGGATCCTCCAATCCACACTTCAATTGTTCTTCATAAACTCCCTTCAATTGAGGCAAAATAAAACAACAAATTCTTCATGTCTTCATTTTTATAAGGCTTACATATCATATTAGTACATAAAGTATACAGACTTTTTCATTTTGGTACCTAAAGTATTTTTTAGTCAAAATAAGTACTTAAAGTATACTTTTTGGTTAAATTAGGTACCTAAATTATTTTTTCGTCAGAGTAAGTACCTAAAGTATTTTTTTTGTCAAAATAAGTACATAAAGTATATTTTTTGTTAAAATAGGCACATAATGTATTTTTTAATTAGGGTAATTATTCTATACACAAGAGCTTATGGAAACTTTTTTTTACAAAAGTGCCTTAGTTCTAGGGGTTAGGGATTTTGTTTAGGTTTTAAAATTTAGGGGTTTAAGTATAGTAGTTTTGAATTTAGGGGTTGTTGATAGAATGTGGGGTTTAGGGTAAAAATTTAGGGTTTATAGGTTAAAACCTAAATCTCTACCTATATTACTCTAAACCCTAACCTCAAACCCTAAATTCTAACCATGAACCCTAAATTTTAAACCCCATAAACTCTAAACCATAACCCCTATAATTGAGGCGCTTGTGAAAACAAAAAGTTTTCACCGTTAGTGTATAAGATAATAATCCTTTTAATTAATGTCACATGACAATTTTTAGGATCTTATATAAAAAATATGTATACTTTAAGTACCTATTTTGACCTAAAAAATACTTTAGATACCTATTTTGACCAAAAAATATATTGTATATACTTACTTTGACGAAAAAATACTTTAAGTATTTATTTTGACCAAAAATTATACTTTACTTAGTTTAACTAAAAAGTACACTTTAAGTATTTATTTTGAACAAAAATATTTTAAATATCAAAATTAAAAAGTTAGTATACTTTAGATACTAATATAATATATAAGCGTAATTTTATGGTTTACAAAATATACTTCACGAGTCACGAAATTAAAGCACTTGCATGTGTACATTCACCGCAATAACTTTTTTTTTGATAAATGTACATTCACGGAAATATTATTTAGAAAAGAAAAAAACATTTTTTTTAGCACCCTTTACTTTTTTTTCTTGGCAATTTTTTTACCAAACATTTTTCTTGGAAATTAATTTACAATAAACTTTTCGAGTCACGACACTAGCACATGCATTTGTGCTATAATTCAAATATCACTCAATTTTTGTACTTTCTAGGCCTTATTTTATTTCTTTTAGTTTTCTTATTAAAATATTAAAAAACGATTTCACCCGCAAAGTTTGTCAAAATTTCACATTAACGAACACATGGATGTTGACGTGGCGTAATAGATGTCTAATAAACTGACACGTGTCGGTAAAGTTAGAGGAAACATGGCACGCATTATCAGGTGTAGTATCCGTCCATTTATTTTGTTGGATCCATCTCTATTAAAAGCGACGTGGATTCTCTTGTCAACCTCCGACAATCGTAGCCGTTGATTATAGATTTTAAGGGAGCGATTTTTTTACAATATTGGAAGGAGTACAGACTAGGATGTTGACTACAATTAACCGTACCGAAACGACATTTTTTATACAATTTTTGAAAGATTCGGTTTGACTTTTTATGGACGTTATCTTTTTATTTAAATCGGTTATCGTTTGATAGTTAATCAATTTATTTAGTACGATTATTCGATTAATCATAAATTATTTTACAGCTAATTTATAAATGATATATCTATTTATTATTACTAATTTTAATAATTTAAAAAATATCAACCAAAGAAATTTAAATAGTGTTCAATATTTAACAATAAAAAAAAATCATCAAAGTTTAAAGTAATTAAAAGTTGAAAATTAAAATACAGTACAAGTAAAAACACAGATTAATTAAATCTTTAAAGTGTATGCAATTTCATTAAACTAATTAAAATACATTACAACTCCATTAATAATCATTATATAAGTCAAATGCAAGGAACATGACAAAATTAATTTTGTGCAATTAATATTTGTCATATTTGATAATGTCGTATATACTTCATTTCATGTGTCATATTAGTATTAATCAGTAATTCAATATCATTATAAAATTAATTTTTAATTTTTTATCAAATTTTTTCAGTAAATTGTTTAACCAAAAATCGTAATCGTCTCGTTTAACCGTTAATTTTACCTATACAATTATCATACATTTTTGGTAAATTTTATCAATAGGGTTACCTATCATTTAGCCCGATATTCACATTTTTCAATACATCATATTGGTTAGGATTTTTATGAACACCCATAGTACATACCACTCTTAGAAAAAGAAAATTATAATTTTATACTTATTAATAATTGTACAAGGATTCTCTTGTGGATTCTCGGTGAACGATAGTCGTTGATGGTCGAAGGGTGATCATAACCATTGGTTTTAAAAATATTGGTAAGAATATTTTTTATGTTCGTTTGATAAATGAACGAGCACAAATAAAAATATGTTCGGTTTATTTATGTTCTTGAACAAACACATTTATTTATTTATTAATAATATTTGTATAAAAAAATATTAAAACAATATCCAGCTCTATTTTTATATTTGAATTTTAACTCATTAATCTAATAAATATATATTATATTTGAACCCAACATGTGGTCTCAGTGGAAAGAGCAATCACTATTGATCATTTGACAAAATAAGTTATAAGCAGTGTTCTCCAAAGCCTCGTTTGATACAATAGATGTGAAAAAAAGAATATTGCGTTATAAAAAATGATGAAAGATTTGTTATTAAATCAAAATGTTTAACTTGTTGAAAATAGTGATATATATTATTCTTATTACTTTTGTATTTGGTAAATGTTAAAAGATAAGTGTTATATTCATCTTTAGGGGTGTTTAAAATTATCAGACATGTGATACCCGACCCGTTGACCTGGTGAAAAATTAAACATATATTTTTCTTTTAAAAAAGTGATGGGTCATGTACTCGACCCATTAAATTTCTCCCAGTCACAGATATGGTCCGAGGCAAAATTTTTTAATTATATGGGTATCCAACCTGATTATCAATCTTTATTTTTATTTGGGTAAACTACATCAGGTACTAGTAGCACCAAACTATAGTTTTAAATTATGCTTTAGAAATGATGTTTTTTCCCTTACTATTTAGCCTATACATAGTGGGAAAATATCCCTAAGCAAATATGATTTTTGCTTTAAAACGCTCTCTTTGATTTTCATAAACCTTTTTTTAGTGTTGTTTTGAGTTTTTAGAGAAGAGTAGTACTACCAAAGTCCATTCCACCTTTCTAGTGTACGAAATTTAGAGAGCCGTGCTAACCTTAGGGGGGTCGTTTGTCCATTGTAGCAATTACACACATCAAGGTGAATTCACTTCTAAGGTAGTGGATTATCATGACATGGTTATCGTTCTGTTTGGTTATTTTATTTAATATTGTCTAGTCAGTGCTAATGCCCCATTTTGCAGCAGTATATTTTCCAGCAATCTATTATTTTGTTGTGTTTCTACTTGTTTTGTTTGTGTTGGATGTATGTTTTGTTTTCTGTTTTCTTATGTCTATGTTGTGTTCCATGTTCATATGCTGCATGTATCAAGGATAAAGACATGATGAGATAACTCTTAGTCAAATCTCATTCAAATCCTATCTATCATATCTCTATCAAAATCTTATCTTGTATTTAATATTTAATTTGTATTTAATATTTGATTTCCCTTATCCTTGTATATTCATTTGTAAACCTATATATACCACAATTGTAAACATTATGATTTATCAAATATACAAATCTTTTACATGGTAATCAGAGTCAAGTATAGTTTCTCTACTCATTTTCCCCCTCTCATTTCTGCTCTTCTTTAAACTGGATCTCCTTTCGTGGCTCCGTCTTCTACTTCCAACGTTCTTGTGCATCTTAGTGCACCGACCAACTTCCCAATCAAACTTACGTCTACCAACTTTTTTGTTTGGCATCACTAAGTGGAGGCTACTCTCATTGGTTTTGGGCTACTCGATTATATTGAGGGTTCGCAGCCTTCCTCATCTCAGTTTACCGATGTCGCGGCAACAATTGCTAATCCTGAATATCTACGATGGTATCGTCAGGATCAAATTCTTATCAGTGCTCTTCTTGGAAGTTGTGATGATCAAGTTCAGCCACTTATTTTATTCGCTGTCACCGCCAAAATTGCATGGGATACTCTAGTTGCAAGTTATGTCCGAACATCTCCTTGCCGCAGCCTTGCTCTCAAGTCCGAATTGGCTCACAATCCACGTGGTTTCAGGTCTATCTCTGACTACATGAAAGTCATGTAGGATATTGCCTCTGATCTTGCCTTGGCAAACTATCTTGTCTCCGATGCAGATCTCTTGATTTCTATTATCAATTAATTGGGTGATGATTATCGTCCAATAGTTGATGCCCTTCGTGTACGTAACACATCGACAACCATTCTTGAGTTTTTTGAAATCTTAACTGTTCATGAGAGACTCCTTCAAGAATTTGAACAAACTACACCTTTTGCCACAACATATTCTAGACGTTCTCGAGAAAAGGGTGGTCCACCAACCGTTCTCGAGAAAAGGGTGGTCGCTCTGGTCATTAATTTTGTGGTGGTGTTCATAGTCTTGTTCCTCAATCTAGTCATTCTAGACGACAAGATGTGTGCAAGTTCTGTAGTTTGCCATGGCATATTGTTCAAGATTTTCGTAAACTTGTTCGTTTTTTTCACAACAATAACTTTTATCAGCAGCCACCTGATTCACTGGTTGTCAACACTGCTACCGATCTTTCATTATCCAACCTTGCTCTTTGGATGTTTGATAGTGGTGCCTCGCATCACACCACAATGACCACTGCGTCTCTTCATGATATCTCCTCCTATGATAGTCCTGATACAATTCATCTAGGTAATGGTAACTCTCTACCTATATCTCATACTGGGTGATGTACTGTTCTTACAACTACAAAGCCTCTTTCTCTCACAAATGTCTTATGTGTTCCTTAGTTAAATACAAATTTAGTGTCAGTTTCTAAGTCATGTCAGACTAATCACGTGTATGTTGAATTCTTTGACTCTTATTTTATTGTTAAGGATCGACCCACGGGAATCCCTCTTCTTCGAGGCAATAAAATTGGTGGTGTATACTATGCTCCACGATCCTTTTATCCCTAAGTCAACTCGGTCAATTGCTTGTCCGTGCATCAGCTGCATCATAAGTTTGGTCATCCATCCGATAAAGTCTCAGCCTCTATATTATGCACTTGTAATATATCTTATGACCCAACTAGTTTTACAAACTATCATTGTACTTCATGTCTTATTAATAAGAGTCATAAATTGCCATTCGGTCAAAATACTAAGTCAAGCTCTCATCCTCTTGAATTTCTTTACTCTGATGTTTGGAGCACTAAACATATGTCTTATGATAGATATTCATACTATGTGGTGTTTGTTGATCATTTCACCAAGTATATCTGGCTATATCCGATAAAGAAGAAATCTGATGTTGTGGCAATATTTCCTCAGTTTAAAAGGCTTGTTGAATGCTTTTTTCATCAGACTATTGTGTCTCTATTCTCTAATAACAAAGGTGAGTTTGTTAAGCTCTTACCCATTTTGAATTTGGACGGTATTTCCCTTTTTACTTCACCGCCTCATACTTCAGAACACAACAGGACTGTTGAACGGAGATATCGTCACATAGTGGAGACTGGACTCTCTCTACTTCACTTTGCATCCCTACCAATAGAGTTTTGGCCTCATGTTTTTAGGTAGCTACTTATCTTATTAATCAAATGCCAAAACCGATACTAGATAATGTGTCGTCTTACCTTCTACTTCATCAACAAGCACCGAAATATGATAAGCTTCAACCATTCAGATGCTTGTGCTTTCCTTGGCTGCGACCATACACGAAGCATAAACTTGAACCATGGTCCGCTGAATGTGTTTTGCTTGGATACTCTGTGACACAGTCTGCTTATAAATGCCTGGAGCTGAACACTAGCAGATCTATGTCTCTCGCCATGTTCGGTTTGTTCCTCACATTTTCCCTGTTCCTAAACGACGTGTCCTTCATGTGCCACGACATCCTTTTCCAGTATTGTCACATGTTGCCTCGTCATCATTTTCCACACCATTTTTGCCTACTATGCCACAGCAACCTGATGCCTCATTGCCTATTATGCCACGACAACCTGATGCTACATTGCCTACTATGCCACGACAACCTGATGCTTCATTGTCTAATATGTCACGACAACCTGATGCTTCATTGTCTAATATGCCACGGCAACTTGATGATCTCATTGCCACACTAGTTCCTTGGCCTGATCTGCCACAACACAATGTCTCCCCTGACTTGCCACATCAAGTTGTCTCCCCTAACTTGCCACAACATATTCCTCCGCAACAATGGATTCGTCAGCCAAATTTAAGGTACTTTGGTCCTTCATTTTTTAATGCTACTACTTGTCATCCTTTACCTCCCACATTGGAGCCGAAGACTGTTACTCAAGCTCTCAAAGACCCATTATGTTGACAAGCCATGGATGATGAGTTTAATGCCTTGCTACACAACCATACATAGGATCTTGTTCCACGGTCTACACAGTCTATCGTAAGGTGCAAATGGGTATTCTGTGTGAAACGACGTGCTGATGGCTCTATTGATCGATACAAAGCTCGACTGGTAGCAAAAGGGTATTCTCAAAAAGTTGGTCGTGACTATTTTGAGACTTTTAGTCCTGTGATGAAACCTGTTACGATGCGTATTATTTTCACTATTGCGCTACACCATGCATGGCCCATCAAGCAACTTGACATTAATAATGCCTTCTTAAATGGCACCTTACATGAGGAAGTCTATCTAGAACAACCTTCGGGTTATGTTGACTTTACTCAACTATCTCATATTTTTCGGTTGCGTAAAGCCTTGTATGGACTCAAGCAGGCCTAGAGGGTATGGTATATTGAACTCTCTCAATTTCTCATTCACTTTGGTTTTACGAAATCGAAAGTTAATGCCTCCCTCTTTATCTATATTACAAAAGAAGTTATTTTATACTTTCTAGTCTACGTGGATGATATTGTGCTTACTGGTAATAACACTGATTTCATTGCTCATTTCACCAACATATTATATACGAAGTTTGCTATGAAGGATATGGGCTTGCTCAGCCATTTTCTTGGCATTGAGGCTATTTCTACTCCAACTGGGTTGTTTCTATCTCAGGCGTAATATATCTCTAACATCTTGACTCAGTTTCAGATGGAAAATGCCAAGGCAATTTCCACACCTATGTCCTCTTTCGACAAACTACCTCCGTCGGAGCCATCCACGACACTTGATATTTTTGGGTATCGCCGATTACTTGGTCTCCTTCAGTATCTCACACTTACTTATCAGGATATTTCTTTTGATGTGAATCGTCTGTCACAATACATGCATGGTCCTTCCCTTGCACATTGGACAACAGCTAAGCCCATCCCCTGTTATCTAAAAGGAAGATTATGCCATGGCATTCTTTTTCGTTCGACGTCTTCACTTCATCTCACTACCTTTGCCGATGCAGACTGGGGTGGTTTCGCTACGGACGGCAGATCCACTATTGGATATGCTATTTATCTTAGATCTAATCTTATTTCTTGGAAGTCAGCTCATCAGAAAACCGTTTCTCGTTCCTCCACAAAAGCTGAATATCGTGTTGTGGAAAATACAACTACTGAAGTGCTTTGGATCCAACATCTACTTCAAGAAATTGTCGTGGCATTACAAAAACCATCATCTCTCTTCTGCGACAATCTCAGTGTCACATATGTTTGCAAATATCCAGTTTTTCATTCTCGTATGAAGCATCTTGCACTTGATTACTTCTTTGTTCGTGATTTAGTTGCTGCAGGTTCACAACTTGTTCAACATATTTGATAGGTACCATGTAATGTGACCCGAGTCATATAGATGTGCCCGATCGTCATTCTAGTAAGAAATATTCTTTGCTGCACTTTTAACTTTGAGATATCATAAAACATACAGGTGAGATGAATAACAATATAATAAAAATTAATGAAGAAAGGGATTAGATAGGTAATTTGGATAGTATGGTGGCTAAGGATAAAAGATGATAATCGTGGAAAGGTGTAAATGAAAGAAGGAGTGATGGGAGATGCTAAAGGCGGCGTGGATTTGTATGGTTGCAAGGATAGCGAATTGTGACCCGCTAGCTATAACAAGCTAGGAACCAGCAATATACTTTGATGGAGTCGAGGTGGAGGAGTGTGGAACGTGACCCACAAGCTATAAGAGAGCTTGGAACCAACGCTATAGTAAAATGAAATGGATAGAAGACTACAACAAAACTTGAAGCCGATAGAGTTCTCGTAAGAACAAGATGAAAGAAATCTTTCAAAGGTTTATATTCTCCAAAGAAAAATCAAAGTCCTTACAAATGAACCTAAGGTGCCTATTTATAGTGTGTCTAGGCACCATATGAAAAGTCACACAAAAGATAGATGAATGCTCATCTAAATGCTATTGAATACAAATAAATGAAATGTTTCTTTCTTATCCTTTTGATGGATGAATCTTGCTTTAAATTGAGATGAATTTAGCCTTACATTCGTCCAAAAGGAGTGGTGACTCTTGGGCTGCTTCATTTTGCTTGCAAATGGATAAAAGGGAATGAATATGGACATAGGATGAATGTAGACATCCCACGCGTCCAAATCAGCTTGTCTCTTTGAATTCCTTGCTGATTTTATCACTTAATTTGATGATTAAATGACATTAAACCAGCCTTCATTGCTTGCTCATTTGTGGAATATGATCAGCCTTCAAAAGATGATAAATAAAGGCCTTGAATGCATAATTTGAATGTTGATTATTGCGTGTCCCTTCTCTTGAACGTGAATGGCCTTCATTGGTTCATAATTTCAACCTTGAATAGGTGAATTATGAAGCTTAAATGTTTTGTTACTCTAAGAAGATGAACATCCTTGAAAAGATGAAAAGAATAGAGTCTTGAATTGCCTTGAATTGCCTTCAATTGCCTTGTTTGCATGAGTAAAGATGGTCATCAATGACTTGTTTCCAAGCTGAATTTGAAAAGTCTCTTCTTTAATCTACACGTCATATGAACCTAGACACACACAAAGGATTTATTCAAACTTAAAATAATAGATGCATAAAACAATTAAAGTGTTAGTTAATTGAGTGAACTAGTTAAATGAATGAACTGGTTGAATTAAAGAACTAACTTTATTGAATTTAACTAAATGCATGAATGAAGTAGTTTAACGAATGATTTAAGATACATAATTAAACTACTTCCCTAAATGAACTAAAACTATAAATGAAGTGCATACTTTAATGACCAGCACACTTTATCAATGCAATGGAAGTTATGAAATACTTCAATTCTCATGCAAATGCATGCATGAGCAAGGTAAGGCATTCCTCCCTTATTATTTCTTCTTTCCCACGTTCATGGCTTGTTGTAAACAAGCTTTCCATGGCTGATTGAAACTCCTTGGCCTGTGCACGTGTAATGGGGCCACTTGGGTACTTCTCCGGGTCCTTGTTCTTGATGGTCATATTAGTTCCTTTCTCTTTAAAGCGATTTATCCCCAAATCGTCACCTACATTGAAAGGAGATAAATCAGCAACATTAAAGGTTGCACTAAAATTAAACTCACCTGGGAGGTTTAGTTGATAAGCATTATCATTGATCCTCTTAACTACGTGAAATGGCCTATCTCCTCGAGGCATCAATTTAGATTTCCGTTGGGCTTGAAACCTTTCTTTTCTCATGTGCAACCACACCCAATCTCCTGGCTCAAAGACAACTCTCCTTCGTACCCTTGTTTGATTGCTCCTCATATTGCTTGGTTTTCTTTTCAATATTATCCTGCACTTGTTGATGAAGTTTCTTAACAAATTCAGCTTTGTTAAGTCCATCTTTTTTCACAATTTGATCAGCGGGTAATGGCAATAAGTCCATCGGAGTTAATGGATTGAACCCATACACAACTTCAAAAGAAGTGTATCCCGAGGTGGTATGGACTAATCGGTTATATGCGAACTCCACATGTGGTAAGCACTCTTCCCATGTCTTTAGATTCTTCTTAATAATGCTCCTAAGTAACGTGGAGAGTACTCGATTCACCACTTCGGTTTGGCCATCCGTTTCAGGGTGACAAGTGGTGGAAAATAGTAGCTTAGTTCCAATCTTACTCCATAGGGCTCTCCAGAAGTGGCTTAAGAACTTCACGTCTCGATCGGAAACGATAGTTCTTGGAACACCATGTAATCTCAAGACTTCCCTGAAAAACAAGTTAGCAATATGTAAGGCATCATTAGTCTCGTTGCAAGGAATAAAATGAGCCATTTTGGAAAATCTATCCACTACTACAAAGATGGAGTCTTTATTATTTTTTGTGCGTGGAAGCCCTAGCACAAAATCCATTGAAATGTCCATCCATGGTGCTTCAGAAATAGGTAGTGGCGTGTAGAGTCCATGTGGAATGGCTTTAGACTTAGCCTTCTTGCAAGTGATGCAACGTTCACATAACCTCTCTACATCTCGTCTCATCTTTGGCCAATATAAATGCTCTTGAAGTATGGCCAAAGTCTTTGCTATTCCAAAATGTCCCATTAAGCCTCCTCCATGGGCTTATTTGATAAGTAATTCATGTGTGGAACCTTGTGGAATACAAAGTCTTCCTTCCTTGAATAGGAACCCATTGTCCCTATAATAGTTTTCAAACGTTCCTTTCTCACAAGCTTTGTAAATTTTTCCAAAATCAGAATCAGATTCGTATAAATCCTTAATAAAAACAAAACCCAGCAACTTAGATTCTAAGGTGTTTAGAAGAGCGTACCTCCGAGACAATGTATCAGCAACTATATTCTCCTTACCTTTCTTATATTTGATCACATAGGGAAAAGTTTCAAGAAACTCCACCCATTTGGCATGTCATTTGTTGAGTTTATGTTGCCCCCGAATGTGCTTCAATGCCTCATGATCGGTGTGAATAATGAACTCCTTAGGCCACAGATAGTGTTGCCATGTTTCCATTGCGCGAACAAGGGCATACATCTCCTTATCATACGTTGGATAATTCAACGTAGCTCCATTTAATTTCTCACTGAAATATGTTATAGGACGTCCACCTTGAGATAATACCGCTCCAATTACCACACATGATGCATCACATTCAATTTCAAACGTTTTGTTAAAATCAGGTAAGGTAAGCAAAGGGGCATGAATTAAACATTCTTTAATGTCATTAAAAGATTTCTCTTGGTCCCCCCCCCCCAGAAAAATTTAGCATTCTTCTTAATGACACTAGTTAAAGAGGCGACAATGGTGCTGAAGTTTGGCACAAATCTCCGATAAAAGCTTGCAAGTCCATGGAAACTCCTAACTTGGGAAATGCTTGCTGGTCGTGGCCATTCTTCAATAGCTTTAACCTTCTTTTTGCCAACCTCTAAGCCTTTAGAACTGGCAACAAAACCAAGAAAGACAACTTTGTCAGTACAAAATGTACACTTGTCTAAATTAGCATATAACTTCTCTTTTCTTAAAACCAACAAAACTGACCTCAAGTGTTGAACATGTTCTTCCATTGATTTACTATAGATTAAGATGTCATCAAAATAAACCACACAAAATTTACCCAAAAACGGTCTAAGAACATGGTTCATTAACCTCATGAAAGTACTTGGTGCATTAGTTAAGCCAAAAGGCATAACCAACCATTCATAGAGTTCTTGCTTTGTTTGTTGTTTTCCATTCATCACCTTCCCGCATCTTTATTTGGTGATAACCACTCTTAAGATCAATCTTAGAGAAAAGGTTAGAACCACTAAGCTCATCTAACATATCATCTAAACGGGGAATAGGGTGATGATACTTTACCGTAATTTTGTTTACCGCTCGACAATCTACACACATGCGCCAAGTTCCATCCTTCTTTGGCACAAGTAATACCGGAACGGCACATGGGCTAAGGCTCTCCCTCACGTAGCCTTTGGCCATTAGTTCAGCCACTTGCCTTTGCAACTCCTTGGTTTCCTCGGGATTGCTTTAGTAAGCTGGACGGTTAGGAATGATGGCACCGAGAATGAAATCTATTGATGTTCAATGCCACAGATTGGTGGCAGCCTACTTGGTATCTCCTCTAGAAATAATTCGTCAAATTCCTGCAACAAAGACACAATAGAAGAAGGCAAAGTGTGATCAAGTTGGTTAGTGTTCAATAAACTTTCCTTGTACACAAGTACAAGTAATTCCTTTCCCGACAACAAACACTTTCTCAACTCTCTTTCTTTGGTAAAAACACTCATTTTCGCACCCTCACTTTGCTCACTCTCACTTTCTTTTACCTCCATTTTTGATTCTCTCTCTTTGGCTCTTTCAATACTTTCTCTCAAATGTATTTGGTCTTTGTGAATTTGTTTTGGTGAAAGAGGGGCTAAGGTAATCTTTCTTGCTCCATAGGTGAGTGTATACCGATTGGTATATCCATCATGTATGACTCGTTTATCGAATTTCCATGGCCTCCCAAGTAGTAAATGGCTAGCGTGCATCGGAACAACATCGCAAAGAACTTCATCATTATACTTTCCAATGGAGAAAGCAACAAGAACTTGCTTGGTAACCTTGAGTTTTACCATAAGAGTACTAGCAACATTAGTGCTAGCAACATTAGTGGCAGCGAGTATGAAAGATATTCTCACGTTGCTCATTCCCTTCATTCGCTTGCACACTTAGGCTCCTTTTCACAATAAGGGCCTCTCCTTCTGCTGCATACTCTATATCATCATCTTCATCTTCTTGTATGGCAGCAACTTCATCTTCCTCCTCTTGTTCCGATTCAACCTCTCCATTATCACGAAGAAGCATGGTGTTGCGATTTGGGCATTGGCTTGCAATATGCCCTCTTCCCAAGCACTTGAAGCATTGTATATCTCGGGAATAGTTTGGAACATTCGGAGCCTTACCTTTGCTAGTTTCGGCAATGGCCTTGGCACTCTTTATTGGAACGCTTCGTTCTTTAGGCGTAAAGGATGCCTTCTGTTTGTAGGTACCCTGCCCTCATTTAGGAGAAGAGCCTCCATAGGCACGAGTTGTGCCCTTCCTTTTGAGTTGCCTCTCAACCTTCATGGCCATATGAACCATATCTTCGATCTCCACATAATGTTGCAACTCAACAGTGGCCGCAATATTAGGATCAAGGCCAGATAGAAATCTGGCCATGGTGGCTTCTCGATCCTCATCAATGTTGGCTCGGATCATGGCTATTTCCATCTCTTTAAAGTAATCCTCAACACTACGGTTGCCTTGGGTGAGATTTTGAAGCTTGTTGAACAACTCCCTATGATAGTGAGTTGGAACGAACCTCCTACGCATAACGGCCTTCATCTCATTCTAAGTAGAAATTGGATGTTCACCATTGCGTCTCCTGCTAGATGTCAACTGATCCCACCATATTAGTGCATAATCTATAAATTCAATCGCTGCAAGTTTTACCTTCTTAAGCTCGGAGTAGTTGTGGCACTCAAAGATGTGCTCAACTTTTTTTCCCATACAAGATAAGCTTCAGGATCCGTTCTTCCTTGGAAAGAAGGAATGGTTATTTTGATGTTGCTAAGATTATCATCAACTCTTGGTCGAGCTCTTTGGTACCTAGGTTCTCGACGCCTCAAACTTTGCTTGGAGGCTCGCTCGTCTATGAGTTCTTCGTCCACCTCTCCCTCATACTCTTCCTCGTGATCAGAATTATGCCTTCGTTGAGATCTTTCCTCCAAATGATCTAATCATTCTTGCATCACCCCCAACCTTTGTTGCAACAACATGTCCATCTCTCGGATAACATCTTGAAGATTGGAGTTAGTTGCATCTACGTTAACATTATTACTTCCTCCAACGGAGTTTCTCACGGAATTTTGAGGCATTATTAGTAACAAAAATAAAAATAAAAAAATAAAACCTCACAAACACAAAACCCCACATATTCCACTCCAAGAAAATGCACTCACACTCGTGTTTCACTCGGGATGGCTTTTACCCTTGATGTGCACTCTTGCCTTTTTCCACTATTGCTCTCAATAAAGTCCTTTTAAGAACTTCCTCAAGGCTTGCAAATGGCTTGTAGAATTCGGCTGAAAAAACAAAACTTGGTGAAAAGAATTTGGAAGGTAGGATAAGAAAATGGCAACAACAAAAAAGGTAAATTGTGAGAGTTGGTAAATATGACAAAATAGTAGCAAAAGAAAAATGGTGTAAGATTTTTTTAAAGAAGAATAGAGAATACAATGCCCCCTCTCTCTTTAACTTTCTCTAAAAAAAATTCGATTTTCTTTTTTTTTTCAGAAGAGAGACAACGACTATCTTACTGAATCAACCTCGCTCTAATGCCAATTGATAGGTACCCGGTAATGTGACCCAAGTCATATAGATGTGCTCGATCGTGATTCTAGTAAGAAATATTCTTTGCTACGCTTTTAACTCTGAGATACCATAAAACATATAGGTGAGATGAATGGCAATATAATAAGAAAAATTAATGAAGAAAGGAATTGGATAGGTAATTTGGATAGTATGATGGCTAAGGATGGAGGATGATAATCGTAGAAAGGTGTGAATGAAAGAAGGAGTGATGGGAGATGCTAAAGGCGGCGTGGATTTGTATGGTTGCAAGGATAGCGAATTGTGACCCGCTAGCTATAACGAGCTAGGAACCAGCAATATACTTTGATGGAGTCGAGGTGGAGGAGTGTGGAACGTGACCCACAAGCTATAAGAGAGCTTAGAACCAAGGTTATAGTAAAATGAAATGGATAGAAGACTACAAGCACAACTTGAAGCCGATAAAGTTCTCGCAAGAACAAGATGAAAGTAATCTTTCAAAGGTTTATATTCTCCAAAGAAAAATTAAAGTCCTTACAAATGAACCTAAGGTGCCTATTTATAGTGTGGCTAGGCACCATATGAAAAGTCACACAAAAGATAGATGAATGCTCATCTAAATGCTATTGAATACAAATAAATGAAATGTTTCTTTCTTATCCTTTTGATGGATGAATCTTGCTTTAAATTGAGATGAATTTAGCCTTAAATTTGTCCGAAAGGAGTGGTGACTCTTGGGCTGCTTCATTTTGCTTGCAAATGGATAAAAGGGAATGAACGTAGACATAGGATGAATGTAGACATCACACACGTCCAAATCAGCTTGTCTCTTTGAATTCCTTGCTGATTTTATCACTTAATTTGATGATTAAATGACATTAAACCATCCTTCATTGCTTGCTCATTTGTGGAATATGATCAGCCTTCAAAAGATGATAAATAAAGGCCTTGAATGCATAATTTGAATGTTGATTATTGCATTTCCCTTCTCTTGAATGTGAATGGCCTTCATTGGTTCATAATTTTAACCTTGAATAGGTGAATTATGAAGCTTAAATGTTTTGTTACTCTAAGAAGATGAACAGCCTTGAAAAGATGAAAAGAATTCAGCCTTGAATTGCCTTCAATTGCCTTGTTTGCATGAGTAAAGATGGTCATCAATGACTTGTTTCCAAGCTGAATTTGAAAAGTCTCTTCTTTAATCCACATGTCACTTGAACCTAGACACACACAAAGGATTTATTCAAACTTAAAATAATAGATGCATGAAACAATTAAAGAGTTAGTTAATTGAGTGAACTAGTTAAATGAATGAACTAGTTTAATTAAAGAACTAACTTTATTGAATTTAATTAAATGCATGAATGAAGTAGTTTAACGAATGATTTAAGATACATAATTAAACTACTTCCCTAAATGAACTAAAACTATAAATGAAGTGCATGCTTTAATGACCAGCACACTTTATCAATGCAATGGAAGATTGAAACTCCTTGGCCCGTGCACGTGTAATGGGGCCACTTGGGTACTTCTTCGGGTCCTTGTTCTTGATGGTCATATCAATATTCCCTCCAAAGCTCAGATTGCGGACACTCCCACCAAACCGCTTGGTCGGAAACTTTTCATCCATTTTTGGTCCAAGATTGGTGTCTCCGATGGATCTTCTATCTTGCAGGGGCGTATCAAAGATAAAGATAAGATGAGATAACTCTTAGTCAAATTTCATTCAAATCCTATATTTATCAAAATCTCATCTTTATCTAAATATTATCTTGTATTTAATATTTAATTTATATTTAATATTTAATTTCCCTTATCTTTGTATATTCATTTGTAAGTATATATATACCCCAATTATAAATATCATGATTTATCAAATATACAAATCCTTTGAATGAATGGTCGACTTTGATAAATAAAAAAAGCATATGTTTGATGCATTAATTGGACTTTAATTTTCCAAACAATATGGAGAACGGTCACCCCTTTATGGGAAAGCGTGTCTAATTTGCAGGTGAGTTTCATTTCTAATATTTTCAATCAAAAAAATTATGATGTATTTGAATCTAATAAATGGTTCCGGTGAAAAAGATGATGATGTTCATCTTAGTAGACTCAGGTTAAGCACATGTACAAGATATGTGTGTGCCTTGTTAAACTGTTAAGAAAAAATATGATCAGATGCTACACGTCACACTAATATATTAAAAAAAACAACTATGACGTATACTTAAGAAATATTGTTTTAGTTCTGTTGATATAAATTTGATCTCATATAATCCCCCTCTTTCTCATATTAAAATAGTAATAATAATTGAATGAGATGAGCCTATAATACACCATTAATTTTTTTAATGACTTTAAATAAATATTAAAATTCTCAGTAACTCTTCTTACTATTTTTAGTTTAATACAGGGTATGGATAGTTGGGATATAATACACCATTCTCACATACTAGGCTATGGATAGTGGATCAATCCCAATTCCCAAAGCAGGTATTACAAGGGATAGTCTTAAAATCATGCTCCTCCAACTTATTACCCATCGCATTATCAACATAACTACACACCCCCAGGCCCCAATGCTTACCCAAACCACTACGATCCTTGTACAATAAATGGCCAGCCACTGCCCATTTGCAATAATACAACTCCCTCGGCCCAAATTGGAGGAGCAGCTCCGGCACTTGGGTTTGGTGTAGTAAAAAAGATTTATCTTTGGATAACACAAAAAATTACAGATAAGCATTATGCAGTAAAGAAGACCAAACTGGGAATTACTATTTACTACAACAAATGAGCATGAATATCTGTCTGTAAACAACATCATTCTAACAGTAACCATCATATACCGCAAGTAACACAGCATGCTGGCTGCTGGCTGTGACATGAGCTTGTATAAAAGAAATACAACCAACTTTATACAATGGCTATAGCTGGGACTGGGATCATAAGAATCTTTCATCAGATGATACCATTACAATAAGACAACATCAGAAGGAATCCAAACATCCCACACCTTATCCTATCCCTCTGATACGCCATTGGATGACTGCTAAGAACACATAGGCACTCGAATGTTGACATCACACTCGAGATGGTTCCCTCTCAAGAGGCTGCACCACTGGGAATAGCTTCGGTTGTAGACGACCCAATCGATGCTAGAAGCCAACCTTTCTTCTGGGCATACTCCATATACAGACTGAATTTCTCCTTGGCATTTGGAAAGTCAAGAGCTAGGTCGTCGAGTCCATCTTTGACCCTGCTGAAGCCTTTGCTCATTTGGTTGATAGTGATTAGACCTTCATTGAAACACACCTGCAGCAGGTCCAGCATCCTATCATTTTTCTTCTCCATGGCCATCACCAGTGCTTTCTTCACCACCTCATGGTTAAAGAATGGCATTCCAAGGTCACGGATACAATGACAGGCTTCAGCCACAACTCCCCCACTTTCGTACTCCTCCAGGAGCTTCATTATCTTGTCCTTCGCATCCTCTACAGCCCAGCCAGTTCCACCTCCCCAGCATCTAAGGAGCCTCTCGCCAGCATGGCGTGCAGTTATAAGAGATCGAACCATCCTGACAGTCTCACTTCCGCTGCAGTTCGGAGGCAGCTTGCTGGTTATCTCTTCAAGATTAAATGGAACCAACACATCATCAATGACAGCCCTAGCTAAGAAAAGAGCAAGCTCATTCGAGGCATCCAGAATATCCAAGGCAGTATCTTCTGCCGACTCCAGAAGCATGACAAAGCCATTCACAATATCCTCGGTAGAAAAGATCTCGATGTGAAGAGCAGAGAGCAAAACAGATGCCATTTCTTTCTCCCTGTTCTTCCTGTCCATGGCAAGTGTGATAAGCTTCTTTAGGAAAATCGGATTAAATTCAGGCATCCCTAGATCTTCAAGACTTCGAATGAGTTCAAGAATATCATCCGAGAGAAAATACTCATGAATTATAGTTATAATCTCCTTCTTGTACTGGTTCAATTTTTTGTCTTCATTTTGAGCCTCTCCATCATCATAAGAAGACTTAACGAACGATGCATCAAGCCATCCTTGAGAAATAGCCTTCAGAGCAATTGACTGAAACAAGGCTTTTGCAGAGGGAATGTCTAGAGCAAGATCATCGAGACTCTCTGCTAACCGAGCAAACCCTTTCACCATTTGACTCGAACTTATCAACCCTTCCTCAGCAGCTTCCTTCAAAAGTTTCAGCATAAGTGGTTCAGCTGTTTGAATTTCCATAGCAAGAACCAATGCCCTCTTAACGACTTCATGATGAAAGAACGAAACACTCAACTCCCTAATACATCTACAGGCCTCAAATGTATCACCACTCTCGACATACTCCCTTAAAAGATCAGCAATCTTTTTCTTCATTTCCTCAACAGTAACATGAGTGCTACCGCCCCACCTCCTTTCCAAAAGTTCGGCATGGTGGGGTGCTGAAAGATAGCTCTTCTCAGCAGTTTGGAGAACCTGATATCCCTTGGAAGATTCAGGAAGCGTCTTCTTTGCCCTTGTGATGAAAGCTGGAGGCAGTATCTCATCAACCACAGCACGAGATATGAACAGAGCAAGGATATCGACTGCATCCAGTATATCCACAGCAAGGTCGTCAGCTGACTCGAGAAGCATCACAAAACCATCCAGAATCTGGTGTGGGCTGATGACATCAGCATACAGTGAAGAAAGCAGAACTGAGGCCATTTCCTTCTCTTTATCATGCCTGTCCATGGCCATGGAAACAAGCCTTTTAATAAAATAAGGATGATATTCATTTGAGCCAAGATCTTTGAGGTCAGACGCAGCCAATTCCACATCACTAGTACTAAAATATTCTTCTATAATAGAAACAACAGCTTTTTTGTACTCATCTAGGGGATCAGAAATGGTTGACCCAACAAGTTGATATGGTTCCTGGCAAAAGCAAGGGAAAATAAATTAAGCACCAACACTAATTTATTAACAAATGAGTACGCCACTGGAAAAATTGTAAAGTGCAATTATGTAAAAGTTAAAAAAAAAGACAAAAAGGTGCAAGTACCTCTCCACTGTCATAGTTGGGATCATTCCGATCGATATGTGATTCCCCATCCGTGTCAAGGAGTTTCCCCCATGTACCCTTACCACCAGCACCATCTATTTAACATTATTAAAGGCAAAAAGAACTAATCAGTAAGAACAAACATATAACAACTCTGTAGTGCACTCTTCCATAGTAGAAAGTAATTTTTTGACAAAAAAGCAGATGCAAAGCATCATTGGCTAATTTAAAGCCCAAACCTGTCTGAAGCAGAGAAAATAATTGATAATATGATAACTTTGATTATCAATTATCCATTGAATCTGTTTATGCACAACATATACTACAGATTAATAAAAATATGGATCAAGCTCCATTCCGTAACTTTTTTTATCCATTAGTATTTAATACAAGTTTAATCACCATTCATAAGCTTTGAGACAAATAATTTATGAGTAGGTCTTACACATGAATGTTGAAGATTCATGTATCGGAAAGTACTGGATAAAAAATGATGGATTGGATCTTAACCTCATACATTATACATATACCCCGTGAGTTACAAAGCAAGTACTTCAGAAGTATGACTGGGGGCATTAATATTATAAAGACCATCTAGAAAAGAACTCAAACCAAAAGTATTATGATCTCGGCATCTAATTTAAAATGAAAAATAAATTACAAGTAAATTAAAGACCTATGAACCTAACAGCTTGATTGTGCTAAACCTCAAAAAATTACAAAGCACAATAAATCATTGGGGCAACGGATGATATTGATTAAAGATGATATAGATATATTAAGAATAAAGGATTAAATTAAAAAAAATCCCTTTCTGAGCACATTTGCTGTCTGGCATGGCTGATCATTTGTGTTCAATCAATGTGCTAAGACGAGCAATTCAGTTATAAAGCCAATAGAATTTTCAAGGCTAGCAAGTATAAACCAAATATCCAACGAGATGAGAAGAAGAAAAACTGAATTGACTTGAACAATTCAAAGAATAACAAGGCTCACCCTTCTTTACACGAACACACTTTCCTGAGTGAGACCGTCGAACATGCCTCACAGCAATACCACCAGTCGGCGCCTTGCCACCAGTAGGAACCTTTAATTGATGATCAGAAAGCAAAGACGTCGGGGATTTCGGGGATGATGACAATCTTGGGGATGGTAAAGCAGTCTCCACATTCTGACTCGCTATTTTCAGCATTTCCCTTTGTTCATCAGTAAGAAATCCCTCGCCCGAGGCCATTTACTCTTCACAGTTCTAAATGTCTTGTAAACTAAAATTTTAACAGTAAATTGAAAGAAATTAGTTCATCCTAAATATCACTGTTTTAGCTAGAACAAACATTCAATTCCAAGAAACAAATAATTAAAGAACCATTGATGAGCAGCGAAAGGGCATTAAAAGCAACAAAGAAATAACAGTTCAATTCAATTAACTCTCATAGTTATAAATAAGGTTAAAGGAAATGTTTAATTACAACCATAACTGATACTCATTAAGGACTCTGTATTCCTCCTTGGTTAGGCTGATTTATGGCATTAACGCATTTGAAAGCTCATTATCAAGATTATAAGCCTTTTTTTCTTTGATCTTTGAGATTATAAGCCATTGTCTTCTTTCACAAGCATAAAGACCTACAATGCTACAGAAGTCAGTTCAAACTGACTTCACTGCTAATCTTTGGTAAAATCAGTTAGGATAGCTAATTCGGTCAGCTATAAAACCGATTTAACCGAGTTCTAATATACATATATATTACTTTTAATTTACAATAAATATATAATGTATAAGCTTTAAACCAAAATACAAATCCACTTTATGTTTTTCATACTTGGAAGAAACAAGAGAAAAAATATCAGTTTATCCGACATAACTGGATGCTAAGTCTTTCGGGTTCGAATCGATTAGGGCGCTTGAGACCTAAATCTGTCCGTTGGTCGGTTAAAGTACAGGGTTGGTTTGTGAAGTCTATTCTCCGATATTTCAACCAATCCAACCGACAACTCTTCTCTTGTTAAAGTTCGATTGCTTACAAATAACTATATCAGTATTTCTCTATATAATCTTGAATCAAGAGCTCTTTCAATATAAAATTGGGTTCATTGTTTCCAGGACTTCATCAATCAGACTATATAACCAGGGACCAGCTTGTTTTCAAAACCCATTAAGGATCCGACGCGTGTCGACTAAAACAAAAAAAGAGTGGAAACTATTCAACATATCATGAACTCGATTGAAAACAATAGAGTTGAAAGCTGAAAATTCAAAAGCAACAGGGAAAACAAATAGAAGAGAGTTGAAGAAAGTCACCTACGATTCAAGATGGAGGTTAAATAATCCAAGATTCAGTAGCCCTTTCCTTTATTGTTAGTATAAAGGTGAGTTTTGCTTCTGGTTCTGGTGAGTAATGCGTAAAAAGGGAGGACCACCAGTGATCTGGTTATGGAGAGTTCGACGCAGAAGGTTGCTGGTGTGGTGGTGAGGACTGAAGAGTCTGCGTTGAGGCGTCGCTGCTGCTGCTGCCGCTGCCGCTGGTGAAAGACCGGTAAAAGGAGGATCAGAGAGTTGGAAATGGAAGAAATGTTAGGGATTTAGCCATTTAGGGTTGCTCCAGTCTTTTAGATTTACCAGTCCCAATAGAAACGGTGAGTACAGACTATTGAGTAAATCTATCCATCTATGTAATATATTTTGGGTCAACTACAAAAATGACAATTTAATTAGGGAAAACTACACCAGTGACCACCGAAGATATTAGGATACCTATTTGAACCACCGAACTAAAAAAACGTCAATCACACCACCAAACTTATTAAATCAACCTAATTTGACCACCGCCGTTAAAAAATTAACGGTGGAGTGACGGAAATGCCACGTGGCAGTTGATGGTATATTTAAAAATTACACATTTGGTCCCTGTTATTTACACATTCTTTCAATTTAGTCTTAATTTTCAATTAATAAAATAATAAATTATTTAATTAAGTGGTAATACGTGTCAAGACCTTATTGGAGAATTTTAATTATATATATTTAATTTTATTAATTTGTTTTCCCCCTCTAATCAGGTGGTGACACGTGCTGGGGGACTCGAACCTGGGTCTCCCAGGTGTAAATGCAGCAGCTCTGCCACTGCACCAAGCACATCTTTGTGCTATAATTCTCCACATATAATATATATCTCTTATTAGTTTCTACATTTATAAGCCAAAAGCTCAAACCCTAAACACTAATTTCACATATATAAATCCTAAACCCTAAACTCTAACCCTAAATATTTCAAATTAAACCTCAAACCCTAAAATTCTCAAATTAATTTCACGCTAAATATTTTAAATTAAACCCTAAACTCAAACCCTAAAAATTTCAGATTAATTCCATGTTAAATATTTCAAATTAAGCCTTAAACCCTAAACCCTAAATATTTCAAATTAAACCCCAAACCCTAACCTTAAACCCTGAATTTCAAATTAATTACACGATAAATATTTAGTGTTTAATTTGAAATATTTAGCGTGAAATTAATTTGAAATATTTAGGGTTTAAGGTTTAAATTAAAATAGTTAGCGTGTAATTAATTTGAAATTTTTAGGGTTTAAGGTTTAGGGTTTAGGGTTTAATTTGAAATATTTAGCGTAAAAATAATTTGAAATATTTAGGGTTTAAGGCTTAATTTAAAATATTTAGCGTGGAATTAATTTGAAATTTTTAGGGTTTGGGGTTTGGGGTTTAGGGTTTAGGGTTTAGGATATTTAGCATGGAATTAATTTAAAAATTTTAGGGTTTGCGGTTTAATTTGAAATATTTAGGGTTAGAGTTTAGGGTTTAGGATTTATATATGTGAAATTAGTGTTTAGGGTTTGAGCTTTTGGCTTATAAATGTAGAAACTAATAAGAGATATATATTATATGTGGAGAATAATAGCACACGGATGTGCTTGGTGCAGCGGCAGAGCTGTTGCATTTACACCTTGGAGACCCAGGTTTGAGTCCCCCAGCACGCATATGAGTGAAATATTGTTTTTCTCTTCTAAATTGGTGGTGACACGTGTCACCACCTGATTGGAGGGGGAAAACAAATTAATAAGATTAAATATAAATAATTAAAATCCTCCAATAAGGTCTTGACACGTGTCACCACTTAATTAAATAATTTATTATTTTATTAATTGAAAATTAGGACTAAATTGAAAGAATGTGTAAATAACAGGGACCAAATGTGTAATTTTTAAATATACCCATCAACTGCCACGTGGCAGTTTCGTCACTCCACCGTTAGGTTTTTAACGGCGGTGGTCAAAATAGGTTGATTTTATAAGTTCGGTGGTGTGATTGACGTTTTTTTTAGTTCGGTGGTTCAAATAGGTATCTCCAATATCTTCGGTGGTCACTAATGTAGTTTTCCCATTTAATTATGACGAGTTTCTATTTCGATCATTGATCTATTAATTTTGTAAACTAGGTCACTTAACTATCTAATTAAGTCACTTGTTAAAACCTACGAAATGTGACGTGATAATTAATAAAAATTTGTACAATTTATACATTTAGTTCTTGTTACTTACATATTATATCAATTTTATTCTAATTTTAATTTATCACCATATGATTGAAGGACTTCACTCTTAATTTTACTTTATTTTAATAAATTTTCATCCAATCAGATCGTGTATCTAGATGAAAATCCTTGAAACCAAATGTTGGTTTGAAGTGGAGGAAAACAACATCTTCGATCATTGAGCTAAGCTCATTTATTAATTTATTGATTACAATTTTTATTAAAGTTTAACTTATGGGTAAAAATTAAAGAAGTAAAAATAGGATTGAAAGGAAATTTGAACCTAAGCTTATCGGGTATCCATAAGAAGGCATTACCGTGTAACAAAGTTCATTACTTGTATAATTTGACAATATATTATACAAAGGTCAAACTATAGTTAGTAAATTATTAGTTAATGATATATATATTTTTTTATCACATTTAGTTAATAATATGCTTTGTTTGATAAAGAGAAGTTTAGGAAAAAAATTAGAGGTTTGAGGCATAATTAGAGGTTTGACCAGTCAAATCCGCTAATATTGTTGTTTGGTAAATAGAGGATTAAAAGAGCGGATTGAGGTGAAACCGCTAATTTTAAAAAAGCTCATAATAGGAACTTTTTGAGATTAGAGGTTTGATATTAGAGTTGTAAAGACTCTTTTACCCTTACCAGTTACCAAAAATCTCAAAATAACCTAAATTAAACATTTTCTCACCCTATTTATAAGCTAATCCTATTTACTTTTTTTCTTTTTATTATCTCATATTTATATGTGTGTTTACATTTATTAATTAATTAAATTATATTAAAATAATTATAAAAATAATAAATTAATATATAAATCATTTGAATATGTTTAGAAAAGTTCTATTAAAAATAATTTTATAGATGTAATTAATAATAATTAGATACAAAATATTGATAACTAATAAACTATTCAAACAAGTATTGAATATAAACATGTCCTTATATGTCATTTTACTTGTTTAAATAATTTAACAGCTATCAGTTCATTTTACCAAACACTTTTATACAATCCGCTAGTCAAACCAGCTAATGCAATCCGCTATCCGCTAATTGCCAAACAAGGCCATAATATTACAATCTTAATTTAATAATATATAATACACTATTAATAATTTAATAAATGTTATTATTTTCATAAAATATTATATTAATAATTTATTATTATATGATAAACAAATAATATATCTAATAAATTATTTTAATATTTTATTAAACTGTTAATATATTTAATAAAAATATTTTGGGTTGTTTTAAAAAAACAATTGCATTTGGGGTGAAACGGGTGGAGTTTTTGAAAAATGAGGTTGGGGTGGAATCGAATGTAAGGTGTATCTGCACCAACCGATTTTCTGTTGTTGTTTTGACTAATTTTGATCGACGCGTGGCATACACTTAACTTTATGAATGAGTCTTCTAGTAGGGATTTTTTTCATACACAATGCCTCGAACTCGAGATTTGCTTAAGCTGTATCAAACTGCTTACCACTTGGACCAACTCCATTTGTTACCCCAACTGATCTTAATAATAATAATAATAATAATAATAATAATAATAATAATAATAATAATAATAATAATAATAATATTATTATTATTATTATTATTATTATTATTATTATTATTATTATTATTATTATTATTATTATTATTATTATTATTATTATTATTATGGGTAAACTACAATAGTGGTCACTGAGCTTTCAGAGTCTTTGCAATATGGTCGTTGAAAATCGAAATTTTTTCATTAAAGTTACTATTGTTAAAAAACATTCATTAAATTTATCATCGTTAAAAACATTCATTAAAGGCAGTACTGTTAGAAAAATTTTCATTTCAGTCACTAGACCGTTAAATGGCTAGTGGTAGCTAACGTGGTAAAATTTAAAATTGGATAAAATGCAAATTGAAACACGTAACTTTTTAGAGTTTTTAGAAGTGGCACCAAACATTCTAGATTTTGCACCGTTGACCTCAAACTATTAAAAGTTTGCAATTTGGTTCTAATATTTCTAGAATTCAAAATTTAACCCTCGCACTTCTATATTTTTCACAAAAATACCCCTAAACTTTATAAACTTGCAATTTAATCTTCGAATTCTAAAATTTCTCAATTAATCCCCTAAATTCCATTTTAAGCTTAATAACCCCTAAATATCACCTTCTTTGAAAACTACTCCATTTCAAAACATTATATTTCCATTCAAAAACTATAATTATTTTTTATAAAGTTACTACTTTATAAAAAAATAATTATTTACATATGTATTATATAAGGTATTCTTGGAAGTGTGACATAAACTACTACTAAAAAAATTTCTTTATTGATATCTAATAGTATTATCTTAATTAATAAAATTATTTAAATTTTAAAATAATATAATAAGTGATATATTGTTAAAATTTATCATTTCATGTCTATTTTTATCAATAATTTTTTTCCCGCGACAAACATAACAAGATAAGCCACTTAGGTAGATCTATGTGTAGAGCACTCTTAGAGAACCTAGACATATAAACAACTTTGGCAAGAATTCATAAGGGTCCTTTTAGGGTAAAGGTAAGCATAGGGCCCTTGCACAAACTCCCCCACCCAAGTGGCGCAAAAATGTGTGTGTGCATTACTCTTTCCACTTATGTTTTACTTTCTCTATTTATCGTTTCCTGCTAGAAGCATACATATTACTTCCACTGCAGCATAATGAATATTTAAATTTCACATGATTGACTTTACTTATATTACTCCACACATTATTGTATCTTCATAAATGTTATCAACGCGAGCACCTATTTTTACTACCACTATAGTGTCTGCTCGCCATCCCTCCCCCAAGAGTGCAGAGATACCTACACCTCCTTTGGTGTTTGTCTCAACGAGCGAGGGATACAACTCAACTTATGAGCGTCTGAGCACTCCATCTGACCTAAGATTTGTGTAGTGCTCTCGAGCCAAGCCTATGAACCCTCGGGAGTCAAACCCCGGAACTCAACTCCACCCAAGCTACGAAGCCGCTCAAGGGGTAAACTTGTCCATGCACCCTGAGGTGGTGCTGCAGCATGCATACCGGCTAAAGATGTCTAAAAAGCCTCGGCTATAGTCTAAATCAAATGAGTCATGTCCGCACCTGCCTGACCCTGACCCGCCTGAGCTCCATTACCCTCAACATTTGTGTAGAACTTATGTTTTGATATAATAATTGAAAAATGTTTTGGACTAATTTGAAAAGAATTTAAAACTTGGTTTTAAGTCCAAACAACTTGAATTTATGTTTGAGGTATTTTAAGAGGTTTTTGGCAAAGATTTTTCATGTTTTAAACAACCAAACTTGTGTTTTCAAGTCACTAGTATCGATACGGTTGTACCCGTACCGATACCTTTTTGGCCCAGTTTGGCCACTGTCAAAACCCGTATCGATACGAGGGTTTAGCGTATCGATACGGACCGGGGTCGTTTCGATACGCCACGTCAGCGTACCGATCCCATTTCAACTACCCCAACGGCTATTTCCCAACGACCATTTAAATGTGCACCCGTACCGATACGCCCGCAAGCGTATCGATACGCCTCAGCTGGCAAGAGCTCAACGGCTAGTTCCTATGAAGGCCGTATCGATACCGTTCTACGTGTATCGATACCCCTGTGCTGGCAAGAGCCCAACGGCTATTTCTTCAAGAAGGCCGTATCGATACCGTTCCACGTGTATCGATACTGGTAGCTGCAGAACAGCATTTATGAAGGGAAATAAAGTCCTCAACGGCTCCAATTCATCCCCAACGGTCCTAAACGGCTATAAACTCAATTGAGAGTATAAAAGGGACCCCCAAGCATCAAGAGAAGACTAATGCTTCAATTGTCAATCAACAAATAATCAAGAAATTGTCTTAGTGCTTAAAGTGTCATTTCTTGTATAGACAAACACTAGTGAGCCAAAATTGTCAAATTTGCTCAAGTGTTTTAGGTTTTGGGTGAGTGCTTAATTGTGCAAACAAACACCTATTAGAGGGTTTAAGTTTGCTTTCATTTGTCTCTTTGTAAAAGAGGGTTTTGATCAAGGCTTGGGTAGAAGCTTGATCGGTTGTAAGGGTTTCCTCCTAATCCTAGAAAAGGGGACGAATCAATTAGTGGATTGATTGTGAAATCCTTAGTGGGAAGCTAAGGTAGTGGATGTAGGTGCTTGTTAGAAGGCCGAACCACTATAAATCTTTGTGTCTTTAATCTTTTTAGCTTCCTTAACCCTTCCACCCAAATATCCACCTCTCCACCACTTGGTGAGCTAAATTGGTTGATCGAATCGAGCTCCAAATAACCCAACAATTGGTATCAGAGCTTGGCTCAATCGGTGAGGATTAACATCCTATTGAGAAGATCCGGCAAGCTCGATCACTTTTTCATCAACCGGCTCAATGGCACAATCAATCGACAAACCGCCTTTCTTTGACGGAGACCACTACGCCCATTGGAAGACAAAGATGAAATTCTTCATCAAATCAAAAGATTACAAGCTATGGGATGTAGTTGAAGATGGTCCGTTCGTGCCTAAAAGAAGTAAAGCGGAGTGGAGTGCCGACGATCGCAAGAAGATGGAGCTTAATTGCAAAGCCTTGCACATCTTGTTTTGTGCATTTGGTCCATCCATCTATGAGAAGATGTCTTCTTGTGAGAGTGCCAAGGAGGTATGGGACAAGCTTGAAGTCACATACGAGGGGACAAACGAAGTCAAGGAGACCAAGATTGGGCTCCTAACCTTGGAGTATGAGAACTTCAAAATGGATCCGGAAGAGAACATCGAGAAGATGTTTGATAGATTCTCCACCATCACCAATGGTCTTAAAGGTTATGGAGAAGCCATCCCGGAGGAGAAGCTTGTTCGAAAGCTCATCTACTCACTTCCCGAGTCTTGGGACTCAAAGAGGACCGCCATCATCGAAGCCAAAAATTTGAAGACTTTGAAGCTTGATGAACTTATGGGGTCTCTTCTCACTCATCAAATCATGAAGAAGAACAAGGAAGAGGAGAAGAAAAGGGAAGAAATTCGAGCTATGGGAGAGAAGAAAATCAAAGGGCTTGGCATCAATGCAAGTGCCATGGCTCTCAAATCCTCCACTTGCCATCATGTCTACTCAAGTGAAGAGGAGGAAGATGAAGAGATAGTTCATCTCTTCAAGAAGTGTGCCCCTTTCATGAAGAAAGCCTTGAGAGAGCTTGAACGAGAACCTAAAAGAAAGGAGAGGGCTAGCACTTCAAGCCATAAGAAGAAGGCACATGTGGCTACTTGGAGTGATGAGGACTCCACCGACGATGAACAAGCCAACCTTTGCCTTATGGCCATTGAAGAAGATTCAAGGGTAACTTCTAATTCATCTACTTCATGTTCTTACACTTTTGATGAATTACAAGATGCCTATGATGAATTGGTTTTAGATTTTAAAAGCCACATTTTGAAAAACAATAAATTGACTTCAAAGTTAAAAATTCAAAATGATTTGCTTTCTAAAACCAAACTTGAACTTGAAGTAAAACTTGAAGAGTTTGAACTAAAATGTCTTGATTTACAAAAATTGCTTCAAAAAGTTCAAGGAGAAAAAGATTTGATTTCCAAAGAGCTTGAAAAGAAAAACAATTTTGGAAAATCAAATTTTTATGTTAGACAATCTAGTGCCCCTAGATTTATTAAAGGAAAATGTTTTAGAAGTGTTTGGGTCCCAAAAGGACTAACCACTTCAATTAAAAAGGATGACATTGAAAGATGGATTCCTAAGGGGACTAAAATTTGTGCAACTAACGTTTATGGATCCAAAGCAATTTGGATACCAAAAGTTACTTGATTGTCTATTATAGGTGTGATGGAGATGTTCAACAAGTCAAACATTGAGGGGGAGCTCCATACACACAAGGAAGAACACTTGGAGAAGGAAGGCTTCACATCCTCCCTTGAATTCAAGTGTTGGTAAAATTCTAGTTGTTTTTGCTTTTATTTGTTTATTTTAATTTAAAATTCAACTAGATGATCATATATGTTGTGACTAACATTTCAATGATGCCTTGAGTAAGGGGGAGCCATTTTAAAACCAAAATTTTAAGTGTGTCAATTTTTTTTTCCTCCTATGTTATCTTGAACTTAAATGTCATTTTAAATTCTTTTTGATATAACAAAAAGGGGGAGAAATTGGTTTGAAAAATTGAATTTTCAATTGAATAAGGGGGAGCTTTATTTGATTTCATATACTTAATCTCTTATTCACATTTTTAAAGTTAAAGGGGGAGAAACCCAAACAATTTTTCAAGTGAGTTTTATTATATCAAAAAGGGGGAGTTTGTAGAACTTATGTTTTGATATAATAATTGAAAAATGTTTTGGACTAATTTGAAAAGAATTTAAAACTTGGTTTTAAGTCCAAACAACTTGAATTTATGTTTGAGGTATTTTAAGAGGTTTTTGGCAAAGATTTTTCATGTTTTAAACAGCCAAACTTGTGTTTTCAAGTCACCAGTATCGATACGGTTGTACCCGTACCGATACCTTTTTGGCCCAGTTTGGCCACTGTCAAAACCCGTATCGATACGAGGGTTTAGCGTATCGATACGGACCGGGGTCGTTTCGATACGCCACGTCAGCGTACCGATCCCATTTCAACTACCCCAACGGCTATTTCCCAACGACCATTTAAATGTGCACCCGTACCGATACGCCCGCAAGCGTATCGATACGCCTCAGCTGGCAAGAGCTCAACGGCTAGTTCCTATGAAGGCCGTATTGATACCGTTCTACGTGTATCGATACCCCTGTGCTGGCAAGAGCCCAACGGCTATTTCTTCAAGAAGGCCGTATCGATACCGTTCCACGTGTATCGATACTGGTAGCTGCAGAACAACATTTATGAAGGGAAATAAAATCCTCAACGGCTCCAATTCATCCCCAACGGTCCTAAACGGCTATAAACTCAATTGGGAGTATAAAAGGGACCCCCAAGCATCAAGAGAAGACTAATGCTTCAATTGTCAATCAACAAATAATCAAGAAATTGTCTTAGTGCTTAAAGTGTCATTTCTTGTATAGACAAACACTAGTGAGCCAAAATTGTCAAATTTGCTCAAGTGTTTTAGGTTTTGGGTGAGTGCTTAATTGTGCAAACAAACACCTATTAGAGGGTTTAAGTTTGTTTTCATTTGTCTCTTTGTAAAAGAGGGTTTTGATCAAGGCTTGGGTAGAAGCTTGATCGGTTGTAAGGGTTTCCTCCTAATCCTAGAAAAGGGGACGAATCAATTAGTGGATTGATTGTGAAATCCTTAGTGGGAAGCTAAGGTAGTGGATGTAGGTGCTTGTTAGAAGGCCGAACCACTATAAATCTTTGTGTCTTTATTATTTTTAGCTTCCTTAACCCTTCCACCCAAATATCCACCTCTCCACCACTTGGTGAGCTAAATTGGTTGATCGAATCGAGCTCCAAACAACCCAACAATTTGCACCGGCCTGAGGTCCATTACCATCACCTCCAACATTTGCACCGGCTTGAGGCACATTACCTTCGACATCCACCCCATTTCCATCGGGAGTAGGAGGAACATGAGGCACATCCCCGGGTTCCTGGTCACCCACTCTAGACCGTCCTCTCGGTCTTACCATAACGAAGATAAAATATAAACAATAAACACAACTCACACAAAAAAACATTGGGTTAGCAAGGGCAAGGATCCGAGTGCTCAATCTCTTTTAAATCGAAACAATTCCAATAGCAACACCTAGCAATGGGAACACTCGACTAAACTTCAACCAACAACAAGAACATTAAAACATGCTTTCACACACCGTGCAATGACAAACAAACCAAACAAACCAAACAAACCAACTTACCTGACTTACCTTCCCGGGAGACCTTGTAACCGAGGCTATGATACCACCAAATGTAACCCCCTCGTCATGGCCTAGATAACAGACCAAACCGAACGGGTTACATGGGGAAAACCGAAATGAAACCCGTTAAGGCCTCACTCCGATTAGCAACCCTAACTTTTTTTCATTTTTATTAGTCTTGCCTAGATGTCACATTTAACCCTAGGTGTAAAGACAACAGCGGAAAAGCGAACACATATATGAACCGAGCAGGGGCACACGGTAAATTAAACTTACCAAGTAGATATTAGTCAAGTTCAAGCACACGAGGCAAAACTATCACAAAGGACACATATAAACTCAACTAGGAAGCATACAAGCATTAGGGACTAAAATGTAACATTTGGAAACCTCCGAAGATGCCTTTTAACCGTTTTAACTACCTGTGTTTCGGAACAGGCCTGCCCGTTCCGAAACGTGAGCTTCATTCAAAGAGTAATGCCAAGCCGTTCTGAAACGGTCCCACATGATTCTGGAACAGGAGCCTCCAGTGGCCAAGCGTACCAGAACGACCCAACATGGTTCCAAAACATGAGCCTCCAGTAGCAAATCGTACCGAAACGACACCACCCCCGTTCCGATACGAGTGCCCCTAGAGCTCGACCATTCCGAAACCATATCAGGCGTTCTTAAACGCCTGGACACAGTTTTGCCCGAAAATGCATTTCGGCATCTCCAAATGTTCCCAAACTTACCCCGAAACATCTTAAACCACATGGCAACTTTTTATACAATCAATCTAGAGGCAAGACACCCTAAACACAACTTCAAACATGCATACACGCAACAAAATGGATCTCAACACAAAGCTCATAAGAACACTTAGCTTCAAAAACACCAACAAGAAAAAACGCAAGGTAATCTACCCAAAGCCATAACAAACTTCAACATATAATGGTATCAACATTTAAAACATGCTAGCAACTTAAGCAAAGCCAAATATAGGAGTTTGAACACCAACTCCCTAACATAAAAGTCTAGTATTCCCATTGTCTAAGCATTATTACAACAAGTAAAGCCATACTTTGAGCTAGCAAGAACTTCTCCCTTGCCCACTTACCTCCCGAAGCCTCTAACGATCTGCATTGATGGAAAAAAAGAGCGTAAACTTAAAAGCTTAGTGAGCGGAGCTCTAAAACACAACAACAATGCAGTTTAAAACATATATCTTAGTTTTAAAAGTTTAGAAGAGATACAATGAAATGGAAACATAGAAGAAACATGGTTTGCACATGCACAACCATCCACGGTGAGACTACACATCACCGTACACAACAACTAACATTTTTCCGATGGGACTACACATCACCGTACTCATCTACTAGTCACTACCGGTGGGACTACACATCACCGTATACACGACTAACCATCACGTGAGGCTTGACATCAATTACGACTACACAACACCATTAGAACGGAGAGTAAAAGCAATCCACATTTCACACAACAACACGAACATCTGCACACACCAACACTTAATGAAACAAGGCAAATTAGACAAACTTACACTTGGGTTTAGGTTAGCCCTTAAGGCTCCTCCCAAACCCCCAAGAATACCTCTTTGAACCATTTTAAAGTTTTAAACATTCCCACTCACCAGCTCAAAACCCGAAACAAGCTAACGGTTCTCCTTCAAGCTTCCACAACTCCCGGTGTGATGTCCAAAGGACCTGAATCGTTATTCGCTGCTTCTACCCAAATCAAAACAATGAATTAATACATCTTTCAACATTATAACTTGCTAAAATCATTACCATCAAAATCTGACAACAACATGCATCTCATTTCCACTCCAAACTAACCCAAACTATCCTCAAACCTACTCTAACCTCAAGTCAGTCATATCCCCATCAATTTATCATCCAAACCATATTCAAACACTACAAAAACATCAACCCAACAACTCCAAAGCATTAGGAACCCTTCTCCACCATTTCTAAGCCAAAAACCCAAATACACGTTTATCAAAATCACCCATTTTCACAAAATCTGGGATTTCGTGCTAAACCCAATATCTTAACATCATTTTACACTCAAAACTTTCTTTAAAACTTACCCAAACCACTATTTTCATCAAAAGCTTAAACCCCTCAAAAACCCCATTTTTACCCAAATGTTGAAACTTGAGAAATCCCTCAAAACCTTAAAGAGTAGAGGCTAAAAACTAGATTAGAATGAAGAGTGGAATAAAACCAAGTGCTTACCTCTTTGAAATTTCCAAAAGTGATGAAACTTGGTGAAAAAGGATGGTGGCTATGGCTTGGGAGAGTTTAACGTGAAAAATATTTGGGGAAGAAGGAGGGATGGCATTTTTGAAATAATATATTTTATTTTTGACCCAAAATCTATTCTCCAAAACCCATTTATCTACATTTTACCAAAATACCCCTTTTTCTTTAAAGACTTTAAAATTTTGGCCATTTAATAGGTTTTCCCCAAAACTTGTTTAACCCGAACCGGCTTAACCCAACGCCCAAACCCGAGTATCTTTCGGGCCCCAAAATTTAGCGTTACAATTATTTCTTCTCGGGTCAAATGTGATTGTGGTGGTCGGCGAATTGTGTAGCGTTGCTTTGGTCAATGTGGTTAATGCATAATGATCTTATGTTCAATGACAAGAAAATAGAAGGTACAAATTTATTTTTCTTGGTGAAATTACAAACATTGCATTGGATTCATGCTTTTAATGCTAGCGATTTGATTATTGAGTCGGCTTGGTAGGACTGTCCTTGGCAATGTTTGCCTCGGCGTACAACATGTTTGTAGAGGGTGGGGGTTGAATGGTGTCTGCCGCCGTGTGGTGTCTTGAAATTTAATGTTGATGGAGCGGTATGAGGGAAGTTGGGGTTGGCAAGTTGCGGTGGTGTTTTGCGTAATGACAGAGGACAAATTCTCGTGTTATTTTATGGACCATTGCATATTCTCGACTCGAATGAGGCCTCTACAAACATGCTGGATTTTACATTTGGAGCGTCGCCCTTGGCGTTTGTGGGAGTGGTTTCGAAAAATTGATGAGGCATGTACGATTTTGTCTTATGTTTGTTTTAATAATGTTTTTTCGTGAGGCGAACAATTTAGCTGGTTCTTTAGCTATGGGTGGTGTTGATAGGAAAACTTGGTTTCGTATTTTTGGAGTGAGTTTGTTGGGTGTTTGTACTTTGTTGCACTGTCTCGAGTACTCTTTTCCTCCACTTAGGTCTTAGGGAGGTTTTTAATGAGGCTTGGGGCAGTGTCTTGGGCTTATATGATTCTTCTAATTATATTCATACATTTGCCGAACAAAAAAAACATATTAAATACTTTATAAGAAACGATATATTTAATATCAACTGAAAGTTGTAATTAAAACAACTAACATGTTATATTAAGTTAAATTGGACCACTCAAATTTTAACATGATAGAGGGCAGGGGCAGACCGTTATGAGAGAGCAAGTGGGGCCTTTATCTCCAAAATCTAGCAAATTAATTGTTAGTCATTTGGAAAATTTAAATTTTTTAAGTTGGCCCCTTTAAAATTTTTTTAAAGTTTTGAAATATTTTTAATTAAGTTTGCTCCTAAAATTTTAAAATTTCTTATTAAGTAATTTTTTTTGAAAAATCATAATTGAAGCATTTAAAATTTTTGAAAATTTTAAATAGGCCTCCTCAACATGTGTTACCAAGATCCTCTACGAACACCTATGATATTCGTCAAGCATTTCCAAACTCTGCTACTTTGGCATGTTTCAATGGAGCCTTCATCTTCAAATTTGAGCCAAGGATCAACTATCTTCACCACACTATCAAGAAAGGTCATCTTAAAATAATCGCACTGGACCGTTAACTTAACTTTTGGCTTCAATGTAAGCACTCGACCGTTAACTTATAACGGGCCGTTAAATCTAAAACGACGTCGTTTTGGTTTTGTTGTTTTGACGTCGTTAGCTTATAAGGTCATCTTAAAATAATCGCACTGGCGCAACTCTCTCTCGTAAACAGACTATCGGTGGTCGGTGGGTCTTTTACCACTCAACAATGCCATAGTACACAATGACATGTGTGGATATTTCCTTTCCCATTCCATGTTCTGCAATTCCATACATGATTACTTTTACGACCCAAAATTGGGCTAAAATTTTGAAACTATTTAAACCGATTGGTTAAAAAAAGTTAACTACACGAAATATCACTTAATTTTACCTTTGGACTCGAACATACCATTGAACTATAATTTGATACTATTATACCATTAAACTTAACTTTTGGCTTCAATGTAAGTACTCGACCGTTAACTTATAACGGGCCGTTAAATCTAAAACGGCGTCGTTTTGGTTTCGTTGTTTTGAAGCCTAAAATAGGTCAAAACAACGTCGTTTTGTTAGTAAAGAAAATAAAAGAAAAATATTGCATTTTGGGAAGCTTGAACCCAAGACCTTTAAGATAAAAGGCTTATACCAAACCACCAAGCCAACTTAAATACTTGACATCATTTAACGAAAATAATATATAAATAATATTACAGTTGAACTTAATTTCATTTATCTCATGATATAATTTTATAATATTTATAATATAATTTTATAAATATATTAACTTTATAAATAAATATTTTTATAATATATATTTAATAGATATAATATATAGAATTTAACCCAAACCCTAAATCAAATATTAATTAAAACACCAAACATGAAACCCTAAAAACTACAAACCCTAAACCATATATTAAATAAAATCTCAAACCCTAAACCATATATTAACTAAAAACCTAAACCATATACATAAATAAATTCCAAACCTTAAATAATAAACCCTAAACATAATTAAATCATAAATCCCAAACCCAAAATCCTAAAATTAAAACATTATTTATAATATATATTAGGATTTGTAATATAGGGTTTATGTTTAGGTTTAGTTACATATATTGTTTAGGGGTTAGGGTTTAGGATTTATATATGTATTTGGTTTAAGGTTTAAGGCTTGGGTTTTGGGTTTATGGTTTAATTATATATTATATCTATTCAAATATATATATATATATATATATATAAATTATAAATAATATTTATTTATAAATTTAATATATTTGTATATATGGTTTAGGTTTTAGGATTTATTTATATGTATGGTTTATAGTTTGGGGTTTAAATTAATATATAGTTTAGGGTTCAGGTTTTAGGGTTTAATTATATATATTATATTTATTAAAATATATATATATATATAAATTATAAATAATATTTATTTATAAAATTAATATATTTATAAAATTATATTATAAATATTATAAAATTATATAATGAGATAAATGAATTTAAGTTCAACTGCAGTATTATATATATATTATTTTCGTTAGAATAGTATTAAGTATTTTAGTTGGCTTGGTGGTTTGGTATACACCTTTCATCTTAAAGGTCTTGGGTTTCAAGCTTCCAAAATGTAATCTTTTCTTGTTTTCTTTACTAACAAAACGACGTCGTTTTGGCCTATCTTAGGCTTCAAAATAACGAAACCAAAACGACGCCGTTTTGGATTTAACGGCCCGTTATATGTTAACTGTCGAGTGCTTACATTGAAGCCAAAAGTTAAGTTTAGTGGTATAATAGTACCAAATTATAGTTCAGTGGTATGCTCGAATTAAAGAGTAAAGTTGAGTGGTATTCTGTGTAGTTTACCCTAAAAAATGAAATTTAAAATCCATACCAATTTGTAAAAAAATAGATGTTACGGGAATTAATCTGTAAATTTTGAAACATTTGAGCCTTTATTTTAAAAATTTTGAACTCAGAACTAAATTGTAAAAAGAGGATTTTATGGGTTAAAATTGTAATATTTGAAGTTTTGGAGTCAATCTGTAATTTTTAAAATATTGGGGTCTTTTTGAAATATTTGAACAGAATGGCGTTTCTTCTGAAACCCTATGAGACTCATGGACCAAGTCTCCAAAATTTCCCATTTCATTTTTAATTTTTGTATATAACTTCTTTTTCTTCCTGCAATTTCACAAACCCTACCTTTCTTTTCGGCGCTGCCCCTTTGGACTCTGATCGCCTCTTTTTTTTTTTATCTCTTGAAACTCTGGTAATTGATCAGAGCTTAGGCGGAGTAGCTTGATGAGAAATTTAAGAGATGATTGAAAAAATATGCGAGGGGAAAAGTAGAACATGATATTTATACCCTAACTATAAGAAACAATACTCAAATGGAATTACATAATAAGATGCTGGCAAATGCATTGTTGTGTCAAGGGTTTGAGTTCATGTAGTCACCTATTTTTATTCGCCCTCTACTCCAATACTTTTTATTTTATCCATTCTCTTTTATTAATTTTTTATTCATTGTAAATATTGAATTTATAAAACAAAAAAATGTATAAACCAGATATATATAAAAAGGGGCAGTCCATTAAATAAAATGTCCAATTAAAAGGCCCAATTCGGCCCTATATTTGGGAAACCCTAGCCATCTTTTAATCCATGCGCAGGCATCCTTCACCGTTCGATCAGATTTGATCTAACGGTCCAGATCAGCACCTCAAAACCCTAGCTCCTCAAGCCATCGTGCCGCATGATCTTGAGTCGTTGGATCAAAGAGTGATCAACGGCTCGGATAGCTGGAAAGGGAAGCTCGTGGATCATTACTCGTGCATGGTCCTCACGCGCTCGACTCTCAAGCTTCTGCCTGTGCTCGTGATTTCCCTCCACTCGATCGTGCCATGCAAGCAAAAAAAGGGTTAGGAATCAAATCGAATCAAAAAAGAAAGAAACCACCAAGCAAATCAGCCAAATATGGTTAAAATTAACATGGTAATCCCTTTAAGTAATTTAATACAATTTCAATAAAAAAATCTAAGTAGTGCCTTTTAGGAATAGTCTCTTAAAACATGGATTTTTAAAAATAGATCGACAAGAAAAATTAAACGACCCCAAAGGTATGTTGAGGCTAATCTAGTTGCGGATGCTTTGAGTGTTACTGAAGATATTGATGCAAATAAAAAACCCTCATCTTACTCGGAGGGAGTTAGCTGTAAAGATGCAAGATGCTGGTTGATTGTCATGTAAGAGAAGATGAAATCACTTCACGTGAATACGAACCTTGTGAAACTCCTTACGAATAACAAGGTAGTTTGTTGCAAATGGGTCTTCAAGAAAAAAAAAAGATCTCAGAGGTTGAAGAACTCAAATACAAAGCAAGAATAGTTGCAAAAGGCTACAGTCTAATTTTGGGCATTGACTTCACAGATGAATTTTATTATATGGTGAAGCACAGTTCGATCTGGTTCTTGCTTGGTTTAGTCAGGGTGTGCAAAAAATTCTTATCCGACCAACCTGATTCATTTAACTATGGATCCAATTTAAAATTTTGAATATTCGATCTATTATTATGTTTTAAATAATTTGGATCGTATATTCTAAAATTTCAGATCGGATAAAGAGTTTTTTTACATTCAGATTAGATATCCGAATATCCAAAAATTCAATTTTTTATGTATATAATCTTGTTATATTTGATATTTTTATTTTTTATATATGAAAAATTAAAATTTTTATAGATACAAATCTTGTTATATTCAAGAATTTGTTACTTGTTATAGTTGAAATTTTAAAATTTTTATGGGTAGGACCTCCAAATTTAAAAAAAAACTTAAATCAAGTCATAAGTTCAGATATTTGGATATCCGAAAATCTGATAACTGAAAAAATGATATCTGATTTTTTTTTTCAGATCGAATATAGATCACTAATTTACCGATCTAAAATTTTTGATCAGATCCGATATGAAATCCGAAATGCACTCTCATGGGTATAATAGCCATGTATGATATCGATCTTGAACAGTTATATGTAAAAAAACGTATTCTTACATGGAAAACTTAAGGAAGACATATACATGCAACAACCAGGTCTCGTGGTCTCAAGAAAATAGGGCCATCTTTGCGAGACGGACTTTGTTGGTTGTGTTGATTAAGTTCTATTTTGGACTTTTATTTAATACGAAACTGATCAATTCATGTGGAACTCTACTTCATTCTTTGGATATACGTCAAAGAGTGGATAATTCAGCTTGAGTAGAATTTCTTTCTATGCAAGTTTCCTTTGTAACCAAGCAATCTATCCCTATAAATAGATATTAGAGATTAGGGTTGAAATCATCAAATGTATTCTCATTTTTTGACATAGTGAAAACCTGTTCATTTCCGTCCATACTTTTTAACTTTTAATTTTTCCACATAAAATCTGATGTTTAATTTATTTATTACTTTTACGATCTTTTGTTTTTTGTCATTGATAATTATAACAATATTATAACGAGCAATATGAACGCAAAGGGATAATAATAAAAATAAAATGAGTGATAAATTATGTGCAACCTGACAAAGTTGCGCAAACATTATTCGGTTTCAAGACAATTAAGGTGTCACGCCATCACCTTCCAATAAAAATAATAAAATAGCTTATGGGCTAACATGCTCTTAACTAAACACGTAGATTGTATTCCATTTTGATTTTTTATCTGAAAAATATCAAAAATTAATATAAAAATATTAGTGAAAGATTATTAATATGAGATTATTAAATTTATTTTAAATTGAAAAATGAAAAGTTTTAGCCTATTCCAACTCAAATTATTATGATATAATAGGAAAACTTCATATTTGTTTTAGGTTTATTGTACAAATAGGTATTTAAATATGACAATTTTTATGTTTCAAACTGGTATGTGAAATTGGAATCGATTTTCAAACTGGCACTTAAGTTTGAAGAGAAAGAAAAAATATCAAATTGGTACATGGAGTTAATGTGCTATTGCAACGATCATCACCCGAGGGGTGCTGAGGGCAGTCCCCTTAAAAAAAATTTAAATTCCCTTATAATTTTTGAAATTTTAGCACATGCTTATAATTTTTTTTGTATTTTTTACTGACAATTTAATTTTTTACACGTTAAATTTTATAATTATGCACCCCCTACGTTTCTAATATAGCGTTTTAATAGTTCACACCCCTCACATAAAATTTTGCGTCCATCTTTGGCAAGAACCAATCAAGTTGTCACCCGTGCCACTTGATAACATCATCATTTTGACCAATCAACACCACGTTAGCAATTCGATTGGTTGTTGAGAGGCCAAGTAAACAAATGTATCAATTAGAGAAAAAATTTCCTAATATGTGTACCAATCTGAGACAAAACTAAATTTATAAATCAATTTGAAAAAAAAAACATCACGTTTAGGTACTAATTTGTGTAATAAACATTTATTAAAATGAAAAAATAATGAACTATATCTTATTAAAATTCTTGAATATGAAAAATATTAATAGATTTAAGACTTGGAGCAACAAAAAGGAAAATTCTAAATACAGGCTGTTTATTTACCAATTAAATACCAGCTATTTAATTTGACTTATTGAATGAAGTCACTTTTATAGTGATCATTGAATTAAAAAAAAATTACTCGGTGAACTGGTAACTTTTATGTAGCGACTCGATTCGCTTTTTGCAAGACCACCTCATCCCTTTTACCTCGCACACACCATCCCTCTGCCCTCCGCAAGGTTTCGTCTGTTCTTTTAACTTCTAAATTCAAATCCGAAAGCAACTTCACCTCTTTCTTTTCTTCATTTATTAATTGGGTAAATTATACTAATGACCACCGAACTATAGGGTTGGTGTCGATTTGACCACTATATTTATAATTGTGTTAAATATACTACATAATATTTAATTGATTCCAATGTAGCCACCTGCCGTTAAAAAAACGAAAAAAAATTAACGGGACTGTTAAAATAATTGGTATAATTACACATTTAGTCCTCTTTATTTATACAATCATTCAATTTAGTCCTAATTTTAATCTAATAAAATAAATCAATTATTCAATTATGTGGTGACACGTGTCAAGTAAGAAACATAAAATAGTGGAAGCTGGACCCAAGGGGAATCAAACCTGGGTCATTAGGGAAAGAAAGCAACACTATTACCACTAGGCTAAGCATATTTCTAATATATGGAATACCAAATATAATATATGTGGTATATGTGTTATCCGATTAGAGAGAAAATTAAAAGCCATATAATTAGAAATGGTAGGATTCAAACCTGGGAATCTTTGGCGGAAATGGCAAAGATTTACCACTAGGCCAGACATAAATTTGTGATATGAAATACTACATATAATATATGAGTTATTCGATTGTAATGGTTATAAAAGAGAAATAAATGTGATTTTAGGGGACTCGAACATGACACACTTATGTTGCATAAAAACATATAACCCAATTAAATATAACTTTAAAATTTTGATTTTTAATATAATTATATATAATAATTTAATTAATTTTTAATAAATATTAAAATTATTAATTAGGTTAAAAAATCAATTCAAGAAAATTTTTAATAATTACTAATTAAGTTAAAAAAATTAAAAGAATAACGAACATAATATAATAAAAAATAATTATAAAATTATATTTAATTGGGTTATATGTTTTTAATCAACATAAGTGTGTTATGTTCGAGTCCCCTAAAATTACATTTATTTCTCTTTTATAACTATTACAATCAAATAATTCATATATTATATGTAGTATTTCATATTACAAATTCATGTTTGGCCTAGTGGTAAACCTTTCCCACTTCCACTAAGGACTCCTAGATTTAAATCCTACCATTGCCAATTACATGACTTTTAATTTTCTTTCTCCAATCGAATAACACATATACCAAATATATTATATTTGGTATCAAATATACCATAAACATGCATAGCCTAGTGGCAAAAGCATTACTTTCTTTCCCTAATGACCTAGGTTCAATTTTCCTTGGGGCCAGCTTCTACTATTTTATTTTTCTTACTCCAATTGTGTCACCACCTGATTGGGGAAGGAAAATAAATCTAATAAAACTAGATAAATCCCTCAAATAAGGTCTAATTGAATAATTAGGATTAAATTGAATGATTGTATAAATAAAAGGGACTAAATGTGTAATTATATGGTTACATTGGAACCAATTAAATAGTTATGTGGTATATTTAACATAATTGAAAATATAGTGTCAAATAGACACCAATCTCATAGTTATGTGTAATTATAGGGTCTCATAGGAGGCCAGTGGGTTGGAAAGACTCTTCAGGTTTCAATTTCACTTTTTCCATGTTTTATTTTGGTGTTTGTTTCCAGGTTTACTTGAATTTATTTTTTGTTTGGTGTGTGAAATTATTGCCGATGTTCCCTTCATGGGCAGACGGGAGACAAATGATGCCATTTCTTCTGCATATCAAGCTTTTAACTGTACCCAAACACTCCTACTTTCACTTCTCTCGTTTATTTGATGTTATTTGGTTTGGGTTTTTCATTAAACTTCTGCCCGTCGCATGATATTGAAGAATTTTATGATTTACATCCCATATCCCTGCTCTTTTCGCAACTTAGGCACTGATTAGTCAGTGGATCATCTACTTACAGAATTAATTTGTACCCTTTCTGTCTTTTACCTTTAATTTTGCAATTTGATTTTTGCTTTTGGAAGCAAAAAGGGAAAAAAAGGTGAGCTTGCAATAAGTTCTGCACTTATGTTTGTACCATTGCTGAGTTGATAAGAGCTCTTTTTTATTTTAATTATATTTAACAAGTGAATTTTGATAAATCACTAAAAAGAGACACCATGTGATGAAGATTTATTTGGAAGGCTCATGTCATCTCTTTGATATGTGTATTGACACTTTCTTTACATTTTTCCCATGTAGTGTAGCTAGATCCTAGGGTTTATTGAGAAGCCTTTTTCTATGCTAATGTGTCTGCTAGTTTCAGACTTGATCTAAATATAAGGTTTATCTATGTATGTAAGACTAAGATCCATTTAGTAAGTCATCTCTTCTCAATGGATATTTGCATGGACGTTGCTGTTTTGGAGAAATAGATCCAACATGTCATATGCATGAAAGTGTTTATAGTTTGAACTTATCTTTGGAGAAATGGATGCAACAGGCCTTTTTCTTAGCATAGATGCTCGTGTGACATCTTTGGAGCAGGACATGCATGATGTTCGTGGTCATCTCTTTCCACCTACATCATCTCATGCTGCGCCGGATGATTAGACTTTTATGCATTGTATTACGACTTTATGTTATTGTATTTTGGACTTATCTTGACCGCGTTAACTTTGCTTTATGAACGTACTTGCATAATTGGTTTACGAATTTGTTTTCTTGATGGATTCATGCATAATTATATTTCTCTCATTTTTACCATAACAAAAAACAATTAAAAAAATATTTTGTCGCCAAAATATTTAACAACAAATTAAATGTCTTTCACAATTAAATTATAAAACATATATTTTTATAACCATAATGGCAGAATGCCTCAAAAGCATAGATATGAAGTTTTCAAACCCTAATAATGGCAGAATACCTCAAAATCATATTTGGCCATGTGGTTTCGAAACCCTATTGAAGGATTCGGAACAAGTATACCATAATGCATCAAAATCATATCTTGACATTAGGTTTCGAAACCTCTCTTCTAGTTTCGGAACCAGTATGACAAATTTACTCAGAAATCAGATTAAGGTATGAGGTTTCGAAACCCCATTGATGGTTTCAGAACCAGTATGACAGAATACTTAAAATAATATTTAAGCATTTGATTTCGAAATTAGTATGTAAGAATGCTTCAAAAAGCATATTTAGGCATTAAGTTTGTTTGAAATTTGCTTAATGACTTAGTTTTCTTGATGTATCCGTGCAAAACTTTATATTTGTAGGAATGAAATTGTAATGAAGGCTTTTAAACCCTAAACAAACTCCACATTAGCTTGTCACACATGTAGGGAAAAAAATTTCGCCATTTAATTTGTAACTTTTCACATATCATATCATGAGAAACCCTAAACGAAATTGTGTTTTCTTCAAACAAATATGGTAGGTACAAAATTTCTTACAAGACCATGAGCCCTTTTGGTCTTTAGAAACATTTGGTAAGAAATTCGGTACAAACTTTATTTTATTACAAAGTGGTAACAAACTGTATACATTTTGATAATAAGTTCGGTACATACAAAAATCCTTACATAAGTTGTGAGAAATTATGTTTTATTGTAACAAATATGGTAAATACAAAATTCCTTACAAGACCATGAGCCATTTTGGTCTTTGGAAACCTTTGGTAAGAAATTCAGTACAAACCTTATTTTATTACAAAGTGGTAACAAACTGTGTACACTTTGATAATAAGTTCGGTACATACAAAAATCCTTATAGAAATCGTAAAAAAATATGTTTTATCGTAACAAATAGGGCATGTGCAAAAATCTTTACAAGACCATGAGCCCTTTTGTCTTTGGCAACCTTTGGTAAGAAATTCAGTACAAACCTTATTTTATTACAAAGTGGTAACAAACTGTGTACATTTTCGTAATAAGTTCGGTACGTACAAAAATCCTTACATAACTTGTAAGTAATTATGATTTACTGTAACAAATACGGTATGTACAAAAATCCTTACAAGACCATGAGCCCTTTTGGTCTTTGGAAACTTTTGGTAAGAAATTCGGTACAAACCTTATTGTATTACAAAGTGGTAACAAACTATGTACATTTTGGTAATAAGTTCGGTACATACAAAAATCCTTACAGAAGTTGTAAAAAATTATATTTTATTGTAACAAATAGGGTATGTACAAAAATCCTTACAAGACCATGAGCCATTTTGGTCTTTGGCAACTTTTGGTAAGAAATTCGGTACAAACCTTATTTTATTACAAAGTGGTAACAAACTATGTACATTTTGTAGTAAGTTCAGTACATACAAAAATTCTTATATAACTTGTAAGAAATTATGTACATTTGTACCAAATAAGGTATGTACAAAATTTCTTACAAGACTAAGCCCTGTTGGTCTTTGATATTTAGTACAAACTTTTTTTCTCTTACAAAGTGGTAACAAACTATATACATAATTTATAACAAACTTTATACAAAATATTTACCCGGTGATCAGATTCGCCGGTATTTAACCTTAAAATACCCGCCATTTCTTATAACTACTCAACAAAAATGATTGATTGATGGTGTGGAAAGTTGTTGGAAAAAGAGGCAAAGAGTTTGGATTGTAACGTACAAGTGATGAGTGCCCAACGTCTCACGCTACTCTTCTTCCAAGCAACTAATTGCCTTTTCGGTCTCACCGCTGACTCAATCAATTTGTTTCGACATTTCTATTTTTATCCTTTCCTTCTCCGCTCCAAAATCTTTTCTCTCCTTTCATATATACTTTCATGTTAATTGGGTGTGTCAATTCTGTTTTGGATCCCCTTAATCTTAATTACATTAATTCAGATTTTTAAAATTTTGTGTAATTTGAATCTAATGAGCAGTTTAGATAAAAAAAAAAGATGATAGTATTTATCTTAAGAAATTTAGGTTAGAGTCAATTTGAGTCAGCAGAGACGAAAATTCATTTTTGGTTAAGCAATTACGTGTTTTGACCACTTCAGAAATTGAATGATGTTGGTACAAGTTCTAATTAGTTGTGAGTTCAAATCAATTTAAGTTTTAGTTGAGTGAATTTGGGTTATTGATGTTCATGGTCAAGTTAATTGAATCACAATTTTAAATTTAGGCTAGAATTTACAGGTTTACATGTCAATTCAATTCTTACAAACTCAATTTTAAACTAAAATTTGCCATATCTAAAAAATATATAATATGTTTATAAAATTTTATTCAATGATTACATGAGAAATGATAAACTATTTATATGTAAACTTTAATCTTATATTTGATTCTCAAGCAGTGATTTTAATTATAAATTTTAGTTTACCTAAGTAAGGTTAATTTTAAGGTTGAAGAGCTTAGTTTAAGGTTTATTTTTAAAATTTAGAATTTAGAGTTCTGAAGTTTAAGGTTAGGAATTTACATTTTGTAGTTTAAATAGAAAAAGGATGTAACAATATTTTGTACAAACTTGTATATCAAAATTTAACTCTTATGCAAAAGTTTAAAAAGGCAAATATTGTTATAATAATATTTTTGACACATCAACTATGTAACTTTGTTGATAAACAAAAGTAAAACAAGTACATAGCACATCATTGGTTTTAAAACATCCCAAAAACAACAAAAAAAAGAAAAAGAAAAGAAAACAATTGACTTAAAAAGAAAAGACATGCGTTGCACCGGTTAAACATCAGACACTTCCTTTTTGCACCAGAGAAAATCTTTGTGGTCTAAATAGGAAGAGGCACTGGGAGTTGTCAAAATACGAACTAGATGAAACCTCATAATCAGCAATCACCTTTCACGCATATTCCTAAAGACGAGGATCCGCTACACAGTTCCGATTACACCGGCCAACAACCCAAAATGAGATCTAACTATCCAATACCACTGACAGAACATGGATAAAAAAAGTTGTGAGGGTCACCGAAAGAACACCAACCACCTAAGAAATTAGTCATAAAATGTGTTGTTGAGTGGATCAATTGAATCGAAATTGGCCAAGAGGGGGTGAATTGGCTTTTTAAAGTAGAAGGGAGCAAATTGAAATTGTAAGAGTTGAAGACAAGACAATTTATAGTGGTTCAAGCTTCGAACAAGCTCTACATCCACTACCTTAGCTCCACTAAGGATTTTCAACCAATTTCACTAGAAATTCTTCTCCTTTTCTCGGATTAGGAGGAAACCTTACAAACCGGTTAATCTTTCTACCCAAAGATTAACCAAGACTCTCTCAATACAAAGAAGACTTGGCAATATGAAAAATACCTCTCACAAGGTTGATATATTGCCCAATTACAAGTAATCAATCCCCAAACTTGAAAGAAAATGATACAATGAAAATTACACATGTGAGGGTTACAAAAATTTGACTCTTTAAGCTCAAAGGTTTGGATGTATGCTTGGATTGTTGCAAATAAGTTCAATAGTTGTTGTTGTTGCTTTGGAGGCTTGTTTTTATACCGTTGCATTGATTTCTAGCCGTTCTGGTGGTTGAGATCATCAATTGAGCCGTTGGGCTCAATTTTTCCCCAATAAATGAACTTCTGCAACGTACCGTATCGGTACACGAAGGCCCGTATCGATACCTTTCGCAAAACAGAAAGAGTCGTTGTGTACATTTAAGAGGGGCGTATCGATACGCGTATAGGCGTATCGGTACGGTTATAATGTAAAATAAGGGGCGTATCGATACTTAAAGACCGTATCGATACGGACTTTGCTCACTGGAATCCTGAGAAAAACTTAAGCAAAAAGTGTATCGATACGCATAGCGTATCGATACGGTCCAACGACCGTTTCAAATTTGCTGATTTCATAACTGCCAAACAAAGGATATATTATTAAATGGAAAGATTTATCGAATCAATCCAAACCGTATCGATACGTGGAGAACCGTATCGATACAGGGAGAACCGTATCGATACGCTATGCCTTAAAATTAAGCCTAGAAAGAATATTGTATCAATACAAGTATAACCGTATCAATACGCTTTTGTCGATTAAAATTACAGAACCGTAAAACCGTATCGATATGACTAGAGTGTATCGATACGCCATAGCGTACATGTAAGGTTTAGCTTTGAACACTTAGAAAAATTTTGTTTGAAAATTTTATTCAACTTAGAAACAATTTTGGTTCAAATTTGCTTGTCAATTTGTGAGACTTTAGAATAATTAAAAATTTATTTACTTTTACAAATAGGTCCTTAGACAAATTTGTTATAACAAAATCAAATTAGGTTTTACAATCCCCTTTTTGATATAACAAAATCAAAGTAAATTTTTAAGTATTTTGAAAACCTTGAAAAATTTACTCCCCTTTAATTTAAGGTTGATTTTCAAAAGCTTGTAAAAATTTATATTTTATACTTCTTCCCTTTTTGTTAGATCAAAATCAATGCATATAACCAAGGGATATATACAAGAGATAGAGAAATGAAGCACAAAGTAAAGTATAATTAAAGCAACATAATGTCATTGAACTTCAAATTAAAATCCAAAGCAATATAAGTTCAAATAACTTCAAACTTAAATCTAAACTTAAAGCCTAAGAATAAAAAATAAATCAAAGCATAGGGTTCCTAAACATAAAACATAGATGCATAATAAAATAGAAATCCTAAATGACATGATATGGAATGAGATGTACAACATCTACTCGTCCTCTTCATCATCATCATTGTGATTGGCTTGAGAGTTCCGAGCATTAAGCTAACCACCATGGAAAGCGGTGAGAGATAATTCCATGGAAGCTTGTTGTTGCTCAATGGCTTTGACTCGATCCTTCAACGATATAAAGTGTGTATCAGTTTTTAAGATGAAAGCATTGAGAGGATTTTCCAAAGAACTAGATGGTGTTGATTGTTGCTGCAACATCTGTTGTCGTGGCATGTTCTGCTGGAATCCCGATGCTTGTGCATTCTTATTGTTCTAGTTGAGGGCATTGTTGGGATTGCTCTATGAAAAATTAGGATGCTTCTTCCAGGTCGGATTGTATGTGTTGGACATTGCATTGTTTTTTCGGATGTAGTTTCCAACATAAAAGCTAGACTTTGGGTTCTGCGGACACTCAGAAGAATCATGGTTACCGTTACATAAATCACAAATTGAATCTACTACCATGATCTCCTGTGTGTTGCTTGGTCGCTGCATGTTTTTAACCAAATTGGTTAAAGTAGCCAATTGTGTGAGAATTACATCTGATGACTCAAGCTCGTTTATCGTGGCATGGTGTCTGACTCCTCCTCTTCTGGTAGTTGGGAACTGATAATCATTTTTGGCAAGCCTGTTCAAAATCTCTATTGCTTCTTCTAGTGGCTTGTCTAGGAGTATGCCATTTGCCGAGGCATCTAGCATCATCCTTGTCGGTGTGTTTACTGTGTTGTAAAACATCGTCACTTGTGTCCATACTAGGAATCCGTATAGGGGACATTTGTGTAATAGTTCTCTATATCGTTCTCAAGCCTCGTACATGGATTCATCATCCGCCTTCCGAAAAGAAGTAATTCCGTTACGTAACTTATCAGTCATATTTGTAGGATTAAATCTAGCAAGGAAATCATGACATAAATCAGTCCAAGATCCTACTGATCCAGATGGAATACTATTCAACCACGATTTCGCTCTATCCCTCAGTGAATAGGGGAATAATTTTAGCCTCAAAACATCATCATGGACTCCTTGTAGTTTGAATGAATTGCAAAACTCCAGGAAAGATTTGAAATGTTGTCTGGAATCTTCAATTGCCGATCCGCCAAATTGACCGATTGTATAGATCATATTGAACATTACTGGCTTTAAATCGAAGTGGGCAGCTTCAATTTCAGGTGTGACAACTCCTAGTTTTAGGCCGTTAAGGTCTTCCTCTAAATAATCTCGAACGGTTCGGTTCTGTGCAAGAATCACTCCATCTCCTGTTGCGCCATCTTGATTGTTGTTGAAATTCACATTGTCGTTCTGGGTAGCATGTGGGTCAGCCATTGCTGTTTCAGTCTTTGTCTGAGTCTCTGGCAGGTACGTTCAATTTCTAGATCATGGGGATATTCAGAAGCTATCGGTCTTGCCATGGTCATACACCAATGCAAAACCACAATTTGTTACCCTTTGAAACTGAATAATAGAAATAGAGGTTCAAGAAAATAAAAACAAAGTCGCTATGCCAATCCCCAGCAACGGTGCCAAAAACTTGTTGCGCGTAATAAGTGTTTCGCAATTGATGCAAATTTACACGTTGCAAGTTATAGTATAGAAAGATATCATCTCCACAGGGTTTGGTGCTACTTCGGGAATCTAATTTCTCACATTGAAAAATAAAAACACAAATTGGTGATTGTAGGAGTTCTAATTAACAAGTAAAATAAAGAGCACTTAAATAAAAGAGAGATGTAATCAAATAAGAGAGAATAGGCTGGGTTATCATGAGTCTAAGGAGTGATAATTGTGTAACGCCCCGGTTTTGGGCTTGGAAGTCTTGGACGTTGACCGGTTGGTCAAAGTGCTGTTCGAATCGTAAGAGGTTAAATTAGGAAAGCCTAGTTCGGGTTGCATTAAAAATATGGAAAAATGTTCTAAAATCATCTTTTAATATAATTAAGTGAACTGTGAAATCAATTTTGGAAAATGAGTTTTGGAAGGGTGACATTTTGGCTAGTGACCAAAATGTAATTTTTGAAAGTTTGGTGGCTATTTTATAAAGGGTTGAAACTTTGAATCTTTAAGGAGCTATTTACCCAAAGGGAGTTTCTCCAGATTTTTCTAAGATATTTTAACACATAATTCTGATTTTTAAAGTAAACAAAAGGAGGGAAAATTCATTTTAGCCATTTTCTCATCTAACTTCCTATTTTCTTTCTCTCTTTTTCTCTCAACCCAAACACTCAATTTCCAGAGATCTAAATCTGATTTTCTCACCTAAAATCCTTCTTTCAACTCTCAATTGATTGCAAATCATTGTGTCTTCAAAACCTCTTCAATTGCTTCAAGTTTCTTCAAGCTTTTCAATTCCAAAAAAGAGGAGAAACTCAAGTTTGGAGGTAAGAACGTCCTTCTCCTCTGAACTTCAAGTTCTTTAATGAAATTCCTAAAGTTTTCAATCCTAATTTGATAATTGATTAAAGGTTTTAAGGTTGATTTATGGATCTTGGCTAATTATGCAAGATTTTGATGATTTCACATGATTTTCGTTTGATCTGTTAAATCTGTGTTTTGAGGAGTGTTTTTGATGTTAAATGATCATTAAATTGATGTGAAATGAGTCTTGATTGATGCAATCCCGGATAGGTTGGATTTCCTAAGTTTAGCTTGTGTTTTAAGGTAGCTTTTGTGGTGATCTTGGTGATCTGGTGTTGCTGGAGGTATAAGGATGTTTATAGGTTGTTTTTAGATGTGTTTTGATGTTAATGGAAGTGAGGTTTTGCTGGTTTGTGGCTGGGCTTTGTTTAGAAGTGTTTCGGATGCATTTTCGGTTGTGTTTGGTGGCCGAAAATGGAGGTTTTGTGAGAGCAGCGAGTTTAGATGCTTTCATTGAAGCAATTAATGCATGATGATGCATTAATCCTCTGCTTTAATGTGTTGAAACAGGGGAGGCATCCTTGGATCCAAGAATTGTTGATCCGGAGGCTTGATTTGGTGCTTTGGCTTGAAGCAAAGTGGAAATCGGTGAGTGGATTTGTGAAAATGGTTTTCGGCTTTGAAACCAAGGTTTTGGGAGCTTAGTTTAAGTCTAAACAACTTTGCTAAGCTCAAGTGTAAGTTTTCGGATTACTCTCTTTAAGTGGTGGCCATGTTTTGGTGCAATGTAAAATGATGATTTTGCATGATTTGTTTACTGTTTTTGAAAGCATGTTTAAGCATGATAATTGCTGATGTTTTAGCATGATTTATGCTGATGTTTAAAGCCATGTGTTGAAGGTGACTCTAGGTAAGAGTACCTTGTTTTTAATGCATTGTTAAATGATGGTTTAATGCTTTGAAATGCATGATGAAATGGCTTGGTTTAATGCTTTAAAACAGTGGATTATGTGATGTATAAAGTGTGTATTGGAAAGTGATGGTTTGTAAAAGTGAAGGTCACTAAGGTGGTTAAAAGTCCTTGAGTGAGCCTTGTTACCTAAGATCATCAAGGTGTTTAAAAGTCCTTGGATGAATCTTGTTGCGGACACTAAGGTGGTTAAAAGTCCTTAGGTGCTCCTTTCCATGGTGTTTAAAAGTCCATGGGGCCAAGGTGTTTAAAAGTCCTTGGGACCAAGGTGTTTAAAAGTCCTTGGGGAAATTCAAGCTACGGACACAAAGGTGGTTAAAAGTCCTTGTGTGGTCCTTTCATGGTGTTTAAAAGTCCATGGCCAAGGTGTTTAAAAGTCCTTGGGGCCAAGGTGTTTAAAAGTCCTTGGGGAAAGTTGTTGAACTTGATTTCATAAATGAAATGTATCACTTGAGCCAATATGACATGTATAGTACATTGAGATGCATGAGATGCATGTTTTAATGTTTATGTTGAAGCATGAGATGCTTGTTAAAGGAAATGTGGAAGCATGATATTGCTTGATTTAAAGTATGCTTTGAGCATGTATAAAGGTTGTTTGTAAGCAAGTTTTATAAATGGTTTTAATTGCATTATTGAATGGTTTTTAAAGAGCACTCCTCACTAAGCTTTGGCTTACGCTCTCTCGTTTTCTTGACTCAATAATGCAGAGCATTAGAGTACATTGAGGGCAGCAAGAGAAGGCAAGCAAACAAGTTCGAGTAAAGCTCAATGTATGGAAGGTTTTGTTAAACATTTAGCTTTTGTATGTTTTGGCAATGGGGGACCAATGTATATGTTTTGGGAGGTGTTTGAGACTCCCTAAGTATGTTAAGTGTTGTTGTTGTTGCTGGTTTTTGGATTGAACCTTATAAGTTTGTTTTGCAAGTTTGATGCTTGAGTGGATAGCTTGTGTAGGAAGCATGACCATTGAATTGGGGCTTTTTGCATGTGAAGTTGGTTTGTTAATTTGTTGGTTCCTATATGTCTTAAAGATGTTTAATTGCATGCTGGTAAAGTTTGGTGATGTTTGGAGCATGATTGGAAGTCCAATTGCATGATTAGGTATGCTTGTTTTCTGAAATCTGAGCAGGCGTTTCGGAACAGTGTGTACCGTTTCGGAACGGGTGCCTGGAATGAACCCAGGGGTCCGAAACGGGGTGCACCGTTTCGAAACGAAATGCTCACTGCCAGACCCCCGTTGCGGAACCAGTACCGGAACGGCCCGCGTTTCGGAACAGGGTCAACCTGTTTCGAAACGGTCGACCGTTAGGGGGCTGACATGGTAGTTATATGTTTTGATTTGTTTGCGTTTTGGTCCCGAACCTTGTTTGATCAATTGCATGAGCTGTGGATGTCCTTTTGAGCTGAAATTTCACAGAGAAGCATGAAACCTGATTAATTTCAAGATGGTAACTTTAATTTGGGTTAAGTCCCTTAATTTATCAGAATTTACAATTTGGTCCCTAAAGTTGTAATTTGTTCAATTGGGTCCCTGTTTGATCTCTGATGTTTGTGATCTTTTAGTATGTTGTTTGTATGATCACAATTAAGGTTAATGTGCATTTAGATAAGATTAAAAAGAAAAAAAAAGGGTCGTTAATCAAGGTTGACTTTCGGGTTGACTTTGGTTTTCCCCGTGTAATCTTCGTAGTCCGGGTCAACCGTCTAGACCGGGCTACGGGGGTTACAAATTGAATGGATCGTCTTGGTAATTGAGTGCAAAAGTGACTCAATTGCCTTGGCAATTGGCAACAGTCGTATTGTCTGGGCAACTGGTGAAGCGATTGCCTAGGCAATGTGGGAATGGAGCGAATGCCTGGGCAACTGGGCGACAACCTTAAAGGTTCGGCGAAGCGTTCTTCAATGGTTTCTCCTTATCCTTAATTTGAAACACTAGTTAATTGTGCATGCCTTGATAATATATCCCTGTGTGAACCAAGGGTGGAAAACAACCGATCTTGCACTCCTTTTAGCCGTTGAAATTCGTAACTTATCCCTAAGTCAAGTTAGTCTTCACCATCGTTTGATTTAATAAAGACCATGCTCATTTGTTTCTTGAATCTAACTCCCATGATATTAGATAAATGGATGAATTCACACGATCCTCTCCCAATTCACTCGTAAACAAAATTAAGAACCAAGAATGAACAAACCTTGAATTAAAATTCCAAACTCAAATACCTAAAACAAATCCAATCGTTCTCACAACCACAAAAACATAATAACCCAAGCCAAATAGATTTAGTTCGTGGTTGGATTTAAAAGAAACATAAAATAAAATATCCATAGCATGAATCTAATCGAAACAAGAAAGAAGAAGAAGATGATGTCGAGCAGCCCCCTCTCTTGAATTCTCTCTCTATCGCACCTTGTTGATGTAGGCAGCTTGGCCTTCTTTATATAGGAGATAGCTAGGTCAAAAATTTTCTTGAGGAGAAAGTTAAGTTGGTATTAAATATCTTAAAAGAAATAAATCTCTTTTATTATATTTTTATTCCTCCAAAATCTCCTCATAAAACTCTTGGAATTTAATCTCCTTTTGATCTCTGCATGGAACTCCAACTCCTTTGCTCCATGTCATCTATCTCGAACATGTTAGATTTATCTAGTAATCAAATCGTCCGCCACTTCATCTTATCCTTAATTGCCTCGGCAACTTCCAGCTTGCTCGGGCAACGAACCCTGCACACAAAACAGCCTCCAGTAGTACCCTTTTTTCTACGAAAATCGACCAAATTATGAAATCAAGCATGACCCGAGACGGAACCATGTAGGGTGTGAGAGGGGCTGTTGCCACTCCCAAATTTTTTAGTGTAATTGTATTTTTAGTCCCTTTTAGTTTAAATGCTAATTAAATAAGGCTTTTGTCCCTCTCAATTTTTAGATTTAAAGGCTTAATAGACTCTTGCCCCTTCCAACATTGAATCTTAGCTCCGTCCCTGAGCATGACGGTGAAGGAAATCATTAAAACATGCATGAATGCCTAATAATGTAACTAAAATGAGTTTAAGTGTAACAGTAATATGAGTAAAAAAGGTGATAAACATATTACTTCTGAACACTTAACAATATACATAAGGAGAGATTTGGCATTTGTTGTTATCATGTGTCCAAATTCCAATCACATGATAAAAATATTCTTTAATGTTTTCATCATCATCATTATCATTATCATTATTATTATTATTATTATTATTATTATTATTATTATTATTATTATTTGTTTGCTTGAGGAATTAAACCTACTAAAACTTGCAAGACAAAACAACAGTTATGGGCGAGTGTTCTCAAAACCAACGGTTAAAGGTCGAAATCAACTTTTCCATTAAACGTACAATATGCTTGTCGAATTTAATTTAAATTCAACAATTAATTTAGATTAAAAATTTTAAAATTTTTTTAAAAATAAAAAATAATAGAAATAAATCGCTTGCCATGTTATAATTAAATAACAGAATAAAATGTCAAACATTAATTTGATCCTAAAAAATTCAAAATAATAATTTGAACACTTTCCTAATACTAATGAAGTGAATAAATAAAATTGGCCTACGGTAGTGAATTTGGAAGAAATCATTGGGATTGGGGCCAGCTCCAAGGTTGTTTCAGTTAAAGGTTCAAAACGGCAGCATAAGCGGTTACGAAGGTTGTTTTAATAATTATCCCCACTTGCACAAATATCGTGTCTCCATCCCCACATTATCTACGTAATCCTGTAGATTTATTATTCATATGTTAAGTCATTGCTACCATCTAAATTTGAACTTGACCGGCTTCCCACTCACTAATCAGTTTTGCAATTCAAAAATTAACATATATATATATTTGTATTTATAGATTTTTTAATTAATAAAATAATTAATCCCATTAAGTTAATTTTATATAAAAAAAATCCCATTAAGTTAATAAATAGATTGGGTATAGCAAAATGTAAACACTTGATTGCTTAATAGATACACCTTTCTTTAATGACTAGCTTTGTGTTTGTTGATATGTGTAAGCTTGAGATTACTTCTCCATCATTCTCAAAACCTAATCTCTATGAATCTTTCTTCTCTTCCTCCATTATAACACATTGTTCATGTCCACAAGTTACCTCTTCATTTACTACATTTTTGGCTTTTTTCTACTTTCATCTCTATATAAACCAATAATCAACCTCTCTCAATTCCCCATCCTTTCTCCCTTCCTACTTTTATATCAAGTTCTAAAAACAAAAAATGAAGAGTATTGGTGTTCTGCTTGTTTTCTCATTGGCTTTGGTTCTCGGCATTGCCGAGGGTTTTGATTTCCACGAGAACGATTTAGCATCGGAGGAGCGGTTGTGGGATCTGTACGAGCGGTGGCGGAGCCACCACACGGTGTCGAGGAGTCTCGATGAGAAACACCGGCGGTTCAATGTGTTCAGGCAAAATGTTATGCATGTTCACAACACCAACAGCAAAGACAAACCTTACAAGCTGAAGCTCAACAAGTTTGCTGACATGACCAACCATGAATTCAGGAACGCTTATGCTGGTTCCAAGGTTAAACATCATAAGATGTTCCGAGGGAAGCCCCGAGGCGCCGGTAGTTTCATGTATCAGAATGTCCACGCCATCCCGCCGTCTGTCGATTGGCGTAAGAAGGGTGCTGTCACTGATGTTAAAGATCAAGGCCAATGTGGTATGCATACATTTCTTTCCCCCCTTTTTTTTCGATAAAGGAAAAGGTTGAATATATTCTAATTGGAATCATCACAAGTTTAACTAGTAATATATACATGATGTTGATGTGTTTACCTTTCTATTTTGGGTTTACTAATATTTTTTCGTACATACTTACTATTTCGAGGGTTTACTAATATTAAATTTATAAAGCATACTGATGTGTTTTACCTTGATATGGATTACTATATATTATTATTATTTTTTATCAAAACGAACTTTCATTAAAAACCAAACGACACACAGTTTAGAAGACGAGCAGGAGGTTAAAGTCACAAATTTGTTTGAGTTTGATTGGCCTATAATCTTCTTCAACAGGTAGTTGCTGGGCATTTTCGACAGTTGTGGCAGTGGAGGGAATTAATCAAATCAAAACCAACAAATTAGTGTCATTATCCGAGCAAGAATTGGTGGATTGCGACACCCAAGAAAACCAAGGCTGCAATGGCGGTTTAATGGACATCGCCTTCGATTTCATCAAGAAGAAAGGTGGGATCACTACCGAGTCCAATTACCCTTACAAAGCTGATGATGGAACTTGCGATGTTTCCAAGGTCAACTTCATCTCTCATTCCCATCTCTTCTTTTTTGGTTGACTGAATTTTATGAGAAACCAACTATGGTGGCTTTGTTTGTCTGATTTGCAGGAGAATTCGCCGGCAGTATCTATCGACGGGCACGAGAATGTGCCGGAAAACAACGAGGATGCTCTGCTGAAAGCTGTTGCAAACCAGCCGGTATCAGTGGCCATCGATGCTGGGGGTATGGATTTCCAGTTCTACTCGGAGGTAAGCTTTCAAAGCATTCTAATAATGCCCACATCATAGATACATAAGGAGAATGTGGATTTGAGTTGAACCATGGGATTTGGAATGATTGCAGGGGGTATTCACAGGAGAATGTGGAAGAGAGTTGAACCATGGGGTTGCAGCGGTGGGGTATGGAACCACCCTTGATGGGACCAAGTACTGGATAGTGAAGAACTCGTGGGGGGCGGAGTGGGGTGAGAAAGGTTACATAAGGATGGAACGTGGGGTTAGACCCAAACAAGGACTCTGTGGCATAGCAATGGAGGCTTCATATCCCATCAAGAATTCTTCCTCTAATCCCCTTGGACCTTCTTCATTCTTCCCCAAGGATGAACTCTGAACCTCTTTAATTCCTGCTTTCAGATGTCTTGTATGATGCATTCTGCAACATTCATCCTCATTCAATAATATACACTTCTGCTTTACTTTCATTTTTATCTGCAATGCCCACTCTCGTTTTATGAGTGTTTACTTTTACTTATCCAATTTTAAAAAGTAACGTTTTGGTCATTATGACGTTAAAAGTCGTTAGTTTGATGATGTGATACGTTAGTAAAAGAGGCTAAATTTAAATTTGACTCTTGGACTTTAGATGAAATATTAATTTGACCTCTAAATTCCAGATAACTATCTAATTGTCAAAACTTTCTTCTCAACCAATTTTTGCTCAAATTTTCTATCACTTCTTTTCAAGATTCTTGCATTTTCTCATTGATTTCTTCTTTTCCAAATATAAATGAACAAAAATATTTTATCTATATTGAAAAATACATTCAAAAACATCCCAAAAAACATCAAAAGTTGCCAATTTCTCATTTTGCTCCAAAAGAGGATTTTGCTTTATTCACCATTTTGATTCAAGGAAACTTATTTTCAAGATAATAAAATAATTTCTTAACTTCTCTTCAAGTTATTTAAACCTTAAAAATGAGCTTTTCATCGGTGAATTTGCACCAATATTATTTTTAAAATTTTTCCCCAAAATATGGCACAAGCTAAATTATTTCCCGAAATATTGTAATTCCTACAATGAATTTAAAGACATATCAGTGATTTAATTTTAAGAATTAAAAAAAGATAGAATCCAACATCCTCTGTTTTTCAACCGTGGCCATAGTGCCACATGGCATGCCCGCAACCTATCTTATTTTTGAGCTTAATGTCTTTTAAATTTTTTTTATATAACAAAAAGAGGAGAAATGGTTTGAAAAAATGATTTTTCAAGAGAATAAGGGGAGCTTTAATGTCATTTTACTTTTAAATATCTTATTCAAAATTTTTAAAATACTAAGGGGGGAATCTCAAACAAATTTTCAAGTTGGTTTTATTTATAAAAAATGGGGAGATTGTAGAAATATATGTTTTGATATAATAATTGAAAAATGTTCTGGAATTAATTAAAAATAATTTAAAATATTCTCTAAGTAAAAAAAAAAACTTGAAAATAAGTTTGAGGATGTTTAAACATGTTTTGAAAATGTTTGAAACGTTTTTAAGTAGCCAAACTAGTGCTTTTAATGTACTCGTTTCGGTATAGGCATAATCTGTATCGATACATTTTTGAAACTGCCAGAATCTGTTTCGATACAGGACCTATTTGTTTCGATGCAGATAGGTGTGGTTTCGAAACACCCTTTGGTTTTTCGATACAGCCACGAGGCATACACCCTAACGACTATAACCCCAACGACTATTTCCAGACGACCATTTGAATTGCAGGTTGTTCCGATACGACCCAAGATGTTTCGATACGGCCTATTCAATGCGCATAACGGATCTTTCTGTTTTAGTCGTGTTTCGAAATAGGCATGTACCGTTTCGATACGGGTAGTTGCAGAACTGTATTTATGGTAGGAAATAAAGTCTTCGACGGCTCCAATTCAACCCCGACGGTCCTCAACGGCTATAAACTCAATTGAGAGTATAAAAGGGACCTCCAAGCATCAAGGGAAGACTAATGCTTCAATTGTGAACAACCATATGATGTCAAATTGTCTTTAGAGCCTAATTTATCCATTCTTTGCATAGACAACACTTGTGAGATTAAATTATCAAATTTGCTAAAGTGTTTTGGTTTGGGTGAGTGCTTTAGTGTGCAAACATCAACCTTGTAAGAGGGATTTTAGTTTGCTTATCTTTATCGCTTGTAGAGAGGGTTTGATCAAGCTTTGGGCTAGAAAGCTTTGATCGTTGTAAGGGTTTCCTCCTAAATCTAGAAAAGGGGACGAATCAATTAGTGGATTGATTGTGAAATTCTTAGTGGGAAGCTAAGAAAGTGGATGTAGATGCTTGTTAGAAGGCCGAACCACTCTAAATTATCGTGTCTTTTATCTTTTAGCTTCCACACCTCAATCACCCAAAAATCCAACTTCTTCACTACTTGGTAATCCATAACGGTTGAAGGAAATCAAGTCTATCAAGCCTAACAATTGGTATCAGAGCGAGAATCAATCTAAGGGGATTAACATCCTATTGTGGCGATTTGGAAGCTCTATACAACAACTCAATCTACCGGTCAAATGACGCAATCCATCGACAAGCCACCTTTCTTTGACGAGACCAATTACGCTCATTGGAAGATCAGAATGAAGTTCTTCATCAAATCCAAAGATTACACACTTTGGGATATTGTTGAAGAGGGTCCTTTCGTGCCACAATGAAGTAAGGCAAAATGAAGTGTGGATGATCGCAAGAAGATGGAGATTAATTGCAAGGCCTTGCACATCCTCTTTTGTACATTTGGCCCCAACATCTATGAGAAGATGTCCTCTTGAGAAGATGCCAAGGACGTATGAGACAAGTTTGAAGTTACATACGAGGAAACAAACGAAGTAAAGGAGACCAAGATCGGCCTTCTCTACCACGAGTATGAGAACTTCAAGATGGAACCGGACGAAGACATTACAAAGATGTTTGATAGATTCTCCACCATCACAAATGGACTCAAAGGCTATGGAGAAATCATTTCGGAAGACAAGCTTGTCCGAAAGCCTCTCTATTCTCCTCCCGAGTCATGGGACTCAAAGAAGACCGCCATCATCGAAGCTAAAAATCTAAAGACCTTGAAGCTAGATGAATACTGGGGTCTCTTCTCACTCATGAAATGATGAAGAAAGAAAAAGAAGAGGAAAAGAAGAATGAAGAGATAAAGAAGATGGGGAAGAAGATAATCATGGAGCTAGGCATCAACGCGAGTGTCGTTGCTCTCAAATCCTCTACTTGCTAACACGTTTATTTGAGCGAGGAGGAAAGTGAAGATGAAAAGATGGTTCTGTTGGGTTATTCGGTGCTCGATTCCTTCAACCGTTCTTGCTCGCCAACTATGGAGAAGTTGAATAATTGGGTGTTTTTGTGGGAATAAAAATATAAGCAATTGACACAAGGATTTATAGTGGTTCAACCTTCTAACCAAGGTCTACATCCACTACCTTAGCTTCCCACTAAGGATTTCCAAACAAATTCACTAAGAATTTCGTCCCCTTTTCTCGGCTTAGGAGGAAATCGTTACAACGATCAAACTTTTTACCCAAAGCTTGATCAAACACTCTCTTACACAAGAAAGACTTAGCAAACTAGAAATCCCTCTAGAAGGTATATGTTTGCACAATTAAAGCTCTCACTCAAAACCTAAACACTTGAGCAAATTTGACAATTAGGCTCACAAGTATTGTCTATACAATAAATTGAACAATAAATCCCTATGATAAATTCTTGATCATTATGTTGTTGACAATTGAAGCATTAACCATCTCTTGATGCTTGGAGGTTCTTTTTATACTCCTAATTGAGTTTGTAGCCGTTGAGGTCCGTTGGGGATGAATTAGAGCCGTTGGAGCCTTTATTTCCTGCCATAAATGCAGTTCTGCAGCTTGGCGTATCGATACCCTTCAAACTGTATCGATATGGTCCCGATAAGGAAGTAGTCGTTGTGCACTTCAGCTGATGCGTATCGATACGCTTACCTAGCATATCGGTACGGTCTTGCAGTTTAAAAGATCGTTGGGAAATATGACGGTTGGGTGTAGTTAGGTGTATCAGTACGCGACTAGCCGTTGGGCTGATTTAAAACACACCGTATCGATACGGCTAAGCGTATCGGTACGAGTTTTGGCTACTGGAAAATTCTTGTAGTTGAAACCCTAAGGCGTATCGGTACGGTACCAGACCATATCGGTACGGGCACTGGAAAAGCTTGATTTTGACTACTTTAAATGTACTTTAAATCATTCCAAAGCCTTGTAAAATCCTTAAACATATTTTGAAGTTGTTTTTGACTAAAAACATATTTTAAATTCTTTTCAATTTAGTCCAAAACATTTTTCAAATATTATATCAAAACACTTTGTTCTACAATATCCCCTTTTTGATATAATAAAACCAACTTGAAAAATTGTTTGGGATTCCCCCCCCCCCCTTGTATTTTAAAATTTGAATAAGAGACTTAAAATTTGAATTAGATTAAAACTCCCCCTTATTCTCTTGAAAAACTTGAAAAATTAATTTTTCAAATCATTTCTCCCCCTTTTTGTTATATCAAAAAGAATTTAAAATGACATTGGGCTCAAAATAACTTAGGAGGTAAAAGAAATTGACACCATTAAAAATTTGGTTTTAAAATTGGCTCCCCCTTACTCAAAGCATCAAACAATGTTAGTCCAACACATGATAATCTAGTTGAATTAAAAGAAAAAATTGAATTAAACAACTAAAACAACTAGATTTTACCAACACTTGAACTCCAAGGGAGGATGTGAAGCCTTCCTTCTTCAAGTGTTTTTCTTTGTGTGCATGAAGCTTCCCCTTAATGTTTGACTCGTTGATCACTCTCCATCACACCTAGCAAAAGACAATCAAGTAATTTTTGGTATCCAAATTGCTTTGGATCCATAGACGTTAGTAGCACAAAACTTAGTCCCCTTAGGAATCCATTTTTCAATTTCATCCTTTTTAGTTGAAGTACTTAGTCCTTTTGGGATCCAAATACTTCTAAAAACTTTACCATTTACAAATCTAGGGGCACTAGATTGTGTTACATAAAAATTTGATTTTCCTAAATTATTTTTCTTTTGAAGTTCATTGAAAATCAAATCTTTTTCCTTCTTAAGATCATTAACTTCTTTTTATGATCTTTTTTCATCGTTTGAAGCAAGTTTTGTAAGTCTAAAACTTTAAGCTCAAAATCTTTAATTTTTGCTTGAAACTCTAAATTGGTTTTAGAAAGCAAATCATTTTCGATTTTTAACTTTGAAATCAATTTCTTGTTTTTCGAAAATGAAGCCTTGAACTCAAAAACCAATTCATCATAGGCTTCTTGTAACTCATCAAAAGAATATGAATTTGAACTAGATGAGTTAGAAGTTACCTTCCCCTTCATTGAGGGCCATCAAGCATAAGTGGGCTACCTCATCATCGGTGGAGTCTTCATCACTCCATGTGGCCACATATGCTTGCTTTGAAGATGATCATTTCTTGTTGGACTTGTGGGATTCCTTCATCTTCTTCCTCGATTCATGCTTGAATTTTTCCATTTTGCTCTTCACGAACCGGGCAAATTTGTTGAAGAGATAGGCCATCTCTTCATCTTCGCTTTCCACCTCACTTAGTTCTACATGATGGCATGTGGAGGATTTGAGAGCAACGAAACTTGCATTGATGCTTAGCTCCATGATCTTCTTCTTCCCCATCTTTCTTATCTCTTCCTTCTTCTTCTCGTCTTCTTTTTCTTTCTTCATAATTTGGTGAGTGAGAAATGACCCCATGAGTTCATCAAGCTTCAAGGTCTTCAAATTCTTAGCTTCGATGATGGTGGTCCTTTTTGAGTCCCATGACTCGAGAAGGGAGTAGATGAGCTTTCGGACAAGCTTCTCTTCCGGAATGGCTTCTCCATAGCCTTTGAGACCATTGGTGATAGTGGAGAACCTATCAAACATCTTCTTGATGTTCTCTTCAAGATCCATCTTGAAGTTTTTATACGCTAGGTTGAGGAGGCCGATCTTGGTCTCCTTTACTTCGTCGGTTCCTTCGTATGTGACTTCAAGCTTGTCTCAAACCTCCTTGGCACTCTCACAAGAAGATATCTTCTCATAGATGTTTGTGCCAAATGCACAAAATAAGATGTGCAAGGCTTTGCAATTAAGCTCCATCTTCTTGCGATCTTCGGCACACCAATCCGCCTTGTTTTGTTGAGGCATGAACGGACCATCTTCTACTATGTCCAAAAGCTTGTAGTCATTTGACTTTATAAAGAAGTTCATCCTTGTCTTCCAATGGGCATAGTGTGTTCCGTCGAAGAAGGGCGGTTTGTCGATGGACTGCGCCATTGAGCCGGTTGTATGAGATGTTGATCGAGCTTTTCGGATCTTCTCAATAGGATGTTAATCCTATTCAATTGAGCCAAGCTCTGATACCAATTGTTGGGTTATTCGGTGCTCGATTCCTTCAACCGTTCTTGCTCGCCAAGCATGAAGAAGTTGAATAATTGGGTGCTTTTGTGGGAATAAAAAGATAGACAATTGACACAAGGATTTATAGTGGTTCAACCTTCTAACCAGGGTCTACATCCACTACCTTAGCTTCCCACTAAGGATTTCCAAACAAATTCACTAAGAATTTCGTCCCCTTTTCTCGGCTTAGGAGGAAACTGTTACAACGACCAAGCTTTCTACCCAAAGCTTGATCAAACACTCTCTTACACAAGAAAGACTTAGCAAACTAGAAATCCCTCTAGAAGGTATATGTTTGCACAATTAAAGCTCTCACTAAAAACCTAAACACTTGAGCAAATTTGACAATTAGGCTCACAAGTGTTGTCTATACAATAAATTGAACAATAAAGCCCTAAGACAAATTCTTAATCATTATTTTGTTGACAATTGAAGCATTAACCATCTCTTGATGCTTGGAGGTCCCTTTTATACTACTAATTGAGTTTGTAGCCGTTGAGGACCGCTGAGGATGGATTAGAGCCGTTGGAGCCTTTATTTCATGCCATAAATGTAGTTCTGCAGCTTAGCGTATCGATACCCTTCAAGCTGTATCGATAAAGTTTCGATAAGGAAGTAGCCGTTGTGCACTTCAGCTGATGCGTATCGATACGCTTACCTAGCGTATCGGTACGGTCCTACAGTTTAAAAGATCGTTGGGAAATATGACCGTTGGGGGTAGTTAGGCATATCGGTCCTCAACGACTATAAACTCAATTGGGAGTATAAAAGGGACCTCCAAGCATCAAGAGAAGACTAATGCTTCAATTGTCAACAACCATATGATGTCAAATTGTCTTTAGAGCCTAATTTATCCATTCTTTGCATAGACATCACTTGTGAGCCTAAATTGTCAAAGTTGATCAAGTGTTTAGGTTTGGGTGAGTGCTTTAGTGTGTAAACATCAACCTTGTAAGAAGGATTTTAGTTTGCTTATCTTTATCTCTTGTAGAGATGGTTTGATCAAGCTTTGGTCTAGAAAGCTTTGATCGTTGTAAGGGTTTCCTCCTAATCCTAGAAAACGGGACGAATCAATTAATGGATTGATTGTGAAATCCTTAGTGGGAAGCTAAGGAAGTGGATGTATATGCTTGTTAGAAGGCCGAACCACTCTAAATTATGGTGTTTTTTTATCTTTTAAGTTCCACACCTCAATCACCCAAAAATCCAACTTCTCCACTACTTGGTAATCCATAACGGTTGAAGGAAATCAAGTCTGTCAAGCCTAACAATTGGTATCAGAGCGAGACTCAATCAACGCGAGCGCCGTTGCACTCAAATCCTCTACTTGCTAACACATTTATTTGAGCGAGGAGGAAAGTGAAGATGAAGAGATGGTTCATCTCTTCAAAAAATTCTCCCGATTCATGAACAACGAGATGGCTAAATCTAAGTCTGAATCGAAGAAGAAGATAAAGGATTCCCACAAGTCTAACAAAATGGATCATCTTCAAAGAAAGCATATGTGGCGACATAGAGTGATGAAGACTTCACCGATGATGAGGTAGCCCACCTATGCTTCATGGCACTCAATGTGGGAGAGGTAACTTCTAACTCATCTAGTTCAAATTCATATACTTTTGATGAGTTACAAGATGCCTATGATGATTTGCTTTTGGAATTTAAGGCATCATTTTCTAAAAACAAAAAATTGCTTTCAAATTTGAAAATGGAAAATGATTTGCTTTCCAAAACAAATCTAGAGTTTGAAGAAAAAATTAAAGATTTTGAACTTAAAGTTTTAGATTTACAAAACTTGCTTCAAACGATTGAAAATGATCATGAAAAAAGAAGTTAATGATCTTAAGAAGGAAAAAGATTTGATTTCCAATGAACTTTGTTGCGTGTAAAATAGTCTATCGCAATGGTAGTGCAAGTATAAACGACGCAAGTAGTAAAGTGATATGAAGTATCAGATATCGTCTCCACAAGGATTGGGCTAATAGCTTCACCTTAATTCACTGCACGAAAGTAAAGAAAATAATTGAGAAGTTGTCACGAAAATAATAAAGTAAACGTAAATAAAAGAGTAGAGATATCAAGATAGAGAGAATGGGCTGATATTGAATTGCTCAGTAGTGCAGGTATTGCTAAGTCTCGAAATTCCAGTTCTGTCGTCGTTCCTGTCGCGGCAGCACCTGTCGCGGCAGCAGTCCGTTGCTTATCGCGGCAGCAAATACTCAACTCAGTACTTCAAGTTTGGCAAGAATCCCAGATATGCCTTGGCCTATCCCTAGGTCCAAGTCTGTCGATGATCACGTCTTTGATGATACCTCCCGGCATGAATTGAAGGATGAACACCGATGTGTATGAATTCTTCTTTAGCCACTTAACCTCGTTCTATCCCTAGGTCCGAGATAGTTCAACTATAAACTAGAGAACTCGCTCTTATTTCTTTCATATACTTAACTCTTCCGATGCCAAGTAAATATATAACCTCACAATGCTCTCCCGATGCTCTTGCAAGATATTAATAACCAAAATAAGAGAACTTGAAGTTTATTTTATTGAACTGAAAATTCCTAAAACAAAACAACCCTTGCAACTACTTTACAAATCAACCTGTGGCCCTAGGGGGGATTTAGAACATGTTGTGGGAAGAAAAACGACTAGAGTTTTGGGAAGGAAGCTAGGTAATCGGCTATCTCTACCTCCTAGGTCGAAATATATGCCCTTATATAGGCTTTGGGTCCAAGTTATCTAAAATAGCAAGAATACAACTTTATATGAAAGTACAATTCTAGTAAAGACTAAATCTTCAAGGAATCTACTTTCCAGCCGTCATCTTTCTTGCTTGGGATTTTCTCTCCTTGAACTTTGGGCTTGATATTCCTTTCGATCTGGGGCTTGGAAAAATATGGTGGTTCCACACGACAGACGGGCTGAATTTTCTCTATCTGTCGAGGTCCACTTTGCTTCTTCTCATCAAAACTGCTGTCGTCCTCTGTTGTCACGGCGGCAACCATGGCAGCATCGTCCTCCTTGACTGCTAGTCCAGTTCCAGCTCTTCTGCTTCACTGCCCAGCGCCTGCCCATTTCGTCTGCTATAGCAGCAACCTGCAAAAACAACCATTTTTAGTAGAAATTGTGCCTTTTAATATATTTGTGATGTTTTGCTGTAAACTGACCTAAATGCAATGCATAATGCTTGAATGCAACAGAAATATTGGTTAAATAGGGTGTAAATAATAGAACTTTTACACACTCATCTGTAACCCCCTTAACCCGGCCTAGACGGTTGACCCGAATTAAGAAGGTTACACGGGGAAAACCAAAGTCAACCCGAAAGTCAACCTTGATTAACGACCCTTTTTTTCTTTTTAGTCTTGTCTAGATGCACCTTATCCCTAGATATGTTCACAAGATAAACATATTCAAACATCATAACAATCAGAGAACATTCAGGGACTCAATTGCACAAATTACAACTTTAGGGACCAAATTGTAAATTCTGTAAATTATAAGGACTTAACCCAAATTAAAGTTACCAATATGAAATTAGTCAGGTTTCATGCTTCTCTGCCAAATTTCAGCTCAAAAGGACATTCCAAACTCATACAATTGCATAAACAAGTTTCAGGACCAAAATGCAAACATTGCAAAACATTTAACCATCAATTTCAGTGTCCAACGGTCGAGTGTTTCGGAACAGGGAAGACCCGTTCCGAAACGCGGGACCGTTCCGAAACTCGTACCGAAACATGGCCTGGCAGTGGCCAAACTGTTCCGAAACAGTGCCTTCCGTTTCGGAACGCCCAAGCCATTTCAGGCCCCCGTTCCGATACGGTCGCACCTGTTCCGAAACAGGCTGCCCAGATTGCAGAAATTTTGCTGGTTTATCATGCAATTGACCTATCAAACATGCTCCAAATGCAACCAAACTTTACCAGCAATTCATTCAACATACAAGGAACATAATTGCATCAACCAAACATCGATATGGCATCAATTATGAAAAGCCCCAATTCTATAGGCATGCATCCTACTTAACAAACCATTCATGCATCAAACCACCAAACCAACCACATAAAGGCCAATTACAAGTACCAACATTAACAACAACATAAATCCAACTTAGGGAGTACAAAACATCTCCCAAAACAACAACATAAGTTCCCCATTGCCAAATGCCAAAAGCTAATAGTGTTTAAGAAACCTTCACCATACATGAGCTTTGTTCACCACTTGGATACTTGTCCCCCTTGCTGCCCTCAATGCACTTTAATGCTCTGCATTATTGGTTTAAGAAAAGAGAGAGCGTAAGCAAAAGCTTAGTGAGGAATGCTCATTAAAACCACACAATAATGCATTTACAAAACACATTTATGAACCTTAAATCCAATCATCCTTTATACATGCTCATAAGCATTTAAAACAAGCAATTCATGCTTCAAGTTCATAACATGTCATATTGGCAACAAGTGATACATTTCACATAAGATCCACACATGGACTTTTAAACACCATTGTGATCTTACAATAACCAAGGACCACACATGGACTTTTAAACACCATTGTGTCCTTAACCCCATGGACTTTTAAACACCATGGCAAGGACCACACAAGGACTTTTAAACACCTTTGTGTCCTTAACAAGAATCATCCAAGGACTTTTAAACACCTTGATGTTCTTAAATAACAAGGCTTACACAAGGACTTTTAAACACCTTTGTAACCTTAACCAAGAATCTCCCAAGGACTTTTAAACACCTTGGAGTTCTTAAATTCACAAGACTCATCCAAGGAATTTTAACCACCTTGATGATCTTAACCAAGAACCAACCATGGACTTTTAACCACCATGTTGTTCTTAAATAAACAAGGCTCACACAAGGACTTTTAAACACCTTTGTGACCTTAACATCACTTGCCAATATGCATCATTAATCAACAATATTCCACTGTTTTAAAGCATTTAATCAAGCCATAACATCATGCATCTTTAAGCATCAAACCACATTATAACAATGTTCAAAAACAAGGATCTCTTACCTTGAGCATCCTTCAACACATGGCTTATAATCTCAGCAACTAACATGCTAAAATATGCTTTCAAAACAGAATTTAAAACATGCAAACAACCACATTGCATACAACCGATCCATGGTTCATCATCAAGAGAGTTTTTCCGAAAACTTACTCTTGAGCTTAGCTAAGTTGCTTAGACTTAAGCTAAGCTCCCAAACCTTCAAATCAATGGTTTCAAAGCTGGAAACCAAAATCCACTCACCAATTCCGTTTCGCCTCTTGCCGAAACACCAATCAAGCATCCGGATCACCACCACTTGGATCCAAAGATGACTCCCCTCCAAACTTGAGTTTTCTCCCTTTTTGGAACCAAATTCTTGAAAAACCACTTAGCAAATGGTGAGGTTTTGTTGATGAGATGATTAGCAATCAAAAGAGAATTGAAAAGAGATATTTAGGTAGCAAAATCAGAGGAAAAAGCTCTGGAGAAAGATGTTTGGTTTGAGAGAAAATGAGAGAAAAGGGAAAATAGAAAATATGGAAAGTTAGTTGGAAATGACAAAATATCTTCCCTCCACTTTTTATTTTATTTAAAAACCTTTAATAAATCATTTAATATCTTAGAAAAATCTGGAGAAACTCCCTTTGGGTAATTAGCTCCTTAAAGATTCAAAGTTTCAATCTTTTTTAAAACAGTCACACAGTTTTCAAATATTACATTTTGGTCACTAGCCAAAATGTCACCCTTCCAAACCTCATTTTGTAAAATTGATTTCACAGTTCACTTATATATATTGAAAGAGGATTTTAGGACATTTTTCCATATTTTTAATGCAACCCGAACTAGGCTTTCCTAATTTCACCTTTTTATATTCGAACCGCACTTTGACCGAACCGGTCAAAACCCAAAACTTCTAAGCCCAAAACTGGGGCGTTACAACTCTCCCTCCCTTAAGAAATTTCGTCCTCGAAATTTACCTGAAGGAAAGAGGTACGGAAACTGCTTCAGCATGTCATCCTTCCGTTCCCACGTGGCTTCCTCAACACCACGGTGCTTCCACAACACATTCACCAACTCAATGGTCTTGCCACGAAGAACCTTGCTGTCCGAATCCAGAATCTTCACCGGTTCCTCATCATAGGTCAAATCCGGTTTCAATTCCACTTCCTCCACAGGCATCACATGCGAAGGATCTGATCTATACTTCCGGAGCATGGAAACATGAAACACATCATGAATCTTCTCCAACTCTTGAGGTAGCCTCAACCTGTACGCAACAGGACCCACACGCTCAATCACCTCGTATGGTCCAATGTACCTAGGGCTCAACTTACCCTTACGGCCAAACCTCATCACCTTCTTCCAAGGCGAAACCTTCAGAAACACACGGTCACCCACCGCATACTCAATCTCCTTACGCTTCAAATCCGCGTAAGACTTTTGCCGATCAGAAGCTGCCTTCAAACGCTCACAAATGAGCTTCACCTTCTCGGTGGTTCCCTTCAACAAAGCCGGCATCGAAACCAACTTCTGACCCGTTTCAGCCCAACACACAGGAGTCCTACACTTCCTCCCGTACAAAGCCTCATAAGGTGCCATTTGAATACTTGCCTGATAACTGTTGTTATAAGCAAACTCCACCAAAGGCAAATGTTTCTCCCAAGAGCCTTGGAATTCAATCACACAGCACCTCAACATATCCTCCAAAATCTGGATAACTCGCTCGGACTGACCATCCGACTGAGGATGATAAGATGTACTGAAATTCAACCGTGTACCCAAAGCTTGATGCAAACACTGCTAGAACCGCGATGTAAACCTCGGATCCCTATCCGACACAATCGACTAAGGCACACCATGCAGCCGCACAATCTCAGCGATGTACAGCTCCACAAGCTTATCCAAAGAAAACGTAGTATGCACAGGCAAGAAATGCGCACACTTCGTCAGGCGATCCACAATCACCCACACCGAATTCTTCTTCGATGGCGACAAAGGTAAACCAGATACGAAATCCATGGTAATCTCTTCCCACTTCCATTCAGGGATTCTAAACGGTTGCAACAACCCTGAAGGGACCTGATGCTCAGCTTTAACTCGCTGACACACCATGCACTTGCTCACAAACTCAGCAACATCCTTCTTTAAACCCACCCAATAGTACTCATCACGAAGATCACGATACATCTTAGTACTACCAGGGTGCATAGCAAAAGGACTACTATGACCTTCAGTCAGAATAGCACGCCTCAACTCAGCATCATTGGGCACTACTATTCGACTCACAAAACACAACACTCCATCATCATTAAAGCAGAAATCCGAAGGCCTACCCTCCGCGATATCCTGAACATGCGGTACCAAGGAATCATCCAACAACTGCTTTTCCTTGATCATCTGAACCAAAGATGGCTTCACTTGCAACTCAGCCACAAGACCACCATCACGCGAAATACTCAAACTGGCAAACATAGCCCTTAGCTCCACAGCTACCTTCCTACTCAAGGCATCCGCAACAACATTAGCCTTCCCAGGGTGATACTCAATCGTCAAATCATAATCCTTGAGCAACTCCACCCAACGTCGCTGCCTAAGATTCAACTCCTTCTGAGACATCAGATACTTCAAACTCTTGTGATCCGTGTACACAGTACACTTCTCACCATACAGATAATGTCTCCAGATCTTCAAAGCAAAAACCACCGCAGCCAACTCAATGTCATGCGTAGGATAATTGCGCTCATGCACCTTCAACTGTCGCGATGCATAAGCCACCACCTTACCCTCTTGCATCAACAAACATACCAAACCAACATAGGACGCATCACTATAAACCACAAACTCTTTCCCTGATTCAGGTTGAACCAAGATAGGAGCTTGCGTCAAAGCTGCCTTAAGCTTCTCAAAAGCCTGCTGTCTCGCTTCCGTCCATTCATACTTAACATCTTTCTGCAACAACTTCGTCAAAGGTGCAACAATCTTAGAAAATCCATCCACAAACCTCCGGTAGTATCCCGCCAAACCGAGGAAACTACGAACCTCATGAACAGACTTAGGAACCTTCCAATTCATCACCGCCTCAATCTTCTGAGGATCAACACGAATCCCCTCAGCAGAAACCACATGCCCAAGAAACACCACTTCACTTAACCAGAACTCACACTTGCTCAGCTTAGCATAAAGCTGATTCTCCAACAAAGCTTGCAGCACAATCCTCAAATGCTCTTCATGCTCCTCCTCAGTACGCGAGTACACGAGGATATCATCGATGAACACCACAACAAACTTGTCCAGGTATTCATGAAACACACGATTCATCATGTCCATGAAAGCTGCAGGAGCATTTGTCAAACCAAATGGCATCACAAGGAACTCATAATGCCCATACCTCGTCCTGAAAGCTGTCTTAGGCACATCCACATCCTTCACCTTCAACCGATAATACCCTGACCTCAAGTCAATCTTAGAGAACACAGCTGCTCCCCGAAATTGATCAAAGAGATCATCAATTCTGGGTAAAGGATACCGATTCTTGATAGTCAACTTGTTCAACTGACGATAATCAATGCACATTCTCATAGTGCCATCCTTCTTCTTCACAAACAAGACCGGTGCACCCCAAGGTGACACACTCGGCCGAATGAAACCACGATCAAGCAATTCCTGCAATTGCATCTTCAACTCCTTCAACTCTTTAGGTGCCATTCTATAAGGGGTAATGGACACAGGAGTTGTATTCTCATACAGCTCAATCCCAAACTCCACCTCGCGATTAGGAGGTAAACCAGGCAACTCCTCAGGGAACACACCAGGAAACTCCTTTACAATCCTGATATCTTGCACACGCAACTCCTTAGAGCTAGGATTCATCACAAAAGCTAGGTAAGCTTCACAACCTTGCCTCAGCATCCGGCTCGCCTCCAATGTAGATACCACATTGGCAAGAAACTTCACATTCTCACCAACCACAACCATCTCATAATCATCCGCAAGCTTCAACGAAACTCGCTTATTCTCACAATCCACAACAGCACGATGCTCAGCAAGCCAATCCATACCAAGGATTACATCAAAACCATAGAAAGGTAACTCCATAAGGTCAACATGAAAAACATGATCTTGAACAACCAAAGGACACCTTCTATACAGCTTTCGAGTCACAACAGTCTCACCAAAAGAACTAGTGACACGCACACCAACATCCAAAGACTCAACAGGCAAACCAAGCAATTCAGCATGCTCACGCAAAATGTATGAGTGCGTAGATCCAGAATCAATCAAGGAAAGTAATGACAAAGATTGCAAAGTAAAGGTACATGCGATCACATCCGCGTCATTCCTTCCCTCCCGCTGAGCATACACCCTGGCTTGACCACCACCCTCAGGCTGAAGAGCCACAACATGAGCCACACCCCTACCACCTTCCTCTCTCCGCTGAAAGTTACCACGGCCGCGCCCACGACCTCTCTGTGGTGCAGCAACAACAGGAGCACGCACTTGGCCACCAGCCAACATAGGACACTCCCTCCTCATATGATCCGTAGATCCACAATTCCAGCACCCATTACCAGCTGCCGCAACGGGAGCTTGCACTTCCCTCACAGCTCGAGGACAATCACGTTTCATATGACCACGTGAACCACATGTCCAACATGCACTCGGATCAACTCTAGCATTGCCTCCCCGAGCAAGTGCACCACCACCTCGCTTAGCCGAGGACTGATACTTCTGATCATGTCCCCTTTTGTTCCGTCCACCACCGGAACTATATTCAGCAGCTCGCTTTCCAGCACTAGAACCAGCACTCTTAGCAGATAAACCCAAGTTCATCTCAATATCCTTTGCTCGACCCACCAGCACATCAAAATCATCATACTCAGTGGCCAACACGTACATCTTTACATCCGTCACTAAACCATAACGGAACCTTTCACACCTCTCCCGCTCATCCGGGACAAGCTCAGGAGCGTACTGACTGAGTCGAACAAACTGTACTTCATACTCAGCCACAGACATGCTCCCCTGGGTGAGAGACATGAACTCCCTCTTCTTTTCATCTAGGTACCTCACACCTAGATACCTTCTCTTGAACACATTCTGAAAGAATGTCCAAGTTACATCAGCTTCCGCCATCCCAGAGATTGTTGTCGTCCACCACGTGTAAGCATCGTCCTGTAGCAATGATACTACACAGCCCAGCTTTTGCACATCAGTGCAACTCATCTGACCCAAGATTCTCTTGGTACTCTCTAACCAAGATTCCGAACCTTCAGCTGACAAACCCCTGAACTCAGTCCCTCCCAGACTGCGCAGACGCTCCAAGGGTAGTCTAACTCCAGCATCTCCCTGATGCCCAGCTCCTCGAGCTCCAGCTACTGCGGCTTGAAAAGCACCAGCAATAGCTTGTATCAACACTGACATGTCAGGAACAGCTTGCCCCTGACCAGCCTCAGGTCCAGCGACCCCAGCATCAGCTGCAGCTCCATCTCCTTCACCCCCAGCACCACCACCACCAGGTGGAGGAGGTAAAACCGCACTTTCAACATTCTCTTCATTCTCATTCTCATTTTGAGCCGCAGCTCGCACATTACTCCTTAACTCTCTACGAGGTGCCATACTTTAATAATGCAATCACAATGCAAATAAACAAAGTCAGGCCCAGCAAGGTAAGTAATCCAAGTACTCAAGCTCATTTCCACTTAAAAAACAACATCATTTCATTAGCTTTGATTTGGCAATGGGTACCCACAACATGCTTCACCGCAGCATACACCACAATTGCATCACATATACAATTCAGTCAACATGCTTTCACTCAACAAGCGTACAAAGCATACATGCTTAAATCATTCACATACTCATTCCCAATTACTCGAGAACTCAGCTCTGATACCACCAAATGTAACCCCCTTAACCCGGCCTAGACGGTTGACCCGAATTAAGAAGGTCACACGGGGAAAACCAAAGTCAACCCGAAAGTCAACCTTGATTAACGACCCTTTTTTTTCTTTTTAGTCTTGTCTAGATGCACCTTATCCCTAGATATGTTCACAAGATAAACATATTCGAACATCATAACAATCAGAGAACATTCAGGGACTCAATTGCACAAATTACAACTTTAGGGACCAAATTGTAAATTCTGTAAATTATAAGGACTTAACCCAAATTAAAGTTACCAATATGAAATTAGTCAGGTTTCATGCTTCTCTGCCAAATTTCAGCTCAAAAGGACATTCCAAACTCATACAATTGCATAAACAAGTTTCAGGACCAAAACGCAAACATTGCAAAACATTTAACCATCAATTTCAGTGTCCAACGGTCGAGTGTTTCGGAACAGGGAAGACCCGTTCCGAAACGCGGGACCGTTCCGAAACTCATACCGAAACATGGCCTGGCAGTGGCCAAACTGTTCCGAAACAGTGCCTTCCGTTTCGGAACGCCCAGGCCATTTCAGGCCCCCGTTCCGATACGGTCGCACCTGTTCCGAAACAGGCTGCCCAGATTGCAGAAATTTTGCTGGTTTATCATGCAATTGACCTATCAAACATGCTCCAAATGCAACCAAACTTTACCAGCAATTCATTCAACATACAAGGAACATAATTGCATCAACCAAACATCGATATGGCATCAATTATGAAAAGCCCCAATTCTATAGGCATGCATCCTACTTAACAAACCATTCATGCATCAAACCACCAAACCAACCACATAAAGGCCAATTACAAGTACCAACATTAACAACAACATAAATCCAACTTAGGGAGTACAAAACATCTCCCAAAACAACAACATAAGTTCCCCATTGCCAAATGCCAAAAGCTAATAGTGTTTAAGAAACCTTCACCATACATGAGCTTTGTTCACCACTTGGATACTTGTCCCCCTTGCTGCCCTCAATGCACTTTAATGCTCTGCATTATTGGTTTAAGAAAAGAGAGAGCGTAAGCAAAAGCTTAGTGAGGAATGCTCATTAAAACCACACAATAATGCATTTACAAAACACATTTATGAACCTTAAATCCAATCATCCTTTATGCATGCTCATAAGCATTTAAAACAAGCAATTCATGCTTCAAGTTCATAACATGTCATATTGGCAAAAAGTGATACATTTCACATAAGATCCACACATGGACTTTTAAACACCATTGTAATCTTACAATAACCAAGGACCACACATGGACTTTTAAACACCATTGTGTCCTTAACCCCATGGACTTTTAAACACCATGGCAAGGACCACACAAGGACTTTTAAACACCTTTGTGTCCTTAACAAGAATCATCCAAGGACTTTTAAACACCTTGATGTTCTTAAATAACAAGGCTTACACAAGGACTTTTAAACACCTTTGTAACCTTAACCAAGAATCTCCCAAGGACTTTTAAACACCTTGGAGTTCTTAAATTCACAAGACTCATCCAAGGAATTTTAACCACCTTGATGATCTTAACCAAGAACCAACCATGGACTTTTAACCACCATGTTGTTCTTAAAATAAACAAGGCTCACACAAGGACTTTTAAACACCTTTGTGACCTTAACATCACTTGCCAATATGCATCATTAATCAACAATATTCCACTGTTTTAAAGCATTTAATCAAGCCATAACATCATGCATCTTTAAGCATCAAACCACATTATAACAATGTTCAAAAACAAGGATCTCTTACCTTGAGCATCCTTCAACACATGGCTTATAATCTCAGCAACTAACATGCTAAAATATGCTTTCAAAACAGAATTTAAAACATACAAACAACCACATTGCATACAACCAATCCATGGTTCATCATCAAGAGAGTTTTTCCGAAAACTTACTCTTGAGCTTAGCTAAGTTGCTTAGACTTAAGCTAAGCTCCCAAACCTTCAAATCAATGGTTTCAAAGCTGGAAACCAAAATCCACTCACCAATTCCGTTTCGCCTCTTGCCGAAACACTAATCAAGCATCCGGATCACCACCACTTGGATCCAAAGATGACTCCCCTCCAAACTTGAGTTTTCTCCCTTTTTGGAACCAAATTCTTGAAAAACCACTTAGCAAATGGTGAGGTTTTGTTGATGAGATGATTAGCAATCAAAAGAGAATTGAAAAGAGATATTTAGGTAGCAAAATCAGAGGAAAAAGCTCTGGAGAAAGATGTTTGGTTTGAGAGAAAATGAGAGAAAAGGGAAAATAAAAAATATGGAAAGTTAGTTGGAAATGACAAAATATCTTCCCTCCACTTTTTATTTTATTTAAAAACCTTTAATAAATCATTTAATATCTTAGAAAAATCTGGAGAAACTCCCTTTGGGTAATTAGCTCCTTAAAGATTCAAAGTTTCAATCCTTTTTAAAACAGTCACACAGTTTTCAAAAATTACATTTTGGTCACTAGCCAAAATGTCACCCTTCCAAACCTCATTTTGTAAAATTGATTTCACAGTTCACTTATATATATTAAAAGAGGATTTTAGGACATTTTTCCATATTTTTAATGCAACCCGAACTAGGCTTTCCTAATTTCACCTTTTTATATTCGAACCGCACTTTGACCGAACCGGTCAAAACCCAAAACTTCTAAGCCCAAAACTGGGCGTTACAAACACACCCCTAAACTCAAGTTTTTGCTTGCCCTCAAGCAACTAAGACCTAACAAAGAAAATTAATGTTTTCGTTTGGCTTAAAACAATGAACTTTTCTTTGCCTTCCACTCTGTTGCTGTCGACAACAGCACCTTGTCGGATATTTCTGGACTTACTCGAAACCATGCTATAATTCTAGTGACGTGTGTGCGGCTTTTGTGAACACTTAAGCATCTAAACTACCTTAGTATACTAGAATAGTTATGACTACAACTTGAAATTTATGCCAAATAAAATTTTTTCTGGAGGTAATTCTTAGGCTCCTTTAGTTTTTGATTCTTTATTCGACTGCATCTTTTCTGGAGGCAATTCTTAGGCTCCTTTAGTTTTTGACTCTTTATTCGACTGCATCTTTTATGGAGGCAATTCTTAGGCTCCTTTAGTTTTTTCTAACATTAACCTAAAAAGAAATCTCCTAAAATAAGTGCACGGCAGTTTTGCAAGCTATAGAGTCTGAGCATTTTTCTTTCTTTTCTTATCTTCCTAGAGCCAGTGATAGGCACCCCTAGGGGCAGTTTCAAGTGGGTACTCATTCCTATGCCAGTGTACTAAAGAAATCTAAACAACTTAAGAGTCACAAAGAGTGTTTTATAGGGCAGGATCATAGCAAGGCTCTAAACAAATCCTAAAATATTCTAAAGGCACTGTCACGACAGCATATGTCGCGACAGGTAAGTAAAGTTCAAAGACTTAAGCCAAACTGTTATTTTTATATTTTTGTTTTGTTTTGTTTTTTTAAAAGAACATAAACTAAGCTAAAGACACAACTTTAAAATTAAATTAGACTCCATTAATGGGGATGCCACCCCCAAACTCGAGGGTTGCATTACCCTAAATGCAAATGAAAAGATGCAATAAAGACAGTACATCACAAAATATAATAGCAGGCAGCAATAGTAAGATAAGAAACTTAAATTTTAATCGCTGTCTTCGCTACTGCTGCTTAGTCGGATCTGGCGGCGGACGTGGGCCCTTGGAGCTGGCTGAGGCACGGGGGAGGCTGATGTGTTCTTTGCTTTGGCCTCCCATGGTGGCTGGATCCTCGTAGGAGAGATGCGAGGTGGTTGCTCTACAACCTGAACTTCAGAGCCGCTGCTGCTGCTGCTGCGGCTGTCACCACCTTTGCTGCCGTCACCTCCGCTGCTACTGGCTTTTGGCATGTTACCTTTGTCTGCCATCCGCTTTTGCCTCTTCATAGGTGAGAACTCTTTTGACAGATTCCTCTGGATCGAGAGTTCATTATCACTTGCAGCCCAAACAGAAGAGGAGGAGAACCCAGCAACAAAGGCATCTAGATCCTCCGATGCCATACGACGTTTTGTGCCTCGGGCAGATGGTTCAGCATGGGTGCTGCCTGCTGCTGTCGAGGCAGGCGATGGTGTAGAGGCTGTAGAAGGTGTCCGTGGGGTAGCAGCAGGTGTAGGGGTATGGGCAGGGGTAGTGGTAGTAAAGTACTGGGCAGGAAAAGTAGGGAAAGTAGCATCAGGAAAATTTAAAGAATTTTGTATAAATGTTACTGTAGAGGCAGCGAAGTCCCTGATGAAAGTCATTAAGCCCATCTTTCGTTCCTCTAGCTTCTGAATGGCAGCTAATATCCGGGCGGAGGAGTCGTGTAACACCCCAAAAACCGGTCTGGTCGGAAATAGGTTCCGATGGTTGAATTTTGGTGTTAAAAATATTAAATTTTGATTAGTTTATGTTCTAAAATTTTTATGAAACCTAGAAGTCAAGTTAAGCTTGTTTTATATGCTCAAGTTAATGTTTCTGGGCCAAGCGTTTCGATACACCTGAGACCCGTATCGAAACGGCCTGGCTAAGGCGTACCGAAACATATTTCAGGCGATCCGATACGGTCTAACGGTAATAACTACCTTTTTGGCATTTTGCTAGACCGTATCGAAACGGCCTCGACCGTTCTGAAACGGTACCCTGCAGAAAACAGGACAAGTGTCCCAAAAGTCAAGGATTGCGGCCTTTGGTGAATCACCAGCTTGGTTGGCATGTTCTTCCACATTTTTAGCTGGATAAATAGCTGAGTATCAGCTATTGGATTGTAAGAGGAAAAAAGAAATATTAAATAAGGATTCTTAAAGATGAAGAAAGTTTGTGATTGGATACTAGAAAGGTGTATGGGGTTTAGTAAACCCTTAGGTAAGGGAAAGCTTTTAATTTGCTGATGTGGGAGGTGGAATTGAATATCTAATTCCTTAAGTTCTCTATCAATAGAAGAAAGATGATAAGAGCTTTGTTTTTGTTCTTGCTACGTAAGCTTAAACACCTTTCTTTCCTAATTAAGCTAGCACCTCCATTGTTGTCTTCAACCTTAAGCTTAAGCAAGCACCTCCATGATAGATTCTCCAAAGCTTTGGTCTCCCTTGTTTAAGAAGCTCGTTTTGTCCGTGCCATCATAGGAGAAAAGAGCTCAAGCATCGATTGAGGTATTATCAACCTTAGGAGCCTTAGCCGATCAAGGTGAGTGTAGTAGCGTCTCGAGTTAGGCATGGGCCTACTCGATTATGTTGTTACCTTTGTTAACACTATCCTTGAGTTAGTAGTTTTACGTCATCGATTGTATGTTGGTAAGTGCATGGTGAGATTGCATCACTTCTATGATTAATGCTATGTTATTATATGTTATGTGATGTTTATACATGTTCATAATATGATGTGGATATGATCTATGAAATATTGTTAAGGACCTTGGATTCGAGGTATCGGATACGGTTGGCATGCCAATGAATTCATGAGCTCTATAGAAGAAGAATGACTTGGTGTAGTGGAGGGATGTGTTGTGTGATGGTCAAAATCGGTGTAGTGGAGGGTATGGACCATGTTGATTATGAATGGTGTAGTGGTGGAATTCCTGTATCCGCATACAAGGAATCGATCCAAGGGAAATTATGAATTTAAGATAGTGATGTGCCATGAGGCCATGATGATGATTTATGTTATGTTATGACTATGATATATGCTATGGCCTTATATGTTTATGGAAATGATTTATTGAGCATGTTGTAAGGCATGTTATGTATTATGCATGGTTATGTGACTACCTCACTAGGCAAGTGTGCCTAATGCATTTCATGCATCCATTTCAGTGTAAGCAAGTAGAAGGGATCGAGATCGGAGAAGTTGGAGCGTTGCACAAGTCACAACCAATTTCAAGTAAAGTGTTTTGTATTTTAAACTCCTAGTATGGTGGCAAGGTCTATGTATTAGGCTTGGTATGTTCGTTTAGTATGTCTATGTGATGTGCAAGTGCTGTTGGTATAAATAATATGTAATGAGTTATGTTGTTTAAGAGTAAAGCCTTAAAGTTTATGTTTTGTGCTTAAACTGGTAAAATCGAGCAAATGGATTCAAATGACCTTAAAACTTGGCAAGACTGTAGCTTACACCTTTAGAATAATGTGTGTCAAGTTTCATTGCAATCGGTTCATTGTTGCTATGTTAAAGTTGACTAAAACCAGCTAAAATCTGTCATTTCTAGTCTGCCGTTTCGAAACGGGTTGGAGTGTTTCGAAACGTTTTGGCCACTGGAGACCCCTATTTCGATACGGGTTCCGAAACGGGTCTAAACCAAGTCAAGGTCAGTCAACCCGTATCGATACGGGTCAAGCTGTATCGATACGATCAAGAAAGGAAAAGTCAAAGTTTTGACCGTGGTCAAGCCGTACCGAAACGGCTTATGGCGTTTCGGTACGGGCAGCTTCTGTTGGGCTCTTGTTAGTTAAGCGAATTAATTTGTAAACCCGGTAAAGATTACAAGTATAGAGGTTAATAAGATTCAATTGCTAAGTCAACTTGGTTTAAAAAGGAGCATTAAGTTTTAATAAGTCAAGATGTTAAGAAAGCTTTTGAGGAAAAAGGATTTAAAAATTTCCGCATCGTTTTCGGTAACGCTCTCCGACCCGATTCTCTACCAGGACGGGTAGGGGGTGTTACATTTGTGGTATCAGAGATAGAGTTTAGTCGGTTCTGGACTAAACTTAAGTATGTTTGAATTGTGTGTTAAGTTACTTTGCCACCTAGGAGTTGTTCTGTTAAGAATTGTGACTTGTCAACTGATCTGATCTCTTTTATATATATAGATATGTCTCGTACTAACGAAGCTTGTAACAATGAGTCTGCTGCTAATTCCTCGAATGGTGGTGAGGAAGTGCAAGGAGGGAATCCTCCGAATCCAAGAAACCCACCTGTTCAGAATGTAGAGTCTGAAGCACCTACCGCTCAGGCAGCATGCTATCAGAACATGGCTGATATGTTTCAGCAATTTTTGAATGCGATGAAGGCTAGCCAAGTAGTGCAACCTACGTTACCTGTTGCTCAACCTTTTCGAGCCCTAATCAATAAGTTGTCTCAATATAGAGCTTATACCTTTACTGGTCGAGACGATGATGATCCCGAAATAGCCGAGTATTGGTTGGATAATACCATGAGGATTTTGGATAAGCAGTTAAGATGTTCGGATGAACATAAGCTCGAACGCGCTCTCGCATTGCTTGCTGATGAAGCTTTGCAGTGGTGGGAAACTACCGTTCTTACCGTCTCCGAGGAAACTGTGAATTGGGAATTCTTTCTGAGAGAGTTCCGTAATAAGTATATAAGTGAATTTTACATTGCCGAGAGGCGAAGCATTTTTCTTCATCTTCAGCAAGGAGGTCGGCCAATCGAACAGTACATCCACGACTTTTGCAAATATTGTAGATATGGTGCAGACTTTATCAAGAAAGAAGAAGAGAAGTGTCGGATGTTTATCGCAGGACTTAACAATGAGTTACATCCCATGTTTACCGCCTTGAGTATCTCAAATTTCCAAGATCTTGTAAACAGAGTTAAAGCTACAGAAGGAGCAAAAAGAGTGCAGTCAGTTAATGGGTTCAGTAAATCAGAAAAGAGAAATCAGAATGAATCTCATTTCTCGAGGTCTTCTAAGAAGTGGAAGCATTATGATTCGGATCAAAAGGTGTACTCACAACCTTCTCAGTTTGAGCATGTTGATAGAACTATGGAAAGTATTGATGGTTCGGGACAAGGAATGAAGTTTCAAGTCCGTGGCTATTGCCGACACAAACACCCAGAGGGGCAATGTCGCAAGAAATCCGGAGCTTGCTTCTTTTGTGGAGAAATGGGGCATCTTAGGCGAGACTGTCCCAAAAACAAGTTTGCTAATTCGACCCCTATCCAATCCTTACGAAGCAAGGGAATAAGACAAGAATCTTTTGGAAGGTCAGGAGTTTCCTCTAAAGCATCATTTAGGCCCGAAATGAAAACCTCTGCACAGATGTGCCACACGAAGGGCAAGGAACAAATGGATGACCACATTTCAGGTAATAGATTCATTCTCTATGTCTAAATATAGATTAAGAAAATCCTTGCTTAAATAAGCTTAGTTATGGCTTCTCTATAGATTATAAATATGAATTTGGCTTGGGCGTATCGATACGGACGAGAGTGTATCAATACGAGAAATTCAAGTTTTTGAGTAGAAACTGTAAGAGAAATGGCATGAATTTTAGATTGATGACTCATCCTATGTGTTGGACATCTAAGGTATTGAATGTTAGTACAAGTGCCAGGTGAATACGAAGAGGTGAAAGGATAAGCTTTGCAAAGCCTTAAGAGAAGTTGTGATTGGTTCTTGGAAAGGTGGGAAAAAGACAAATTTGAAATTATATATATATGATAGTTATCTCCAGCAGTAGTAAGACCAAAACCCATCTCTGTTTTAAGTGTTTGAAATAAGTATTCTCCCTGAAAGATACTCTCGTTTCTAAATGATGTTGGATCCGGTCAAGAAAACAAGTGAGTCAAAGAAAGAAAAGTTTCCTTGTAGCTTTTGTCAAGACAATCATCCGATTAGACGGTGCCTAAAGGAAATGGGAGCTTGTAGCTTTTGTGATAAGAAGGATCATCTCGCTCGGAATTGTCCTAAGAAATTTCTCAAGAAGCGCCGACACGTAAGTGCGAAGCGAACATGGCCAGAAGGTTTAGGAAAGGTGAATTCCTCATCTCCAGAAGATTCTGATCCCGAAGAGTGTTCGGATGAACAATCCGAAGCTACAGGTAAGAATTCGAGGACGAATTCTTTTTAAAGGGGGGGGGGGAGTTGTAACACCCCGAAAACCGGTCTGGTCGGAAATAGGTTCCGATGGTTGAATTTTGGTGTTAAAAATCTTAAATTTTGATTAGTTTATGTTCTAAAATTTTTATGAAACCTAAAAGTCAAGTTAAGCTTGTTTTATGTGCTCAAGTTAATGTTTCTGGGCCAAGCGTTTCGATACACCTGAGACCCGTATCGAAACGGCCTGGCTAAGGCGTACCGAAACGGATTTCAGGCGTTCCGATACGGTCCAACGGTAATAACTACCTTTTTGGCATTTTGCTAGACCGTATCGAAACGGCCCCGACCGTTCCGAAATGGTACCCTGCAGAAAACAAGGCAAGTGTCCCAAAAGTCAAGGATTGTGGCCTTTGGTGAATCACCAGCTTGGTTGGCATGTTCTTCCACGTTTTTAGCTGGATAAATAGCTGAGTATCAGCTATTGGATTGTAAGAGGGAAAAAGAAATATTAAATAAGGATTCTTAAAGATGAAGAAAGTTTGTGATTGGATACTAGAAAGGTGTATGGGGTTTAATAAACCCTTAGATAAGGGAAAGCTTTTAATTGGCTAATGTGGGAGGTGGAATTGAATATCTAATTCCTTAAGTTCTCTATAAATAGAAGAAAGATGATAAGAGCTTTGTTTTTGTTCTTGCTACGTAAGCTTAAACACCTTTCTTTCCTAATTAAGCTAGCACCATCATTGTTGTCTTCTACCTTAAGCTTAAGCAAGCACCTCCATGATAGATTCACCAAAGATTTGGTCTCCCTTGTTTAAGAAGCTCGTTTTGTCCGTGCCATCATAGGAGAAAAGAGCTCAAGCATCGATTGAGGTATTATCAACCTTAGGAGCCTTAGCCGATCAAGGTGAGTGTAGTAGCGTCTCGAGTTAGGCACGGGCCTACTCGATTATGTTGTTACCTTTGTTAATACTAACCTTGAGTTAGTAGTTTTACGTCATCGATTGTATGTTGGTAAGTGCATGGTGAGATTGCATCACTTCTATGATTAAAGCTATGTTATTATATGTTATGTGATGTTTATACATGTTCATAATATGATGTGGATATGATCTATGAAATATTGTTAAGGACCTTGGATTCGATGTATCGGATACGGTTGGCATGCCAATGAATTCATGAGCTCTATGGAAGAAGAATGACTTGGTGTAGTGGAGGGATGTGTTGTGTGATGGTCAAAATCGGTGTAGTGGAGGGTATGGACCATGTTGATTATGAATGGTGTAGTGGTGGAATTCGTGTATCTGCATACAAGGAATCGATCCAAGGGAAATTATGAATTCAAGATAGTGATGTGCCATGAGGCCATGATGATGATTTATGTTATGTTATGACTATGATATATGCTATGGCCTTATATGTTTATGGAAATGATTTATTGAGCATGTTGTAAGGCATGTTATGTATTATGCATGGTTATGTGACTACCTCACTAGGCAAGTGTGCCTAATGCATTTCATGCATCCATTTCAGGGTAAGCAAGTAGAAGGGATCGAGATCGGAGAAGTTGGAGCGTTGCACAAGTCACAACCAAGTTCAAGTAAAGTGTTTTGTCTTTTAAACTCCTAGTATGGTGGCAAGGTCTATGTATTAGGCTTGGTATGTTCGTTTAGTATGTCTATGTGATGTGCAAGTGCTGTTGGTATAAATAATATGTAATGAATTATGTTGTTTAAGAGTAAAGCCTTAAAGTTTATGTTTTGTGCTTAAACTGGTAAAATTGAGCAAATGGATTCAAATGACCTTAAAACTTGGCAAGACTGTAGCATACACCTTTAGAATAATGTGTGTCAAGTTTCATTGCAATCGGTTCATTGTTGCTATGTTAAAGTTGACTAAAACCAGCTAAAATCTGTCATTTCTGGTCTGCCATTTCGAAACGGGTTGGAGTGTTTCGAAACGTTTTGGCCATTGGAGACCCCTGTTTCGAAACGGGTTCCGAAACGGGTCTAAACCAAGTCAAGGTCAGTCAACCCGTATCAATACGGGTCAAGCCGTATCGATACGGTCAAGAAAGGAAAAGTCAAAGTTTTGACCGTGGTCAAGCCGTACCAAAACGGCTTATGGCGTTTCGATACGGGCAGCTTCTGTTGGGCTCTTGTGAGTTAAACGAATTAATTTGTAAACCCGGTAAAGATTACAAGTATAGAGGTTAATAAGATTCAGTTGCTAAGTCAACTTGGTTTAAAAAGGAGCATTAAGTTTTAATAAGTCAAGATGTTAAGAAAGCTTTTGAGGAAAAAGGATTAAAAGATTTCTGCATCGTTTTCGGTAACGCTCTCCGACCCGGTTCTCTACCAGGCCGGGAAGGGGGTGTTACAAGTCGGTTGGGGCAGCTGCTGTGGCGGCTGGTTCAGTGTGTGGCTGCTCTATTGTATCAGCTGTGGCGGCAGCAGGGTCGAATGACGACAGAGGGGTTGCAACTGTCAGCTCCATAAGGCTGAGGATGTTCTTTTCCGTCCACCCTCTTCCTTCGACTATCATATCAGTGCGCACTTCGGGAACATTATGGCCGCGGCAGAGCGAGGTGATGAGGTACGGCAGGTAGAGGGGACCCGTCGGTCTATGCGCACACTCCAAAATACTTTCTCGAATAAAGCTGCCCACACTAATGGGCCGTTCATGAAGAATAGAGTGTATCAACGCTAACCGTGGTTGGTCGACGGTGGTGTTATGGGATGACAGTATGATCCTCTTCTTTATGAAGGCGTTCCACAACTTTGCTTCCGGCAGCAACTGAGTCCTTCTCACAGTCCTTGGATTCTTTCTACTGGTGTTCCATTGAGTCCCATCATTTGTTAACTCTGCCATGACAACGTCGTAGGCAGTAGTGTCTAGTGTATTCAGGAATTGCTGGTGGGCGTCGTCATTGATACCGATGTAGAATCCATAGAGGGTATTAATGTATTCTGCTTCAAACGACACCTCCTTCCCTCGAACAAACACTGCTGTCGCGGTCCTGCTGCTGATGGCAGCATAGAACTCTCGAACCAGCGTAACATTCATCTCCTCCGGCTACTCCGCAAATATTTGCACTGTAAAGCTCTAATCTTCCGAGCTATGAATGGTTTGAGGCCCAGATTTTCCTCAGTCGGTGCGTAGATGAAGCCTCGCTCCTCCCACATGTCTCTGCTAGTAAAGGAGCATGGGGGAGTTGCCGTCGGTGAGGAAGTGGAGGCAGCATTGCGTCGGGTTTTCCTAGAAGACATACTTGTGCAAGGGTTGTGAAAAATAAAAGGAAAGCAAATGAAAACTAAAAAGAGAGAGCAAGTAAGAAAGGCAGAAGTGAGTGAAAATGAAAATGAAATGGGATTATATAGAGAGGAATTTGCTGCCCGTTGAAACTGTAACGACAAGCGCGAATAACGGGGCCAGCTGTTGTACGTTAGCGTGTCTGACGTGTCTGACACACGTTTCCGCGTCTGTTACGCGTCTGTGACGTGTTTCCGCGTCTATCGTGACAGCGTGATGACAACCTGTATTTTCCACGTCTGTCGCGGCAGCTGTAATGACAGGCTTCAACATTTGGGCTTTATTGGGCTGATGGATGGGTGGTGGGCTAAGTTCACTTCTCTTGTTCTTCTTGACTCCTTTATTTCCTAAAAACAATAAAAATAAAAATATTATTCAAATAAAATAAAACTTATTCCTAATAAATAATAAATAATAATAAAACTGAAAATAAAAATTAGGTTAAATTAGGAATGCCAGGTGGGACATCTCCTAAGGTAACCATTTCCTGTAGTCCTGGGGCTTTAGTTCCCTGATAATGCTTTAGGCGCTGTCCGTTGACTTTGAATTGGTGCCCATCTTTTAATGATCGAATTGTGATGGCACCATGGGGAAAAACTTGTACGACTTGGAACGGGCCAGACCATCTAGATTTTAGCTTCCCTGGGAAGAGTTTCAGTCTAGAATTGAAGAGCAATAGAAGCTGCCCTGGTCAGAACTATCGTGGCAGCAACTTCTTGTCATGCCACTTCTTAGTTTTCTCCTTGTAGATTCTTACATTGTCATAGGCCATTGTTCGGATTTCTTCAATTTCGTTCAGATCTAACAACCTTTTCTGCCCTGCCCTGTCCAAGTCCATATTCACTGCCTTGATCGCCCAGTATGCTCTGTGCTCTATCTCGACAGGTAGATGACATGTTTTCCCATAAATCAATCGGTACGGAGACATGCCCAATGGAGTCTTAAAAGCTGTACTATAAGCCCATAATGCATCATTAAGGAGTAAAGACCAGTCTTTCCTAGTTGGCTTAACCATCTTCTCAAGAATGTTCTTAACTTCCCTATTAGATATTTCAGCTTGTCCATTGGTCTGTGGGTGATATGTTGTCGCGATCCGATGCTTGACACCGTATTTCTTTAAGGCAGCAGCAATAACCCTGTTATCGAAATGTCTCCCTTCATCACTGATAATCGCCTTAGGGATGCCAAATCTAGAGAAAATGTTTTTGTGCAAAAACCTTTGGACTGTCTTGGCATCATTCTTTTGTGTGGCGATAGCTTCAACCCACTTAGAGACATAATCTACTGCCAGGAGGATGTATAGATTCCCACATGAAGATGGAAAAGGTCCCATAAAATCAATCCCCCAAACATCGAAATTTTGACTTCTAGAATGTTCTGCAGTGGCATCTCGTTTCTCCTTGAGATGTTTCCTGTCCTTTGGCACCTATCACAGCTCTTGTAGAAGATTTGTGCATCTTTATACAGTGACGACCAGTAGAACCCTGACTGCAGCACCTTGGCAGCAGTTTTGTTGCCTCCTAAATGACCTCCATACTGTGAAGCGTGGCAATGATGAAGTATGTCTTCTTGCTCTTCTTGTAGTACACACCTCCTTATAACCTGATCTGCACAGTTTTTGAAGAGAAGAGGTTCGTCCCAATAATAATGCTTAGCATCATTTTGAAACCTCTTCCTGGCTTGATAATTAAAATCAGAAGGAATTATTCTGCTAACTAAGAAATTAACGAAATCAGCATACCAGGGGAGTTCAGAAGACTTACCTGCCGCCATGGCTGTCGCGGCAGTGACTGCGACAACAAAGAGCTGCTCATCTGGGAAAGTCTCCAGTATGTTTGTCTCATCTGTTGGTAGACTCTGTCCCTTCTCCAATCTTGACAAGTGATCTACCACTTGATTTTCTGTCCCCTTTTTGTCCTTGATTTCAAGATCGAATTCTTGCAGTAGCAGGATCCAACGTATCAATCGAGGCTTTGCATCCTTTTTCGCGAACAGATACTTCAAGGCAGAATGGTCTTCGTGTACTACGACCTTCGTTCCAAGTATGTAAGAACGAAACTTGTCGATGGAGAACACCACAGCTAATAACTCCTTTTTTGTGGTGGTGTAGTTCACTTGGGCATCATTCAATGTCTTGCTGACATAATATATGACATGGAATAATTTATCTCTCTGCTGCCCAAGTGCTGCCCCGACATCATAGTCACTAGCATCACACATAATCTCGAATGGCTGTGTCCAGTCTGGTGGCTGTACTATTGGGCTATTACCAGTTTTTCCTTCAGAACCTTGAATGCTTTAGTACATTCTTCATTAAAGTCAAAGGGTCGGTTCTGCTCCAAAAGATGACATAGGGACTTGGTGATTTTCGAGAAATTTGCAATGAACCTCCGATAAAAACCAGCATGTCCCAAGAAACTTCTAATACCCTGACTGTGGTTGGTGGCGGCAGCTTTTCGATCACCTCTATCTTGGCCCTGTTGACTTCTATCCCACGACAGCTAATCTTATGGCCAAGGACTATCCCTTCATCCACCATAAAGTGGCATTTTTCCCAATTTAAGACCAGATTTGCTTTTTCACATCTTTCAAGTACCTTTTGTAGATTGCCTAGGCATCTTTCAAAATCGTCTCCAAAGACTGAAAAATCATCCATAAAAATTTCGAGGAAGTCCTCCATCATGTCGGAGAATATGGCCATCATGCACCTTTGGAAGGTGGCGGGTGCATTGCATAGTCCAAAAGGCATCCTCCTAAAAGCATATGTTCCGTAGGGGCATGTGAAAGTCGTCTTTTCTTGATCTTCCAGTGCGATAGCTATTTGATTATAACTTGAATAACCATCAAGAAAACAATAGTAAGGCTTACCCGCTAGTCTATCAAGCATTTGATCAATAAAGGATAAAGGAAAATGGTCCTTTCGGGTAGCTTTGTTAAGCTTCCGATAGTCCATGCAAACCCTCCAACCGGTCACAGTCCTGGTTGGGATTAACTCATTGTTTTCATTGGTCACCACGATCATTCCTCCTTTCTTGGGAACGCATTGCACCGGGCTTACCCATTTGCTGTCAGAGATGGCGTAAATAATACCAACATCTAACCATTTGATTATCTCTTTACGCACCACCTCCTTCATCGCATGGTTTAGCCGCCTTTGAGCATCTATAGTTGGCTTATGATCTTCTTCTAAAAGGATTTTATGCATACATAACGCCGGACTAGTGCCTTGAATATCAGCTATCGTCCATCCAATTGCCTTTTTGTGCTGCCGCAGCATCCCTATTAACTGTTGTTCATGTTTCTGCATTAACTTGGAAGAGATGATTCTATCAAGCATTTGATCAATAAAGGGTAAAGGAAAATGGTCCTTCCGGGTAGCTTTGTTAAGCTTCCGATAGTCCATGCAAACCCTCCAACCGATCACAGTCCTGGTTGGGATTAACTCATTGTTTTCATTGGTCACCACGGTCATTCCTCCTTTCTTGGGAACGCATTGCACCGGGCTTACCCATTTGCTGTCAGAGATGGCGTAAATAATACCAGCATCTAACCATTTGATTATCTCTTTACGCACCACCTCCTTCATCGCATGGTTTAGCCGCCTTTCAGCATCTATAGTCGGCTTATGATCTTCCTCTAAAAGGATTTTATGCATACATAACGCCGAACTAATGCCTTGAATATCAGCTATCATCCATCCAATTGCCTTTTTGTGCTGCCGCAACATCCCTATTAACTATTGTTCCTGTTTCTGCAATAACTTGGAAGAGATGATTACGGGTAACGTATCATTTGAACCAAGAAAAGCATATTTTAGCTGCCCTGGCAGGGGCTTCAGTTCTAAGCCAGGGGGCTCAACAGTAGATGGCTTTTGGATTGCATGGTTCCGAAGTATAATTCAAAGGTTCGAATAACTTACCTGGACGATTGCCTATCCAGTTTACCTCCTCCTGATCTTCAGTATCAGATGTATCAGAGTCTGAGGAGTTGCTGTCGCCGGTGATGTCGTGACAGTCCTGTAAGTGGCTGCTAAGGCAGTGACCAATTTGGATGTCATGACAGCCCGACCTGATGCAGGGTTGGTCAAGGGTAACTTCAGTGATAGCATTGCATTCCTCGTATGCATTAGCATGCTTCATAGCTTGGAGAACATTCAACTTAATCTCTTGATCGTTTACTCGCATGGTGAGTTCTCCTTTCTCCACATCAATCAGTGATCTTCCCGTGGCTAAGAAGGGTCACCCCAGGATGATTGGTGCGTTTTCATCTGCTTCACAATCTAAAACAAGAAAGTCAGCAGGAAAAATAAATTTATCCACCCTTACCAGAATATCTTCAATTTTTCCTTCCGGATGAACGTAAGAGCGGTCTGCCAGCTGCAGAAGTACTATCGTGGGCCGAGCTTTTCCAATACCTAATTTCTGAAAAACAGATTTTGGCAGTAAGTTAATACTAGCACCAAGATCACAAAGTGCCTTACCCACATATTTATCTCCGATTACGCAAGGTATGATGAAGCTCCCCAGATCCTTCTTTTTCTAGGGTTGCTGCCTATGAAGAATGCTCATGCAGCCTTTTGTCATCTTCACCGTTTCAAATTCCCCAAGTTTAGATTTCTTTGACATAACATCCTTGAGAAACTTGGCGTAACCGGGCATTTCCCTCACGGCATCCAATAGCGGAATATTAATGTGAACCTGCTTAAAAATATCATAAATCTTTTTGAGCTAAGATTCTTGCTTCGCTTGCTGTATTCGTTGAGTAAAATGAGGTGGGGGACGATAATAAACAATGCGCCCTTCCCATTGCATACGAATCTGAGGAGGTTTGGGTTCATCATTTTTCTCCTCTGTCGCGTCTGCTGTCGTAACAGGTTTATCGGCAGCAGTCTGTTTGTTACCTGTCGGGGCAGCTTCTTCGGCAGGTATGTCCAGGGTTGGTTTTTTCACTGTTTCAGCTTCATTCTCTAACCCTGGTAGTTTCTTCCCACTTCTAGTAGTAATGGCTTTACACTGCTCATGTGTAGGCGGCCTAGCATTTTCAGTATTGCTAGTAAATCCTCCAGTCTGCCTTGGATTGATATGTTGTGAAACCTGACCCATTTGTGTCTCCAAAGACTTCATAGTAGCTTCATGATTTGTCATTCGCATCTCTATTTTGTCCATGAACGTCTCTGTCTTCTTGACAAACTGATTCATGTTCTCAATATAAGTACCTGTCTGAGACATAAAAGTGGCCAGAGTCTGTTCCAATATACTGCTTGTGGCAGCTGGTGGTTGTTGCTGCTGCTGCGGCGGCTGCGGTTGCTGTCGCGTCAGCAGTCTAGGTCCTCCCTGATTGTGATTATTGTGTGCTTGCGGATTCAGGGCATTATTGGGATTACTCCAAGAGAACTTGGGATCCTTTCTCCAGTTGGGATTGTAGTTGTTGGAGTTGTAATTCGGCTTATAGTTCCCAACATATTTGCCCTCTTCTAACTGTATAGAACACTCATCCGAACTATGATTTCCCTCACAAATTTCACATACCTCCTCGACAGCAAATCCACGTTGTGAGTCTTCATTCAAGAGCTTTTTCATTGCCTTAGTAAGGTATGCCACCTGTGATTTCATCGTGCTGTCGGCCTCATAATCCTTAACAGCTAGTACTCGTTTACCCCCTCTTCTTGCTGTCGGAAACTGCTCCTCATTCTTGGCCAAAATTTTCAATACTTGCATTGCCTCGTCTGGGTCTTTGTCCAATAATAGTCTGTTTGCTGCTGAATCAATTCGAATACGAGTTTGTAAGTTGGCAGCATTATAAAACTTGGTTACCTGATTCCGGACGAGGAATCCATGCATTGGGTAGTTCCCTAGAAGAGTGGTAAATCTGTCCCAGGCCTCGTGCATCGGCTCGTCATCTTCCTGTTGAAAAGTAGCAATTTCATTACGTAACTGCTCAGATAAATGCGAAGGATTAAAACAAGATAAAAATTCACGAGACAAATCTGCCCAAGTTCTAATTGAACCCGGCGTAAGTTTATTCCACCAAGTCTTTTCTCTATTCCTCAATGAATGGGGAAATAACCGAAGCCTCAGTATCTCCGGATTGACTCCTGGCAGTCTAAACGAACCACAGATCTCCTGGAAATTTTTGAGATGCTCCCTAGCATCCTCTGTAACAGCACCACTGAATTGACCGACATTGTTGATCATGCTAAACATGACAGGTTTCAGCTCGAAGTTGTCAACATCAATGTCCGGGAGCATGGTTTCCAGTTCTACATGGTCATTCAGCATGTAGTCGCGACAGGACCGTCGTCCGGCAGCGGCAGGCGAGTCGCCGACAGGCTGTCTACCCTCTCCATCTCCAACAGGAGGGTCGTCTCCTTGGTGTGCCATCGTCTCTAACTGTTCCTCAAGGTACTCGTTCCTGGATAGTAAGTGACGAAGTCGGTTCTTGAGATTGAATGATCGTTTGATTTCCGGGTCTAATGGATACTCAGAATCTTCACCTCGTTTCGATCTGCGCATAAACAAGGCACCTTGTGAAACGCAAGAGTTGAATGCACTAAAGAAAAACAGAAAAATAAAAATAAAAATAAAAGCAAAAAGTGCAGTAAAAAAAGGTAGCGTTTTGTTGCCAATCCCCGGCAACGGCGCCAAAAAATTGTTGCGTGTAAAATAGTCTATCGCAACGGTAGTGCAAGTATACACGACGCAAGTAGTAAAGTGATACGAAGTATCGTATATCGTCTCCACAGGGATTGGGCTAATAGCTTCACCTTAATTCACTGCACGAAAGTAAAGAAAATAATTGAGAAGTTGTCACGAAAATAATAAAGTAAACGTAAATAAAAGAGTAGAGATATCAAGATAGAGAGAATGGGCTGGTATTGAATTGCTCAGTAGTGCAGGTATTGCTAAGTCTCGAAATTCCAGTTATGTCGTCGTTCCTGTCGCAGCAGCACCTGTCGCGGCAGCAGTCCGTTGCTTATCGCGGCAGTGAATACTCAACTCAGTACTTCAAGTTTGGCAAGAATCCCAGATATGCCTTGGCCTATCCCTAGGTCCAAGTCTGTCGATGATCACGTATTTGATGATACCTCCCGGCGTGAATTGAAGGATGAACACCGATGTGTATGAATTCTTCTTTAGCCACTTAACCTCGTCCTATCCCTAGGTCCGAGATAGTTCAACTATAAACTAGAGAACTCGCTCTTATTTCTTTCGTATACTTAACTTTCCCTATGCCAAGTAAATAGATAACCTCACAATGCTCTCCCGATGCTCTTGCAAGATATTAATAACCAAAATAAGAGAACTTGAAGTTTATTTTATTGAACTGAAAATTCCTAAAACAAAACAACCCTTGCAACTACTTTACAAATCAACCCGTGGCCCTAGGGGGAATTTAGAACATGTTGTGGGAAGAAAAACAACTAGAGTTTTGGGAAGGAAGCTAGGTAATCGGCTATCTCTACCTCCTAGGTCGAAATATATGCCCTTATATAGGCTTTGGGTCCAAGTTATCTAAAATAGCAAGAATACAACTTTATATGAAAGTACAATTCTAGTAAAGACTAAATCTTCAAGGAATCTACTTTCCAGACGTCATCTTTCTTGCTTGGGATTTTCTCTCCTTGAACTTTGGGCTTGACATTCCTTTCGATCTGGGGCTTGGAAAAATATGGTGGTTTCAAACGACAGACAGACTGAATTTTCTCTATTTGTCGAGCTCCACTTTGCTTCTTCTCCTCAAAACTGCTGTCGTCCTCTGCTGTCACGGCGGCAACCATGGCAGCATCGTCCTCCTTGACTGCTCGTCCAGTTCTAGCTCTTTTGCTTCACTGCCCAGCGCCTGCCCATTCCGTCTGCTATGGCAGCAACCTGCAAAAACAACCATTTTTAGTAGAAACTGTGCCTTTTAATATATTTGTGATGTTTTGCTGTAAACTGACCTAAATGCAATGCATAATGCTTGATGCAGCATAAATATTGGTTAAATAGGGTGTAAATAATAGAACTTTTACACACTCAACAAACTTCAAAAGAAAAATAATTTCGGAAAATCAGATTTTTATGTTAGACAATCTAGTGCCCCTAGATTTTTGAATGGAAAAGTTTTTAGAAGTATTTGGGTCCCAAAACGAATAAGTATTTCAACAAGTCCCAAAATGAAAAATTAATTCCTAAGGGGACTAAACTATATGCAACTAACGTTTATGGATCCAAAGCAATCTGGATACCAAAAATTATTTGATTATCTTGTTTAGGTGTGATGGAGAGTGACCAACAAGTCCAAATTTGAGGGGGAGGTCCATGCACACAAAGGGAGCACTTGAAGAAGGAAGGCTTTAGATCCTCCCTTGGATTCAACTGAGGTAAAATTAGTTGAATTTATTTTTGTTTAGTTTTATTTCTTTTAATTCAACTAGTTTAATCATATATGTTGAACTAACATTGTTTGATGCTTTAAGTAAGGGGAGCCAATTTTAAAACCAAAATTTTTTAATTGTGTCAATTTTTTTAACTCCTATGTTAATTTTGAGCTTAATGTCTTTTAACTTTTTTTTTTGATATAACAAAAATGGGAGAAATGGTTTGAAAAATTGATTTTTCAAGAGAATATGGGGGAGCTTTAATCTCATTCTATTTTTAAATCTCTTATTCAAAAATTTTAAAATATTAAGGGGGAGAATCCCAAACAATTTTCAAGTTGGTTTTATTATATCAAAAAGAGGGAGATTGTAGAAATATATGTTTTGATATTATAATTGAAAAATGTTTTGGACTTAATTGAAAAGAATTTAAAATATCCTCTAAGTCAAAAAAACTTGAAAATAAGTTTGAGGATGCTTAAAAAGGTTTTTGAAATATTTGAAACGTTTTTAAGTAGCCAAACCAGTGCTTTTAATGTACCCGTTTCGATACAGGCATAATTTATATCGATACGTTTTGAAACTGCGAGAATCTGTTTTGATACAGGGCCTATCTGTTTCAATACAGATAGGTGCGGTTTCGAAACACCCTTTGATGTTTCGATACGGCCACATGACATACACCCTAACGGCTATATCCCCAACAGCTATTTCCCAACCACCATTTGAATTACAGGTTGTTCTGATACGGCACTAGGGGTTTCGATACGGGCGTTCCAATATGACCCAAGATGTTTCGATACGCCCTCTTCAATGCGCATAACAAATCTTTCTGTTTTAGTCGTGTTTCGAAACAGGCAAGTACCGTTTCGATAAGGGTAGTTGCAGAACTGCATTTATAGTTGGAAATAAAGTCTCCAACGACTCCAATTCAACCCCAACGGTCTTCAACGGCTATAAGCTCAATTGGGAGTATAAAGGGGACCTCAAAGCATCAAGGGGAGACTAATGCTTCAATTGTCAACAACCATATGATGTCAAATTGTCCTTAGAGCCCAATTTATCCATTCTTTGCATAGACAACACTTGTGAGCCTAAATTGTCAAATTTGCTCAAGTGCTTAGGTTTGGGTGAGTGCTTTAGTGTGCAAACATCAACCTTGCAAGAAGGATTTTAGTTTCCTTATCTTTATCTCTTGTAGAGAGGGTTTGATCAAGCTTTGGGCTAGAAAGCTTTGGTCATGTTAAGGGTTTCCTCCTGATCCTAGAAAAGGGGACGAATCAATTAGTGGATTGATTGTGAAATCCTTAGTGGGAAGCTAAGAAAGTGGATGTAGATGCTTGTTAGAAGGGCGAACCACTATAAATTATCGTGTCTTTTATCTTTTAGCTTTCACACCTCAATCACCCAAAAATCCAACTTCTCCACTACTTGGTAATCCATAACGGTTGAAGGAAATCAAGTCTATCAAGCCTAACAATTGGTAACAGAGCGAGACTCAATCTAAGGGGATTAACATCCTATTGAGGCAATCCGGAAGCTCGATACAACAACTCAATCAACCGGTCAAATGATGCATCCATCAACAAGCCAACTTTCTTCGACGAGACCAATTACGCTCATTGGAAGATCATAATGAAGTTCTTCATCAAATCCAAATATTACAAGCTTTGGGATATTGTTGTAGAGTGTCCTTTCGTGCCACAATGAAGTAATGCAGAATGAAGTGTGGATGATCGCAAGAAGATGGAGCTTAATTACAAGGCCTTGCACATCCTCTTTTGTGCATTTGGCCTTAACATCTATGAGAAGACGTCCTCTTGCGAAGTTGCCAAGGACGTATGGGACAAGATTGAAGTTACATACGAGGGAACAAACGAAGTAAAGGAGACCAAGAGTATGATAACTTCAAGATGGAACAAGATGAAGACATCACAAAGTTGTTCGATAGATTCTCCACCATCACAAATGGACTCAAAGGCTATGGAGAAATCATTTCATAATACAAGCTTGTCCGAAAGCTTCTCTATTCTCTTCCCGAGTCATGGGACTCAAAGAAGACCGCCATCATCGAAGCCAAAAATCTAAAGACCTTGAAGCTAGATGAACTCATGGGGTCTCTTCTAACTCATAAAATGATGAAGAAAGAAAAAGCAGAGGAGAAGTAGAAGGAAGAGATAAAGAAGACGGGGAAGAAGAAAATCATTGAGCTAGTCATCAACGCGAGTACCGTTGCTCTTAAATCCTCTACTTGCTAACACGTTTATTTGAGTGAGGAGGAAAGTGAAGATGAAGAGATGGTTCATCTCTTCAAAAAAATTCTCCCGATTCATGAAGAGCGAGATGGCTAAATCCAAGCATGAATCGAAGAAGAAGATAAAAGATTCCCACAAGTCCAACAAAAAGGGATCATCTTCAAAGAAAGCATATGTGGCGACATGTTGTGATGAAGACTCCACCGATGATGAGGTAGCCCACCTATGCTTCATGGCCCTCAATGAGGGGAAGGTAACTTCTATCTCATCTATTTCAAATTCATATACTTTTGATGAGTTACAAGATGCCTATGATGATTTTCTTTTGGAATTTAAGGCATCATTTTCTAAAAACAAAAAATTGCTTTCAAATTTGAAAAAGGAAAATGATTTCCTTTCCAAAACAAATCTAGAGTTTGAAGCAAAAATTAAAGATTTTGAACTTAAAGTTTTAGATTTACAAAACTTGCTTCAAACGATTGAAAAGGATCATCAAAAGGAAGTTGACGATCTTAAGAAGGAAAAAAATTTGATTTCCAATGAACTTCAAAAGAAAAATAATTTGGGAAAATCAAATTTTTATGTTAGACAATCTAGTGCCCCTAGATTTTTGAATGGAAAAGTTTTTAGAAGTATTTGGGTCCCAAAAGGAATAAGTACTTCAACTAAAAAGGATGAAATTGAAAAATGGATTGCTAAGGGGACTAAACTATATGCAACTAACGTCAATGGATCCAAAGTAATCTGGATACCAAAAATTACTTGATTATCCTATTTAGGTGTGATGGAGAGTGATCAACAAGTCCAAATTTGAGGGGGAGCTCCATGCACACAAAGAGAGCACTTGAGGAAGGAAGGCTTCACATCCTCCCTTGGATTCAAGTGTGGTAAAATTAGTTGAATTTATTTTTGTTTAGTTTTATTTCTTTTAATTCAACTAGTTTAATCATATATGTTGAACTAACATTGTTTGATGCTTTAAGTAAGGGGAGCCAATTTTAAAACCAAAAGTTTTTAATTGTGTTAATTTTTTTAACTCCTATGTTATTTTTGAGCTTAATGTCTTTTAAATTTTTTTGATATAACAAAAATGGGAGAAATGGTTTGAAAAATCGATTTTTCAAGAGAATAAGGGGGAGATTTAATCTCATTCTATTTTTAAACCTCTTATTCAAAATTTTAAAAATACTAAGGGGAGAATCCCAAACAATTTTCAAGTAGATTTTATTATATCAAAAAGGGGGAGATTGTTGAAATATATATTTTAATATAATAATTGAAAAATGTTTTGGACTTAAATGAAAATAATTTAAAATATTCTCTAAGTCAAAAATAACTTGAAAATAAGTTTGACGATGTTTAAAAAGGTTTTGGCAATGTTTGAAATGTTTTTAAGTAGCCTAACCAATGCTTTTAATGTACTAGTTTTGATATAGGCATAATCTGTATCGATATGTTTTGAAGCTGCAAGAATCCGTTTCGATACATGGCCTATTTGTTTCAATATGGATAGGTGTGGTTTCGAAAAACCCTTTGCTGTTTCGATACGGCCACGTGACATACACCCTAACGGCTATAACCCCAACAACTATTTCCCAACAACCATTTGAATTGCAGGTTGTTCCGATACAACACTTGGTGTTTCGATACGGGTGTTCCGATACGAAGCAAGATGTTTCGATACACCCTCTTCAACACGCATAACGAATCTTTTTGTTTTAGTCGTTTGTCGAAACAGGCAGGTACCGTTTCGATACGGGTAGTTGCAGAACTGCATTTATAGTGGGAAATAAAGTCTCCAACGACTCCAATTCAACCCCAACGGTCGTCAACGACTATAAACTCAATTGAGAGTATAAAATGGACCTCTAAGCATCAAGGGAAGACTAATGCTTCAATTGTCAACAACCATATGATGTCAAATTGTCTTTAGAGCCCAATTTATCCATTCTTTGCATAGACAATACTTATGAGCCTAAATTGTCAAATTTGCTCAAGTGTTTTGGTTTGGGTGAGTGCTTTAGTGTGCAAGCATCAACTTTGTATGAGGGATTTTAGTTTTCTTATCTTTATCTCTTGTAGAGAGGGTTTGATCAAGCTTTGGGCTAGAAAGCTTCGATCGTTGTAAGGGTTTCCCTCCTGATCCTAGAAAAGGGTACGAATCAATTAGTTGATTGATTGTGAAATCCTTAGTGGGAAGCTAAGGAAGTGGATGTAGATACTTGTTAGAAGGTCAAATCACACTAAATTATCGTATCTTTTATCTTTTTGCTTCCACACTTCAATCATCTATAAATCCAACTTCTCCACTACTTGGTAACCCATAACGGTTGAAGGAAATCAAGTCTATCAAGCATAACAATTCGTATCACAGCGAGACTCAATCTAAGGGGATTAACATCCTATTGAGGCGATTCGGATGATCGATACAACAACTCAATCAACCGGTCAAATGGCGCAATCCATCGACGAGACCAATTACGCTCATTGGAAGATTAGAATGAAGTTCTTCATCAAATCCAAAGATTACAAGCTTTGGGATATTGTTGAAGAGGGTTCTTTCATGCCACAATGAAGTAAGGCGGATTGAAGTGTGGATGATCTCAAGAAGATGGAGCTTAATTGCAAGGCCTTGCACATCCTCTTTTATGCATTTGGCCCCAACATCTATGAGAAGATGTCCTCTTGCGAAGATGCCAATGACGTATGAGACAAGCTGGATGTCACATACAAGGGAACAAACGAAATAAAGGAGACCGAGATCGGCCTTTTCAACCACGAGTATGAGAACTTCAAGATGGAACCGAATGAAGACATCACAAAGATGTTCGATAGATTCTCCACCATCACAAATGGACTCAAAGGCTATGGAGAAATAAAATTAGAGAGAGTCGCCACCAGTCACATAGTTTGAAAATAGGTCCGGGGGTTAGTTACGTGTAGGGAAGGATTAGCACCCTCATCACGCCTGAAATGGGTACCATATCGTACGTTGCTTTTATCAATGAAAATTATTAAATTAGATTTGAATTTAATTAAATGTTGTTAATCAAATACAATTTTTAATTAAGTTGACTTTAACACATAGTGAGTTTGAATTAATTAGTCCTTTAATTAATAAGGGTGACTATACATTTGGACCATAGATTAAACCGACATCTAATAAGACTAATCGGCGTGTTAATTTTTTGTTCGAATCAAGTACATCACCTTTATGCATGATGCAAACAATTAAGTATGATGTTATGACTTGTCAAATTTTATTTATTTTTAGTTTACCTATAGACTATATAAATTAATTCGAATATTTGGTCAATATCCATTAAGTCATGATATTACAACACAAATATTCAAGTTAATAAATACCTCATATTTATAGTTAAAATTAATTAATTATCAAGATGAATGTAGGATTTGATGAGATTAAATGAATGACAATTTAAATGCATGACACAAAAAAGCTAACAAAAAGATAAGGCAAGAACAAAGAAATAACGTAAATAAAGGCGAATAAAATACAACATAAAAGAATGAATGAAAAAAATAAATGTGGAAAAGTGAAAGCGAAAGAGAAAATTAAAAGTTAGATGTTTGTGAGTTAGAAAATAGTTAAATTAGACTGGCCATGAATAATACAGATCATATCCCGTTGCGGGTAACCGTAAGGCTGAAAGCGAATCGTGACCGAACAAATTAAAGGCGCAATAATTAAAGATATATACATATATAATAAGATAATAATATAATATAATATAAGTCAATATATATGCAATATACGGATATAGCTATATATACAATGAAATAAAACTATAATAACACACACACACACACACACACACACACACACACACACACACACACACACACACACACACACACACACACACACACACACACATATATATATATATGAGATATGATCCGTTTACAAAGTGTAAAACTCTTTAAGTTTTACACGTGTTTTGGACCGTTGGATGAGTGAAACGAATGGATTAGATTAACAGTAAATATGTGAAGATTATCACTTGAAAAAAAAGAGTAATGAGTTAATTTGAGTCATCCATTCCCCCCATCTAACGATCCAGAAAACGTGTAAAACTTAAAGAATTTTACATTGTGTAAGTTGATCCTCTCTCTCTCTCTCTATATATATATATATATATATATATATATATATATATGGATTATTATCCTGGAGGTGGAAACTGAAATTTTCCACAAGCGCCTTAATTTTAGGGTTTAGGGGTCTTAGTTTAGGGTGTAGGGGTTTAAGTGTAGGGGTTTAGAATTTAGGGATAGTAATTAGAATTTAAAGTTTGGGGTTATAATTTAGGGTTTATAAGTTAAAACCTAAATCCTAACCATATTACCCTAAAAACAAAACCCCAACCTCTAAACCCTAAATTCTAACCACTATCTCTAAATTCTAAACTCCTACACCTAAACCCCTAAAGTCTACCCCTAAACTAAGACCCTTGTTGCGTGTAAAATAGTCTATCGCAATTATAGTGCAAGTATACACGACGCAAGTAGTAAAGTGATACGAAGTATCGGATATCGTCTCCACAGGGATTGAGCTAATAGCTTCACCTAAATTCACTGCACGAAAGTAAAGGAAATAATTAAGAGTTGTCACGAATAATAATGTAAAAACGCAAATAAAAGGATTTGAGATATCAAGATAGAGAGAATGGGCTGGTATTGAATTGCTCAGTAGTGCAAGTATTGAATTGCTTAGGATCTCCAGTTCTGTCGTCGCACCCGTCGCCGACAGCACCTGTCGCGGCGTCAGTCCGTTAGCTGTCGCGGCAGCGAACACTAACTCAGTACTTCAAGCTTGGCAAGAATCCCAGATCTGCCTTGCCCTATCCCTAGGCACAAGTCTGTCGATGATCACGTCTTTGATGATACCTCCCGGCGTGAATCGAAGGATGAACACCGATGTGTATGAATTCTTCCTTAGCCACTTAACCTCGCCCTATCCCTAGGCACGAGATGGTTCAACTATAAACTAGAGAACACGCTCTTATCTCTTTCGTATACTTAACTCTCCCGATGCTAAGTAAATGGATAACCTCACAATGCTCTCCCGATGCTCTTGCAAGATATTAAAACCAAGATAAAAGAACTTGAAGTTTATTTTATTGAACTTTGAAAAATCCTAAAACAAAGCAACCCTTGCAACTACTTTACAAAACAACCCGTAGCCCTAGGGGGTTTTTAGAACATGTCGGTGACAGGTAAACGGCAGGGTTTAGGTTTTGGTTCTGGGGTAATCGCTTATGCCCTAGGTTTAATCTATGCCCTTATATAAGCTTTGGGCTCTAGTTATCTAAGGTAACAAGGATTACAACTTTAATTAAAAGTAAGATTCTAATAAAGACTAAATCTCTAAAGTCTCCTACTTTCCAGCCGCATCCTTATTTTGTGGGAATTCCTTTCCTTGAGCTTTGGTTTGACATATCTTTGGATCCGGGGCTTGGAAAAATATTTGGCTTTCACACGACAGACGAGCAGATTTTTCTCTATCTATCGAGGTCCACTTTACTTTTCCTCTTCATAAGTCTGCTGTCACCATGCTGTCACGACAGGTCCATGACAGGTTCGTCTTCTTCAGCTGCTTGTCCAGTTCAGCTCTCCTGCTTATCTGCCCTGCGCCTGCCTTCGACATCTACTGTGACAGATACCTGCAAAAATAGCCATCTTTCAGTAGAATCCGTGCCTTTTATATAATTGTGATGTTTTATTGAAAACTAACCTAAATGCAATGCAATGATGCTTGAATGCAGCAGAAATAAGGGTTAAAAAGGGTGTAAATAATAGAACTTTTACACACTCAACACACCCCCAAACTCAAGTTTTTGCTTGCCCTCAAGCAATGAAGACTTAAAAGAAAACTGAAAATTTTTGTGTTGGCCTTCAAACAGTGAACTGTCCCTTACCTGTCGCATTCTCTATGGCGGCAGCAACCTGTCGGAAAGGTTAGGATCTGTCCGGAATCTCCCTATAGCTCTCGTGCAGTGTGTGCATGCTTGTGAACAGTTATATGCTAAGACTCTCTTAGTTTCACTAGAATATTTAACTCCTTAACTCGAATTTTTATGCCAAAGTTTACTTTCTTTTAGAAGGCACATTTTCATGCTTCTTTTTCTTCTATTTTCAAGCTAAGTTTTTCTAGAGCCAGTTTCGGGCACCTCTAGTTAGCTTCCTAGAGCCGGTTTCGGGCACCTCTAGGTTTTTGATTTTCTTTTGCTAAACTTCTTTCCTAGAGCCAGTGTTAGGCACCTCTAGGGGCTATCCAAGTTCTAAGCTTCCTATTCTAGTTTGGCTAAAAGAAATCTAAGCAATATAACAGTCACAAAAGTGTTTTAAGTTTTCAGAACTATAGAAAGGCTCTAAACTTTTCCTTAACCTGTCCTAAAGATGCTGCCACGACAGAGCCGTCATGACAGGTAAGTTAACTTCACAGTTTTAAGCCAACAGCTTAAATTTTCTGATTTTTTTTTAAAAGAACTTTAAAAAAACACAACAATTAATAAAAAGACATAAAACTCCATTGATGATGGAGGGTTGCCACCCCCAAACCCGAGGGTTGCATTGCCCCCAATGCAAAATGACATGAAAAATAAAAGAAAGAAAAACAAAGTACATCACAAAATATAACGGCAGGCAGCAATAAGAGGAAAATAAAGACTTAAATTTTTAAGCGCTGCTCTCGCTGCTGCTGCTGACGCGGATCTGATGGCGGCGTCTGCGCTGTGGAGGGGGCTGGGCAGGTTCATCGGCCAGTGGAGGAGCAGGGTGCTCAGCAGGTTCATCAACAGGTGGAGGGGCAGGGTGCTCCACTAGCCGGACGTCGGAACTGCTACCGCTGTCCCACGAGCTGCTGGTGGTGATGGCTTTGGACAGCCTTCTCTTGTTCGCCACGTGCTTAATTCTTTTCACCCTCGTAAAATCACTCTCCAAATTCCTCCGGATGAGAGGGCTGTCATCAGTGGCAGGTCTCTTGGTTCCTCGAGGGGAGGTGTCTGCCGGTGGGCTGCCTTCCGCCGTTGGGGCAGGGGATGGTGTGGAAGTGGCAGATTGTGTATGGTGGGAGACAGGTGGTGTGGGAGTGGGGGAGGGGATATTGAAATAATGGGCGGGGAAGGTGGGGAAGATGACATCCGAATAATTCAAAGTATTAGTAATGAAATTTACCGTTGCATTTGAGAAGTCGCGGATAAAAGTCATCAAACCCATTTGGCGCTCTTCTACCCTTAGGATGGCAGCAAGGATGTGGGCAGACTGATCTATCTGAGCGGTGTCGGCGGCAGCATCCTGGGCAGGGTCGGCGGCAGGTTCATCATCGGAATCAGCAGGAGGGGCGTTTGGGTCGAAGGCGTTAATTGGTGATACAACAATGACCTCCATGAGGCTGGAGATGTTGTTGTCTGTCCAGCCGCTGCCCTTCTTGATTTTGTCGGAGGGCTCCTCTGGTACGGCAGCACAGCGATAGAGGGCGGTGATGGTGAACGGCAGGCAGATTCGTGAGTCTGAGCGGAAAGCACAGTCGAGGATGCTGTCCCTCATATATCTGCCCACATTTATGGGCATGTCGTGCAGAATGGAGTGGATGAGAGCCAACCGCTGTCTGTTGACTGTCGTATGGTGGGACGAGGGCAGGATACGTTTTTTGATGAAAGCGTTCCATAGTTTTGCTTCAGGGAGCAGCTGCGCCCTATTGACGGAGTGGGGGTTTTTCTTACTGGTGCTCCATGTCGTTCTAGCCTCTGTCAACTCCCTCATGACAGCATCATGTCCAGCAGCGTCGAGGGTGTCCCAAAATTGTTGGTGAGCATCATCATTGGGGCCAAAGAAGAGGCCGAACGTGTGGTTGATGCTGTTGGCGGTGAAGGGAACTGCCACTCCTCGGACGGTGACAGATGTCGCCGTTTTGCTGTCGATGGCCTCATAAAATTCTCGGACCAAAGTATCATTAAGCTCTGCCGGCTGCTCGGCAAAATCCTCCCAAAGTTGTGTTGTTATGGCCTGCATGATGAACGGCCGGAGTCCCATATGGGGGGCATCTCTGTTGTATATAAAGCCACGCTCTTCCCATAGCTCCTTTTTAGCGAACGGTGATGCTGCTGCTGAAGAAGAAGCGGCAGCAGTGTTTTGACGGGTTTGTCTCGATGACATTTTGGTTGCAAGGGCTGAAAAATAGAGAAGATAGATAAAACTAGAGGAGAAAACAAGAGAGAAAAAATCAGAAGTGATGAAAATGAAAGGGAGAACGGGGTTATATAGCTGTTGGGGATCTGCCCATTTAATGCCGCAACGGCAGGCGGGAATAACGGGGCGGCAGATTGAATGTAGCGTGTCTGACGCGTCTGACACGCATTTATGCGTCTGCTGTGCGTCTGCCGCACGCTTCTGCGTCTGCAGTGTCAGCCTGTTGACAGCCTGTCAAGTCCGTCTGCGCCGGCAGCTGAAACGACAGGTTATCATAAATGGGCTTTATTGGGCTGGTGGATGGGCGGTGGTCTTGGGCCACTTCTTCTTTCTCACTTGACTCCTTTATTTCCTAAAAACTAAAATTAGAAAAATAAAACATTATTCGAATAAAATTAACCTAATTTCCTAATAAATAATAAAATAAATAAAAAATAAAAATTAGGTTAAATTAGGGATGCCTTGTGGGGCATCACCTAAAGTAACCACTTCCTGTATTTCTGGGGCTTCAGTCCCCTGATAATGCTTGAGGCGTTGTCTATTGACTTTGAATTGGTGCCCGTCCTTTAATGATTGAATTGTAATGGCACCATGGGGAAAAACTTGAACCACTTGGAACGGGCCAGACCATCTAGATTTAAGCTTCCCTGGGAAGAGTTTCAACCTAGAATTAAACAACAACACAAGCTGCCCTGGGCAGAACTGACGTGGCAGCAACTTCTTGTCATGCCACTTCTTTGTTTTCTCCTTGTATATTCTTGCGTTGTCGTAGGCCATCGTTCGTATTTCATCGATCTCATTCAAATCTAACAGCCTTTTCTGGCCTGCCTTGTCCAAGTCCATGTTTACTGCCTTGATTGCCCAATATGCCTTGTGCTCTATCTCGACAGGCAGGTGACAGGTTTTCCCATAAATCAAACGGTATGGAGACATGCCCAATGGAGTTTTGAAAGCTGTCCTGTATGCCCATAATGCATCATTCAGAAGTAAAGACCAATCTTTCTAGTTGGTTTAACCATCTTTTCAAGAATGTTCTTCACTTCCCTGTTGGATATCTCAGCCTGTCCATTGGTCTGTGGGTGGTATGCTGTCGCGATCCTATGCTTGACACCATATTTTTTCAAGGCGGCAGCAATTACCCTATTATCGAAATGTCTCCCTTCATCACTGATAATCGCCCTAGGGATGCCAAATCTAGAAAATATGTTTTTGTGCAAAAACTTTTGGACCGTTTTGGCATCATTCTTTTGAGTTGCGATTGCTTCTACCCACTTGGAGACATAATCCACTGCTAGGAGGATGTAAAGATTTCCACATGAATATGGAAAAGGTCCCATAAAATCAATCCCCCAAACGTCGAAGATCTCGACTTCTAGGATATTCTGCAGTGGCATCTCGTTTCTCCTCGAGATGTTACCTGTCCGCTGGCACCTGTCACAGTTCTTGTAAAAGTCCTGTGCATCTTTATATAGTGTCGGCCAGTAGAACCCTGACTGCAGCACCTTGGCAGCAGTTTTGTTTCCTCCTAAGTGTCCTCCATATTGTGAAGCATGACAGTGATGGAGAATGTCTTCTTGCTCTTCTTGTGGTACACACCTCCTTATAACCTGATCTGCGCACATTTTGAAAAGAAGAGGTTCGTCCCAATAATAATGCTTAACATCATTTTGGAACCTCTTCCTGGCTTGATAATTAAGATCAGAAGGAAATATTCCGCTAACTATAAAATTAACGAAATCAGCATACCAGGGAAGGTCAGAAGACTTACCTGCCGCCATGGCCGTCGCGACAGCGATTGCGGCAGCAAAGAGCTGCTCATCTGGGAAGGTCTCCAGTATGTGTGTCTCATCGAATGGTAGACTCTGTCCCTTCTCCAACCTCGACAAGTGATCTGCCACCTGATTTTCTGTCCCCTTTTTGTCTTTGATTTCAAGGTCGAACTCTTGTAATAGCAAGATCCATCGTATCAACCTAGGCTTTGCATCCTTCTTTGCGAACAAGTACTTAAGGGCAGAATGGTCGGTGTGCACTATTACTTTCGTCCCAAGTATGTAAGAACGAAACTTGTCGATGGAGAACACCACAGCTAACAGCTCCTTTTCTGTGGTGGTATAGTTCACTTGGGCATCATTCAATGTTTTGCTGGCGTAGTATATGACATGAAACAGCCTGTCCTTGCGCTGCCCAAGTGCTGCCCCGACAGCATAGTCACTGGCATCACACATGATCTCAAATGGTTGTGTCCAGTCTGGTGGCTGTACTATGGGGGCTGTCACTAGCTTTTCCTTCAGAACCTTGAATGCTTCAGTACATTCTTCATTAAAGTCAAAGGGTCGGTTCTGCTCTAAGAGATGACATAGGGGCTTCGTGATTTTTGAGAAATTCGCAATAAATCTCCTATAAAAACCAGCATGCCCTAGAAAACTCCTAATGCCCTTGACTGTGGTTGGCGGCGGCAGCTTCTCAATTACCTCTATTTTGGCCCTGTCGACTTCTATCCCACGACAGCTAATCTTATGGCTAAGAACTATCCCCTCATCCACCATAAAGTGGCATTTTTCCCAATTTAAAACAAGATTAGCTTTTTCACATCTTTCAAGTACCTTTTGTAAGTTGCCGAGGCAGCTCTCAAAATCGTCTCCAAAGACAGAAAAATCATCCATGAAAATCTCAAGGAAATCCTCAACCATGTCGGAGAATATAACCATCATGCACCTTTGGAAGGTGGCAGGTGCATTACAGAGTCCAAACGGCATCCTCCTAAATGCGTATGTTCCGTAGGGGCAGGTGAAAGTCGTTTTCTCTTGATCCTCTGGTGCAATAGCAATTTTATTGTAACCTGAGTAACCATCAAGAAAACAATAGTAAGGTTTACCCGCTAATATATCAAGCATTTGATCAATAAAGGGTAAAGGAAAGTGGTCTTTTTGGGTAGCTTTGTTAAGCTTCCGATAGTCCATACAAACCCTCCAACTGGTCACAGTCCTGGTTGGGATTAACTCATTATTTTCATTGGTTATCACGGTCATGCCTCCTTTCTTTGGAACGCATTGCACCGGGCTTACCCATTTGCTATCGGAGATGGCGTATATAATGCCAGCATCTAACCATTTAATGATTTCCTTACGCACTACCTCCTTCATCGCATGGTTTAGCCGCCTTTGGGCATCTATAGTCGGCTTATGATCTTCCTCAAGGAGGATTTTGTGCATGCATAATGCCGGACTAATGCCTTGAATGTCTGCTATCGTCCATCCAATCGCCTTCTTGTGCTGCCTTAACATGTCGATCAGCTGTCGTTCTTGTTCCTGCGGCAGCTTAGCAGAGATGATTATGGGCAGTGTGCCATCACAACCAAGATAAGCATATTTAAGCTGCCCTGGCAGGGGCTTAAGTTCTAAGACAGGTGGTTCAACAGTAGAGGGCTTTTGGATTAAATGGTTATCCGAAGTGTAATTCAAAGGTTCGAATAACTTACCTGGACGATGGTCTAACCAGTCTACCTCCTCATGTCCTTCAGTTTCAGATGTATCGGATTCAGAGGAGTCGCTGTTGTCGGTGCTGTCGTCATCACTGTCGTCATTGCTGTCGTGACAGGTCTGTAGATGGCTGTCGCAGCAGTGACCAAATTTTATATCACGGCAGCCCGACCTGATGCAGGGTTGATCAAAGGTCACCTCAATGATGGCCTTGCATTCCTCATCCACATCAGCATGTTTCATCGCTTGGAGAACATTCAACTTAATTTCTTGATCGTTCACGCGCATGGTGAGTTCTCCTTTCTCCACATCAATCAATGATCTGCCCGTGGCTAAGAAGGGTCGCCCAAGGATGACTGGTGCGTTCTCATCTGCCTCACAATCTAGAATAAGAAAGTCAGCAGGAAATATAAGCTTATCCACTCTTACCAAAATATCTTCAATTTTTCCCTCGGGGTGAACGTAAGAGCGGTCGGCTAGCTGTAGGGTAATTGTCGTGGGCCGCGCCTTGCCAATACCTAGTTTCTGAAAAACAGATTTGGGCATTAGATTAACACTAGCACCAAGATCACATAATGCCTTACCCACAAATCTGTCGCCGATTACACAAGGTATGATGAAGCTCACCGGATCCTTCTTTTTCTGGGGTGGCTGCCGATGAAGAATACTCATGCAACCTTCTTGCATCCTTACCGTTTCAAATTCCCCAAGTTTAGATTTTTTTCGACATAACATCCTTGAGAAATTTAGCATAACCGGGCATCTCCCAAACAGCATCTAGCAACGGAATATTGATATGAACCTGTTTAAAAATATCATAAATCTTTTTAAGTTGAGATTCATGCTTAGCTTGCTGTATCCGTTGCGGAAAAGGTGGTGGAGGACGGTAATCAGCAATGCGTCCTTCCCACTGCATGCGAATCTGAGGACGATAATCTTCTTTTTTCTCCTCTGTCGCTTCTGCTGTCGTGAGAGGCTCATCGGCAGCAGTCTGTTTATCACCTGTCGGGGCAGCTTCCTCGGCAGGTTTATCCAAGGCAGGTTCCTTTTCTGTTTCAGCTTCTTTTTCCGGCCCTGGTAACTTTTTCCCACTCCTAGTAGTAATCGCCTTACATTGCTCATGTGGGGGCGGTCTAGCATTTTCAGTATTGCTAGGGAATCCTCCATTCTGCCGTGGCTTAATATGCTGCGACACCTGACCCATTTGTGTCTCTAGAGATTTCAAGGTAGCCTCATGGTTTGTCATTCTCATCTTGGTTTCATCCATAAAGTTTTCCGTCTTCTTGACAAACTGATTAATATTCTCCATGTACGTACCAGTCTGAGACATAAAGGTGGCCAGAGTCTGCTCCAATATACTACTCGTGGCAGGTGGTGGCTGCTGTTGCTGCTGAGGCGGCAGGTTCTGCGGCAGGTTCTGTCGCGTCAACAATCTAGGACCCCCCTGATTCTGATTATGCGCTTGTGGATTCAGGGCGTTGTTTGGGTTACTCCAGGAGAATTTGGGATCCTTCCTCCAATTGGGATTATAGTTGTTGGAATTGTAGTTTGGCTTGTAATTTCCAACATATTTTCCCTCTTCTATATTTATTGGGCAATCTTCCCTACTATGATTTCCCTCACAAGTAGCACAAACTTCCTCGACAGCAAATCCTTGTAATTCATCATCATTCAATAACTTTTTCATTGCTTTAGTAAGGAATGCTACCTGCGATTTCATAGTGCTGTCGGCCTCATAGTCTTTGACAGCAAGTACCCGTTTACCCCCTCTTCTTGCGGTTGGAAACTGCTCCTCATTCTTAGCCAGATGTTTCAAAACTTGCAGGGCCTCGTCCGGATCTTTATCCAATAATAGTCCATTTGCTGCAGAATCAATTCGAATGCGAGTTTGTAAGTTAGCAGCATTATAAAACTTAGTTACCTAATTCCAGACGGGGAATCCATGCATTGGGCAGTTTCGAAGAAGAGTTGTGAATCTGTCCCAGGCCTCGTGCATTGGCTCGTCATCTTCCTGTTGAAAAGTAGCAATTTCATTACGTAATCGCTCAGCTAAATGTGAAGGATTAAAACGAGACAAAAATTCACGAGTTAAATCTGCCCAAGTCATAATAGAACCCGGTGTAAGTTTATTCCACCAAGTTTTAGCTCTGTCCCTCAATGAATGGGGAAATAACCGAAGCCTCAGTATCTCCGGACTAACTCCTGGCAGTCTAAACGAACCACAGATCTCCTGGAACGTTTTGAGATGCTCCCTGGCATCTTCTGTCGCAGAACCACTGAACTGCCCGGCGTTGTTGATCATACTAAACATGACAGGTTTAAGTTCGAAGTTGTCAACATCAATATCCGGCAGCGTGGTCTCCAGTTCTACATGATCGTTCAGCATGTAGTCACGACATGACCGTCGTCCACCTGCCGCGGGCGGGTCACCGACAGGCGGGATTTCTCCACCGGCAGGCTGATTACGGGCCATCTGCTCTAGCTGTTCCTCAAGGTACTCGTTCCGGTCTAAGAGGTGGCGAATCTGTTTCTTAAGATTAAAGGAACGTTCGATCTCCGGATCTAATTTATACTCAGGATCTTCACCTCTTTTCGATCTGCGCATAAACAAGAAAACCTCGTGAAAAGCAAGAGTTTAAAACACTAAAGAAAAATTAAAGAAAAATAAAAATAAAAACAAAAACAAAAAACGAAAATAAAAACAAAAACAAAAAGTGCAAGGAAAGAAAGGTGTAGTTATGTTGCCAATCCCCGGCAACGGCGCCAAAAACTTGTTGCGTGTAAAATAGTCTATCGCAATTACAGTGCAAGTATACACGACGCAAGTAGTAAAGTGATACGAAGTATCGGATATCGTCTCCACAGGGATTGGGCTAATAGCTTCACCTAAATTCACTGCACGAAAGTAAAGGAAATAATTAAGAGTTGTCACGAATAATAATGTAAAAACGCAAATAAAAGGATTTGAGATATCAAGATAGAGAGAATGGGCTGGTATTGAATTGCTCAGTAGTGCAGGTATTGAATTGCTTAGGATCTCCAGTTCTGTCGTCGCACCCGTCGCCGACAGCACCTGTCGCGGCGTCTGTCCGTTAGCTGTCGCGGCAGCGAACACTAACTCAGTACTTCAAGCTTGGCAAGAATCCCAGATCTGCCTTGCCCTATCCGTAGGCACAAGTCTGTCGATGATCACGTCTTTGATGATACCTCCCAGCGTGAATCGAAGGATGAACACCGATGTGTATGAATTCTTCCTTAGCCACTTAACCTCGCCCTATCCCTAGGCACGAGATGGTTCAACTATAAACTAGAGAACGCGCTCTTATCTCTTTCGTATACTTAACTCTCCCGATGCTAAGTAAATGGATAACCTCACAATGCTCTCCCGATGCTCTTGCAAGATATTAAAACCAAGATAAAAGAACTTGAAGTTTATTTTATTGAACTTTGAAAAATCCTAAAACAAAGCAACCCTTGCAACTACTTTACAAAACAACCCGTAGCCCTAGGGGGTTTTTAGAACATGTCGGTGACAGGTAAACGGCAGGGTTTAGGTTTTGGTTCTGGGGTAATCGCTTATGCCCTAGGTTTAATCTATGCCCTTATATAAGCTTTGGGCTCTAGTTATCTAAGGTAACAAGGATTACAACTTTAATTAAAAGTAAGATTCTAATAAAGACTAAATCTCTAAAGTCTCCTACTTTCCAGCCGCATCCTTATTTTGTGGGAATTCCTTTCCTTGAGCTTTGGTTTGACATATCTTTGGATCCGGGGCTTGGAAAAATATTTGGCTTTCACACGACAGACGAGCAGATTTTTCTCTATCTATCGAGGTCCACTTTACTTTTCCTCTTCATAAGTCTGCTGTCACCATGCTGTCACGACAGGTCCATGACAGGTTCGTCTTCTTCAGCTGCTTGTCCAGTTCAGCTCTCCTGCTTATCTGCCCTGCGCCTGCCTTCGACATCTACTGTGACAGATACCTGCAAAAATAGCCATCTTTCAGTAGAATCCGTGCCTTTTATATAATTGTGATGTTTTATTGAAAACTAACCTAAATGCAATGCAATGATGCTTGAATGCAGCAGAAATATGGGTTAAAAAGGGTGTAAATAATAGAACTTTTACACACTCAACAACCCTAAACCCTAAAACTAATGTACTTGTGGAAACTTTTAGTTTCCACCGCCTGTGTATTGAATATAAATCCTATATATAATAGGCATAATATATACATAGGCATAAATAAAATAGCATAAGATATAAAAGAGATAAACATGCAAACCAGTGACTAAAATGTTTGAATGCAAAGATGGAAACGTGAAACATAAATTAACCCATAAAGATGAAAAATCAGAGGTATTTAAGGATTAAAAAAATAGCTTTTAATACTTATACGAAAGGGTAAAAAATAATAAAAGATGGGATTTAAGGATGATAAAAGGGGGGAACATAGATTAAAAAATCAACGTTGAAATCCTAAATTGATTAGTATGAAGAGCTCTGAAACTTCAGGAAACCCTAATCTTCTTCAACAATCGGTCCCCACCGGTAGGCCACCATATGGAGCGCCAGTCCCGCCGTCTCTATCTACTAGTGATGTTGTGAGAGAGGTGCAAACGGAAGTATGCATGGAAGTGGATCAGACTGCCCGTCTTGCTATTGTGAATAACACGAATTCTCTTGGTGACTCGACCCCAGCGGCGGCTATCGTCGCTTCTTGTCTGATTACGGGCTATGTTGGCGGCTGTCCACCAGACCGGATACTTACGGTGGCTTTACCCCCTACCTTGGAGCGACCTGGATCCCCCCGGCAATTGAGGATGTTCGTTCCGCAAAGAAGAGTTGTAATAATGCGGCTGCATCAGTTCTCATGGCTGGGTCATCTCCGATGCTGCTGGATGACCCCGGCAAGGGTGTGGCTGAATCTTCAATCCATCAACCACATTCAGACCAACATGTTGAGGCTAAGGAAGTACCGAGTACTCATGCGAAAGCTTCTTATGCAAGTAAGCTCAAGGGTATTGCTACCTCAGATTCTTTTCGTCCTGAGTTTACGGATTTTACCCCAAATAAAGTTATGGTACGCGATGAGGATTGTGTTGTGGATCGTTCTGGAGCTTTCCCTAAAATCACCTTTTCGGAGCACGTCCATGATCAATTCGATCTTCGTATGAGCCAATCTGTTATCATTCGTTTGTTAGGGCGTAACATTGGGTACCAGACTCTGTTGAACTGAATTCATTCTCCCTGGCAGCAAAAGGGATAGATTCACCTGGTTGATCTGGCCAATAATTATTTTCTTGTTTGCTTGGAGGACCCTTGAGATTATGAGGTGGCGTTAACTGTGGGACCTTGGACGATTTATGGGAGCTATCTCACAGTCCAGCCTTGGAGTAGATCTTTCTTCACATCCGAGAAGCACCTGTCGCATGTTATGGTTTGGGTTCAGTTACTTGGATTACCGTATCGCTACTATACTAAAGCTCTTTTTCATCGTATAGCGGCAGTGTTGGGTAAGTTTGTTAGAGTGGATTACGGTACTCAAGCGAGCGAACGTGGGAAATTCACAAGGCTTGCTCTCGTGATTGATCTGAATAAACCGTTGATCCCTTGCATCGACATTGATGATTTTGGGCAGAATATTGAATATGAAGGCTTGCACAATATTTGCTTCTCATGTGGTGTTTATGGGCATGGTAAGGAATTTTGCCCCAAGAATGTTCCAGCTGATGGCCCTACTATTAATGAGCACTTGAATGATCCCGTCTCGGTTGGGAGTGCTCACCCGACAGGTACCACGGTTGATCTTTTTGGCCCATGGATGCTTGTTGAGAACAAACAGCATCAACCTCAAACTGAAAATCAAGATAGCAAAGGTAAAAGTGTTAATATGGAAGCTAATGGGGGCTCTCGGTTTTCTATTTTGAATACGGTCGATGTGGATTCTGGGGAGGATCCCATGCAGCCCGATATGATCGAACAAGGCCAGCGTGAAAGGAATATCCAAGCACCTGTGGTTGAAGCCCCCGTGGTTCCAGCATTGCTTACTCAATCTGTAGTGGGGAGCAAGGCCCCATCTTCGACACATGTTAGTTCTAAGGGAGTTACTTCAGAACAACTGATGGCTAGTGGAGCGACAGTGGTACCTCTTGTACCCGGGCAGCAGGTTCATGTGGTTGCTAAAGAAGCGAGGAAATAGACGCTGGCACATCAATCGATCTCTCTTGTTGAGCTGGGCTTTGATAAGGCGTCATTGAATGGTGGGACGGGTGCGAAGGGACGAGGCTTGAGAGGTAGGCCGTCAAAGGAGAGTATTGTGAAGGGGTTATCGATCCGTAAACCATCAGCGACAAAAACCATCAAGCGGCCGGTTCTTTCTGAGTGGGTGGACAATGTGAATAACCAACTTAATCATATCGCCTTACAATAGGAACTTGAACCAGGGGGATGTTCAAAGGTAGTCGTAAATGGTGATGGGACTCTCGAGGTTTCCGCGTCGGATCCTGCTGTTTCTTCTAATGTGTTGCAAGCTGTGGAGTCGGGTGCGACTGAGAATGTGGAGGCCGTGAGCCTTAGTTAGTAAGTGGGGCTCTTCCTATTCTTTCATTTATCCATGTTTATGTTATGAAATTCACAAGGTGCTGCGAGCACCACTTTTTGTAGTTATCTCAGGAGTTACATACGGGAGCATAAACTGAAAGTCTTGGCCTTGTTTGAACCACAAATCAGTGGGCGTCGCACTGATAGGGTGATCGCGAGGTTTGGTTTTACACGATCGTTTTGGGTTAAAGCGCATGGATTTAGTGGGGGTATTTGGCTTTGTTGGGAGGAGGATAGTCACATGGAGATTATGCATGTTGATAATCAATTTATCAATGGAAGTATTGCATATCCGATTCTTCGGGATGGATTTATTTTACGGTTGATTATGCTAGTCCTTGTAGCAACAAAGATAAGGCTTTGTGGTCTCAGCTTGAAGCTTTAGATCCTGGTCCTAATGTCCTTTGGTTTATTGGAGGTGACTTTAATGTCATATTATCACCAGTTGAGCGTCGACGTGGTTCTGATGAGCACGTTAATGGTAGTGTGCCATTTGCTGATTTCATCTCTCGAACATGTCTCATTGATTTGGGTTTTCGAGGTCCTCCGTTTACTTGGTCGAGGGGTAATTTGTATGAAAGACTTGATCGTTGCCTTTTTAATTCTATTTGGTTTGATGCGTTTTCGGCTTGTCATGTTTGCCATCTAGACCGTGTTGCAACCGCCTTTTTTAAGGGAGGCTTCAACTTTTTAGAAAACACTTTTAAAAATCAACGGAGTCGCCACCAATCTTTTTTTGAAAAAAAGTGTGATTGGATCACTTTTAAAAATAGGATTATTTTAATAAAACATTTTTGGTTTTAATAAAACAACGGTTTTGGTCTGCGAAAAATTAGAAAACAGGTTCAGAGGTCGGTTACGCGTGGGGAAGGGTTAGCACCCCCACGACGCCCAAAATTGGTACATAATTGGTTTTAAAATCGTTTTCAGAAATGGAATTTACAAATTCAAAAAAGGTTCGACTTTACTTGTCCGTTTAATGAATATTAGTCTATTTTAACGGCCTTATCGCCCAAGAGATGAACTTTAATCACCGCCAATATTTCTGGCGCTAACCCATCATTCCCGTTTGATAAGACACCGCATTAAATTAATTTCACTTTTGCAAACAACGGAGAAATTTAGGCGTGTTAAGCATTTTTTTATTCTATGTTTGATTATTTAAAAAACCCTAAAAATGTCTAAGTCTTTTATTCCTAATTTAAGGTTTAAGTTTTCTTAAGTGTATTTTATTTTTATGAAGAATATTTTTCAACAAACAAGTTCCTATATAAGCCTTAGTCCCTAATCCTAAGTTTTCATCTATTACTAAAACAAGCAAGCAAATTTTTATTCTTCTGAATTTTACCCTTTTTATTGTTCCTTTTAAAAGTCTTTATTTTTACTTTTTATTTCTTTAATTAATTTCTAAGATAAAACTTTTTTCATCTTTTTTACTTTTTCATTTTTTATGTTTTTTTACCATTTTGCGTTTTTTTTCAAAATCATTTTCACTTTTTTTTTCAAATTCCTTTTCATTTTGCCATTTTCAAATTTTTTCTTTTAAAACAATCTATTTTTAAAATAAACTCGATTTTCCCTAAGAACTTTTTTAAAAAGTTTTTTTCGTTTTCAAAAATTTATTTAAATCCTACACCCTAAACTTTCATTTAAAACCTTTTATTTTTCCTTCTTGAAAACTTATTTCTTTTTCCTTTTTCCTAAAAAATCTTTATCTTTTAATGTAACCCCCGTAGCCCGGCCTAGACGGTTGACCCGAACTACGAAGATTACACGGGGAAAACCAAAGTCAACCCGAAAGTCAACCTTGATTAACGACCCTTTTTTTTCTTTTTAAACTTGTCTAGATGCACATTTAACCTAGGCATACTCTTGAGATAAGCATACTCAAAAATCATAGCAATCGGAAAACAATAAGGGACCCAATTGCACAAAATACGAATTTAGGGACCAATTTGTAAATTCTGAAAATTAAGAGGACTTTACCAATTTTTAAGTTACCATTATGAAATTAGTCATGTTTCATGCCTCTCTGCCAAATTTCATCTCAAACGGACATCTCAAACTCAATCAATTGCACATACAAGAATCAGGACTAAAACGTAAAGCTTGCAAACCTCAAAACAATTCAAATTTTATGCCCAACGGTCAGGTGTTCCGAAACGGGTCTAGGCCGTTCAGGAACACCCCTTGGCAGTAGCCAAAGTGTTCAGAAACGGGTCTAGGCCGTTCAGGAACACCCTGGCCAATTCAAGGGCCTGTTTCGAAACATGCAAGAGTGTTTCGAAACACCCTGCCCAGAAACAGCAGATATGCCTTTTTAAACACCTTTAAACCCCATCAAACATGCTCCAAACCACCCCACATTTAATCAACAACATGCCAAGCATCATACCTACCAATTTGCATCAAAATCTAGATACAAACCACCCCTAGGTGCACCAACTCATTCAACACATCCAACACTCAAACATGCTTTTTAAACAAGAAGCATAGCATAACGACTTAAGAATAAGAAGACTCAAACGTTGCAAGCGTTAAACCACATAGTTCAAAATCATAAACCATACTTGTCCAACATACACAATCTCATTAAACATCAACATAAGAGATTCTTCCCCCATTGCCTTTACTATCTATAGCTATTAACCGAGACATACATCTCAAGTGGAGCTCTTCTTGAATTCTCTTGCTTCTCGCTGTTCCAACTTCATTTATCTGCATTGATGGACAAAAAGGAGCGTAAGCACATAATGCTTAGGGAGGAATGCTCAAAACCAAAACACCATCAATGCAGCGAGTCATAAAACCTTTTTCAAAAGCGTCATAATTCGATAAACCAAAGCAATGTTTGAAAACCCTTTTTAACAACATGCTTTAAATCATGCATTGCTCAAACATGAAAACCAACCCTTAGCTTAGAAAAGCTAAGTAATCTTCTTCAAAGCACAAACTTGCAAAACCAACAATATAACCATTCCATACATGAACATCATAAGCAATGTTAAATACAAAATCCTTGGAAAACACTTCCACTTCACATCATACTTTTCTCATACCTTGAAAATCATTTCAAAGCAAGAAACCTTTGAAAACCACTTACTCCTCCAATTAAACACATGCATTAAACAAATGCAACACATGAACCACAAACTCAACGTTTGCATTACATGCCTTTTAAACAAGCCTTCACAAGACTTCAATGCACTAAAAAGATTTCATGCACACATGCATCATTCTCAATAGATTATAAACACTTGTACATGCTAACAAGTAATACATGCATTCATAAAGCATTACACACTTCTCATGCAACCATGCATCATTTCAAGCATCTCATACTTCATTATATTCAAGAACTTTATATTGGCTTCCAAGTGATAAACCATATCCTCTTTTCAACTCAACATCCAATCGGATACGCGGATCACAAGCGTTGTCCCCACGCTTCATACACACTACCAATCCCAAGGTCCCCAAATGGAATTTTAACCACCATTTGACCTTACCATACACAAGGCCCTCATATGGAATTTTAACCACCATATGACCTTAACATTCACAAGGTCCTCATATGGAATTTTAACCACCATATGACCTTAACATGCACAAGGTCCCCATATGGAATTTTAACCACCATATGACCTTAGCATCACCCATTGGTAGTTGTATAACATCACTAACGAGATCCGGGACATACTTCACAAGATCCACACATGGACTTTACACCACCATTGTGATCTTAACAAGCACAAGGTCCTCAAATGGAATTTTAACCACCATTATAACCTTTGCTTACACAAGGTCCTCAAATGGAATTTTAACCACCATTATGACCTTAACACAAGACCCACCCATGGAATTTTAACCACCATGGTGTTCTTAACCATCTCGTTAGTGTACTTGGATGGAGTTACCGGTTCAATCACAACCACTCCACATCCAAGGCGACTTTATTCACGGTGCACCCAATCCTATAGCCAGCTAACTATATCCGATTAAAGTAACCAAGAACCACTTTCATCACTTGCCAATATAACCTTCTTACCACATTAATCCAATGTTTAACAAGCATAACCAAAGTGCCAAAACCACCAATTACCATCATCAATCCACTGTTTTGAAGCATTAAACAAAGCCATTAAACAACATGCAACACTATGCATCAATTCCACAATTCCAATGTACAAAACCAAGGAACTCTTACCTTGAGCATCCTTCACACATGGCTTTCAAAACCAGCATTAAACCATGCTATAATATGCTTTCAAAACAGAATTTAAAACATGCAAATCACATGCATTGCATCCAACAAACACAAGTGCTTTAAAAACCAATTCATACACAAACCAAGTGAGAAATTCCATTTACTTACTCTTGAGCTTAGCTAAGTTGTTTAGACTTAAACTAAGCTCCCAAAACCTTCAAACCTTGGTTTTAATGCCGAAAACCCAACTTCACTCACCGATACACAAAACTAGGCTAGCCAACAAGCCTTCCAAGCATCCGAAACCTTCGACGCCACCTCTATTGCTCACGGATCACTCTCCCCTGTTTCAAGCACATAACAACAGAGGATTAATGCATCATTATGCATTAAAAACACCAGCAACACATCTAAACTCGCTGCTCTTAGCAAAACCAACATTTCGGCTACCAAACACAACCAAAATCACCTCCAACCACTTCCAAAACTTAACCCAGCCAAGATCCATCACTTCTAACCATTTATAAACATCAATTAACATCCAAAATGATCCCAACCACGTCCTTATACCTCCAGCAATAACAGATCATCAAAACCACTCCAAAAACAACCAAAAACTCAAGCAAAACTTAGGAAAATCAACCTATCCGGGATTGCATTGATCAAAACTCAATTTCTCATCAATTATACATTCATTTAACATAAAAAAGACATCTCAAAACAATGCCCAATCAGATCATACGAAAATTCATCAAAATTAACCAAATCTTGCATTTTAAAGCCAAGATCAAGAATACATTTGCAAAACCTTTAACAAAACACAATTCAAGGATTGAGAACTTGGGAATTTCAGTAAAGAACTGAGAATTTAGAGGAGAAGGACGTTCATACCTCTAAACTTGAGTTTCTCCCTTTTTGGAACCAAGATTCTTGAAAATCCAATAAGCTAATGCCAAGGTTTTGTTGTAGAATTGATTAGAGATCAAATGAGGATTGAAATCTCATATTTAGTTGTCAAAATCAGAGCGAATTTTGCTGGAGAAATGTGTTTGGTTTGAGAGAAAAGATGAGAGAAAATGAAAATGGAAAATGTTGAAAAGTTAGTTGGAAACTTAGGAAAATATCTTCCATCCCTTTTCCTTTATTTTAAAACCAATAATAAATCATTTAATATTTAGGAAAAATCTGGAGAAACTCCCATTGGGTAAATAGCTCCTTAAAGATTCAAAGTTTCAATCCTCTTTAAAACAGTCACGCAGTTTTCAAAAATTACATTTTGGTCACTAACCAAAAATGTCACCCTTCCAAACCTCATTCTGCAAAATTGATTTCACCTTTCTCTTATATATAATAAAAGAGGATTTTAAGACATTTTTCCATATTTTTAATGCAACCCGAACTAGGCTTTCCTAAAAATCACCTTTTATATTCGAACCGCACTCTGACCGGCCCGGTCCAAACCCAAAACTTCTAAGCCCAAAATTGGGGTGTTACAACTCTCCCCCCCTTAGGAAATTTCGTCCTCGAAATTTCAACTGGCGCAAAGAGAAGAACCAACCTTCTCAAAGCAACACACAAGGCAACACAGGAGACTGAACCATCACTGAACATTCTCCTCACAAAACTCCACCCAACTCAACACCACCACAAACTGTTCACGAATTCCAGAACACCCAAACGTTAACCACATCTTAACCTTTCACACTTCCGAACTGCACACAGCCCCAACAACAACCTGAAGAACCTCCAACTTTCACAGCATACACCACTTTAACTCATAATTCCCAAAACTTGTCCACACAGTGACACCAATCAATCTAGTTCAGCCACCATGTGACCCACAACCTTCACTGCTTCTAAAACTCCTTGCAAAACTACTCAACCTCTTTCAAAGACTACCACAACAAGCAAAAATTCTTAAGCATCAACTGCTTACTCAAACTTCTCAACGTATATCTAATACTCCTTCACATCCGCCGCTATCATTACCTTAACGATTCACCATGACTACTCACCTAACATCCGAAAAATCACATCACAAAGCCCCAACTTTGATTTCGCCAGCCGTTCCACACACCACAAGCTGTCTTCAGACGGAATTTACTTACTCACAACCAACCAACCACTTCTCACAAAAACCCGTCCAACCAACAATGGCCTTTGATCTTACATTGCCTTTCCACTTCAAGTATTGACTACAACACTTGCCTTACCAGGACACCGCCCATTCTATACACACATACATATTAAGATTACGAAACTTCTTTTCCCCCAGGCTAACCCTTTTCTACAACCCTCAACACAACATCTTCTCGACTCTTCGAAGGTTGCAACTCCCCGTCACCTACATAAACAACCCTTCTACTACAACATCAATGCCAAGTTACCTCAGCACTTTGGAACACATCCACTAACCTGCAACATCACTTAACACCAAGAAACTACCACTTCTACCAGCTATTCACAACCACCTGACCGGTTCTAACTTCAACCGGTAATCTTCTTACCACCCCACCGCTAAACTCATTAAGCATCAAACACCTCCCGTCTACCAACATGCTATACCACACTCACTATTACCGTCAATTCGCTTAATACCTTCCATTACTTCTAACATTCTCCTAGAACCAACACAACTTTTAAAACCCTTCATCCAACCCAAAACTATCACAACACTAACAGACCCAATTAGTTATTAGCGAGTGTGAACGTTCGTATGCATGGTCACCAATATGCCCTATCAATGCCTGATGTACATGCATGCAAAACCTCTAATGTCATGTCACATGTATGCATGGACCAGCACATATATAATATAGCATATAACGAATGATTTTAACTGTGCATGTATGTCGGTTCACACCCACCAATAACATCCTCAGAATCCGTCTAAGAACAACCTCCTATCTCACTTCTAACTTGACCAACTCTATCATTCTAGCAACCCATTATCCACAAGATACTCACTAATGCCCTCTTCACACTAGAGTTGTTTCTAAAACAACAACAACTACTACCCCAACATACTAGCAACCAGACCATACCCACTACGCAAGGAAAAACCAAACCGAAACCCAAACTAAGATAACTAGGGCAAAGGTTACTTAACAAGATTACCTGTAAACACCTCACCACCCCGGAGCTTCAACAGACGAGCTCTCTTCCTCGCAGAACCATCATCCTCCAACCGCACCGCTGCAGCACCAGCTAACACATTAAGGTCATCACCAACTCCCTGCGGTAAAGAACCCTGGCTACCCCGAGCCAACTTCAAACAATTACGTCTCAAATGTCCAACAGACCCACAATTCCAACAGATTTCATTTTCCAAGCTCCTCACACCTTTCTGCCCTTCCTGCCACCTTCGAACCTTGTCTCGGCCGTGCCCACGACCCTTCAGAGACCCTTCTGCTACCACTGAGGCTGATCTCACCACTTGAGGACAATTTCGCTTCACATGCTCTTTAGAACCACAGTTCCAACAAACTCCTGCGCCCCAACAACCTCCAACATGGCGCCTTCCACAACGGTCACACACCGGTAGCTGGGCTTCCACTCCTTGATCATGCAGCACTTGCCCCAGATTTGCACTACCACTCAGACTTCGATTCAAGCAAAACCTTCTATCACGTAGCCTCTTACACTGACCGCTCCTGAGGTCAGTACCCACAACTCTCTCGCTTAAACTTTTCTCACCTTCATAAACTGAAACCACACCCTCACGTTGCTTAACCCTTGGGAATTCCTCTCCAAGGTACCTTTCATAAAAAGCAGACACAAAGAAGTCCCAATCTATATCGTGGATGTGCGATGCCACCGCCACAGATGTCCACCAGGCACAAGCGTCCTCCAACATCAATGAGACAACACTTCCCAGCTTACAAGCGTAGTCACAACCTTCCTGATCCAAAATCAGAATTACACTGGCCAACCAGGCCTCGAATGTCTCAGGTGTCGAACCATGATACTCCACAGCTCCCAAATCATGTACACGTTGTTTCGACAAACCCGCACATCCCACAACCGGCACGTCTACAGGCCTTACTTTTGCCACAGCCTGAGATGTTCCCAACACCTCTTGAACTATAGGTGATGAACTCTTCATCACATAACCAACTTCCTCCTCCCGTCTTACTACCTCAACTCCAGGCACAAAAGACTGAGATGAAACACCTCCATTAAAAGGTGAATTCCACGCCTTAACCACCTGCTCTAAAGCAGCAACCATCTCACCCAACTGCCACCCTCTCATCGATTTCACCATGCTATTAACAGCAAACAATCATAACAAAACAAACAAATCGATTAGACCAGCTTTAAGCAAGGATTCAAGACTCCAACTCCAAAATAACACAATAGCTATAGTAATAAGGCAATGGGTATCCCGAATCCTCCCCTTTTACATGACATAACAGCCAATAAAACATGGATATCACAACATCAAGCATATCAATCAACATATTCCGATCATGCTCTTATCAAACAACATCCACTCGCAACAGCATAAGATCAACATATCATACCCATTACACTTTCATCATTCATAAAATCAGCTCACATCACCAGCATAACATCAGCACAAATCCACATTAGCTCAATGAAGATTCATAACCAAAAAGCATGCTTAAAAACATCAACAATTCGCTCAAAAACACGCATTTCAACCGACTTTCAACCACACATCAGAATAAACATCAAACACATATCACAACAACTTACCACTTCCCAAAGCATTCACAACTCAGCTCTGATACCACCAAATGTAACCCCCGTAGCCCGGCCTAGACGGTTGACCCGAACTACGAAGATTACACGGGGAAAACCAAAGTCAACCCGAAAGTCAACCTTGATTAACTACCCTTTTTTTTCTTTTTAAACTTGTCTAGATGCACATTTAACCTAGGCATACTCTTGAGATAAGCATACTCAAAAATCATAGCAATCGGAAAACAATAAGGGACCCAATTGCACAAAATACAAATTTAGGGACCAATTTGTAAATTCTGAAAATTAAGAGGACTTTACAAAATTTTAAGTTACCATTATGAAATTAGTCATGTTTCATGCCTCTCTGCCAAATTTCATCTCAAACGGACATCTCAAACTCAAGCAATTGCACATACAAGAATCATGACTAAAACGTAAAGCTTGCAAACCTCAAAACAATTCAAATTTTATGCCCAACGGTCAGGTGTTCCGAAACGGGTCTAGGCCGTTCAGGAACACCCCTTGGCTGTAGCCAAAGTGTTCAGAAACGGGTCTAGGCCGTTCAGGAACACCCTGGCCAATTCAAGGGCCTGTTTCGAAACAGGCAAGAGTGTTTCGAAACACCCTGCCCAGAAACAGCAGATAGGCCTTTTTAAACACCTTTAAACCTCATCAAACATGCTCCAAACCATCCCACATTTAATCAACAACATGCCAAGCATCATACCTACCAATTTGCATCAAAATCTAGATACAAAACCACCCCTAGGTGCACCAACTCATTCAACACATCCAACAATCAAACATGCTTTTTAAACAAGAAGCATAGCATAACGACTTAAGAATAAGAAGACTCAAACGTTGCAAGCGTTAAACCACATAGTTCAAAATCATAAACCATACTTGTCCAACATACACAATCTCATTAAAAATCAACATAAGATATTCTTCCCCCATTGCCTTTACTATCTATAGCTATTAACCGAGACATACATCTCAAGTGGAGCTCTTCTTGAATTCCCTTGCTTCTCGTTGTTCCAACTTCAATTATCTGCATTGATGGACAAAAAGGAGCGTAAGCACATAATGCTTAGGGAGGAATGCTCAAAACCAAAACACCATCAATGCAGCGAGTCATAAAACCTTTTTCAAAAGCGTCATAATTCGATAAACCAAAGCAATGTTTGAAAACCCTTTTTAACAACATGCTTTAAATCATGCATTGCTCAAACATGAAAACCAACCCTTAGCTTAGAAAAGCTAAGTAATCTTCTTCAAAGCACAAACTTGCAAAACCAACAATATAACCATTCCATACATGAACATCATAAGCAATGTTAAATACAAAATCCTTGGAAAACACTTCCACTTCACATCATACTTTTCTCATACCTTGAAAATCATTTCAAAGCAAGAAACCTTTGAAAACCACTTACTCCTCCAATTAAACACATGCATTAAACAAATGCAACACATGAACCACAAACTCAACGTTTGCATTACATGCCTTTTAAACAAGCCTTCACAAGACTTCAATGCACTAAAGAAATTTCATGCACACATGCATCATTCTCAATAGATTATAAACACTTGTACATGCTAACAAGTAATACATGCATTCATAAAGCATTACACACTTCTCATGCAACCATGCATCATTTCAAGCATCTCATGCTTCATTATATTCAAGAACTTTATATTGGCTTCCAAGTGATAAACCATATCCTCTTTTCAACTCAACATCCAATCGGATACGCGGATCACAAGCGTTGTCCCCACGCTTCATACACACTACCAATCTCAAGGTCCCCAAATGGAATTTTAACCACCATTTGACCTTACCATACACAAGGCCCTCATATGGAATTTTAACCACCATATGACCTTAACATTCACAAGGTCCTCATATGGAATTTTAACCACCATATGACCTTAACATGCACAAGGTCCCCATATGGAATTTTAACCAGCATATGACCTTAGCATCACCCATTGGTAGTTGTATAACATCACTAACGAGATCCGGGACATACTTCACAAGATCCACACATGGACTTTACACCACCATTGTGATCTTAACAAGCACAAGGTCCTCAAATGGAATTTTAACCACCATTATAACCTTTGCTTACACAAGGTCCTCAAATGGAATTTTAACCACCATTATGACTTTAACACAAGACCCACCCATGGAATTTTAACCACCATGGTGTTCTTAACCATCTCGTTAGTGTACTTGGATGGAGTTACCGGTTCAATCACAACCACTCCACATCCAAGGCGACTTTATTCACGGTGCACCCAATCCTATAGCCGGCTAACTATATCCGATTAAAGTAACCAAGAACCACTTTCATCACTTGCCAATATAACCTTCTTACCACATTAATCCAATGTTTAACAAGCATAACCAAAGTGCCAAAACCACCAATTACCATCATCAATCCACTGTTTTGAAGCATTAAACAAAGCCATTAAACAACATGCAACACTATGCATCAATTCCACAATTCCAATGTACAAAACCAAGGAACTCTTACCTTGAGCATCCTTCACACATGGCTTTCAAAACCAGCATTAAACCATGCTATAATATGCTTTCAAAACAGAATTTAAAACATGCAAATCACATGCATTGCATCCAACAAACACAAGTGCTTTAAAAACCAATTCATACACAAACCAAGTGAGAAATTCCATTTACTTACTCTTGAGCTTAGCTAAGTTGTTTAGACTTAAACTAAGCTCCCAAAACCTTCAAACCTTGGTTTTAAAGCCGAAAACCCAACTTCACTCACCGATACACAAAACTAGGCTAGCCAACAAGCCTTCCAAGCATCCGAAACCTTCGACGCCACCTCTATTGCTCACGAATCACTCTCCCCTGTTTCAAGCACATAAAAACAGAGGATTAATGCATCATTATGCATTAAAAACACCAGCAACACATCTAAACTCGCTGCTCTTAGCAAAACCAACATTTCGGCTGCCAAAACAACCGAAATCACCTCCAACCACTTCCAAAACTTAACCCAGCCAAGATCCATCACTTCTAACCATTTATAAACATCAATTAACATCCAAAATGATCCCAACCACGTCCTTATACCTCCAGCAATAACAGATCATCAAAACCACTCCAAAAACAACCAAAAACTCAAGCAAAACTTAGGAAAATCAACCTATCCAGGATTGCATTGATCAAACCTCAATTTCTCATCAATTATACATTCATTTAACATCAAAAAGACATCTCAAAACAATGCCCAATCAGATCATACGAAAATTCATCAAAATTAACCAAATCTTGCATTTTAAAGCCAAGATCAAGAATACATTTGCAAAACCTTTAACAAAACACAATTCAAGGATTGAGAACTTGGGAATTTCAGTAAAGAACTGAGAATTTAGAGGAGAAGGACGTTCATACCTCTAAACTTGAGTTTCTCCCTTTTTGGAACCAAGATTCTTGAAAATCCAATAAGCTAATGCCAATGTTTTGTTGTAGAATTGATTAGAGATCAAATGAGGATTGAAATCTCATATTTAGTTGTCAAAATCAGAGCGAATTTTGCTGGAGAAATGTGTTTGGTTTGAGAGAAAAGATGAGAGAAAATGAAAATGGAAAATGTGGAAAAGTTAGTTGGAAACTTAGGAAAATATCTTCCCTCCCTTTTCCTTTATTTTAAAACCAATAATAAATCATTTAATATTTAGGAAAAATCTGGAGAAACTCCCATTGGGTAAATATCTCCTTAAAGATTCAAAGTTTCAATCCTTTTTAAAACAGTCACGCAGTTTTCAAAAATTACATTTTGGTCACTAACCCAAAATGTCACCCTTCCAAACCTCATTCTGCAAAAATTGATTTCACCTTTCTCGTATATATAATAAAAGAGGATTTTAAGACATTTTTCCATATTTTTAATGCAACCCGAACTAGGCTTTCCTAAAAATCACCTTTTATATTCGAACCGCACTCTGACCGGCCCGGTCCAAACCCAAAACTTCTAAGCCCAAAATTGGGGTGTTACATTTAAAATCATTTTTGCCCACTTACTATTTAAAACAAACTTCATAAAAAAAACTTTTTAATATTTTTTCTTAAAATCAAGCCCTTTATTATCTCACACCCCACATTATTATTTCTTCTAATTAAATCCCTAATTTCAATTTTTTTTTAAATTTAACCACATTTATTCATTTTTATTCTTGCATTTATAATCTAAACATCTTTTAAATTATTTTTTACAATTCTAAAGATCAAAATAACCCTAACAATATTTTTTAAAGCATGCAAAAATTTTAAGATCAAACTAAAATTAAAACAAAATTTTAAACGAAAAAAAGTTACCGGAATCGTGAACGATTTTTCGACTTCGAGAAAGCAACCTAAAAATCACAAACAACACAAGTAAAAACACCAAAATTCAACCAAGAACAAACATGTAATTAACATAAAAAATAAACAAAGAAAAGTTAAAAATTTTACCGAGAAATCGACGAACGAGGAACTCGAATTCAAGCTTCTCGAAATGCTCCAAACCACTTCCAGAAATTGCTCCAAACTCAAACTTCCACTCCAAAAATTTCCAGCCAACTCAAGAAAAATTCATAGAATTTTTTGGATTTTTCTTGAATCCCTTTTTTAGTGATTTTACTCTCAAATTGTGTGTCTTCAACAAGTAAAAGGGATAGGGTATTTATACTAAACTTTGAGCTTCAAAATCAAGCCAATGTCCGAATTTAATCCCCAAATTGGAGCCTAAATCAGACAAACAACTTGATACCCGGCAAAACCCCCAAGAAATCATCAATTTTGATCAAAATTTGGGATATAATTTCCCATTTAATTCGAATCTAGGGTTTATTATTTAGTTTCGGTTTTTTGCAGATTCTGGCGATTATAGGCAACGACGACGAGCGGGGTTGGTGGCATTGGGACGGCGGCGGCGAGGCGGACCGACCGGTACCAACGACGTGGCCTGTAGGTGCTGGCCGACCACCATAGAGTCGCGCCGAGGGTTTGCTGGGCTGGGATTTTGGGGTTGGATCGCGCGCGTGATCCCCTTTTTTTACTGTTTTTTGTTGTTTTTGACCCCCTTTTTTGCTGTTTTTATCACATTTTCATATTTATTACCTTACTTCATTTCCTTTTTTTCATAATTATTTAAACACCATAATTATTTTTTTCTTTTTTCCTTTCCTTTTCTTTCTTTTCTTTTCTTTTTACTTTAAAAGTGGGCTACAACATAACAAAATGGGCTTTATTTTCTTTATTTAAAAGTGGGCTCTTTTTTTTGACTTCTTTCATAATTATATATATATATATATATTTTTATTTTTTATTTTTTGACTTCTTTCATTTTCTGTTTTTTATTATTAAACCTAGGGTGAAAATTTAGTGACAACAGCTGCCCCTCTTTGCTTATCTCTATGAAACAAAGATAAAGCAAAGATAAAAAGACACAAATTTTCATCTGATTTACTTATTGGCTCCATTCTCTGAATGCGCGAACGGATATGCGTGCTCTATTCTCCTTATGTTCGAATAGCTGAGCTGGGTTCCATTCTCCAAATGCCCGAACGGATAGGCTAGCTCTATTCTCCTTATGCTCGAATAGTTGAGCTGGGTTCCATTCTCCAAATGCTCGAATGAATAGGCTGGTTCTATTCTCCTTATGCTCGAATAGTTGAGTTGGGTTCTATTCTCCCAAAATGCCTAAGCAACTGAGTTGGGCTTTGTCCTCCCAAATGCTCAATTAGGCCAAGTCTTCTGAAAACTTTCATCCTCCTTATGCTTGGATGAATAAGTAGGCTCCACTCTTCTTTTGCTTGAACAGATAAGCGAATCTTCTTAAGCACTTCATCCTCCTTATGCTTGGATGAGTAAGTAAACTCCATTCTCTTTTTGCCTGAACGGATAGGCGAATCTTCTTAAGAACTTCATCCTCCTTATGCTTGGATGAATAAGCAAACAGACTTCAAAAAATTTCATCCTCCTTATGCTTGGATGAATAAGCAAACAATCTTTGAAAAATTTCATCCTTCTTATGCTTGGATGAATAAGCAAAGTTTCTCTTTCCTCCCGAACAGATAGGTGAATCTTCTGAAAAAATTTCATCCTCCTTATGCTTGGATGAATAAGCGAATTCCATTCTCCTTACACCCGAACAAATAAACGAATCTTCTGGAAAAAAAATTCATCTTCCTTATGCTTGGATGAATAAGTGGGTTTTCTAAAAAAATTCATCCTCCTTGTGCTTGGATGAGTAAGCGAACTCCATTCTCCTTACACATGAACGGATAAGCGAATCTTCTAAAAAATTTCATCCTCTTTATGCTTGGATGAATAAGCAGGTTCCAAAATGTGTTTCATCCACCTTATGCTTGGATGAATAAGCGGGTTCCATTCTCTAAATGCCCGAACGAATAGGCGGGTTCTTTGGCTGAAAGGTCCTTCATGTACCTGAAAAATACAATATTCGATGCAATTATGATGTGCATGCCCCTAGGGATGTCTAAAACATGAATGCATGACAAGTTTTCCTTTTAAAAACTCCTTTTGCTTAGACCATTTTCTTAATTTTGATGAAATTCTGGTTATCAAGGCCAACCCGATTAATCATGAACTCTCTCTTCTAAACTTGTGTAGGTCAAAACGATTTGCTTCACTCTTCTTTCAACCGTTCTTGGCTTTTTGGCTTTGAATTCACCATTCTCTGAGATAAGGCCATTTCCTTTGCTTTGGAAATCACTCATGAGTTATGAACTACTCTGACTCTTCCTCATTTTCTGATTTTCTGCTGACTGGTTCAATCCCATTCTTACTTCATTGGAAACATTTAATCCTTATCTATCTTCTCAATTGAAATTTTCTTATTCAGGGATGCACACCCTAAGTCAAGTTTCGACCTTGTAAGGTTACTCCTATCGTCATGTAATGAAAGTTGGTGGTTAAGAAACGTTGTTTAAGCGCCCAACCATTCATATGGATTTTCTTCCTTTTAAAAAAAGTTTTGCAACAAGGCTTTACTTTTTCTTCTTTAAACATTTTAACACCATATGCCCCAAATAATAATTATGGAACACTTCATAGTCCCTGAACTTTTCAAAACATTCTCAAAGTAATGCTCAAAAATCTTTTTCATATATAAATGATTGTCAAATCCATTAATCCTCATTTCAAAGCAAGATGCTAACAAGGATAGGGAAAGAAACAAGAAAGCAAGAAAAAATCATGAATCAAATTTATTAATGTTGTGGAAAACACATGAAGGTTTATAAAAAGGTAGGGAAAACAGTATTCAAATATTAATAGTCCAAACTTCTCCTTTCAAACGCCAGAAGTAATCTTGAATGCTGCCAGTGTTGAAGAAACCTTGAGTACAGTGCATGATCTGTGAAGCCTCGAAATTTGTCAAATTGTCTGAGCCGCCCTTTACGGGTTTTCAACTCAGACCCTCCTTTGGTTTCAAAACGCCTTTTGCGGGTTTTCATTTTGAACCCTCCCTTTTCATTTTCTTTTTTTCTTTTCTTTTTTCCCTTTTTCTCTTTTTTTCTTTTCTTTTTTCATCTTTTTTCTTTTCTTCTTCAGTATAGTACTTCTTGACAACATCAGAGTTTACCGGGTTTTAAAACTCATTTCCATCTATCTCAGCTAAAATTAATGATCCACCTGAAAGAACCTTTTTCGCAATGTACGGTCCTTCCCAATTAGGCGCCCATTTTCCTCGGGGATCACTTTGAATTGACAATTTCTTCTTTAAGACCAAATTGCCTTCTTGGAATTCTCTAGGGCGAACCTTCTTTTCATAACCCTAATCATCCTTCTTTGGTACATTTGACCATGACGTACAGCTTTCAGCCTCTTTTCCTCGATTAAGTTCAATCGGTCATACCTTGCTTGAACCCATTCTGCTTCATCTAACTTGGCTTCCATCAAGACACGTAACAATGGTATCGCCACCTCGATTGGTAGCACATCTTCAACTCCAAAAACTAATGAGAACGGAGTTTCCCTAGTAGATGTTCGTATCGCTGTTCGATATGCATATAGAGCAAAGGGTAACTTTTCATGCCAATCTTTATACGTATCAATCATCTTCGCGACTATCTTCTTAATATTCTTATTGGCTGCTTCAACTGCTCCATTCATCTTTGGGCGGTATACTACTGAGTTGCGATGCTTGATGTTGAACTGCTCACAGACCCCGACAATCATTCAGTTGTTCAAATTAGAGGCATTGTCTGTAATTATGCTTTCTGGTAGACCATATTGACAAATGATTTCCTTCTTTAAGAACTTGCATACAGTGGATCTAGTTACATTTGCATATGAGGTTGCTTCCACCCACTTTATGAAGTAATCAATAGCTACCAAGATAAAGCGATGACCATTTGACGCTTTCGGATGAATTTTCCCAATAACATTTATGCTCCGCATTGAGAACAGCCATGGAGACGACATGACGTGAAGATACTGAGGAGGTGCATGGACCTTGTCAGCATAAACTTGGCACTTGTGACATTTACGGGAATAATTAATGCAACCCCTTCCATTGTCAGCATAAACTAGGATGGGTTCCACAAATTTCCTCATGGACTTCTTCCAAGATCAACTGCGCTTCTTTTGCATCCACGCATCTTAGTAGCACCTGGTCTCAAATTTGTTTGTAGAGGAACTCACCATCAAGGATATACCCTGACGACATTTTCCTGATCATTTTCTTTTCATTTTTTGAAGCTTGTGCTGGGTATTGTTGCAGCTTTAAATACTGTAAGATATCATGAAACCACGGTAAACCATCTTCTTCCTCTTCTACATTGTAGCAATATATTGGGGACTCCATCATTCGTAACTTAATGGGTATCATCTCTGAATCCTCGCTTGCTTTAAACGTGACAGCCAAAGTAGCTAACACGTCAGCCATCTGGTTGTCTTCTCTTGGGAGATGCTTAAAAGTAATTGCCTCAAACTCTTTAGCTAACTCGAGGACCAAATTGTGACATTCTATTAGTTTTGCATATTTTGTTTCCCATTCGCGACGTGTTTGGTAGATGATCAAAGCTGAATCCCCATAAACTCTCAACTTTCTGATTTTTCTATCGATGGCTTCCCTTAGGCCCAATATGCATGCCTCGTATTCTGCCATATTATTAGTGTAGAAGAACTTCAAACAACATGTAAAAGGATAACGATCACCTTCCGGCAAAACCAAAACTGCACCAATTCCTCATCCTAAAGCATTTACAGCACCATCGAAATGCATAACCCAGGATTCTGTTGGTGACTCTTCATCTTCCGTAATACACATCAAGTCTTCATTGGGGAAATTGAAATCCAATGCCTCATAATTGTCTTGTGCATGACTTTCAAGAAAATCCACTACGACACTTCCTTTCACTACTTTTTGGCTCACATACTGGGTGTCGTATTCTGAGAGCAACATTTGTCATCGCGCTATTCTTCCTGATAGGGCTGGAGCTTCTATTGTAAATTTTAATGCATCTAACCGTGAAATCAACCATGTGGTGTGATACAACAAATATTGCCTAAGCCTCTTAGTGGCACATACCAAGGCACAACATACCTTTTCAATTGGCGTATACCTTGTTTCACAGTCAGTAAACTTCTTGCTTGCATAATATATCACCCTTTCCTTCCTTCCAGTTTCGTTTTCTAAGCAACCTGAATATTGGGTCACACTTGTTTGTAAGCTGGGAGATGAAACGAGGTATGTAATTCAACCTTTCCAAGAATCCACGAACTTGCTTTTGTGTCTGAGGAGGTGGAAGCTTTTGTATGGCGTTTATCTTGTCTGGGTCAATTTCAATTCCTCTTCTACTTACTACAAAGCCTGACAGCTTCCTAGATGTAACCCCAAATGCGCACTTGGCTGGATTAAGCTTCAACTGAAACTTTCTCAATCTTTGAAAAAGCTTACTCAAGTTTGCTAAATGTTCTTCTTCAGTTTTGGACTTGGCGATCATATCATCCACATAAACTTCTATTTCTTTGTGCATCATGTCATGGAAAAGGGTGACCATAGCTCTCTGATACGTTGCCCCTGCGTTCTTCAATCCAAAAGGCATTGCCTTATAGCAAAAGGTTCCCCAAAGCGTTACAAAATTAGTTTTCTCCATGTCCTATGGGCATATCTTTATTTGATTATATCCGGAAAATCCGTCCATAAACGAGAAAAGGGAATGACCAGTTGTATTGTCGACCAAGGTGTCGATGTGTAGAAGTGGAAAATTGTCTTTACGGCTTGCTTTGTTAAGATCCCTGTAGTCGACGCATATTCTTACTTTTCCATCCTTCTTGGGCACTGGGACGATGTTTGCCACCCATTCTGGATACTTAGATACTTCGAGGAATCCTGCATTGTACTGCTTCTTGACCTCGTCTCTAATTTTCAAAAGTGTATCAGCCTTCATTCTTCTAAGCTTTTGTTTCACGGGCTCCCATCCGTCTCTTATAGGAAGCCTACGCATGGCAATATCTGTGTCAAGACCAGGCATATCTTGGTATGACCAGGCGAAGATGTCTTTATACTCTTGTAGAAGCTCAATCAAATGTTGTCGTGTCTTAACTGAGATGGTGGTACCAATCTTTACTCAACACTTTTCTTCTTCAGTTCCAAGATTCAAAACCTTTAACTCTTCCTTGTGGGGCAGAATTTGCTTTTCCTCCCCTTCTACCATTCTAAGAAAATCATCTGACAAGTCATACCCTTCTTCATCGCTAGTACTCTCAACTTCCTCTAAACATAGCGGTAATTCAAAATTAACCTCAGAATCTAATTCGGAGTCATTTGGACCATTGATATCTAAAAACCTGCAAAAGGAGGCAAAAAATATATATACCAAGAAAGGAAGAATAAATGAAATGATATGATTTGTTATGTTTTTAGGGTTTATTTTTGTTTTTGGTTTTGGTTTTTTATGATCTTTTGGTGTTATTGGTTTTGTGAAAGAAAGTAAGTTTACCACAAGATATAATTGGGGAAGAAATACATCTTTTATTGAAATTCAAATTATAGTTTTGACAATAGACCCTTTTACATAAGATCTCTAATTACCCCAGGGTCTAAGGGTAAAAGAGTTGGTTTTGAGAATTACTCTGAGGCAGTCTTAAAAGAGAATTACCCCAGGGTCTAAGGGTAAAAGAGTTGGTTTTGAGAATTACTCTGAGGCAGTCTTAAAAAATTCAGGAACCATTTTCGCAGTCCAGTTCTTTAATTCAGTGCAGAGGTGAATCTTGGACAGATATTTGGTTTCTTCTCCCTCTTTGTCAGTGATGACGTTGATGCTCAAATTCTCAAAAACACCGCATATGTCATTCTTTCCTTTCTCCTCCTCATCGAAGTGGGCATTAGGGTCTAGAAGCCCTCCAGTCTTGAAAATGGCGCTTAGGGGTGGGTACGTCATGGGCTCCCCTTCAACTTCTTCTTCTTTCTACTTCATTTTCATGCTCACATGCTGCTTCTCAACTTTCTTTTGCCACTTATCGGGCCTTAAGCCTAAACTGAATCGATCCCTCTTCACCGGGATCACCACAAGATAAGGCCTTCCTCGTCTCTCTTCTTTAACTTCCTCTCCATGCTTCCCAAAGAAGACTTCCGTCCGTAGCACATACATTTGTTTCATGCTCAACATCTCCCTTTTTGAAAAACACAAGTTCCTTGCTATCCATCTTAGCTTGAACAATCAATTTAAACTCTGGGCAACACTGGATCTCATGTCCTTCAGCTCTATGATACTCACAATATGGTTTTTCATCATCCTTCAACTTTGAGTTCTCTTCCTTCAATATCCCGACCGCTACTAATTGATCACATACCCAAATTATGGGCGCTTTAATTTCTTCGACATTCTCCTTGATCATCCTCTTCTCCTCCTTGAGCACTGTATTTAACTCCGTCTTTTAGTGGTTTGGCAAAGGGTTTCCTTTTTCCTCGGAAATTTCAAATGATAACATGCCTGATTTTCTTAGATCGCCCACCACCCTTTTGAATGCAGTGTAGTTTTCAATGGTATGCCCCCTTACTCCTGCATGATATTCGCATTGGGCCTTCTCGTCATACCACGGTGGATAGAGAGGTGAGAACGGAGGAACATGTCTGGGTAGCACCTTTTGCGACTTGACTAGCTCGACAAATAATTCTACATAAGTCATTGGGATGGGAGGAAAGTAAGGCTTCGTATTTCCTTGGTATCTTTGCTCTCCTTTTGGGGCATTTGCAACCGTCGAAGTTGAAGTGTTGAGCTTGTTGAAGGTATTGGACTTGTTGAACACCACGCCTGTTGAGTAATTAGGGTTATAGACATTCGTTGCATTAACCTCATTGTTATCTTTCTTCCCATATGTCTTTTTTGTTTCCCCACTGTCTAATCTTCCACTCTTCATGGTTGTAAGGATCAGTTCACCATTCATTAGCATATCTGCAAAGTTCTTCGTGGCCTGGTTAAGCATACGATCATAAAAGGATCCCTTTAGTGTTTCTACAAACATCAGGGTGATCTCGTTTTCTAACAATGGTGGCTGCACTTGTGCCGCTACATCCCTCCACCTTTGAGCGTATTGGCGAAAGCTCTCGTGGTGCTTTTGCTCTATCCCTTGCAAGACCAAACGGGTTGGAACCATGTCTGATACATGTTTGTATTGCTCATTGAAGGCTCTGGACATGTCTCTCCATGATTTGATGTTCACTCGACTTAACTGCTAGTACCAACGTGCAACGGACCCTACTAGGCTGTCTTGAAAGCAATGAATGAGCATATTCTCATTATCTAGGTACATTGACATCTTTCAGCAGTACATGGTAAGATGTGCTGACAGACATGTGGTCCCATTATATTTCTCGAAGTCTGGCATCTTAAATTTTGGTGGCGCAACCAAATCGGTTACCAAGCTCAGATCTTTGGCATTCATTCCACCATAAGCAGCTCCTTCTTGGAAGGACTTGAACATTCCTTCTAACTTTTCGTATTTTGTTGCGTGTAAAAGTGTCTATCGCAATGTAGTGCAAGTGTACACGACACAAGTAGTAAAATGATACGTAAGTATCGGATATCGTCTCCACAGGGACTGGGCTAATAGCTCCACCTTGGATTACTGCACGAGAGGAAAAAGAATAGTTTAATATGTTGTCACGAAATAATAAAGAGAATTGGAAATTATGAGTAAAGAAATCAAGATAGAGAGAATGGGTCGGTATTGAATTGCTTAGTAGTGTAGGTGTTGCAAAGTCTGGGAATATCTGTTCTGTCGTCGCACCTGTCGCGGCAGCAGTTTGTTGTTAGTCGCGGCAGCGATCACACAACTCTGTACTTCAAGCTTGGCAAGAATCCCTGCTCTGCCTTGGCCTATCTCTAGGTCCAAGTCTGTCGATGAACACGTCTTTGATGATACCTCTCGGCGTGAATCGAAGGATGAACACCGATGTTGTTGAATTCTTCCTTTGCCACTTAACCTCGTCCTATCCCTAGGTCCGAGATAGTTCAACCATAAACTGAAGAACCCGTACTTATTCCTTTCGTATACTTAACTCTCCTGATATTAAGTAAATAGATAATCTCACAATGCTCTCCCGATACTCTTACAAGATGTTGAAAACCAGAATAAGCAAACTTGAAGTCTATTTTATTGAACAGAAAATTCCTAAAACAAATGCAATCCTTGCAACTACTTTACAAATCAACCTATATCCCTAGGGGAAGTTTAGAACATGATGAGAAGGGGAAAACGGCTAGGGTTTTGGGAAGAAGGCTAGAGATGAAGATATCCTTTTCTAGGTCGAATTACATGTCTTTATATAGGCCTTGGGTTTAAGTTTTCTAATATGGCAAGAATACAAATTTAAACTAAAGTACAACTCTATTAAAGACTAAATCTTCAGAGCATATGTCTTTAATTCGTCCTTCCTTCTTGCTTGGAGTTTCTTCCTTGAACTTTGGGCTTGGCCTTCATTCTGATCTAGGGCTTGGAAAAATAGAAGGGTACTCCACGATAGACTGACTTAATTTTCTCTTTCTATCGAGGCCCACTTTACTTCTTCTACTCACCACTGCTATCGTCCTTGGCTGCCACAGCAGCGGCCATGGTAGCATCGTCCTCCTCGTCTGCACATCCAGTTCCAGCTCTATTTCTTCATTGCCTAGCGTTTGCTTTTCCACTGCTACAGTAGCTACCTGCAAAAGCAACCAATTTCAGTAGAAACTGTGCCATTTAATATATTTCTGATGTATAACTGAAATCTAACCTAAATGCAATGAATTATGCTTGAATGCAGCAGAAATATGGGTTAAATAGGGGGTAAATTATAGAACTTTTACACACTCAACACACCCCCAAACTCAAGTTTTTGCTTGCCCTAAGCAATTCAGACCTAAAAGAAAAACAAAATTTTTGTTTGGCTTAAAACAATGAACTTTTCCTTACCTACCATTCATTCCCTGTTGTGAGCAACACCTTGTTGGATAATTCAGGATTCATCCGGAACCTTGCTATAATTCTCGTGGAGTGTGTGCATGCTTGTGAATAATTATATGCCAAGACTCCCTTAGTTTACTAGAATAGTTAAACTTCTAACTTGAATTTTTTATGCCAATTTTCATCTTTTTGGAGGCAATTCTTAGGCTCCTTTAGTTTTTATGCAGACTCGGTTCTGTTTTCTCAAGCTTAAGTTTGACTAGAGCCGGTTTCGGGCACCTCTAGCTAACTTCCTAGAGCCGGTTTCGGGCACCTCTAGCTAACTTCCTAGAGCCGGTTTCGGGCACCTCTAGGTGTATTGAGTCTATTTTTCTTAACTTCTTTTCCTAGAGCCAGTGTTAGGCACCTCTAGGGGCAACTCAAGGGCTAAGCTTTCTATTCTAGTTTACTAGTAGAGTTCTAGACAATATAAAAGTCACAATGGTGTTTAAGATGTAGAACTATAGTAAGGCTCTAAACTGCTCCTAAAACTATCCTAAAGGCACTGCCACGACAGAGGCTGTCACGGCAGGTAAGTTCAGTTCAAAGACTTAAGCCAAATTCTCATCATTTTTTAGGCAAAAATAAACTAAGTAAAAGACACAATTTTTTAAACTTAAAAGACTCCATTAATGGAGGGATGCCACCCCCAAACTCAAGGGTTGCATTGCCCTCAATGCAAATGACATAGATGAAAAATAAAAAACAACATCACAAAATATAATAAAAGGCAGACAGCAAAATAAGATAAGAAACTTAAAAGACCTCCTTGGCTGGTGCTGGCAGGCGGATGGGAGAGGCAGAGGTATTCTTGGTTTTGGCCTCCCTTGGAGGTTGAATACGGGTAGGGGAGATATGAGGAGGTTTCTCCACTACCTGAACCTCGGAGCTGTTGTTGCTCTCGCTGCTGCTGCTGCCGCTGCTACTGCTGCTGCTACTACCACTGTCAGATTTTCCTTTATCTGCTACTGTTTTTTCCGCTTCTCTGGTGTGAACTCCTTAGACAAGTTCCTCTTGACAGAGGGCTCATTGTCGGATGCCACCCAGATTTCAGAAGAAGAGAAACTAGCAATATACCTATCAAGGTCGTCTTCAGGCTCCTTTCTCTTGGTTCCTCGGACAGATGTGTCAGCTGTGCGGCTGCCGCCTGCAGCTGTTGTGGCAGGGGTCGGAGTAGACGTAGCAGATGGCGTTTTTTGCGTGGCAGCAAGTGTAGAGGTATGGGCAGGGGTGGGGGCAGCAAAATAATGGTTGGGGAAAGTAGGGAATAGAGCATCGGGGAAATTTAAAGAAGTGTGGATGAAATGTACCATGGCAGTGGTGAAGTCTCGGATGAAACTCATGAGGCCGAGCTGTCTCTCCTCCAATTTTTGTATGGCAGCAATGATCTGTGAGGAGGTGTCAGCTGGAGAAGTTGCTGCAGTAGGCTGCCTGGGTTTTGTGGCAGCAAGCTCGGTGTCGGTGGGCTCTGTCAGCTCTACTGCTGTGGCAGTAGGGTCGAAATATGACAGGGGCGTAGCAGCAGTGAGTTCCATCAGGCTGAGTATGCTCCTGTCTGTCCAGCCTTTCCCTTGTACTCTTAAATCTTCGGCAACTTCCGGTACATGGTGGCCGCAGTAGAGGGCAGTGATGAGATAAGGGTAGAAGAGTGGTCCGGACGGCCGATATGCGCAATCCAATATGCCCTCTCGGACATATCTACCAACGTTAATTGGCCTCTCATGTAATATGGAATGGATGAAGGCTAACCTTGGTTGGTCGACTGTTGTATTGTGAGAGGAGGGCATAATCCGTTTTTTGATGAAAGCGTTCCAAAGTTTTGCCTCCGGAGTGAGCTGAACTCTTCTCACCGTCCTCGGATTTTTCAGATCGGTGTTCCACTCGGTACCCTCATCTGTGAGTTATGCCATCACAACATCGTAATCGGTAGGCTCTAAACTTTCGAGAAATCTTTGGTGGCCATCTTCTTTCTTCCCCACATAGAACCCATAGAGGGTGTTGATGTATTCGGGCTCGATAGGTACCTCTTTCCCTCGTACTGTGACTGCTGTCGCGTTCCTGCTTTCGATGGCAGCATAAAAGTCCCGGACGAGACTCACGTTCATTTCCTCTGGCTGCTCCGCAAATATCTGCCACCGCAGGGCTCTAATTTTTCGGGCTATGAATGGCTGCAGCCCCAGGTTCCTTATTTTGGAGGTGTAAATAAAACCTTTCTCATCCCACATATCACGGATCTGGAAGGATCTTGGAGTTGATGCTGCCGGAGCAGATCCTGAGGCAGAGCTTCGGCGGGTGTTTCTAGTGCTCATGTTGCAAGGACTGTGGAAGAAAATGAAAGCAAGTAAAAATTCTAGAGAAAATAAGTAGAAAGAGTATAAGTGAGTGAAAATGAATAGTAAAATGGGGTTTATATAGAAGGTGAGTTTGCTGCCCGTTGGAGCTGTAACGGCAGGCGCGAATAACGGGGCCAGCTATTACGCGGTTTCTGACGCGCCTGTCACGCGTTCCCGTGTCTGCTGCGCATTGTTACGCGTTTGCGTGTCTGCCGCGACAGCGTGTTGACAGGCTGGATTTTCCGCGTCTGTCGCGGCAGTTGTAACGGCAGGCTCCTTGTTTGGGCTTTTTGGGCTGATGAAAGATGGTGGGTTGAATTCACTTCTCCTCTTCTCCTTGTCTCCTTTATTTCCTAAACAATAATAAAAATAAAAGCTTTAGTTCCTAAAAATAAAATAATTCTAAATACCTAATAAATAAATATATAAATAAATAAAAATAAAATTAGGTTAAATTAGGGATGCCAGGAGGGGCATCTCCTAAAGTAACCACTTCCTGCATTCTTGGGGCTTCAGTCCCCTGATAGTGCTTCAATCTTTGTCCATTGACTTTGAATTGGTGCCCGTCTTTTAAAGATCTGATTGTGATGGGACAATGGGGAAAAACCTGCACCACTTGGAATGGGCCAGACCACCTAGATTTCAGCTTCCCTGGGAAGAGTTTCAACCTAGAGTTGGATAACAACACAAGCTGCCCTGGGCAGAACTGTCGTGGCAGCAACTTCTTGTCATGCCACTTCTTGGTCTTGTCTTTGTAGATTCTTGCGTTGTCATAGGCCATTGTTCGAATCTCTTCGATTTCATTCAGATCAAGTAGCCTTTTCTGTCCTACTTTTTCCAAGTCCATATTCACTGCCTTGATGGCCCAGTATGCTCTATGCTCAATCTCAATAGGTAAATGGCATGTTTTCCCATAAATCAGCCGGTAGGGTGACATTCCCAATGGAGTTTTGAACGCAATTCTGTAGGCCCATAATGCATCATTGAGGTGTAGAGACCAGTCCTTCCTAGTTGGCTTAACCATCATTTTGAGAATTTTCTTAACCTCTCTGTTGGATATTTCAGCCTGTCCATTGGTCTGAGGGTGGTATGTTGTTGTGATCCGATGTTTGACACCATACTTTTTCAAGGCAACAGCTATAACCGTATTGTCGAAATGCCTCCCTTCATCACTGATGATGGCCTTGGGGATGCCAAATATAGAAAATATGTTTTTATGCAAAAACCTCTGAACCGTCTTGGCATCGTTTTTCTGAGTGGCGATCGCTTCAACCCATTTGGACACATAGTCCACTGTTAGGAGGATATATAAGTTCCCACATGAAGTTGGGAATGGTCCCATAAAATCTATCCCCCAAACGTCGAAGATCTCGACTTCAAGAATATTTTACAGCGGCATCTCATGTCTCCTTGAGATGTTTCCAGTCCGTTGACACTTGTCATAGTTTTTGTAGAATGTTTGAGCATCCTTGAACATTGATGGCCAATAAAATCCCGACTGCAAAACCTTGGCAGCAGTTTTGTTACCTCCTAAGTGTCCTCCATACTGTGAAGCATGACAATGATGTAGTATAGCTTCCTGTTCATCCTATGGTACACACCTCCTAATAACTCGATCTGCACAATATTTGAAAAGAAGAGGTTCGTCCCAATAATAATGCTTAACATCATTTTGGAACCTCTTCCTAGCTTGATAATTAAGCTCAGGAGGAGTTATTCCGCTAACTAAATAATTAACGAAATCAGCATACCATGGGAGTTTAGAAAACTTACCTGCCGCCATGGCTGTCGCGGCAGTGCTTGTGGCAGCGAACAACTGCTCGTCAGGGAAAGTCTCCAATATGTGTGTCTCATCTTTTGGGAGACTCTTTCCCTTCTCTAACCTTGACAAGTGATCTGCAACTTGATTCTCTGTCCCCTTTTTATCCTTGATTTAAGGTCGAACTCTTGCAGTAGCAGAATCCAACGTATCAGTCTAGGCTTTGCATCCTTTTTGGTGAACAGATACTTCAATGCAGAGTGGTCTGTGTGGACTATGACCTTCGTTCCAAGTATATATGAACGGAACTTGTCAATAGAGAACACCACAGCTAACAGTTCCTTCTCTGTTGTGGTGTAGTTTACTTGGGCATCGTTTAGTGTTTTGCTGGCATAGTATATGACATGAAAGAGCTTGTCTTTTCTCTGCCCAAGTGCTGCCCCGACAGCATAGTCACTAGCATCACACATAATCTCAAATGGCAGTTTCTAATCTGGTGGTTGTACTATTGGGGCTGTTACCAGCTTTTCTTTCAGAACCTTGAATGCCTCAGTACATTCAGCGTTGAAGTCGAAGGGACGGTTCTGCTCCAGAAGATGGCATAAGGGTTTGGTGATTTTCGAAAAGTTCGCGATAAACCTCCGATAAAAACCAGCATGCCCTAAGAAACTTCTGATTCCCTTGACTGTGGTGGGTGGTGGCAGCTTTTCGATTACCTCGATCTTAGCTCTGTCGACTTCTATGCCACGGCAGCTTATTTTATGGCCTAGGACTATCCCTTCATCCACCATGAAGTGACATTTTTCCCAGTTCAAGACCAAGTTTGCTTTCTCACATCTTTCGAGCACTTTCTGTAGGTTGCCTAGGCAGCTTTCAAAATTGTCTCCAAAGACAGAAAAATCATCCATGAATATCTTCAGGAAATCCTCCACCATATCAGAGAATATTGCCATCATGCACCTTTGAAAGGTCGCTGGTGCATTACAAAGTCCAAATGGCATCCTCCGAAAAGCATAAGTACCGTATGGGCATGTGAACGTCGTCTTCTCTTGATCTTCTAGTGCGATGGCTATTTGATTATAACCTGAGTAACCATTAAGAAAACAATAGTAAGGCTTTCCCGCTAATCTATCAAGAATTTGATCAATAAAAGGCATGGGAAAGTGGTCCTTCCGGGTAGCTTTGTTAAGCTTCCGGTAGTCCATACAAACCCTCCAACCGGTCACAGTCCTGGTTGGGATTAGCTCGTTTTCTTCGTTGGTTACCACGGTTATTCCTCCTTTCTTAGGAACGCACTGCACCGGGCTCACCTACTTGCTATCCGAGATGGCATAGATTATTCCAGCATCTAGCCATTTTATGATCTCCTTACTCACCACCTCTCGCATAGCATCGTTCAGACGTCTCTGTGCATCAATGGTCGGCTTATGATCATCCTCTAAGAGGATTTTATGCATGCATAGTGCCGGACTGATGCCTTGGATATCAGCTATCGTCCATCCAATAGCCTTCTTGTGATGTCGCATCATCCCTATCAGTTGTTGTTCTTGTTCCTGCATCAACTTGGAAGAGATGATTACGGGCAACATATCATTTAAACCAAGGAAAACATATTTTAGCTGCCCTGGCAAGGGCTTAAGATCTAGAACAAGGGGCTCTACAGTTGATGGCTTTTGGACTATATGGTCATCCGAGGTATAGTTTAAGGGCTCGAATAATTTACCTGGACGATTGCCTATCCAATTTACCTCCTCCTGATCTTCAGTATCAGATGTATCAGATTCTGAAGAGCTGCTATCGTCGGTGCTATCGTGACAGTTTTCTAAATGGCTGCTGGGGCTGTGGCCAATTTTGATGTCGTGGCAGCCCGACCTGATGCAGGGTTGGTCAAGGGTAACTTCAGTGATAGCCTTGCATTCTTCATCTGCATCAGCATGTTTTATTGCCTGGAGAACATTCAGCTTGATCTCTTGATCGTTCACTCTCATAGTGAGTTCTCCTTTTTCCACATCAATCAGTGATCTTCCTGTGGCTAAGAAGGGCCGCCCAGGATGATTGGTGCGTTTTCATCTGCTTCACAATCTAAGACAAGAAAGTCAGTAGGGAAAATAAATTTATCCACTCTTACCAGAATATCTTCAATTTTTCCATCTGGGTGAACGTAAGAGCGGTCTGCCAGCTGCAGTACTACTGTTGTGGGCCGATCTTTTCCAATACCTAATTTCTGAAAACAAATTTGGGCATTAAATTTATACTAGCACCAAGATCACAAAGTGCCTTACCCACAAATTTATCTCCGATTATGAATGGTATGATAAAGCTCCCAAGATCCTTCTTCTTCTGGGGTGGATGCTTGTGCAGAATACTCATGCATCCCTCTGTCATTTTAACCGTTTCAAATTCCCTAAGTCTGGATTTCTTCGACATGGCATCCTTGAGAAATTTGGCATAACCAGGCATCTCCTTTATAGCATCTAACAGCGGAATATTGATATGGACCTGCTTAAAAATATCATAGATCTTCTTAAGCTGTGATTCCTGTTTCAATTTCTGTAACCGCTAAGGAAAAAGAGGTGGGGGACGATAATCAGAAATACGCCCTTCCCACTGCATTCGGATCTGAGGAGGTTTAGGTTCTTCGTCTTTCTCCTCTGTCCCTTCTACTGTCGTGACAGGTTCGTCGGCAGCAGGCTGTTTGTCACCTGTCGGGGAAGCTTCCACGGCAGTCGACTCCAAGGCTGGTTCCTTAATTTATTCAGCTTCCTTCTCTGGCCCTGGTAATTTCTTCCCACTCCTAGTAGTGATGGCTTTACACTGCTCATGTGTGGGTTGTCTAGCGTTTTCAATATCGCTAGGAAATCCTCCATTCTGCCTCGGTTTAATATGCTGGGAAACCTGACCCATCTGTGTCTCCAGTGATTTCAGAGTAGCTTCATGATTGGTCATCCGCATCTCTGTTTTATCCATGAATGTTTCTATTTTCTTGACAAAGTGATTCATGTTCTCAATGTAGGTTCCTGTTTGAGACATAAACGTAGCCAAAGTTTGTTCCAGTATACTAGTCGTGGCAGCTGGTGGTTGTTGCTGTTGCTGCTGCGGTTGCTGCCGAGCCAATAATCTAGGTCCCCCCTGATTCTGTGTGTTCTGTGCTTGAGGATTCAGGGCATTATGAGGGTTGCTCCAAGAGAACTTGGGATCCTTTCTCCAGTTGGGATTGTAGTTATTGGAATTATAGTTCTATTTATTGTAGTTCCCAACATACATCCCTTCTTTTAACTGTAGCGGACAATCTTCCGAACTGTGGTTCCCATCGTAGGTCTCGCATACATCTTCAGCAGAGTAGGCGGGTTGTGAATCTTCTTTCAACAACTTTTTCATTGCCTTAGTGAGATATGCCACATGTGATTTTAACGAACTATCGGCCTCATAATCTTTTACAGCTAGAACTTGTTTACCCCCTCTTCTTGCTGTCGGAAACTGTTCCTCATTCTTCGCCAGATTTTTCAATACTGCCATTGAATCTTCTGGATCTTTGTCCAACAGCAATCCATTCGCTGCTGAATCAATTCTCATACGAGTCTGTAAATTGGCAACATTATAAAATTTAGTTACCTGATTCCAAACAGGGAATCCATGCATCGGGCAGTTCCTTAGAAGAGTGGTAAATCTGTCCCAGGCTTCGTGCATTGGCTCGTCATCTTCCTGTTGAAAAGTAGCAATTTCGTTACGTAATCTCTCAGATAAGTGTGAAGGATTAAAACGAGACAAAAATTCACGAGTTAAATCTACCCAAGTTCGTATTGAACCCGACGTTAGTTTATTCCACCAAGTCTTTGCCCTGTCCCTCAATGAATGAGGAAATAACCGAAGCCTCGGTATCTCCGGATTAACTCCTGGTAGTCTAAATGAACCACATATTTCCTGGAACGTTTTCAGATGCTCCCTAGCATCCTCTGTAGCAGCACCACTAAATTGGCCAGCGTTGTTAATCATACTGAACATAACAGGTTTCAACTCAAAATTGTCAACATCTACGTCTGGCAGGGTTGTTTCTAGTTCTACATGATCATTGCGCATGTAGTCTCGGCATGACCGACGTGCGGCAGTGACAGGAGGATCGGCAGGTGGACCGTTCCTTCCATCTCTCGCAGGATTTTCAGCATCCTGGGGATTCTCTTGGTTGTTCCTTCTTTCTTCACGTCTTTCGTTCACCATTGCTTCTAGTTGTTCCTCCAGGTATTCGTTTCTTTCAACGAGGAGACAGACTCTTTTCCTGAGATTGCACGTTCGTTCGATTTCAGGGTCTAACTGGTGCTCAGGTTCTTTTCCTTGTTGAGATCTGCGCATACGCAAACAAAAGACCTTGTGAAAGGTATAGGTTGAACAATCCAAGTAATAATAGAAAAATAGAAAAAGTGCAGTAAAAGATAGGGTAAAGATATGTTGCCAATCCCCGGAAACGGCGCCAAAAACTTTTTGTGTGTAAAAGTGTCTATCGCAATGTAGTGCAAGTGTTCACGACTTAAGTAGTAAAGTGATACGTAAGTATCGGATATCGTCTCCACATGGACTGGGCTAATAGCTTCACCTTGGATTACTGCACGAGAGGAAAAAGAATAGTTTAATATGTTGTCACGAGATAATAAAGAGAACTGGAAATTAAGAGTAAAGAAATCAAGATAGAGAGAATGGGCCGGTATTGAATTGCTCAGTAGTGTAGGTGTTGCAAAGTCTGGGAATATCTGTTCTGTCGTCGCGCATGTCGCAGCAGCGGTCTGTTGTTAGTCGCGGCAGCGATCACACAACTCTGTACTTCAAGCTTGGCAAGAATCCCTGCTGTGCCTTGGCCTATCCCTAGGTCCAAGCCTGTCGATGAACACGTCTTTGATGATACCTCCCGGCGTGAATCGAAGGATGAACACCGATGTTGTTGAATTCTTCCTTAGCCACTTAACCTCGTCCTATCCCTAGGTCCGTGATAGTTCAACCATAAACTGGAGAACCCGTACTTATTCCTTTCGTATACTTAACTCTCCCAATATTAAGTAAATAGATAATCTCACAATGCTCTCCCGATACTCATGCAAGATGTTGAAAACCAGAATAAGCAAACTTGAAGTCTATTTTATTGAACAGAAAATTCCTAAAACAAATGCAATCCTTGCAACTACTTTACAAATCAACCTGTAGCCCTAGGGGAAGTTTAGAACATGTTGAGAAGGGGAAAACAGCTAGGGTTTTGGGAAGAAGGCTAGAGATGAAGATATCCTTCCCTATGTCGAATTACATGCCTTTATATAGGCCTTGCGTTCAAGTTTTCTAATATGGCAAGAATACAAGTTTAAACTAAAGTACAACTCTATTAAAGACTAAATCTTCAGATCATATGTCTTTAATTCGTCCTTCCTTCTTGCTTGGAGTTTCTTCCTTGAACTTTGGGCTTGGCCTTCATTTTGATCTAGGGCTTGGAAAAATATAAGGGTACTCCACGACAGACCGGCTTAATTTTCTCTTTCTGTCGAGGCCCACTTTGCTTCTTCTCCTCACCACTGCTGTCGTCCTTGGCTGCCACGGTAGCGGCCATGGCAGCATCGTCCTCCTCGTCTGCACATCCAGTTCCAGCTCTATTTCTTCACTGCCCAGCGTCTGCTTCTCTAGTGCTACAGCAGCTACCTGCAAAAGCAACCAATTTCAGTAGAAACTGTGCCATTTAATATATTTGTGATGTATAACTGAAATCTAACCTAAATGCAATGAATTATGCTTAAATGCAGCAGAAATATGGGTTAAATAGGGGTAAATTATAGAACTTTTACACACTCAACATTCCTTCTAACTTTTCGTATATCTCTTCCAACTTCTTTTCAGTTCGAGCCTTATTAGCAACTTCATCTAGGTCAAGAACTTCGTAATTGTTGGCCTCCACATGAGTGGAAGATTCATCTATATGAATGAGTGTTTTGGCCTTGGCAGCAACCTCCTTCCTAAAGGTCATCCCTTGGAATCGTGGAATGGCAGAAGTATTTCCTCCTTCTTCAACCGCATCTGGGTCCTTGAATCCAAGCAATGCAGCTATCGAACTGGCCGTCTTTTGGTGGACCGCTTCAACTTGTTGTTTCATGTCAACCTCCATTTTCTCCAGCTTATCCTGAATGTTCTTTTGATTTGCCTCAAAAGTTGCCAACCTTTCCTCAGAGTTCATGGCTCGGATTTGGGCTCGCGTACCGTATTTATAGGTTGTCTTAGCAATTTTGGATATTCTGTCATTTTTATTATTAAGTTAGCTTATGACATGAATGAATGTATGCAGAGATGAATTCACAAAAAGCAAACAACAAAGCAAACAAGATAATGCAAATGCATGAATGCAGTCGAAGGGCCATCAATTCCATTGAAAATCTGTTCATGAAAGGAAACTCTTTATTAAATACAAAAGTTTTATTACATCTTTTTTCTTTTTTTTACAAATAATTTTCTGCTTGAACACCTAACTCCTTGATTTCTTCAACTAGCCACATGAGTCTTGGTCCAACTTCTCCAACAAGTTTGATATACTGACGAAGGGTTGCAGCTTCATTTGCCAATGTTGTCACGTGCTTAGTTCTCCGACTTTAAGAGCTTTCCATTCATAATTGAACAAATTTCCAGAATCAACCTCTTCTGATATGAAATGATGCACGTGCGAAATAAACAAGATAATAAACAGAGATCAAACAAACAAGGAAAATAAAATAGATGAAACAAATAAAACAGTCAATAATTTAAATACACGATTTCTTCACGGATTATTCCTGCGACTCAACACCCTAGGCTTTCCGCATGGCTCTATTAGGGGTAAGCTCTAAATTCTCAAACTTAGTTTGGTTCTAAAAAGGTACCCGAGCTGTCCTTGTTGTCCTCTACTAAGAGTAGCAAGGCCCTCGATTCTCACCCATTATAGGCTACAAATGAATTGAGTTCAACTCAGGAGGACTCACCACCGAAGCCTTCTCGAATAATCAATATCCCAACGAAGGTAAAGGGATTGAGTCCCGAAGGTACTTTGCAATGGTCATACGAAGAATCAATATTCTTACATGAGCAAAGCGTGTTCCCCCACTTAAGCGAACGGGACAAAGCTCGAGAATAGAGCTTGGAATTAAGTCTTAAATGCGTACAATAGAGCTATATTCATTTAAACTGACAAATAAATAGAACCTATGATGAACTTGCAAATTCCATATTTTAAAAAAAAACATTTTAAAAATCATTTAAAACCAATTGTGGCATGACCCTCTTTATTTTTATTTTAACAAAAACACGTCCCCAGCGGAGTCGTCAAGCTGTCGCAACCGCCTTTTTTAAGGGAGACTTCGACTTTTTGGAAAACACATTTACAAATCAACTTAGTCGCCACCAATCTTTTTTTTTAAAAAGTGTGATTGGATCACTTTTAAAAATAGGGTTATTTTAATAAAATATTTTTAGGTTTAATAAAACAACGGTTTTGGTCTGCGAAAAATCAGAAAACAGGTTTAGGGGTCGGTTACGCGTGGGGAAGGGTTAGCACCCCACGACTCCCATAATTAGTACCTAATTGGGTTTTCAATCGTTTTCAAAACTGAAATTTGAAAATTCAAAAAGGTTTGACTTTACTTTTTCGTTTAATGAATATTAGTCTATTTTAACGGCTGTATCGCTCAGGAGATGAACTTTAATCACCGCCAACATTTGTGGCGCTAACTCGCCATCCCCGTTTGATAAGACACCACATTAAATTAATTTCACTTTTGCAAACAACAGAGAAATTTAGGTGTGTTGAGCATTTTTTTTTATTCTATGTTTGATTATTTCTAATTTAAGGTTTAAGTTTGCTTAAGTGTATTTTATTTTTATGAAGAACATTTTTCAACAAACAAGTTCCTATCTAAGCCTTAGTCCCTAATCCTTAGTTTTCATCTATTTCTAAAACAAGCAAGCAAACTTTTATTCTTTTGAATTTTACCCTTTTATTGTTCCTTTTAAAAGCCTTTATTTTTACTTTTTATTTCTTTAATTATTTTCTAAGCTAAAACTTTTTTACATCTTTTTTACTTTTTGATTTTTTTATGTTTTTACCATTTTGCGTTTTTTTACTGTTTTTGACCCTTTTTTGCCTTTTTATCACATTTTTATAATTATTACCTCACTTCATTTCTTTTTTTCATAATTATTTAAACACCATAATTATTTTTTCATTTTCTTTCTTTTTACTTTAAAAGTGTGCTACAACATAACAATATGAGCTTTATTTTCTTTATTTAAAAGTGGGCTCTTTTTTTGAAATGGGTTCCTTTTTTGAAAATGAGTTTTTATTTTAAAAGGTGGGCTTTAAAAGGATTTTTATAATTTTATATATTTCTTTATTTTTTTGACTTCTTTCATTTTCTGTTTTTTATTATTTAAGCTAGGGTGAAAATTAAGTGACAACATACCAGAATGGATCAGATCATAGGCCACTTTTCTTGTGTCTTTCTGTGCTTGATGTAATTTGTTCGCCACGCCTGTTCTGCTATATATCCGCTTGGCAGGATCACCTCAATTTTCAGCAGTTTCTTACTTCTGTTTGGAATGATTCTGATTTCCGGCATAATATGGATTTTTTTCATGCCAATATTGGGAAGTGGAATTTGGATATTTTTGGACACATTGGTAAACGAAAAAGAAGTTGTTGGCTTGACTACGTGGGATTGATAGAGCGCTTGCTCATTCTGATTCTCTTGTCAAACTTGGGAGTAAATTGAGGCTGGAACTTGAAGAGGTAATGAGTCAGGTTGAGAGTCTATGGAGTCAAAAAGCTTGTGCGAATTGGATCGTTGAAGGCGACCGTAACACCTCTTTTTTCCATGCTTCTACCTTGGCCCGACGTCGACGAAATTTTATCTCTGGATTAAAGGTTGATGGAACTTCCTGGTGCAATGATCAAGAAGAACTTCAGAAGGCTGCTCTTGATTTTTATTTCGCTTTATTCTCCTCTTCCGGAGCCGAGAGTAGGAACTATCAGACGCGGGGTCAGTTTTCGAGTTGTTCGAGTCCGACTTTAGATCCGCTTGCATGCCCTATCTCGGATGAGGAAATCCATCAAGCTTTCTTTGATATGAGTCCGCTTAAGGCCCCAGGGGTTGATGGTTTGCATGCTGCGTTTTATCAACGTAATTGGAGTATAGTTGGCCCTTCTACATGTGCTCTTATTCGTAAAGTGTTTGCCGATGGTGTGATTCTCCCTGATCTAAATCACACGCTTCTTGTGCTAATACCCAAGGTAGTTACACTGGAATCTATTGCGCAGTTTCGACCAATTAGGCTTTGTAATGTGGTTTATAAGGCAATCACTAAGATTATCGTTTCTCGTCTGAAACCTTTTATTCCACGTTGGGTCTCTGAATTCCAAACTAGATTTGTCCCGGGGAGAGCCATTACTGACAATATTATTATTACTCAGGAAATAATACACTCTATGCAAAAGAAGAAAGGTAGGCAAGGGTGGATGGCTATTAAAGTGGACTTAGAGAAAGCTTATGATCAGTTAGAATAGGGGTTTATCGAAGAAACTCTTATTGATATTGGCCTTCCGGATAACTTACGCTTGATTATTATGAGTTGTATTTCTTCGGTCTCGACTCAAATCTTACGGAATGGGTTACCGACGACAACTTTTACTCCATCTAAAGGCATTAGACAAGGTGATCCACTATCTCCGTACCTTTTTGTGCTGTGTATGGAACGTTTAGCTCAATCTATTCAAGGAGAATGTGCAAAGGGTTCTTGGATCGCTTTTCGGTCTTTTAAAAATAGCCCTCCTATATCTCACTTGTTCTTTGCAGATGATATGTTTTTATTTGCGGAGGCATCGGTTAGTTAAATGCAGTTGATTAAAAGGATTTTTGATGAGTTTGGGAAAGCCTCTGGTCAGAAAGTAAGCATTGCTAAAACTACTATTTTTTACTCTGCGAATGTTTCGATGAATGTTAAGCATGCGATCAATGAAGGCTTTGGGTTTGTTGAAGTTGATGACTTGGGTAAATACTTGAGGGGTCCCGATTCTTCACAAGAGCGTCACATCGACAACATATGGATACTTGATTCAAATGGTGAGGAAACTCTTGAATGGTTGGAGATCTATAACTTTTCCTTTTCCTAGCCAAATCGGTTCTCTCGGCCATTCCTATCTATACTATGCAATCTACGATACTTCCTAAGAAAGTTTATGCGAATCTTGAGTTGTTGATCCATCATTTTATTTGGGGAATATCTGAGGACACTCGTGGTGTCCATCTTGTTTTTTGGGATGAGGTATGCAAACCGACTTCCTATGGTGGCTTGGGTTTCCGCAAAATGCAATTCATGAATGAGTCTTTTGTGATGAAATTAGCTTTCTTCCTTTTCGCTAAAAAGGAAGCATTATTGGTGCGCTTTTTGCGCGCCAAATATAAATGGGACAATAATGATCCAGTGCTCCCCGTACGTCGTTCCGATTCTCGGTTATGGAAGGCACTGGCTCTAGTTTGGGATGATGTTAAGTCTAATCTCTCTTCGACTATTAGCAATGGCCTATGCACCGACTTTTGGTTTGATAATTGGGTTTCGGATGCTGGGATTTTGGCGACACATGATTCTCCTTCGGTTCGACTGCAACTTCCCCATGTCCCAGTTGCGCGTTTAGTGGATACTTTTGGGGAATGACATTGGGATGATTTGTAGCATTTGCTACCGCTGAATGTCATGCTGTGGTTGGCAGCGATGAAGCCTCATTGTTCGACTTATCCATGCGATGTAATTGGGTGGGGTCTCACTGCGGATCGCCGGTTCTCTATCAAGTCAACGTATGCGCTGCGGCTCGGCACCATCACGGGTATTCAGGAGCAGGTTTGGGCATTAACCCACAAGTTCCGCGGTTTGCAAAAGATCAAGCTTTTTATGCGGCTTGCATGTCGGGAGAAACTAATGACCAACGTTGAACGTAGTCGACGTCATTTTATGACCAACTTGTGATGTCCTATTTACCACGGGCATGACGAGTCTGTTGAGCACTTATTGCGCTCTTGTGCAACTATCCAACCGGTCTGGTTTTGGGTGATTTGAGTGTCCAAGATTGCTGAGTTCTTTGATCTCTCACAGCTGCAATGGTTTGAGGCCAATTTACAGGAGAATGCTTCGTTTGGCGCAAGGGAAGGGGACTGGAATCTGTTGTTTGCTGCTCTGGTTTGGAACATTTGGTGTAGAAGAAATGACATTGTCTTTGGTGTCGAGATTGATAATTGGGGTTCAATCATCGAACGGAGTTGTTGGCTTGCGAACGCAACTCATCTATCACTTGAAGCCAAATGTAGAAGACATGTTGAGCCTTCAACAGTGACGCCTATAGCTCATTGGTTTCCGTCGTCTATAGATCGGGTGAAGCTAAATGTCGACGCCTCGTGTTTCATTCATGATGGGAAAGCTCGATGTGGTGGGGTGATTAGGGATCTTTCTGGTTCCTGGCTGCTTATCAGTCGTGGAAGCTGAATTATGGAGTATTTTCCTGTGTCTTGTTATTGTGTGGGATCTAGGCTTTCGGAGTTTAGAGGTGGAATCTAATAATGCTCAAGCTATCAAGCTTATTCATCAGGTAGAGCGTGATAGTTTCGCTCTCTCTATCACTCGTGCTATACAATATGTGTTCCAGAGAGATTGGCGGATCTCGATTCATGCTATCCCTAGGAAGTGTAATCAAGTTACAGATGCTTTGGCAAAACGTGTAAGTCTCTCGAATCTCGACTTAGTTCTTTCAGATTCTGTCTCAACTTTTGTTGTTGACCTATTACGCGAGGACTTAGTTCCTCCTAGGATGTAATCCTCATGTGTTTTTGTATATCTTATCATGTGCACTCTTTTTCCTCTATTAGGTTTAGGGAGGTTTTTTAATGAGGCACATGATAATGATACCCCTTTCTTATAAAAAAAATTTGCGTTGAATGACTTTAAAACAAGGGAAAAGCGGATACAAAAGGAAATTAATGGGGACAAAAAAACAAAATAAGAAAAAAAAAAAGGGATTTTCGTTCCATTCCCAGAAACCAAATTTCAAAGAAATAAGTAAATTTCAAACCATTTTCTCTCAGTTCTCTCATTGAACCAAAAACCTTAGATCTCGTTCATCAGCGACGTCACCTCACGCCGCTCCCGACGTCAGAAAACAGCGACTCTTCCTCAAATGGCATGTAAGCTCTCTAACCCTTCCCCTTGTTTTTAACTTCGATTTAAGATCTAAAAAGGAGAACCTAAACTTTGATTTAAAACTATAAACCCCTTTTAATTTTTGTTTTAAAAACAAGATTCTACTCAAAATTTAAAATTTTCTTTAATTTTTAAAACGTATTTTTGAGAATGGAGAGAAAAAGCCCTTGGTTTTGATTTAGAAAATAACAAAGGAAGAACCCCAATGTTATACGAAAATGGAAGATTAGAATACCTAGGAATTTTTTCTTGCCTCTGAGTATTTTCTTCTTTTTTGTTTTGTATTGATTACAATTCCCCTTACAACGTTGTTTCATATTGGCTTTATAGCTAGATTTTTATTACGATTTTTGAAATAAAAAACTAGAAAAACTTTATTGGTTGCTATTTTTTGGGTTAACTATACCATTGACCACCGAACTAATTGGGGATTCCTATTTTGACCACCGAACTAACGAACTCGTCAATCAGACCACTAAACTTATAAAATCAATCTATTTTGAACATCACAGTTAAAAACCTAACGGTGGAGTGACGGAATTGCCACGTGGCAATTAAGGGGAAAATTTTAAAATTATACATTTGGTCCCTGTTAATTAGACATTCTTTCAATTTAGTACTAATTTTAAATTAATAAAATAATGAATTATTTAATTAGGTGGTGACACGTGTCAACACCTTCTTGGAGGAAAATAAAATCCCTCAACATGCATTGGATGTGGATTGAACCTAGGCAATGCTTGGGTAAGGATAGTGGTTTAGCCACTGCATCAAGTGCAACTTTGTGCTTTAAATCACCAAATTTAATATATATCTCTTATTGGTTTCTACATTTATATGCCAAAAGCTCAAACCCTAAACACTAATTTCACATATATAACTCTAAACACTAATTTCACATATATAACTCTAAACACGAGTTTCACATATATACCCTAAACCCTAAATATTTCAAATTAATTTCACATATATAACCATAAACCTTAAACCATAAATTAGTGTTTAAGGTTATATATATGAAATTAATTTGAAATATTTAGTGTGAAATTAGTTTGAAACATTTAGGGTTTAATGTTTATATATGTGAAATTAATTTGAAATATTTAGGGTTTAGGGTTTAAAGTTTATATATGTGAAATTAATTTGAAATATTTAGTGTGAAATTAGTTTGAAATATTTAGGGTTTAAGGTTTATATATTTGAAATTAATTTGAAATATTTAGTGAGAAATTAATTTGAAATATTCAGGGTTTAGGGTTTAAGGTTTATATATGTGAAATTAATTTGAAATATTTAGTGTGAAATTAATTTGAAATATTTAGGGTTAGGGTTAGGGTTTAGGGTTTATATATGTGAAATTAATTTAAAATGTTTAGTGTAAAATTAAGCTGAAATATTTAGGGTTATATATGTGATATTAGTGTTTAAGGTTTGAGCTTTTGGCTTATAAATGTAGAAACCAATAAGAGATATATATTAAATTTGGTGATTTAAAGCACAAAGTTGTGCTTGGTGCAGTGGCTAAGCCAATGTCTTTACCCAAGCATTGCCCAGGTTTGATCCACTCCCAAAGCATGTTGAGGGATTTTATTTTCCTCATCCTTCCTCTAAATGGTGACACTTGTACATTGTATAGGCAAGAGGCCATGTACATTGTACATCCCCACAGGAAGATCTCCTTTGGATGCCTAGATAGAGAAATGTTGATGTATGAAAAAAGATGCCACCGTTGCCGGCGTTGGTCTTGCGTTGGCGTTTCGGGTATGACACCTTTTGCCAGCCATGGTCAACGTGGCTTCCTGAAGACCGGGGAAAAATTTTGAGACGAAAATAGTTGCTGGTAATTGTAAATATATAAATAGGGAAAGAAATGGATTGTCAGGAATTAAGCAACGCAAAATGCGTAAAATCCTTTTGCTGATTTTACGCATGCATTGTAGACGGATGATTAATAGACAATAATACCGGTGAACTGAAAACAGACCTACATTAAAATTTGAGGTCGGATCCAATTTAGACTAACTTAAAATATATTTATCTTAATTTCACTCACGTTCATGGATATTTTTATTTCTTAAAAGATGCATTAATAGGTTAGATCAGATTCGAGTCAGTTTGTACATGCCATTAACACAAGTTAATCTTGATTAAGCTCACTTCAAAATAGTATGAAATTATATAAAAATGTAAGAGTACAAAATTACAAAATTTAGGAGGTGCGACTGCCCTCGTCATCATTGAGTCTATCCCTAAATTAAACCTCATCACTTAAAGTGTTCAAAACCCGGTACTAAAAATATCGGCTAGTGATACCCGGTCCATAGCACCAAATACCTGCACATGTATAGGCAAATGTGTCACCACCTGACTAGAGGAGGAAAATAAATTAATAAAATCAAATATAAATAATCAAAGTCCTCCAATAAGGTATGTACACGTGTCACCGCCTAATTAAATAATTTATTATTTTATTAATTTAAAATTAGTACTAAGTTGAAAGAATGCGTAAATAACATTGGCCAAATGTGTAATTTTAAAATTTTTCCATTAATTGCCACGTGGCAGTTCCGTCACTCCACCGTTAGGTTTTTAACGGTGGTGGTCAAAATAGGTTGATTTTAAAAATTCGGTGGTCTGATTGACGAGTTTGTTAGTTTGATGGTCAAAATAGGAATCCCCAATTAGTTCGGTGGTTAATGGTATAGTTAACCCATTTTTTATTTCCAATGCATGAGAGCCTTTGAAACCTTTGCACTATTGCATATTTCTGATTTTTCCTTGTCTACTTTTGTCGTCTAGTGTAGGTGTCAATTATGGAGAAGAGGGGACCATTGGTGTCCTTTGCGGGTGAGCATTGTATGGATGGTCAACAGTCAACGCGAATGATGTAGCATGATGAACATTGGAGATGAAAGGTCACGAGAGTTGAAGAGTCGGCTAAGGACAGGTGAAAGGTTGGTGATTGGGTTGGTTAGGGTAATTAGGGTTTCTGTTATGAGATAAGGATGTAGGCTATTCGGGTATTGGGGTAAGTGAATTTGGGTAATGTGCTCAGTTGGATAATGGATGGGTTCTAAGTGGTAATTTGGTTTTTTAATCGACATTTGTTTAAATGAAATACACCTTTTAATATGGTATGACTTATTTTTCTTTTTTTTTTTTTGGAATTTTTGGCTTTGACTTTTGAGGTTTTGGTTTTGGTTTAAATTTAATTAGGCCAGACAAAAGTAGGCTATTACAGCTACCCCTCTTTGCTCATTGCCGTGAAACAGCAATAGAGCAAAGACTAAAATATAGCCATTTTCGTTCGGTCAAGCTGAGATACCTTTGTCTTGACACGACTCCTTTAAATTCCAACTGATCCATCTTTCACCTTTTTGAAGAAATAGTGCTTATTTGTTGATCTGCTACAACACCGACGAAGAGTCATGATTTGTTCGACACTCCCATTTTATCCTCTTTTTGGAAAGATAGGATCTGCAAGTTTAAAAGAACATTATGTCAGAATAAGTTCTCACTTATTTTATGAGATATTTCGATTGGGGTGATCCTCTCCACCACTCTCGGGGAGGCAAGATTTGGAGATGAATTTGACCAACTACGCCACCAAAGACGAGATTGGATCTGAAGAAGAAGGTTGATTCAATCAAGCTAGAACAATGATGAGGAGGCATGATCTAAGAGGTAATTTGATCAAGCTACAACACTGACGAAGAGACATGATCAGAAAGTCAATTTGATCAAGCTACAACACTAACATAGAGACATGATCAAAGAGAAAAAATTATCCGCTACACCACTGACGAAGAGGCATGATTTGGCGAGAAAAATATGATCCGCTACACCACTGACGGTGAGGAAAGATTTGAAGATAAAGGATGATCGTGCTACACCACTGACGATGAGGCAAGATCTGAAGAAAACAGCCTACTACACCACTGACGGAGAGGCAAGATCTGAAGATAAAGGATGATCATGCTACACCACTGACGATGAGGCAAGATCTGAAGAAAACAGCCCACTACACCACTAATGGAGGCATGACCTGAAAATGAGTTTGATCCGCTAAACCACCGATGAAGACAATATCGGGGATTGCCCTAAGCATGATCAGAAGTCAGATTTGATCAAGCTTCAACACTGAAGAAGAGGCATGATCAAAGAGTTAGTTTTGATCAAACTACAACACCGACGAAGAGGCATGATCTGAAGGAAAACATTGATCCGCTACACCACTGACGGAAAGACAAGATCTAAGGAAAAAGGTTAATCTGCTACACCACTAACGGAGAGTCGAGATTTGGAAAAAGTTGGTTGATCCGGTATACAATTAACTAAGAGGTGAGATATGAAGATAAATGTTGACTTGTAGAAAAAGGTTGATCTACTACACTACTGACGGATAGTTGAGAAATGAAGAGAAAGATGTTTGATCCGCTATACCACTGACAGAGAGACAAGATCTGAAAATAAGGGTTGATCTGCTACACCACTAACGGAAAGACAAGATCTGAAGAGAAAGTTTTGATCTGCTACACCACTGAAGGAGGCAAGATCTGAAAATAAAAGTAAACATTAGTTAGTAATTGTTCATTCAAAGTCTTGAATTTTGCCGTTGTTATCCTCTATCTTGAGGTTTCAACTCCTATGTGCGTTTGGCCTCATCCATTCTTGAGAGCTCGCTATCTTGTTGCTGTCCTTCATGATTGAGGCTTTTTGTTTTGAACATGTTCTCATGTGTGAGTGAAGTAGATGCACTTAGCATGGATGCACCTAACTTGATGAGTAATGTATGCACTTAATTTAAATGCATGATGCTTTCATGATTGTGGATGCAATTCATTTGTCGTTAATTTTGGCTTTCAAAAGGATGTCTCGACTGTCTACTAGCCATATCAAATCATTGGTCCTTTTTCAATTTCCGATTAGAGATTTGCTTGAGAATCTACTTCATGTGATGTTCGAATAGGCTTTCTTCAGTCTATACAACCATTTCTCATGCAATCAGAGGGCACATTTGTTTCAGGTACATGTGCCTTTGAACTTCTTTGTGAAATGATACAAATAAATCTTTTGTTTCAATGTAAAGTTGGCCTACTTGTTCTCATTTTGATGCGAGATGCTTATTAGAATAAACTTGATTTTCTTTTCATGTTATAAATATATCAAGCTAGATTATATACCTCTAATATCAAGTGCACGAGCAACACTAAAATGGCTTACTGGGGATTGTCCCAAGCATATCATGTGTCTAGAAGACCTCAAAAGCTGAGTTGATATATGAAGATGTGAAGTACCTTCCGACGTACTTTGGTTTTAACCAATTTAGAGTTACCATTTGTAGTTTTCACCTTTAAATTGTTATTTATTTATCTCATTTGTTTCTTGTTTTGGGGAAGCAACTTATCACATTCCTTTGGCTCGAAATAAATGATGGAGCAAACAACAAAACCCTGAGCTACTCGGCATTGCCATGATTTGAAAATATTACCATCACTCATGAAGCTAAGTTTTTTTATTTGGATGGTGCATTGCTACCTTATTTCTCCTTTCGCTACAGCGAAGTGCCCTAAAATTTCCACACTCTTGTCCGAAATTGCCTATTACCAAGCTTCGAATATTGGAGTGCATTTTTGTTAAACCTTTTCTATTTTTTTATGATTTTTTTTATTTTTTGCGAAAGGTTTTTTCGCTCTCCCAAACGCATTAATGCCTCCTATGTTTAATAATTGACCAAATAAAATCGAAATGTAAGTCACATATTCATCATCTTCATAGCTTTCGATTTCCGCAGATACAGGTTGCTCAAAATCAATCTTTGGGTCAAAATCATTGTCCTTTGTGCAATTGATATATGGGGACCCAATAGACAGATATATCCATAAAATAATGTTTACAAAAAGATGCATATTTTTTATTGAAATGACAACAAGTAAGCTTTTGCCCCTACAAAAGATCCTCCACCACCTACGGGCTTAAGATTGTAAACTTACTGGTGGGGTGCTCGGGTGCCACAATACAGAATCACTTACATTACCTAACCCGTAGTTGTGGATCATCAAGCTCGTCCTTGTTTTCACCGGCTAGGGCATCCTCTTTCTTGAAAATAAATGATTCTTTATTCCAAACCAATGTGATGATGAATGATAAAATGTATGCTCCTAAATGCAATGTTAGTGTCTAAATGCAAAGATGCTAATTTAAGTGAATGAATAATTAACATTTTAGGATGATGAAATGCAACTACGAAGCAAATGAATGGAATTAATGCTTCATGCCATGTAAATGTCAAACACCAAAAAGATTAAATTGGTTAGTACACATAAAATAGCTTGTAGAATTAATAGAAAAGTACGGAATAAAAATCCTACCCGACTTGCTTTCTACAAGACATGCTTTGTTTGTGAAAAAATAAATCTTACCCATCATGGTATCTACCCGTGTGCTTTAGCATAAAGTAAACCCTATCGCATGATATTCTAGAATTCTAGGGTTATCGCTTGGCTCTAACGGGGTGGCCTTCTTAGATTCTCACACATGTGGGTTCGGTTCTAGACAAGGGTACCCAAACCAATCTTATTACCTACTAAGGTAACAAGAACCCCAATTCTAACCTATTACAGGATTGCGAATGGGATTCGAGGGAAAGCACAACCTAGTGACGTGGAGGGCTGCTAACGTGTCAAAAGGCGTGGATTTCGAGAGTGAATTATCGACCCGTGAAGGGCTGCTCACGTGGGTATATGGTGTTTCACTCCCACTCAAGGGACAAAGCTAGGGAAGAATGCTCGATGATTATATGTAACACTCGGGTTTAAGGGTCTGGAGTTGAGTGTGTGAATCGGGTTCGAGTCGTTGGGCTCGTTTTAATTAAAATGGGCTTTGCTTTTAACTTAAAAAGGGCTTGATTTTCATTAAGGGCAAAAATGTACTTTTAAAATAAAGGAAAAAAGATGAGAAGAAAAGGGACTTTTATTTGAAAGTGCTCATCTTCTTCCTTGGTTCTTTTTTTCACGACATTGAACCCTCCCAAACCCCTAAACACTATTCTATCAAATTTCTTCACCATTTCAAGTGCTCTCTTCAAGGTAAAATCATTTTTGACTTCTCCTCTTCATTCCTAACACATCTAAGGTTTTAGTTTTTGGTAAACACCATTGTTGAAGTTTTCAAATTTTCAAAAGTTTGAGAAAAAGGTTGGAGCTTTAATGGGGTTTCATGTAGTTTTTGATTTGCAAAGTTTATTTATGTTTTAATCTTTCCCTTATATGTATTATATCTCAAAATGGTGGAGTTTTATCAGAAATCCCGAAATGGGTTTTTGTGGGTATTTTAAAAGGGTCAAAACTTGGGTTTTTTAGGTAGTTTGGTGTTGGACAGTGGGGCTGATGTTATAGTGATGCTTGAGGGTTGTTTTGAAGGTGTTTAATGTTGGTTTGGGTGTTGGAATTGATAGTTTTCTGCTGGGTTGTGAGGGAGTACGAAAATGAGGATTTTTGGGTTGGCTCATGGCTTGAAATTGTAGAGAAAAGGTCTTTGTGGTTGTAGTTTGATTAGTGGCAGTGTTTTGTGGATGCTTTGTGTAGAAATATGTTGTTTTTGATTGTTTAGAATCAAGGGAAACCGTTGGAGAAGATTCAGGCTCAATTCTGGGAAGTTTAGAGGCTTGATTTGGCTTTTCTCGGTTTGCTTAAGGGGGTCCGGTGAGTGGATCATTTGAAATGGTTTTAAATTGGTTCAAGTGTGTGGTTGTGGTGTTGGATTGTGCTTGGTAGGTCAATCCAAGGTAGAGATTACGTTGGTAGCTTAATCTCTTGTGTGTTTTATGAGTTTTGCTTAATGTGTATAATGTGGACTTGTAAAGTATGTGTTTGTTTATGCATGATGATGTACCTATTGATGTTGTATAAAGATGAGGATATGTTGTGTTGCATGATTTTGATATCATGGTGTGACTTGTATAGTATAATTGGAACTAGTTAATTACCAGGTATAAATGATCGATCATTAGGATGAGTGTGGACACGGTTGAGTCAAATGCGCGTGTGGCCTTGGTGACGTGTAGTAATCAAGGAGGAGTACGATGAGGTAATATTCCACCAGAAATTTGTTAGCATATGATGATGAGTGTAATCCCATCCATTAGTGAGAACAGTGATGAGTGTAATCCCACCAAAAGGTAAATGTTGTTGAGTACGTTGAGGGTGAAAATCCCAACGGAAGTTATCTGCATATCCGAGTAAGCTAATAGTTGCCAATATACTTGTTCATGTGTAGTGCTTATGTTAAGATAATTGTTATATCTTGTTTAGAATAACATGAGGTAAGATGCCATGTTCATGCATTCTCAAAATTGTGGTTATGTTGCTTGTTGGTGATATGCATGCCTTGTGAATGTCTTAAGGATAACATGCTTTGAGCCCTGCATTGTCGCTGTTTTTGTTTTAGAGCTCCCTCACTAAGCTTCTAGCTTACGCTCTCATTTTCGACAATGCATATCATTAGTGTGGAGTTAGCAAGGAGCAAGGAAAAGGGCATCCAAGCGTGTGGTAGTTGCTCAAGTATGGTTTTAGTAAATAACGTAATGGTTTAGCAATGGGGATGCTATGTGTTTTAGGAGCTTGTGTAGACTCTTATTTTATTAATGCCTTTAAGTTGTGGGTGGTAAACCATGTTTAAGAGATGTATTGTGTTTTTTTGAAAGCATGTAACCTTGTTTCTTAATGCTTATGTTTCGTAATGAGCGCATGTAATCTTGTTTTATGATATGTGTTATGCATGCATGTCTCTTTAAATGAAATGGTCTTGTATGTATGTTTATGTGGTTAACCATGTTCGTAGTAGGATGGTTGCCTCTAGATTATGTGTATGATTGTTGTTTCTTGTTTCTTGATGAATTGGGGGATGTTTGGGAACACTTAGAGATGCAGAAAACTGCCTGCAGGGTCACACAGAGTGCAGGTGTTTCGAAACGCGTGTAGTGGTTTCGAAACGGGTGTAGCTCTAGGGATACTCGTATTAGAAAGGGGGTGGTGCCATTTCGATATGATTTGACACTGTGAGCAATCATTTTGGTACGCGTTTCGATACAGTTTGCCTCTATGAAGGCCCGTTTCAGAACCTGATTCAGAACGCTTTGATACTGAAGACCCTCATATCGGAACGGAGTGAACCGTATCGGTACGGCCTGGTCTGGCTTTTAAACTAGGGCCCATGTATCGAAACGGGCAAGCCAATTTTGAAACACATGCTTGTAAATTGGGCTTTTGGGAATCTTTAAGGGTTCTCGAATGTTGAGCTTTAGTCCCATTAGTCGTAAGCTTTCTTGTGAGTCTCGTATGCATCATTTATGTATGATCTTGGTTTCGTAAGCATGCAAAAAGGACTAACTTGACACTCGGTAAATTTATATTACCTTGTACCTCGTTTGTATCTTTTCCCTTATCTTTCCGCTGCCGTCTCTCACTTAGGACTAAACGATACATTTAGACAAGATAAATAAAGAAAAATTTTCTAGGGTTGCTAATCGAAGTGGAGCCTTAACAGGTTTCGCTTCGGTTTTCCCCGTGTAACCTGCTCGGATCGGTCTGTCGTCTAGCCTGGGACGAAGGGGTTACATTTGTTGGTATCAGAGCCTGAGGATTTTGTAACCTCGAGTAGGTAAGTGAGGTAAGTTTGAGGTGTATGTCGTACGGTGAATGCTTTGCTATACATGCTTGTTGTTTGCTTGCTTGCTCGGTGTTTGAAAGCTTGTGTTGGTATGATTGTTATGTTGGGGCGTAGTGTCGGGTTCCTATTTCTACTATTACTTATTTGAAAGGATTTTAAGTAAAGGAATATACTTGAGAACGTTGGACCCTTGCCTTTTCTAACTTAATCCTTGTGTGTTTGTTTGTTTGTAGTTGTTATCTTGCTAGCTGTGAGATGAGACCTAGAGGCAGGCCTAGGATGGTTCATTCAGAACCACGGGAAGCAGCTCCAGGAGTTGAGCTGATTGTTGAGGCGCAGACTCCCCCACCTACTCCTTCTCCTCCTCGTCAAGAGGGAGGTGAGGCGAGAGCCGAGTGTGTAGGACCTCAGGTTGGCCAAGGACCGGCCAGTATAGATTTGGCTCCGTTAGTTCAGGCATAGCCGGGGCTTTCCAAGCAGCTGTGGCTGGGGGACAGGCAGTGGCACAACCTTAGAGTGAGGGCACTGATTTTCCACTTGAGAGGCTTCGTAGTTTGGGAGGTGAAAAGTTCAGAGGGTTGGCACCCGAGAGATCCGAGGCATGGTTTGACAAGACCATTCGTATTTTGTCTCAGATGGGTTGTACGGGAGCACACCGACTAGGGTGTGTTGTTTCTCTACTTCAGAGTGATGCCTACACTTGGTGGGTTACCATTACTACGGGCATGCCAGATGGCGAGGTTACTTGGGAGTTCTTTGAGTCAGCTTTCTGCAAGAAGTATATGGGTCCTCGTTATCTTGATGAGAAGAAGAGTTAGAGAGTTCATGGCTTTGCTTTAGGGGAACTTGACAGTGACTGGGTATGAGGTACGGTTCGTCAGATTGAGTCAGTATGCGTCTGAGCTAGTTCCTACTGAAAGGGAACGTTGCGACCGCTTTCGTTACAGGTTGAGCGAGGAGATAAAGAGGTACACTTTGGCTACGGACTACACGGACTTTGATGTCTTGGTCGCTAGGGCCAAGGACATAGAGCACAGTTTGGGTATGACCAAACGTTCTGGTGGTTCTAGTTTCGGGAAGAGGTCTGGCGAATTTGAGAGAGGTGATGTCAAGAGGCATCGGGACAATAGGCATCATTTTGATCATAGACATGGTGGTGGTAACCACGGTAGAAGCCATCAGGGCCAGAGAGCTGGTGGGCATTTGCCCGAGTGTGCTCGATGCGGGAGTAATCACACCGGTGAGTGTTAGGTAAACTTTCATTCTTGTTGGAACTGTGGAGCTAGAGATCACCTTAGGCGTGATTGCCCATATCAGGCTTGGTATGCACCAGTTCAGGTTCAGGCTCCTGCTAGAGCTATTGATTTTCGAGAGGTCGTGGGCGCGGTCGAGGTAACTTCCAGCCAAGAAATGATGGCCAGAAGAACATAGCACATGTGGTTGTGGTACAGCCAGAGGGCGGAGGTCAGGCTAGAGTTTATGCTCAGCGAGAAGGACAGAACGACACATATGTGATTGCAGGTAATTTCTCGATACAGTCTCTGAGTTTGCTTTCCTTGATTGACTCTGGGTCTACCCATTCTTACATTTTGAGTGAGCATGCAAAGATGTTAAATCTACCTTGTGAGGTACTAGAGGTAGGTGTTAGTGTTACTAGTTCCTTTGGGGATACAGTAGTGGTTAGGAAGATGTACAGAAGGTGTCCGTTAATGGTTCAGGAGCATGTATTTCCAGTGGATATGATGGAGTTACCGTTTTATGGCTTCGATGTGATTTTGGGTATGGACTGGCTTACAGAACATAGAGCTAGGATAGATTTTGAAACTAAGAGAGTTTTCTTGAAGCTTGCGGATGACTATGAGATTGTGGTAGTAGGTGAGAATGTGAAGTTCTTATCGAATGTTGTTTCAGCCTTAGAAGCTCATAGATTAGTTGAGTTGGGTTGTGAGGCGTACTTGGCCTACGTGATGAATCTGAACATGAGTGAAGTTAGACCTCAGGATATCAGAACAGTGTGTGACTTTCCGAGTGTGTTTCCGAAAGAGTTGCTGGGTTTGCCGCCTGATAGAGAGGTAGAGTTTGCGATAGAGACGTATTTAGATTTTGCTCCTGTTTCGATTGCTCCGTATCGTATGGCACCGAAAGAACTGAAAGAGTTGAAGACTTCGTTACAAGAGTTTTCAGACAGAGGTTTTATCCATCTAAGTTCTTCGCCTTGGGGCGCTCCGGTTTTATTTGTGAAGAAGAAAGACGGTAGTATGAGAATGTGCATTGATTATAGATAGTTGAATCAGTTGACAGTGAAAAACAAGTATCCCTTGCCGCGTATTGATGACTTGTTTGATCAGTTGAGAGGGGCATCAATCTTTTCGAAGATTGACTTGAGATTCGGGTATTACCAGTTGAAGATAAAAGAGGTTGATGTACCAAAGACAACTTTTAGGACTAGATATGGTCACTATGAGTTTTTAGTTATGTCGTTTGGGTTTACTAATGCATCGGCTGCTTTCATAGACATGATGAACTGAATATTCCATCAGTACTTAGATCAGTTTGTGGTTATTTTCATAGATGCCATTTTGGTGTATTCGCGTACCGAGGAAGACCATGACCGGCACTTGAGGTTAGTTTTGCAGACTTTGCTAGACAACTAGTTGTACGCTAAGTTGAGTAACTGTGAGTTCTGGATCAGAGAAGTAGTTTTCCTAGGACACGTAGTGTCAACGGAGGGGATTAGAGTTGATCCGAAGAATATAGAGGCTATTGTTGAGTGGAAGTAATCGAAGTTTGTGACAAAAAATCGTAGTTTCCTAGGCTTAGCCGGTTACTATAGGAGATTTCTGGAAGGTTTTTCGAAGATAGCCGCTCCTTTGACAAAATTACTTTAGAAGAATGTTCAGTTTGAGTGGTCAGATGCGAGACAACAAGCCTTTGAGAAATTGAAAGATGCTTTAACCAATGCACTGATTTTGATTCAGCCAGAGTCGGGGAAAGATTACGTGATCTACAGTGATGCTTCATATGTAGGTTTAGGTTGTGTGCTCATGCAAGACGGAAGAGTGGTGGCTTATGCCTCGAGACAGTTGAAGACTCACGAGCGTAATTATCCGACACACGACATAGAGCTAGCTGCAGTTGTTTTTGCCTTGAAGATTTGGAGACATTATTTGTATGGTGAGAAATGCACAGTGTACACGGATCACAAGAGCTTGAAGTATATAATGACACAACGAGAGTTGAACCTTAGGCAGCATAGGTGGCTAGAGTTGCTTAAGGACTATGATCTCACGATTGAGTACCATCCGGGTAAAGCCAATGTAGTGGCAGATGCTTTGAGTAGGAAGGTAGCCGTTGAGTTGAGAGCCATGTTTGCTAGTTTGAGTTTGTCCGGTGATGGGGGTCTAGTGGCCGAGCTTCAGGTTAGATCTACCTTAGGCTAGTTGATTAGAGAGAAACAGTTGTTAGATAGATCTTTGGCACCTCACGTGCAAGATATAGCCGAGGGTAGACCATCGGACTATAGTTTCAGTGTTGGTGGGGTCTTGTGTTTCAAAGATAGAATAGTTGTGCCGGATGATAGTGATTTGAGACGTACCATTTTGACCGAAGCACACAGTAGCCCGTTTGCTATGCATCCTGGTAGTACGAAGATGTATCATGATTTGAAGAACGAATACTATTAGGTTGGTTTGAAGAAATATGTAGCCGACTTCGTGAGTAAGTTTATGGTATGTCAGAGATTGAAGGCTGAACATTAGGTTCCATCAGGTTTGTTGCAACCGTTGAGAATTCCGGAATAGAAGTGGGAGAATATCACCATGGATTTCGTTTCGGGTTTGCCTTTGACTCCTACGAAGAAGAACTCGGTTTGGGTCATAGCTGACTGTTTCACAAAGTGCGCTCACTTTTTAGCTGTTAATAAGACTTACTCTCTAGATAGATTGACCGATTTGTACATTGGTGAGATTGTGAGACTGCATGGTGTGCCGAAGTCGATTGTGTCTGACAGAGATCCGAGATTTACAGCCTAATTTTGGGAGTGTTTGCATACAACTTTGGGTACCCGATTGAATTTCAGTACTTCGTATCATCCTCAGTCAGATGGTCAGTCATAGAGGGTTATATAGATTTTAGAAGACATGTTGCGTTGTTGCATCATTGATTTTCAGGGTACTTGGGAGAAGCACTTGCCTATAGTCGAGTTCGCATATAATAACAGTTATCAATCGAGCATTTAGATGGCTCCATATGAGGCTTTGTACGGTAGAAAGTGTAGAACTCCGGTTTGTTGGGCCGAAGCAGGTCAGAAGTTGTTACCGATCTCGGATTTGCTTAAGGGGACTACCGATAAGGTGAAGTTAATTTGTGATCCTTTGAAGGCAACTTCGGATAGGCAGAAGTCCTATGCCGATTTGAAGAGGAAAGAAGTTTAGTATGTCGTGGGAGATAGAGTGCTCTTGAAAGTCTCTCCATGGAAGAAGGTTATGAGATTTGGTAGAAAAGGGAAGTTGAGTCCGAGGTACATTGGGTCGTATGAGATTGTGAAGCGAGTTGGTCTGGTTGCTTATCAGTTACGTTTTCCATTCGAGTTAGAGAGGACTCACAATGTGTTCCATGTTTCGATGCTTCGTAAGTATAGATCAGATCCGTCACATGTGATGCATATAGAAGAGATTGAATCTAATCCGGATTTGACGTATGATGAGGAAGCAGTTGAGATCTTAGCCTCAGACAGCAAAGTGTTGCACTGTAGATCAATTGAGTTGGTCAAAGTGAGGTGGCAACATCGAGGTGTGGACGAGGCCACTTGGGGAGAAAGGATGATATGGAAAGGCAGTTTCTGTATCTCTTTCAGTCAGGTAATTTTGAGGACGAAATTCCTTAAGTGCGGGAGAGTTGTAATACCCGGGTTTTGGGGTCGGGAGTTGAGTGTGTGAATCGAGTTCGAGTCGTTGGGCTCGTTTTACATAAAATGGGCTTTGCTTTTAACTTAAAAAGGGCTTGATTTTCATTAAGGGCAAAAGGGTACTTTTAAAATAAAGGAAAAAGATGAGAAGAAAAGCGACTTTTATTTTAAAGTGAACATCTTCTTCCTTGGTACTTTTTTTCACGACATTGAACCCTCTCAAACCCCTAAACACTATTCCATCAAATTTCTTCACCATTTCAAGTGCTCTCTTCAAGGTAAAATCATTTTTGACTCCTCCTCTTCATTCCTAACACATCTATGGTTTTCGTTTTTGGTAAACACCATTGTTGAAGTTTTCAAGTTTTCAAAAGTATGAGAAAAAGGTTGAAGCTTTAATGGGGTTTCATGTAGTTTTTGATTTGCAAAGTTTATTTATGTTTTAATCTTGCCCTTAGATGTATTATATCTCAAAATGGTGGGGTTTTATATAAAATACCGAAATGGGTTTTTGTGGGTATTTTAAAGGGTCAAAACTTGGGTTTTTGAGGTAGTTTGGTGTTGGAGAGTGGGGATGATGTTATAGTGATGCTTGATGGTTGTTTTGAAAGTGTTTAATGTTGGGTTGGGTGTTGGAATTGATAGTTTTCTGCTGGGTTGTGAGGGAGTACGAAAATGAGGATTTTTGGGTTGGCTCATGGCTTGAAATTGTAGAGAAAAGGTCTTGTGGTTGTAGTTTGATTAGTGGCAGTGTTTTGTGATGCTTTGTGTAGTAATATGTTGTTTTTGATTTTTTAGAATCAAGGGAAATCGTTGGAGAAGCTTCGGGCTCGATTCCAGGAAGTTTAGAGGCTTGATTCGGCTTTTCTCGGTTTGCTTAAGGGAGTCTGGTGAGTGGATCATTTGAAATGGTTTGAAATTGGTTCAAGTGTGTGCTTGTCGTGTTGGATTGTGCTTGGTAGGCCAATACAAGGTAGAGATTAAGTTGGTACCTTAATCTCTTGTGTGCTTTATGAGTTTTGCTTAATGTGTATAATGTGGACTTGTAAAGTATGTATTTGTTTATGCATGATGATGTACCTATTGATGTTGTACAAAGATGAGGATATGTTGTGTTACATGATTTTGATACCATGGTGTGACTTGTATAGTATGATTGGCACTAGTTAATTACCAGGTATAAATGATCGATCGTTAAGATGAGTGTGCACACGGTTGAGTCAAATTCGCGTGTGGCCTTGGTGACGTGTAGTCATCAAGGAGGAGTACGGTGAGGTAATATTCCACCGGAAATTTGTTAGCATGTGATGATGAGTGTAATCCCATCCATGAGTGAGAATGGTGATGAGTGTAATCCCACCGGAAGGTAAATGTTGTTGAGTACGTTGATGGTGAAAATCCCAACGGAAGTTATCCACATATCCGAGTAAGCTAATAGTTGCCAATATACTTGTTCATGTGTGGTGGTTGTGTTAAGATAATTGTTATATCTTGTTTAGCATAACATGAGGTAAGATGTCATGTTCATGCATTATCGAAATTGTGGCTATGTTGCTTGTTGATGATATGTATGCCTTGTGAATGTCTTAAGGATAATATGCTTTGAACCTTGCATTGTCGCTGTTTTTGTTTTAGAGCTCCCTCACTAAGCTTCTAGCTTACGCTCTCGTTTTCGACAATGCAGATCATTAGTGTGGAGTTAGCAAGGAGCAAGGAGCAAGGAAAAGGGCACCCAAGCGTGTGGTAGTTGCTCAAGTATGGTTTTAGTAAATAACGTAACGGTTTAGCAACGGGGATGCTATGTGTTTTAGGAGCATGTGTAGACTCCTATTTTGTTAATGCATTTAAGTTGTGGATGGTAAACCATGTTTAAGAGATGTTTATGTGTTGTTTTGAAAGCATGTAACCTTGTTTCTTAATGCTTGTGTTTCGTAATGAAGGCATGTAATCTTGTTTTATGATATGTGTTATGCATGCATGTCTCTTTAAATGAAATGGTCTTGTATGTATGTTTATGTGGTTAACCATGTTTGTAGTAGGATGGATGCCTCTAGATTATGTGTATGATTGTTTTTTCTTGTTTCTTGATGAATTGGGGGATGTTTGGGAATACTTAGAGATGCAGAAAACTACCTGCAGGGTCACACAGAGTGAAGGTGTTTCGAAACGCGTGTAGTGGTTTCGAAACGGGTGTAGCTTAAGAGATACTCGTATTGGAACGGGGGTTGTGCAGTTTCGATACGATTTAACACTGTGAGCAACTGTTTCGGTACGCATTTCGATACGATTTGCCTCTATGAAGGCCCATTTCAGAACCTGTTTCGGAACGTTTTGATACTGAAGACCCTCGTACCGGAACGGAGTGGACCGTATCGGTACGGTCTGGTCTGGCTTTTAAACTGGGGCCCGTGTATCGAAACGGGCAAGCCAGTTTTGAAACACAGGCCTGTAAATTGGGCTTTTGGGCATCTTTAAGGGTTCTCGGATGTTGGGCTTTACTCCCGGTTGTCGTAAGCTTTCTTGTGAGCCTCATATGCATCATTTATGTATGATCTTGGTTTCGTAAGCATGCAAAAAGGACGAACTTGACATTCGGAAAATTTATACTACCTTGCACCTTGTTTGTATCTTTTCCCTTATCTTTCCGCTGTCGTCTCTCACTTAGGACTAAACGATACATTTAGACAAGATAAATAAAGAAAAATTTTCTAGGGTTGCTAATCGAAGTGAAGCCTTAACGAGTTTCCCTTCGGTTTTCCCCGTGTAACCTGCTCGGACTGGTCTGTCGTCTAGCCCAGGTTGAGGGGGTTACATTATAATGCAACATATGTCGGTGATTCCTTACAAATTAAATGAGAAATTAATGCAAAACCACTGTCGCGACCGTTTTAAGACTCGTTTGTGGAAAAATTGCCTGACAATTACGGTTTTGGAAATTGGGGTTTTCATCTTAATTTGGTCTTGAAATTAGGGATTTTTCTATTTTAATCAAATTTCCTTTATTTTCTTAAAATAGTTTTGGAGTCGCCACCGATCACTTTAGTAGACCGGACACCATAAAAAGCGGACCAAAGATTCTTCTAATAAAATTCGGGTTCAGGAGTCGGTTACGTGCGGGGAAGGGTTAGCACCCCTACAAATGCCCGTTATCGGTACCTTATTAATTCCACGTGGCATTCTGGCATTTTGAACACTAATCTGAATTTAATTAAATCTTTTAATCGTTAAATGGATTCCGTTTCGAATGGGAATATCCTTTTGTAAGAAAATACATTTTTGACGAATATAAGTCTTGAAACGTCTAAATACATTAGGAAACTTCAATTTATATCCAAAATGTATCTCAACACAAAAGGATTAATGAATGCTCAATTATTGTCTTGTCATTTTTAAGTAAATCCTAATTAAGGCTCCATTAATTAATTAAGATTCTATGAATATTATTAAGTCTTAGGGTTTATGAGATAACACCCTAAACAATTGGGTACTATCCATACTTGACCCTAATTTAATAATATTCCTAATTATTTAATGTTGCTAATTGTTTTATGTCCTATCTTAATTTTATTTTAATTAAGGCTAATTATATGTGAATACATGTTCTACATTTAAATGAGATACTAAATATTAAACTAAAATGTTCTTTTGATTAACATCTCATTACAATGAGAAACTAATCAAATTAGAACATTAAAGTTTTTTATTAGTACCCATTTATTTTCTACAATTGTCTTCCTATTCAGATTATTTAATTAATTAAGAAACCTAGGATAAAGGCTTTTATTAATACAATTAAGTGATACAATTCACCTAACAAATATACTATATGTTTGATTTAAAATTATGCAAGCATACAAATAAATTAAAGCAATTAAAATTAAATTAATATTGAAAAAGGGACTATTGAAAGAGAAATGAACTTCAAATTATGATTTTAATTGAAATGGTGACAAGATTATAACATGCTACAAAACCTGAAGGACCAAGAAAGCAAATGGCCTAAAAAATTAAAAAATGTAAATCTAACGATCCGCCAAAATCAATTTTGCTCTCTCTCTCTCTCTCTCTATCCTTCTCTCTCTCCCTCTATCTTCTTTCTTGACAGACCCACCGGCAATCGGTCCGCCACCATCGATTCTCAACCGGCCGCCGCGGGCGATTTCTTGCCGTCGCGTCGGTCGCCAGCTGGAACCCTAAAACACCAAAAAAAACTGATTTTCACTCCTAAAGCTAAATATAGACTCGGATTCGATTGAATCCACCCTGCTATACCCGAACTTAAGACTTAAACTACCCGAAACCACATGTTTCGAAATATTTTTCACAAACTTTTGAACACAAACTTTCCATTGTTTATTTTCCTTTTTTCTTTATTTTTCTTCTTTTCTTTTCTTTTCTTTTCTTTTCTTTTCTTTTCTTTTCTTTTCTTTTTGACTTGATTCTAAATATTTGTCTTCATTCAACTGGCCTTTCTTGCTCTTGTACTCAAATCATCCACTTTTTGTTTCTTGCCCCTAATTATCAAGGCATCACTATCATAGCACGATCAAAACCAAACATCTTTCACTTGCAAACATATTTTCATCCTCTTCACCAAAAAAGTGTAGGGGTGATCCTTGGTTTGGGTTGAATCGAAAGAAACTCATCAGTCTCAAAGAAGACAACAAATGGTATTTTTCTTATTTTCTTTCTTAGTGAAGGGGGATGAAGGAATGCCAAATTTCCTCCCATATAAGGATATCTTCGAAGAAAAGCAGCCTTCAGGTGGTAGATATTTTGGGTTATCACTTCATTCAAGGACCTTAGTCAACAATGACTGAGAGGAAAATTCACTCATATTTTATATTTGGGATTCTCCCGTGATTCTTGAACACTCATTAATGTCTTCCCGTTGGCCTAAATAACTTGGAAGAGAACCATATTTTGAAATTGATATCTAAATTTGATTCTTAGTCACTCTTGCCATTAATATCCATGGACCTGATAAAAAACGATAGAGAAGATATATACATATATGTATGGGAGAAAAAAACTAACCCATAACAAAGAATAAATGAATTATTTAAAAGAATCAAAGAATGCAAAATTCTTTCCATTTGAGAAAAATTATGTTGGAAACAAGCATCGTAAACAAATAAACCGATTAAGCTCCCTTACAAAGGATCCCCAATGCTTGCGGGCAAAAGCGATTGGGATGGTTCAGGGCATTATTCTGCAACGGTCCTAAAAGTGCAGACAGATCTCCTATGGTCAAACTGTCAGCCATAGATCAAGGAAACCCTGAGTGGATTTCAACCACTTCAATTCTATCAACATTTCTTCATTTATTTTCCTCTGTCAGCACAAAGACATGCCCCTTCTTGCTCGTGTTCTGATGCTCTCATCAAATCTTGATGTAAAACCATTCTTCTTATGAATTTCTTTGTTTCTCCAATCAATTACTTGCTTTTTTTCATGGAATGTTCAGTCATTTGCATGTGGAAATTGACAACTTCTTTTGGCTGGCGTTTAGATGAACTTTGTTTATCAAGATGTGTGTTGGTGCTTTCAATGAGCATGTCTATTCGAAGCTTCTTCCTTGACTGCAGCTGATTCTCAATTAGTTTCACTTTGCTTTTTCTTCTCTTTCTTTCCTTGTTGCCTTTTCAACATTCGATTTCCAGGCAACCCAATCACATTAGCTCTGATTAGGTGACTACATCTCTAATTACAAATCTTAATAAACTGGCCTTTCAATTTCGGCCTCCAAAATCCCTTGGTTCAGAATGTTTTAACTTGTCTCTTGAAATTGTAATAGTCCTCAATGTCATGGTCAAGAACTTCATCATGATATTCACAATGATTCCTGATGTCGTAACAACTCAAGTGACGGGGCTTTGAAGATTTCAAGTGACACTTTAAAGTTTCAAATAATACATCTCTTGATAGGAAACATAAATGAGATTCAACTTAGTCTTTGATTTTCCACTAACAGGTGCATTTGGAGCATCTGACTTTGATGTATTCTTTAGTGAAGGAAACATCGAAGAAGTAGACGTCCAAACATTACTCTAATTCTTATTGAGCCCGAACTGTAGTGGATCACCCTCAAATGCTTGTTGTGGACTACACCAATTTTCATTTATCCCAATTCTTTCAACAGGCAATGATCTTTTATAACATCGAAGTTCTTCACATAATAAATGCTCCTTTTTGATGAAATCACTGACTCTGCTTCAGATCCATACCCAAAAAAACTTCGGGGCACTGTCATCAAAATGTGAATTCTGCACAAGGTTGGGAAACAAAATTGAATACAACATTAGACTAGGAATAACCATTTCTCTTTTTCCTGTTGAACCATTCGACCTCTGTATCGAGTTTTTTTGCTCTTTGCTCCTCTTGTAGTTAATTATTTTGTGAGAACATTTCAATTTTTAACTGAATCTCAGGATTTAATCACTTCAGAGAAAAGTTCTGTTGTCCCTCAACTTTGCTAGAATCATCATGCCTTCTAACTGTCACTGAACCATTGATCAACAGAATTTTTGGCAGAAAGACCGAAATTTGGCTTTATTCAGTCCTTCCATGTCTATCTACTGGACTACCTTCATCTCAACATCTTCAGAATTTCCAGCGCATTCACTTCATTATTTCCATCTGATTTATTGGATTTCTCATAAATGCCCCGACTTTATTGACCCGAGTTTGCTTCTTTTTTACCTTGATTTCTGCCATTTATTTTGTCTTCTTCTTTTTTGACTTTTTACTCTTTTTCTGACTCTCTTCTTTTTTACAGGAAGAATCATTTCAGATTTAACCCTTGTGTGAGTCGTAATACATGTTGGCTTGTCAACATCAGTACTTCTATCTGAAACATTTTTTTCTGCTTCCCTGGTTTCAAGCAAAGCAGTTTCTCAAATTTCCAACTTGTTCGGGGACTGATCAATCCTTTGCTCAACTCCACCCAAGCAGTTCTCAATAACCTTTTGAGATTGACTCTCAAAATATTGATTTTCAATTTTTACACTATTATCTCAAAAATAACGCAATATTATTTAAACAAAATGCAATTATTATTATTATTTTAAAATGGTGTTATTTAAAAAAATGCGATGATTTTCTAAAATAAAATATTTATGCAATGCAACGCATGAATGCACGAGGTATCGATTTCAATGACTAGCCTTTATAGCAACATCCACTAGCCAAAAGGCAGAATACAAGAAATAGAAAATTTAATTGTAGAGATTAGCTTGCCGTCATCCCTAGGTTAATCACTTCGTTCTGCTTCCGAGTCAGCGTCTGTCCTAGCTTGGTTCTGATGTCAAGGTGTTGTTAAAGGTCCATGGCTTAAATGGATAAAATTTTCACGAATCGTGCGACTCCCTACGTATAGCTTCTGAACTTGATCATTTCATGACTCTGCCTTTGGATAATTTGGATAGCCACTTCAATCTCGCCTTTCAGTACCTTATTCTTTATTTATAGTTCCCCTTCTAAGACTTCTTTCGAATGTTGTATGGCAACTTTTCAATTATGTCGTCTTCTTTTTCTGCTCTTTATCTTCTAGTTTAAGATTGACTTTCCTAGTTATTGTATCCTTTTGATGACTTTCACCAACTTTGGAACTTGTGATGAAAATTCTGGGCTCAAAGCTTGCTCTCCCTTTAATTCATGTTCAATCTGGTCGCTCAAATCTACTAATTCCTGAATCTTCTCTTTCATTGCGCTTTTAACCTCTTCACACAACTTCTTGTGGCTGCTTGCACCATGACACGACATTGTCATAGATACTGATCTTTTCTTGAATTGAGTCTTCTCTGACTGGGTCCACACCATCATATTTCCTTTTCCTTGTCTATCAAACTCATTGGCTATTAGGAATACTGCCTAACCCGACTAACCCACAAATCGATACCTCTGAGTATGCAAAATGATGTCGGACATATAAAAAGAAGACAAAACAAAACAAAACCAAAAAAACAAAAAAATAATATCAGTATTGTGAATTAATATGGCAAAGAAATAAATAAATTATCGACATAAAAAACACATTATATTCAACAAAGAAAATAACCAGAGAAATGTATTTAAACTGGCAGCACCTGTCCTAGGTCCTTGTCTGGCTCTAGCGGGGTAGGCTTCTAAAACAAAATGTGGGTTTTGATCTAGACTCTTGGTTCTTGATCTGTCGTTACTGTCTACTGCAACAGTAAGACATCGATTCGGTAGTATAGGTCCCTTATAACAGAGGCATAGGCCCCATAATGCATAAGGTTAGTATACCAGAAGAAGACAAAAATCCGAACTCAGATCTGGAGAGCATTACGTCGGATATTGTCTCTCTCCCACTTAAGGGTGAAAAACTCGGGTCGAGGGTTTATGCATGAATGATAGATATATCATACAAAAAAGCTACTCCCATTTTTCCTGGAATTTCATCCAACAATTCTTTAGAAAAAACTAAATTCAGATTAATGTTCGAAATGCCAAAATTCCATGTGGAATTAATTAATAGGTCTCACTATCCATTTTGTCCCCAGTGGAGTCGCCAAGCTATTGCGACCGTTTTAAGACTTGTTTGTGGAAAAACAATCTGACGATTAGGGTTTTGGAAATCAGGGTTTTCATCTTGAAGATCTAATGTTTTGATATAATAATTGAAAAATAGTTTTGGACTAAATTAAAAAGATTTCAAAAGTTCCTTTAAGTCCAAACAACTTAAAAATATGTTTGAGGATTGTTTTAAGAGGTTTTGAAGTGTTTTCTAACGCCAAACTTTACAAAACCTCCCAGGTGTTCTGAAACACCCTTAGGCGTTTCGAAACAACCATTCACAGTTTCAAAACGTTTCGATACAGCTTTGTCTGTTTCGAAATGGGCTTTAATCTGAGTGAGGATTTTTACATAGCGTTTCGATACGGGCTTCACCGTTTCGATACACCTATGTGGCAAAGACCTCAATGGTCAAAATCCTCAACGGCTATTTTCCCAACAGCCTTTTAAATTGCAGATCAACTGTCACTCGTTCCGAAACGGGGTTGATACTGTTTCGATACAGATCAAGGTGTTTCGAAACAGCCAGAGGTGTTTCGAAACGGGTTGCTGCATCAGATTTCAATGGCTAGTTCTGAAGAAAGGCGTTCTGAAACGGGGTCGAGTGTTTCGAAACGGACGTCTGCAGAACAACATTTATGGTGGGAAATTAAGTCTTCAACGGCTCCAAAACAACCCCAACGGTCCTCAACGACTACAAACTCATTTGGGAATATAAAAGGGACCTTCAAGCATCAAGTAATGGTTAATGCTTTAATTGTTACAACACTATGATGACAAATTATGTCTAGAGCTTTAATTGTAAATTCCTTGCTTAGACAACACTAGTGAGCTTAACATTGTTATATTTGCTCAAGTGTTTAGGTTTTGGGTGAGAGCTTTATAGTGCAAACAAATACCTATTAGAGGGATTTCAAGTTTGCTTAAGAATTTCTCTTGTAAGAGAGTGTTTGATTAAGCTAAGGGTAGTTAGCTTAATCGTTGTAATGGTTTCCTCCTAAGCCGAGAAAAGGGGACAAAATTTTAGAGTGAATTTGTTGAAATCCTTAGTGGGGAGCTAAGGTAGTGGATGTAGACCTTGGTTAGAAGGTTGAACCACTATAATTCCTTGTGTCTTATTGTCCATTTTCACCTCCCACTAAAACACCCAATTATCCAACTTCTCCACACTTGGTGAGCAAGAACGGTTGAAGGAATCGAGCACCATAAAACCCAACACATATTAATTTGGTCTTGAAATTAGGGATTTTTCCATTTTAATCAAATTTCCTTTATTTTCTTAAAAATCAGCTTGGAGTTGCCACCGATCACTTTGATAGACCGAACACCATAAAAAGCAGCCCAGAGATTCTTTTAATAAAATTTGGTTTCGGGAGTTGATTACGAGTAGGGAAGGGTTAGCACCCCTACAAACTCCCGTTATCGATACCTTATTAATTCCACGTGGCATTCTGGCATTTTGAACATTAATCTGAATTTAATTAAATCTTTTAATCGTTAAATAGATTTCGTTTCGAATGAGAATATCATTTTGTAAGAAAATATATTTTGAACGAATATAAGTCTTGAAACGTTCAAATACATTAAGACACTTCAATTTATATTCAAAATGTATCTCAACACAAAATGTTTAATGCATGTTCAATTATTGTCTTGTCATTTTTAAGTAAATCATAATTAAGGCTCCATTAATTAATTAAGATTCTATGAATATTATTAAGTCTTAGGGTTTATGAGATAACACCCAAAAAATTGGGTACTATCCATACTTGGCCCTAATTTAATAATATTCCTAATTATTTAATGTTGCTAATTGTTTTATGTCCTATCTTAATTTTATTTTAATTAAGGCTAATTATATGTGATTACATGTTCTACGTTTAAATGAGATACTAAATATTAAACTAAAATATTCATTTGATTAACATCTCATTACATTGAGACACTAATCAAATTAGAACATTAAAGTTTTTATTTAGTACCTATTTATTTTCTACAATTGTCTTCCTATTCAGATTATTTAAGTAATTAAGAAACCTAGGCTAAAGGCACTAATTAATACAATTAAGTGATTAAATTCACCTAACAAACATACTATATGCTTGATTTAAAATTATGCAAGCATACAAATAAATTAAAGCAATTAAAATTAAATTAATACTAAAAATGAGACTAAATTGAAAGAGAAATGAACTTCAAATTCTGATTTTAATTGAAATAGTGACCAGATTATAACATGCTACAAAACCTAAAGGAGCAAGAAAGCAAATGGCCCAAAAAATAAAAAAATGCGAATCTAACGATCTGACCCAAGCTTAAACGCGCTAACCATATCCCGGGTTCAGTTCCACGCGCGGGTCGACGTATTTAAACCCCTTTAACCTGAAATCGGCTCCTCTTTTCCTCAAATTTTTTACTTTTCTCTCTTTCTACCCCTCTATCTTCTCTCCTGATAAACTCGCCGACAACTGTTCCGCCACCATCGATTCACGGCCGACCACCGTGGGCGATTTCTGGCCGCTGCTTCCGCCGCCGATAAGAACCCTAAAACACAAAAACCCTCGATTTTCACTCCTAAAGCTAGATCTAGGCCCAAATTTGATTGAATCCACCCCGCTACACCCGAACTTAAGCTTTGAACTACCCGAATCCATTTGTTTCCCCTCTAAAATCCCTTCGGCCGCCGTAAATATTAGGGCTTCGATTTCCAGAACTCCCTCTCTTCATTTTATTCTTATATGTGTGTGCGAACTGATTTCTGTGTTATCATTTTGTAGGATTTAAGAAAAAACCGAGAATAGTTTACCTTTTTAACGATATTTGTGGTGATTCCGACGACGTTCCCGGTTTAGTTGCGCGACGACCGACTCCTGAATTGCTCGGCTTCAAGTGTCGGCTTGTTTATCGGCGACGAGGATCAAGCTCTTGCCGTCCAACGAGCTTCCTAGCTTCTAGCGAACGTCCGAATCCTCAAACGGTTTAGCTTCTTCGACGGTTCTCACATCTCTAATGTCAGTAGGCCTTGGGACGGTTTGGCTTCAAGCAGCCGCTCTTGCCTTCGACCTCTGCAGTGTCCCGACAGTAGCTAAAACGACCGACATCCCTTCGATCTTCGGCAACTCTTCCCATTCTCGGTGTCGATCTAGCTCCCAAGGTAAGCACTCTCTCTCTTCATTATTGTTAGTTAATTATTATTATTATTATTATTATTATTATTATTATTATTATTATTATTATTATTATTATTATTTAATCTATATATATTGTGGTCTAAGAAAAAAACCTTAGATTATTACCTCCGTCCAGATCCCCTGAACCCTGCACTCTCATTCTTTAATTGTCTTCTAGCTCAAAACCATGGATTCATCCCTGCCACCCCTACTTTTTCACACCATGCAAATCATTGTTTTTGTTTGCTTTTATCGATGAAAATTATTAAAATTTAATTTGAATTTATTTAAATGTTTTTAATCGAATATAATTTTAATTAAGTGGGCTTTAACACTTATTGGGTTTGAATTAATTAGTCTTTTAATTAATAAGGGTGACTATACATTCGAACCATAGATTAAACTGACATCGAATAAGATCGACTGGCATATTAATTTATGGTTCGAATCAGGTACATCACCTTTATGCATGATGCAAACAATTAAGTATGATGTTATCACTTATTAAATTTTATTCATTTTTTAGTTTACCTTTAGACTATATAAATTAATTCGAATATTTGTTCAATATCCATTAAGTCAGGATATTATGACACAAATATTCAAGTTAATAAATATTGTCTTTTTAGTTAAAATTAATTAATTATCAAGATGAATGTAGGATTAAAGAGATTAAATGAATGACAATTTAAATGCATTACACAAAAAAAACTAACAAAAAGATAAGGCAAGAACAAAGAAATAACATAAATAAAGGCGAATGAAATATATCATAAAAGAACGAGCGAAATAAATAAACGCGGGAGAGTAAAAGCGGAAATTAAAAGTTAGATGTTAGTGAGTTAGATAATAGTTAAATTAGATGGACCATGTATAATACGGATCATGCCCCGTTGCGGATCACCGTGAGGTCGAAAGCGAATCGTGACCGAAGAAATTAAAAGTGCAATAATTAAAGATATATACATATATAATAATAAAAATATTATAATATAAGTCAATATATATGTAATATACGCATGTAGCTATATATGTGTGTGTGTGTGATAGGCGTAATATATACATAGGCATAAATAAAATAGGATAAGATAAAAAGAGATAAACATGCAAACCAGTGACTAAAATGTAAGAATGCAAAGATGGAAATGTGAAACATAAATTAACCCATAAAGATGAAAAAGCAGAGGTATTTAAGGATTAAAAAAAGCTTTTAATACTTATACGAAAGGGTAAAATTTATCAGGGGAAACATGGCTTAAAAAATCAGCGTTGAATTACTTTAAAACAAGGGAAAAGCGGATAAAAAGGAGAAATTAATGCAGATAAAAAATATAGAAAACAGAACAAAATAAGAAAGAATAAAGGGGATTTTTATTCCATTCCCAAAAACCAAATTTCAAAGAAAAAAAAGTAAACTTCAAACTATTTTCTCTTAGTTCTCTTTATGAACTAAAAACCCTAAACGTTGTTCATCAGCGGCGACGCCTCACGCCGCTCTCGATGTTCGAAGACAGCGGCTCTTCTTCAAACGATAAGTAAGCTTCTTAATCCTTTCCCTTTTTTGACTTCGATTTAAGATCCAAAAAATAGAAATCTAAACTTTAATTTAAAACTGAAAACCCCTTTTGATTTTTATTTTAAAAACAATATTCTACTCGAAAATTTTGAAACCCCTTTATTTTTTAAAATGTATTTATGGGAATGAAGGGGAAAAGACCTTGGTGTCGGTTTGGAATAGGGTCGACAATTACCCAAGGATGGTTGCCCACTCGACCCATCCAATCCAACTAAATGGACGAAAACTCGATAAAACGCGAGTTTAATCCATTTGAAGTGGGTGGCGGATGATGGATTCGGATGAAAAGTTTTCAACCCACCATCCGATCCGTCACCCGCCCCATCCATCGGTATATTATTAATTTTAAAAAATATTTTGAACCTTAGACTTTTTAAGCTTTTGTTTATTATTGAGAAATGAGAATTTTGTTTATGTAGGTTCTATTGTATGTAAGATTATTTGGAAATTTAGAACTTTAATAATAGTTGGTTTTAATGTATTAAATATTAAATAATTTTAGTAAGATTTTACATGTATTTTTAACTATAATTTTCTAATAATAGAACTCATTTATGATCCGATCCACCCGCCTCATCTGCGGTTGATGGGTGGGCGGATTTGGGTCAACGATCAAGTAGGTGGTGGGTGGGTTGGGTGACGATTTGGGATACGGGTGATGGGGTGGGTGAAGCTCTAACCCACCCAAATCCGACCTGTTGCTAGCCCTAGTTTGGAATAGAACAAAGCAAGAACACCAATGTTATGCGAAAATTGAAGATTAGAATACCTGGTAATTTTTTTTGCCTCAAAATATTTGCTTCTTTTTTGTTTTGTATTGATTCCAATCCCCCTTGTTGTTTCTTCTTGACTTTATAGCTAGATTTTGATTACAATTTTTGAAATAAAGAAAACCTTGAAAAACTTTGGCAAAATTGGCCAATGGGGGAGGTTTTACCTTTTTTAGGGAAATAGGGCGGGTTGGGGGAATTTTGGGAAAATAGGCCAATTTCTACAGTGCAAGGTGGACCATGCCACCTGCACCTGGCGTTCTCTGGACAATGCCATTTCGAAATGGTGAGGTCCTGTTGGATTCAGCTTTCTCGGCTTGGACGACGCAGCGTCGCAGAGCAGGGGCTGGCATGGGTTGTCCGACGTGCCTGCATGGTACATGCAGCGTGAACAGAACCATGCCATTTACAAATGGCGAGGTGTTGTTCACGCTGCATGTGCCATGCAAGAACGTCAGGCTTTAGATCAGGGTAAATTTATAGGTTTAGGTACGGGCTATTAAAGGGGAGTAGTTTTTTTTATTTTATGTGTATATATATAAGGTTTAGGGAAGATGAGTGTGTAGGGGTTGAGAAAAAAATTAAGAGAGATTGAGTCAGAAAAGAGGGAAGAGTTTGTGAGTTTCTGAAGAAATATTCGAAGATGGTGATTGAAGAGTTCGTAAAGGTCAATGAAAATTAAGTAAGTGATTTTTGCCTTTTATTTGTTTTTTAAATTCTATAGGCTTTTTATATTTTTTGTATGATTGGAGATATATTCGGATGCTAATAATATTTTTAAATTTTAATAAGAAAACCCAAAATTTTAATGTTTTGTTTATGTTTTTTTAATATTTACAAATGATGAGTTCATCAACATATTGTGACACCGAACCCACAGTTGGTCGTTGGGCGAGTCGCTTGAAGTTTCAGTGAGGATGAAGAAAATATTGTTCCTATTAGTGAAGAAGATGACGTTCAGTTACTCGATGCTGATGATATTGACGTTGTTATGATAGATGCGTCTCAGGGCAATGGTATTGATGTTGAAGAAGATGTTTGGGCCACGGCTGTTGCTAGGCTCGGGTTGAGAAATGAACAGCCGGCTGTTTGGGGTTATGTTGCACTGGAGTCCCAACAACCGAAACCTATTTATCCAGCCTATGAAGCTCCAACAGCACGCATGTATGAAGTTGACTATACTGCAATGCAAGATCAGGAATATCAAGCTCGCGTATTTGGTTCTTCATCATCTTCGAACTTTGGAGAATTGGAACTAAAGGCTGAATTTGAAACAAAAGAAGCCGCGAAGCTTGCAATTCAGGAGCACTGTATCAAATGCCATACGTCATTTTCTATTGTTGAGTCTAACAAAAGTACCTACTGTTTAAGGTGTTTTAATTGGAAGAGCAATTGTCCGTGGTGGGTAAGAATTTCATACATGAAGAGGACTGAAATATTGGAGGTGTCACGGTTTATTGAGCAGCACACCTTTACCAATATGGCTTTATCACAGGACCATATTAATTTAAACTTTGATCTAATATGTGCTTACACCAGGGCTTTGGTTGAACATGAACCAAGAATTTCGATTGTAGTGTTAGTAGCATCTATCCAGACCCAGCTTGGTTATGTTTCGTCTTACTACAAGGCGTGGATGGCAAGGCAGAAGGCGATGGCGTAACTCTATGATGATTGGGATAAATCGTATAATGAGCTATCAGCTCTTTTATGAGCAATGCAACATTTCATCTCAAGGACCGTGGTAGAGTACGAGACTTTGCCGGCGTTCAACTTACAAGGCGAATTAATTCCTGGTAAAAGAGTATTTAGTAAGTTATTTTGGGCGTTCAATGCGTGCATTCAAGGGTTTCCATTTTGCAAACGCATGATTCAAGTGGATGGTACATGGTTGTATGGGAAGTGCGGTCATATATTACTCGTGGCCATTGCACAAGATGGAAACAGTAATATATTCCCAATTACCTTTGCCATAGTTGAAAAGGAAGATGCGGATGGATGTGAATTCTTTTTGAAGCACCTACGCAATCATGTTGTAAAAGAAGACGGGATTTGCGTGATTTTTTATAAAGGAATTGCGCTCTTATCAGTAATTGATAAACGTGGGAGTTTATGGAAACCTCCACATGCATATTCAGCATATTGTATACGGCATATTGCAGCAAGTGCGAAGACGCGGTTCGGAAACAATCAGGCCCGGAAAGAGATTTTTGGTGCATGTAAGTTGTTATTTGTTGATGGCTTAATACAACTTTTCCCCCCTAAAGTATACCCGATTTCCCAACTTGCCCCCTAAACTTCATTTTGTCCATTTTTCCCCTTAAACAATTCGCCGTTATCCATTTTGCCCCATTCCGTTACCCTTTTCCGTTAAAAAAATTTTAAGCCAATAACATCTTGTCACGTCATCAACGGGTTGACTAAGTCAATTTATCTAGTTTTATTTAAAGGGTAAATGACATGTCAAGTCTATCAGGTTTTTTTTTGTTCTATTTAGTCACTAAAAAGTCTATTTTTACCATAAATTGACCTCTATTTGTTTCTAATTTTTATAATTTCGTCCATTATTTGTTATTATAAATAATATTATTTTATTAAAATGTTAATATTTAATAAAAATAAATAAAAATAAATATTTTAATACTAAATTAGTAATTTTTTAGATTCGAATTACAATTATATTCTAATTATTAATTCTTATTTCACTATATTTGAATTATAGTTTTTGAGTAAAATTTAAATTATATTCGAAACATGTTCGTATTATATTCGAATCATATTCAAATTATATTTGAATCATCTTCTAATTATATTCGAATTATTAATTCGAATTTTGCTATATTTGAAATATATTTTTGAGAAAAATTCAAATTATATTAGAATTATATTTGAACCATGTCTACATTATATTCGATTCATATTCAAATTATTTTCGAAATATAATTTGAATATGATATTTCGAATGTAATTCGAATATGATTCGAATATAATATGAACATGATTTGAATATAATTCTAATATAATTACATGTTTTTTCAACTATTATATTCGAATCATGTTTAACATGTAATTATATTCGTATCATGTTCGTATAATATTCAAATCATGCTCATATTATATTCGAATCATATTTAGAATATTATTTGAATATGATTCGAATATAATATGAACATGATATGAATATAATTACCTGTTAAATATGATACGAATATAATTACCTGTTAAACATGTTTCGAATATAATTACCTGTTAAACATGATTCAAATATAATTACATGTTAAACATGATTCGAATATAATTACATGTTAAACATGATTCGAATATAATAGTTCAAAAAACATGTAATTATATTAGAATTATATTCGAATCATGTTCATATTATATTCGAATCATCTTCAAATTACATTCGAAATATCATATTCAAATTATATTTCAAAAATAATTTTAATATGATTCGAATATAATATGAACATAATACGAATATAATTACCTGTTAAACGTGATTCGAATATAATTACATGTTAAACATGATTCGAATATACTATGAACATGATTCGAATATAATAGTTGAAAAAACATGTAATTATATTCGAATCATGTTCATATTATATTCGAATCATATTCGAATTACATTCGAAATATCATATTCAAATTATATTTCAAAAATAATTTGAATATGATTCGAATATAATATAAACATGGTTCAAATATAATTCTAATATAATTTGAATTTTGCTCAAATAATATATTTCGAATATAGCAAAATTCGAATTAATAATTCGAATATAATTAGAAGATGATTCAAATATAATTTGAATATGATTCTAATATAATACGAACATGATTCGACTATAATTTAAATTTTACTCAAAAACTATAATTCAAATATAGTGAAATTAGAATTAATAATTAGAATATAATTGTAATTCGAATCTAAAAAATTACTAATTTAGTATTAAAATATTTGTTTTTATTTATTTTTATTAAATATTAACATTTTAATAAAATAATATTATTAATAATAACAAATAATGGACTAAAATATAAAAATTAGAAACAAATAGGGGTCAATTTAAGGTAAAAATAGACTTTTTAGTGACTAAATTGAACAAAAAACAAACCTGACAGACTTGACATGTCATTTACCCTTTAAAGAAAACCAGACGGATTGACATAGTCAATCCATTGATGACGTGGCAGGATGTTATTGGCTGAAATTCTTTTTAACGGAAAAGGGTAACGAAATGGGGCAAAATGGGTAACGGAGAATTGTTTAAGGGGAAAAAGTGGGCAAAATGAAGTTTAGGGGGCAAGTTGGGAAATCGGGTATACTTTAAGGGGAAAAAGTTGTATTAAGCCTTTGTTGTTTATAAAAATTTTAAAATTTTTTGAGTTCATCTTGTTGTTTTATTTAACTTGTTTTTTTATAAATAGGGTATGAACTAGTTCAACCAAAATTCTAAGAAAGGATCAGAAGGTTGAGGCGACACGGTGCAAATGTAATAAAATTTGTAAATGACATCCCCACGGAAAGATGGTCACAAGCCTATGATGAAGGTTGGTGTTATGGTCATATGACAACTAACCTTGCAGAGGCTATAAACTCGGTTCTTAAAGGAACACGCCATCTCCCAATTGCAAGTATTGTGTGGGAGACTTACTTTAGATTGGGCAAAGTGTGATTCGATAAAGGGCAGAAAGCCAACTCCCGAATAAAAAACGGACAATATTGGTCTAAAACCCTGCAGGATAAAATGATCGAACTTCAAGCCAAAGCCTCCGCTATGCGAGTAAGATCATTTGACCCACATAGATGGGAATTTTCTATGGAAGCTAAAGTCCGAGGTGAGCAGAAAATGTTCACTGTCAAACTTCATCAGAGATGGTGTGATTGTGGTGCATTCCAAGCATTTAGATACCCTTTCTCTCACGCACATGTCGCCTGTTTGCACTTTCGACTCAACCTTTACGATTTTGCGGATGACTATTATAAACTAAAGAATATTGAAATTATATATAGAATTCAGTTCAACACGATCCTGAACCAAGACTATTGGCCGGTAGAGCCAATATACGAAGAATGGTTAGCAAATCCAGTGCTTCGTAGAAAGCTGAAGGGTCGACCGAAGTCTACTCGTATTAATACGAATATGGATGATCCAGATGATAGAGAGGGAGGAGTTCAAGTTAAACATTGTACTCTTTGTATGGAACCGGGTCATTCAAGAAACAAGTGTCCGAACAAATTAAATCTTTCCAACTATCGTGTCGGACCGTCAACCTAAATGCTCTGTTTAATGTATGTAGTTTTATGTTAATGTAAATATTTGTTTTCTCGTTAATGTTTGTAATTTTAATTGGAATTTGAATACTGAAATTAAAGAAAAAGAGTAAATAAATATGATTAAATAATATATTCTAGAACCAACGTACGAATAAAATAACCAAAATCAAGCTTTTTGGTAAAACTGTATATTCTAGAATTTCGAGTATTTAAATTTAATTTATTTTAAATTATTATTCATTCTTATATAATTTAATTTAATTTATTATTTGTTCTTATTTAATATAATTTAAGGTAATATAATTTAATTTATTTTAATTTATTATTTGTTCTTATTTAATATAATTTAATTTATTATTTATTCTTATTTTTTATTTTTATTTTTTTCTATAATATTATTTAATATAATTTCTATTTTATTATGTTCTTTTCATTCATCATTCTATTTTTCGTGTTAATGTAAAGTCTTGATTTTGAATTCGAATTCAAATTTTGAAATTGAATACGGAAATTAAAAAAGAACATAAATATCAAAATGCAATCGAAATCGAAAGAAATACATATAACATGAAATATCCGGGGTGAGGAAATGGTCAACCATGGAAACATAAATTACAAATAAATAAATAAAAACCCTATTTCCGCCTCCTCCTGGGTAATACTTGCCGGTAGAAAGATGATGTTTGATCGTACCTCGGAGCGGGGTGAATCTCTATACGTGGTCGATTAGGAGCCAGCTCATCGTCATCAAAAAATGATAACAGAGATGTCATACTACCAACACCAAACCCTTCCCATATACAGATGATTGAGGATACTGAAATTGCGGTACGTATCCTTCATCATCATTGTAATCCGGCTGAGAAGATGAGCTACCACCAATTGAAAAATTAAAAGGTGATTGTTGCGGAACATGACCAAATCCAAATATTTGATGACTTTCTTGAAATGGTGTTTGTTCCGAGACATTACCAAATGGTGGTTGCTCCAAAGGATTACTGCTTACATGTATCGGGAAGAGTCAGATCGCGACCACAAAGAATGCCAACCCGAAATTCCTTCCAAGTTTGGTTTGTCTGTTGATTGCTGAGAGCTCTGTCAAAACTCGGTTGGGAAGTGTACGTGTCTTGAGCACCGCAGATCTTCAAGCCATTTATTTTCTTCTTTGACAGATGCTATGAACGGTTTCCCATTTGCCGAAAACCATGAATAGTATTTTGTATTAAATTCAAAATTGTTGGCTTGAATTGGACTCAAATCATCAGCCCACCACATCCATCTTTCCTCCCACAATTCAATGAAATCGGCTTGCTTCACACTCCAATTCTCATTGAATCTACCTCTACGAACAGTGTGAATTCGTTCATGTGGAGCTCTTGGAATGGGTTGAAGGAAGTTAAACCGCCTCAACACTCTGTCAGCACAATGGAACTCAACAATAGAAAAATGGATCAAAGGCACAACCACACCTCAGAATGATGCACATTCAAGCACAGTATCTGGTAGGCAAGTCCTGATGTTGTCATTCGCATACGGCTGCCAAATAAACTGTAAAACACAATTATTAATATGAATTCACTCACAATCAAATATACAATTTCTCTTTCAAAAATTGATTATGATACCAGATTTTTTCCTACTGTTTGGATCTTTATTCTTGTATCTCTGATAGTGTTGTGAACCACCCATGCATTCTTCAACTTATGTCTCCATCTGCAAAGATATATTGAAATTATATTTCAAAGTCATTGAATATAAATATTATATCAATAAATATCTATATACAACTACAATCACATCATTACCTTCCAGCAAGCGGAAACTCCATATGTACTGGTACAGATAAAATGGGCGTTAGATAAGGCAGTCTGTACCACGCCCAGGACTGTAGTAAGATTTGACATCCACCCATATCTGAATTTTCCTTTTCACCATGCATAATTGTGACCTTGCACATTTCATGGTACAAAATTGCCAATACCGCGGACCCCAACTATATGTAGCAGTTGTGTCTAAATTAGCCAAGAACGGCAGGTATTGTGTATGAACCACATTACCAGATGTATCTGGCATCAATACACCACCAATAAGTTGAAGTATATAAGCTCGAACTGCACACTCAAGTTCTCGACGACCATATTCATCGGTTACACTAAATTCCTGCTGCAACCATGAAATTCTGAGGCGTAGCCCGTCCACACATGACTCAAGAGGAGCTTTGCCCAGGTACTGCGTGCAAAGGTCATATGTATTGTGCTTTTTTTCTCCAACCAATGGTTTCCCATTTGTTGGAACACCAAGCTGTACCGCTACATCCTCCAGGGTTATTGTGCATTCGCCAAATGGAAAATGAAATGTGTGGGTCTCTGGTCTCCACCGTTCAATCAATGCAGTAATCAACCCGGGGACTATCTTAAACCCATGTAGAAATGAAGCATTATAAAAACCAGCTCGATGTAGGTAATACACTAAACGCTCATCAAGTTCCTTTATCTTCTTTCCTCGACGGTGGATCATATGCTCTACACCCTATAATTAATTCATTAGAATTTCGTATTATAACAATTACATAGTAAATATGAAATTTTAAATTACAAAACATTTACTTACTTGCTCTTCGTGAATATGAGACGAAATGTGCTCATGGTCACGATACAACAAAACTCCTTCAGATGTCATTTTCTATTTCTACAGCTAAAAAATAATTATCATTCGAATATATATACATAAAAAATTGTATTAACTTCAACATTTTTGATCTATGCGAATATTATTTCTTATTAAAATAATAATAATACAAAAGTTCATATATTATTATTGTGTTATTGAATATTATAATTTTATAATAAGAATTCGTTTAAAATATTATTAATTTTTTAATATTTATAATTTACATATTTTAATAATTAATTTTCTTCTCAAAATTATAATAAAAATGATTATTTCTTATTAAAATATTATTTCTTATTAAAATAAATCTTTTTAATAATTAATTTTCTTTTAAAATTTATTATTATTATTATTATTATTATTATTATTATTATTATTATTTCTTTGGGTAATTAAAATAATAAATATAGAGAGAGAAAAATCAATGTACTCTAATGTAAATTAAATATTAGTTCCTACTTTTCCCATTAAATTTGCCATAATTGATAATTTTAAATTTTTTAAAAATTTTTTATAAACAATATTTTTTAGGTGAACAATAATATGTGTAAACAATATTTATTTTATAATTAAATATTTGATTTAGATATATATATATATATATATATATATATAATTTTTTTCTTTAAATAATATTTTTGATGTATAAATTAATTAAATTTATTAAAAAAAATATTTTCTTTAAACAATTTAGTATAAACAATTTTATTTGTAAAAACTAAATAATCATGTTTTATTATGTGAAAATATACACATGTAAGGATTTTTATTTCCAATATATTTTGATTTAACTCATATTATTATTCTAGTATAGATTCAAATATATTTAAATATACACATGTACAAATAGTTACACTACAAATATACTTAAAATAGTTACACTCAAAATATATATACATGTTTAGTGAAGTACAATACGATCCCAAAAATTATGTGTTTCCTCTAACCTGGTTGCGAGAAATAACCATGTCATAGCTCTTCAACATAAAATGTGTGACTAATACACAAAGTAAAAAAAATAACTTTAAAAAACCAGATTAAAAAAATACATGCACTTACTAGATTAAAAAATCGAAAAACTAGCTTCTTTTTGTTCGAACCAACAATCAGAACCAGGACAGCTTCAACTTCTTCTCGTCACAATTTCTCTAAACACTCTTCCTACACTCTAACATACAACACTCATTTAAATCTCTTTAACTTATTTTCTTCTTCTGTACACACTCATTTAACTCTTCCCATATTTATACACACTCAATAATGTAAAAAAAATTCAAAACAACCTTTAACCAGCCAGCCAGCTTTCACGTGATGATTCTGCATGTGAATAAGACCACGCCATTAGCAAATGGCGAGGTCCCACCCCCTCAGCCATGCAGACTGACGCTGCGCAAGACAGTCGTGCAGAGGCTCATGCATGAGCCGTGGCAGGGACGCTGAGCCGTGGCAGCCTGACCTCTCTAAGAGGAGGTGGCGTTCTCCAACCTCGCCAGGAGGAGGTGGCGAGGTCCTGTAGCAATTGGCCTATTTCCCCAAATTTCCCCCAACGTACCCTATAATCTTAATTAAAAAATAAACGCCCCCATTTGGCCAATTTGGCCAAAAATTTTATTGGTTGCTTTTGTTTTTTTGTTTGCATGCAAAAGAGACTCTGAAACCTCTACAATGCTGCGTATTTTTGATTTTTTTGTGTCTACTTTTGTCGTCTAGTGCAGGTGTCAATTGTGGAGAAGACGGGACCATTGGTATCGTTTTGCTTGTGAGCATTGTATGGATGGTCAACCGTCAACGCGACTGATATGGCATGATGAACGTTGGAGATGAAAGGTCACGAGAGTTGAAGAGTCGGTTGAGAGCAGGTGAAAGGTTGGCTGTTGGGTTGGTTAGGGTAATTAGGGTTTCTGTTACGAGATAAGGATGTGGGCTATTCTGGTATTGGATTAAGGGAATTTGGGTAATGAGCTTAGTTGGATATTGGATTTGTTGTTAGTGGTAATTTGGTTTTATAATCGACATTTGTTTAAATGAAATAGACCTTTTAATATGACATGGCTTTTATTTTTTGAATTTTTGGCTTTGACTTTTGAGGTTTTGTTTTTTGTTTAAATTTAATTAGGCCAGACGAAAGTATGCTATTATAACCACAAATATACATCAAAATGTTCAAATATGACTTGTCTAACTATTATGTCACCATATTAGGAGTTTGTAGGATCGATAAACATTACTTTATAGTTGATGTGACTTGCCAAAAACCTTCAATTGCCCTAATCTTGCAACAACTCTTTAACCTGAAAATGCATGAAATGAAATGCATTAGGCATACTTTGCCTAGTGAGGTAGTCATAAACAATATCAATAATAATGAGATGCATTCAAAATCATGTTTTATCAATGACAGTGCAATGATTCTTATTCAATGTCAATTGTATCATGTTTCAATATTATTCCTTGTATCGAATCAAGATAGTCGATACACGAATTCCTACGCCTCAGCAAATCAATAAATGGCCTAGTCCATCCGCCTCGCCACAATAAAAGTCGTAGCCCAAGAACCATCATACACTCGTACTAATGAGTTCATGAATTCAATGGCATGCCAATTGTATCCAAAGTCCTTTTGAATCCAATGTTCAATGACATTATCAATAACAATATTGGTGACAATATTTCGATGGCAATAACAAAAACGATATTGATGTTCAATGTTCAAAGTTCAAAGTTCAATGTCAATAACAATATCTACAACAATGGCTATATCAATGATGCTATCAATTTCCAATGGTTGTTGCTCTATATTCCAATGCTTCGATGATGACAATGGCAATAACAATGTTTCTATAAACAATTTTTCAATGCAATAGCTTACCAAAGCTTAACAACATAGACTTCCAAGAGATTCGATGCAATATCCTAATCACAATGTTAGCTATGTGATAATCAATATCTATGAAATTGAAAAAGATAATTATCTTATTCCTGAAATTCCGACTACACTCACCGATACTTCCGAGACATTCAAGGCTCCCGAATGAAAATTCATTTATTCTTTTGATTGGTTGGTTCCGGTGGATTTGTCGATTATTCCCCTTGTTTCTCTAGAGCTAACAAACATGGAGGAATAAGGATTACAATAGATTTCAATGACAATAACCAATTCCATAGCACAATTTAGCTATGAAAACAATAAGAATTAGGCTAAGAAATTCTATGGACATTTTTATAGGATTCGAAATTCTTGAACATGATATTAGCCATGATTTAACTATTGAATCATCAAACTAATAGATGGTTATTTCTTACCTAATTAATAGCTATAATTTAAGACTAAGAACTTTTAAGAAAACAAAGCTTGAATTTCTCTCCAATAGAGGTGTGTGCTTGGGAATTTGAGGAAGAAGATGAAGAGGACAAGGTTACTAACCGGGTGAGTGCTTCTTTCCCTTCTTTCAATTTGTGAGCTTTCCTTTAGATGAAGGAATTCAATATCCTAATCCCACTTATTAGTGATTAGGCTTGGGGAAGGGTTAATCTCAAGGTTAGCCCCTCAACTTTTCATACTTTATACTTTTGGCTCACTAAATTCAATCTTCACAATTTAGCCACTAAACAGTTTTTTCAGTAGTTTCAATATAGCCCTTAATCAATAAATTGACTCAGTTGGAAAAAATTTGTAGAAGAAATTTTGAGTGAAAATTGAGTAAAGAATTGTCTCAGGTTATTTTTTATTTGATTATGATTATTAATTTTTAACGTAGTCTCGGGTTACTAATATTGTATTACTTGTCATGTAGGATGGCTGAGCAAGCTCTTTTGCTGCATTTACAAGATCGAAACATTACTAGTCTTACGATTGATGAGCTGGTAAAATTTTTTTAAAATCTATTTGGAAGATTATTACGAATTCAAATTAGTCACTTCTGTATTTTTTTATTAATTATGTTTAAATAATGTGTTAATTAAAGGATAAAAAGGATACATTTAAACATCATCTGTGCATGGTAGAAGCTCCCATAGATAATAGAATCCTGAATTTCATGTATATGGCTGGATTTTATCATGCGACATTCCTTTGCGGGTACAAGTTGGTTCCCAGATTGATTACCGCTCTAATTGAGCGTTAAAGACTCGAGTTTTATCAGCCTCCTAAATGTGTACACTTAGAAGTGGGCCCATGCTCCTCAGATAATCAAGGGTTTGATGATGCTTGTTTATACAGACCCGAGTTTATTCCGCCATAGTCACCCATTTACTCGAACTTTGGCGAGAATATAGATTTTCAGGAAATTCACAATTTCCCGAATTCACTAGAGATTATAGGAGGGCAGAGCGATTACATGGATTTGTTCACAACACTGCCTTCTATGCCCTCGGTGACTGTGGAGGTTAGCTACACTGAAGAGGATGCTGAAGAGGACCCCGAGGCACCACAGAGGCCACAACATGCTCGACGACTGCCGTAGAGTTATCTTTCGACCACACCCCGTCGTGGGCAGAAATTACATAAGAAATGATTTTCTGTCTTTTATGTAATACATTTGAGTTTTGAATTTTATTGTTTTTTTTATTTTTCCACTGTTTTTTTACTATTCACTTAATCTAAATCTAATTATCTTTAGTAATTAGTGAATTGCTTTTCAAATTCGACTGTTTGAATCACTTAATGATATTTTTTTAATAGAACTTTTAATGATAAATTATTAAAATTAGAAATGGCTTAAATGTTCATGTTAAAGCTTAAGACTATGTAATTCAGTTACCTAATAATAAAAGTGACAATTAGGGGAAATGACTTAAAATGTCATATTTTGGTGAAACAGGACAAAGGTTTTGAAACCATACTAAGAGGTATCAAAATTGTTGAGTGGATCGAAAGATCGAAATGAACCAAGAGGGGGAGTGAATTGGATTTTTAAAGTTCTTAGTGGTGGAAATTGCAAATAAAAAGATAGACAAGGAATATTAGAGTGGTTCAAGTTCCAAATGAACTCTACATCTACTACCTTAGCTTCACTAAGGATTTGCAACAATTCCACTAATTGCTTTTCCCCTTTTCTAGGCTAAGGAGGTAACCCTTACAATTTTTGGTCAAATTTTCTACCTAAAATTTGACCCAATACTCACACAATTGAAACAAAGAATTTGTTGGCTAAGGAAGTATCTCTCAATACAAATTGTTGCCCAATTACAAGCACTCAACCCAATTGAAATGATAAGAAGGAAAAATACAATTGGGGTTACAAGACAATAATGGGATTTAGGCACAAATGCTTGGATTTGATGTTTGGATGTTTGCTTTAGGATCAATAGTTGTTGCTGAAGCTTTTAGAGGTCCTTTTTATACCTTCTCATCGAATTCTAGCCGTTGTGGTTGTTGCATTCATCAATAGAGCCGTTGGGGGTGTTATCTTCCCTCCATAAATGCAGTCTGCAACCAACCGTTTCCAACCCTGTTTCGAAACAGACCAAACTAGAAAGAGTCGTTGGGGTGCATTTAAGAGCCCGTATCGAAACGGTCAGACCTATTTTGATACACTAAGAACCGTTTCGAAACTTGTTTCGAAACATTTTGTCACTGTCAATGATCGTATCGAAACGACTTGAGATCGTTTCGATACGCCTTAACGGTTTGTTAAAAACTAGTTAAAAACATTCAACGGTCATATTTTTCAAATCAATTTTAAAGCCGTTTCGAAACACTGGATGTCGTTTCGATACGGTGTCTCATTGCTCTAAAGCCGTTTTGAAACTTGTTTCGAAACACGGGTTGGCAGTGTTTAAATCGTTTCGATACCCGTTTCGAAACATGGACTCATAGTTTCAAAACTGTTTCGAAACGCCTAAGGCTGTTTCGAAACGGTGACTCGAAAATCACTGTTTAGGCTTTGAGAAAACTTAGAAAATATTTGATAAACTTAGTTTTTAACTTAGGCATATTGTTTAAAACATGTAGAGAGGTTTGAGGACTTAAAAATTCGCTTTTACAATTTCAATTAAGTCCTCATGTTCTTTAGTTACATCAAAATTAAAATATCGGTTTCACAATCTCCCCCTTTTTGATATAACAAAACCAAAGTTAGAATTTTTAAGAGTTTTGAAAATTTTGAACACATTCTAACTCCCCTTCAATTTAAGATAGGTTTTTAAAGTTTTAAAAAGATTTAAGGATTTAAATTCAAGGTTTAAAACTTAAAAACACTTAAAACATTTAAAAACGAATTTTGGCTCTTAGATTACTTCTCCCCCTTTTTGTTAGATCAAAAATAAGAAACAAGGCTCATGGAGAAGAGATAGGGTTAATAGCAATAATCATTAAGCAATAAGCAATAAGCAACATAATAATAGTTCATAAAATTAAAATATCCAAAACATAAATCTTCAACAATAAGTTCAAAGCATAATCCCAAATAAAATCAAAAGCATAGGTTCATAGAAACATAATGGAAATAAAGATGCAAACTTAAACCTAAAATGCATAGCTAATATGATATGTCATGAGAAACTTAGGCCTCGTCGTCGTCACCATCATCATCCGTGGACTCATCATCGCTCTTGACTTGAGAACGACGAAACATCATCCATTGGCCATAAAATGTGGAGAAGGACATATCCATGGCCGATTGTTGATTCTTAAGGGATTGGAGACGGTCCTCTACATTTTGCAAACGGGTATTGAGAGCACCAAAACCTCTAGACATGTTAGTGTCCAAAGTGTTGAACCGCTCGGTAAGGAAAGTCGTGAGAGCTTCATTGTTCGAAACTTGAGCTTGTGGTTGAGGTTCAACGGGAGGAGGAAGAGGTGCTTCCCTATCAACACGTTCCCAATGCCCATTGTTTACATAGCGAAAACCGGACTTACAGAGAGAGGACTCACCAATTTTTGACTTGCGGGGTTCCAAAGAGTCGTAGGTGCAATCAAGATTAAGTTTGCTAAAGATGTGACTTAAAACCGTTCCATAAGTGAAGGATTTCAGGGCATCGGTGTCATGAAGCTTAACATTATTGACTATCTCGGCAAGCATGATCTTAACAAGATTAGGGCGCTCACCACGACGGAAACACTCAAGCCAAAAATAGTCTACTTGACGAATGTGAGAATATTTACCTCCGGAGGGGCAAAGGAACCATGAGACCATCAAATGGAGGAATCTATCGTGCGCATCCAAAGAAAGCACCGAACCGGTGTGAGAACCAAAGTGACTCTCATTCTCAATTCCTTCGTTCTTAAGAGCAAACGTAGACTCCAAGAAAGGGATGTTAATGACAATCCTCTTACCCAAGATAGAAGACTCAAGGCCAACCACTTCGGTATTGTCTTCACTAGTAATAAATTGAGCATTGGAGTAAAAGAGAAGTACCATGTGTTTGTAGCAAATGTCCAAAATTCTCAACAAGACAAGGAAATCCCATTCCCTTAAACGGTCGAGGTAGCGAAAGAGAAAGTGCTCGGAGTCAAGAAACGCGAGGTCAACAACACGCTCACGACGAATTTCAAACTCCTTAACATAACTGAAGCGATCCCTCATCTCTTGAGTTTGAAGAGTTTTTTGAAAAAGCTGGGTGAGATTGGGACGAATACCCGATTCACTTGCTTGATCGGTCTTACGCTTTTTGCTAACGTTCTCCGTAGACATCCTAAAAATATAAAGCAAGCAATTTAAAAACAAGTTTGAGTGTATGCATGAGATTTCTTAATTCAATCCAATGATAAATCCCACTTAGGTTAAAAACAAGTTTCAAAAACAAAGAAGCAAAACAAAACAACAAAAAAATTTAAGAGTAAAACAAATTAAAAAAACAGTAAAGAAAATACGAATAAAAAATTATATATTCGAATCAAAAAATTGAAGATTTTGAAATTTTTTTACAAGATTTGAAAACCCCAAGTGGTAAAACACCTATACAAAATTTAAATTTTCTAACCTAAGATTTGAATATAAATTGAAGAAAAAAGAAAAAGAGGAAAATATACCTTAAGTTGGGATTTTGGATGAATATGTGAAAATCCTTGCACAATATTGTTGATACTTGCTTAGACTTGTGTTTAAGAGTAAAAGCTCTCAAGATTTGGTGAAAAACAATGAGGTTTAGAGGGTTTTTATAGGAAAAATCGATTCTAGGGTTTTTAGGTTGTTGGGAGAGTTTTAATTTTGGTTAAACTTTATTATTAAAAGCCCCTTTAAAGCAGCCTGCTAACCCGTTTCGGAACGGTGTCGACCGTTTCGAAACGCGGGCACGAAAGTTTGACCGATTTTTCAACACCAGTTGATCGTTTCGATACGGGTTTGACCGTAACGAATCCTCGTTGACTCGTATAGAAACTTGTTTCGATACACCCCTTGGCAGTAGCCAAAACGTTTCGAAACCCTTGGAAGGCATTTCGAAATGTCCTTCTCTCAGATAGAAATTTAAAGCATCCGTATCGAAACAAGTGGACCCGTTTCGATACACCTGGGCCTGGAAGTGCAGATGATGCTCTAAAAGTGCAAAAAAATGAAATTTTCTAAGGCCTAACTTGCATGAATGACATGAATGAGCATGAAAAACATATGCAAACAAAAACATACTCCCCCTAGCTATAGGCATGGATGGAATTAGGAGTAAAAACACATAAACATGGCATTTCACAAGATCAAACAATTGTAAGCACAAAAGAGGTCCTAAAAAGGTTAAGATAGGCTAGTTAGACCTAACTCTCTCCTAAGGGACCAAAAACGCTCTTTGTCTAAAGGTTTAAGGTGAAATGGATCAAACAATGAATTTTAGAGTGGATCGAACAATTGTTGAGTGGATCGAAAGATCGAAATGAACCAAGAGGAGGTGAAATGGATTTTTAAAGTTCTTGGTGGTGGAAATTGCAAATAAAAAGGTAGACAATGAATTTTAGAGTGGTTCAAGTTCCAAATGAACTATACATCCACTACCTTAGCTTCACTAAGGATTTGCAACAATTCCACTAATTGCTCTTCCCCTTTTCTAGGCTAAGGAGGTAACCCTTACAATTTTTGGTCAAATTTTCTACCCAAAATTTGACCCAATCCTCACACAATTGAAACAAAGAATTTGTTGGCTAAGGAAGTATCTCTCAATACAAATTGTAGCCCAATTACAAGCACTCAACCCAATTGAAATGATAAGAATGAAAAATACAATTGAGGTTACAAGACAATAATGGGATTTAGGCACAAATGCTTGGATTTGATGTTTGGATGTTTGCTTTAGGATCAATAGTTGTAGCTGAAGCTTTTAGAGGTCCCTTTTATACCTTCTCATTGAATTCTGGCCGTTGTGGTTGTTGCATTCATCAATAGAGCCGTTGGGGGTGTTATCTTCCCTCCATAAATGCAGTCTGCAACCAACCGTTTCGAAACGCCCGACCCTGTTTCGAAACAGACCAAAATAGAAAGAGCCGTTGGGTGTATTTAAGAGCTCGTATCGAAACGGTCAGACCTGTTTCAATACGCTAAGAACTGTTTCGAAACTTGTTTCGAAACATTTTGCCACTGTCAAGGATTGTATCGAAACGGCTTGAGATCATTTCGATACGCCTTAACGGTTTGTTAAAAATCAGTTAAAAACATTCAACGATCATATTTTTCAAATCAATTTTAAATCCGTTTCGAAACATTGGATGTCGTTTCGATACGGTGTCTCATTGTTCTAAAGTCGTTTCGAAACTTGTTTCGAAACACGGGTTGGCAGTGTATATATCGTTTCGATACCCGTTTTGAAACATGGACTCACAGTTTCAAAACTGTTTCGAAACGCCTAAGGCCGTTTCGAAATGGTGACTCGAAAATCATTGTTTAGGCTTTGAGAACACTTAGAAAATATTTGATAAACTTAGTTTTTAACTTAGGCATATTGTTTAAAACATGTAGAGAGGTTTGATGACTTAAAAATTTGTTTTTACATTTTCAATTTAGTCCTTAGGTTCTTTAGTTATATCAAAATTAAAATATCGGTTTCACAAAAACCTCCATTACAGAATGTTAATTTTGTGAATTTGTGACATAGGTTTCGAAACCTTACCTAAATTATTGAATTTTTACGTTATGGTCACTATCTCATAACTTTTTCAATTGTACTCCGATTAAGTCACCGTTTTTTTAAGTTCAAATTTTGTGATGAACATGAAATTAAAAATATTTCATACTAATAAAATGCAAAATTTCGTTGGTCCTTAAAACTTTTAGAAATTTACAGATTAGTACTACTTAATAATTTGTCCCTAATTATTAAATCAGAATTAAGCAATATGATAGTAGTCTATCTTGGTTTATTTGGACAGATTGATCTCGAATGGCCTTCAGCCCTGCATTTGGTACATATTTTTCATTTTCCCTTCTCTCTATGATGAAGATCCATACTGTTATAGATGCGAGTCGATCTAGGTCGGCCAATTAGAGTTTTATGGAGTCTAGGATTCAGTAACCATTTTCATGCTCCACTGGCGGCCAATACTTTGATTTCGCGATCGATGGGAACTCACTTCTGTAAATATTGACCATCTTGTGGAGATCGAAGCATTCATCAACATAGGTATACGTGTCAACCCCTACAGCCATACATGCTACAATTGCATGAGCACATGGATATTTCCATGCCTGGAACGTGCCACAGTCACACCACCTACGTTCGAAATCGATTCGAAATACATTTGAGTGCATTGCTTCGTTGTTGCGTCTAGAACAAACAACATCAAAAGTCTTATTAATTTGGTCAAACCAGTGAACATTCATTGACGTTGCATTCTGCACATTATCTTTCATTTTCCTCACAAGCTCGAGAGCCCATCTTTGCCCCCTATTTATCAAGGACTCAATTTGCTTCCCTTTAACAGTCCAAACTTTAGCCAACCTGTAATATGTCTCTTTCACCAAGCTTGCTATTAGGAGATGATGTGATCCTTTTAGTACTCTATTTATACACTCCACAAGGTTGGTTGTCATTTCCCCATATCTTCTACCACCTTCATCATAAGATTGGGCCCATCTTTACCTCTCGATATTGTTTGCCTAACTCCAAACGCGCTCACTGTACTTCATTAAATTTTCCATATTCCTCTCAAAATCTGGCCACAATAGTGGGTATCCTGTCATAATATATGTTCTTAATATCAAGAAAAATCAAAAAACATAAATGGATAAAACTATATAACGGAGTTTGAAAAAAATGAGACATACACATGCTTAAAATTTCATTGTGAAGGTATTGGTTTTTGAACTGTTCGTAATTGTTCTTACTAATGTGACGAACACAATACATGATATATGCGTAAGGAGGTGTCCTACGTATTCCATCTCGATTAATTGTTGATTTGATACCTGACCCTCGATCGAATATAATGCAGGCCTCATCTTCACAGGCGACATGCTCATGTAAATTGGTTAAAATGAAATTCCAAGCTTTCGACGTCTCCTACTCAACAATTGCGAATACGATCGGGAAGACATTGTTCTCACCATCTTGCGCAACGACAATCAACAGTAGATGAGAGTATCTTCTATACAACCAAGTGCCATCGACTTGGACCATACGTTTGCAATATGGAAAGCCTTTAATGCAAGGCTTGAACGCCTAGAAAAGTTGATGGAAAAATTTATGCCCTTCAACAAGGTTGCCTTCTTGATCGTATGCATCCGTGGTTTAATACTTCACTATGGTGCCTGGGATGAAACGTTTCATTGTTAGTAATAAAGTCGGTAGCTTGTTGTACGACTTATCGTAATCACCATACACTGACTAGATTGACTTATCCCTTGCACGCCACCCCTTCTTGTATTTTATCTAATATCCAAACTACTGCGAAATGGTTTCCTGAATCACTAAAACGGGAACACTTGGATTTGCTTCAACCAACTTCATAAAGTGATGGCTTATTACATTCGAGTCCAATTTGCAGAAGTCCTGATTGATGGAAGTATGTAAACATGTGTGATCGCCATTGTACTTTGTGACCTCCCAAGCATTTTTCCTCTGAAGCTTCGACACTCGGATCTTCCAATTGCACTCTTGTTCATATTTCATACACTTGGGAAAGAAAGTCCTATGGTTGGATTCTGCAACAACGTAGTCCACATGCTTCTTGATGATATACTCTTTAACTGCCAATGTAGCTTCATTCTTTTTTAAATTAAAGCCCAAATGATAATTCACCATGCTAACTCGAAGTTAATTGGGGCATATCCGAGAATTGAGGTGCCCTCATCGCATTGAAATTCACTAAGCTCATGTGAGCAGGAAGTTTATAGTATGAAATGCCGTCCCCGGTCGAAACTAATTCCCCAACACCGAAATTAGGGGCATCACCACCGTCATTAGGGAACAAATCGGGATCTCCAATATCTTCATCTTCGCTGGAATCTTCAAGTGTTTCTCCCCATCGTCCTCGTAGGTTTTCCACATTAGCATCAACAATCGGATAAAAGGTCGGCATCTATGATGAAGCTTATGTCGAAGGCCCAGCTAGATGAAATGCACTCGATGTCCCACTAGCCAACATTGCGACAGAACCGCCCCCGGACATATCAATCTCATTACCGAAATCCATTTAAGCAGATTCTCCAGCTACATTTCTGGATGGGCTTGGAACATTAGACACCTCAATAAACAACTTGATATTTTGAATCTCCATAGATTCATGCTCTGCAATCATCATTCCAACATCATCATCATCATCTTGGAGAGTGATTGCACAATATCTGACTAGATTGTCACATGTCAGCCACCGATACTGCAAACCATGAATCTCAACTCCAATTTTCTCGGATATCTTCTCATTCATTTGTCGAAGCGTGATTTTCTTTTTAAATCTCATCTTCGTAGTGCTTTCAGATTCAAATACAATCCTGACATCAGTTTTTACCATTTGTCCATTGTAATGGACAATCGTTATAAATCTGAAGGTTGCTCATTTTCTCTGCAAGTTCAAAACACATAAATGGATTTTCAATCAGAATACACAAATCAAGAACATATTAAATCAAAATGAACATACTAAATTTTAAATTACTATTACTAACATCAGGGACGAGTGCTTTTCGAATATATTTTTTATAAACATACTAAATTAATTTCTTTTAAATATATTTCAAATATATTTTTAATATACTAAATTACTTTTGCCTTCATTTTAACCATATTTTGAATATATTTTTTTAGTTCTAATTTTTAAAAATATACTAATTGGTAAAAATATAGTAAAAATTATTAAAACCTAAAAAACTTCTTAAAATGGGAGACGAATACATAATTTAAAATTTAAAAACTAAATGTATCAAATTTAACTTATATCAAACATACAAAATTAAACTTAAAAAACAAAACTTAAAAAAATCGAATCTATTTACAATGTTTTCACCAATAATTTCTTCTTCTTCTTCTTCTTCACTCAAAAATTTCCTTTCAACCTTACCTATTTAACACAAAAAAAATACAATTTCCCCCCTTAACTACCCCTACCCCTCCTTTAATCATACTAACAAAATTTTAACTTCTACCCCTATACATTTTAAAAATAACCTAAACACCCTAACCCATTCCCAATAAAAATTTTCAATTCTCGGTGCCCATTACACTGCCACCCTACGCACTGCACATTGTCACCCTAATCTGTCAAAGCCATGCATGCATGCCATGCTGACCAAGGCTTCCATGCAAGCCGATCAAAGGTGTCAGCACTGTTCACAGAAGGAGCCAGCTGAGCCTGTCTTTGAATGGTGTCACGGACACAGTTGGCGCGCCACGTGGCACTATGGCAATTGTTGAAAGACAAAGGTTGCTGGTTCGAACCTTTTTTATTCTCAAAATGATTCGGGAAATAATTTGGCTTGTGCCATATTTTTTTGGGGGGATTGGAAACAATATTTGTGTAAATTTCCTTTTTTCATAGTTATTTTCAAAAATCAATGTCATCTTCAACCTTGGACTTTCTTGTAGGGCATTAATGGCGATTTGGGTTTTAGGACATTATTTGACAAGTGAAACTAATTCTAGCTTATATTCTTGGTATGAATGAGTTTGAGAATGGAAGAATTGGGAATGAATAACTAGAATGAAATTCTTGAAGAAATTTTGCGCATGTTTTAAAAATTTTCAAATACTAAGGACTATTTTGGTTAAATTGACATTGTATCTAAAGTTGATGGTCGAATTAATATTTAATTTAACGTTAAGGGGTCACATTGTCAAACTAAGGACATTTAACGTCTCAATGACCAAAACGTTATAAAATGATAACATAAACGTCACTTTTTTTAAAAGCAAAAGTGTAACCCCCTCATCCCGGTCTAGCCAACAGACCGAACCGAATGAGTTACACGGGGAAAACCGAAGTGAAACCCGTTAAGATATCACCCCGATTAGCAACCCTATTTTTTTAATTATCTTGTCTAAAGGCTTTATTTGACCCTACATGAGATAAGCAAACAGCGGAAAGGCAACCACTAATTCGATCCAAGCAAAACTGACATTTCAAAACAAGTTTTTATTCATTTAGATCAGGGCGTATCGATACTCCAAATGACCGTATCGATACGCTTTCAACGGTCAACCTTTCCCAGAGTCAACTCTGAGAGTTCGTATCGATGCCCTCCAAGGCTAGTATCGATACACTCTAAACGGTCAAATTCTCAAAGTCAACCCTAAGACCGTATCGGTACGCCAAAGAACCATACTGATTCCCTAATTTCTCATCAATTTCTCAGATTTACAGAGAGCAAATGGGGTATCGATACGCCCCCGCATATCGATACGCTAGGCTCAAAAGCAAGGGACCGTATCGATACCGCCCTTGAGTGTATCGATACGCCCTGCACAGACAGCCTGCAAATTCTAATTTTAAACACAAGGGAGCTAACTTAAACACCTTAAGCAAGTCTATGACCAACTCTAAGCATGCATACAACCTAAAGCAACCGAGAAATACTCATTCAAGGCACGTCAAACATACAACAAAGCTAGAAATCAACAAGGCAAGGTTTAACTAGCAACCAACATGCTTAACACCATAAAAGGGGTCAAAAGCCACGGTAAGACATGCTTCAACATTTAAACAATTTAACAACATCAACCATAACAAGACTTCGGAGTTTAAACACCAACTCCATAACAAAAGCCTAGTATTCCCATTGTCTAAGCATTATTACAAAACATAAAAACCATACTTTGAGCTTAGCAAGAACTCCAAGAAACTCCTCCCTTGCCCACTTGCCTCCCAAAGCCTCTAACGATATGCATTGTTGGAAAAGGAGAGAGCGTAAGCTTAAAAGCTTAGTGAGCAGAGCTCTTAATACAACAAAAATGCAGTTTAAAGTGAACTTTAGTTTTGAAAATCAAAATCATATAAGTAAGAGATGAACTAAACACAAGCACTGACCAAACATGGTTTGTACATGCACGACCATTCCCGGTGGGACTACACATCACCGTTAGCAATGACAACCATCACATGAGTCTTGACACCAACAACGACTACACAACAACATTAAACGGAGAGTAAAAGCAATCCACATTTCACACAATCGCACAATTAATCGCACACGCCAACACTTAACGAAATAAGGTAAATTAGCAAACTTACACTTGGGTTTAGGCTAGCCTTTAAGGCTCCACCCAAACCCCCGAGAAAACCTCTTGAAACATTTAAAGCTTCAAACCATTACCACTCACCAGCTCAAAACCTGATACAAGCTAATGATTCTCCTTCAAGCTTCCGCAACTCCCGGTGTAACGTCCGAAGGACCCAAATCGTTATCCGCTGCTTCTACCCAAATCAAAACAAGGAATTAATACAACTTTCGACATTCTAACTTGCTAAAATCACTACCATCAAAATCCGACAGTAACAAGCATCTCATTTCTACTCCAAACTACCCTCAAACATACACTAATCTCAAGTCAGCCATATCCCTATCAATTTAACATCCAAACCATGTTCAAATGCTCTAAAAACATCAACCCAATCACTCCCAAGCATTAGGAACCCTTCTCCACCATTTCTAAGCTAAACACCCAAATACCCATTTTCACAAAGTCTGGGATTTCATGTTAAACTCAACATCTTAGTACCATTTTACACTCAAAACATCCTTTAAAACTCACTCAAACCATTGTTTTCACCATAGAGCCTAAACCCCCTTAAAAAACCCCATTTTTACCGAAAATGGAGAACTTGAAAAATCTCCCTTCTTTTGAAAAGTAGGTGTTACTAGCATGTTTGAAATGAAAAGATGATTAAGAAATCAAGTTGCTTACCTACTTCAAATTCCAAATGGTGAAGATTGATGAGAAATAGGTTGTGGCTATAGTTGGGGAGTTTCTAACGTGAAACTCTTGGGGAAGAAGAAGAGATAACAATTTTTTTAAATAATATATTTTATTTTAACTCTAAACCTATCTCAAAAATCCATTTGACCACTTTTTACCAAAAGGCCCTTTTTAAAACCCCTTTATTTAAAAGACCCCTTTTTGTTTAGTAAAAATGTTTTCTTTCAATTGATTTAACCTGAACCGGTTTAACCAAACCCGGTTATCTCCCGGGCCCCAAACCGGGGCGTTGTAACTCTCCCCAACTTAAGGAATTTCGTCCCTGAAATTACCTAACGGAAAAAGATACAGAAAATGTCTCTCCATGTCTTCCTTTCTCTCCCAAGTAGTCTCTTCCACACCTCGATGTCTCCACAAAACCTTAACTAACTCGATAGATCTCCCACGTAACACCTTCCTATCCGCAATGAGAATCTCAACTGGCTCTTCATCATATGACAAGTCGAGGTTCAACTCAATCTCTTCCACTGGCATTACAAAAGACGGATTCGATCTATACTTCCGAAGCATCGAAACGTGGAACACATCATGAATCTTCTCTAACTCTGTTGGTAGTCTCAATCTATAGGCAACGAGACTGATCCTCTCGACTACCTCATAAGGTCCAATGAATCAGGGACTCAACTTACCTTTCCTACAAAACCTCATCATCTTCTTCCAAGGTGAGACTTTCAAAAACACTTTTTCGCCCACGTCATACTCTATCTCTTTTCTCTTCAAATCGGCATACGATTTCTGTCTGTCTGAAGTTGCCTTCAAGCGTTCACAGATCAACTTTACCTTCTCGGTAGTGCCCTTAAGCAAGTCGAGCATAGGTACAAGCTTTTGTCCGGCCTCGACCCAACAAATAGGTGTTCTACACCTCCTACCATACAGAGCCTCATACGGTGCCATCTAAATACTAGCCTGATAACTGTTGTTGTACGCAAACTCTACTAACGGTAGATGTTTCTCCCAAGAACCCTGAAAGTCGATGATACAACACCTCAACATGTCCTCTAACACCTGAATAACTCTATCTGGCTGACCATATGACTGCAGATGATACGAAGTGCTGAAGTTCAACCAAGTACCCAAGGTACGATGCAAACACTCCCAAAATCTAGATGTAAACCTCGGATCTCGGCCTGATACAATAGACTTCGGTACCCAATGCAACCTCACAATCTCACTGATGTACAGATCGGCCAACTTATCAAAGGTGTAGGTAGTATGTACAGGTATGAAATGGGCACACTTAGTGAATCTATCGACTATCACCCACACTAAATTCTTCTTCGAAGGAGTCAACGGTAAACCCGACACAAAGTCCATGGTGATACGTTCCCACTTCCATTTCGGAATCTTCAACGGTTGTAACAAACCCGAAGGAAATTGATGCTCGACCTTAACTCATTGACATACCATACACTTACTCACAAACTCGGCCACATCTTTCTTCAACCCAATCCAATAGTACTCTTCTTTTAACCCACGATACATCTTCGTACTACCCGGATGCATAGCAAAAGGACTATTATGAGCTTCATTCAAAATAGTACGCCGTAACTCGGCATCTTCCGGGATTACTATCTTATCCTTGAAACATAGGATCCCGTTCTCACCAAAGCAAAAAATTGTAGGTCTATCCTCGACTATATCTTGCACGTGAGGTGCAAAAGACTCGTCTTGAAACTGTTTTCTCGAATCAACTGAGCCGGCGAGGGTCTAACCTGTAACTCGGCTATCAAACCACTATCCCGCGACACACTCAATCTCGCAAACATAGCTCGCAACTCAACTGTCACTTTTCTACTCAAAGCATCAGCCACTACGTTTGCCTTACTCGGGTGGTATTCTATTGTAAATGTGATAAGGATTTTTTTCAAGTCCCCGCTTTTTTGAAAACATTTAATTTTAAGGGGGATTTTAAAAATAATTCGAGCTTTGGAAAAAAACCTTTAAAATAATCTTTTCTCGGTTGGAGTCGCCACTGGCCTCTAAGGTAGGCCGGACACCGTAAAACTAAACCAGAGATTCATTTGAAAGGGTTCGGGAGTTGGATACATGTGGGGAAGGGTTAGCACCCCTATCACGCCCGGAAATCGGTACCAAAACAATTGTTGCCTTTAAATTGATAGAAATTATTCGAAATTTAAGATGAATTTAATTAGAGGTTCATAATTAAAAATCGGACTTTAATCATACGAGCTTATCCAAATTGGTAGTTTCGAATTAATTAAACATTTGATTAAAAAGGATGACGGTACACCGGACTAAAGACTAAACCGACATCATATAAGACTGACTGCCGTGTTAGTTTAGGATTCGGATCCCATACGTCACCTTTATGCATGATGCAAGCAACTAAAATATGGTGCTATGGTCTTGTTCGTTTTAATTACGAGTTTACCTTTAGACGATTTGAATTAATCCGAATATTCGAGGACTATCCAAAAAGCTAGGTTAGTCGACCCGAATACGCGAATTAATAGGTATCTCCTTTTTATAATTAAAGTTAATTATTATGCACGTCAAAGCATTAAATGTCACATGAAATGACATATTAGAATGCATATCACATACATATTCGAAAAAAAGAAGACAAAATATGCACATATTAAAAAACATACATAGCAAAACTATACCAAACATCATAAACATTCTTAAAAAAGATTAAAAAACATACAATCACATGTATAAACATGGCATGCACCACGAATCATATATCCACAATAAACAAATGTAACAATATGGCAAAAAAACAACAACACATATTCGATATAAATTAAAAGGGCCAATACATGAATATCAAAACGTATCATAAAAAGGGTTAAATACAAAGCAAAAGGAAAGCAAATTGCCAGGGGTCATAACTGTAAATTACCCACTAAGGGAAAACTGATTAAAACACGAAAGGGGACCAAATTAAAAAGAAACGGAAACCTAAGGGGACTAAAATGGTATATATCCCATTCAAAAACAAATTAAAATGAAAACAGTGATGAAATTGAAAATCCTGGAAAACTGAAGGGACTGAGGAAAGAATTGTAAAAAGCGAAAGCCCTCCCTCGCGCAATTAAAGTGACGCGGAGGGGCTTATAATGCCATTAAACCAATTTTAAAATAAAAAAACATTATATAAACCACCTTAAACACATTTAACCCCTTTTCAAAACCCTAAAAACTAACTCTCATCCCCTCTTTGGTTTCCCGGCGCCGTCAGGGTTCCGGTCGCCGTTGCCGTTACCGAAACCCTAAAAAACCTTTTTCGACTCCTTTCCGAACCCCCAAAAAACTAAAAGCCTTTTGTTTACGAAATCAAAAACCCAAAATAATTTTTTTACGCCGCTTCTCATTTCAAACCCCCAAAACCGAAACCAAAAAAAAAAAGAAAATATTTTCCTATTGTGTTACCGACACCTACGGCTCACCATGCATGGCCCCGAAAGGGGCCAGACGGCTTATCACCGGTAGAGATAGGCGAAACACAAAGAGGAGAGGGTTCGAAGCGAAGGTAAAACCGCTCTCTGTTTTTTTTATTTTTTTGCCTTTTGATTCGAAACTGAAATAGTGAAGATAATGGTATACCTCTGAACTGTTTTGCTTTTATTTCCTGAAACTTTCGATTACAATCCTCTCTGAAACTTGCTCTCCAAAAAAAACCCCTCTCTACATCGTTTGTTTCGGGTTTATATATAGCCCGAAATTGCATTTTTTTATTTTTTTTCTAATTACATATAATTGTCGAAATATGTTGTTGGTTGCTCTGATTTTGTTTGCATTCGGCTGCTGAAATCCGTTGTTGCTTGTACGATTCCTGAGTTTTTGTTGCATTTTGTTTTGCCTCTAATATCTCTGATTTTTTGTTGCATGTGAGCCGTTCGGGATGGAGGGGACTAGAGGATGACGCGGCGTGATCCGGATGGTCAGAGGGGTTCGAAAGGGCTCGGGCGTGTGATGCACGCACGAGTGGGAGCTGAATGGACGAGGACGCGCGGGCGCGTGTGGACTCTAGAGAGATGTCCGCCACGATCGTGGACCGTCAGATCATGCCAAATCTGACGATTTGAAGCTTGCGGCGCCAGGTGGGAGTGTTCAAAATTACCCGACCCGACTACCCGACTACCGGAACACAAATAACCGGGTAATTACCCGGAATTTTTTTTTTTACCCGGGTCGGGCCCGGGTAACAAAAGTAGAATATTTCTGGTACCTGGTTAATTTCGGGTACCCGGTTTCTAATTTTTTTATTTTAAATATAATTATTTTTTAAACAAAATATCCTTATATTCACTATATTCTCAATCAAACAACCTAATTTTTAAATCTCGATCTCTCAAATGCTCTCCCTTCACAATTCGCACTAATCTTCTCTCAATTTCACCGCACTATATATATATATATATATATTACAATTTAGAGTATTACAATATATGTATATACAATATATTACAATTTACAGTATTCGTACTTCATATATATTACAATTTATAGTATTAGATGTATGTATATGTATTTCACCGCACTCCATATATATACATATATATATATATATATATATATATATATATATATATATTACATTTTACAATATTCGCACTCCATATATATATATATATATATTACAATAATAAGGATTTCACATCGAAAAAAATAAAACTTAAATCTTGTATATATGGTAATCTACCGTAATAAATAAAAATATAAAATACAATGTAATTTGTAACTAGGATTTTAAAATTATATGTTTGGATGTTGGATTATGTAATTCGAACTTTTAAATTTGTGTATATATTTTTTTATTTTAATGATTTGAAAAATGATAAAAATCCGGGTACCCGATACCTAATTTTTCGGGTACCCGCAACGTTCGGATACCCGATTACCGGGTACCCGTAATTTTCGGGTCGGGACATGGGCCGATTTTATAGATACCCGACGATCCGGGTACCCGGTACTTCGGGTACCCGGATTTGAACACCCCTAGCGCCAGGACCTTGGGAGGGCTTCTCTTTAGGGTTTCTGCTTGATTGGATCTGGACCGTTAGATCTGTCCCAGATCTAACGGTTGAGGATGGGCTGCGCGAATACAAAACATAGAGTTAGAGTTTTCAGACTTAGGGTTTTTGTTTTTTGGGCCAACAGGCCATGTAAATTTTTTGGATTTTTTAATATGTAATGAACTCTTTTAATTATTAAAACTTGGGCTTTATTTCAGTTTGGCCTTTATATGTTAAATAAACGAAGCTTATTTTATTTATTTGGGCTTTTATTATATATGTATTAGTCTCTCTTTTTTTTTGAATTTTCAAATCTATTTTGGTAATAATAATAATAATAATAATAATAATAATAATAATAATAATAATAATAATAATAACACGCGACAATAGTATAACAGTAATAAATAAGATTAATAACATAATATATGGTATATGATAATAAATAGTAGTGATAATATGTATATAATATATATATATATATATATATAAATATATTGTTTTGTTTTGTTTTTTTTTTAATTTTTAGCACAACATATATATAATTAACATAAGTATCAAAGCCCATTACTAAAAAGAAAAGAAAACGGGTTTAACACCCCGGCCAAAATCGGTGATTACAGTTGCCCCCCTTTGCTTATACTTGTGGAACAAGAATAAAGCAAAGGCCATAAGCACCAATTTTGTATGACTTCCCTGTTTGGATTCCGAGTCACCATGCACTTGAACTTTTGGTGGTCCGGAAGTCGATACGGGAAAATGTAACGGTCGCGGAGGCTTGAAGCTGTTCTTTCTCATTTAAACACTCTTCGACCCTTCAAGGTTCGAATAAAAACTCCGCTCTCAAAATGCCCGAACAAATAAGCGGATTTCATTCTCCAAAAGCCCGAACGGATAGGCGGGTTCCATTCTCCAAAAGCTCGAATAGATAGGCAGGTTCCATTCTCCAAAAGCCTGAATAGATAGGCGGGTTCCATTCTCCAAAAGCCCAAATAGATAGGCGGGTTCCATTCTCCAAAAGCTCGAATAGATAGACGGGTTCCATTCTCCAAAAGCCTGAATAGATAGGCGGGTTCCATTCTCCAAAAGCATGAATAGATAGGCGGGTTCCATTCTCTAAAATCCCGAACGGATAGGTGGGTTCCATTCTCCAAAAGCTCGAATAGATAGGCGAGTTCCATTCTCCAAAAGCCCGAACGGATAGGCGGGTTCCATTCTCCAAAAGCCCGAATAGATAGGCGGGTTCCATTCTCCAAAAGCCCGAATAGATAGGCGGGTTCCATTCTCCAAAAGCCCGAATAGATAGGCGGGTTCCATTCTCCAAAAGCCCGAATAGATAGGCGGGTTCTATTCTCCAAAAGCCCGAACGGATAGGCGAGTTTCCTTCTACTGGGAAAAGCTTTAATATACCTATCAAAAATAGGTAAAAATGATACGATGACGTGTGTTAGCATGCCCATAATCCTAGGTATGCTTAACTACAAATGATGCATGAATTATGTCATCAAAATTGCTCGGACGCTTTCACTCTTTGGATTGGTCCATCTTGACCTTCTTCTTTTTCTTCTTAGTCTCTTTTGGCTTTCTCATCTCTGCCAAATCTCAATCTTTTGGTCTCTTCTCAAAAGATGACTACTGACTTTCACTGGTCAGACTGGACATAACACTTCTCGTAGTGCTCATTCCCAAAACATTGCCACCTATTCAAATTGGGTGCTCAACCATACTTCTTGTAGTGCTCGTTCTCAAAACATTGCCCCCTATTTAAACTGGGTCTTCAACCATTCTCTTTGTCTTAACTCGACACGACGATTTCTTCGTTTCTCAACATTAGGGGAAGCACATGCCCCCAAGTCCCTAAACTTTTCTGTTAAGTTCATTAAGGTCCATTTCTCGTCTTCTGAACCAATCAAGGCACTTTGACAGAAACTTGCCTCAAGTCCCTGAACTGTAGTTTGTAAGAACTTACTACAATCCTCACCATAGCCACTGACAAGCTGTCATTTGTATTCATGGCATTGCATTCTAAACTTTATCTCTGAAGCAATGGGAAAAAATTATTGTGTGTTCACAAAAAGATTTAGATTGCATCTTCTAATTTCAAAATGAGATGCATTTTCGAAAACTAGACTTTCTTTCCAAATTGTGGACATATCAAGCCAGATTAAATACCCCGAATATCAAGTGTACGAACGACACTATTGTGGCTTACCAAGGATTGCCTCAAGCATCATGTGTCTAGGAGACCTCAAAAACTGAGCTGATGTCTGAAAGTGTGACATACTCTCTGAGCTATTTCAACTTTTTAATCAATTAGACTTACCTTCTATAGGCTTTGCCTTTATCATTATTACTTTGTCTCAATTCTTTATGATTTGGGGAAGTCAACTCATCACATTCATTTGGCTCGAAATAAATGATGGAGCAAACAACAAAACCCCGAGCTACTCGACATTGTCATGATTTGAAAATATTACCATCACTCATATAGCTAAAGTGAATGGTGCATAGCAACCTTATTGGTCTTTTTGCTACAACGGAGTGCCCTAAAAATTCCACACTCGTATCCGAAAATGCCTATTACCAGGCTTCGAACATTGGAGTGCTTTTGTTATACTTTAATTATTCTCTCTCTTTTGTCTCTTTCTTTTTCTTTTCTTTCTTCTTTTCTCTTCTTCTCTTTCTTTTTCTCTTTCTTTTTCTTTCTTCTTCTTTTTTTCTTTTCTCTATTTTTTTCTTTTTCTTTATTCTTCTTTCTTTTTTTCTCTTTTCTTTTCTTCTTTTAGCACAGAAGATTTCCGGTTATTCTACCGAAGGCCCTAATTCTATGTGTACTTAATTAAATAACCAAATTAACTCGGAGTGTAAACCACATGTTCATTACCTTCGCAGCTTTCGATTTCCACTAAACAAAGGCGGCTCGAAGTCAACCTTTGGGGTCAAGGTCAATGTCCCTTGTGCAATTGATATACGGGAACTCAATAGACAAATATATACACACAAAATGAAAAGGCAATTGAAACATAATGCATCCTTTCATTGAATATTTAAAAAACAATCTTAGGCCCTTACAAAAAGGTATTCGCTACTTTCGAATAAAGGGTAGCAAATTTGATTCCACACATTACTTCAAAGAAAAGATTAAAATGCAATGGAATGAAAACAAGCAAACTCGGATGCACTAAAACTCTTGTTACTGCTAGGATGGTCATCCATCCCACCCCTTAAGCTTCTTCGAGGAACTGAATTTCCTTATTGTCCATCAGTTCCTGAACCAACTGCTTGAATTCCGGACAACTCTGAATCTCGTGCCCTACAGTCTGATTGTATTCACAGAAAGATTCACGGCCATCATATGCCCCATTCAGACCGTTCTAAAGTCGGCTTCTAACTTAGAAAAACTTTCCTCCATTTGCCTCCTTTGATGCAGAGTAAAGTGTGGGTGCAGAATCTTCGGTAGTCACGAATGCTGCCATGACCACGAACAATTAATCTCATGACTTAATGATGTAATGCATGCAATGTCGTATGCAAAACAGAAACATATGATTAAAGGCAATAAATTAAAAGCACAATCGAATGCAAGGAAATGCTGATTCGACGAACATCCTCATTAAACAACTTTCCACAATGGAGATCAAGTCTTGTTGCAACGAGGTAATAAATACATAGGGTACGATTTTCAACAAATTTTCTTGTCCATTCCTTTTAAACTAGGGCGTTCCGGAAACTCCGTTGCTATGGACTCTTTCTCTCGTTGTAAAAGTTTTCAACTTTAGACTGTTCTCGAATCAACACTTCGTATGAAAATGCGATGAATATACAAAAATAAGAAAAACAAGACAAAAAGGCAATTGGATTAGTAACAACAATAATGAATACTGAATAAAAACAAGCAAAAGGAAACACATCAAAGAAAATTAACGATGCACGACCTAATAGCATGAATTCTAATTCTACGGTTATCCGCATGGCTCTAATCGGGGTGGGCTTCTTAAATTCTCACACATGTGGTTCGGTTCTAACAAGGGTACACGAACGTATCTTATCACCTACTAAGGTAACAAGAACCCCAATTCTGGACCATTACAAGCTTGCGAATTGGTTTCGGTTCGGGAGAAAGCACAACCTAATGACGTAGAGGGTTGCTCACATGTCAAAGGCGTGGATTCCGGAAGTGAATTATCGACCCGTGGAGGGAGACTCACGTGGGTATGGGCGTTTCACTCCCACTTAAGGGACGAAGCTCGGATATAGAGCTTAATGCGTGATGCAACACATGTCGGTGATTCCTTTGAAATTAAATAAAAAATTAATTCAAGACCACCAATTATTGAAGCTCGTGTAATTAAAGTTCTATTTTCAAGGAAGAACCACATCGCTAAAGTCAAATTAAATTTCAAAATTTTTCATAATTAAAAGCAACAATTATTTCTTTGGCTTCACTCTCTTTTGTTTTGAAAAACAAAATTCTCCCCAACAGAGTCGCCAGACTGTAACAAGGTTTTTTTTCAAGTCCCCGCTTTTTTGAAAACATTTAATTTAAAAGGGGGAATTTTAAAAATAATTCAAGCTTTGGAAAAAAACCTTTAAAATAATCTTTTCTCGGTTGGAGTCGCCACCGGCCACTAAGGTAGGCCGGACACCGTAAAACTAAACCAGAGATTCATTTGAAAGGATTCAGGAGTTGGTTACGTGTAGGGAAGGGTTAGCACCCCCATGGCCCCCGGAAATCGGTACCAAAACAATTGTTGCCTTTAAATTGATGGAAATTATTCGAAATTTAAGATGAATTTAATTAGAGGTTCTTAATTAAAAATCGGACTTTAATTATACGAACTTATCCAAATTGGTAGTTTCGAATTAATTAAACATTTAATTAAAAAGGAAGATGGTACACCAGACCAAAGACTAAACCGACATCATATAAGACTGACTGTCGTGTTAGTTTAGGGTTCGGATCCCGTACGTCACCTTTATGCATGATGCAAGCAATTAAAATATGGTGATATGGTCTTGTTCGTTTTAATTACGAGTTTACCTTTAGACGATTTGAATTAATCTGAATATTCGAGGAGTATCCAATAAGCTAGGCTAGTCGACCCGAACACGCGAATTAATAGGTATCTCCTTTTTATAATTAAAGATAATTATTATGCACGTCAAAGCATTAAAGGTCACATGAAATGACATATTAGAATGCATACCACATACATATTCAAACAAAAGAAGACAAAATATGCACATAATAAAAAACATACATAGCAAAACTATACCAAACATCATAAATATGCTTAAACAAGATTAAAAAACATACAATCACATGTATAAACATGGCATGCACCACGAATCATATATCCACAATAAACAAATGTAACAATATGGAAAACAACAACAACATATATTCGATATAAATTAAAAGGGCCAATACATGAATATCAAAACGTATCATAAAAAAGGTGAAATGCAAAGCAAAACGAAAGCAAATTGCCAAGGGTCATAACTGTAAATTACCCACTAAGGGAAATTGATTAAAACACAAAAGGGGGCCAAATTAAAAAGAAACGGAAACCTAATGGGACTAAAATGGTATATATCCCATTCGAAAACAAATTAAAATGAAAACAGTGATGAAATTGAAAATCCTGGAAAACTGAAGGGACTGAGGAAAGAATTGTAAAAAGCGAAAGCCTTCTCTCGCGCGATTAAAGTGACGCGGAGGGGCTTATAATGCCATTAAACCAATTTTAAAATAAAAAATGTTATATAAACCACCTTAAACACATTTAATCCCTTTTGAAAACCCTAAAAAACTGACTCTCATCACCTCTCTAGTTTCCCGGCGCCGTCAGGGTTCCGGTCGCCGTTGCCGGTGCCAGAACCCTAAAAAACCTTTTTCGACTCCTTTCTGAACCCCCAAAAAAACAAAAGCCTTTTGTTTACGAAATCAAAAACCCAAAATAAATTTTTTACGCCACTTCTCGTTTCAAACCCCCAAAACCGAAACCAAAAAAAAAGAAAATCTTTTCCTATCGTGTTACCGACACCTACGGCTCACCATGCATGGCCCCGAAAGGGGCCAGACGGCTTATCGCCGGTAGAGATAGGTGAAACACAAAGAGGAGAGGGTTCGAAGCGAAGGTAAAATCGCTCTCTATTTTTTTATTTTTTTGCCTTTTGATTCGAAACTGAAATAGTGAAGATAATGGTATACCTCTGAACTGTTTTGCTTGTATTTCCTGAAACTTTCGATTACAATCCTCTCTGAAACTTGCTCTCCAAAAAACTTTCCACAAAAAACCCCTCTCTACATCGTTTGTTTCGGGTTTATATATAGCCCAAAATACATTTTTTTCTTTTTTCTAATTACATATAATTGTCGAAATACGTTGTTGGTTGCTCTGATTTTGTTTGCATTCGACTGTTGAAATCTGTTGTTGCTTGTACGATTCCTGAGTTTTTGTTGCATTTTGTTTTGCCTCTGATATCTCTGATTTTTTGTTGCATGTGAGCCGTTCGGGATGGAGGGGACCAGAGGACGACGCGGCGTGATCCGGATGGTCAGAGGGGTTCGAAAGGGCTCGGGCGTGTGATGCACGCGCAAGTGGGAGCTGAATGGACGCGAACGCGCGGGTGCGTGTGGACTCTAGAGAGTTATCTGCCACATCGTGGACCGTCAGATCATGCCAGATCTGACGGTTGGAAGCTTGCGGTTTCAGGACCCTAGGAGGGCTTCTCTTTAGGGTTTCTGCTTGGTTGGATCTGGACCGTTAGATTTGTCCCAGATCTAACGGCTGAGGATGGGCTGCGCGAATACAAAACATAGAGTTAGGGTTTTCAGACTTAGGGGTTCTATTATTTGGGCTAACAGGCCATGTAATTTTTTTGGGTTTTTTAATATGTAATGAACTCTTTTAATTATTAAAACTTGGGCTTTATTTCAGATTGGTCTTTATATGTTAAATAAACAAAGCTTATTTTATTTGGGCTTTTATTATATATGTATTAGTCTCTCTCTTTTTTGGATTTTCAGATCTATTTTGGTAATAATAATAATAATAATAACAATAATAATAATTATTATTATTATTATAATAGCACACGACAATAATATAACAGTAAAAAATAAGATTAATAACATAATATATGGTATATGATAATAAATAGTAGTGATAATATGCATATAATATTAATATATATATATACTGTTTTGTTTTGTTTTGTTTTTTTTTCTTTTTTTTTGTTTTTAATTTTTACCACAACATATATATAAATAACATAAGTATCAAAGCCCATTAATAAAAAGAAAAGAAAACGGGTTTAACACCCCGGACAAAATAGGTGATTACAGTAAGGTCATAATCCTTAAGAAACTCTATCCACCTATGTTGTCTAAGGTTCAACTCTCTATGAGTCATCAAGTACTTCAAACTCTTGTGGTCGGTATAAAATGTGCACTTATCACCATAAAGGTGGTGTCTCCAAATCTTCAAAGCAAACACTACTGCGGCTAACTCAATATCATGAGTGGGGTAGTTCTTCTCGTGAACCTTCAACTGTCTCGAAGTGTAAGCTACAACCTTACCTTCTTGCATAAGCACACAACCTAAACCTACATACGAGGCATCACTGTAATCACAAACTCTTTCCCTGGTTCAGGCTGAATCAAAATAGGAGCTTCGATCAAAGCTTTCTTCAACTTCTCAAACGCTTGTTGTCTTGCATCCGACCACTCATACGGAACATTCTTCTGAAGCAATTTAGTCAAAGGTGCCTCAATCTTCGAAAACCCCTCGACAAATCTTCGATAATACCCCACCAAGCCTAGGAAACTACGAATTTCTATCACTGACTTCGGTTGTTTCCAACTCACTATGGCTTCTATCTTCTTGGGATCCACACTAATTCCATGGGCTGAGATCACATGACCTAAGAAGACTACCTCCTTAATCCAAAACTCGCATTTACTCAACTTGGCATACAACTGATTCTCAAGCAAAGTCTGAAGCACTAGCCGCAAATGCTCATCATGCTCTTCCTCGGTCCTAGAGTACACTAAGATATCATCTATGAACACTACCACAAACCTATCCAGAAACTCATGGAACACTCGGCTCATCATATCCATAAATGCAGCTAGAGCATTAGTCAAACCGAAAGGCATTACCAAGAACTCATAGTGCCCATAACGTGTACAGAAAGCGGTCTTCGATATGTCCACATCCTTCGGCTTCACCTTCAACTGATAGTAACGGGATCTCAAATCAATCTTCGAAAACACTGAAGCACCTCTCAACTGATCAAGCAAGTCATCTATCCGAGGCAAAGGGTACTTGTTCTTCACTGTTACCTTGTTCAACTGCCTATAGTCTATACACATCCTCATATTGTCGTCCTTTTTCTTCACAAACAAGACCGGAGCACCCCACAGAGAAATATTATACCTAATGAAACCTCTATCAGACAGTTTCTGAAGTTGTTTCTTCAACTCCTTCAACTCTTTCGGTGCCATTCTATACGGAGCAATAGACACGGGTGCATAATCTGAATATGTCTCAATAGCAAACTCAACTTCCCTATCTGGAGGCAAACCCGACAACTCTTCCGGAAAAAACACTCGGAAAATCACAAATTGTTCTGATGTCTTGCGATCTAACCTCACTCATATTCGGGTTCATCACATAAGCCAAGTACACCTGACAACCCGAATCCATCAATCTCTGAGTTTCTAAGGCAGAAACAACATTGGACAAGAACTTAATGTTCTCGCCCACCACTACAACTTCAAAATCATCTATAAGCCTCAAGGAGACTCTCTTGGTCTCAAAGTCTACCCTAGCTCTATGCTCTACGAGTCAATCCATACCCAAAATAACATCAAAACCATAGAACAGAAACTCCATCATGTCGACTGGAAACACGTGGCCCTGAACCATCAAGGGACACCTCCTATACATCTTCCTAACTACCACGGTATCACCGAAAGAACTAGTAATATTCACACCTACTTCTAAAAACTCATACGATAAACCTAGAGACCTTGCATGTTCACCCAAAATATATGAATGTGTCAAACCCGAATCTATCAAAGAAAGCAAAGTCAAAGACTGTAACGAGAAATTACCTGCAATGACGTTCGTGTCATTCCCAGCCTCTCGCTGTGCATACACCCTAGCCGATCCTCCACCCTCAGGCTGAACTGCCACCACATGAGCTAAGTTCCTCTGACCATCATTCCTCGGCTGAAAGTTACCACGACTGCGCCCACTGCCTCTCTGATGCTCAAAACCCCTAGCTGGAGTCGGTCCGCCCCTAGCCGGGTGTGGACAGTTACGTCTCAAATGGTCTCGAGAATCAGAGTTCCAACATACCCCAAAGGTACCCATACACTCACCCTGATGGCGTCTCCCGCATCTAGTGCACTCAGAAGTGTGAACAACAGCTCCTTGGCCCTGATCGCCCCGTCCATGGTTACCGCCCCTATGCCTCAAATTGGGCTGATACCTCCTATCTTTATGCCTCTTGGCATGATCTCTATCCCAATCCGCGTGTCTCTTCCCAGAATCAGACCCACTAGCACGGGTACTCGAGCCCAAGTTCTGCTCAATATCCTTGGCCCTAGAGACCAAACATCAAACTAGGTGTAGTCAGAGGCAAGCATATAAGTCTTCACATCTCTAGTCAACCCATATCAAAAACGCTCACACCGTTCCCTCTCACTTGGAACCAACTCGGGAGCATATTGGCTCAACCTTACAAACTAAACCTCATACTCGGACATCGTCTTGCTACCCTGAACCAAGGCCATGAATTCTCTCTTCTTCTCATCCTGATATCAGACTTCAAGATACTTCTTCTTAAAGGCAGTCCTGAAGAATTCCCAAGTGACATCTGCCTCTGCCATACCCAAAGTAACGATGGTCTGCCAAGCATACGCATCACCTTGAAGAAAGAAGACAACACAAACTGAACTTACGAGTGTCTGAGCACTCCATCTGACCTGAAATGCGTGTAGTACTCTCGAGCCAAGCCTCTAAACCCTCGGGAGTCAAACCATGGAACTTGACTCCACCCAAGCTACAGAGCCTCTCAAGGGGTAAACCAGTCCCCGCACCATGTGGTGGTGCTGCAGCATGCATACCGGCTAAAGCTGTCTGAAAAGCCCCAGATATAATCTGGATCAAATGAGTCATGTCCGCACCTACCAGACCCTGACCCGCTTGAGCTCCATTACCCCGAACATTTGCACCAACCTGAGGTCCATTACCATCACCTCCAACATTCGCACCGGCTTGAGGCACATTACCTTCGCCACCCAATCCATTACCATCGAGAGCATGAGGAACATGAGACACATCCCCGGGTGCCTAGTCACCCGCTCTAGGCCATCTTCTCGGTCTTACAATAACGAATATAAAATAAAAACCAACAAACACATCACACACAAGGAAACATGAGGTTAGCAAGGGCAAGGATTCAAGTTCTCAAGCTCGTTAAACCAAAACCATTTTCCAATGGCAACACCTAGCAACGGGAACATTCGACTAAACTCTAACCAACAGCAAGAATAATTAAAGCATACTTTCATACACCGTGCAATAGCAACCAATCCAAACAAGCCAACTTACCTAACTTACCTTCTCGGGAGACCTCGTAACCGAGGCTCTGATACCACCACATGTAACACCCTCGTCCCGGTCTAGCCAATAGATTGAACCGAACGGGTTACACAGGGAAAACCGGAGCGAAACCTGTTAAGATCTCACCCTGATTAGTAACCCTATTTTTTTAATTATCTTGTTTGAATGCTTTATTTGACCCTACATGAGATAAGCAAACAGCGAAAAGGCAACCACTAATCCGATTCAAGCAAAACTGACATTTTAAGATAAGTTTTTATTCATTTAGATCAGGGCGTATCGATACTTCAGAGGATCGTATCGATACGCCTTCAACGGTCAACCTTCCTCAGAGTCAACTCTGAGAGTCCATATCGATACCCTCCAAGGCTGGTATCGATACGCTCTCAACGGTCAAATTCTCAAAGTCAACCCTGAGACTGTATCGGTACGCCAAAGACCAGTACTGATACCCTAATTTCTCGTCAATTTCTCAGATTTCCAGAGAGCAAATGGGATATCAATACGCCCCCATGTATCGGTACGCTAGGCTCAAAAGTAAGGGACCGTATCGATACCGCCCTTGAGCGTATCGATACGCCTTGCACAGACAGCCTGTAAATTCTAATTTTAAACACAAGGGAGCTAACTTAAACACCTTAAGCAAGTCTATGACCAACTCTAAACATGCATACAACCTAAAGCAACCGAGAAATACTCATTCAAGGCACGTCAAACATACAACAAAGCTAGAAATCAACAAGGCAAGGTTTAACTAGCAACCAACATGCTTAACAACATAAAGGGGGTCAAAATCCACGTTAAGACATGCTTCAACATTTAAACAAGTTAACAACATCAACCATAACGAGACTTAGGAGTTTAAACACCAATTCCATAGCAAAATCCTAGTATTCCCATTGTCTAAGCATTATTACAAAACATAAAAACCATACTTTGAGCTTAGCAAGAACTCCAAGAAACTCCTCCTTTGCCCACTTGCCTTCCAAAGCCTCTAACGATCTGCATTGTTGGAAAAGGAGAGAGCGTAAGCTTAAAAGCTTAGTGAGCGGAGCTCTAAATACAACAACAATGGAGTTTAAAGCAAACTTTAGTTTTGAAAATCAAAATCATATAAGTAAGAGATGAACTAAACACAAGCATTGACCAAACATGGTGTGCACATGCACAACCATTCCCGGTGGGATTACACATCACCGTTCATAACAACTAGTAGTTTTTTTATGGGACTACACATCACCGTACTCTTCTACTAGTCACTACTGGTGGGACTACACATCACCATTAGCAACGACAACCATCACGTGAGGCTTGACACCAACAACGACTACACAACAACATTAAACGGAGAGTAAAGGCAATCCACATTTCACACAACGACACAATTAATCGCACACGCCATCACTTAACAAAACAAGGTAAATTAGCAAACTTACACTTGGATTTAGGCTAGCCTTTAAGGGTCCACCCAAACCCCCAATAAAACCTCTTGAAACATTTAAAGCTTCAAACCATTACCACTCACCAGCTCAAAACCCGATACAAGCTAACGGTTCTCCTTCAAGCTTCCGCAACTCCCGGTGTGACGTCCGAAGGACCCGAATCGTTATCCGATGCTTCTACCCAAATCAAAACAAGGAATTAATACAACTTTCGACATTCTAACTTGCTAAAATCACTACCATCAAAATCCGACAATAACAAGCATCTCTTTTCTACTCCAAACTAACCCAAACTACCCTCAAACATACACTAACCTTAAGTCAGCCATATCCCCATCAATTTAACATCCAAACCATGTTCAAATGCTCCAAAAACATCAACCCAACCACTCCCAAGCATTAGGAACCCTTCTCCACCATTTCTAAGCTAAAAACCTAAATACCCATTTATCAAAATCACCCATTTTCACAAAATCCGGGACTTCATGTTAAACTCAACATCTTAGTACCATTTTACACTCAAAACATCCTTTAAAATTCACTCAAACCATTGTTTTCACCATAGAGCCTAAACCCCCTTAAAAACCCCCATTTTTACCCAAAATGGAGAACTTGAAAAATCTCCCTTCTTTTGAAAAGAAGATGTTACTAGCAAGTTTGAAATGAAAAGATGATTAAGGAATCAAGTTTCTTACCTACTTCAACTTCCAAGTGGTGAAGATTGATGAGAAATAGGTTGTGGCTATGGTTGGGGAGTTTCTAACGTGAAACTCTTGGGGAAGAAGATGAGATAACATTTTTTTGAAATAATATATTTTATTTTAACTCAAAACCTATCTCAAAAATCTATTTGACCACTTTTTTACCAAAAGGCCCTTTGTAAAACCCCTTTAATTAAAAGGCCCCTTTTTGTTTAGTAAAAATGTTTCTTTCAATTGATTTAACCCGAACCGGTTTAACCAAACTCGGTTATCTCCTGGGCCCCAAACCGGGGAGTTACAAAAAGTAAACACTTAAGAAACGAAAATGATTATTGTTGTAATTTGCCTCGTTACCTTTTATAGATTCAATCACATCCCTCATCCGTTGATGGGTTTTGAATTCAAGTTCATCTCTCCATTTGCTATGAATGGTTAAGATTATCGATGTTTAAGAAATATTTCAAACAGAAAGAGAAGGGATAGATGTTGTAACAATAGGACATTTCTGCTAAACATGTGGTATAAGGGGGCTAAACAGTACATAACTTATAAATGTTAAAAAAACAGGTGAATTTTATGTGTATGATATGAATACAGCTGCCTAAATCTAAGTTGGAACTACGCTTGAGTTTTATTTCTTATTTTATTTTACAAATTTATTATTTTATATTATTCTATAAATGTATTAGGGTAAACTAGCTAAATGACCACCTAACTATGGTGGTGGTTCCAATTTGACCACCATATTTTAAATTTTGTCAATAAGATTACTTAATTATTTACGTGGTATAAATCAAGCCACTTTTCATTGAAAACATAACGGAGAGATGAGGTGGCATTTAATTTTTTTTTGAGTAATTACACATTTGTTCCTGTTATTTATATATTATATCAATTTAGTTATAATATTAATTTAATTTAATCTCCGATCAAATGATGACACATGTCATCATTTGATCGGTTGATTTTACTATTAATTTTTTTCATTTTTTAATAAATATTTCATCCAATCAAACAGTGACATGTGTCACAATCTACTTGGATGAAAATTTTAAAAGCCAAAACATCAACCATTATGCCAAGCATGTCATGTGTGTCAATGTTTAAATCACATTTTATTAAAAGTTGACTAAATCACCATTAAACCATACACTGGAAACAATACCACTCGTTTTATGGCTCAATGAAGGACATGGTTGCTCTTTAGTTGCTTATGGAGCAGTTGAAGATATTGGTCCTTTTCTTATCAAACTAGATGGAGCAGTTATATGATCCGATGAGGTAAGTCATTTTTCCGGAAAACAAGATTTGATTACCATTAAGAACTGAAACTGCAATAAATCATTCTCACCATAGTCACCATTCATAAATCCTTGAAATTAAGAGAAGGTGTTCTTCATGTTTCTTGAAGAACATGAAAAATACCATGTCAAAATCATGAATTTTGATTCGATGTTGGTGTTTTTCTGGGCATGTAGAGTTTTAAGAGAGGGGGAGTTGAGAGGATATAAGGCTTAGAGAGAGTGGTTTCGAAAAAAATGAAATCTCACTCAAGTGGTCCTCAATTGACATCATCCATGTATCATATATAGTTAGGCATCCATAAGTAGGAGCATGCTAACTCATACATTCAAAGCATTTTTTATTGTTTTGGCGGGAATTTATAGATTAGCAAGGAACGGGGAAAGATTTCAACTTACAATTTCAAGATTAGAGGATTAGACCCAATCATATATGTTCCAAGCATAGAAGAAGGAAAACAAAAGATCTCATGCGAGCTTCAAACCGAAAGATCAAGACATCTTAGGCATAAAAATTAGTGACTTTAAAGTTCTCAGCACTTTAGGTTGAAAATTGGGGATATTTCATATTAATTCGGGTTGAGTTCTTATTAACTGATGATATTTCTTTTTGTAGGTTCAATTTTTCCCCAGAGAAGGAGGTGGATCAGTATTCCTAGCAAAGAATGAATAGCTCCTAATTAGAAGAGTTCGCACAGCAAAGAATACAAAGCTCCTAATGAGAAGAGTTCACCTAGCAAAGAATACATAACTCCTAAAGGGAAGAGTTCACCTATCAACGAATACAAAGTTCATAATGAGAAGAACTCGCCCAACAAAGAATGAAGAACTCGTAATGAGAAGAGTTCGCCCGTCAAAAAATGAGGAGTTCCTAATGAGAAGAACTCACTTGTTAAACGCCTTTACAGAAAGGTAGATCAACGTTTACAAGAGGAATGAATGAGTTCATAATGAGAAGAACTGGTTCAGACTTCGCGGTTAGCCTTTGCAGAAAGATTGAGCAGTTCATAATGAGAAGAACTTGTTTATGATTTTCTAAGGAGGGAGATACAGAGCGTTCAAAGGAAAGATGAAGGAGTTCATAATGAGAAGAACTTGTACGTATTTTTTGGAAGAAGACAACATGTTAGGAGTTTATAATTAGAAGTGCTCGTGGATCAGCATTTTTTTAGAAGAATGAATAGTTCATAATGAGAAGAACTAGTTCAGACTTTGGTTCAGCCTTAGCGGAAGGATTGGGAAGTTCATAATGTGAAGAATTGTTCAAGCTTTCTATAGGGAAAGAATGAGTAGAAGTTCAAAATGAGAAGAACTTACAACTCAGAGCGACAGTCGGTAGGTCTGGACAAAATTCATGTCCTTTCAGTCATTGCCTAATTTTGTTCCACATCAATGAGCAAATATGGGTAGTTGTAATACCCAAATTTTACTCGGCTATACGTGTATATATACACAATATTTTCTCGTAAATAATAAATAATGGATATAAATAATAGAATCTAAAATAAATTAATAAACAAGAGCCCAAAATCCTTTATATTGTTTATTTTACATAATTCAAAGCCCAAATATAATACATAAGCCCAATTCTCAATTAAATACAGCTTTTCTCGCCCATTTTAATACCAAACAAACACAAAAAATTCGAATAACTCATTTCCCGCCCAAATCAGTCCACATGTCAAGCTCCCATTTTCCCAAATGACTTCACTCGAATTTTGCTTTTATCCTTAACATCTGGATCTAGTTGGATGTTGGCGTCACTCTCGTGACGTCATCCATAACGTTAGGAAGCACTATCATATAAATAGGAGAGAGAAATTTGTCAGTCCATTAATTACCAATCATTAATAATAATAATAATAATAATAATAATAATAATAACAATAATAATAATAAAGAGGAGAGAGGTTACCCGGGGATTCGATGGTCGAAATTGGTCAAAGGACTTAATTGATTTAATTTCTTGGTTCAAGGGCTTAATTTGGTGTAAAAAAATTTAGGAGCTTAATTAATTTTTTTTAAAGTTTAAAGGCTTCTTACAATCTTAAGTTATTTATTAAATTATATCATAAAATAAATTAAATTAATCTCAAATGCAGATCAATATATATTATTTTTGTTACAGTTTTAAATAAAATATAAGTTGGCTTGGTGGTTAAACCCTTATTTTTGTTTCTAAAAGTCCAGCTTCAAACCCCCCATAAGTAAATTTGTTTTCGTTAATTTTCATCCATCAAAACGACGTCATTTTAAGCACGGTGTTGTTTGGTTCCAGCTTCACATCAGCGACTATCGATCATATATCTATTCGTTAAGGAGTTAACAATGGAGTGACAACATTAAACCTAAAACAATAGTTTACTGTTAAAATTGAAATAATTAAAAGTTTGACGGCATAAATGTACAACGTCTAAAATTCGGTGGTATCTGGTGTAGTTTACACATTAAAAATAAAAATAAATGTAAGAAAAAATGAAAAAAAATCTTTTACAAACCTTTTAGAGCAGAATAAAATTTTTAAAATAACAAAATTTATTATTTAAAAAATTCTATTTTTCTATTTTTTCTTATAAAATAAAGAAAATAAAACAATTAACAAGAAGATGAAGATTTATGAGAATAAGAAGAGAGAATTGTATTTTCTTAATATTAATATTTCCCCCTAACTTTATATTTATAGACATAATGATTGATATTGACCTTGTTTGGTAAATAGTGGTTTAAGGTAAAAGTAGAGGTTTGAGTTAATATTAGAGGTTTGACCGGTCAAATCTGCTAGTTTGAATGTTTAGTAAATAACGGATTGGAGTGAAACCTCTAATTTTGAAAAAGCTGCTAATATGAGCTTTTTGAAATTAGCGGTTTGACATAATACTTGTAAATAGCCTTTTACCCTTAACATTTATAAAAAAATATCCAAATAACCTAAATTTAACCTTTTTATTTTAATTTTTTAGCCTCACGTATTTATATTGTGACATTTATAAAGTAATATTTTTTATTTTTTTTCTCACACATTTATACCTATATTTATATTTAATAATTAATTATATTGTATTAAAAATAACTATATAAATAATAAGTTAATATACAGATCTTCAAATATGCTTAGTATTGTTATATTAAATTTTTTTCATAATCTAATTAATATTAATAGATATAAAATAATATTTTTCCCGAACGGTAATAGATACAAAATATTGATAACTAATAAAATTTTTAAACAAGCATCAATTATAATCACGTCCTTATGCGTCATTTTGTTTGTTTAAACAATCAATCAGCTATCAGTTACTTTTACCAAACACTTTTATAAAATCAGCTAATATAATCCGCTAGTCAAATAAGTTAATGCAATCAGCTATCCGCTAATTGTCAAACAGGGCCATTATATAAATCATAATTCTAATAAACCTCAAGACATAAAATTCGTACTTTGAATCATGATAGACATCGGCCATGTTTGGTAAAGAGAGGTTTGGACAAAAATTAGAGGTTTGAGGCATAATTAGAGGTTTGACCAGTCAAATCCGCTAATATTGTTGTTTGGTAAATAGTGGATTGAAAGAGCGGATTGGGGTGGAACCACTAATTTTGAAAAAGCTCATAATATGAGCTTTTTGAGATTATAGTTTTGATATTAGAGTTGTAAAGACTCTTTTACCCTTACTAGTTACCAAAAATCTCAAAATAACCTAAATTAAATATTTTCTCACCCTATTTATAAGTTAATCCTATTTACTTTTTTTATTATCACATATTTATATGTGTATTTAAATTTATTAATTAATTAAATTATATTAAAATAATTACATAAATAATAAATTAATATATAAATCATTTGAATATGTTTAGAAAAGTTATATTAAAAATAATTTTATAGATCTAATTAATAATAATTAGATACAAAATATTGATAACTAATAAACTATTCAAACAAGTATTGAATATAATCATGTCCTTATATGTCATTTTTTTTGTTTAAATAATCTAACAACTATTAGTTAATTTTACCAAACACTTTTATACAAACAGCTAATACAATCCGCTAGTCAAATCATCTAATGCAATCAACTATCAGCTATCAGCTAATGTAATCCGCTATCAGCTATCTGTTAATTTCCAAACAGTGTCATCTACAAATATTACATGTTTATAACAAATTTTAAAATATTTTGAGGATTTTCTGATTTTTTTTATCTTTTTACTTTTTAACAAAATTAAATGTTTAACGGCAGTCATTTTTTTTATCTTCGAATCAAGAGTTAAACTTATAAAAAAGTATTTAATCATAGATAAAAAGTAAAAGTTAATAGCTTTAGCGAGTAGCGACTTAATGTAGTATAGTGATTCATCATTCTTTTAGAAAGTGGATTCGTGCAAAGTTCAAATTCAATTTTTTTTCTTTATATAGTATAATCTTTTAATATATACAATAATTATTTGATACAGTGTTATTTTATATTTACAAATTAATTAAAAAAATGTGATACTTCCACTCGTTTTAAATTAAAAAATTATTGTCAGTTGTCAAATATAATATATATGGAAATATATTCATTTACATTAATGTGAATTTGAGTGAATTTTTTATGTATTTATATAGATTTTTCTGTAAATAATATTTTAACAATTTAACGGTTGAATGTATCAATGCCATTATAGTTGTTAATTGTTATGTATACAAGTTTTTAAAACAAAATAATATTTATATCACGCCAATCGAAAATAATATTTCACGTAATACATATTTAATTGTAAATTATACATAAAATAAATATTTTGATATTTTTAATTTACAGAAAACACAATTTGCATGACTTATGTAAATAGAATATGAAATGAAATTCACGGCTAAATCTTTGAAATATTAATTATAAAAAAAAACTTATGAAAACATGCAAAACTAACTTAATTTTATACTAATATAAATGAATCCTTCCGTGTATATATATATACACATGAAATTACAACAAAAAGAGATGGGAGGAATATTCGCTAAAACCCTGCTTAGAACAAAAAGGGTAAACTATAAAAATAATCCTGAACTTTTAAGATGCTTTCATTTTGATCACCAGACTTTCAAAACTAGCAGTTAATGAAAATGACCTTAATAAAAACGAACTAAAAGTTATGTGACTATATCGCAAGTTTCAAAAGTTCAATGACCAAAATGAAAGTACCCTAAAAATTTTAAAATTATTTATGTAATTTACCCTAAAAAAATTACAAAAGCTCAACTCGTAAGAAAGAAATGGAAGTATATCGTTAATTCTACTATTTATGGACGTTAACTAGGATTTATTACTTATCAAATAATATATATTTTTGGTTAAAAGCGTACTTTTGCCCCTGAGTTGGACCTAAAAAATTAATTTCGCCCCTTGTCGAAAAACGCATTCAATGTGACCTCTTAGTCCGCGAAATCGATCAAATTGACCCTTTGACCAACGTTGACTATTACAGTGCTGATGTGACAGTCCATGATGCTGACGTGGCAGTACATGTGGGATGATGACGTGGTGGAAGGGACTGAATTGATTATTTTGTTCGAATACAAGGGCATAATTATTTTTTACTAAATTCAGGGGTATAACCGATTTTAATTAAAAGTTTAATAACTTACTTAATATTTAAGTTAAAAAATAAGAATTTAGGACATTATTAAAATTTAAAAATATTAAAACTGGATAAATAATTTGTTTAAATTTCAAGTTGACTTAATCGATTTATTTAGTTTTTGAATAAAATTGGATAAATAATTTAGTTTTTCGAGTTAAAGTTTTACAAATGGAATATATGAAAAATCGATTAACAAAATAGTGCAAATATCGTTTGAATCGCTAATAATTTTAAAAATAAACAAAGTGAGGACTCTCATAAAAAATAGAATATTCTTCAATTTTAATATAAAAATCCTTAAAGTTAAAAAAATGAAAAATATATTAAAAAATTATTGAAAATCAAAATTATATAAAATTTAAAATGTATTAGAGCTTATAAAATGATAAAATTCAAATATAAAAACTTAATTAAAATGTTTATAAAGTATTAAGAAATTGAACACTTTCATCGAAAAATGCTTCAACTTCGTCTAAGTGTTACTATTCGCTAAACAAACTTTCAGTGAAATGATCCTTATATTAGAGTAACAATAATACTCAATTTTTTTCCGATTTTCTACATAAAATTACTGCTCATTAATATTTGATGTAGAAAAATAAAAGGTAATTGTGGTTTTATTACTACTCTAATACAAAGATGTTTCAATAGAAAATATATTCAAGGAACATTATTACGGTTAGCATAACGAGAAACAATAAAATTTTTTTTTATGGTTTATAAATATTTTAAAATTTTTATTATTTTATATTTGTAACTTTTGATATTTTTAATTTTAATGTTTTTACTTAATTTTTTAATTCATTATAGTGTTTTTATTTTTTAATATTTTATGAATATTTAAATATTATTCAAATATTAATATATTTTTTTTATTTTTTTAGCTTAAAAATTAAGTAAGTTATCGAACTTTCAATTAAAATCAGTTATGCTCCTGAATTCGTTAAAAAAATCAATTATGCCTTTGAATTCAGTTAAAATAATCTATTCAGCCCCCTCTGTCACGTCATCATTCCACGTGTATTTTCACATCAACTATGTGGGCTACCACGTCAACATCGTGGACTGCCACATCATCATCGTTAATTGTCACGTCAGCATTATAACGGTCAACATTGATCAAAGGGTCAATTTGATCGATTTTGCATACTGGAAGGCCACATTAGATGCATTTTTCGACGAGAGGCGAAATTAAATTTTTGAGTCGAACTCAAGGGCAAAAGTACCCTTTAGCCTATATTTTTCGATGATCCTTTTAATTTAATAATTAAGTGATAGTAATATTTTTATTGTTTAAAATTCGAACTTTATTCTCTCCTAATTATAAAAAGGCAAAATTATTTGATATGGAATTTAATATGATTTATTTTCTAAAATTTAACCTCTGCAATCTCCAGTGAATTTTATAAAGGACGATTAATAGTTAATAGTAAGTATTGAATAAAATATAGTTAGATGTTAAATCATAGATTAATAGTTTTGATTAGTTTATATATATATATATATATATATATATATATATATATATATTTAATTAATTAACGTACTTTGAATTTGCAAATCAAGGGCATGATTCATGAACATGTGCTATTTAGTTCCATAAACTAGAAAATGGCACACTTTTTAACAAACACCAATGCCCCACTTTTGTTTTCTTTTTTCCCTATAAAAACCTATAATTCACTGCATAGCAACACGTATACCTTATAATGGAGAGCTAACCAAAACCTATAGCATCATCCTATTCCTATAGTTTCACTATCACATTTGATTGCACTATCAACTAATTAATTAATTTAAGCAACCCATTTGATCTTCATTAACCACCTTTCAGTTTTAAAAATAATGTAAGGATCCAAACATGAAGGAGATTCTTAAAATAAATGCAACTGAAATTCGAGGGTGAGGCGCAACTGAAATTCTTAAAATAAATGTAACTGAAATTTTTACAAAAATTATAAGAATTTCAGAATCGATTGTTTCTGTATATACCGAATTTCTTATAAATAGTGTAAGAGTTTCGGTATATACTAAAATTCTTACAAAAAAGTTAAAAATTTAAGAAAGTGTAAGAATTTCGGTATATACCGAATTTCTTACAAAAGGTGTAAGAATTTCGGTATATATCGAAAAGTCGATACCGAAATTCTTACAATTTTTATAAGAATTTTGATTGCGCATTTTTTAGCCCCATTTTAAGGCGCCTCATTTTAGAGTTACCCCAAACATTATATTTTTCCTTTTTAAAAAAATTTAATGTGATAGTTAAAACTTAAACTTTAGTTTTTTTTTTGTTCGAGAAATGAATTGAACTAAAGATCCCTTGATTCGTAAAGAGATTAGTAGAATGAATAATACTTTCACCGTTAAACTATACTTCTTACAATGCGATTATTGTATACGGTGGCGGAATTTGGGGTAAAAGTTTAGGGGTTAACTTTAACTTTTTAAAAGAAAATTAGGGTTTAAACTAAATTTTTTAAAAATTTTGAGGGTTTAAATAAAAATTTTGATAATTTTAAGAGATTTAATAAGAATTTTTAAAAAATTGTGAGAGGAAATTTATTTAAAAATATTCAAAACATTTGAAGTTTAATATGAATTTTTAAAAATCTTGAGGGAGCAATTTTTTTTAATTTAGGGGTCAAATTATAATTTCTCAAAATTTTGAGGAGCATCGCCCCCTCTAGTCCTTTCAAAGAACTACCCCCTGAATGTATATAAAGGATTGACAATCGCTCAATTTTTTTTAACGAGCTAATATATTGATATATTTCATCAATCCTGAATGGCACCACCAATTACATATTGTTCAAGAAAGATAAGATATTTTTATCGTCAATTTTCTGGCATTAATTTGGTCAGTCTCAAGTGTATTTTTGGTGATTGAGTGCTTTGGGGCGGAACAACTTTCCTCTTTTTCCCTCTGAATTCTCGCTCCAGTTGTTTTCTGCTGGTTTTTTGAGCTCTTGTTTTGTTTTGTTGGCTTTGGTTGTGAGTTTCGACCCTTTCCTCCTTTGTTCACGTGGTTTTTCATGCTCAAACAAAGAGAAGTGAAGGTGGAAGGAGGTTTCTCTCTGAGCTTTGAAGTTGTATGTTTTTATTGTGATTTTATTCGTCCTGTTTTGGCTGCTGAATTTTCTTGAATTTTTATTTTTGATTTCTTTGCTGGTGTTTCTTCTTTTGCTCTATTTTTTGTCTGTTGCTGTTGAATTTTTCCCTTTTTGCCCTTTTTTATTTTTGAGAAGTTTCATTGTGTTTTTTCTTTTTTTATTTTTCAATCTACTATGACATTTATGTACTTGAATGTTAGAGGGACTAATATAAGTGAAACTTTGAGAAAGAAGTGTTTTGATTTGAATATGCAATGGATTGTGAAGAAATCAGAAAAGATCCTTAGAGATGAAGAAGATCGTACTTTTAGTGGTGGTCATGTTTACCACCAGTTTTCGGTTGCCAAGGGGAACATCCATTATCTCCTTCTTTCACCACCAAGGCTATTATGTGTTGTTTGACTGCCTTTCGAACTTCCTTTTTCTCATGGTGTTCTTTTTATTGTTTTTTCAAAAAGTCTCGCTGTTGTGCTGCAGATTCGATGGTTTTTCGCTGGCGGTCTCATCCAACTCAAAGAGCTAGGTTGCCTCGCCATACGGCTGTCTCTATGGTTTCTGCTAGTGGCCCTCCAGTGATGCAGACTGAAAACTCGAGGGTTCAAGAAGTCTTCTCCGATCAAGAAGCTCTCCCGAATTCGTCTTTCATGTTATTAGAACCGTTGATGTCGAACCTTCGGTATGTGGTGGTTGTTTGTTTCAGTTGCCTGCTTATGGACTTTCTGTTGGTCCAACTTATCGGCCTTGTCTCTTCGCCAGAGATGTTTCCTGTCGTCTGTCATTCTAGCCGCTTAGGGAGGATTTTTGCCCCATGGATTGCAGCTAAAATTTATTTCCCTTCTTTCGGTTTAGGCCATGTTGGCCCTCTACTATTTGGGTACCTTGTTACTCGTTTTTTTTGGGCTTCTGGTGCCCATTATCTTGTACCTTTTGATTTATTTTAATAAATTCTAGCTTTTGATAAAAGAAAGTGCAACCACAATGAGATTTCGTTTAACAAATTTGATTTGTATAATGATCATTATGCACAAGTTTTGTCCTGGCTTCTCAAAGATAAAGACCAACTAAGGACAAACCCATAGCTGGTCCTGGGCAGTAAGGATACCTGCCCGGAACTCATAATTAAAAAGTTGAAAGACTTGTTATTAGGGGTTCAATTTACAAACAAATTAATTTATTTTTGTCTAGCCTTAAAATTTATTTTTCCCAGTACTTGTTATTATAAGCCCAATTTACAAACAAATTAATTTTTTTTGTCTACTCTTAAAATTTAATTTTTTCAATACTTGTTATTAGGGGTCCAGCTTCATGCAAATTAATTTTTTTTCTCTAATTAAAATTTATTTTTCAATACTTGCTATTAGGGGCCCAATTTAAAAGCAAATTCATTTAATTTTTTACTCTTAAAATTTATTTTTTCAATACTTGTTATTAGGGGTTCAATTTACGAACAAGCTGATTTTTGTCTACTCTTAAAATTTAAATTTTTTTAATACTTGTTATTAGGGGCCTAATTTACAATCAAATTAATTTATCTTTGTCTACTCTTAAATTTTATTTATTTTTTAAATACTAAATATCAAGGACCCAATATTTTTGTTTTCCCTTAGGCTACCAAAATCTCAAAAACGAGTCTGACTAAAGATAGATCATTCTGTGAATTATTTAGTTTATTCATTACTACAGTAGCATCACCCTCATCGATCACATTCGACCACAACTTCTGAATGGAAAGCTCAACATCAACAATAAAAGTATGTGCCTAAACTATGCTCATTTCATTCACCCCTAGATGTCATGTATAACCCATAACCACCAAACCATGGTAATCCTTACCACCACCCCTATAACAACACCAATTACAAAGAGATTTCGTTGATTCCATACATTCCAAAGAAAATTGATAAAATCAATAAACTCATCCCTATTTAGCTAGTCCCAAGCTTCCTCCACCACTTCTTACATCTAGATTTAGAGCTATTGGTGACCTGATTGTCGATGGCACCAAGGGCGAGGATAACCTTCACTTCCAAATAATCTCACAAAGTATGAATAGTGTATTTGAGGAAGATTTATCGGAGGGGCGACATGCTCTGGTGGGCCATTTCATCAGATCAACACCGAATTTCAGTTCGATGTAAAAGATCGTAAAAATTTTGTGTGGGGAGAGCTCAATGGTAAGGTCAATTGGCTGGACCCAATCTATATGTTTTTTTCATTTACGAATTCCATTGCAAGGGACTGGGTGCTTGAGAATGGCCCATGTCATATTCAGCACAAACCTCTGGTATTGAGGAAGTGGGAGTTTAATCTCAAGAAACTTGATTTTGATCTAGCGAAGATGCCAGTCTGGATTCAGTTGTTTAACGTCCCCTTATAGTTGTATTATAAGACGAGTTTAAGCTATATTGCAAGTGCAGTTGGGATTCCTCTGTATATGGACACTATTATTGCATCGAATGAATGACTTGAATTTGCCAAGGTGTGTGTAGAAGTGGAAGATGGAACTCAATTGCAAAAAACTGTGAAGGTCAAGGTGAGGGTTGATTCTATACTTTTGGTCAAGGTTATTGTGCCTTGCATGCCACCTTCTTGTTCTAAATGCAAGGTTTTTGGGCATCTAACAAAAAACATGTGTTGTGGAGCGAAAAGAAAGTATTGAAGGAGGGTTTTGGTCTGATAAGTGCCCAAAAGTCCTATATTTTGACCAATTTTTCATGGCAATTATCACTCAACGTACACCCATTTGAGCTGCATTATGGCCTTTCATGCATAGATTTCATCATATATGCCTTTGAGCCTTATATTCTGCTTATTCTAGGAAAAATGTATTATATAATGCATGATTGGTATTTTTGCAGGTTGTATACTGCTGGAGTAGGAAGATGCCGCCACAACACAAAAAGTAAGAGAGAAGATAAGGCAGAATTGGTAGACAATAGACCTTGATCGAGCCAAGCCGCATGATAGCTTCTACTGAGGGAAGCTGATGAAGCCTTGCGGAGCATACCAATGCCGAGGCAGCAAAAGGCCAGGCCGCGACAACATTCTGCCAGAAGGAAAAATGAGCAAAGTGGTAGTCGTTTTGCAGAGCTGTAAACGCTAAATTTTTCTACACACTTTGCATGGAGATCGTAGCATGTGAAGATGACGAAAGCATAGAAGAAAGGTTAAAGATGGATTTCGGCCAAAGATGATTAAATGTATTAAATTAAAGAGATTCACCTCCTTAATGAAGACAAGTCCAACTCCAACTTAACTTCCTATCCAAGGACTTTGCCATACACATCCTCCTATATAAAGGACCCTTCGGTCAAGAGGAGAGATGTCGAATATAGAGAGTTTGAGAGGGTTAGCATGTTCTAGTTCTTAGGCTAGGGTTATTTTATTTAGTAGTTGTGGGAAAACAATTGCATTTTATTTAAGTTTTTAATGAAATAAAAGTTAAGGTTTGTTTATTCTTGGTTTTAATCATTCTTGCATTCTATTCGGGAGAAGGTTTGTGAGGTTATCTATTTGTTCAATATCGGGAGAGTTGAACTCACGAAACGAATAAGCATGATTGTCACTGCACATGGTGTTAGCTAACTCGACCTAGGGATAGGTTAAGAGTTTCAGCGACTAAGAGAAGCGTAAACATCGTTGGTGTTTGTCTTTGGTTCACGTCGGGTGGTATCATCAAGGTTCACTCATCAACCATTGTTCTGAGCTTAGGGATAAGGAGGAACCATCAAAGGACGCTTTGCCGAACCTTAACAACATCTGCCAAGAGCAAGGGATTGCCACGGCAGAAACTTCAACCATTGTGGCCGCGACAAGGACGTCACTGCCGGGGCATCAATGTGTTCGTTGCATGCAAAGACGGAGATAAGTCAATTGGATTCCACACTACGATGCAACTTAATCCGACCTACTCTTCTCTATTATTCGCCTTATCTATTTATCTTATATTTTTTTAGTTAGATAAAACTCTTCCAATCAACTTATCCGCGTTTTTACTTTATTTGTTTTGCAGTGCGAGAAGATAGGACCAAAAGATGAGTACCAATCCCCGTGGAGATGATACTCAATATACTTATCACTTTATTACTTGCGACGTGTATACTTGTACAATTGCGGGGTACTATTTACACGCAACAAGCTTTTGGCGCCGTTGCCGGGGATTGGTGACTGTTGTTTTTATTTTCTTGCATTCTTTTATTTTCTTTAGTTTATTAGTTTTACTAACTTTTCTTTTTGTTTGTTTTATCAAAAAAATCCAGGTGCGCTACAAGTTAAAGGACATCAAAATGTCAAGAAATAAAAGCAAAACTATTCAATAGTTGATGTTGGAAGAGCTGAATCAACCGAGAAAAGCATATATCGTGGAAAACTCTTGTGCTATGTGTGGAGAAAATCATGTGTTTGAAAATTGCCCTCATCTTTTCGGTGCATATGACTACAAGGAGGACCATAGATGGAACCAGCAGCAAAATCCTTCATGGTATGATCAGAAAGCTCAAATTTTTTTTACCATAACAATTTTGCTGCAGCAAGAGACATGCCTTGGCAAAATAATGCCTCGGCAGCAGATATGCCTTGGCAAAGTAGTCTTTATCAACAATAGAGTGTCACGACAACAGATATGTCATGGCAAAGTAGTCCTCATCAAGAGCTATTAAATTTCATGGATGTGTGCATTGCCATGATGGTTGAACTCGTGAGAAAATCAGAAGATCGATTGAAGAAATCTACATATGCCATGGAGAACACGCACCAACAACCCACTCCTAGGGATGCTGAAGTCCCAAGGCAAGATGACGAGGAGCAATGCTAAGAGAGCTCCATGATGTGTGGGGAACAACTAAAACCTCCAAGTAGAGAGGATGCCAATGAGAGAGACTGCCTAGCACATGATAAGCATATGGAACGAATTGCCTTGGCAATGATTGAGGAGCCTGAACAGAACAACGCCGCAACAACACTTAGCCAGGATGAGAAAAGTATGGCAAATGTCACGGCAACACCACATGCCAAGGCACTGCCATGTCGCGGCAACACCACATGTCGCGACAACAACACATGCCACAACAGCACCACATACCACGGTAGCAACACATGCCACAGCAGCACCACATGCCACGGCAGCACCACATGCCACGGTAGCACCACATGCCTCAGCAACAACACATGCCTTGGTGTTCTTTGAGAAACTAGCGCTGCCAGAATTGAAGCCATCGAAATCTCTACCGATGAAAATGTTTGAGGAGCCTAAAGACAACAATGTTTGGATTCATGATGCTTTTCAGAAAAGTAGATTTTCCCTTGACTTGCACCAAATTATGGCAAAATATTGCCACGACAATTGTTGCCAAAGCAATTGCCACGAAAACAAAGGCTACATCCAACCATCATGAATTTCAACGAGAACGAGGTAAGTAAATGGTTGGATATTGATATAATTTTTTCTAATAATATATTCATGCCTTCAGAAAAAGTCGCAAGGTGGAGCATATACATGGACTACAAGGGAGCACGAAAGAAAGATGCATCCACCATGGTCACACTAAAGGGAGTAGCTGCGAGCACATTGTCCCAACTCTTTTTGGGCAGTATTGTCACTTGATGGAGGGTGCGGATGGACTATAAGAAGTATAGGAAACAACCCTCCTCAAGCTTTCTATGATATGCAGTAACCTTAGAAGATGCATGAAAATGCTCTTTCTAAAAAATTTTAATTTTTTGTTTTTAATTTTTGAACCTTTATTTTATTTTCGGTTATTTTAGGAGATAATTTATTTGTCTTTAGTATAATTAGTTTTCAAGTTTTCTTTGTTTTCCACATCAAGAAACAAAACAACCATGGCCAAGAACCTCCAAACCATGGCAAGTCCGAGCTCACCCAAAGAAGCAAACATCTATCCCAAAACCGCTGCCAAATGGACGAGATGGAGCATGCCTCAGAAATACCCGATGCTTCGGCAACCACTAAAGCACATGCCTCGACAAGACTTGCCGCCCTGGTAATGCCTACTGCTTAGGCCGCTGTATCGAAGAAGAGCCACCAAACGAGTCAAGCATATGACAACGAGGAGACTGATCACCCAAAGTAATGACTCATCCGAGTCACTTTAGATTTCTTCTCTTATGCCTTTAATATTTTGTGCTTATAATGCTTATTCTGTATTTTGTGCTTAATGCATTGAGGGCAATGCTTGTCTTAAGTTTGGAGGTGTAGGTTCCACTGCCAAGGCACTACCATGCCGCGGCACGAAAATGCAATTTTGTTTAATAATTGTCAATTTTTTTACTGCATGCATTGCCTTAACCGAATGAAGCTTATGCCTCAGCAATACTCTTTATCAATTGCCTTAGTTTAATTTTAATTAAATCTTCTTACTTGGCAACATAACTCCCACTTCTTACCATTGTTTAGAACTGTTTAGAGCCTTTATTTTTAAGATGCTCAAAGGAAGATAACTTAGGATCACACTATGAGATTAGAACTTTAAACACCTTTTTGACTTGCATAATTTAAGGAATTCTAGTACACTTAGGACATGGACCAGCTTAAAAAAATTGGGTAAAAGTTAGAGGTGCCCACCACTAGCTCTGTAACACATGAGTTTGGGGGTCGGGTGAATTTTAAAATATTAAAATAATATTTTGGGCCTCGTGTTTTCAAAACAAATGATTTTATGTTGGGCTTGTTTTGATTTCAAACCCAAATCCCATGGACTTTAGAAATTGGGAGATTGCCATCTCATTAATGGCAATCTTGTAATTATTGAGACTTGTAAAATAAAAACACTCTTATTTCAAAACACCCAAACTATTCATCATCTTCTACCTTCAAGCCTTCCTAACGTGAAAAACCTCTTCACCATTGGAATCACTATTCCATCACCATACTCTCTCATCTTTTATGTTTTTTGAAAGGTAAACACATATTTGACTTGTCCTCTCTTTCCTCTACAAGCCTATGCCTTTATTTTTCATTAAAGCTCATAGTTTTGCAATTTGGAGTTTTGAGATTTTTGATTAAAAATGTCATCTTTATTATCTTTAACTTAAGTTTTTGATTTTTTGAGGTTATATAAGTTATTTGCTATCCAAAATGTCCAACATATTTGATTTTTACATGGTTTTATGATGTTTCTCGAAATTGGGTTTTGAGAGGTTTTAGGAGGATTTTAGGTTGGTTTTTGGGGCTGTTTTGGATGAAGTTTTGTTGGCTGATGGTGGTTGATATATAATGGTTGTTTTGGAAGCTTTTGGGAGTGTTAAAGGTGTTTGAATCAATGGTTTTTGACTGTGCTTTAGGGCTGCTCGGGAATGAGGATTTTGGGGTTGACTTTAGCTTGAAATCATGTGTTTTGTGCTTGGTTTGTGTTTCGGGTTGCTACTTTGATTTGTGGACTGATTTGCGGTTGTTTTTGATTGTGTTGGGATGTTTAGAAGCAAGGATTTGTGTTGGTGAAGCTTCGGGATCGAATCAGGAACCGTTGGGAGCTTGATCGACTCGTGTTGTTGAGCTTGGATTAGTCGGTGAGTGGTTAAATGTTTTAACTTGATTTTCAAAGGTTGGTTCAAGCATGTGGACTAGGTTGGGCTTGGTAGACCCACCTAGAGTTGGGATTAGATTGGTAGTCTAATCCCAAGCTTTAGATAGAGACTTTGGTTGAACTCTAAATGTTGTGTATGCCTCAAGTTTAATTGTGATTATGGTGGTTATGTATATTGTGTTATACATGTGTATTGAGGCTTGATATTTGATGCATTGTTATATACATGTGGTTTGTGCATGACGGTAAGTCATGGTGAGTACGTGCTAAGCCCATTCGAGTCCTTTTTCTATGCATCTGGGTAGTACTAAGATGTACCGAGATTTGAAGAGTGATTATTTCTAGGTTGGTTTGAAGGATGTAGCCGAGTATGTGAGCTGTTACATGGTTTGTCAGAGAGTAAAGGAAGAACATCAGGTTCCTTCAGGTTTGTTACAGCCTTTGAAGATTCCGAAATGGAAATGGGAGAGAATCACTATGGACTTTGTGTCAGGGTTACCGTTGTCTCCTTCGAAGAAGAATTCTGTTTGGGTGATAGTTGATAGATTCACTAAGTGTGCTCATTTCTTAGCAGTGAACACTACAGATTCTTTAGACAAGTTGGCAAATTTTTACATTCACGAGATTGTGAGGCTTCACGGAGTTCCGAAGTCTATTGTTTTAGACAGAGATCCGAGATTCACGGCAAGGTTCTGGAGTTGTTTGCATAGTGCCTTAGGTAGCCGTTTGCATTTCAGTACTTCGTATCATCCGCAGTCAGATGGACAGTCAGAGCGAGTGATACAGATTTTAGAGGATATGCTTCGTTGTTGTGTGATTGACTTCCAAGGTTCTTGGGAGAAGCATTTACCCTTAGTTGAGTTTGCTTACAACAACAGTTACCAAGCTAGTATACAGATGGCTCCTTATGAGGCTTTGTATGGTAGACGATGTAGGACTCCGATCTATTGGGCCGAAACGAGTCAGAAATTGTTAGCTATGCGGGATTTTCTTAAGGGGGCTACTGAAAAAGTGAAGTTGATTTGTGATCGTTTGAAAGCAGCTTCCGATCGTCAGAATTCTTATGCTGATTTGAAGAGAAAAGAGATTGAGTTCTCAGTGGGTGAGAAAGTGTTTCTGAAAGTATCTCCATGGAAGAAGGTAATGCGATTTGGCCAGAAAGGCAAGTTGAGTCCGAGGTTTATTGGTCCGTATGAGATAGTTGAGCGGATTGGGCCAGTAGCTTACCGTCTGAGATTGCCTTCTGAGTTAGAAAAGATCCATGATGTCTTTCATGTGTCGATGCTTAGGAGATATAGATCAGATATGTCTCATGTTATGCTCGATGAGGAAATAGAACTGAATCCAGACTTGTCTTACAATGAAGAACCAGTTGAGATACTTGCTTCTGATAGCAAGGTGTTGCGTGGCAAGACCATAGAGTTGGTCAAGGTGTTGTAAAGACATAGAGGTGTGGAAGAGGCCACGTGGGAGAGGAAAGCTGATATGCTTGAGCAGTTTTCGTATCTGTTTCCGTCAGGTAATTTCAGGGACGAAATTTCTTAAGTGGGGGAGAGTTGTAACACCCGGGTTTTGGGGTCGGGTGAATTTTAAAATATTAAAATAATATTTTGGGCCTCGTGTTTTCAAAACAAATGATTTTATGTTGGGCTTGTTTTGATTTCAAACCCAAATCCCATGGACTTTAGAAATTGGGAGATTGCCATCTCATTAATGAAAATCTTGTAATTATTGAGACTTGTAAAATAAAAACACTCTTATTTCAAAACACCCAAACTATTCATCATCTTCTATCTTCAAGCCTTCCTAACGTGAAAAACCTCTTCACCATTGGAATCACTATTCCATCACCATACTCTCTTATCTTTGGTGATTTTTGAAAGGTAAACTCATATTTGACTTGTCCTCTCTTTCCTCTACAAGCTTGTGCCTTTATTTTTCATTAAAGCTCATAGTTTTGCAATTTGGAGTTTTGAGATTTTTTATTAAAAATGTCATCTTTATTATCTTTAACTTAAGTTTTTTATTTGTTGAGGTTATATAAGTTATTTGCTATCGAAAAGGTCCAACATATTCGTTTTTACATGGTTTTATGATGTTTCCCAAAATTGGTTTTTTGAGAGGTTTTAAGAGGGTTTTAGGTTGGTTTTTGGGGCTGTTTTGGATGAAGTTTTGTTGGCTGATGGTTGGTTGATATATAAGGGTTGTTTTGGAAGCTTTTGGGAGTGTTAAAGGTGTTTGAATCAATGGTTTTTGACTGTGCTTTAGGGCTGCTCGGGAATGAGGATTTTGGGGTTGTCTTTAGCTTGAAATCATGTGTTTTGTGCTTGGTTTGTGTTCCGGGTTGCTACTTTGATTTGTGGACTGATTTATGGTTGTTTTTTATTGTGTTGGGATGTTTAGAAGCAAGGATTTGTGTTGGTGAAGCTTCGGGATCGAATCCGGAACCATTGGGAGCTTGATCGGCTTGTGTTGTTGAGCTTGGATTAGTCGGTGAGTGGTTAAATGTTTTAACTTGATTTTCAAAGGTTGGTTCAAGCATGTGGACTAGGTTGAGCTTGGTAGACCCACCTAGAGTTGGGATTAGATTGGTAGTCTAATCCCAAGCTTTAGATCGAGACTTTGGTTGAACTCTAAATGTTGTGTATGCCTCATGTTTAATTGTGATTATGGTGGTTATGTATATTGTGTTATACATGTGTATTGAGGCTTGATATTTGATGCATTGTTATATGCATGTGGTTTGTGCATGACGGTAAGTCATGGTGAGTACGTGCTAAGCACGAAAATTGGTAAGAGATGATGTTGTGAAAGGTTATGAAATGTTTTAGTATTGGCACTAGTATGCTTGGGTACAATGATCGATCATTAGGATGTTTAGTGTGCACACGAGAGTCAAATGCGCGCGTGGTCTTGGTGATGGTAGTCATCAAGATGGAGTATGGGTTCGCCCGGAAATCTTCTTTTATATGTTAGTCGGTGATAAGTGGAGTCCCATTGACGGGGTGCGAGGATGAGTGGAATCCGCTCCGCGTGAAAGGGTGATGAGTGTAATCCCACCGTAAGGTAATCGTTGTGGTTGGATGTGAGTTCCAACGGTTATCCGCGTATTCAGGTCATAGCTAGGTGCCAATACGGATTGTCTATGGATTGCGCCATTTGAGCCGGTTGATGAAATAGTGATCGAGCTTGCCGGATCTTCTCAATAGGATGTTAATCCCATTCGATTGAGCCAAGCTCTGATACCAATTGTTGGGATGTGTGGGGCTCGATTCGTTCAACCGATTTTGCTCACCAAGTGGTGGAGAGGTGGATATTTGGGTGGAAGGGTTGTGGAAGCTAGAAAGAATATTGACACAAAGATTTATAGTGGTTCGGCCTTCTAACAAGCACCTACATCCACTACCTTAGCTCCCCACTAAGGATTTCACAATCAATCCACTAATTGATTCGTCCCCTTTTCTAGGATTAGGAGGAAACCCTTACAACCGATCAAGCTTCTACCCAAGCCTTGATCAAAACCCTCTTTTACAAAGAGATAAATAAAGCAAACTTAAACCCTCTAATAGGTGTTTGTTTGCACAATGAAGCACTCACCCAAAACCTAAAACACTTGAGCAAATTTGACAATTTTGGCTCACTAGTGTTTGTCTATACAAGAAATGACAAATTAAGCACTAAGACAATTTCTTGATCATTTGTTGATTGACAATTGAAGCATTAGCCTTCTCTTGATGCTTGGAGGTCCCTTTTATACTCCCAAATGAGTTTGTAGCCGTTTCTAGTCGTTGGGGATGAATTGGAGCCGTTGAGGACTTTATTTCCCTTCATAAATGATGTTCTGTAGCTACCAGTATCGATACAGGTGGAACGGTATCGATACGACCTTCTTGAGGAAATAGCCGTTTGGCTCTTGCCAGCATAGGGGTATCGATACACGTGGAACGGTATCGATACGACCGGATATATAAATGGTCGTTGGGAAATAGCCGTTGGGGTAGTTGAAATGGGATCGGTACGCTGACGTGGCGTATCGAAACGACCCCTCTCCGTATCGATACACTAAACCCTTGTATCGATACGGGTTTTGACAGTGGCCAAATTGAGGCAAAATGGTATCGGTACGGGTACAACCGTATCGATACTGGGACGTTGGAAATACAAGTTTGGCTGTTTAAAACATGAAAAATCTTTGCCAAAAACCTCTTAAAATACCTCAAACATAAATTCAAGTTGTTTGGACTTAAAACCAAGTTTTAAATTCTTTTCAAATTAGTCCAAAACATTTTTCAATTATTATATCAAAACATTAGTTCTACAATCTCCCCCTTTTTGATATAATAAAACTAACTTGAAAAATTGTTTGGGATTCTCCCCCTTAAACTTTAAAAATATGAATAAGAGATTAAATGTATGAAATCAAATAAAGCTCCCCCTTATTCATTTTAAAATTCAATTTTTCAAACCATACTATTTCTCCCCCTTTTTGTTATATCAAAAAGAATTTAAGACATTTAAGTTCAAAATAACAATAGAGGTAAAAAGTTTTGACACAAATAAGAATTTGGTTTAAAAATGCCCCCCCCCCCTTACTCAAAGCATCATCAAAAGAGTTAGTCCATCAAATATGATCATCTAGTTGAATAAACTAAAAATAAGACAAATTAAATAAAAAACAACTAGAAATTTTACCAACACTTGAACCCAAGGGAGGATGTGAAGCCTTCCTTCTTCAAGTGTTCTTCCTTGTGTGTATGGAGCTCCCCCTCAATGTTTGACTTGTTGAACATCTCCATCACACCTACAATAGACAATCAAGTAACTTTTGGTATCCAAATTGCTTTGGATCCATAAACGTTAGTTGCAAAAAATTTAGTCCCCTTAGGAATCCATTTTTCAATGTCATCCTTTTTAATTGAAGTACTAAGTCCTTTTGGGACCCAAGTACTTCTAAAACATTTTCCTTTAATAAATCTAGGGGCACTAGATTGTCTAACATAAAAATTTGATTTTCCAAAATTGTTTTTCTTGTCTAGCTCTTTGGAAATCAAATCCTTTTCTCCTTGAACTTTTTGAAGCAATTTTTGTAAATCAAAACATTTTAATTCAAATTCTTCAAGTTTTGCTTCAAGTTCAAGTTTGGTTTTAGAAAGCAAATCATTTTGAATTTTTAACTTTGAAATCAATTTATTGTTTTTCAAAATGTGGCTTTTAAAATCTAAAACCAAATCATCATAGGCATCTTGTAATTCATCAAAAGTGTAAGAACATGAAGTAGATGAATTAGAAGTTACCCTTGAATCTTCTTCGATGGCCATAAGGCAAAGGTTGGCTTGTTCATCGTCGGTGGAGTCTTCATCACTCCAAGTAGCCAATTGTGCCTTCTTCTTATGGCTTGAAGTGCTTGCCCTCTCCTTTCTTTTAGGTTCTCGTTCAAGCTCTCTCAAGGCTTTCTTCATGAAAGAGGCACACTTCTTGAAGAGATGAACTATCTCTTCATCTTCATCCTCCTCTTCACTTGAGTAGACATGATGGCAAGTGGATGACTTGAGAGCCATGGCACTAGCATTAATGCCAAGCCCTTTGATTTTCTTCTCTCCCATAGCTCTAATTTCTTCCCTCTTCTTCTCATCCTCTTTGTTCTTCTTCATGATTTGATGAGTAAGAAGTGACCCCATTAGTTCATCAAGCTTCAAAGTCTTCAAATTTTTGGCTTCGATGATGGCGGTCCTCTTTGAGTCCCAAGACTCGGAAAGTGAGTAGATGAGCTTTCGAACAAGCTTCTCCTCCGGGATGGCTTCTCCATAACCTTTGAGACCATTGGTGATGGTGGAGAACCTATCAAACATCTTTTCGATGTTCTCTTCCGGATCCATTTTGAAGTTCTCATACTCCAAGGTTAGGAGCCCAATCTTGGTCTCCTTGACTTCATTTGTCCCCTCGTATGTGACTTCAAGCTTGTCCCATACCTCCTTGGCACTCTCACAAGAAGACATCTTCTCATAGATGGATGGACCAAATGCACAAAATAGAATGTGCAAGGCTTTGCAATTTAGCTCCATCTTCTTACGATCGTCGGCACTCCACTCCGCTTTACTTCTTTGAGGCACGAACGGGCCATCTTCAACTACATCCCATAGCTTGTAATCTTTTGATTTGATGAAGAACTTCATCTTTGTCTTCCAATGGGCATAGTGAGCTCCGTCAAAGAAGGGCGGTTTGTCTATGGATTGCGCCATTTGAGCCGGTTGATGAAATAGTGATCGAGCTTGCCGGATCTTCTCAATAGGATGTTAATCCCCTTCGATTGAGCCAAGCTCTGATACCAATTGTTGGGATGTGTGGGGCTCGATTCGTTCAACCGATTTTGCTCACCAAGTGGTGGAGAGATGGATATTTGGGTGGAAGGGTTGTGGAAGCTAGAAAGAATATTGACACAAAGATTTATAGTGGTTCGGCCTTCTAACAAGCACCTACATCCACTACCTTAGCTCCCCACTAAGGATTTCACAATCAATCCACTAATTGATTCGTCCCCTTTTCTAGGATTAGGAGGAAACCCTTACAACCGATCAAGCTTCTACCCAAGCCTTGATCAAAACCCTCTTTTACAAAGAGATAAATAAAGCAAACTTAAACCCTCTAATAGGTGTTTGTTTGCACAATGAAGCACTCACCCAAAACCTAAAACACTTGAGCAAATTTGACAATTTTGGCTCACTAGTGTTTGTCTATACAAGAAATGACAAATTAAGCACTAAGACAATTTCTTGATCATTTGTTGATTGACAATTGAAGCATTAGCCTTCTCTTGATGCTTGGAGGTCCCTTTTATACTCCCAAATGAGTTTGTAGCCGTTTCTAGCCGTTGGGGATGAATTGGAGCCGTTGAGGACTTTATTTCCCTTCATAAATGCTGTTCTGTAGCTACCAGTATCGATACAGGTGGAACGGTATCGATACGACCTTCTTGAGGAAATAGCCGTTGGGCTCTTGCCAGCATAGGGGTATCGATACACGTGGAACGGTATCGATACGACCTGATATTTAAATGGCCGTTGGGAAATAGCCGTTGGGGTAGTTGAAATGGGATCGGTACGCTGACGTGGCGTATCGAAACGACCCCTCTCCGTATCGATACACTAAACCCTTGTATCGATACGGGTTTTGACAGTGGCCAAATTGAGGCAAAATGGTATCGGTACGGGTACAACCGTATCGATACTGGGACGTTGGAAATACAAGTTTGGCTGTTTAAAACATGAAAAATCTTTGCCAAAAACCTCTTAAAATACCTCAAACATAAATTCAAGTTGTTTGGACTTAAAACCAAGTTTTAAATTCTTTTCAAATTAGTCCAAAACATTTTTCAATTATTATATCAAAACATTAGTTCTACAATCTCCCCCTTTTTGATATAATAAAACTAACTTGAAAAATTGTTTGGGATTCTCCCCCTTAAACTTTAAAAATATGAATAAGAGATTAAATGTATGAAATCAAATAAAGCTCCCCCTTATTCATTTTAAAATTCAATTTTTCAAACCATACTATTTCTCCCCCTTTTTGTTATATCAAAAAGAATTTAAGACATTTAAGTTCAAAATAACAATAGAGGTAAAAAGTTTTGACACAAATAAGAATTTGGTTTAAAAATGCCCCCCCCCCTTACTCAAAGCATCATCAAAAGAGTTAGTCCATCAAATATGATCATCTAGTTGAATAAACTAAAAATAAGACAAATTAAATAAAAAACAACTAGAAATTTTACCAACACTTGAACCCAAGGGAGGATGTGAAGCCTTCCTTCTTCAAGTGTTCTTCCTTGTGTGTATGGAGCTCCCCCTCAATGTTTGACTTGTTGAACATCTCCATCACACCTACAATAGACAATCAAGTAACTTTTGGTATCCAAATTGCTTTGGATCCATAAACGTTAGTTGCAAAAATTTTAGTCCCCTTAGGAATCCATTTTTCAATGTCATCCTTTTTAATTGAAGTACTAAGTCCTTTTGGGACCCAAATACTTCTAAAACATTTTCCTTTAATAAATCTAGGGGCACTAGATTGTCTAACATAAAAATTTGATTTTCCAAAATTGTTTTTCTTGTCTAGCTCTTTGGAAATCAAATCCTTTTCTCCTTGAACTTTTTGAAGCAATTTTTGTAAATCAAAACATTTTAATTCAAATTCTTCAAGTTTTGCTTCAAGTTCAAGTTTGGTTTTAGAAAGCAAATCATTTTGAATTTTTAACTTTGAAATCAATTTATTGTTTTTCAAAATGTGGCTTTTAAAATCTAAAACCAAATCATCATAGGCATCTTGTAATTCATCAAAAGTGTAAGAACATGAAGTAGATGAATTAGAAGTTACCCTTGAATCTTCTTCGATGGCCATAAGGCAAAGGTTGGCTTGTTCATCGTTGGTGGAGTCTTCATCACTCCAAGTAGCCAATTGTGCCTTCTTCTTATGGCTTGAAGTGCTTGCCCTCTCCTTTCTTTTAGGTTCTCGTTCAAGCTCTCTCAAGGCTTTCTTCATGAAAGGGGCACACTTCTTGAAGAGATGAACCATCTCTTCATCTTCATCCTCCTCTTCACTTGAGTAGACATGATGGCAAGTGGATGACTTGAGAGCCATGACACTAGCATTAATGCCAAGCCCTTTGATTTTCTTCTCTCCCATAGCTCTAATTTCTTCCCTCTTCTTCTCATCCTCTTTGTTCTTCTTCATGATTTGATGAGTAAGAAGTGACCCCATTAGTTCATCAAGCTTCAAAGTCTTCAAATTTTTGGCTTCGATGATGGCGGTCCTCTTTGAGTCCCAAGACTCGGGAAGTGAGTAGATGAGCTTTCGAACAAGCTTCTCCTCCGGGATGGCTTCTCCATAACCTTTGAGACCATTGGTGATGGTGGAGAACCTATCAAACATCTTTTCGATGTTCTCTTCCGGGTCCATTTTGAAGTTCTCATACTCCAAGGTTAGGAGCCCAATCTTGGTCTCCTTGACTTCATTTGTCCCCTCGTATGTGACTTCAAGCTTGTCCCATACCTCCTTGGCACTCTCACAAGAAAACATCTTCTCATAGATGGATGGACCAAATGTACAAAATAGAATGTGCAAGGCTTTGCAATTTAGCTCCATCTTCTTACGATCGTCGGCACTCCACTCCGCTTTACTTCTTTGAGGCACGAACGGGCCATCTTCAACTACATCCCATAGCTTGTAATCTTTTGATTTGATGAAGAACTTCATCTTTGTCTTCCAATGGGCATAGTGAGCTCCGTCAAAGAAGGGCGGTTTGTCTATGGATTGCGCCATTTGAGCCGGTTGATGAAATAGTGATCGAGCTTGCCGGATCTTCTCAATAGGATGTTAATCCCCTTCGATTGAGCCAAGCTCTGATACCAATTGTTGGGATGTGTGGGGCTCGATTCGTTCAACCGATTTTGCTCACCAAGTGGTGGAGAGGTGGATATTTGGGTGGAAGGGTTGTGGAAGCTAGAAAGAATATTGACACAAAGATTTATAGTGGTTCAGCCTTCTAACAAGCACCTACATTCACTACCTTAGCTCCCCACTAAGGATTTCACAATCAATCCACTAATTGATTCGTCCCCTTTTCTAGGATTAAGAGGAAACCCTTACAACCGATCAAGCTTCTACCCAAGCCTTGATCAAAACCCTCTTTTACAAAGAGATAAATAAAGCAAACTTAAACCCTCTAATAGGTGTTTGTTTGCACAATGAAGCACTCACCCAAAACCTAAAACACTTGAGCAAATTTGACAATTTTGGCTCACTAGTGTTTGTCTATACAAGAAATGACAAATTAAGCACTAAGACAATTTCTTGATCATTTGTTGATTGACAATTGAAGCATTAGCCTTCTCTTGATGCTTGAAGGTCCCTTTTATACTCCCAAATGAGTTTGTAGCCGTTTCTAGCCGTTGGGGATGAATTGGAGCCGTTGAGGACTTTATTTCCCTTCATAAATGCTGTTCTGCAGCTACCAGTATCGATACAGGTGGAACGGTATCGATACGACCTTCTTGAGGAAATAGCCGTTGAGCTCTTGCCAGCATAGGGGTATCGATACACGTGGAACGGTATCGATATGACCTGATATTTAAATGGCCGTTGGGAAATAGCCGTTGGGGTAGTTGAAATGGGATCGGTACGCTGACGTGGCGTATCAAAACGACCCCTCTCCGTATCGATACACTAAACCCTTGTATCGATACGGGTTTTGACAGTGGCCAAACTGAGGCAAAATGGTATCGGTACGGGTACAACTGTATCGATACTGGGACGTTGGAAATACAAGTTTGGCTGTTTAAAACATGAAAAATCTTTGCCAAAAACCTCTTAAAATACCTCAAACATAAATTCAAGTTGTTTGGACTTAAAACCAAGTTTTAAATTCTTTTCAAATTAGTCCAAAACATTTTTCAATTATTATATCAAAACATTAGTTCTACAGAATGTAATAGTCAAGCAATGGGATTTGAGCTTTTGATGTATGTTGTTGTTTGTGTTAGGAGCACGTTAGACTCCTTAATATGTTGATGTTGGTGTGGCTTGTTGATGCCATGTTATGGATTGTAAACCATGTTTGTGTTGCTTACCTTGAATGCTTATATGTTGTTGGCTCTAAGGCATGTTATCATGAATGCTATGTATGAATCTTTTGTTGAATTGATGTTTCTCTTAATGTATGGCTTTTATATCTACGTTGGGTGTTAAGTATGCTTGTTAGGGTGCCTTGCATCTAGGGTTAGTGTATGTTTGGTTGTGGAAGGTTTTAGTTGGTGTTTGAGGTAGCCTTGTGCCATAAACCAGTTAAAACTTGTCTATTCGCAACAGGTGTATCGAAACGGTTGGTCCCGTTTTTGACAAGAAATTGAGGGTATCGAAACGGTCCTAGGCGTTTCGATACGCAAAGGGGGCATTTCGATACGATTTTGCTATTGGAAATCTGAGTTTTTGACAAGAAATTGAGGGTATCGAAACGGTCCTAGGCATTTCGGAACAGTCTTCGTAGCGTTGACCACAAGAAGTTGACCGTTGAGGGTGTTTCGATACGGTCCACCCCGTTTCGATACGGTCTCCTTGGGTTGACTCTGGCTAGTTGACCTAGTCAAGGCGTATCGATACACCCTCTGTGCGTTTCGATACGGCCTGCAGTTTAAGTTAAAAATGGGCTATTTTGGTATGCTATTTGGGTTGATCGCCTTGCTTGTTGCTTCTGCTGTTGCCTTTTTCACATAGGACATGATAATGCATCTAGATAAGATAATAATAAATAAAAAAAAGTTTTCTCGGGTTGTTAACCGAAGTGGAGCCTTAACGGGCTTCGCCTCGGTTATCCCCGTGTAGCCCACTCGGACCGGTCAAGCGTCCGGATCGGTCAAGCCTTAATGGTTTGCATTGCTTGAGGACAAGCAATAGTTCAAGTTTAGGGGTGTGATAAGTGCCCAAAATTCCTATATTTTAGCCCTTTTTCATGGCAATTATCACTCAACCTACACTTATTTGAGCTGCATTATGGCCTTTCATGCATAGATTTCATCATTTATGCCTTTGAGCCTTATATTCTACTTATTCTATGAAAAATGTATTATTTAATGCATGATTGGTATTTTTGCAGGTTGTATACTGCTGGAGCAGGAAGATGCTGCCACATCACAGAAAGTAGAAGGGAAGATGAGGTAGAATTAGCAGACAACAAACCCTGATCGAGCCAAGCCACATGACAGCTTCTCCTGAGGGAAGCTGATGAAGCCTTGCGAAGTAGAGCAGACCAATGCTGAGGCAGCTAAAGGCCAGGCCGCAACATCATTCCGCCAGAAGGAAAAATGAGCAAAGTGGTAACCGACTTGCAGAGCTGTAAACGCTGAATTTTTCTACACACTTTGCATGGCGATCAGAGCATGGGAAGATGATGAAAGCATGGAAGGAAGGTTAAAGATGGATTTCGGCCAAAGAGGATTAAATGCATCAAATTAAAGAGATTCATCTCTTTAATGAAGACAAGTCCAACTCCAACTTAATTTCCTATCCAAAGACTTTGCCCTACACGTCCTCCTATATAAAGGACCCTTCGGTCAAGAGGAGAGATGTCGAATGTAAGGAGTTTGAGAGGCTTAGCATGCTCTAGTTCTTATGCTAGGGTTATTTTGTTTAGTAGTTGTGGGGAAACAATTGTATTTTGTTTGTTTTTAATGCAATAAAAGTAAATGTTTGCTTATTCTTGGTTTTAATCAGTCTTGCATTCTATTCGGGAGAAGGTTTGTGAGGTTATCTATTTGTTCAATATCAAGAGAGTTGAACTCACAAAATGAATAAGCATGATTGTCACTCCACATGGTGTTAGCTAACTTGGCCTAGGGATAGGTTAAGAGTTTCAGCGGCTAAGAGAAGCGTAAACATCGTTGGTGTTTGCCATTGGTTTACGCTGGGAGGTATAATCAAGGTTCACTCATCAACCAATGTTTTAAGCTTAGGGATAAGAAGGAACCATCAAAGGACGCTTTGTCGAACCTTAACAGCATCTGCCAAGAGCAAGGGATTGTCGCGGCAGAAACTTCAACCATTGCGGCTGTGGCAGGGACGTCACTGTCGGGGCATCACTGCGTTCGTTGCATGCAAAGACAGAGACAAGTCAATTGGATTCCACACTATGACGCAACTTAACCCGACCTACTCTTCTCTCTTATTCGTCATATCTATTTATCTTATATTTTTTAGTTAGAGAAAACTCTTCCAATCAACTTATATGTGTTTTTACTTTATTTGTTTTGCAGTGCGAGAAGATAGGACCAAAAAGACGAGTACCAATTCATGTGGAGAAGATACTCAATATATTTATCACTTTATTAGTTGCAACGTGTATACTTTCACAATTGTAGGGCACTATTTACACGCAACATGGTCCCTGAACATACTGACCAAAAGGTTGTTGAGGTTTGTCAATCTTCTGGCTCGGTTTCTCCTAATGTTTTTGAAGTGGAGGGATCTATCAATATCCTTGTAGGTGATTTGGAAGTTTCATTGCCTATTTTTGGGGATACTGTTATACATGCAGAGATTTCTGGTACTAAAGTTCCCATGGTTGAGCAAAAAGTAAGTGAAGACAACTCTGCTATAGAGGACTGTGAATTTCCTGCATTAGAGCAGGCTTCTCATTCTGCTAGTAAAGACAGGGTACAGACAATGGAGCAAAAGAATATGGTAGAGGTGGATTTGCTGGATCTACAAATAAGTATGAAGTGCTATCTAGTTTTGATGCTGACACTTCTCAACTACTCGAGGCTGGAGGGAGAAAACCTAGGTTAGATGCTCAAGGAGTTGCAAATCTTTTGCAGGAAATGAAGAGTAAGAAGAAAGAGTAGTTGGAAAAAGTTCACAAATCATGTGATGTTGTTGCAGCAGGAGGTACCATCTCATCTATCTCTTTATGACTATCTGTTTCTGGAATGTGAGGGACTTTAATTACTCTCCTAAGAAAAGTATGGTGATGAGTAGAGCAGCTAGTTTAAATGCTGACATTTTGTTCCTGCTTGAGACTAGAGTTCGAGAGCATAATGTTGTTACTGTGTTGTCTAAATTCTATTCTAAATGGAATTGTTGCACTAAGTATGCCTCTGTGCGTAATGGTCGAATATAGGTGCTATGGAAGAAATCTCTTAATTTTTCCATTGTTCTGTCTACTGATCAAACTATTACACTCAAAGGTAGTTTAGATGGCAAGAAAATTTGTGTCACTACCGTTTATGAGCAAAATGATAGGGAGAGTAGGAATTCATTATGGCATCAATTGAAAGAAAATGAGGGTTTTCTTGGAACTTCACCCAGGATTTTGGGTGGAGATTTCAATATCATTGCAAACTCTTTTGAAAGTTTAGGCCAGTAGCAAGGGTGACTGTGACTCTAAAAATGGAGGATCTACAAAGCTGCATGGATGATTTGGGGCTGATTGATCACCCATACTATGGGCCTTTGTTTACATGGTCCAACAAGCAAGACTCAAATTTTCTGACAAAGAAATTAGATAGAGTTCTGATTAACTCCGACTGGTAATTTACTCTAACTGAGTCTTATGTGATGTTTCAAGCCCCTGGGATTTCTGACCACTATATGGCAGTTGTGTGGCCTCAAATAGAACTCATTATGAAGGTAAAGTCTTTTTAAGTTTTTTTACTTTTGGACTTTGCATCCTAAATATTGCAACATTGTAAGGGAGTCTTGGTCTAAACCAGTACATAGTGATCCTATGAAGGTATTGTTCTGCAAGTTGAAAAGGCTTAAGGATGTGCTGAATGCCCATAATAAAAAGAATTATAGTGACATTTCGGGCAAGTTCAATTGAAGAGAGCTCAACTTGAACACCAACAAATTGCAAATCTATCTACATCTAGCCCTATTGAAATGGAAGCTGAGAAGTAACTACATACGGAGCTTACTGATCTAGAGAGGGGTGATGTTAGTTTTTACCAGCAGAGAGCTAAAGTAAAGTGGTTCCAATAAGGAGATCAAGGCGCTAAGTTCTTCCATGTTGTTGTTGCTATTCAAAAGAAAAGGAATACTATTCGAGTCCTGGAAGATAAGGAAGGGAATCGATTGGATAATTTTGATGCAATCTCTAATGAAATCATTAAATTCTTCACTAAACAAATTGGTGCTCTTGATGAATCTATTAAGGGTTGTGAGGTAAATATGCTGAAGGAATTATTGTAGTATAGTCTTCCTAATTCAACAAGTGAAGAGATTGTCACGAAGGTTTCAAATGATAAGATTAAGCATGCCATCTTTAGCCAAAGAACGGATAAAGCCCCTGGTCCAGATGGATACAATTCATAATTTTTTAAATCATCCTAGGATATTGTTGGGGTTGACATTATTTCAGCTATAAGGTTTTTTTCTCTTCGTCCTCTTTCTTGCCAGCTTTGAATGCAACGTCCATTGCCCTTGTTCCTAAGCTGTCAAAATCTTGTAAAGCAAAGGATTTCAGGCCTATTTCATTTTGTTCTGTGATTTATAAAGCTATTAAAAAATTTGGTGGCTAGGCTTGAAGTTTATTTTCCAAACATGATTCCTATAAACCAACCAATGTTTGTTAAAGGAAGAAGCATGGTTGACAAATCATTACTTGCTCAGGAGCTTGTCAAGGGTTATGGCAAGAGTACTTTATCTCGATGATGTGCACTCAAGGTGGACTTGTAGAAGGCCTTTGATTATGTAAGTTAGATTTTTTTGTCCAATGTAATGGAGGCCTTGGGATTGCCTGCGACATTTGGGGGCTAGATTGAAGCTTGTTACATTGGATCTCATTTTTTCTATTTTGCTAAATGTCAGTTTGGTTGAATTTTTTAAGGGAAAGAGGGGCATTAGACAAGAAGATCTTCTTTCGCCTTATCCATTTGTCCTAGTTATGAATGTGTTATCTCACTTGTTAGATGCGGCTGTTGAAAAAGGATTATTAACTACCATCCTAAATGCAACAGAGTGCAGCTCACACACTTATGTTTTGTCGATGGCATGTTGATATTTTGTAAAGGAACAAAAGACTTGGTCCTTGGAGTATAGTGTGTGCTGGAATAGTTTTGTGAAATGTCTGATCTTTATTTGAACGCAGCAAAGTCTGAGCTGTTTGCCTCTGGGATCCATTCTGTGCAGTTGGAAGAGCTTTTTGTAGCCACTGGTTTTACACTTGGGCATCTCACAGTGAGGTATCTTGGGGTGCTATTGGTTACAAGGAAGCTGTCAAAAAAGGATTGTTTAGCCATTTTGGAGAAAGTGAAGGCTCGACTTGGGCAATGGTCGAGTAAATTCCTATCATACACTGGAAGAGTTTAGTTAATCAAAGCGATTCTTTTCAGTGTCATGAATTTTTGATGTAGACAATTCCTTTTGCCTTTTGTTGTATTGAAGAATGTGGAGCAGTTGTGCTCAAGATTTTTCTAAAAAGGTAAAGATGTTGCTGCCAAAGGAGCTAGGATAAGCTGGAGCAATATCTATTTTCCAAAATCTGAAGGAGGGTTGGGAGTTAGAAATATGAAAGTATGAAACAAGGTCTGCATGTTATTGTTACTAAAGAACGTACATGCATGTAAAGGCTCTTTGTGAGCTACTTGGGTAATGGAATATGTGCTCAAGCATTCTGATCTCTAGCAGTTTGAATGTAAGCAAAATGCTAGTTGGAACCTGCAGAAGATATTGAAGTTAAGAGAAATTGCTCAACCCTTAATGCAAAATGTTCCAAATCCGTCTCTGGTGAAAGCAAACTGGTTTTGGGATGAGGTAAGGGAGAAAAGAGAAAATGTTGTGGCATAAACTTGTTTAGTTTTCTCTTCACATTCCTAAGCATAGCATTATATTCTAGATGGCTTTTTGGGATCATCTTCCCACCAAGGATAGATTGCTTAGAATGGGGATTACAAATGATGGATTGTGCTTGCTTTGTAGGGAAGATTTGGAGACTCGAAACCATATATTTTTTTATTATTCTGTTTCGAGATGTGTGTGGAAGGCTATAATGGATTTATGTGGCATAGATAGGGATGTAAAGTGTTGGGACGAGGAGCTTTCTTGGGCTATCTCAATTTTAAAAGGGTAATCGCTCATTTCTTTCATTCTCAAATTATCTTGGTGTGCGTATATATACATTGTATGGAAAGAGAGGGATTTTACACTCTTTCAAGGTAGGAATAATAACATTGATGAGATTGTAAATAAAATTAAGGAGATAGTTTGTATTCGATTACATGGTAGGACCATCAGACTTGATGATGTAAATAGAGAGTTGTGTACATCTTGGAGTTTTTCTCATTGAGGTGATAGTGTATGTAATTGGTACAAGCTATTGTTGCTTCTTGGATAATAGAAATACACAAATTTATAAAAAATGACAACTTCTTCATTCTTAAAAATCTTTAACATCTGTAGGATATCCCAACCACTATATACAAATGTTCTATGCCCAATTTTACTATGGCAAACTACCTTCCACCATCACTTCTATTTTCTCCCTCAACATTTAGTATGATGAATGTGGACTACTCTTGACCTCAAAGAATTAATCAGGATGATCAACTCAAAGCAAAAACCCTAAATACTCAACACAACTAAAATCACACTCAGTTCTCTAGGTCATCTATCCAACAATTAATCATGTTGTTCAACATATAAACCCCCAACTAATACAACTACAACTAATCATGTCATTCAACATATGAATCTCTAACTTAACATATGAATCCTCAACCAATACAACCACAACTATTATAGCCATCTAGCCTACCAATACCAACAACTCTTATTCTATCTATTCTTAAACTTTAAACTCTTTGTTAAGATTATTAGTTTGTTAGTTGGGTTAAAAGTCTTGTTAGTTAGGCTTGTTAGTTAAGCTGTTTCTTTCTTAGTTAGGCTGTTTCTTTCTTTTTCCTTCTATATATATTAATATACTTTTGTAATATTATACACGTGTGGATAATACTCTTTTACTTTTACTCTGATAATAAAGAAACCTTTCTTTCTTTCTTCCTCTTTCTTCAAAACCGAAAATTCCCAAATTCATAAACCTAAACCTAGGTTTCAACATGGTATCAGTTGATTCCGACGATTCCCGTTCCCGTTCCGCCGCTGCCACCGACGCTGCTCGTGGAGGTTTCAAGAACGACGACCCTTGTGATGCTTATTACATCCATCCGAACGAGAATCCGACGCTCGTTCTGACTTCGTCACTGTTGGATGGCAAGAATTACCATGGATGGGCTCGATCCATGCGTATGGCGCTTATCTCTAAGAATAAGCTTTCCTTTGTTGATGGGTCGCTGAAAGAACCGAAGAAAGACGACTCTCGGTTTTCTGCCTGGGTTAAATGTAATAACCTGGTGTTATCTTGGCTTCAACGTGCTTTGGTTCCCGAAATTGCCCAGAGTGTGATCTGGATAGACAATGCTTCGGAGTTGTGGACTGATTTACATGACCGTTTTAGCCAAGGAGATTTGCTTCGTATCTCAGACTTGCTTCAGGATTTTTTCAGTCTGAGTCAAGGTAACCTTTCGGTTTCCTCCTTTTATACTCAATTGAAAATTGTGTGGGATGAGGTCTGTAATTTGAGGCTGTTGCCTAGTTGTGATTGTCAAGCGTCGAAATATCGTAAACAAGATTTTATCTTTCGTTTCCTTCGTGGTTTAAATGATAATTTTTCAGTTCCAAAAACCCAAATCTTGATGATAAAACCCTTGCCCAGCATAAATGAAATTTTTTCCATTATCATCCAACATGAGAGGTCTCTTGCGTCTACTGTTTCTTTATCTGATTCAAATGTTTTGCTGGCTGGTCGTTATTCTAATTCTGAGCCTAAAGATTCTAGGAATAGTTTCAAGAAATCTGTCTCTACCTCTAATTCCAAACGACCCCTGTGTATTCATTGTGGGCTTTACGGACATACAGTAGATAGGTGTTACAGGAAACATGGTTTCCCTCCTGGTTATAAGAATCGTAATTACCCGAATAAGTCGAATCAGATAGGTTCTTCTGCTGATGTTGATAATCCTGAGTCTGAGTCTGCATCTCGTGATGTTCCTGTGGCTTTTACCAAGGATCAATATAATACTCTCATACGTTTGTTGAATGAGAAAGGGTCTGCTGCTAATAGTGTTAACCAAGATTCTTCTAAAGTGAACATGTTGCAGTCTGCCTTTACTGTGCCCTCTGCTGATGCTACAGGTATGGTTTTAAGTTGTTCTTTCTTAAATGCAGCTAGTAGTGTACCCTGGATCTTGGACTCTGGGGCTACAGATCATATTTGTAGTTCTTTAGAGTTTTTTGAGTCTTATTCTTCAATTGTTAACAAATTTGTTAAATTACCAAATGGTGATCTTGTTAAAGTTTGTAATGTTGGTAATGTTAGGATTTCTAATTCCTTAGTTCTTAAAAATGTATTTTATATCCCAGATTTTAACTTCAACCTTGTTTCTGTTAGTCAATTGACTAAGGATAATGATGTTGCATTAATTTTTTCCTCTAAATTTTGTTGTATACAGGATGTAGCTCAATGGAGGATGATTGGTTTAGCTAATAAGGTTCATGATCTCTATTATCTGGATTTTAATTCTTTTTCTAAATTTGCAAATTGTAATTCTGTTTCTAATAAGGTTCAAAATGTTTGTAATTCTGTTTCTGATGACTTTAAACTTTGGCATGCTCGCCTTGGTCATCCATCTCATGGGAGAATGAAATTTTTTTCTCAGTTGTCTAATAAAATTCCTATTCATTCTGGTTCTATAGACTGTGATATTTGTCATTTGGCTAAGCAAAAACGTTTACCTTTTCCTGTTAGTGAATCTGTTTCTGCTTTAATTTTTGATTTGTTACACATTGATGTTTGGGGTCCTTTCCCTGTGACTAGTGTTTATAGTTGTACCTTCTTTTTAACTGTGGTAGATGACAAGAGCAGATTTACTTGGATTTTTCCCTTAAAATTGAAATCTGATGTTAGGAAGTTAATTGTTGAGTTTTGTGAAATGGTCATTACTCAGTTTGGTCTTAAAGTTAAGTGTATTCGTACTGATAATGCTAAAGAGTTTTCTATGACTGATTTTTTTAATGCAAAAGGTATTATACATCAAAATTCATGCTCACACACTCCACAGCAAAATAGCATAGTAGAGAGGAAGCATCAGCATCTTCTTGCTGTTGCAAGAGCTTTAAATATACAAGCTCAGTTGCCATTGCATTTCTGGTTGGATTGTGTGTTGCATGTTGCTTATTTGATAAATCTGACACCTACACCTGTTCTTCAGCACAAAACTCCTTTTGAAGCTTTGTTTGGTTCTAAACCAGTTTTAAAAAACTTAAAAGTGTTTGGTTGTTTGGCTTTTGCTTCTGTTCTTCCTAAGCCAACTACTAAATTACATCCTAGATCTTTAAAGTGTGTTTTCATTGGAATTCCAAAAAATGTTAAAGGATACAGGTTATATGACATTCATAATAAAAAAAATTTGTTTCAAGGGATGTTGTATTTTCAGAATGTCAGTTTCCTTTTTCTAAAGATAATTCTGTTGCTTATAATGACTTAGTTTTTCCAACTAATGATACTGACAACACTTTTGAGGAATGTACACCTTCAGATTTTAATTTCAGTTCTTCTGAGCATTATGAAGAAGTTCCAGTAGTTGATTCAACTAATCCAGAAGCATGTCCTGAATCTTCTAATTCTGATCCTCCATCAAGCTCTAATGCCCAGGATCACTGTTCTGAATCTTCTAATTCTGGTGATATCCCTTCTATCCTTTCTGTTAGACCATCTAGGGTCACTAGATTATCTGCAAAGTATGATGCTTATCAAGTTCATTTACCAGGGAGTAAGAATACTTCTCGTACTACTCCTCATCTTATCTCTCAAATTTTGTCTTATGATAAAATTTCTTTTAAGCATCAAAATTTTGTAAATAGTATTGATTTGTTAAAAGAGCCTACTAGTTATAAACAAGCTGCTAAGCTTGAGTGTTGGAAACAGGCCATGAATGAAGAAATTTCTGCTTTAGAAAGAAATCATACTTGGGATCTAGTTTCCTTACCTAGTGGCAAACAAACTATAGGTTGTAAATGGGTTTTTAGAACTAAACTTAGGTCTGATGGTACTCTAGAGAGATACAAAGCTAGGTTAGTTGCTAAAGGATTTACTCAACAACCTGGTTTGGATTATTTTGACACCTTCAGTCCTGTTGCTCGTATAACTACTATTCGTATGCTTATTTCTGTGGCTGCTGCAAAAGGTTGGCATTTGCATCAATTAGATGTTAATAATGCATTTTTGCATGGTCTGTTACATGAAGAGGTTTATATGGACTTGCCACCTAGTTTCATTCCTAGTAAGCCTGGTCTTGTTTGCAAACTGCAAAAGAGTTTGTATGGGCTTAAACAAGCCAGTAGGCAGTGGAATGAGAGACTGACTTTTTCCTTAAAAGAACAAGGTTTTCATCAAGCTTCTTCTGATACTTCTCTGTTTTTGAAAGGCAATGGTTCTGATTTTATTGCATTAGCTGTATATGTTGATGATGTTCTTCTTCTTAGCCCTAGTATGGGTGCTATAGATCAAATAAAGAATTTTCTAAATGCTACTTTTAAAATCAAAGACCTAGGAGAATTGAAATTCTTTTTAGGATTAGAAGTAGCAAGAACTAAACAAGGGATAAACTTGTGTCAAAGGAAGTATGTTCTTGAACTTTTAGAGGAAACAGGTTTCTCAGGATCTAAACCTGCTCCTACACCCTTTAATGATAAACAAAAACTTTCTAAAACTGATGGTATTCCCTTAACAGACATCACTTCATATAGAAGGTTAATTGGCAAACTTCTTTATTTGACAAATACTAGGCCAGATATTACGTTTGCTGTTCATAGGCTGTCTCAGTTTTTAGCTGCACCTACTGACATTCACTTAGCTGCTGTTCATAAAATTTTGAGGTACTTAAAGGGTAATCCTGGTCCAGGGCTATTCTTCCCTGCTAATAATAATCTGAAGCTAAGTGCTTTCTCTGATTCAGATTGGGCATCTTGCTCTGACTCTAGGAAATCCACTACAGGTTTTTGTATTTTTTAGGGGATGCTTTAGTTTCATGGAAATCCAAGAAACAATCCACCATCTCTAGATCTTCCACAGAAGCTGAGTATAGGGCTTTAGCTGCTGTAGCATGTGAACTTCAATGGCTTGTGTACTTAATGAATGATTTGCAGCTTTCTTTTTCTTCAGTTAACCTCTATTGTGATAACCTGTCTGCAATTAAAATTGCAGAAAATCCAGTTCAGCATGAGAGGACAAAACATATCGAAATTGATTGTCACTTGATCCGGGAAAAGATTCAACAAGGATTGCTACGGTTGCTGCCTGTTTCTTCTTCAAATCAGTTAGCAGATTGTTTTACAAAGGCACTTCCACCAGCTGTTTTCAAAGAATTCATAATCAAGTTGGGCATCCAAAGCATATATGCTCCAACTTGAGGGGGGTGTTAAGATTATTAGTTTGTTAGTTGGGTTAAAAGTCTTGTTAGTTAGGCTTGTTAGTTAAGTCGTTTCTTTCTTAGTTAGGCCGTTTCTTTCTTTTTCCTTCTATATATATTAATATACTTTTGTAATATTATACACGTGTGGATAATACTCTTTTACTTTTACTCTGATAATAAAGAAACCTTTCTTTCTTTCTTCCTCTTTCTTCAAAACCGAAAATTCCCAAATTCATAAACCTAAACCTAGGTTTCAACACTCTTAACAACTCATTGACCTAAAACAATAAGTAAAAAATCCTAAAAAATTATATTAACACCTTTCAAATTTCTAGTAGTAACAACATGATCAACATCAACCAGAAGTTACTCAAGAAACTGCAAGACTTATTAGCAGCCCAACATGACAATATTAATGATCTTAGAGATATTTCTCAATATTTATGACATAGCTCGAGAGATAGATCCTTGCGATGACATAGAGAATAATATGTAGTCAACAAACACATAAGAAATTGTATGGGGACAACATTTTAAAGCTATGTAAAAGTAATTTGACTAACATCCTACATCGACTAGGCCCAATCCAAAGAATTCAAGTTGTCGCATTTGGTCATAAAGCGACCCACCAAAATCTTTAAGCATTTCTTAGCTAAAACATTCAAATCATTCATATAAAAGAAATACTGAAGTATGATAATCATTGCATGTAATAAAGTAATTTACGAAATTTAAATCTCCGTATTATAAAGAATTGTGTGTCAATAATAATAATAATAATAATAATAATAATAATAATAATAATAATAATAATAATAATAATAATAATAAGAGTTATATACCCAAAAAATAATAAGGTCTTCTGAATGCATAGCTAAATAAAATACAAATATTGTACTTCGTAATAGTTGGAGTGCTGAAATCTTTCATCAACTGTGCCCCTTGTGCACGCCAAAAATCTACTAACCTACGATCGAAAGCATTTGAATGTAGATCTTTACAAGCTCAATGACACATTTCAACTCTTTTATAGTTCATGCAATTCATACATAAGCATGCACTCAAGTATAAGTAGAGAGGTAAAAGTATAATCATGTAGCATCTACAATTGACTATCTATACTACACATGTTTTTATTCACACACAGTATTAATATCATCAATAATAACCATACAACAACAAGTACTTTGAATGAGACTTGATTTCACATAGCGCCAGAAACGTACATACTTTTAGATGACGCATGGTGTTACGTAGTGTCAGAAACATACACTCAATTAGCTAACAGTAATCAATATCACATAATTTTAAGTTCTATCATATGATGTCTAGTGTCACATAACGTAAGAAAAATACACTCGGTTAGTTAATTAAATAGCATCAGGACGAGGAATGATGTCATATAGCATTAGAAACATACATTCAACTAACTTAAAAATATCAGTGTTACAACAAATTTGTTGGGCATCTAGATTCTCATGTCATATGAAGTCATACAACCAACCAATAACCACGAGGTAAAACATAATCATCACACAACTTATAATTGATTAAAGTTGTCCATATTTTATTAAATTATTCACACATGAAGTCTAGTCATTTAGTAGCATATAAACATTTTTAGGCCTATCAAACCACTACAAATCTTTCATAAGGTTTATTGCCTTTTTTAACAATGTGAGTATCCATATTTGTTGGCATTGATATCAAACAATAAGTATCAATACACTTCTTAAGCATCAGTACTGGATGAACAATATTGGTACCCCGAAAATATGTTATTAATATTCACCCTAAAAATATTCACTTTTAATTGTTGATCATACGATATCAATTATGGATGAATTAATATCAATAACAAAATTCTAAAAGTCGTATTTTGGCTTGAAAATTACATTCTGGTCATATTTAAACACTTGTTGAGGGCTTTAGCTCATTACTAAAGTTTATGGAAATAGTTTAGAATCATTTGATATCATTTTACAACTTTAAAACGTACAAACAACCATTTTGTTCATTAAAGAATGCTTACACTCAAACAATCGTATCAACTCCACATTCATACCAACATACTTATAAAATAAAGTTAAAATCAGATTAAGATAGCCCCATGGTTAAAATGCTTCTGAAAATTCAAGATAGTTTTACACCCATCTTTTCAGGAAAGATGATGATCTTTTCTCAAAAGTCTAGAGATATTGATGAACAATCAAATCTTCTTTAATCTCATATTCTAACTCAAAATAGATAACATTCAACATAAAGGCAAATGCGCCGACTTGATTTTTTGACATTATAATTATAACTACAAAAAAGAGCTTTCGCATTTTTACTCTTTTGCGTCTTCAGATAAAATTGAATAAAAAGATTAAGAAGTTTTAAATTTTCTATTGCATATTCATTTCAGCTATTACTTGTATTTCTTGCGTGTTTTTGTTTGAGTTGTACGAGATGAAATTCTCATATACGATTCTCAGGGGAGGAGTCCTCTTAGTTTACCTATCTTAATAAAGTCTATGATTGTTTCGAAGAACACCTCGAGATTAAAGCGGTTGCAGATGATATAACTAGTAAATATGTTCTCCCTCATGTTAACATATTATGGTTAAAACTATGTTAGTCAATGTTAAAAATTGCTAGTTTTTCTTCTTACTATAATTTATTTTAGGGAAAATTATTCAATATGTTATGTCTTTATATTACACAATCATTTTTATTTTGGGTTTATAAATTTAGTTTAAGGTTTATTGATTTAGTTTGTAGAGTTTAGAATTTAGGGGTTATAGTTAAGATGTAGGGTTTAGGTTTTACAGTAAAATATTTAGATTTTATTTTTTAAAAAGTAAATAAGCATGCTATTATAATATTTTTTATGCAACATCTGTATGAAACATTACTTTGTATTTTAGTCAAAATAGTTAATACATGCTTAAGATTATTTGATGTTGCAAAAGAAAAAATATTTATAATTTGGTGTGATTTCATGATAGTATATTTTATTTTGAACCAGATAATGCACACACACCTTGCAGACATGTTGCTCAAACTCTAATCTCCCAAAAATAAACACATTCTCTTTTCACTAGAACTACTCGGAAGTTCATATTATAAGTATATTTAGAAAAATATATGTTAATGTATAATTGCATCGAGTATTGCAATATTTGATTTTATTTTAACATAGATTAATTAGAATATAAATTCAATCAATAATTTAAATATGCATTAATTATTAATAAAAATATGCATTAACTAGAATACAAATTAGACTTTGCCTATATAACCAAATTTAAAACGTTACACGAAACTGGTTCATTGCATGTAATCATGTATGTTGAAGCAAACCGTAATTTTCGTAATTTTTCATTTAAAAATAAAAAATAAACTTAAAAGAAAAAGAAAAACACTAACATGATTGGTTTAAATGGTAAACAGCTTGACATCGTTAGAAAATTCATCTACTAAAATTAGATGTACGGCACCATATGAAATTTTCGTGGGACCCGCCATTTCAAAACTGGCAAAATCCAAATCCCAAATCAACATTCTCCACGTGTCCAGCAGAACCTCTCTCACTTATATATATATATATATAAACACAATGGCACTTCACTTTTGCTTGGACTCTGCTAAAACAGAAAAAGAAAAAAAAAAGAATGTCTTCGCAATTGCAATGTAAAATTTTCTCGTTTCAAACACTGAAACATCGTCGTATTGCCACACTCAATACCCCGAGCCACCACATCAGCTGCCTTGCCGTCCACGATAACCTCCTCTACGCCGCTGCCGTCAACGGAATCAGCGTCTTCGATCTATCGAACCACTCCTTTATGGATTCTTTCAACGATGATCCCACCACCGGGTTCGTCAAGTCCATTGCATTTGACAAAACCCAAATCTTCACCGCTCACCAGGACGGCAAGATCAGAATCTGGAAAATCAACACCCCTTCCAGAAAACACCACCTTGTTTCCACTCTCCCCACCGCTAAAGACCGATTCCTTAATTTCATGTTGCCGAGGAACCACGTTAACGTACGGCGTCACAAAAAGAAGCTTTGGATCGAACACTGGGATACAGTCTCGGGTTTGAACATAAACGAGGCAAAGGGGGTAATGTATTCGGTTTCGTGGGATAAAAGTTTCAAGATATGGAACGTAAAGACCCAACGTTGTTTAGAGTCCGTTAAAGCTCACGATGACGCCGTTAACGCTCTGGTTGTTTCTGGCGATGGGACGGTTTACACGGGCGGCGCTGATGGGTTGATTAGAATCTGGGCAGTGACAGGAAGAGAGAGACGGCATGGTTTAGTGGGAACACTGGATAAGCATAGATCGACAGTGAATGCGCTGGCTTTAAACGGCGACGGATCGGTGTTGTTTTCGGGAGGGTGTGATGGTTCAATCGTGGCGTGGGAGAAGAGAGATGATGATCAGGTGGGATTTGTGGAATCATTGTGGGGTCATTCAGGGGCGATATTGTGCTTGATCGACGTCGGGGATTTGTTTGTAAGTGGCTCATCTGATCGGATGGTGAGGATCTGGCGACGTGGGAAAGAAGAAGGTGGGTTCCACTGTTGTTTAGTTCTCGAGGGACATGAAAAACCTGTGAAGTCGTTGGTAGCAGTTGCAACAAGTGTGTTTGACGGTGTCGTTTCGATCTGTAGTGGAAGTTTAGACGGAGAGATCAGGCTTTGGGAGATCTCAACATGTTCCAACTTCAAAATCTGTAAAACAAATCCCATGAATTCAATAAAAGTTTCTTGATTTTTTTTTTCTTTACTCCGTTTACATTTTATATATCCTCTACCATAAAAATTTATTTTCCCCTTTCGGTGTCTCTATTTATGTTCATACTAAAAAAAATTAAGTTTAGAGCTAATGTTAGAATTTATAATTTAAGAAATTAGTGGTAAGGTGTATTTTTAGAGTTTAGGTTAATATTTTAGTGTTAGGGTATAAAATAGTATACCGAAAAGAGTTAGAAGATTTATGTCCTCATCTCTTATATGCTTACACTTTGGATATGATATTCAATTAGTCTCGAAATCAAAACCCATAACTAATAACCTTTTTCTCAATCCCTAAACTTGTATGTATAAAAACTTAGTCTTAATCCTTGATGTGTCATTTGTCGAATAGTCTATCAAAATCTACAACAATCGGTATTGTATTTTAGCGGTCTATGTGACATTTTACGTTGGGACATACTTTGAAGTCTCATATTTGAATTTGAGTTAGGATTCTTTGGTGCGGACATCCTATGGCTGTACACACAATTTTCTACATTATATTAATCATATAAGACCCTCTCGATACCTATAAGGACCGAAAAATAAGATATGAAAAATTAAAATCACACATCGACATTCCGAGAATACAACACAAATCAACTAATGTTTTGACAAACTGAGCCACAATCATGTTAACTAGAAAACATGTGATTAAATAAACCGTAGGTGCGACTTTTTATTTTTTTAAGAATTAATAATAAATAAATTATTGGCTCCCTAAGCGTGATGGATTCAAAAAAGGTTCACCCACATGAAATATGTTTGGTTGAAATCATAATGCCCAGTAGAGTTGCACCGTCCAAAAGTGCGCAGCTGAGTTCATAACTTTTTTTCTATTTAAACATAATTAATGATTTAATGGAAGAGCTAGAGTGAGGTTTTGAATCGCCAATGGCCAAACATTCTTCCCTTTGGCAGGCAACATTTTATATTATAGTATTACAATATTTTCATTTTAAGAAAACTTGAATATAAAATAAAATATAAAGTTAAAACAAATAGACTCATGTGGACTTCTTTTTGGTTTGGTGATGAATGTTATTATTATATTGCAAATAGAGATTGCTTAGAGGTTTATAATCAATTAAATTGAAACCCAGTAATGAGTGGATTTTGATGGCTGACATGTGTTTCTCCAACAAACCCTTGTCTCTGCAGTGCTTTCAACCTGTCTTAACATGGTACGAGGAGATGAAGACAAAATTTACACATTTAAATTTATATTCTTACAAGCCAATCAATGTAACTCTTCCCTATTATATTTTTAATAATAAAAGATATTTGTTACTAACATGCGAGCCTTTACTTTACTATGCTACTTGTCACGCCCCGTCTGGTCGCGACCCAGCCAACCGAGGGGCACACCCGCCCAGGAGCACCGAGCAGCACCGAGGTGTGCCACCCAGGTGCGCAGTGCGTGCCCGAACAGCCCCACCTAGGTGCACTGCGCGCGCCCAAGACGCCCCACCTAGGTGCTCACGGGGCAACAAAGAAGAAATGAGATGCTCTAAGCATTATAAGGCCAAGGGCGGACCAAGGCAAGATCTAGAATGGCCTAGAAGGCCCCACACGTCTCCAAACTCATCCGAGGGGTTCCAGAAGGATCCACATCAATCTAGGCTCACCCGGAGGAACCTAGAAGACCCGAGAAAGATCAAGAGGGCTCGGGACAAGTCCGGAAGGCTCGGGACAACTCCGGAATATTCTAGAATATCTTAGAATATGTTAGAGCTTTTAGACCATTTAGGAGTAGTCTAGAATATTATAGATGTAAGTAGATAAGTATGAACTTATCTAGAAATATCTAGGCTTAGTAGATATTTTGGGAGGCAAACTCTCAACCGTCGGATTAAATAGATCATAGCCGTCCATTGAGGAGGTGGGTGCCTATAAATAGGGCCACCCCTCTCATTTGTAACTCACTCAAGTAGTCATCCAAGCTCTCTTGTAAAGCATACTTGTAAAAGCTTCCGTTGCTTTAATACAAGGTAGTTTCCTTGTAAACACTCTTGTTCATTCGTTTTGCCATAGCGTTGCGACATTAAGGCTTACTAGCATCGTGCCGAGAGTGCTAGTGCCGCACGGATTTGAGCTTGAAGAATTAAGTCCGTGACATACTGCTACCCTCCGCAAACCTGCACTATGCCTTCACTATGCGAACTCTTATTATGCGGATACTAAGACGATAAAATAAAATAACAACTTTAATTAAATAGTCGAAAAGAGTAGAAAATACAAAACCAGATTAAAGTTGAGTAGATAAAGTGTTGAGGCCTGCGATAAGCAGTTTTTTTAAGACAAATTACGACCATTCTGCGGTGCTTGAGTTTGGTTGGTTGTTCGTTTCTCAGGATACAACAACAAGAAGATCTTCGACAGAAGCACGAACTGAAGTGATCTCGAAATTGAACTCTTGACTTAGCCTATCACCGGGATAAAAAGAACGAGAGAAGGAAAATGATTTTTTTGAGTGAGTTGAAACTGAGGAGATGCTTGGTTTATATAGGGGGTGGAGGAGGAAAAATATGGAAAATAAATATTTCGATTTGAAGGCTATTAACTTTATATCCGATTTAATTCGAAAATAATCAATTAAATGTCTTATTAAATGGATATATTTTTGTAAATTGCTTTTATTACCTTTTAATATCCGAATTTAATGGAAAGTCAAAGATTATCCCATTAAATTCGAAATATTCAAAAAGATATGTTATATGTATGGAAAAAATGAAACCGAAGTGGGTAAAATATCTGCAAGTCCAGGTAAGACCCAACCGGTTCGAACATTTGCGTTGCCCATGACGTGCGGGCGCGCCCCAACACAAATGAGTTCGACGAGCTTCAATTCGCACCCCTGCGCCTGCACGCAAGACATAATGTACATTCAAGTCATTCAATAACTTCCAAGTGGGTTGGTGTATTTAAACCATTCCCAAGCTTGTTATCCCACCCATGTGGGATAAGGGGTTTCCATTTTCCTTTACACAATTCACAACATCCTCACTTTGAGAATCAATTTCTCATTCATTTGTCAACCATTTTGAGCATATGAGATACCGTTGTAAAGGTCTCATTGAGTAGAATATGAATTAATAAATTCATCATTCGAACCTTCATCTTTACCAATAGAAAATATAGCTCAAAGTTTCCAACTTCTCACATTTTTCCAACAATCCCCCACATGAATGAAATTGATGGTTTTATCAAAACATTTTGACTCGATGTGGTGATAGGATCTACGATTGATAGTTGCATAGGATAGGTAGGTTTCCTCCTTTGAACCTTCCCTTGTGAAAGTATATTTACTTTACTAGCTAACCAGTAGACGTGATGTCCTTGAACTGTTAAGTTGTTTGTGTAAACGATGATATACTTCATACAACTACCTCTCTGACAAGAGTATTAGTTCTCATGGTTATGTCTATGTGGTCGTGGACATCGCTTGGTTCTGCAAGAATTTGAAAGAACTATGCCCAATAGTCTCCTTGATGTGCCCCTACCTCACTTTCATTTAGGTGACTTATGTTGCTCGACTCACCGAAGCATACAATGGCCATTAAAAGCTTTGCTTAACCTATACCACTTTTTATCACTATTTACATAATAGGAATGGACTTGGGGGGAAGATCCCCCACAGTGATCGCACATGTCTATGTAATTAGGTTGTCCCTTTAAACTTAGATCTTGGGATCTCCAGTAAACTAGGTAGGGTTTTCCTTCACATAGTGCCTTTACTTCTCATGGGCTTTAGTCCCATTCTTTTAGATGTTTTCTCAACTTGATCTCGATTCAATCCTTTGGTTAGTGGATCCGCAATGTTATCCTTTGATTTTACAAAGTCAATAGAGATAACTCCATTTGAGATCATTTGTCTGACGGTGTTATGTCGACGGCGCATATGCCTTGACTTACCGTTGTACATGAAACTCTGTGCCCTAGCAATTGTTGCTTGATTGTCATAGTGTATACATATTGTTGGCTCATGTTTCGACCATTCAAAGATATCCTCAAGGAATTGCCGAAGCCATTATAATTCTTCTCCAGATTTGTCTAGAGCAATAAACTCAGATTCCATTGTGGACCTGGTTATAATAGTTTGTCTTAAGGATTTCTATGACACAACTCCTCCCCCTAAAGTGAATACATATCCACTTGTGCCTTTGGTATCTTGAATATCAGATGTCCAACTGACATCAGAGTATCCTTCTGAGACATCGAGGTCTCTGGAATAATGCAGTACGTAGTCTTGAATATATCTTAGATATCTCAATATTCTCACAATTGCTTTCCAGTGATCTTTCCCTGGATTGCTTGTGAATCTGCTTAAACAGTTCACAGTAAAAGTGATATCTAGTCTAGTGCAGCTCATGAGATACATTAACCCACCTTTGACTCTTGCATATTCCACTTGATGGATACTTTCCCTTGATTCTTTGATAGATGTGACTGATTTAATACGAGATCTTTTGATGACCTTTTGATTTAGATGCCAGAATCGTATCGGCCAGTCCCATATCTTTCATGTCAAATCTCAAATTTAACATGTTTTTGGTACGTTTTACCATTTCATTGTTGCCTCCAACAATAAGTATGTCATCAACATATAAACATAGGATGGCATATCTAATGTCTATAGTTTTGACATATACACATTTGTCACACTCGTTTATTTTGAAACCGTTAGTCATATGACATTATCGAATTTCTCATTCCATTGTTTTGGTACTTGTTTACGTCTATACAAGGAATTCACCAATCTGCATACTTTCCTGTCTTGACTTAAAACTACATGACCCTCAGGTTGTTCCAAGTAAATTTCTTCATCAAGAGCTGAATTTAGGAAAGCTGTTTTAACATCCATTTGATGTACTTCTAGATTTTGCATAGCAACAATTGTGAGTATCATCCTTATGGATGTTATTCTTGATACAAGGGAAAATATATCAAAGTAATCAATGCCTTCTTTTTGTTGCTATCCTATGATTACCAAAAATTGTTCCATCTGCTTTTATTTTCCTTTTGAAAATCCATTTTGAATTTAGTGGTTTAATTCCAGGAGGAAGGTCCACTAATTCCCATATATGGTTTTGCAAGATGGAATTAATTTCGCTCTTAATGGCTTCTTTCCATAAGGTGCCTTTAGAGGAGCGTATAGCATCACTATACGTTAGAGGTTCAGCCTCCAGCATAAAGGTTAAGAAATCAGATCCAAAGGATTTTTCTACCCTTGCTTGTTTGCTCCTTCTTGGCTCTATTTCAATTTCAGCCTCTTGTTGATCATTTGGAATCATTTCATCCAAAGTTCGCTTTGTTGAACTTTGATCAACTTCCCTATATTTATAAGGGAATGTATTTGCAATGAATGATGCACTCTTTGTTTCATACACAAGAAACTGAGAAGCATTGCTATGTTCAACATAGCCAATAAAAATACAATCCACTGTTTTTGGACCTATTTTCATTTGTTTTAGTAATAGAGCCATTACCATGGCAAGACACCCCCACAATTTCAAGTGTTTATAGGAAGCCTTTTGACTTTTCCCCAACTCATATGGTGTCTTATCTTTTTTTCCTTTTGGGGAACCTTATTTAAAAGGTAATTAGCTGAAAGAACAGTTTCCCCCACATGTTCTGTGATAACACAGAGCTTCCTAACAAAACGTTCATCATTTCTTTTAGAGTCTGATTTTTTCGTTCGCCTACTTCATTAGATTGGGGAGAATATGATGGTGTTACTTTATGAATAATTCCATGTTGTGAACAATATTCACCAAATTGATTAATGTTAAGTGTGCAAAAGTCCTATATTTATGCCCTAGTTTAGCTCAATTATTGTTGTTCTAAGTATAGTTTAGATGCATTTATTAGGAAAACATACACAAAACTGCATAGATTAGATATTCTGCCTTAATTTATGAACTTAACTATTTTTATCTAAAAGATAGTGCTCATGTGCATTTTCTCTCTGTGTGCAGGTACCCACCCACGCAAGTGCCGTCGAGGCAGCAGAGAGGGAAGAAGAGGAGAAATTGGAAACTGATGGAGGAAGCTGATAGACCATCTGGAGAGCTAATCGAAAACTGAAAAGGAGGAGAGTCCTAGAATGAAGAGTTGTGCCAATCCCTACACACCAGTACACACCTCTACCGAGGTAGTCAATAGTGTGCCGCCGAGGCAGCAACTCGAGGAAGGGTGAAAATATGCAAAGTGGTATGCGACTAAAAGAGCTAATCTAGCTTGATTTTTGGAGACCACTTGCACGTGCATTGGAGCCCAGCAGAAAAAGAAAAGCCATGGTCAAAGTCAAGTTGGAAAAAAGTCAAATAGGAATCTAGGAAGATTTAATGTTAGACTTGTTCTTTTAATGAGTTGTAATTAGATTCTAACTAGGATTCCTGCCCTAAACCAACTTAGACCTAGGCTCCTCCCCTATATATATGTAATCGACTTGAAGGAGAGAACACATTTGAGATTAGAGAGAAACTCCTTCTTGTCGAAACCCTAGTGCCGTCTACCCCCATCATGTTCTAAACCTTCCCTAGGGCTAAGTGTTGGTTGTGTAGTAGTTGTTAGAGTTTGCTTGTATTTGTTTAGGTTTAAGTTTTTGCAATAAAATTCAAGGATTGTTTACTCTTGGTTCTTCATTGTTGCAATCTTTATCGGGAGAGAAGAAGGCGACAATTTATTTGTTCAATATCGAGAGAGTTGAACTCACGAAACGAGTAAACACGGTTTTATACAACCATAGGGTAAAGCTACTTCGGCTTAGGGATAAGTTTAGAAGTTTAACGGTTTCATAATCGGTTTGTGTTCACCCTTAGATTAACGCCGGGAGGTATCATCAAAGACGTGTTCGCCAATAGTACTTCAAGCTTCAAGAGAAGAGGAAGTCATAAAAGGGAGCCTTGCCGAACCTTAAATCACCGCTTAACTGCCCATGCAGTCACTTGGTCTCTGCCGAGGTAGGCGCCTACCGAGGCATAGTCGTGGGCGGCTGTTGAAAGTTGTTAAGTTGATCTGCAAAACTGCACCGAGACAATGCATTCAATCTCCACAATACGAAGCATCCAATACCGGCCCATTCTCTCACTCTGATTTCTCAATTTACTTTACTTGCTTTAGTTTTAGCTTTAATCAAACCAACTTCTAATATTTGTGTTTTTATTTTTACTTGTGTAGAAAGGTGAACTCCGAAAGGTTGCCACAATCCCTGTGGAGACGATATCTTAAATATTATAACTTGGCACCGTGTATACTTGCACGCAATTTGCACATCACTTTTGCACGCAACAAGTTTTTGGCGCCGTTGCCGGGGATTGGCGTACAACTTTTTGTTTTTATTTTTTTGCACTTTTTATTTTTCTGTTTAAACCCATGGTTTTCTTTAGTTTATGACCAGAGCAAACCAGAAATCACCCTTGCAAGAATACGATCCAGAGCCTGAACGTACTACACGCAGACTTAGACAAGCAAACAGAGAAGCCATGGGTGATCTAGCAAACAACTGAACCTACCGCCTCCAATCGACAATGTCGTGGCGGGCAATGGCAGACAACCTCTTGCTGCTCGGCGGCTAGTTCGTGATTACTTGGAGGAGGATCTCAGAGAGATGAAATCTGGCGTGATTGATCCAGATATAGAAGCGAACCACTTCGAACTCAAACCAGTCATGTTCAACATGCTAAATACTCTTAGACAGTTTGGAGGATCCGCCACTGAAGATGCGCGCAAGCATATGAAATCCTTTCTGAATATATGCAAATCCTTCAAAATCCACGGAGTTTATCCTGACGTGCTATGAATCAAATTATTTCCCTATTCACTAAGGGATAGGGCAAAAACTTGGTTCAATAGCCTACCATCAGAGTCCATTGAATCTTGGATAGAACTATGTCGAGATTTCTTAGCTCGATTTAATCCTGTCAATTTAACTAATAAATTACGAACTGGCATCACTACTTTTCGATTGATAGATGATGAACTGATATACGAGTCATGGGAGAGATACTGTGAGTTTTTCAATAAATTCCCCTCCCATGGATTTCCAGAGTGGGCACTAGTATCCATATTCTACAATGGTGTAAACACACCAACAAGGATGATGCTTGATTCCTCTGCCAATGGTATATTACTCGGTAAGGAGCCCGCCGAAGCAATTCAAATCTTGAACAAGATGGCCAAAAATGACTACCAGTTCCCTAACGCTCGCCGAGGCGGCGTAAGGAGGCAAGTTACAGCAAACGAGCTAGGAGCATCAGATGCAGTTGTAGCACAATTTCTCAGTTGAAAAGATGGTAGAAGCTATGCAAGGGTAGAACAATACACAACATGTTAAAGCCATTGATGCCTTTTGCGACCAATGTAAGGGAGACCATGACTCGTCCAAGTGCTAACAGACTGAAACCAATTGCTTTGTGGGGAACTTCAACAGAAACAACAACCCTATACCAAACACCTACAATCCAGGCTGGAAGAGGCACCCTAATTTTTCATGGAGCAACCCCAACAACACTCTGAATCCAGCTAATCAGACAAACCAATCACAAGGATTCCAGCAGACTATGCCGTGTCAGCAGCAACAGGCAGCACCCACTGCTTTAGAGCAGACTCTGAATGCCTTCATGACTTAGACAAGTACCTATGTGTCCAACATGGATTTATTTGTTAAGAAAACTAAAGCTTTCATGGACAGGATCGAGACGAGAATGCAAAATCATGAGGCAACTTTAAAGTCAATGGAAACGCAAGTGAGATAATTTGCACAAGTCCTGAACACCAGACCTATGGGAGGATTGCCCAGCGACACTGAAGTCGCGAGGAAACCCATTTACGAGCAGTGCAAGGCCATCAAATCAGTTTCCCAGATAGAAGCAGAAAAGCCAGATCCAGGACCCTCTGCTGTGGCATACCATAATGATGCTTCTGAAAAACGTGAGATAAACCCACATGTTCTACAACAGCTGAAACACCAGAAGTAGGAACATCAGTTCAAAAAGTTTCTAGACATTCTTAAGCAAGTACATATCAACATACCCTTGGTGGAAGCCGTACAACAAATGCCTAACTATGCCAAATTTCTGAAAGACATGGTTTCCAAACGGAGAAGAATCAAGGAATTTGAAACTATTGCCATGACGGAAGAATGCATGGCCATGCTGCACAATAAAACACCGCCCAAGCAGAAAGACCCAGACAATTTCCTCATTCCATGCGCTATTGGGAACCATTACGAGGGGAAAGCTTTATGCGACCTTGGGGAATGCATCAATGTAATGCCCAAGACGGTGTTTGAAAAGCTAGGAATTGGAAAAGCTAGACCCACCACTGTCATGCTCCAGTTAGCTGATCACTCTTACGTACAACCGGAAGGAAAAATTGAAGACATCCTAGTAAGTGGACAATCTTATTTTTCCAGCTGATTTCTTAATTCTGGACTGTGAGTCAGACGACAAAGCACCCATCATCCTAGGAAGACCATTCCTAGCCACGAGCAAAACTCTAATAGATGTTGAGAATAAGGAGCTTACTATAAGGGTGGATCACCAAAAAATTAAACTGAATGTCTTGCAACCTCTGAAAAAAGTTGACGACAAAGAAGAATGTCGGGACATTCATGCCTCAGAAGACACCAAACCCAACATAAAGCTAGAGCACTCCAGTCACAACCGCCTGGGCGGGCAACCTGGCAATGCCAATGATCAAGAGAAACATAAAGACTTGCCTTGGCAGAGGGTGAAGCAGATGTTGTAGCAACCCAAGAAGTGGTTATGCTGGGAAATGCATCCATATGCATTCCTAACATAACTTAATTTTTCTTTCTTTTATTTTTATGTTTTAGGATTTAGATTTTAATTTCTTGCATTTTTTCAGTTCTTAGGAAGTATATTTAATTTCAGTATTTGTTTATTCTCTAATAATTTTTATTTTAGTTTTTTTAAGAGAGACAATGGCCCAAGAGAAGGGAGAAGAAGAAAGCCCATATATATCAACCGCTCCAGCCCGCCCGCCAAGTCTGCCGCGACAGACACACATTGCTTCCCGCCAGAACTAGTCATTGCAGACTAGCTGTTCGAAGATGCCCGTTCCGTTCCAACGGCTCTCTGCCCAGGCAACGACTGCCTCGACAGACGAAACGACAGCACCCTTTCACTCCTATTTAAACCCCCTAATTTTTTTACTATTCACTATTTTTTACTCTCTCTTGCATATTGTTTGATAGATTTCCCTTGCTTTCAGATTTATTTCTTTTTCTACAGATTCTCAAACTCTTACAACCCTCTTCACACCAAAACCCTAAAGTACAAATCAAGAATGGCAAGAACCCGCCGCCGCCGCGCTGCCCAGGTAGAATTAGAGGAATCTATCAACCGCTTTGCCACACCAGAGGTTAAAGCTCGCCACAACGAAAAATTCAAAGAAATATCGGTGTGGGAAGAGCAAGGATTTTATTACGAGACGGGGAAGAGGAATTTCGGGCTCGAGCAGTTCATCTGCTCAAAGATCACGCACCAAAAATGAAAGATCTTTGCCCAACAACCAAGGCCGATAAATCAAACAATGGTGCGCGAGTACTATGCCCATGGGCCAACAAAGGGAGTGCCGACGATGAATGTCCGCGGGCGGCCAGTGGCGATTGATGAAGACAAAATCAACCTCTTCTATGGCCTCCACATTCACGAAGATCAATACGCGGAGTTCCTCGCCTCCCTCACGATGAACAGTTATGAGGCAATGAAGGAGGAGCTTTGCATCCCAAGGACGGTCTGGAATGAGAGTAGAAATAGAGGCACCGTCGATCGACGAAATTTGCTGCCCGAGGCAAAGTTATCTAACACATTCGTGAAGAGACGGTTGTTGCCCACGACCCAAAACTCCATTGTCGATAAACCATGCTTGGCACTCATCCACTCCATCATCAACAAAAGGTACATCAATGTGGGTGCTATTATTGCTAACGAAATTTATGAGTGTGGACAGAAAATGAAGGGGCAACACTACTTTTCCAGCCTCATCACGGTGTTTTGCGAGAAGGCACATGTTGCGGCCACCCCAACCGACACAATGACGCTGGAAAAAACCAGGTGGATGAGGGATATCATCCTGCGGGAAATGGAGATCACATCTGCCACCCCGGAAAACTATGCCCTGGCATCAGAGAGGGGCAGCCAGCAACAATTCCAGCAGCCCGCCCCGACAACCACCATAGGCGGCTTGGCAGCCCAGCTGAACAGAATAGAAAGACGCCAGTTGACGTTCATGACCTATATTCAAGACTTCAACAATGCCACTGTCACCACCATCAAGGAGAAGTTCCCAGAAGCCCAATTTCTAGAGTTCCCTGCCAAGATATCTGCCCAGGTAGCACCAGAAACGCCCGCTGCACCTTTTGCCTCGGCAACCCATCCGACCGCCTCAGCAACTCCAACCGCCCCTATCTCAACCGAGCCTCAAGCCTCTAAAGTAGCCACGACCACCAAAGTCTTCTCCATCTCTGAAAATCGTTGAGACACATCGCCAGCCCAAATTAGAGAACAAGGGCAGACATCACGGGCAGTAGCCGACGCACCAGGACCATCCGACTCAGCCTACCTCAACGACTTCTTATTAGACGATTCGGTATGGCAAGACACAATTCGATCCGTCACAAGGAAGCTTTAACCGTCATTCTCTCTAGGTACAAAGAGAACACACTCTGCCACAAAAGTTTTCCCAAACAACGAAAAAGGCAGCGAACGAGAAGTCACGCAGAAGGAAAAACCCAATCCACCTTCCCGCCAACATCCACCGAGGGCGGCCAAACGCTTCAAAAGGGCAGCTCGGAAGAGATTGATCATAGCCGGTGACGAAGACGACGCCTCCTCCGAGACACCATCAATCTAAGATTCTCTCTCCTTTTTCTATTTTATTTTTATCTAATTTATGCAAAATTTTGTGTATGTAGGCATGCATTAAGGACAATTCTCCTCTCGAGTTTGGGGGGGAAAATTAGTCCTCTAATTTTTTTTTTTTGTTTTGTTTTTTTAGTTGCATTTAGGTTAAGATCTAATGTAACATGCCTTTATTTAAAATCTAATGAATTCTTAGTTTGAGGAAAATTCTTGAGTATCTTTTACCCGCCGCGGCAGATAGCCTGCCTGGGCGGCAACCTTAGCATGACTTTAGATTAACTTAGAATCCTACAATGGTCTGAACTTAAAAGATAACATTCTTTGTGACTAGTTTGATTTTAGGACTTCTAGGAAACTTAGGTATTTCACATAGTAAACTTGGGCAGAACTTGAAGTTTGAAAAAAAGATACATCCTAGAGGTGCCCAAAACTGGCTCTAGGATAAGCTAGAGGTGCCCAAAACTGGCTCTAGATATATAGAAAAATGATAAAATCAATAGAAGTGCCCATCACCGGCTCTAGTGGTTATAAATTTCAAAAGAAACTCGAGGGAAACTCAAGGGAATTAAGGTATTTACCATTGGTTTACTTAGAAGCCGAAGAATCATTCTTATCACAAGCACTGCACACACTCACGAGATACATAGTTCGGTTCCGGGTAAGTCCATTGTCATTCGAGGGGTTGCCAATTAGGCGCAAATGTACACAGTATGTAATGGTTGCTCAAGGTGCTTTCTAGACTAAGTTTGTAACGCCCTGGTTTTGGGCCTATATGTTTTAGACATCGGACAGGACTGGTCGAAAAACGGTTCGAATCGCGTAAGGTGGTTTAAGGTAATCAAGGATCGGGATAGGATAAAAATTTGGTAAAAATTGCTAAAATTATCTAAAAATATGTTTAAGAGGTTGGTCAAATCAATTTTACAAAAAAGAGTTTTGGAAATGGGACATTTCGAGTAGTGACCAAATTGTAAAGTTTCAAAATTGTGGAAAATGTGATTTTTAAAGAAGAAGCCAAATTCTTAGAATCTTTAGGGGGCTTTATGGAAATTTAACCTTTCCTTAATATGACATGTGTTTAAATGGCTTTTAATTAAATATCTTTAATTAGTTTTATTTTAATTAATTAATAAGGCGATTATTGTGAGAATTCCAATCATGTAGCTACCATCTTCTTCTCATTTTCAGACAAACACTAATTTCAATCATTTCTCTCCAGAATTCTTTTCTCCCAAACACTCTCTTAAAATCTCTTAAACAATTTTCGAGAAATCCTTTCAAGTTCTTCAAGATTTTTCTAAGGAAAACTTGTCATTCATTGAGGAAAGCAAGGATCGGAGGTAAATCCCATTCTCAACCTCTAATCAAAGTTCTTTATTGAAATTCCCAAGATTGTTGGCTTCTAATTAATGTTTTTGGTTGAGTTTTCATTATAGTTTTGATTGGAGTTCAAAATCTTGTAAAAATATGGTTGAAATCTTAATTTTCGGACTTGTTGTGTTAAGCTCTGCTTTGGATTGATTTTAATTGAGTTATAAGTTGATTATTATGTTGAAATGAAGTTTTGATAACATAGATCTCGAAATACTTGAGATCCTTGAGTTTCTTGATTGGTTTAAGTGAGTTCTTGAGGTGAAATGGTGGAATCTTGCTTGCTGGAGGTATAAGGATGGGTTAGGTTGTTTATTAAATGTGTTTTGATGTTTATAATGGATTGGAAGTGATGTATGTTTGCTGGGTTTTGTTTAGGAAGCAATCAATTGGGTTTTCGGTTTTTTCGGTTGGGTAAATTGGTGTAGTTTGGGTGAGCAACGAGTTTGTGAATTATTGCTGGTGTTGAAATGCATTTTAATGCATTTAGATCTCTGTTTTGATGATGTAAAAACAGGAGATCTTGATCCGGAAGCAAACGAGGCGTTGTTGGAGGCTCCATAGGAGTAATTTTCGTGTCGGCGAGCAAGGCTTCGCGTATCGGTGAGTGGAAATGGATTTTCCAGCTTTGTAATGCTTTGAGCGTGGTCTTGGGAGCTTAGTGTAAGTTTAAAACACTTAGCTAAGCTCAAGAGTAAGTGTTTCAGAAGTCTCTCTCGGAAATGTGCTATGTTTTGATGAAAATGCACTTGAGTTAATTATAGTTTTGATCACTATTTTAAAGCATGTTTTAAGCATGGTTAATGCTGGATTTTAATGCCATTGTGATAAGGATGCACTAGGTAAGTGATTCTTTGTTTTATGTGATAATTGCACATGATGTTAAGCATGGTTATGGTTGTGGTAATGGCTTTGTATTTATGCTTGTAAAATAGTGGATTAATGATGTTAAATGATTATATTGGCAAGTGATGAAAGTGGTTTTTGGTTATTGTAATCGAATATAGTTAGCCGGTTATAGGATTGGGTGCACCGTGAATAAAGTCGCCTTGGATGTCGAGGGGTTGTGATTGTACCGTAATCTCCATCCAAGTACCCTAACGATTGAGGCTAAGATCACAACGGTGGATGGTTTAGTCCCGTGTGTGAATCTTGTAGTCGTGTCCCTTACTCTCGTTAGCGGAAGTATACAACTACCGTTGAGTGATGTTGAGGGGTTGTGATTGTGCCGTTAATCTCTATCACGGGTGTCGAGGGGTTGTGATTGTACCATGTATCTCCACCTTGTGTCGTCCGGTAGTATGTATGAAGCGTGTGGGACAACGCTTGTAATCCGCGTATCCGATTGTGTCTTTGAGATGGTTTGGTTTGAGAAATGATCACTTGTAAGCCAATATAATGATGATGACTAATGGTTAAGCATGAGATGCTTGTGATTATGCTAGAATGCATGCGATGCTTGGTAAAGCATGAGCAAAGGTTTATTTGCTGTTTTAAAAAGGATGCATAAGAGCATGTGTTTTAGAAAGCGCAATGATGTCTTAAAAGGGCATGTTTTATGTAAAGGCATGTGATGATAATAGTGTTTTGCCATTTGTGTGAAAAGCATTGATGAATGTTGTTTAGCGATCCTCACTAAGCTTTTGTAACACCCATGTTTGGGGGTCGGGTGAAAATAATATTAAAATAATGTTTCGGGTTTTCCTTTTTCGTTTTAAAATTCATTTAATATGTTGGATCCAATTTTAATTTAAAACCCAAAATTTCATGGATTTTAGAATAATGGAAGATGACCATCTCATTAATGGCAATCTTGTAAATATTTGGTCTTGAAAAATAAAAACTCATTTTATTTTAAAAGACCCATTTAACTCATCTTCTTCCCCCTCTTCAAAACACTTTCACGACAAACACCCTCCCCTCCTCAAGTTTACTATTCCATCACCATTCTTCCTCATCCTTGAAGGTTTTTTAAAGGTAAACGTATTTTTGAGTTGTCCTTATCATTCTCTACAAGTCTATACTTTTATTTTTCATTGAAACCCATGATTTCTCATTTTGAGGTTTTGAAGTTTTGGATTAAAAATGTCATCTTTATCAACTTTAACTTAAGATTTTGATTTGTTGATGTTCTATAAGTTATTTGCTATCTAAAAGGTCCAACATACTTGATTTTTACAAGCTTTTACAATGATTCCCGAAATTGGGTCTTTGGGAAGTTTTAAAAGGGTTTAAGGTTGAGTTTTGAGGGTGTTTGATGTGAGAAATTGTTGGCTGATGGTTGTATGATGGTTGAGGGTTGTTTTGGGAGTGTTATAAGTGTTCGAATCAATGGTTTTAGGCTATGCTTAAGGGCTGCTCGAAAATGGCATTTTTGGGGTTGTCTTTAGCTTGAAATCATGTGTTTTGTGCTTGGTTTATGTTCCGGGTTTGCTACATTGATTTGTGGAATGAATTGTGGTTATTTTGATTGTGTTGGGATGTTTAGAAGCAAGGAATTGAGTTTGTGAAGCCTCGGGAATGAATCCGAAACCGTTGGAAGCTTGATCGGCTAGAGTCGTTGAGCTTGGATTAGTCGGTGAGTGGTTAATGATTTCAACTCGATTTAAATTGGTTTTCAAACGTTGGTTCAAGCATGTGGACCTAGGTTGGGCTTGGTAAACCCACCTAGAGTTGGGATTAGATTGGTAGTCTAATCCCAAGCCATAGTTAGAGACTTTGGTTGAACTTTAAATGTTGAGTATGCCTGTAGTGTCATATTAAGTGTGATTAATGTGGTTATGTATATTGTGTTATACATGTGTGTGAGGCATGATATTTGATGCATTGTTAAATGCATGTGGTTGAGGAATGTGGTTGTGCATGATGGTAAATCATGGTGAGTACGTGCTAAGCACGGAAATTGGTAAGAAATTGTGTTGTGAAAGGTTGTGGGATGTGTTAGTATTGGCACTAGTATGCTTGGGTACAATGATCGATCATTAGGATGTTTAGTGTGCACACGGGAGTCTAAATGCTCGCGTGGTCTTGGTGATGGTAGTCTTCAAGATGGAGTACGGGTTCGCCAGGAAATCTTCTTATATATGTTAGTCGGTGATGAGTGGAATCCCAACGACAGGGCGTGAGGATGAGTGGAATCCCCTCCGCGTGAAACGGTGATTAGTGTAATCCCACCGTAAGGTAATGGTTGTGTGGTTGGATGTGAGTTCCAACGTTTATCCGCGTATTCGGGTCATAGCTAGGTGCCAATACGGATTGTGGAATGTGTTGCTAATATGATGGATATATGTACTTCCATGTGTTGAGTTTATGAGCTGTGGAGCATGGCATGATGTTGAGATTATGTTCATGCATCATTTATATTTTGACTCATGTGGTTCGAAGGTAAGATCATGCATTCTACCTTGGTTGTGTGCTCGTGCTTGGACCCTGCATTGTCGAGGTTTGTTTTATGAGCTTACCCTCACTAAGCGTTATGCTTACACTCTCTTTTGTTCGACAATGCAGATCCTAAGTTCGTGGGTTGCTTTTGCAAGGAGAGGGCCTCCAAGTGTGCTAGTTTAGCTTTTGATATCATCAAGTATGGATTTTTAAGTTAATGATGTAATAGACAAGCAATGTGATTTTAGCTTTTGGTATATGTTGTTGTTATATGTTAGGAGCATGTTTAGACTCCTATGTTTTGTGGATTTTTTGCTTAAGGCTTGCTTATGCCTAGTACGTTGGCCTTGTGCCCTTTTATGAATGCTCCTATGTATGCTTCTTATGTTGATTTGATGATTCCTTTCTATGCATGGCTTTTATATGTAAGTTATGTGTTGAGCATGTTGTTGAGAGGTGTTTTGCCTTTAGAGTCAATGCATGTTTGGTTGGAGGGTTTAGTTGGTGTTTTGATGCAGCCTTGTGCCTTAAACCAGCTAAAACCTGTCTGTTCGCAGCAGGTGTATCGAAACGGTTGGTCCCATTTTGATATGGTCCTCTTGTTTCAGGCCAAGCATTTCGATATGCGGGAGGTGTATTTCGATACCATTTTGCTACTGGAAATATGAGATTTTGACGAGAAATTGAGGGTATCGAAATGGGCCTAGGTGTTTCGGAACGGTCTTCGTAGCGTTGACCACGAGAAATTGACCGTTGAGGGCGTATCGATACGGTCTCCTCGAGTTGACTTTGGCCAGTTGACCTAGTCAAGGCGTATCGATACACCCTCTGGGCGTTTCGATACGGCCTGCAATTTAAGTTAAAGTGGGTTGTTTTTTATTGGTTGTTTGTTTGTTCGCCTCGTTCGTTGCTTCCGCTGTTGTTGTTTTACATATGACATATTAATGCATCTAGATAAGCTAATAATAAATGAAAAATTTTCTCGGGTTGTTAACCGAAGTGGAGCCTTAACGGGTTTCGCATCAGTTATCCCCGTGTAGCCCACTCGGACCGGTCAAGCATCCGGACCGGGACGAGGGGGTTACACTTGTTGGTATCAGAGCCTGAGGTTTCCGGGACCTTGGGCAGGTAAGTGAGGTAAGTTAAAATCTTGTACTGCAATTGCATGGTGTTTGCTTGCTATGTAAGTATGTTTGCTTGTTTATCAAGTATTCTTTGATGTTTGCTTGATTGATCATCTGTGTATGTTGTTTGAAGCATGTTGAGTAGAGTCCCATTGCTTCTATTACATCGGAAAAAAGGATTTAAGTGAGGGAAACATACTTGAGCCACTTGGACCCTTGCCCTTGCTAACCCTATGTTTGTGTGTTGTTGTTGTGTTGTAGTTGTTATCTGTGAGCGCGTATGTCGAGGCTTAGAGGTAGACCGAGGTTGGTTCATCAGGAACCACGTGTTGCGGCTCTTGTTAATGAGCCGATGGCTGGAGTAGAGGCTCCTGTAGAAGAGCCTGCTGTTGGAGTCGGAGCTCCTCCACCACCGCCACCTCCTCAGCCTGAAGTAGGAGGCGAGGCTGGAGCCGAGGGAGCGGGACCTCAGGTTGGTCAGGGTGGCCAAGGTCCTGCAGGATTAGATATGGCTCCGCTAGTTCAAGCTATAGCGGGAGTGTTTCAGGCTGCAGTTGCCGAAGCTCAGGCTACAGCTCAACTGAGAGGTGATGATGCTAGCTTACCGTTAGAGAGGCTCCGTAGCCTAGGAGCTGATGAGTTCAGAGGATCTACACCGGAGAGATCATAGTTGTGGTTGGAGAAGACAGTCTGTATCTTAGCTCAGATGGGATGTGTTAAAGCTCGTAAGTTGGGCTGTGTAGTTTCGTTGCTTCAGGGTGATGCCTACACCTGGTGGGTCACCATTACTACCGGTGTGCCTGAGGCTGAGATCAGTTGGAATTTCTTTGAGACTGCTTTTCGGAAGAGGTATTTGGGGCCGAGATATCTGGATGAGAAGAAATGGGAGTTCATGGCTCTTGTTTAGGGAGATGCATCAGTGACAGACTATGAGATCCGCTTTGTCCGACTGAGTCAGTATGCTCCGTAGTTGGTTCCTACTGAGAGGGACCGTTGTGATCGGTTCAGATATGGACTTCATGAGGAAGTCAAGAGGTACACCTTGGCTTCAGATTATTCTGATTTTGATGTCTTGGTCGCTAGGGCCAAGGACATTGAGCATAGCTTGGGGCTGACCAAGCGTTCGGGAGGATCCAGTTTGGGAAAGAGGCACAACAACTTTGATCGTGGTGATGCCAAGAGGCATCAGGGTGGTGGACATCAGTTTGATCATAGGCGTGGCGGTGGCCACCCTGGTAGAGGCCATTAAGGCCATAGAGCTGGAGGGCGGTTGCCCGAGTGTGCCCGTTGTGGGAGATAGCATTCAGGAGAGTGTTGGGGTAATTTTCATGCTTGCTGGAACTATGGATCGAGAGACCACTTCCGGAGAGAGTGTCTGCATCAGGCAGCACATGCACGAGTTCAGGCTCAGGCTCCTGCGAGAGCGATTGATTATCAGAGAGGCCGTGGGCGCGGTCGTGGTTACTTCCAGTCGAGGGCTGATGCACCTAGGATAGAGGCACCGAGGAATCTTTCTCATGTTATAGCAGTACATCCAGAGGCCGGTGGACTAGCTAGAGTCTACGCACAGAGAGAGGCATGGAATGACACATATGTGATAGCAGGTAATTTCGAGTTACAGTCCATGTCTTTGCTTTCCTTAGTTGATTCGGGTTCTACGCATTCTTACATTTTGAGTGAGCATGCAAGGAAATTAGACATACCTGTTGAGATCTTAGATGTAGGGATGCATGTGACTAGTTCTTTTGGTGAGACAGTTGTAGTTAGACAGATGTATAGGAGGTGTCCGTTGAAGATTCAGGGTCATGTGTTTCCTATTGATATGATGGAGCTTCCGTTCTACGACTTTTATATTATTTTGGGTATGGATTGGTTGGTTGAGCACAGAGCTAGTGTAGATTTTGAGACATAGAGAATTTCGTTGAAGCTTTCTGATGACTACGAGGTAGTGGTAGTAGGCGAGAACGTTAATTTCTTGTCGAATGTTGTGTCATCTTTAGAGGCTCATAGGTTGATGGATTCCGGTTGTGGTTCTTATTTAGCGTATGTGATGAATCCGAATATGAGTGAGGTTAGACCAAGAGATATCAGAACAATTTTTGATTTTCCGGATGTGTTTCTAGAAGAGTTACCAGGTTTGCCTCCTGACAGAGATGTAGAGTTTGTGATTGAGACTGTTTCAGGGTCTGCTCCAGTTTCTATTGCTCCGTATCGTATGGCTCCGAAAGAGTTGAAAGAGTTGAAAAGTCAACTTAATGAGTTGTTAGACTGTGGTTTTATTAGGCCTAGTAGTTCGCCTTGGGGTGCTCCCGTGTTGTTTGTGAAGAAGAAGAATGGCAGTATGAGGATGTGTATTGACTACAAGTAGTTGAACCAGTTGACAGTAAAGAACATGTATCTGTTGCCTCGTAAAGATGACTTGTTTGACCAGTTGAGGGGTGCCTCAGTGTTTTCGAAGATAGATTTGAGATCAGGGTACTATCAGTTGAAGGTAAAGGAGTGTGATGTTCTGAAGACAGCTTTTAGGACTAGATACGGTCACTATGAGTTCCTTGTGATGCCGTTTGGGCTCACGAATGCACCAACAACATTCATGGATATGATGAACAGAGTTTTCAGAGACTATCTAGACCGGTTTGTAGTTGTTTTCATAGATGACATCCTTGTGTACTCAAGATCAGAAGAAGAACATGATGAGCACTTAAGACTTGTTTTGTAGAGATTGATGAGTAATCAGTTGTATGCTAAGCTTAGTAAATGTGAGTTTTGGATTCGAGAGGCTGTATTTCTTGGCCATGTTGTATCAGCTGAAGGTATCCGTGTTGATCCGACGAAGATTGAGGCTATTGTGGAGTGGAAACAACTAAGTCAGTGACTGAGAGTAGGAGTTTCCTAGGACTAGCCGGTTACTATAGGAGATTTGTTGATGGTTTCTCTAGAGTAGCTGCTTCGTTGACTAAATTGTTGCAAAAAGGAGTTAAGTTTGAGTGGTTAGATGCGAGATTGAAGGCTTTTGAGAAATTGAAAGAAGCTTTGACGAATGCTCCAGTGCTAGTACAACCAGTTTCAGGGAAAGAGTTCGTGATCTATAGCGATGCTTCCTACGTAGGTTTATGTTGTGTTCTAATGTAAGAAAGAAGAGTTGTTGCCTATGCTTCGAGACAATTGAAGGTGCACGAGAAGAACTACCCTACTCATGATATTGAGTTAGCCGCTGTTGTGTTTGCGTTGAAGATTTGGCGTCACTACTTGTACGGTGAGAAGTGTACGATTTACACCGATCATAAAAGCTTGAAGTATTTGATGACTTAGAGAGAGTTGAACTTGAGACAGAGAAGATGGCTTGAGCTATTGAAGGACTATGATTTGACTATCGAATACCATCCGGGTAAGGCAAATGTTGTAGCTGATGCGTTGAGCAGAAAAGTTGTAGTTGTGTTGCGAGCTATGTTTGCTAGACTGAGTGTATCAGATGAAGGTGGTTTGATTACGGAGTTGCAAGAGAAGCCTTCTTTGATTCAGATGACCAGAGAGAAATTGTTGCAAGATGTGTCTTTAGTTTCTCATGTTCAGGACATTGCAGAAGGTAGACCGACCAAGTATAGTTTCAGTGGTGAGAATGTGTTGTGTTTCAGAGACAAAGTTGTAGTACCTGAAGATGTTGAGTTGAGACGTCTAATTCTGAGCGAAGCACATTCGAGTCTTTTTTCTATGCATCAGAGCAGTACTAAGATGTACCAAGATATGAAGAATGATTATTTCTGGGTTGGTTTGAAGAAGGATGTAGCCGAGTATGTGAGCCGTTGCATGGTTTGTCAGAGAGTGAAGGCAGAACATCAGGTTCTTTCAGGTTTGTTACAGCCTTTGAAGATTCCGGAATGGAAATGGGAGAGAATCATTATGGACTTTGTGTCAGGGTTACCGTTGTCTCCTTCGAAGAAGAATTCTGTTTGAGTGATAGTTGATAGATTCACTAAGTGTGCCCATTTCTTAGCAGTGAACACCGCATATTCTTTAGACAAGTTGGCAAGTTTGTATATTCGCGAGATTGTGAGACTTCATGGAGTTCCGAAGTCAATTGTATCAGACAGAGATCCGAAATTCACAACGAGGTTCTGGAGTTTTTTGCATAGTGCCCTAGGTAGCCGTTTGCATTTCAGTACTTCGTATCATCCGCAGTCAGATGGACAATCAGAGCGAGTGATACAGATTTTAGAGGATATGCTCCGTTGTTGTGTGATTGACTTCCAGGGTTCTTGGGAGAAGCATTTACCCTTAGTTGAGTTTGCTTACAACAACAGTTACCAGGCTAGTATACAGATGGCTCCTTATGAGGCTTTGTATGGTAGGCGATGTAGGACTCTGATCTGTTGGGCCGAAACGGGTCAGAAATTGTTACCCATGCCGGATTTGCTTAAGGGGACTACCGAAAAAGTGAAGTTGATTTGTGACTGTTTGAAAGCAGCTTCTGATCGTCAGAAATCTTATGTAGATTTGAAGAGAAAATAGATTGAGTTTTCAGTGGGTGAGAAGGTGTTCCTGAAAGTATCTTCATGGAAGAAAGTAATGAGATTTGGCCGGAAAGGCAAGTTGAGTCTGAGGTTTATTGGTCCGTATGAGATAGTTGAGCGGATTGGGCCAGTAGCTTACCATTTGAGATTGCCTTCAGAATTAGAGAAGATCCATGATGTCTTTCATATGTCGATGCTTAGGATATATAGATCAGATCCGTCTCATGTTATGCCCGTTGAGCAGATAGAACTAAATCCCGATTTGTCTTACAATGAAGAACCAGTTGAGATACTTGCTTCTGATAGCAAGGTGCTGCGTGGCAAGACCATAGAGTTGGTCAAGGTGTTGTGGAGACATAGAGGCGTGGAGGAGGCCACGTGGGAGAGGAAAGCTGATATGCTTGAGCAGTTTTCGTACTTGTTTCTGTCAGGGAATTTCGGGGACGAAATTCCTTTAGTGGGGGAGAATTGTAACACCTGAGTTTGGGGGTCAGGTGAAAATAATATTAAAATAATGTTTTGGGTTTTCCCTTTTCATTTTAAAATTCATTAAATATGTTGGATCCAATTTTAATTTAAAACCCAAAATTTCATGGATTTTAGAATAGTGGAAGATGGCCATCTCATTAGTGGCAATCTTGTAAATATTTGGTCTTGAAAAATAAAAAACTCATTTTATTTTAAAAGACCCGTTTAACTCATCTTCTTCCCCCTCTTCAAAACACTTTCACGACAAACACACTCCTCTCCTCAAGTTTACTATTCCATCACCATTCTTCCTCATCCTTGAAGGTTTTCGAAAGGTAAACGTATTTTTGAGTTGTCCTTATCATTCTCTACAAGTCTATACTTTTATTTTTCATTGAAACCCATGATTTCTCATTTTGAGGTTTTGATGTTTTGGATTAAAAATGTCATCTTTATCAACTTTAACTTAAGATTTTGATTTGTTGATGTTATATAAGTTATTTGCTATCTAAAAGGTCCAACATACTTGATTTTTACAAGCTTTTACAATGATTCCCGAAATTGGGTTTTTGGGAGGTTTTAGAGGGGTTTAAGGTTGAGTTTTGGGGGTGTTTGATGTGGGAAATTGTTGGCTGATGGTTGTATGATGGTTGAGGGTTGTTTTGGGAGTGTTATAAGTGTTGGAATCAATGGTTCTAGGCTATGCTTAAGGGCTGCTCGAAAATGACATTTTGGGGTTGTCTTTAGCTTGAAATCATGTGTTTTGTGCTTGGTTTGTGTTCTGGGTTTGCTACATTGATTTGTGAACTGAATTGTTGTTATTTTGATTGTGTTGGGATGTTTAGAAGCAAGGAATTGTGTTGGTGAACCATTGGGAACGAATCCGAAATCGTTGGGAGCTTGATCGGCTAGAGTCGTTGAGCTTGGATTAGTCGGTGAGTGGTTAATGATTTCAACTCAGTTTAAATTGGTTTTCAAACGTTGGTTCAAGCATGTGGACCTAGGTTGGGCTTGGTAAACCCACCTAGAGTTGGGATTAGATTGGTAGTCTAATCCCAAGCCTTATTTAGAGACTTTTGTTGAACTTTAAATGTTGAGTATGCCTCTTGTTTCATATTAAGTGTGATTAATGTGGTTATGTATATTGTGTTATACATGTGTGTGAGGCATGATATTTGATGCATTGTTAAATGCATGTGGTTGAGGAATGTGGTTGTGCATGATGGTAAATCATGGTGAGTACGTGCTAAGCACGAAAATTGGTAAGAAATTGTGTTGTGAAAGGTTGTGGGATGTGTTAGTATTGGCACTAGTATGCTTGGGTACAATGATCGATCATTAGGATGTTTAGTGTGCACACGAGAGTCTAAATGCGCGCGTGGTCTTGGTGATCGTAGTCATCAAGATGGGGTACAGGTTCACCTGGAAATCTTCTTATATATGTTAGTCGGTGATGAGTGGAATCCCATCGACGGGGCGTGAGGATGAGTGGAATCCCCTCCGCGTGAAACGGTGATGAGTGTAATCCCATCGTAAGGTAATGGTTGTGTGGTTGGATGTGAGTTCCAACGTTTATTCGCGTATTCGGGGTCATAGCTAGGTGCCAATATGGATTGTGGAATGTGTTGCTAATATGATGGATATATGTACTTCCATGTGTTAAGTTTATGAACTGTGGAGCATGGCATGATGTTAAGATTATGTTCATGCATCATTTATATTTTGACTCTTGTGGTTCGAAGGTAAGATCATGCATTCTACCTTGGTTGTGTGCTCGTGCTTGGACCCTACATTGTCGCGATTTGTTTTATGAGCTTACCCTCACTAAGCGTTATGCTTACGCTCTCTTTTGTTCAACAATGCAGATCCTTAGTTCGTGGGTTGCTAGTGCAAGGAGAGGGCCTCCAATTGTGCTAGTTGAGCTTTTGATATCATCAAGTACGAATTTTTAAGTTAATGATGTAATAGACAAGTAATGGGATTTGAGCTTTTGGTATATGTTGTTGTTATGTGTTAGGAGCATGTTTAGACTCCTATGTTTTGTGGATGTTTTGCTTAAAGCTTTCTTATGCCTAGTACGTTGGCCTTGTGCCCTTTTATGAACGCTCCTATGTTTGCTTCTTATGTTGATTTGATGATTCCTTTTTATGCATGGCTTTTATATGTAAGTTATGTGTTGAGCATGTTGTTAAGAGGTGTTTTGCCTTTAGAGTCAATGCATGTTTGGTTGGAGGCTTTAGTTGGTTTTTTGAGGCAGCCTTGTGCCTTAAACCAGCTAAAACCTGTCTTTTCGCAGCAGGTGTATCGAAACGGTTGGTCCCGTTTCGATACAGTCCTCTTGTTTTAGGCCAGGCGTTTCGATTCGCGGGGGGGGGGGATTTTCGATACCATTTTGCTACTGGAAATCTGAGATTTTGACGAGAAATTGAGGGTATCGAAAAGGGCCTAGATGTTTCAGAACGGTCTTCGTAGCGTTGACCACGAGAAGTTGACCGTTGAGGGCGTATCGATACGGTTAATCAGCGTATCGATACAGTCTCCTCGAGTTGACTTTGGCCAGTTGACCTAGTCAAGGCGTATCGATTCACCCTCTGGGCGTTTCGATACGGCCTGGAGTTTAAGTTAAAATGGGCTATTTTTGATTGGATGTTTGTTTGTTCGCCTCGTTCGTTGCTTCCGCTGTTGTTGTTTCACATAGGACATATTAATGCATCTAGATAAGATAATAATAAATGAAAAAGTTTTCTCGGGTTGTTAACCGAAGTGGAGCCTTAACGGGTTTCGCCTCGGTTATCCCCGTGTAGCCCACTCGGACGGGTCAAGCGTCCAGACCGGGACGAGGGGGTTACAGCTTTGTGCTTACGCTCATTTGTTTCATCAATGCAGAGAATTAGACTTTCGAGGCAGCGAGTAAGCAAGGGGAATCAAAGCACTTTGGTCTAGCAAAGTATGTGGTTTTTCTTTGGTGTAATAAGAGGCAATGGGTGAGATTTCTACTCTTGGATGATTGAGGATGTTGTTTATTGTTTTGTTCATATTTGGTATGGTATTTTTGTGTTGTATATGGCCTTTGAAGTTTGATTGATGCATGATTGTGTCTTTTAGCCTTTGAACGGTTTTAAAGACTAGGAAGCATGCCTAGAGATCTAATGCTTGCTTGAATGATGCTATGTCTTAGCTCGTACTTTGCATTGTTGATCTTTGATGCCTAAACATGTGGTATGTATGCTGTGGTATGAATTGGAAGGTTTTCGGGGGTGTTTATGAGTGAAAAACCAGCAAAATCTGCTATTGCAGGGCAAGGCGTATCGGAACCCCCTTACCTGTTTCGTAACAGAGGCTTGAAATGGCCATAAGGTTTCGGAACGGGTATGAACGTTCCAGAACGTTTTTGCTACTGGAAAGGGGTGTTTCGATACGAGTCTCGGAACGCACCCAAGTATCGAAACGGTCAACCTAGTTTCGAAACGATCGTTTCGGTACAGGGCCTTGTGTTTCAAAACACCCGACCGTTGGAGTTGAATTTGAATTGTTTCAGGTTTCTGTTTCTTACATTTTGGTCCCTGGGTCTTGAATGCTTAATTAAATGAGTTTGGATAATCTGTTTTAAGATGAATTCTGACATGTTGGCTATTTATATGATTAATTTGGGTTTGGAAACTTTAAAACTTGTTTAGTCCTCAAAATTCTGGAAGTTTACAATTTAGTCCCTAAAAGACATTTGTATGTAATTGAAGCCCTTATGAGTTCCGCTCGCTGTGTCATTTCCGCTAATATGTTTTGCTATTCGCGTAGGCTAATAATATGCATCTAGAAAAAGTTAAAAAGAAAAAAAGGTCGTTAATCAAGGTTGACTTTCGGGTTGACTTTGGTTTTCCCCGTGTAATCTTCTTAGTTTGGGTCGGGCGTCTAGGTCGGGCTAAGGGGGTTACAAAGTTTACATATGATTTTAAGTTTTGGCATGTTATTATTAGATTGCATTCCTTGTGGACAAGCAATAGTTCGAGTTTGGGGGTGTGTTAAGTGTGTAAAAGTCCTATATTTATGCCATAGTTTAGCTCAATTATTGTTGTTCTTAAGTATAGTTTAGATGCATTCATTAGGAAAACATACACAAAACTGCATAGATTAGATATTCTGCCTTAATTTAGGAAAACATACTCAATTATTGTTCGAGTTTGGGGGTGTGTTAAGTGTGCACAGGTACTTGCCCATGCAGATGCCGCCGAGGCAGTAGAGAGGGCAAAAGAGGAGAAGCTGGAAACTGATGGAGGAAGCTGATAGACCATCTGGAGAGCTGATCGAGAACTTACAAGGAGGAAAGTCCCAGAATGAAGAGCTGTGCCAACCCCTACACACCAGTCCACACCTCTGCCGAGGCAACAACTCGAGGAAGGGTGAAAATATGCAAAGTGGTATGCGACTGAAAGAGCTCATCAAGCTTGATTTTTAGAGACCACTTGCACGTGCATTGGAGCCCAGCAGACAAAGAAAAGCCATGGTCAAAGTCAAGTTGGAAAAAGTCAAACGAGAATATAGGAAGATTTAATGTTAGACTTGTTCTTTTAATGAGTTGTAATTAGATTCTAACTAGGATTCCTGCGCTAAACCAACTTAGTTCTAGGCTCCTCCCTTATATATATGTAATCAACTTGAAGAAGAAAACACAATTGAGATTAGAGAGAAACTCCTTTTCAAAACCCTAGTGCCGTCTACCCCCATCATGTTCTAAACCTTCCATAGGGCTAAGGGTTGGTTGTGTAGTAGTTGTGAGAGTTTTCTTGTATTTGTTTAGGTTTAAGTTTTTGCAATAAAATTCAAGGTTTGTTTACTCTTGGTTCTTCAATGTTGCAATCTTTATCAGGAGAGAATAGGGCAACAATATATTTGTTCAATATCGGGAGAGTTGAACTCACGAAATGAGTAAACACGGTTTTATCCAACAATAGGGTAAAGCTATTTCGGCTTAGGGATAAGTTTAGAAATTTAGCAGCTAAGAGAGGTTTCATAATCGGTTGGTGTTCACCCTTAGATTCATGCCGGGAGGTATCATCCAAGACGTGCTCGCTAATAGTACTTCAAGCTTCGGGAGAAGAGGAACTCATAGAATGGAGCCTTGCCGAACCTTGAATCATCGCTTAACTGCCCAGACAGTCACTTGGTCTCTGCCGAGGTGGGCACCTGCCGAGGCATAGTCGTGGGCGGCTTTTGAAAGTTGTTAAGTTGATCTTCAAAATTGTGCCGAGACAGTGCATTCAATCTCCACACTACGAAGCATCCAATACCGGCCCATTCTCTCACTCTGATTTCTCAATTTACTTTACTCGCTTTAGTTTTAGCTTTAATCAAACCAACTCCTAATATTTGTGTTTTTATTTTTACTTGTGCAGAAAGGTGAACTCCAAAAGGTTGTCATAAACCCTGTGGAGACGATATCTTAAATAATATAACTTGGCAACGTGTATACTTGCACGCAATTTGCGCATCACTTTTGCACGCAACAATTAACATATTCACCATCACGGTCACTTCTTACCATCTTAATCTTTTTATTAAGTTAGTTTTCGACTTCTTGCTTATAGATGTAAAGTGCTCATAAGTCCTATATTTTGTATGCATTCCATCTCATATTATTGCTGTTCTTAAGTACATTTTAGGCATATTTAGGTGCATGCATGCATTATTTACAATATTCTTTGCTTTGCCTTATTTTTGTTGAATATCTTTTATTTGGTAAGAAAAGATATTGTTTTAGTTTAGTTTTGGTTTCAGGTGCTAGAAGCTATTAGATGGAGAGAGGAGCTGAGGAGATGATGCTGAGGTAGCAAGCCAAGGAGCTGTACTGAAGCATTTTAACACAGAGAGAGATGCTGTCGAGTAGCTGTCGCCACCATATCTTCCCCGCCTAGGGCAGCAACTTGAGGATTAGTGAATTGGAGTGCGATTGTAAGAGCATAATTTTCCGAGTCCAATAAGCCCATCCATGCAAATTATTGATGCCAGAAACAACAGATAGAACTGCCAAAGGAGAGAATGTCTAAGGCGGATTAAGCTTACTTGTGGCACAAGGAGTACAATTTCAAGTCAAAGAAGTCAGATTAAAAGGATGCATTCAATGCAAAAGCTACTTTATCATGAAGAAGACTTCTACTCCAAGGAGGACTTACCCTAGGCCATGCCCTATATATATCCGATCATACCTTGTATTTTAAAGAACTAATAGTCGGTATAGCTTAGTTTATCTTGTGTTTTCTTGCCGCCACTATGTTCTAAATTCTCTAGGGTTTGGGTTATGTTGTAAAGTAGTTGTGAGAACAATTCTTTAGGTTTAAGTTTGTTTTTGTACTAAATTCAAGGTTTGCTTATTTCATGTTCTTCATTGTTTTCAATTGAGTCGAGAGATCGATTGTGAGCAATCCATTTGTTTGGCAACGAGAGAGTCAAACTCACGAAAGAAGTAAGCACGATCTCATCAATACCATGTGTCGATCAATCCAGCCTAGACATAGGTTAGGGTTTAAGGCGGCTAAAAGAGGATGAACCAAAGGTTGCTGTTCATTGATATATTCACGCCGACGGGTATTATCTGCAGTGAGCATCAACAATATTCAGACTTAGACATAAGCTGAATCATTATTGAAGCGTTCTGCCGAGCCTTGAAGGTCTGCCGAAGTTTGCCACAGAGCCAATCGTCTGTTCCACCTGCCGAGGTAGTGAAAGCGTCGAAGCATCAATCTGCCATCTTCCGCCGAGGCAGCAAAGTCTAGCAGCGCAATACAACTTAACCTATAAAATGCAATTTCACACTACGGAGCAGCATAACCTGACCCATTCTATCAATCTGATCTCTTCTATTATTTACTTGTGTTTCTTTAATTTAGAATATTTTACAAACTGAAATTTACTTGTGCATTTAATATTTTCTGTGCAGGAATTTACTTTCGAGTTGGTTGTCCAATCATCGTGGGAGACGATATCTTTTATACTATAACTTGACAAGAGTGTGCACTTGCGCTCATATTTAGAGAACACCCTAAACGCTCTACAAGTTTTTGGCGCCGTTGCTGGGGATTGGCAATAGTAAATTCGTCTTTATTTTTCTACACTTTTATTTTATTGCGTTTGTTTTTAGTTTCTATTTTTCCTTTTATTTGGAAAAAAAAGAATTTTACACTTTTTTGTCTAGTGCATGACAAGAGCCAACACATCGACCGAAACCGTTTTCATAGATGAGATCGAACGAAGAGCAAAAAAACTAAAGAAAGAAGCAAGAGAAGCCCTCGAAAAAGCTAAGGGAGAAGGAAAAGCAGAGGCAACCATGCATAACGGCTAAGATGAAAACCCTGTCAACAATGCTTGAAACAGTAGGGATGGGAAGCAAGATCCGCCACCTAGGCAGCAGCCCCCCAATTCTGCCCAGGCAGCAACAGTATGTGCGCACCACCAGTGATTATTTGGAGCACGACTTCAGAGGATTTGACCCAACTGTTGCAGAGCCTGAAATTGAAGCAGATCACTTCGAGCTGAAGCTCGTGATGTTCAACATGATAAACAAATTGGGGCAATTTGGAGGAACTGCCACGAAAGATGCTCTGCAACACTTGAAGGGATTTCTTGACATTTGCATAGTCTTTAAAATACATGGAGTCCATCAAGATGTGCTTAAGCTGAGATTATTTCCCTATTCACTGAGGGATAGGGCAAAGCAGTGGCTGAACAACCAACCGACGAGATCATTCAACACTTGGACGGAGTTGTGCAAGGACTTCCTAGATCGTTTTAGTCCTTCAAACGTAACTGACAGATTAAGAAACGAGATCACTACCTTCTGCCAAGGGGATGACAAACCAATGTATGAAGCTTGGGACAGATACCAACATATGTTAAACAAATGTCCGCTTCATGGTTTCCCATCCTGGACTCAAGTGTCGATGTTTTACAATGGAGTAAATCAACCGACACGAATGATGCTCGACGCCTCAGCCAATGGAATCATCTTGGATAGACCACCCGAGGAGGCACTACAAATTCTGAACAGAATTGCAAAGATGACTACAAGTTCCCTACAGCCCGTCGCGGCGACATAAGGCGATCAACTGTTGTGAATGAAGTAGAAGCCACCAAATCTGTCACTGCCCACCTAGATAAACTGACATAACTGGTGGTGAACATGGCCAAACCAACTGGGAAATCATATGAGGCCAAGGTTGTGGAGCCATTTTGTGATGAGTGTGGGGGCAACCACAATTCCTCTAAATACAGTGAATTCGCCAACTTCATGGGAACTTCTGAGAGGAACAACAGACCCAACACCAACACATATAACCTGGAGACTCAGTTTGGAAGGTTCGCCCAGATTGTTAACACTAGGCCAATGGGCAGATTACCGAGTGATATTGAAATCTCGAAGGGAAAAACTCAAGATCAATGTAAGGCTATAACAACCATGAGTGGGATAAAGTTACAAGAGCCGTCGAATCTTGCTACCAGGGAAACAACACATGTCGAGTTATCGTCTAAACAGAATCCAGTTCATGACGCCATAGACCCTACCACGGCAGCCTCTGAGAAGGACAATGTGGATGTACAAACAGGGTTGACAGATGACACTATAGATGACCAGACAAAATCTGAACTGGTTACTGCTCCCCAGAATAAGCTTCTGACCAAGGCTGAAAACGAACATACTAAACCTCCACCACCATTCTCACAACGATTGAAAAAAAAAGCAGGACATGCAGTTCAGGAAATTTATGGATGTTCTAAAGCAAGTAAAAATCAATCTACCATTGGTGGAATTGATCGAACAGATGCCCAGCTACGCTAAGCTCCTAAAGGACATGGTATCCAAAAGACAAGAATCGAGGAATTCGAGACAATCGTAGTAACATAAGGATGCATGGAAATGTTGCACAATAAGGCGCCGCCCAAACAGAAAGATCAGGGCAGTTTCATAATTCCATGTAAAATAGGCAGCAACCATTTCGTAAGAGCCCTATGTGACCTAGGGGCAAGCATCAACCTAATGCCCATGTATGTTTTCCAAAAACTGGGGATAGGAGACGCCCTCCCAACGACAGTAATGTTATATCTAGCTGACAGAACTTATGTGCAACCGGAAGGAAAAATTGGAGACATCTTGTAAAGGTGGAAAAATTCATTTTCCCTGGTGACTTCTTGGTACTGGACTGTGAGGCAAATGAAAGGGCACCGATAATCCTAGGGCGGCCATTCCTAGCTACAGGCAGAACGTTGATCAATGTTGAAAAAGGTGAACTTACAATGAGGGTCAATGATCAACAAGTAAAACTGAATGTCTTCCAAACCACGAGGCAAGCTGATGATCTAGAAGAATGCCAGCTAATGGAGGCCATCTCAAAATTCAATTTCGAAGCCAACAGTCCCTGCTTTCAGCACGACTGACGGGGCAACAACCTTGACAACTGTCTCGGTAGCCATTTAGATCCTTGCTCAAAAGATGAACAATGATGTGAATGAACGGAATAGAAAATGGAGGAGCATGAGGATGTATTCTGGATAGCAAACAAACCATGTAAGTATTTTGAACCTTTGAATTATACTGAAAAGGGTGGCAAAATGTTCAAACCATCTATTGAACAACCATACCCTTGAATTAAAAACCTTACCTGCGCAACTTGCTTATTTGGGACCCAATGACACGCTGCCCGTAATAATTTCCTCCAAGTTGCAGCCTAAATAGGAAAAAAAATTAATAGCGCTGCTGCAGCAGCACAAGAAGGCTATAGGCTGGACCATTGCAGACTTAAAAGGGATAAGCCCAACAATTTGCATGCACAAAATCTAGCTTGAAGAGGATAAAAAACCAGTTGTAGATGCCCATAGGAGATTGAACGATGCCACGATGGAAGTTGTCAAAAAGAAGATAATCAAATGGTTAGATGCTGACATCATATATCCTATATCCGACAGCAAATGGGTAAGCATGGTACAATGTGTACCAAAGAAAGGTGGTATAACTGTGGTAAGCAATGATAATAATGAGTTAATTCCAACAAGAACAGTAACCGGTTGGAGAATATGCATGGATTACCGCAAGTTAAATAAAGCAACTAAAAAGGATCACTTTCCTCTACCTTTTATTGATCAAATACTTGACCGCCTTGCTGACAAACCCTTCTACTATTTCTTGGATGGATATTCAGGGTATAACTAGATTGCCATTGCAGCAGAAGACCAGGCAAAAACAACATTGACATGCCCATATGGAATCTATGCCTTCCAAAGAATGTCGTTTGGATTATGCAACGCTCCTGCCACATTCCAGCGTTGCATGATGGCTATTTTCTCCGACATGATAGAGGACGTCATGGAAATATTTATGGGTATTTCTCTATCTTTGGCAGTAGTTACGACAGCTGCCTCGGCAACTTCAAAAAAGTACTTACCAAATGCCAGGACACAGACCTAGTGCTTAATTGGGAAAAAATGCCGCTTCATGGTCGATGAAGGCATAGTCCTGGGGCATAAAATCTCAGCACGCGGAATAGAAGTGGATAAGGCCAAGATTGAAGTCATTGCCAATTAGCCGCCGCCGACCTCTTTCAAGAGCATTCGAATTTTTCTAAGACACGCAGGTTTCTATCGTCGATTTATTGAAAAATTTTCTAAAATTTCTATAATATTGTGTACCTTGCTGGAACAGGATAAACCATTGAACTTCGACGGGGCAAGCCTGGAAGCATTCAAAACCCTCAAAGAGAAGCTCGTGACAACACCTGTTGTAGTTCCCCTGATTGGAGCCAGCCATTTGAGTTAATGTGTGACGCCAGCGATATTGCCGTCGGTGCCGCTCTCGGACAGCGTAGGGACAAAATCTTCCATGTCATCTATTACGCCAGTAAAACGCTGAATCCTGCACAAACCAACTACACTACCACTAAGAATAATCTATTGGCAGTAGTGTTCGCCTTCGATAAGTTCAGGCACTATCTAATTGGAACAAAGGTGATCATCCACACAGATCATTTAGCCTTAAAGTACCTGTTCGCCAAGAAGGATGCTAAACCTCGTCTAATCTGTTGGATCCTTCTGCTACAAGAATTCGACCTAGAAATCCAAGACAGAAAGGGTACAAAAAATCAAGTAGCAGACCATTTATCTTGACTTGAGAATGAACACGGAAAGGCACCAAACAGCAAAATCCATGACGCGTTCCCTGACGAACAGCTTCTATTTGCCTCTACCCTGGTTGCTGCCTTGGAAGCTGAAGGCATCTCACTTGTCGCCCACGCAGATGTCGCGGCAGAAACGTCAACAGCAACACCCTGGTACGCAGACTGTAGAACTAATGTTTTGATATAATAATTGAAAATTGTTTTGGACTAATTTGAAAAGAATTTAAAACTTGTGTTTAAGTCCAAACAACTTGAATTTATGTCTAAGGTATTTTGAAAGGTTTTTGGCAAAGATTTTTCATGTTCTTAATAGCCAAACTTGTGATTTCACGTTACCAGTATCGATACGGTTGTACTCGTACCGATACCTTTTTGCCCCAGTTTGGCCACTGTCAAAACCCGTATCGATACGAGGGTTTAGCGTATCGATACGGATCGGGGTCGTTTCGATACGCCAGGTAAGCGTACCGATTCCATTTCAACTACCCCAACGTCTATTTCCCAACGGCCATTTAAATGTGAACCCGTACCGATACGCCCTCAAGCGTATTGATACGCCCATGCTGGCAAGAGCCCAACGGCTAGTTCATATGAAGGCCGTACCGATACGGTTCCATGCGTATTGATACGACTAGCTGCAGAACATCATTTATGAAGGGAAATAAAGTCCTCAACGGCTCCAATTCATCCCCAACGGCTAGTAACGGCTACAAACTCATTTGGGAGTATAAAAGGGACCTCCAAGCATCAAGAGAAGACGAATGCTCATATTGTCAAACTTCAAATGATCAAAAAGTGTCTTAGTGCTTAAATTGTCAATTCTTGTATAGACAAACACTAGTGAGCCAAAATTGTCAAATTTGCTCAAGTGTTTTAGGTTTTGGGTGAGTGCTTAATTGTGCAAACAAACACCTATTAGAGGGTTTTAAGTTTGCTTTCATTATCTCTTTGTAAAGAGAGTTTTGATCAAGGCTTTGGGTAGAAGCTTGATCGGTTGTAAGGGTTTCCTCCTAATCTTAGAAAAGGGGACGAATCAATAGTGGATTGATTGTGAAATCCTTAGTGGGGAGCTAAGGTAGTGGATGTAGACCTTGGTTAGAAGGTTGAACCACTATAAATCATTGTGTCTTTTTACATTCTAGCTTCCTCAACCCTTCCACCCAAAAATCCATCTCTCCACCACTTGGTGAGCTAAATTGGTTGATCGAATCGAGCCCCTAAAATCTCAACAATTGGTATCAGAGCTTGGCTCAATCGAAGAGGATTCACATCCTATTGAGAAGATCCGGCAAGATCGATCACTATTTCATCAACCGGCTCAATGGCACAATCAATCGACAAACCGCTCTTCTTCGACGGAACTCATTATGCCCATTGGAAGACAAAGATGAAGTTCTTCATCAAATCAAGAGATTACAAGCTATGGGATGTAATTGAAGATGGTCCGTTCGTGCCTCAAAGAAGTAAAGCGGAGTGGAGTGCCGACGATCGCAAGAAGATGGAGCTAAATTGCAAAGCCTTGCACATTCTATTTTGTGCATTTCGTCCATCCATCTATGAGAAGATGTCTTCTTGTGAGAGTGCCAAGGAGGTATGGGACAAGCTTGAAGTCACATACGAAGGGACAAATGAAGTCAAGGAGACCAAGATTAGGGTCCTAACCTTGGAGTATGAGAACTTCAAAATGGACCCGGAAGAGAACATCGAGAAGATGTTTGATAGGTTCTCCACTATCACCAATGGCCTCAAAGGCTATGGAGAAGCCATCCCGGAAGAAAAGCTTGTTCAAAAGCTCATCTACTCACTTCTCGAGTCTTGGGACTCAAAGAGGACCGCCATCATCGAAGCCAAAAATTTGATGACCTTGAAGCTTGATGAACTCATGGGGTCACTTCTTACTCATCAAATCATGAAGAAGAACAAAGAGGATGAGAAGAAGAGGGAAGAAATTAGAGCTATGGGAGAGAAGGAAATCAAAGGGCTTGGCATCAATGCAAGTGTCATGGCTCTCAAATCCTCCACTTGCCATCATGTCTACTCAAGTGAAGAGGATGATGAAGAGATAGTTCATCTCTTCAAGAAGTGTGCCCCATTCATGAAGTAAGCCTTGAGAGAGCTTGAACAAAAACCTAAAAGAAAGGAGAGGGCAAGCACTTCAAGCCATAAGAAGAAGGCACATGTGGCTACTTGGAGTGATGAGGACTCCACCGATGATGAACAAGCCAACCTTTGCCTTATGGCCATCGAAGAAGATTCAAGGGTAACTTCTAATTCATCTACTTCATGCTCTTATTCCTTTGATGAATTACAAGATGCCTATGATGATTTGGTTTTAGATTTTAAAAGCCACATTTTGGAAAACAATAAATTGATTTCAAAGTTGAAAATTCAAAATGATTTGCTTTCTAAAACCAAACTTGAACTTGAAGCAAAACTTGAAGAGTTTGAATTAAAATGTTTTGATTTACAAAAATTGCTTCAAAAAGTTCAAGAAGAAAATGATTTGATTTCCAAAGAGCTAGACAAGAAAAACAATTTTGGAAAATCAAAATTTTATGTTAGACAATCTAGTGCCCCTAGATTTATTAAAGGAAAATGTTTTAGAAGTATTTCGGTCCCAAAAGGACTTAGTACTTCAATTAAAAAGGATGACATTGAAAAATGGATTCCTAAGGGGACTAAAATTTGTGCAACTAACGTTTATGGATCCAAAGCAATTTGGATACCAAAAATTACTTGATTGTCTATTGTAGGTGTGATGGAGATGTTCAACAAGTCAAACATTGAGGGGGAGCTCCATACACACAAGGAAGAACACTTGAAGAAGGAAGGCTTCACATCCTCCCTTGGGTTCAAGTGTTGGTAAAATTTCTAGTTGTTTTTGAATTAAATTGTCTTATTTTTAGTTTATTCAACTAGATGATCATATATGATGGACTAACAATTTTGATGATGCTTTGAGTAAGGGGGAGCCATTTTTAAACCAAATTCTTATTTTAGTCAAAGTTTTTACCTCTATTGTTATTTTGAACTTAATATTTTAAATTCTTTTTGATATAACAAAAAGGGGGAGAAATGGAATGGTTTGAAAAATTGAATTTTCAAATGAATAAGGGGGAGCTTTATTTGATTTCATACATTTAATCTCTTATTCACATTTTAAAAGTTTAAGGGGGAGAATCCCAAACAATTTTTCAAGTTAGTTTTATTATATCAAAAAGGGGGAGATTGTAGAACTAATGTTTTGATATAATAATTGAAAAATGTTTTGGACTAATTTGAAAAGAATTTAAAACTTGTGTTTAAGTCCAAACAACTTGAATTTATGTTTGAGGTATTTTGAAAGGTTTTTTGCAAAGATTTTTCATGTTCTTAATAGCCAAACTTGTGATTTCTCGTCACCAGTATCGATACGGTTGTACTCGTACCGATACCTTTTTGCCCCAGTTTGGCCACTGTCAAAACCCGTATCGATACAAGGGTTTAGCGTATCGATACGGATCGGGGTCGTTTCGATACGCCAGACAAGCGTACCGATCCCATTTCAACTACCCCAACGGCTATTTCCCAACGGCCATTTAAATGTGAACCCGTATCGATACGCCCTCAAGCGTATCGATACGCCCAGGCTGGCAAGAGCCCAACGGCTAGTTCATATGAAAGCTGTACCGATACGGTTCCACGCGTATCGATACGACTAGCTGCAGAACAGCATTTATGAAGGGAAATAAAGTCCTCAACGGCTCCAATTCATCCCCAACGACTAGTAACGGCTACAAACTCATTTGGGAGTATAAGAGGGACCTCCAAGCATCAAGAGAAGACGAATGCTCATATTGTAAAACATCAAATGATCAAAAAGTGTCTTAGTGCTTAAATTGTCAATTCTTGTATAGACAAACACTAGTGAGCCAAAATTGTCAAATTTGCTCAAGTGTTTTATGTTTTGGGTGAGTGCTTAATTGTGCAAACAAACACCTATTAGAGGGTTTTAAGTTTGCTTTCATTATCTCTTTGTAAAGAGGGTTTTGATCAAGGCTTTGGGTAGAAGCTTGATCGGTTGTAAGGGTTTCCTCCTAATCCTAGAAAAGGGGACGAATCAATAGTGGATTGATTGTGAAATCCTTAGTGGGGAGCTAAGGTAGTGGATGTAGACCTTGGTTAGAAGGTTGAACCACTATAAATCATTGTGTCTTTTTACATTCTAGCTTCCTCAACCCTTCCACCCAGAAATCCATCTCTCCTCCACTTGGTGAGCTAAATTGGTTGATCGAATCGAGCCCCTAAAATCTCAACACAGACATCGTTAATTATTTAGTAACCGGTGTTTTGCCTTATGACCTTAACTACCAAGGAAAGAAGCGATTCCAATATGATGCTAAGCATTATTTTTGGGACGAGCCTTTCTTGTTTAAAAACTGTGCAGATCAGGTCATTAGACAGTGTGTCCCTGAGGATGAACAACAAGCCATATTGTCCTAGTGCCATGCAGCACCATATGGAGGTCATTTTGGAGGACAACGCACGACAGAAAAAGTACTCCAATTTGTGTTTTTTTTCTTCTATCCAACGTTGCATAAAGATGCCCAAGCCTTTTACAAACAGTGCGATAGATGCCAAAGAACAGGAAACCTTTCAAGATGAAATAAAATGCCCTTGCAAACCATCCTTAGAGTTGAATTATTCGATGTTTTAGGGATTGATTTTATAGGACCATTCCCATCTTCTTGTGGAAACATGTACATCCTCCTAGCGGTTGATTACATCTCCAAGTGGGTAGAAGCCATTGCCACCCTCACAATGATGCAAAGACCGTCCATAGATTCCTACACAAGAACATATTCACAAGGTTCGGAATCCCAAGAGCCATCATTAGTGACGAGGGAACGTATTTTGACAACAAGCTAATTGCCAAGGCACTTCAAAAAGTGGGTGTCACACACAAGATTGTCGCGGCATACCACCCACAAACAAATGGACAGGCAGAGATTTCGAACAAAGAAGTTAAAACCATCTTGGAAAAAGTTGTCAACCCAAATAGGAAAGATTGGTCCATAAAGTTAGACGATGCCCTTTGGGCATATCGAACAGCGTACAAGACGCCACTCGAAATTTCCCCTTATCGACTAGTATATGGAAAGGCCTGCCACCTCTCGGTTGAAATAGAACACAAGGAATATTGGGCAGTCAAGACAGTAAACATGGAATGGAAGCAGGCTGGCGAAAAGAGATTGCTGGATTTGACCGAAATTGAGTAATTCCGATGGGAAGCATACGAGAATTCCAAGTTGTACAGGGAAAAAGTAAAAAGGTGACACGGCAGCAAGATCCAACAAAGGCAGTTTCTGTCCGGGCAACAAGTGTTGTTGTTCAACTCCCGCCTAAAGTTGTTTCTCGAGAAATTAAAATCCAGATGGCCAGGACCGTTCGAAGTGGTCCATGCCTTCCCACATGGTGCTGTAACAGTAAAGCCAATGAACGAAGGGGCATAATTCAAAGTTAATGGGCAGCGGTTAAAGCATTATGCAGGAGATTATGTCCCGGGAGAATAGGAAGTATTCACTCTAAGGGATGCCCACCTCACTGTGACATAATTTTCATTTTTATTTTTTCCAAATCTTTATTGTTTTATCTATTTAGAAGTAGATTTTAGGGTTAACTACTGGAATAGTCATTTATGTTTTCCCAGTACAAAGTTGGTCACCGTTTTTGAAAAACGACCAGTAAGGTCACTTACGTTTTCGGAGCGTAAACGTTTGGTCACTCAGTCGTTTGTTGTCGTTAAACACTGACAGATTGCTGACCTGGCAATGAAAAAATAAGGGTAAATTACTGCAATGGCCATTAAAGTTTATCTCTTGTACATTTTTGCTCCCCAATTTTAAAAAATAAACATTACAGTCACTAATGAAAATGTTTCTTTATAATTTCACCCTTGAATTTTTAAAAATTAATTTTCAACCCTAAAACTTTACAATCAATTAGTATAATAATATTATAAAGGCTTAAATGAAAAATAGGTGCTCAAAGTATACCATTTTTAAATTTAGGTGCCTAAATTGCTCCTATTTTTTCACTATGGATTGTTTTTAATATTATTTTAACATGACATGTCATTTTTTATTATTGTTAAATTAAAAATAATTTTAAAATAAAATAAAATCGTTTTTATTATTATTAAATTTAAAATATATTTTTTAAAATATTACTTTTTAAAATAATTTAGGAGTTTAAAGTATTTTTTGTAAAAATAGGTGCCCAAATTTACCATAGTTACAATTTTAGGTGTCCAGCTGTTAAATGAGTGTTAAAAATTGTCAACCAATCGGTACTTGACACGTGGCATTAATTTTATTAATTTTTAATGGAAAATACTTAGAACTTTCAAATTATTATAAAACTTCAAAATTTGACAAGCTTCACAAAACAATATCTAAATCTCTAAAAATTCCGAAACTTCCGCCATCGAATGCCGCCGCTTTCGCTGCCAGTTGTCGTTGCTGACCACACCCACTTGGTCGCCGGACGAATGCGATCATTTTCCCAGCACATCGTCGTCAGAAACGCCCAACGGCGTGCAACCAAACGTCAAACACGAAATTGACGTTCGCGTTTGACGTTCAGCTGCACACCGTTGGGCGTTTCTGCCAACGCCGTGTTAGGGAAAATTGGCGCCTTCGCCCGGCGACCAAGTGGGTGCGGTCAGCGACGACAACTGGCGGCGGAAGCGGTAGTAGTCGACGATGAAAGTTTATGAATTTTTAGGGATTTAAGGATTGTTTTGTGAAGTTTGTAAAATTTTGAGATTTTATAATAATTTGAAAATGTTGAGTATTTTCCATTAAAAAAATTTAAAAAATAAAATTAATGTCACGTGTCAAGCACCGGTTGGTTGACAATTTTTTTAACACCCATTTACCAACCAGGCACCTAAAATTGTACCTATTAAAACTTTGGGCACCAATTTTTACAAAAAAATACTTTAGACACCTAAATTATTTTAAAAACTAATATTTTTTAAAATATTTTAAATTTAATAATAATAAAATTAATTTTATTTTAAAATTATTTTTAATTTAAAAATAATAAAAATTACATGTTATAATAATATAAATAATTCAGAGTGAAAAAATAGGAGCAATTTGAAAGTTTAGTTATTAAATATGAGCAATTTGGGCACCTAAGTTTAAAAGGGTATACTTTGGGCACCTATTTTTCATCTAAGCAATTTTTATTAGTGACTATAATGTTTATTTTTTTAAAATTGGGGAGCAAAAATGTACATGAGATAAACTTTAATGGCCATTGCAGTAATTTACCCATATTTTTCGTTGCCATGTCAACAATTCGTCAGTGTTTAACGGCAACAAACGGCTTGGTGTCCAAAAGTTTACGCCCGAAAACGTAAGTGACCTTACTGGTCGTTTTTCAAAATCGGTGACCAACTCTGTACTGGGGAAAACATAAGTGACTATTTCAGTAGTTAACCCTAGATTTTAATTACTTAGGACTAGATTTTATTTCTAGCTGCATTGTTATTATTTATTTCCGTCTCACAACAATTTCTCCAAACTCAGACCCTAAAGAATCAAGCCGCCGCGCACAACAGAGGGCAGTACTGCTCAGCCAGCTGCCACAACCCGCAATGGACGGCATCGCTGATAACTCCTTTGAATCATGCCCACCATCTGACATCAACTAAGTCTAAGTTTTCTTTCCATGTCTCATGCTTATTTTTCAGTTTCTAATTTTTATTTTGTGCATTGAGGGCAATGCCCATCTCGAGTTTGGGGGGGGATTAGCACTCATCATTGTTTTGGCATATTTAGAGCATATAGGTTGCATTATGTACTTGCCTTAAAATTAATCAAGAAGAAAATGTTGTTAGAACTTGTGCCTATGATAGGATAGCCGATTTTAAAATTTTCGCACCAATTAAATAGAACTTAATTTTGGGGAAAGCATGAAGTAAACTTAGAATTTTTCTATAATTGCCAAAAATTAAAAACACTACTGTTACTTGCTGAATTTGCTTGAATTTCTGATAAACACTGCCCTCTTGAATTATTTGTAAAATTCTAACATGGTTGCATGAAGTTGTCGCGGCAGGTAACAAATAGAAAAAAAGAAAGAAAATCATTGCCACGACAGGGAAGAAATTTTTTTTATGTTGTCTTTCCCTAGAGGTGCCCGAAACAGGCTCTAGGAAGAATCATGTGCAAGGACACTCCGCTGCTATCAAAGTCCATGAATCTGAAATTTTTTGAAGTGACGGACAAATTAGCATGAGTGAATGAAAGTCTTCACGGGATGACTCTACTCAATGGGTTCGGGGTTGATAAGATGAAGCCCTTACTGCCATGATTATAAAATGTGCTTAATTATGTTGCCTCGGCAGCAAACTTATATTACCATGACAACATCTTTGTAGTTTAATTCCGAGGTAATTCATGCTATTCTCCTTTCACTAATCTAATTTTAGGCGCCACGGCCTTGAGGTGCTAAATCAAGTTTAAAACATGTTTTTCTTTCTGATTAGTGCAAGGGCAAGTATGTTTAGGATTGCACTGCTTGAGGACAAGAAATAGTTCGAGTTTGGGGGTGTGTATTTCACCTCATATTATTGTCGTTCTTAAGTACATTTTAGGCATATTTAGGTGCATGCATGCATTATTTACATTATTCTTTGCTTTGCCTTGTTTTTGTTGAATATATTTGATTTGGTAAGAAAATATATTGTTTTAGTTTAGTTTTGGTTTCAGGTGCTAGAAGCTGTCAGATGGAGATATGAGCTGAGGAGATGATGCTGAGGCAGTAAGCCAAGGAGTTGTACTGAAGCAGTTCAACACAGAGAGAGATGCTGCCGAATAGCTGTCGCCGCCATATCTGCTACCCAAGACATCAACTTGAGGATTGGTGAATTGGAGTGCGATTGTAAGAGCATAATTTTCTGAGTCCAATGAGCCCATCCATGGAAATTATTAATGCCAGAAACAGCAAACAGAACCACCAAAAAAGAGAATGTCTAAGGCGGCTTAAGCTTACTTGTGGCATAAGGAGCCCAATTTCAAGTCAAAGAAGTCATATTTAAAGGATGCATTCAATGCAAAAGCTACTTTATCATGAAGAAGACTTCTACTCCAAGGAGGACTTACCCTAGGCCATGCCCTATATATCCGATCATACCTTGTATTTCAAAGAACTGTTAGTCAGCATAGCTTAGTTTCTCTTGTGTTTTCTTGCCACCACTATGTTCTAAATTCTCTAGGGTTTGGGTTATGTTGTAAAGTAGTTGTGAGAACGGTTGTTTAGGTTTAAGTTTGTTTTTGCGATAAATTCAAGGTTTGCTTATTTCATGTTCTTCGTTGTTTTCAATTGAGTCCAGAGATCGATTGTGAGCAATCCATTTGTTTGGCATCGAGAGAGTCAAACTCACGAAAGAAGTAAGCAAGATCTCATCAATACTAGGTGTTGATCAATCCAACCTACACATAGATTAGGGTTTAAGGCGGCTAAAAGAGGACGAACCAAAGGTTACTGTTCATTGCAAGATTTACATCGGCGGGTATTATTTGCAGTGGGCATCAACTGTATTCAGACTTAGACATAAACTGAATCATTATCGAAGCGTTCTGCCGAGCCTTGAAGGTCTGCCGAAGTTTGTCGCCGAGCCAATCTTCTGTTCCACCTACCGAGGCAGCGGAAGTGTCGAAGCATCAATCTGCCATCTTCCGCCGAGGCAGTAAAGTCTGGCAGTGCAATACAACTTAACCTATTGAAGGTAGTTTCACACTTTGGAGCAGCATAACCTGACCAATTCTATCAACTTGATCTCTTCTATTATTTACTTGTGTTTCTTTAATTTAGAAAATTTTACAAACTGAAATTTACTTGTGCATTTAATATTTTCTGTGCAGGAATTTACATTCGAGTGGGAGAAGATATCTTTTATACTATAACATGACAAGAGTGTGCACTTGTCTCATATTTAGAGAACACCCTAAACGCTCTACAATAGAGTATATATTTCTCTATAGCTTCTTCTTTTCTTTTAAGCAAATACACATAGCAATACTTTGTTCTATCATCGATGAAGGTAATAAAAAATTATTTCCTCCTTTAGTATGAACAAATTTCAAATCACAAACATCGCTATGTATTAGATCAAGTGGTTCTGTAATTCTTTCAATTGATTGAAATGAAGACCTTGTTAATTTTGCTTCAACGCATATTTCACATTTATGGTTATAATTAATCTGAAATGAAGGGATGTGCTCCAAGTTAATTAACCTACGTAAGGTATCATAATTAACATGTCCAAGTCTACCATGCCATAAGTTAAATGATTTAAGCATATAAACAAAGGAAGAAGCTACATTTTTATTCATTAGTTTAGATTTTACAGAAATAGCATTGAGTTTCCACATTCCATTCAATACATATCCCTTGCCCACAAACATCCCCCCTTTTGACAGAATTAGCTTCTGGGGTTCAAAAACCATTTTAAAATCGTGAACACTTAAAAGTGTTCCATAAACAAGGTTTTTGCGTATGTCAGGCATGTACAATACATTCTGCAGCTTGAGTTCTTTCCCAAAAGTCATCTTCAAGACCAATATTCTCATCCCCTTTGATCTTGGAAGTCGTAGCATTTCCCATGTAGAGCTTCTCCCCATTGTCGCAAGGTATCAACTCAGAGAAGGACTTCTCGTCACAACATATATGACATGTGGCTCCAGTGTCAAGCCACCACTCCCTTGGGTTGGAGACAACCAACTTGACTTTAGAAATCATTGTGCATAGATCTTCATTCTCCACAGCATATGCCTCCCTAGCTTTAGCACTTTTTGGATGTCTGCATTCAGAGGACTTGTGCCCCACCTTGCCACAGTTGAAGCATGACCCTTTGAATTTTTCCTTTTGTGAGACTCCACCATTAGGCCCCAGCTTTGGCTTGGCTTGGTGATGTTGAGGTTACTTGCCCTTCCTGACTTCGGTAACATTTGCCTTGGCCATTTTGAAAGTGAGTTTCCTGACATTTCCTCTGTTGTCCTCTTCCATTCGGAGTCTGACATTTAGTTGGCAGCTACTTGAAAGGATTCGTTGATAAGCATACCCTTTGCAAGAATTCCATTAATGATTAGTTGGAATTCTTCAACTTAAATTACTACTAGATTTGAATAAACCATAGAAAAGTTCAAGAATTTATGACCAAAAACTTTTTAGCCCCAGCATCATCCGCTTTGTACTTATTGTCCAATGGTGCCCACAACTGTTTTGCTATTTTGTACACATCATATACCAGATACAACGAGTATTGTATTTTGTTGAGGATGTAGTTCTGACATAGAAAGTCGTCGTTGTTCCAAGCCTCAGTGATGCTGAAGGCGGTGAGATCATCCACCTCTCCTTCTCCAACCCCTACGGCGACAACTGGGGATCTTCTTTTAAATACTTTGCCAGGTTTAGCATGGTCAGATAGAACAACATCTTCTGTTGCCATGTCTTGAAATTCTGTCCATAAAATTTCGACGGCTTCTCATTGTGGCTCATTGCCACCGCAGTTGCATTCAGGTTTAGCATTGGTTGTTTCGAAGTCGTTCTAGGTACAGAGACCTTAGCAGTGGAATTGACAGAATCTCTAATAGTCATTGTTTCTGTTCAAAAGAAACAAAAAGGAATTAAAATAAATTTCAATAAATAGAAATTATATTTCTCGTTTAATACCGACAATTTCTGAAAACAGATTTGTCCAACTTTTGAGATTTTAGCAAATCCGTTCATACGGCATGATAAATCATGAAACAAATTTATTTGCCATCTCTATCACGAATGAATCGTCTCGGGTTAGAAGAAAGGTAGAAAAAGAGATTTTTCTTAAGATTGTTACAAAGTAATCAATCTAAGATGATAAAATAAAATAACAACTTTAATCAAATAATTGAAAAGAGTAGAAAATATAAAAACAGATTAAAGTTGAGTAGAGAAGGTGTTGAGGCTTGCGAGAAGCAGTTTGCTTAAGACAAATTTCGACCACTCCGCTATTATTGAGTTTGCTTGGTTATTCGTCTCGCAGGATACAAGAACTAGAAGATCTTCAACAGAAGCACGAACTGAAGAGATCTCAAACTTGAACTCTTGACTTAGCCTATCATCGGGATAAAAAGAATGAGAGAAGGAAAACGATTTTCTGAGTGAGTTGAAACTGAGGAGATGCTTGGTTTATATAAAGGAGTGGAGGAGGAAAAATATGGAAAATAAATATTCCGATTTGAAGGCCATTGACTTTATATCTAATTTAATTCGCAAATAATCAATTAAATGCCTTATTAAACAGATATATTTCTATGAATTGCTTTTATCACCTTTTAATACCCGAATTTAATGGAAATTCAAAGATTATCCTATTAAATTCAGAATATTCAAAAAGATATATTATATGTAAGGAAAAAATTAATTCGAAGTGGGTAAAATATCAGCAAGTCCAGGTAGATAGGATCTACGATTGATAGTTGCATAGGATAGGTAAGTTTCCTCCTTTGAACCTTCCCTTGTGAAAGTATATTTACTTTACTAGCTAACCAGTAGACGTGATGTCCTTGAATTGTTCAAATGTTTGTGTAAATCATGATATACTTCACACAACTACCTATCTGACATGAGTATTAGTTCTCATGGTCATATCCATGTGGTCGTGGACATCGCCTGATTCTGCAAGAGTTTGAAAGAACTATGCCCAATTGTCTCTTTGAAGCGGCCCCACTTCACTCTCACATAGGTGACTTATGTTGCTCGGCTAACCGAAGCATACAATGGCCATTAAAATCTTTGCTTAACCTATACCACTTTTTATCATTGTTTACATCATAGGAATGGACTTGGGGGAAGATCCCTCATAGTGATCGCACAAGCCTATGTAATTAGGTTGTCTTTTTGTACCTAGATATTGGGATCTCCAGTCAACTAGGTAGGGTTTTCCTTCATATAGTGCCTTTACTTCTCATGGGATTTAGTCTCATTCCTTTATATATTTTCTCAACTTGATCTCAATTTAATCCTTTGGTTAGTGGATCTGCAATGTTATCCTTTGATTTTACAAAGTCAATAGAGATAACTCTATTTGAGATCAATTGTCTAACGGTGTTATGTCGATGGCGCATATGCCTTGACTTACAGTTGTACATGAAACTCTGTGCCCTATCAATTTTTGCTTGATTGCCATAGTGTATACATACTGTGGGCAAATGCTTTGACCATTTAGGGATATCCTCAAGGAATTGCCGAAGCCATTCTACTTCTTCTCCAGATATGTCTAGAGCAACAAACTTTGATTCTATTGTGGATCTGGTTATAATAGTTTGTCTTGAGGATTTCCATGACACGACTCCTCCCTCCAAAGTGAATACATATCCACTTGTGCCTTTGGTATCTTGAATATTAGATATCCAACTAGCATCAGAGTATCCTTCTAAGACAGCGGGGTCTCTGGAATAATGTTGTCTGTAGTCTCAAATATATCTTAGATATCTCAGTATTCACACAATTGCTTTCCAGTGATCTTTCCCTGGATTGTTTATGAATCTGCTTAAATTGCTCACAGTAAAAGTGATGTCTAGTCTAGTGCAGCTCATGAGATACATTAACCTGCCTATGAATCTTGCATATTCCACTTGATGGATACTATCCCCTCGATTCTTTGATATATGTGAACAAGGGTCTAATTGTCTTAAGGCTATGTCGGAATCCTCCTTATTAAATTTCTAAAGAATCTTATCCACATAGTGTGACTGATTTAATATGAGACCTTTCAGTGACCTTTTGATTTAGATGCCCAGAATCGTATAAGCCAATCCTATATCTTTCATGTCAAATCTCGAATTTAACATGTTTTTGGTATGTTTTACCATTTCATTGTTGCTTCCAACAATAAGTATGTCATCAACATATAAACATAGGATGAAATATCCAATGTTTATAGTTTTGACAAATACTCATTTGTCACACTTGTTTATTTTGAAACTGTTAGTCATCATGACATTATCAAATTTCTCATCCCATTGTTTTGTGCTTGTTTAAGTCGATACAAGGACATCACCAATATGAATACCTTCCTTTCTTGACCTGAAACTACATGACCCTCAGGTTGTTCCATGTAAATTTCTTCATCAAGATCTCCATTTAGAAAAGCTATTTTAATATCCATTTGATGTACTTCTAGATTCCGCAAAGCAGCAATTGCGAGTATCATCCTTATGGATGTTATTCTTGATACATGGGAAAGTGTATCAAAGTAATTATGGCCTTCTTTTTATCGATATCTTTTGATTACTAACCTTGCCTTGTACTTATTAATTGTTCCATTTGCTTTTATTTTCCTTTTGAAAATCCATTTTGAATTTATTGGTTTAATTTCAGGAGGAAGGTCCACTAATTCCCTTGTATGGTTTTGCAAGATGGAATCAATTTCGCTCTTAATGGCTTCTTTCAATAAGGTGCCTTAAGAGGAGCGTATAGCACCACTATACGTTAGAGGTTCAGCATCCAGCATAAAGGTTAAGAAATCTGATAAAAAAGATTTTTCTACCCTTGCTCGTTTGCTCCTTCTTGGCTCTATTTCAATTTCAGCCTCTTGTTGATCATTTGGAATCATTTCATCCAAAGTTCGTTTTGTTGAACATTGATCAAGTGGTTTTGTACTTTTTTCAATTGTTTGAAATGCAGACCTTGTTAATTTTTCTTCAACACACGTTTCACATTTATGGTTATAATTAATGTGAAATGAAGGGATGTGCTCTAACTTAATTAACCTACGTAAGTTATCATAATTAAGATTTCAAAGTCTACCATGCCATAAATTAAATGATTCAACCCTGTAAACAGAGGAAGAAGCTGTATTTTTATTCATTATTTTGGATTTTACATAGATATCATCGAGTTTACAAATTCCATTCAATACATATCCCCTACCCACAAACACCCCCTTTTGACAGAATTAGCTTCTGGGATTCAAAAACAATTTTAAAACCGTGAACACTTAAAAGTGTTCCAGAAACAAGGTTTTTGCTTATGTCAGGAACGTACAGTACATTCTACAGCTTGAGTTCTTTCCCAAAAGTCATATTCAAGACCACTATTCCCTTCCTCTTGATCTTGGATGTCGCAACATTTCCCATGTAGAGCTTCTCTCCATTGTCGTAAGGTATCAGCTCAGAGAAAAAGTTCTCGTCATAACATATATGATGTGTGGCTCTAGTGTCAAGACACCACTCTCTTGGGTTGGAGTGAACTAGGTTAACTTCAGAAATCACCGCACATAGATCTTCATCCTCCACAGCACTGGCCTCCTTAGCTTTAGCTCTTTTTGGATGTCTGCATTCAGAGAACCTATGCCCCACCATGCAAAAGTTGAAGCATGACCCTTTGAATTTCTCCTTTTTGGAGACTCCACCATTAGGCCCCATCTTTGGCTTGGCTTGGTGATGTTGAGGTTCTTGCCCTTCCTGACTTCGACAAAATTTGCCTTGGTCTGTTTGAAATTGAGTTTTCTAGCATTACCTTAGTTGTCCTCTTCAATTCGAAGTCTGACAATCAGTTCCTCCAATGACATTTCCTTCCTCTTGTGCTTCAAGTAATTTTTCAAGTCATTCCATCCGGGAAACAGCTTTTCTGTGATTGCAGCTACTTGGAAGGATTCGCTGATAAGCATCCCTTCTGCAAGAATTCCATAAATGATTAGATAGAATTCTTCAACTTGTCTTACTACTGGTTTTGAATCTACCATAGTAAAGTTCAAGAATTTTGTGACCAAAAACTTTTTAGCCCAAGCGTCCTCCGCTTTGTACTTATTGTCCAATGATGCCCACATCTGTTTTGTACACATCATATATCGGATACAATGAGTCTTGTAGTCCATTGAGGATGTAGTGCTGACATAGAAATCACCGTTGTTCCAAGCCTCAGTGATGCTGAAGGCGGTTAGATCATCCACCTCTCCTTCTCCATCCCTTACGGCGACTACTAGGGGATCTTCTTTTAAATACTTTGCCAAGTTCAACATGGTCAAATAGAACAACATCTTCTATTGCCATGTCATGAAATTCTGTCCACAAAATTTCGACGACTTCTCATTACCACTGTCGTTGCATTCAGATTCGACATTGGTTGTTTCAAAGTCTGTCCAAGTACAGACACCTTAGCAGTGGAATCGACAGAATCTCCAATGATCATTGTTTCTGTTCAAATGAAGCAAAGAGGAATTAAAATAAATTCCAATAAACATATATTAAATTTCTCATTTATTACTGTTAATTTTTGAAAACAGATTTGTCCAACTTTTGAGATTTTAGCAAATTCGTTAATACGGTAAGATAAATCCTGAAACAAATTTATTTGTTATCTCTATCACGAATGAATCTTCTCGGATTAGAATAAAGGTAGAAGAAGAGATTTTTCTTAAGATTGTTACAAAGCAATCAATCACAGGCGATAAAATAAAATAACAACTTTAATCAAATAATTGAAAAGACTAGAAAATACAAAACAAGATTAAAGTTGAGTAGAGGAGGTGTTGAGGCCTGCAAGAAGAAATTTCCTTAAGACAAATTTTGACCACTCTGCGGTGCTTGAGTTTGGTTGGTCGTTCGTCTCCCAAGATACAACAACAAGAAGATCTTCCGCAGAAGCACGAACTGAAGGGATCTCGAACTTGAACTCTTGACTTAGCCTAGCACCGAGATAAAAAGAACGAGAGAAGGAAAACGGTTTTTGAGTGAGTTGAAACTTAGGAGATGCTTGGTTTATATAGGGGAGTGGAGGAGGAAAATATAGAAAATAAATATTCTGATTTGAAGGTCGTTGACTTTATATCTGACTTAATTCGGAAATAATCTATTAAATGCCTTTTTAAATGGATATATTTATGTGAATTGCTTTTATTACCTTTTAATATCCGAATTTAATTGAAAATCAAAGATTATCCTATTAAATTCGGAATATTCAAAAAGATATGTTATATGTAAGGAAAAAATTAATTTGAAGGGGGTAAAATATCCGCAGGTCCAAGTAGGATCCGACCGGTCCAGATCTTCGTGTCACCCTCTACGTGCGTGCGTGCCCCAACTCGAATGGGTTCGATTAGCTTAGATTCGCACCCCCTGCGCCTGCGCGAAAGGCACAATTTCTATTCAAGTTATTCAATGACTTCCAAGTGGGATGGTGTATTTAAACCATTTCCAAGCTTGTTATCCCACCCATGTGGGATAAGGGGTTTCTATTTTCCTTTACATAATTCACAACATCCTCACTTTGAGAATCATTCGAACCTTTTCTTTACAAAAAAAATATGGCTCAAAGTTTCCAATTTCTCACATTTTTCCAACAATCCCCACATGAATGAAATAGATGGTTTTATCAAAACATTTTGACTCGATATGGTGATATGATCTATGATTGATAGTTGCATAGGATAGGTAGGTTTCCTCCTTTGAACCTTCCCTTGTGAAAGTATATTTACTTTTCTAGCTAACCAGTAGACGTGATGTCCTTGAACTGTTCAGTTGTTTGTGTAAACGATGATATACTTCACACAACTATCTCTCTGACAAGAGTATTAGTTCTAATAGTAATGTCCATGTGGCTGTGAACATCGCATGGTTCTGCAAGAGTTTGAAAGAACTATGCCCAATAGTCTCATTAAAGCGGCCCCACTTCACTCTCACATATGTAACTTATGTTGCTCGGCTCACTGAAGCATACAATGGCCAATAAAGCTTTGATTAACCTATAGCACTTTTTATCACTATTTACATCATAGGAATGGACTTGGGGGAAGATCCCCCTCAGTTATCGCACAGGTCTATGTAATTAGGTTGTCTCTTTGAACCTAGATCTTGGGATCTTCGGCCAACTAGGTAGGGTTTTTCTTCACATAGTGCCTTTACTTCTCATGGTCTTTAGTCTCATTCCTTTCGATGTTTTCTCAACTTGATCTCGATTCAATCCTTTGATTAGTGGATCCACAATGTTATCCTTTGATTTTACAAAGTAAATAGAGATAATTCCATTTGAGATCAATTGTTTGACTCTGTTATGTTGATGGCGCATATGCCTTGACTTACCGTTGTACATGAAACTCTGTGTCCTAACAATTGTTGCTTGATTTTCATAGTGTATACATACTGTGGGCACATGTTTCGACCATTCAGGGATATCCTCAAAGAATAGCCGAAGCCATTCTGCTTCTTCTCTAGATTTGTCTAGAGCAACAAACTCATATTCCATTGTGGATCTGGTTATAATAGTTTTTTCTTGAGGATTTCTATAACACGACTCGTCCCCCCAAACTAAATACATATCCACTTGTGCTTTTGGTATCTTGAATATCAGATATCCAACTAACATGGGAATATCCTTCTAAGACAACGAGGTCTCTGGAATAATGCACTCTGTAGTTCTGAATATATCTTACATATCTCAGTATTCTCAAAATTTCTTTCTAGTGATCTTTCCCTGGATTTCTTGTGAATATGCTTAAATTGCTCACAATAAAAGCAATATATGGTCTAGTGCACCTCATGAGATACATTAAGCTACCTATGACTCTTGCATATTCTACTTGATGGATAATTTCCCCTCGATTCTTTGATAGATGTGAACAATGGTCTAATGGAGTTAAGGCTATGTCGGAATCCTTCTTATTAAATTTCTCAATAATCTTATCCACATAGTGTGACTAATTTAATATGAGACCTTCCAATGACCTTTTGATTTGGATGCCTAGAATCGTATCGGCCAGTCCTATATCTTTCATGTCAAATCTAGAATTTAACATCTTTTTGGTACGTTTTACCATTTCATTATTGCTTCCAACAATAAGTATGTCATCAACATATAAACATAGGATGACATATCCAATGTCTATAGTTTTGACTTATACACATTTGTCACACTCGTTTATTTTGAAACTGTTAGTCAGCATGACATTATCGAATTTCTCATTCCATTGTTTTGGTGCTTGTTTAAGTCCATACAAGGACTTCACCAATCTGCATACTTTCTTTTCTTGACCTAAAACTACATGACCCTCAGGTTGTTCCATGTAAATTTCTTCATCAAGATCTCCATTTAAGAAAACTGTTTTAACATCCATTTGATGTACTTCTAGATTTCGCGGAGCAGCAATTGCGAGTATCATCCTTATGGATTTTATTCTTGATACAGGGGGAAATGTATCAAAGTAATCAAGACCTTCTTTTTGTCGGTATCCTTTAATTACCAACCTTTCCTTGTACTTATCAATTGTTCCATCTGCTTTTATTTTCCTTTTGAAAATCCATCTTGAATTTAGTGGTTTAATTCTTGGAGAAAGGTCCACTAATTCCCATGTATGGTTTTGCAAGATGGAATAAATTTTGCTCTTAATGGATTCTTTCCATAAGGTGCCTTCAGAGGAGCGTATAGCATCACTATACGTTAGAGGTTTAGCCTCCAACATAAAGGTTAAGAAATCAGATCCAAAGGATTTTTCTACCCTTGCTCATTTGCTCCTTCTTAGCTATATTTTAATTTCAGTCCTCTTGTTGACCATTTGGAATCATTTCATCCAAAGTTCATTTTGTTGAACTTTGATCAAGTTCCCTAGATTTATAAGGGAATGTATTTACAAAGAATTATGCATTCTTTGATTCCTTTATCGTGTTCTTGTGAATCTCAGGATTCTTTGATTCATACACAAGAAACTCATAAGCATTGCTATGTTCAACATAGCCAATAAAAATACAATCCACGATTTTTTGACCTATTTTCATTTGTTTTGGTAATAGAGCCATTACTTTGGCAAGACACCTCCACATTTTCAAGTGTTTATAGGAAGGCTTTCGACCTTTCCACAACTCATCTTTTTTCCTTTCGGGGATCCTTATTTAATAGATAATTAGCCAAAAGAACAACTTCCCCCCACATGTCCTGTGGTAACTTGGAGAAATCATAGTGATTCTCTGCTATTTCATTTTATAACCAGTAGGATTTGTTACATATTTATATACAAGCTATACCTCTATCTTAGGAAACTTTATGTTAAGAAAGAAACTAATTCTAGAGATTGTAACTACAACAAATATTCACAGAATCTTATTAAAAGCATTCCTAATTTAAACTATTTCCTAACACGTATATTCTTACACCCCCTCAAGCTGGAGAATATACATTGTATAATCCCAGCTTGGATACAAAATTGTCAAATACATGTTTTGATAAGGCTTTTGTAAACATGTCTGCTAACTGTCCTTCTCAAGGGATGTAAGATAGAGCAACTATCCCTTTGTTTACTTTCTCTAAAATGAAGTGCCTATTGATTTCAACATGTTTTGTTCTATCATGTTGAACTGGATTTTTGGCGACCTAACTTGTAGATTGATTGTCACACAGAACTTCAAAACAGTCTTCTTGTTCAGGGTATAATTCTTTTAGCAGCTTAAGTATCCAGACTGCTACACACATTCCCAATGCCAAGGCTCTAAATTCTGCCTCAGCACTACTTCTCAAAACAACTGATTGTTTCTTACTTCTCCAAGTAACAAGGTTTCCCCACACAAATGTGTAATATCCACTAGCATATCTCCTTTCTATTAAGTCCCTTGCCCAGCTAGAACCTATAAAGACTTTCATAGATCTGTCTTGTGACTTTTTGAACATTAAACCATGTCCAGAAGTTTTCTTCAAGTACTTCAGGATAATGTTAGCTGCTGCCATGTCTTCTTCATTAGGATTAGCCATGTGTTGACTAATTACATTTACTGAAAAAGCTATATCCAGTGTGGTTAGTGACAAGTAGATTAGCTTTCCCACTAACCTTTGAAATCTATCTTTATCTTCTAAGGAGCTTGCTGCCTCCTTGTTGAATTTCAGGCTAGCTTCCATTGGTGTATCTGCTGGCTTACAACCTAAAAAACCTGCTTCATTCAGTAAGTCAAGAACATACTTTCTTTGGCTGATCACGAGCCCCTCTTTAGATCTTGCAACCTCCATACCTAGGATGTATCTCAACTTTCCCAAGTCCTTAGTTTTAAATTCCCTGTTTAGAAGTGTTTTTAAACTGCTAATTTCCTCCTCATCATCTCTAGTTAGGATTATGTCATCCAAATACACAATTAGGATAGCTTTTTTGTTTTTGGAATTTCTCTTGATGAAGAGTGTATGATCGGCAAGGGACTGCCTGTAGCCATTTCTTAGGATCACTTTGGTAAACCTTTCAAACCAGACCCTAGAGGAATGTTTTAGCCCATATAGGACCTATTGAGCTTGCACACTTTCTAATTTCCTTCAATAGACTTCAAACCAGGTGGTACCTTCATATATACCTCCTCCTCGAGTTTTCCATTGAGAAAGGCATTTTTGACATCAAGTTGATGTAGTTTCAAGTCATGGCTGACAGCAAGACTTAGTAGTACCTGAACTGTATTGAGTTTAGCCACTGGAGCAAAAGTCTCTGTAAAATTTACCCCATAGGTTTGTGTATATCCTTTAGCCACTAGTCTCGCTTTTTATCTTTGTACACTGCCATTAGAATTATATTTCACAACAAAGATCCATTTACAACCAACAAGTTTTTTACCTTATGGAAGGTATGTTATAGTCCATGTAGCATTCTTCTCGAGTGCACTGATTTCCTCTTCAATAGCCCTTCTCCATTTAGAATCCTTTAATGCTTCATCGATATTTGATGGAACTTGTTCTTCATTTAAGCTAGTTGTAAAGGCTTGGAAAGAAGGCAATAAAGAGCTGTAACCAGCAAACCTCTAAATAGGGTGTTTCGTGCATTTCCTTACTCCCTTTCTAATGGCAATAGGAAAAATATCAAGATTAGGAGAAGTGGACTTAGTGTACTCACTTCCTTTTTCTTCCACATTGGCAGCTGGACCTAAATCCAACTCTCGGCAAGTGTCAGATTGTATAATAGCCTCATGTATAGTTTTCTTTTTCCTTGTGTAAACCAGAAGCTGTTTAGGAGGTGTAGTTTTGGAAGTATTAGGATGATTATTAGGAGTTGGTGTAGAAGAATCTGAAGGTATGGAAGGAAAGGTAGTAGGTGTAGATAACAAAGGTGGATTTGAAGGTGACAGATCTAAAGGTATTGGAAAATTAGGAGACGTTACCTGATGCTGATGATAAGGCTAAAAATCAGTCCATGTCTCCCCCTGGATTTCAGCTTTAGTAAAATTGGGGTCCCGCTCAAAAAATGTGAGATCCATAGTGACATAAAATCGTTTAGAAGGTGGATGATAGCATTTATAACCCTTCTTTAGGGAAGAATAACCTACCAGAATACATTTTAGGGATCTAGGATCGAACTTGGACCTATTAGGAGCAGAATTATGGATAAAAACATCACAACCAAAGACTTTAAGAGGTAAAAGAGAATAAATAGGCTAGAAGTTGGGGTAACTCTCTAGGAAAATGGATTGAGGAGTATGGAAATTCAAGACCTTACTAGGAATACGGTTTATCAAATATGTGGCAGTTAACAAGGCCTCTCCCCACAAGTAGGTTGGAATGTTCTTGGTGAAGAGAAGAGAAGGGGTAACATCAAGAAGGTGTCAATTTTTCCTCTCAACAATGCCATTTTGCTGTGGAGCGTCAACACAAGAACTGATGTGGACTATTCCTTTGGTTTTGAAAAAATCACCCAACGATGTAGCAAAGAATTCACTGCCATATCAGAATGAAAAAGTTGAATTTTGGAATGAAATTGGGTGTCAACCATGGTATAAAATCGCTCAAATATGATGGAAGTTTCAGATTTGTCTCGCATCAAATAAGTCCAAGTTAGCCTACTATGGTCATCGATAAATGTAATGAACCACTTACAACCATTAGCTTTCTTCACTCTAGAAGGGCCTCAATTGTCACTATGGATCAAAGAAAAAAGGGCGTGAAGGCTTATATTTAGACGGTGAATAGGATGCTTTGGTATGTTTGGCAAGAGAACAAATATGACATTTAAACAAATGTGGCTTTTTATTAATAAAAAGAGAAGAATATAACTTTGCAAGAGAACAAATTAGGATGACCTAACCTAAAATGCCATAACATAACAGTATCAAATTTTTTAAGGTTGTGAAAGAAGTGGGAGGTGGCTGTTTGAAAGCTGATGGAGGACCATTTAGGATATAGAGGCCATTGTGCAAACTAGCATTACCAATCATCTTCTCCATGTCCAGTGCCTGCAAAGTACAACCAGATTCATTAAAATTGATAGCACAATTTAAATCCTTCGAAAGTTTACTGACAGATATGAGGTTGCAAGCAAGATTTGGTACAAAAAGGACATTATCATAAAGCAGATTCTTATTGAGAGAGATAGAACCATGTACATGAATCTGGGTAAGGGAACCATCTGCAGTTTTAATAGTCCTACCAAATGTACCTGAATAAGTTTTAATCAATGTCTTGTTGTCAGTCATGTGATCTGAAGCCCGGAGTCAAGGACCCAAGTGGGGTTTAACTATTTAGAAAGAAGGGCTATAGGAAAGGTTTTACCTTCTGGTTCAAGCATGACTAGATTACCCGCTCGATGCCCTGCTAATTGACTAAACATCCTCTAAAGATCTGCAATTTGTTCCTTGGTGAAATTAGAAATAGTAGTGGCAGAAGCTGAGGTGGACTGCATTGCTGTAGAGGACTTGGATTTTCAGTCAACTGGTTTACCATGAAGCTTTCAAAACTTTTCTTTGGAGTGGCCTGGTTTCTTGCAGTGATCACACCAAGGCCTTCTCTTCTTATGTGGGCTAGAGGATGCTTGGGTAAGAAGGGCAGATTCTTCAACAGAGGGGATTTCAAGGAGCTTGACAACTCTTCTACTAGCTTCCTTCTTGACTATGGAGAACACTTCTCTAATCGATTGAAGGGGAGAAGTTCCAAGGATTCTACCATGAACCTCATCTAATTCCCTATTAACTCCCTGAAGGAATTGGAAAATCCTCTTATGAGTAGTAATTTTCTGGAAAAGGGCAACATCAGCTAGATTCTGCCATTCATTTTGATCATAAAAATCAAGTTGCTACTATAGGGCATTGAGGGTGTTATAGTATAAAGTGACATTCACCCCTTCTTGTTTTAGAGCTACTGTCTGGCTTTCAATCCCATATAATTCGGAGATGTTGTTTGTGCTAGAATAAGTTTCTTGAGCAGCACGCCAAATAGCATCCGCAGTTTGATAAAGAAGAAAGTTGCGGCCCTCACTAGGAAACATAGAATTAATAAGGCACGTCATTACCTGACTATTCTCTCGCATCCATTTGGCATAACCAGAGGTTCCAACAGTAGGTTTTGCGATGTCCCCAGTGACATATCCCGATATTTCTCGTCCCACAAGGAAAATTTTCACTAATTGAGACCATTCGAGATAATTATTACCATTCAATCGATGGCAGGTAATGACCAACTTGGAAGATTCATGAAGGCCATCAGAACTAGAAACAAATTCTGGCGAAGAGATAATCTTAGTAGAAGAGAGGGAAGAGGAAGAAGTATTGGCCATCGATTAGGATTTAGAATGGTCGAAACCTAATCTGATACCATGTGAGAAATCATAGTAATTCTCTATTATTTCATATCATAATTAGTAGGATTTGTTACATATTTATATACAAGCTATACATCTATCTTAGGAAACTTTAAGTTAGGAAAGAAATTAATTTTAGGGATTGTAACTACAAGAAATATTCATGGAATCCTATTAAAAGCATTCCTAATTTAAACTATTTCCTAACACGTATATTCCTATAGTAACCCAGAGCTTCCTAACAAAGTGTTCATCATTTCTTTTACAGTCTGATTTTTCCGTTCGGCTACTCCATTAGATTTAGGAGAATATGGTGATGTTACTTCATGAATAATTCCATGTTGTGAACAATATTCACCAAATGGATTAACATATTCACCACCACGGTCGCTTCTTACCATCTTAATCTTTTTATTAAGTTGGTTTTCGACTTCTTGCTTATAGAGTATAAATTTCTCTATAGCTTCGTCTTTGCTTTTCAGCAAATACACATAGCAATACTATGTTCTATAATCGATGAAAGTAATAAAAAATTTATTTTCTCCTTTAGTTTGAACAAATATCAAATCACAAACATCGCTATGTATTAGATCAAGTGGTTCTGTACTTCTTTCAATTGTTTGAAATGAAGACCTTGTTAATTTTGCTTCAACACACGTTTCACAATTACGGTTATAATTAATGTGAAATGAAGAGATGTGCTCCAAGTTAATTAACCTACGTAAGGTATCATAATTAACATGTCCAAGTCTATCATGCCACAAATTAAATGATTCAAGCATGTAAATAGAGGAAGAAGCTGCATTTTTATTCATTATTTTGGATTTTACAGAGATAGCATTGAGTTTACACATTCCTTTCAATACATATCCCCTACCCACAAACATCCCCCTTTTGATATAATTAGTTTCTAGGATTCAAAAATCATTTTAAAATCGTGAACACTTAAAAGTGTTCCAGAAATAAGGTTTTTGTGTACGTCATGCACGTACAGTACATTATGCAGCTTGAGTTCTTTCCCAGAAGTCATCTTCAAGACCACTGTTCCTTTCCCCTTGATCTTAGAAGTTGCATCATTTCTCATGTAGAGCTTCTCCCCATTGTCACAAGGTATCAGCTCAGAGAAGGAGTTCTCTTCACAACAGATATGACGTGTGGCTCCAGTTTCAAGCCACCATTCCCTTGGGTTGGAGTCAACCAGACTAACTTCAGAAATCACCGCGCATAGATCTTCATCCTTCACAACATTGGCCTCATTTGCTTTAGATCTTTTTGGATGTCTGCATTCAGAGGACTTGTACCCCACTTTGCCACAATTGAAGCACCACCCTTTGAATTTCTCCTTTTTGGAGACTCCACCATTAGTCCCCAACTTTGGCTTGGCTTGGTGATGTTGAAGTTGCTTGCCCTTCTTGACTTCGACAACATCTACCTTGGCCTCTTTGAAAATGAGTTTCCTGACATTACCTCTGTTTTCCTCTTCAATTCGGAGTCTCAGAATCAGTTCCTTCATTGACATTTCCTTTCTCTTGTGCTTCAAGTAATTTTTGAAGTCATTCCATCTGGGATGCAGCTTTTCTATGATAGCAGCTACTTGGAAGGATTCGCTGATAAGCACCCCTTCTGCAAGAATTCCATGAATGATTAGTTGGAATTCTTCAACTTGACTTACTACTGATTTTGAATCAACCATAGTAAAGTTCAAGAATTTCGTGACCAATAACTTTTTAGCCCCATCATCCTCCACTTTGTACTTATTGTCCAATGCTACCCACAATTGTTTTGCTGTTTTGTACACATCATATACCAGATACAACGAGTCTTGTAGTCCGTTGAGGATGTATTTCTGACATAGAAAGTCATCGTTATTCTAAGCCTCGGTGATGCTGAATGTAGTGAGATCATCCACTTCTCCTTCTCCATCCCCTACGGTGACAACTGGGATTTTCTTTTAAGTACTTTGTCAGGTTCAGCATGGTCAGATAGAACAACATCTTCTGTTTCCATGTGTTGAAATTATGTCCGCAAAATTTTGACGGCTTCTCATTGTGGCTCATTGCCACCGTCGTTGCGTTCAGATTCGGCATTGGTTGTTTCAAAGTCTGTCCAGGTACAGAGACCTTAGTAGTGGAATCGACAGAATCTCTAATATTCATTGTTTCTGTTCAAAAGAAACAAAGTGGAATTAAAATAAATTCCAATAAACAGAAATTAAATTTCTCGTTTATTACCAACAATTTCTGAAAACAAATTTGTCCAACTTTTGAGGTTTTAGCAAATCCGTTAATACGGAAGAATAAATCCTGGAACAAGTTTATTTGTTATCTCTGTCATGAATGAATCGTCTCAGGTTAGAAGAAAGGTAGAAGAAGAGATTTGTCTTAAGATTGTTACAAAGTAATCAATCCAAGACGATAAAATAAAATAACAACTTTAATCAAATAATTGAAAAGAGTAAAAAATACAAAACCATATTCAAGTTGAGTAGAGAAGGTGTAGAGGCATGCGAGAAGCAATTTCCTTAAGACAAATTTCGACCACTCCGCGGTGCTTGAGTTTAGTTGGTCGTTCGTCTCCCAGGATACAACAAGAATAAGATCTTCGACAGAAGCACGAACTGAAGGGATCTCGAACATGAACTCTTGACTTAGCCTATCACCGGGATAAAAAGAACGAGAGAAGGAAAACGGTTTTTTGAGTGAGTTGAAATTGAGGTGATGATTGGTTTGAATAGGGGAGTGGAGGAAGAAAAATATGGAAAATAAATATTCCGATTTGAAGGTCATTGACTTTATATCCGATTTAATTAGAAAATAATCAATTAAATGTCTTATTAAACGAATATATTTCTGTGAATTGCTTTTATTACCTTTTAATATCCGAATTTAATGGAATTTCAAAGATTGTCCTATTAAATTCGGAATATTCAAAAAAAATGTTATATGTAAGTAAAATTTTAATTCAAAGTGGGTAAAATATTTGGCAAGTCCAAGTAAGACCTTACTAGTTCAAACATTTACATCACCCACAACATGCAAGCGCCCCCTCTATGCTTGAAGGCAAGGCACAATTCACAACATTCTCACTTTGAGCATCAATTTCCTTTACACACGTGGGATAAGGGGTTTCTATTTTCCTTTACACAATTCACAACATTCTCACTTTGAGCATCAATTTCTCATTCATTTCTCAACCGTTTGAGCATATAAGATACCGTTGTAAAGGTCTCATGAAGTAGAATATGAATTAATAAATTTATCATTCGAACCTTCACTTTTACCAATAAAAAATATGGCTTAAAATTTCTAATTTTCCAATTTTTCCAACACAGTTCTCTAGGAACACATTTTGTGAATGTTTGCCGATGACCACGTGTTGTCACACATTTTTGAAAAATAAATGCAAGTAAATTTGAAACCATATATAGTTATTAAAATTAAAATGAGCCCATCGCTGGCTCTGGACAACAATGTCAGCTTTTGGCAGAGTTGCATTCCAGATTAGTGGGAGCATGTGATGTGAGACCCATTTACGCTGAATTGCATTATACAGTTTAAAGAGATTTTTGTGTCGCCAAAGCAAGGTTGCCACTTTCCAGGAAAGTAGGGCTTCTGATTGTAAAAGAAAGAGACAGCAGTTTTCTTTTGAAAAAAATTAACAAAAACTCGACCACGTCTTCAATGTTGTAATTAAAACTGCAGAAAGTGATTGACTATTTCAAACTCGCCGTTCAATTATTCAAACCGCAGAAAGTGGCATCAAAATTCCCTGCCTTTGGCTCTTAACATCATGACTACAGTCATCCTAATACTGATTTTATATCACACAGGGATTAACTGTTCTTATGAGCATGGTAGGGTGACACATATTAGGAATAGGTTAAATAAAGAAATTGCATAGGATAGCAATGGATGAAACATCATCATGTGGGCATGTGAAGCCAAATCCATCGAACCACTCTAACGACTAGGGGTGAGCATTCAGTCTAGTCTAGTGACTAGTCGAGTAAAAAAAAATCAATTTAGTTGAATTGATGAGTCTTATTTTATAATTTATATTTTATTTAAAATTTTTCCGAGTCAAATTGAGTTTATGATATTTGAGTCTACTTTATGAAATAACTCAATATTTATTTGTATTTCTTTAGTCTAGTCGAGTGAAGCTTATGGAATTTGAGTCGAGTCAACTTGTTCGGGTTTCTGTTCAAATTTAATTTTAAACATTTTATAAGTTTATGATACTAATTTGTTTCAATTTAAACAATTTTCTATAATTAATACATATGATATAAATATATATTTCTACATATTTTTTAGGAAAATTCTACAACATGCGACGAACACCGTTGAACACCACTAATGTTGAACACCGCTGAACACCATTAAAATAATTAATAAATATTCAAAATTTCAAGGACCCATCAAATAATTAATAATTACTTTAAAAATTCAATTAAATTATTTTATATATATATTAAAATTTTGTTTTTTAATAAGGGTAAACTATATATTTAGTACCTCACCTATTTCCGTATTTCTATTGAACCCTCATTATTTAAATATTATTTCAATTTGACCCTATTCTTTATAAAAAATAATTTAAACATTAACCCTCAATCTAAAACCCTAAACTATTAAACCTTAAACCCTTAAACTCTTTAACCTATACCCTAAACCATATACCCTTAAAAATAATTTTATTTAATAAAATCTATATATTTGTATGAATTATACTGTTAAAAAATAACACACCTTAAGTAAAATAATTTTATTTAATAAAATCTATATATTTGTATGAATTATTTTTAAGGGTATATGGTTTAGGGTATATGTTTAAGAGTTTAAGGGTTTAAGGTTTAATAGTTTAGGGTTTTAGGTTGAGGGTTAAGGGTTAAATTATTTTTTATAAAGAATAGGGTCAAATTGAAATAATATTTAAATAATAAGAGTTCAATAAAAATACGGAAATAAGTGAGGTACTACATATATAGTTTACCCTTATTAAAAAATTAAAATTTTAATATATATAAAAAATAATTTAATTGAATTTTTTAAAGTAATTGTTAATTATTTGATGGGTCCTTGAAATTTTAAATCTTTATTAATTAATTTAATGGTGTTCAGCGGTGTTCGTCGCACGTGGTAGATTTATCATTTTTTTTATATGTGGTATCATATATCGGACATGGTTTAGGGACTCGGCTCAAACTTGAAAATTGATCCACTAATTACTAAAAGTTTCAAGTTATTTGATTTATTTTATAACTCAACTTTTATTTAAAACTTTTTCAAGTTGAGTTTATAAAATTTTGATTCGAGTCAAGTCAAACTGAATATTTTTCACATCGAAACAAGTTTACAACCCGTGATGAATTTGGGTAAGAATTTTTTGATATCCGTTGTACACTTTATTTCAACCAATTTTACTTACATGGATGCTATCAAATAGGCTTCAATATCTTTTCTCCATACTTGGTATTGTATCGCAATTTGGTACCTTTTTTTGTCACAGCCTGGCATATTTACTTTTTTTTTTCTATCAATTATTTTGATGCTATCAAATAGGCTTAAAGAAAATTATAATTCAAACTATTCTATAAAAAAATCTATTCAAAATTTTTGTGTTTCTAGTTTTGGCCGGGCCGCCATCAGAGAAAGTGCCAACTCTGGCCTAAAAAGGTATTTTAAGCCTATCAAATACCCTAAAATCAGCTTACATATATCTATAAAATAAATTAGAGTAAACTACCCATTTAACACTCAATTTATAACCATATTTCTACCTTTTTACCCTATTTGTAATACCCCAATCCAGATCCGAAGTACTATATTCGGGTCACCCAAAAACAGGCCCAGCAAATTTCCAATCTAAAGCCATAAGTTTAGCCATTTCCAAAAACATCAAATCATCCATAATACCATATAATTAAATAATCATTTTAAATAAGTTTAAAAAACATAAGCTCCAAGTTTAAAAACATTGTATCTCTAAATAATATTTCAAATAGAGTTTACAGACTCAATTACTCGTAAGCTCCTATGAATACATAAGCCCAAAACTAAATACTAAGCATTGTACTCTGAAGCAAGGCAGTGCTAGAAAATTCATTCTCGATGTGCTCCTCGATCATGATCAACCTACAAACCTGTGAACGGAAACGACGATTCCGAACACTGAACTTGTAACACTCGGGTTTAGGGGTTAGGTGAAAATAATATTTTAATATTATTCGGGCTCTGGTTTATAATTAAAATAATCCTTTAAGTTTCGGGTTTCAAAAATAAATATTTGAAATTGGACCAAATCGAATAAATTGCAAATTGAAGAGCTTTTAAAGAATACAGGGGATAGCCATTCATTAATGGCCTTTTGGTAATTTGCCCATCTTTTGATTTAAATCCCCCTTTCCACCAAATAGACACTATTCACTCTCTTCCTCATCCATTCTAACGTGAAAAGAGCTCTCTCCCTACAAGTTACTATTCCATCAAAAAAGCTCATCCATTTCAACTCATTTTTGAAAGGTAACGTCGTTTTTGACTTCTCCTCAACTCCCTCTCTTTAAAAGTACCATTTGTTTTCATTTTCATTGAAGTTTTGGAAAATGGAGTTTTGAAGATTTTGATTAAAAATGAAAACTTTATGTTGGTAAGCTTAATGTTTTGATTTAATATGGTTAGTTATGAAGTCTAGGAACTAAATGGTACCACATATGTGAATTTTGAATGATTTTGAACAATTCCCGAATTTGGGTATAAATGGGGTTTTTGGAGGGTTTTGAGTGAGTTTTGGGGGTTGTTTTAGGTGGAAATTGATAGGCTATTGATAGTACTATGGTTAGGGGTTGATTTGGGATCATTTGTGGGTGCAATGGATGTTGGAAACATGGATTTTGGATGTGGTTTTGGGGCTGTCCGAGATTGCTAATTATGGGGTTTGTTCATGGCTTGCAACATTGTAAATTGTATTTGAATCGTATTTCGGGTTGGTATTTTGATGTTGGGCTGATTTGAGGATTATTTGAATTGTGATTGAGGTTGTTTAGAAGCGGGAACTTGTGTTGGTGAAGCATCGAGAGGAAATCCGGAAACGTGAGGGTGGTTGCTTGCTTGGCTTGGAGCTTGGAAGCTTAGGTGAGTGGTTAAACGTTTTACGTGGTTTTTAAATGGTTGGTTCGAGTATGTGGACTAGGTTGGGCTTGGTAGACCCACCTAGAGTTAGGATTAGGGTGGTAGCCTAATCCTAAACTTGATCTAGAGCCATTAGATGAACTTATGTTTGGATGTTTATGCCTCGTATGACTTGTGATATGATTGATTTATGTATGATGTGTTATACATGTGAGATGAGGCATGATTTGTAATGCTTATGGCATGCATGGAAATGATTCATGATTGTGATCATGGTGAGTACGTGCTAAGCACGGAATTGATTGAAATGAATAATGTGGAATGAGTAAAATGTTGGCACTAGTATGCTTGAGTACAAATGATCGGTCATTAGGATGTTAGTGTGCACACATGAGTCTAAATTTGCGTGTGGCCTTGGTGGCGTTGAGTCACCAAGGAGAAGTATGGGTTCGCCCGGAAATTGTATTTATATTTGTCGATGATGAGTGGAATCCCATCGACGGGGCGTGAGGATGAGTGGAATCCCCTCCGCGAGACCGGTGATGAGTGTAATCCCACTGTGAGGTAAAATGGTTGTTGGATGTGAGTTCCAATGGGTTTATCCGCGTATTCGGGTCATAGCTAAGTGCCAATGTTGATGGATATGTATATCAATGTGTTGTAGAATGTGATTTCTACTTGGATGCTTATATGTGATTGCATATGTTGTGAAATAGAGCTTGTTGAGCATGGCATATAATTGAATATTGTTCATGCATCTTTAACTTGTGGCTCTTGAGGATTCTTGGTAATTATGCTTTTACCTTGGCTAAGATCGTGCTTGGACCCTACATTGTCGAGGTTTCTTTTTAAAGAGCTTACCCTCACTAAGCTTTATTGCTTACGCTCTCTCTTTGTTCGATAATGCAGATCCTTAGTTCGTGGGTTGCTAGGACCAAGAAGGGGGCCTCCAAGTGTGCTTGTGGTGCTTGTTTAGCTACCAAGTATGAACTTTTAAATTAAGATGTAATGGTCAAGCAATGGGACATGTAATCGTATTATGATGTTTTTGGATCATGTTGCTATGGTTGTTGTTTAGGAGCAAGTTAGACTCCTCGTGTGTGCATGTTAAATTGGCTTTTGGGATGTATGCTATGCTTGAAACCATGTTAGTATTTTGCTATCTAGAATTCCCTAAGTGTTGGACATGTGAAGCTATTACCTTTTATGATTTGCATGGATGTATGGCTTGTGATGTTGTGCCTTAGTGTGTAGCCTTGTTTTATTGATGTTCAAGCATGCTTGTAAGTTGGTTTGCCTTAGGTTTAATTGTTAGTGTGTTGTCGGAGCTTTTGGTAGTGTTTTGGGGCACCCTTGTGCCTTAAAACAGCCAAAACCAGTCTGCAGACAGGTGGCGTTTCGAAACGGGCTACCCTGTTTCGATACGGCCTGTTGTAAAGGGTTAAAATGAGTTGTTTAAAGTGTTGTCTTGGTTGGTCGATGTTGGATTGTTTGTGTTTCCGCTGTCGTGCTTCACATAGGATTTAATAATGCCTATAGACAAGATAAAGTTAAAAGAAATTTTCTGGGTCGTTAACCGAGGAGGAGCCTTAACGGGTTTCGCTTTGGTTTTCCCCATGTGGCCCACTCGGACCGGTCGTCTGACCAGACCGGGACGAGGGGGTTACAGAACTTACAAAGCTCGGTGATACATTTCTACTCCACCACAATTCGCGAGTATCATAAAATAAGCATGCAAGATAAATATAGCTTAGAGAGCATAGATAAGGCTTCACTATCTATGAGTTATCATCTAGCCTACACTAGCTAGAGTTTTTAGATCACCTATCTCAAGGCATCAACAAGTCACATGAAGTCTTACATGTTCTACAAAGCTTGCCATACTCGAGGTCACATAGCCTGTCGAGTTACTTGAGAACACTCAGCCCATCGAGTTAATACATTCATAAGCTACTATCGATAGCATCCACACAACATACATAAATGAATCCATACATCATCTACATAATGGCCAGCGAATCCCTATTTTACAAGTGCTCATACAGTCGTCGGGTTATTCGTGTTCACACAATCGTCGGGTTAAATGGACCATATCCTGATCACCATAGCCTAGGATACGTCGTAGACATACTTTGATCACTTTAGCCACAAGTAGTCCTTACCTGAGGTCACCCAGTCTATCAGGTTAATTACCTTATGTGGATCACCATAGCAACAGATAGGTTCCTCACCATACCCAGATCAATCAGCATGTGTGTACGTCGGATGTACTTGTTCACTCAGTCCGAAGTACGCATCCCCTTAAACAAGTACCATAGTACCGACTCTAGGATATTCGGATTCCTTTACAACAATCATAAGATAATACATGCTCCCCGAGCATTCATACACCTCACCAAGAGGTAAGTGGCACCAAGCCAAGAAATCAAGCAAATGCCCCAAGGCATGACACTAACCCACATGGTTATCTCGATTATCACTTACCAAGTTATTACACGTTACGCTCATCCAAGAGAGTTAAATCTCGGTTTCTCACTTTTACAATTCATTTTACTACATTAGAAGTCCCTTGGACCATAGTCCTCAAATTATCAAGCCCTCGAACTCACTTTCAACATCTACGGGCAGATTGCCCAGTGGGTACCGATATTGGTCTCTAGGTACTGATACCCAGACTAAGTGTACCGATACTCGAGCTTTATAGAGAAAGGGGTTGACCGTTAACCTCGTACCGATACACGGGCCCTGCGTACCGATATAATTTAGTATCGATACGTTCCCAAGCGCACCAGTACGAAACTTCCCTACTGGAAATTTATGAAACAATGGGGTACAAAAACGGCCATGGCTAGTGCTGATATGCCTTTCAAAACTTTCCTTTGTTCTTCATTCAGAACACAAGGTATTCATCAGAACCGAAGCATAGAAATATCTTCCAAGGCTCAAGAAATCATTTCCCAAGCCCCCAAAAAGTAACCTTTAAACCATTAACATGATCCTACATCTTATGGAAGTTGTTTAGGGTGGTTTACTACCATTTTTACTCCTTATTAACGATTAATCTAAGATTTACCATTAACAAAGCTTTAAGCTACCTAAAAAATCAAAACTAGCAATCTTAAACCATAAAATCAAGCAAAGCAATCACTTTATGATCTTTAAGAAGAGTAGGGGTTAGAGATGTACCTATCTTAAGCCAAAATCCTGAAATGCACTCTTTCCCTAAGCTTCTTTAATTTTCCCTCTTAGCTCAAGCTTGAACTACGAATACATGGATATATTGGCATTTATAGTGACCCCTTTTACTTTCTTTTTATCAATAACCTTATCGGATACACAGATACGGTAGAGGTAATCTTTGAACCCCCTTTTCATACGGTGGTAATAATCTTTTAATTACCTATTTCATCCTCAAGCCCGGATAATTTCTTTCACTTACCTCAAGGCGGAGGGACACCTCAAACCCGATAGTTTCTTTCAACTACCTCAAGGCGGGGGGACGATCGATTAGGCTGAAGCCCATTTAAGTTTATACTACACTATCATTCTATGGCATGCCATCTATATCTGATACTTTTCATTTAGTGTGTCACTTAGCCAATATAGATGATGAGAGTGGCAATCGATCGAACAAAAACCAAGAGGGGGGTGAATTGGATTTTTGAAGGAATGGTGGACACTAATTGCAAAGGTAAAAATTGCAAGGAGATTTAGAGTCGTTCAACTCCCCTAATTGGAGTCTACATCCACTACCTTAGTGACCACACTAAGGATTTTCCACAAATTCACTAATTTGTCTTTCCTTTAAGGATAAGGAGTAACCTTACACAATTCAATAGACTTATACCCAAAGTCTATTGAATCCTATCCCAAAAAATGAATACAAATAAGCAAACTAGGAAATCCTCACTAGGAATGTGTTTGCAAAGTTTAAGCTCTCTCACACACACAAAGAAACACTAGGAAAATAAAATACGATGAAGAACTCTCTAGTGTTTACAAAAAAGATGGAAAATTGAGTACAAATTGGAATTTGATTGCTTGGAAGTTTGGATTGACTTTCTTGTTACTTCATTACTGTTTGGAGACCCCTTTTATATGCTCTTGATCTTTTCTGACCGTTGGGAGACTTTGGAGGGAGTTTGGAGCCGTTAGAAGCCATTAAAACCAAGCATTAAATGCTCACCTGCACAGAGGTTTCGAAACCTTAAGAAGTGATTTGTAAAAACTAGCCGTTACAGGGCCATTTATTGACTTTTAAAAATATTGTTCGATATGGATACAAAGTCAAACTTTTTCAAAACATTTTAGCAAGATTAAATCGAGTTTTTGACAAATTTATTTCTTGAAATTTACTTTACAAATTTTTAAAAATTAGTCCTTGAAAATTAATTTTAATTTATATCAAAATCAAAATAAGTCTAACAATCTCCCCCTTTTTAATATAACAAAACCTTTTGTAAAAATTTGTTTTTGAATAATTTTTCAAACTTACAAATCTCCCACATAGGCTCCCCCTTAATAAATGTCTTTGTGTAATTTTTGAAAAACATAAGTTTTAAAGACATGATTAAAAATTCGAGAAAAACAAATTGTTTAATGTGAATTTCCTCCCCCTTTTTGTTATAGCAAAAGGGATAAATAGCTACAAAAAGAACAAACGTTAATAGAGCAATAAGGTATAATCCAAAAAGCAATAGCAAGATAACCACAATATTCATATGAAGCATAACATCCATCCAATAAAAGGATCCAAGATATAGAATCCAACAAAAGAATCCATATGCAAAAGATATCCAACAAATATCATAACAAAAGTCTAAAACTAAGACCGAAGCCTAAATCAAAATAAGTCCAAAAGTGCTATAATAAAACCATAAAGTTATATTAGAATGCATACAAGACTAAGTATCCGGTGCGTCATGAGGCGATGTAGGCGGAAAAATATGACTATGAACATCATGCATGTCACGCTCCAATGAGGCCACACGACCATCTAGGCTACGAAGATGGGCATCAATGTTATCAAAACGAGTGACTATGGTCGCAAGCATGGTTTCCATAGTCAAAGGATCCGGCGCATCCTCATCTACTAGAGCCTCGAGATCCTCCATGTCGACCTCCTCTACTCCTCCTCGGTGAATCCAACCATGAACCCCATGATACCATTGAGCTTTGTGACAAGATTTGATATCAATGTAGCTTTTGTTCTTAACTTGAGGATCAAGGGAAGTATCAATGTTAAGCTTCCTAAAGATGTGGCTAAGCACATTTCCAAAGGAGAGGGAAAACAAAGTGGGGTTGGAGATGACTTTGATAAGGTTGAGAAAGATGATGGTAGCGATATCGGGACGAGACCTATCACGATATTGGCGAAGCCACCAATAGTCAATCACTCTCATACTAGCGGCCTTTCCGCCAGAAGGACGAAAAAACCAAGTAGTGGGGAGGTGGAAAAGACGCTCCTCAAGAGGAAGATGAGTGGGGCGATCATCCGGGAAAGCGCGAATGTTATGAGCGTCATACTCATTGGATTTTCCACCAAGTGGAACACCTAAATGATCGGCAATGGTTTGAGGTGTTAAAACAAATTCGGTACCCATGAGGTAGGATCGAATACCAATGATAGAATTAGGCTCACTAGGGGATCGAATAAATTCGGCATTTGCATGAAACGCACGAACTAACCTATGATGGGTATATGGTGGGATATTCAAATAATCAAGCCATTCCCATTCGACAAAAAAGCTCAAAGAGATCAAAGTTATACTCGAGAGACATAAGGAAGCTGAAGTCTATAGTTCGCTCCTCTTTAACCTTTTTAGGTTCATAAATGTTAAGGTATCTATTTCGGTTTTCGACATCTCTAAAAAAACATCCTCAAATTGAGGATTAGGATTAGAACCGGAATGTTGACCACTTTCAACACGAGAACGTTTGGCTCTAGGAGGGATGGTTCTAGGAGGGATGGTTCTAGGAGGCATGATTAAGGTTAAAGAAAAGAGTTTTGGCTTTAAAAAATTGGATGAGGAATTTTATCGAACACTTTGTGGGCAAGACTTTAAACAAATTTTGACAAGAGTTCTAGATGGATTGGGTGATACCTCCTGCAAAAAACATGATATGTAGCATAATTAAAGCAACCCACAATATTGAAATTAGCATTAAAAATTGATTTTCAAAAAAATTCGGATTACCCAAAGGATTTAAAATTTTCAGAATAGATAAAAATTGAAACAAAAAAAAGGTTTAAAGTGAGATTACCTCAAAAGATTGATGAAGATGATGATGAAAACTCAAAAGCTTGATTAAACTTGCAAAGGAGAGTCAAAAGATTTGAGGATTTTGAGAGGATAAAGAGTTGTGGCCGTTTGGTGTGTAAAATAATAGGTTAGGGTTTGAAAGTTTGGGAATTTTTGTTTAAAAATGCGTATGATTTCGGCCAGGTTTAATGAAGGTTTTGAAACCATATGCAAGGTTTCGAAATTGTTGAGAACAAGGTTTCGGAACCTTTATAAAAGGTTTCGAAACTTCTTATTCCAGTAAGCTCCTAAAAACTGGAAAACCCAGAAGGTTTCGAAACCTTTAATAAGGTTTCGAAACTTAGGTCCAGAATTGATAAAATTTGTCAAATTTTTGCCTCAAATAAGTCTGGAAAAGCATTCTAATAAATTTATGATTATTGTTGGCATTAAAGATCCTTTTGAACTAAGATCAAACATATATGACTAAAAAAATCACAAGCTAAAGATACACATTTTAAAACTAAAGAATTTATGCTTAGAGTTGGATCCTAAAAGGTTCAAATTGAGCCAAAAGAGACTAACTTAACTAAGGTCACTTAAACAAACAAATGATTAAAAAAAACATGTAAGCACACAATATTGCTAATTTTAAGGCCAAAAGACATACAAAAACACATAGGGCCAAAGATTAAGCAAACATGCAACACATGACACCCCCTTACTAAAAGCATTTAAAAAACATATGGGAAACCTCAAACATGCTTTAAAACAAATAACCATATATAAAGAAACATGAAAGAGTAAATATTGCATGTAAAGGAAAATGTTACCACTTGAGCCAAGATAGATTGATTAGGCTATATCCTCTTCAAGTGTCATTCCATTTAGTGTGCCTAGAGCTTTCAAGTTTCTTCAATTTGCCTATCATGGCTCCAACACACCTACAAAAAGGGAACTATGCATGTTTTGGTACCCAAACTCTTTTGGGTCCATAAGAGTTAGTTCCTACAATTTTAGTCCCTTTTGGTATCCACTTAGACAATAGATCATATTCTTTGTTAGCAACGAGTCCTTTTAGAATCCAAATGCTTTTAATTATCTTTCTATTAAATGATCTTTGATGACCTCCTTGTCTATACCCATTAAAGTTCTTCCTAACATAGTTGGGTCTTGAATTTTCACATTTTTCAAAAATTTTAGTTCCAACTTTATTGAAAGAAACTTTAAGATCATCAAGTTCCTTTTGATGATCATCATGGACCTTTGAAAGTAAGTTGTGCAAGTCTTGATTTTTCTTTTCAAATTCTTTTATTTTAACTTGCATTTCTTCAACTTTACTTTCAAATTCCTTATTAGATTTGGAAAGAGAGTCATTTTCATTTTTCAATTTTAAAATGATTTTTCTATTTTTCAAAATTGACTCTTCAAACTCCAAAGCTAATTCATCATAAGCCTCTTGCAATTCATCAAAAGTATAATCAATTGAAAAAGATGAATTAGAGGTTACCATAGAGTCATCATCGATGGCCATGAGACACAAGTTGGCTATTTCATTCTCGTCCGCGTCGGATGATTCATCATCGCTCCAAGTAGCTACATGAGCCTTGTGCTTCTTTTTCTCATAGCTCTTTTTCTTCAATTGAGGACAATCGAACTTGATATGTCCCGGTTTATTGCACTCATAGCAAATAATTTGATCTTTCACTTTGTTGTCATTCTTGAAGCCCTCTTCTCTTTGAAATCTTCACCCTTTGTTGGACCTCATGAATCTTTTGAATCTCTTGGCAAACATAGCCATCTCTTTATCTTCATCATCTCCACTAGAATCAATATCTTCTTTAGATGCTTTGAGAGCAATGCCAAATTTCTTCTTTTCCACTTCCTTCTTCTTTTCTTCCTTACCCTTTGACATCATCTCATGTGTAAGCAAGGAACCAATGAGCTCATCCAACTTGAGAGTCTTGAGGTCCTTTGCTTCTATAATCACCGTTTTCTTTGAATCCCATGAATCGGGAAGAGAGTAGATCATCTTCCTCACAAGTTTATCTTCCGGGATCACTTCACTATAGCCCTTCAAACAATTAACAATCATGGAGAATCGATCGGACATGGTTTTGATGTCTTCCTCGGGGTCCATCTTGAAGTTTTCATAATTTAGATTGAGAAGCCCGATTTTGGTCTCCTTCACTTGATTTGTTTCTTCATGTGTAACTTCAAGTTTGTCCCAAATCTCTTTAGCATTGAAACAAGATGACACCCTTCCATACTTATCCGGGCCAAGGGCACAAAATATGAGATGCATTGCCTTAGCATTTATGGAGAATCTCTTGTTTTCTTCATTGCTCCATGTCTCCATATTACTAGTTGGTGCGGTGTAACCACTCATGATGATCTTCCAAGCTTCAAGATCAAAAGCTTGAATAAATAGCTTAATGCGGTTCTTCCAATAAGCATAATTAACTCCATTGAAGAAGGGAGGCTTGTTGGTGGGTTGAGAATCGCCCCAAGCTTCAGCGGTGGAGGTGGAAGCCATGGATGACTTTGTAGATGATTGCACACTTCTTGGATCTTATCAAGAGGTTGTAAGACCTTCCAATGAGCCAAGCTCTGATACCAATTGATGAGAGTGGCAATCGATCGAACAAAACTAAGAGGGGGTGAATTGGATTTTTGAAGGAATGGTGGACACTAATTGCAAAGGTAAAAATTGCAAGGAGATTTAGAGTGGTTCAACTCCCCTAATTGGAGTCTACATCCACTACCTTAGTGACCACACTAAGAATTTTCCACAAATTCACTAATTTGTCTTTCCTTTAAGGATAAGGAGTAACCTTACACAATTCAATAGACTTATACCCCAAAGTCTATTGAATCCTATCCCAAAAAATGAATACAAATAAGCAAACTAGGAAATCCTCACTAGGAATGTGTTTGCAAAGTTTAAGCTCTCTCACACACCCAAAGAAACACTAGGAAAATAAAATACGATGAAGAACTCTCTAGTGTTTACAAGAAAGATGGAAAATTGAGTACAAATTGGAATTTGATTGCTTGGAAGTTTGGATTGACTTTCTTGTTACTTCATTACTGTTTGTAAACCCCTTTTATATGCTCTTGATCTTTTCTAACCGTTGGGAGACTTTGGAGGAAGTTTGGAGCCGTTGGAAGCCATTAAAACCAAGCATTAAATGCTCACCTGCAGAGAGTTTTCGAAACCTTTACCAAAGGTTTCGAAACCTTAAGAAGTGATTTGTAAAAACTAGCCGTTACAGGTTTCGAAACTTTTCTTTAAATATTCAATTTTTGACCATTTATTGACTTTTAAAAATATAGTTCGATATGGATACAAAGTCAAACTTTTTCAAAACATTTTAGCAAGATTAAATCGAGTTTTTGACAAATTTATTTCTTGAAATTTACTTTACAAATTTTTACAAATTAGTCCTTGAATATTAATTTTAAGTTATATCAAAATCAAAATAAGTCTAACAATAGATCATACATGCATGTGAACTTATTGTTTTTCAGTGTTAAACATGCTTGTTTCATCACTTTATTTCAAAATCATGACAATAGCATTTAAATCTATGGTATCAATTCATGCTTATCTATTCGAACAAATCTCATGTCTAATAACATGGCAATAATCAATCATTATGCACAAAAACAGTAAGTTTCATCCTCTTGCATTTTATCAAACCACATTTAAAACATTTTTATGCAAATTAATGCCAAAATAGCAAGGTACGCAAGTGAAAACCACTTCAACTTACTCTTGGACTTAGGAAAGCTTCTCATACTTTCCCTGAGTCCCCAAAATAGAGTCATCAAGCATTGACACTCTCGTAAAACCGTTTTCACTCACCGATACACGTTCACCCCCAAAACTGTCACGTTGCAAGCGTACAAAACAATCCAAAAGCTAAGCGATAAGCTCATATTGCTTGTCCCCTGCTTCTACAACATAAAACCAAGGGGAAAGTTCTTCAAAGTGCATCCTTACAACAACCAACTCAAATCCCCTGCTTCAATAACAATAGCATTCATAAATCCTATCCGAAAATGACAGAACCCCTCCAAAACTTTAACCAAACATTACCCAACCACAAACCTTCAAATCTAACATCTAATCTTCATCATTTAACATCCAAATACAACTAATCATATCCTTATAACCCCAACAAGCATTAAACACCTATAACAACCTCAAAACTAGCTAGAAACCAACCTAAAAATTACCCAATTAAGTAGTTTTAGGATTCAAACTAAAATTGTTATTTCACATAATGTTTATACAATAAAAACACAAACTAACCCAATCAAAATCTCCAACATTCATAAACCTAATCAAAATTTTTGGCAAAATGCCAAGATCACCTTTTAACAAGAATTTCCTTAATTAAATTGCAAAATCACATTATAAACCATCAAGCAATAACCAAATGCTAGGTAATTTCATTAAAGAACCTTGAGTTTGAGAGTGAAGAAGATTTACCTTCAAAAGGGATTTCACCAAGATTTGACGTAAAAATCTTTCTTGAAAAGAGTTGGAGAAATAGGAAAGATTTTGAGAAATTTTTAGTAAGGTTTAGCTAAGGATTGAAAGAGTAATCTAGAGATATAATCTCCATCAAAAATAAATTAGAAATATGAATTTTATGTGTAAATAATTGGTAAGAAAATGAGAGAAAGTTTGAGAGAAAAGCAATGAGAAAATTGACGTAAAGTGAGAAAATGAATTTTAGAAAACAATTAACCGTAAAAAATATTTTGTTAAACAAGGTGGTAATCCTAATTAAGATTTTTAGAAATAATAGCTCTCCAAATATTCTTAGCTTTGGCCCTTTTCAATTTAGTTACTTTTAAAAACAATTTTGCAATTTCACATTTTAGTCACTGAAACTGAAAATCTCAATTAATTACATTTTAATCCACATTGTTTAAATTTCCCAAAACATTTAATAAAGTCATAAACCCTTTTTAGAAACCCAAATCCAATTTTTATCCACCAATATTCCAATTAAAATTCTTATTTTCCCGAAACCAATATAACTGACCAATCTGATTCGACCGGTTCCAACTCAATCCAATTAGACCTCTAATTTCTTCTAAGCCTATTTTGGGGTGTTACACAGGGCACTAAAACAGAATAAAAATGTAACGTTTGGTACCATTTTGCCAAATAAAGGTGGGGTACAAAAACATAAACACTGCAATAGGTTGAGTACTAAATTGGTAGTTGACCCAATAAATTATATGTGATGATGTAAAGAGATTTAAGAAACAATGGATGATTGGAACGTGTAAGATATGGTTTAAAGGGATGTAACATTTCTTCCCATTTATTGATGTTTAACAAGATGAGATTTCAAGCTAATGGCAGTGGAAGACATTAGATGAAAGATATCCCAAACACCCAATTCTAAACCACCTTATATTTTCATTCCTATATGCTATCATTTGGTCATTCTGCCTTTGACCAAATGGCTCTTCAAAAATGATATTGTGTCTAACAGCAAAGCTTTTGATATATTACAATTGATGTAGTGAAAACTCGTCTTGCTTGGTAGTTTAAAGCTAAATCTCTAAATTACCTCGTGTCAAAGGATGATATTTTATGTGAATCTACTAGTGTAACGCCCCAATTTTTGGCCTAGAAGAATTTGAGGTCAATTCGAGGTTTGTAGGGCGTAGACTAGAGATCCGAGTTTTCATGAGCGGTTCAGGGAAACAAGGTTTGATTTATGATAAAAATATGAGAAAATGCTTAAAAATTATTATTAATTATATAAATGATTTTGGTAAAATCAATTTTAAGAAGAGGACTTTGGAAGTGAGACATTTTGAGTTAGTGACCAAAACGTGATTTTTACAAAGTTGTTTTAGTGACTGTTTTGTAAAGGGATTGGAACTTTGAATCTTTAAGGAGCTATTTTACCTATTTGTTTTTATCAGATTTCTCTCTTAATTAGGAGCTTTTTAAAAGGGTTTTAATTAGGGATTAAAAGGGTTTAATAAAAGGAGATTTAGTTATTTCATTCAAACTCATTTTACATCATTTTCTCTCAAAGTTTTCTTTCAGCCAAACTCTCCATTTTAAGAAACTTGAGGTAATGCTCTTGATTTACTGAGTTTTTTTATTTCTAAATGATTCTTTAATCTTGATTTACAAAACCTTATTGTTTTTTCTTTGATTTTTTAAGAAAAACACATCCAATTGCGAGAGATTTCATCCATTAGAGGTAAGTTTCATTCTCCTCCTCTAATGATCAGTTCTTTACTGAAATTATCTAGTAATCAATCCATTACATATGTTTTCTAAGTTGCTTTGATGAGTTAATCATGGAAGTTTTTTTAAATTGAAGATTATTTGTTGAGATTTTGTGATTTTTGTAATGTCACTATATTACTTAATTTGAGGCTGATATTAATCATGATTTGGATATTAAATGATGTTGAAACAAAGATTTTATCATAATAATCTCAAATTAGTTTGGATCTCTAGTTGTTAGATGGTTAGATTTGGGGTTTTTGTGAAGTTAATGTGGTTCAGGTGTTGCTGGAGGTATAAGGATGAAATTAGATGGTTTTTAGATGTTATTTGATGATTAAAATTGGATGGAAGTGTTAGGTTTTGGTTGGGTAAAGGTTGTAGAGTAATCGAAGGTGTTTTCATTGTTTCCAATAGCCATTTTGGTTTTTTGCGGCAGAGCAGTGAGGTGGTTTTGATTGTTGGTGGTTTTAATGCATTGAGATGCATTAATCCTCTGTTCTTGTGTGTTACAAACAAGGGAGAACGTATCGAAAAAGATTGGTGAAGTTCCGGGAGCTTCGGAAGCTTGATTACTATTTGGCAAAGTGAGTGTGGCGTTGTTGGTGAGTGGAATTGGTTTTAAAAGCCTTTCAAAGACCTGAAAGAAAGGTTTGGGGGTTTAGGTTGAGTTTGAAACACTAACCTAATCCGGAAGTAAGTTTGAGATGTTTCACTCTTGTTTCTCAGTTTTTATCTCATTGGTTTTATGATCATGCTCTTGGTTTGAAGATAGACTTACACCTACTATTTTATGCATGTTTTGAGAAATGATATGATGATTTAAATGATCTCATGAGATAGAATTGTTATTTCAAAGAGATAGAACTATTTGAGAAATGTTTTGCATTGTTTATGCTTTTGAAATAGGATGTAAATGATTTGTAATGATGCATTGAAAATAGTAGGCAGTGAGATTTTAAATGAGTATATTGGCATGAGATGAGATTATTGTTACCAGATATAATTGATCGACCAAAAGGATGAGAAGTGCACTATAATATACAAAATTCGTACGTTCTCTTTGGTTCGGGCAATGGGGGTGTGCCATCCCCTTCCAAAGCGAGAGTGTGGTGATGAGATATTCCACCACGGTAAGTCTTGATGATGAGAGATTTCATCAAGATTTGTGGCGATGAGAGATGCCTCCATGAGAGTTCGGTGATGTGAGATTCCACCTGGGTAGGACTTGAGAATTTAGTCAAGCTATCTGCATATCCGAGTATTGTTGCTAAATGTCAATATATGAGATTCACATGTACCTTGTTTATAAATGATTTAAATGAATTGAGAATGCATATGAGATAATGTTTTGAGATATTCTTTATGAGATTTAAGCATGTAAGGTTATGCCTTGAGATTTTTCATTTTGATGAATGTATGAGATAGATGGTACATGTGGTTTAAATGATGTGGTTTGCTTTGAAAATGATTTCAAGTATGAGATAGAAAGAGCATGATGAGATAAAGGTTTTTAAATGAGAAATGGTTTTAAAATGCATTGTTGTGTTGGTTTGTTTTGAGCATCCCTCACTAAACATTTGTGCTTACGTTCTCTTTTTCCAACAATGCAGAGAATTAGCATATTTGGGCAGTAAAGAGGGAAGAAGGATTCCAAGGAGTGGAATTAAGCTCAAGTATAGTTTTACATTTAACTATTAGTAATAATGGTTGGCAATGGGAGGTTACCTTGTTGTTTTGGGAGATGTGTTTTGAAACTCCCTGGTTTGTGGCAAGTTTGTTATGCCCTTAAAGACTTGTAAATGGCTTTTACTTGTTAGTTTATACCTTGGTTTGTGTTTTGACTCTTAAGTGGCTATTTTTTCATAGGTTGCATGCCTATAGATTCCTTTGATACTGTAATCACTAATTTTTTCCGGACCTTGAACCCCTTTAGTTTTTGTCAATCTGGACATATATCGAGATATTATGTAAATTAAGACTAAAAAAGTAAATAAAAAAAAAGGAAAAAACTATTATAATTAATAGCGTGCTATATTATTACTTTGCTTATTATTATCATTGTTTTACGTGTGCTAATGCTACCTATTATTGCATGTGCTAACACTATTAGTATTGTGTGTTATTGTTGTTATTTGTTATTGTTTTTACTTATTGTAATTATCCTTTTATTGTTTTCTATTATTATTACTATTATTACTATTATTTTGCACTATTAGTATCAGTGTTTAATAGCTTAGTATATTATTGTGTGTTAGTACTATTATTCTTATTTTATTATATTGTTATTATTATTTTGGGTAAACTATATCGTTGACCACCATACTTTGGTTAACGTATTAAAATGACCACCTTAAGAAAAATCGGCTCAATTGACCACCCAAACTATTAAAATTGGATCAATGTGACCACCAGCCGTTAATGGGCTAACGGAAGGTGACGTAGCAGTTAAAAAATTAAAGGTATAATCACACATTTGGTCCTTATTATTTACACATTCTTTCAATTTAGTCCTAATTTTAAACTAATAAAATAAATTAATTAGGTGGTGACACGTGTCAACACCTTGTTGGAGGAATTTAATTATTTATATTTGATTAATAAATTATTTTCCTCCTCCAATCAGTGGTGACACGTGTCACCACCTGATTAAAGGAAGAAAAAGAAATTAATCACAAATGCAATTTTGGGGGATCGAACCTGTGTCTCCCAGCCACAAGGAGTGTTGGCTTACCAACACGTGTCACCACCTAATTGGAGGAGGAAAATAATTTATTAATCAAATATAAATAATTAAATTCCTCCAATAAGGTGTTGACACGTGTCACCACCTAATTAATTTATTTTATTAGTTTAAAATTAGGACTAAATTGAAAGAATGTGTAAATAATAAGGACAATATGTGTGATTATACCTTTAATTTTTTAAGTGCCACGTCACCTTCCGTTAGCCCATTAACGGCTGGTGGTCACATTGATCCAATTTTAATAGTTTTGATGGTCAATTGAGTCGATTATTTTAAGGTGGTCATTTTAATACGTTAACCAAAGTATGGTGGTCAACAGTATAGTTTACCCTATTATTTTTGTTGTTTGCTATTTGATGTTATTATTTATTGTTTTCGGTTATCATTATTGTTTATATATTATAGTGTATTATTATTTGTTTTTATTAGTATTATGCATTATTATTATTGTTTTTATTACTATTATTACTATTATTATTATTATTATTATTATTGTTGTTGTTTATTATTATAATGATTATTATTTATTATTACTTTTAATTATTATTATTATTATTAACGAAAATGAAAAAATAAAACATAAGTAAAGAAAAAGCCCAAATTATATAAATAAATAGTCCATTACATTTGGATTAAATAAAACACAAGCCCAAAATATATATGTATGGCCCGATTAGAAAGCCCAAGTGACCCTTAGCCTGAATTACACAAATAACCCTAATTGACTTGGTATCTTCTTGTGTAGTCGCCGCCCTAATCCACAACCATCAGATCTATTGAGATATGATGGCCCAGATCTAATCCTCGCGAGAAACCCTAAAGACGCCTCTTAAGCCATCGCACCGCATCACCTGGGCCGTCGGATTTGGTTTGTGATCGTACGGTTAAGATTGAACCTGAGGTAGAAACCCTAGTGAGCCCATCTTATAATCGAGCGTCGCGCAACCTTAGCCGTTAGATCAAGTTGATCTAACAGTCCCAGATGAAGGACGGGGAGGGTTTCAGAAGCCTCACGCGCCTACGCTCGACTCATCGTCTTCCAACGCGCGCGTGCAAGGACCACGTGAGTGCTACCACAAGCCTAGCTGTTCTGACTTCTCTTCCACTCGCTTGTACGCTTGCAACCACCATGCTTCCTCCCCGTTTCGGCTAGGCCGACAAGCAACACAGAAAAGGACAATGGTCAGATTGCCGAAAATACGAAGTAAAACAAAAATATCAAATGTCAACGAAGACAAGGAAAAAAAAAAGCAAACAGAGAGCAGACCAGAAAAAAGAATGCAATGAATAGAATTCTTTTTGACTTTGCATGTAACATCAGATATAAAAATCCGAACCCTAAACGATTGTAAACCCCGATGGGGATTCTAGAGATTTCATAGAAAATCAATAGAGAAAAAAATCATTTCGAGGTATCAGTCTTCTTATCCCATTACATGCGAAAAATAAAAAAGAAATAATAAAAGAGAGCGCTTTTACCTTAAAAGTTTTTCTTCCTCTACCCTGGATCATCCTCCCTCGTCGTTGATAAGTCGCCTGGCCTTCGCGAAGGGTCGAACTCGGTGAAACGACAGTGGGATGGTCAAGGAAGGGGAGATTTCATATTTTCAAGCAATAGGGGTTCTCGGTTGCATTTTAGGGTTTCAAAAGGGGGAGATTCTTTTCTATTTTCGGCTCTTTAAAAAAACAAGGAAAATGAGATGTTTTTAGGGCTTTTGGCTTCTCCGGTCGCCGGTAGCAGCGGCCGATGTGGTTTCCAGCGTCGGAAAATGGGAGACTAAAGAGGGGAAGGAGAGCTTTTGGTCTGAGTTCAAAAAAATGGGCAAAAGGGGATTCAAAGTATTTTAAACGGGTTTTTATATCATTTTGATAATTTAAAAATGGTTTAATCATCCATAAGCCCCTTCGCGTTCTGAAAATATCCCCGTGAGGGTCTCTGTGTTTTTAAACCCCGTATGTGGTCCCTCAAGCTTTTTAAACATTTTAAATCTCTTCCCTAATTTGGTTTTAATCGATTTCGAATGGTTTAATAGCCATTTTGGTCCCTGCAGGTTTCAGCGTCTTTTAATTTTGATCCTTGTTTCGGTGATTTAGCAGTTTTTTATGGTTTAATTCCTCCATAAGTCCCGAGAGTCTGTCCCGATCCAATTTCAGTCCCTTTTTCAGTGTGGTGTTTTTCTATTTCATGCATCTTAATTTTGCCTCGTATTTATGGTTCCTTAATTCCAACCCATGTTTTTTATATATGTTTTATATACGCTTGATTGGTAATATGTGGTTGACGTGGTATATGATCGCATGTGTTTTATATAATCTAGTTTAATGCATGGTTTATATAATGTATAGCATTACGGTATATAATATATGCATGTATTTGTATAATTTATGAATTCTCATGCTATTACATATGTTTCTTGATTATTGGTATGAGTTTATGTCTCGATTATTGAATTTATAAGTTGCACTCGAATTTTAAAAGATGTAATGCGAATGCCTTTTTATTTGGGAACGAACGAGGCCAATACCAGTCGTAGTGGTGGTGGTTCGGACGTTTGTTGCGTGTAAAAGTGTCTATCGCAATATAGTGCAAGTGTACACGACGCAAGTAGTAAAGTGATACGTAAGTATCGGATATCGTCTCCATAGGGACTGGGCTAATAACTTTAACCTTGATTTTCTGCACGAAGGGGAAAAGAAAGAGTTTAGATAGTTTGTCTCGAAATAATAAAGAATACTGAAAATAAAAGAGTAACGAATTCAGGATAAAGAGAATGGGTCGGTATTGATTTGCTCAGTAGTGTAGGTGTTGCAAAGTCTAGAAATCGTTGTTCTATTGTTGCGCCTGTCGCGGCAGCACCTGTCACGGCAGCGGTCTGTTGTTAGTCGCGGCAGCGATCACAAAACTCTATACTTCAAGCTTGGCAAGAATCCCTGTTGTGCCTTGGCCTATCCCTAGGTCCATGTCTGTCGATGAACACGTCTTTGATGATACCTACCGTCTTTGATTCTTCCTTAGCCACTTCACCTCGTCCTATCCCTAGGTCCGAGATAGTTCAACCATAAACTAGGGAACCTGTACTTATTCCTTTCGTATACTTAACTCTCCCGATATTAAGTAAATGAGTAATCTCACAATGCTCTCCCGATACTCTTGCAAGATGTTGAAAACCAGAATAAGCAAACTTGAAGTCTATTTTATTGAACAGAAAAATTCCTAAAACAAATGCAATCCTTGCAACTACTTTACAGAATCAACCCTTAGCCCTAGGGGAATTTTAGAACATGATGTGATGGGGGAAAATGACTAGGGTTTAGGGGAAGACGGCTAGAGAGTATGATCCATTTCCCTAGGTCGAATTACATGCCTTTATATAGGCCTTGGGTTCAAGTTTTCTAATATGGCAAGAATACAAGTTTAAACTAAAATACAACTCTATTAAAGACTAAATCTTAAGATCATATATCTTTAATTCGTCCTTCCTTCTTGCTTGGAGTTTCTTCCTTGAACTTTGGGCTTGGCCTTCATTCTGATCTAGGGCTCAGAAAAATATAAGGGTACTCTACGACATATCGGCTTAATTTTCTCTTTATGTCGAGGCCCACTTCACTTCTTCCCTTCACCATTGTTGTCTTGCTTGGCTGCCACGGCAGCGGCCATGGCAGCATCGTCCTTCTCGTCTGCAGTCCAGTTCCAGCTCTGCTTCTTCACTGCCCTCCATCTGTTACAGCAGCTACCTGCAAAAGCAACCAATTTCAGTAGAAACTGTGCTATTTGATATAATTGTGATGTATAAATGAAATATATCCTAAATGCAATGAATTATGCTTGAATGCAGCAGAAATATGGGTTAAATAGGGGGTAAAATATAGAACTTTTACACACTCAACACACCCCTCAAACTCAAGTTTTTGCTTGCCCTCAAGCAATTCAGACCTAAAAAAGAAAAACAAAATTTTTGTTTGGCTTAAAACAGGGAACTTTTCCTTACCTACCATTCATTCCCTATTGTGAGCAACACCCTATTGTATAATTCAGAATTTATTCGGAACCTTGCTATAATTCTCGTGTAGTGTGTGCATGTTTTGTGAACAATTATATGCCAAGACTCCCTTAGTTTACTAGAATAGCTAAGCTTCTAACTTGAATTTTTATGCCAATTTTCATCTTTTTGGAGGCAATTCTTAGGCTCTTTTAGTTTTTATTTAGACTCGATTCTATTTTCTCAAGCTTAAGTTTGACTAGAGCCGGTTTCGGGCACCTCTAGCTAACTTCCTAGAGTCGGTTTCGGGCAATACTAGGTGTATTGAGTCTACTTTTCTTTACTTCTTTTCCTAGAGCCAGTGATAGGCACCTCTAGGGGCGATTCAAGTGTTAAGCTTTTCTATTCTAGTTTACTAGCATAGTTCTAGACAGTATAAAAGTCACAAAGGGTGTTTAAGATTCAGAACTATAGTAAGGCTCTAAACTGCTCCTAAACTATCCTAAAGGCACTACCACGACAGAGGCTGTCACGGCAGGTAAGTTCAGTTCAAAAACTTAAACCAAATTGTTATTTATTTATTTATTTTTAAAGAAAAAATAAACTAAATAAAAGACACATTTTTTTTAAACTTAAAGACACTTCATTTATGGAGGGATGTCACCCCCAAACTCAAGGGTTGCATTGCCCTCAATGCAAATGACAGAAATGAAAAAGAAAATTAAAGCAACATCACAAAATATAACAAAATGGAAGACATCAAAAATAAGAAAAGAAACTTAAATTTTCAGGTGCTGTCGTTGCCGCTGCTGATGATTCGGATCTGCCGGCGGGCAGTGACTTTCCTTGTCGGTGCCAGCAGAGGTGTTTTTGGTTTTGGCTTCCCTTGGAGGTTGGATGCGGGTAGGAGAGATATGGGGTTCTTTCTCCAATACCCGAACCTCCTTGGAGTTGCTGCTGCTACTACCGCTGCTGCTACTGCTGCTGCTGCCGCCGTCTGATTTGTCTTTGTCTGCTGGTTCGACTCTGAGGCCTGGTTTTTACCGTTTCACCGGGGTGAACTCCTTGGACAGATTCCTCTTTACTGAGGGCTCGTCATCGGATGTCGCCCAAATTTTAGAGGAAGAGAAGCCAGCTATATACCTGTCAAGGTCGGACATGGGCTCTTTTCTCTTGGCTCCTCTGGCAGATGTTTCGGCTGTGCGGCTTCCGCCTGCAGCTGTTGTGGCTGGGGTCGGAGTGGACGTGGCAGATGGTGTTCTCGGTGTGGCAGCAGGGGTAGAGGTATGGGCAAGTGTTGGGGCAGCGAAATAATGGTCGGGGAAGGCAGGGAACAGTACATCGGGAAAATTAAGATTAATTTTAATGAAGTGTATCGTTGCTGTGGTGAAGTCCCGGATGAAACTCATCAGGCCCACCTATCGTTCTTCCATTTTCTGCAGGGCGGCGAGGATTTGTGTTGAGGAGTCTGCTGGTAGAGCTGCTGCGGTGGGCTGCCTGGGTTCTGTGGCGGCATGTTCAGTTTGGGTAGGCTCTATCGGCTCACCTGCAGCGGTAGTGGGGTCGAAGGACGACAGGGGCGTGGCAGCCTTCAGTTCCATCAAGCTGAAAATGTTTCTTTCTGTCCACCCTTTCCCTCGGACTCTCAAATCCACGACAGCTTCCGGTACGTTGTGGCCGCGGTAGAGGGCAGTTATGAGGTATGGGAAGAAGAGTGGTCCTGACGGTCGATACGCACAATCCAATATTCTCTCTCGAACGTATCTGTCAATGTTAATTGGCCTCTCATTTAGAATTGAATGGATGAGGGCTAACATTGGTTGGTTTACCGTTGTGTTGTGCGAGAAGGGCATAATCCTCTTCTTGATGAATGTGTTCCAAAGCTTGGCTTCCGGAGTGAATTGAACTCGTTTGACCGTCCTTGGATGTTTATGATCGGTATTCCACTCGGTTCCTTCTTCTGTGAGTTCTGCCATAACAGTGTCATAATCTGCCGGCTCCAAGCTTTCCACAAATCTCCGGTGTCCGTCTTCCTTTCTCCCAACATAGAACCCATAGAGGGTGTTGATGTATTCGGTCTAAAATGGTACCTCCTTTCCTCTAACTGTTACTGCTGTCGCCTCCTTGCTGTCGATGGCAGCATAGAGTTCTCGTATTAATGTTGCGTTCATTTCCTCTGGCTGCTCAGCAAACATCTGCCACTGCAGGGCTCTGATCTTGCGGGCTATGAACAGTTGTAGCCCGAGATTCTCCATTCTGGTGGTGTAAATGAAGCCTTTCTCATCCCACATATCTTTGACCTGGAAGGAACTGGGAGTGGATGCTGCTGGGGCAGATCCAGAGGCAGCGCTATGGCGGGTATTTCTGGTACTCATATTGCAAGGACCGTAGAAAAGAAAATGAAGCAAATGAAACTCTAGAGGAAACAAGTAGAGAGAGTGAAAGTGAGTGAAAAATGAATAGTAAAACGGGGTTTATATAGATGAGGATTTTGCTGCCCGTTGGAGTTGTAACGGCAAGCGCGAATATCGGGGCCAGCTGTTACGCGGTTTTTGACGCGTCTTTCATGCGTTTTTGTGTCTGTTGCGCGTCTGTTACACGTTTACGTGTCTGCCGCGACAGCGTGTTGACAAGCTGGATTTTCCGCGTCTGTCGTGGCAGCTGTAACGACAGGCTCCTTGTTTGGGCTTTTTGGGCTGATGGAAAGATGGTGGGCTGAATTCACTTATCCTCTTCTCTTTGTCTCCTTTATTTCCTAAAAATAAAAACTTAGTTCCTAAAAATAAAATAATTATAATTACCTAATATATATAAATAAATAATAAATATTAATAAAAATAAAATTAGGTTAAATTAGGGATGCCATGAGGGGCATCTCCTAAAGTAACCACTTCCTGCATTCTTGGGGCTTTAGTCCCCTGATAATGCTTCAATCTTTGTCCGTTGACTTTAAAGTGGTGCCCGTCTTTTAAAGATCTGATTGTGATGGCACCATGGGGAAAAACTTGTACCACTTGGAATGGGCCGGACCACCTAGATTTCAGCTTCCCTGGGAAGAGTTTCAACCTAGAATTGAACAACAACACAAGCTGCCCTGGGCAGAACTGTCGTGGTAGCAACTTCTTGTCATGCCACTTCTTTGTCTTGTCTTTGTAAATCCTTGCGTTGTCATAGGTCATTGCTCGAATTTCTTCTATCACATTCAAATCAAGCAACCTTTTCTGTCATGCTTTTTCCAAGTCCATATTCACTGCCTTGATGGCCCAGTATGCTCTGTGCTCAATCTCGACAGGTAGATGGCACATTTTTCCATAAATCAGTCGATAGGGTAACATTCCCAATGGAGTTTTGAATGATGTTCTGTAGGCCCATAATGCGTCATTGAGGTGTAGAGACCAGTCCTTCCGAGTTGGCTTAACCATCTTTTCAAGAATGTTCTTAACCTCTCTGTTCGATATTTCAGCCTGTCTATTGGTCTGAGGGTGGTATGCTGTTGCGATCCGATGTTTGACACCATACTTTTTTAAGGCAGCAGCTATAACCCTATTATCGAAATGCCTCCCTTCATCACTGATGGTCGCCTTGGGGATGCCAAATCTGGAAAATATGTTTTTATGCAAAAACCTCTGAACCCTCTTGGCATCATTTTTCTGAGTAGCGATCGCTTCAACCCATTTAGACACATAGTCCACTGCCAGGAGGATATATAAGTTCCCACATGATGCTGGGAATGGTCCCATAAAATCAATCCCCCAAACGTCGAAGATTTCGATGTCAAGAATGTTCTGCAGCGGCATCTCATGTCTCCTTGAGATGTTTCCAGTTCGTTGACATTTGTCACAGTTTTTGTAGAATGTCTGAGCATCCTTGAACAGTGATGGCCAATAAAATCCAGACTGCAAAACTTTGGCAGCAGTTTTGTTACCGCCTAAGTGTCCTCCATATTGTGAAGCATGGCAGTGATGAAGCACAACTTCATGCTCATCCTGTGGTACACATCTCTTGATAACATGATCTGCACAATATTTGAAAAGAAGAGGTTCGTCCCAATAATAATGTTTAACATCATTTTGGAACCTCTTCCTAGCTTGATAGTTAAGGTCAGGAGGAGTTATTCCGCTAACTAAATAATTAACGAAATCAGCATACCAGGGGAGTTCAGAAAACTTACCTGCCGCCATGGCTGTCGCGGCAGTGCTTGTGGCAGCGAAAAGCTGCTCGTCAGGGAAGGTCTCCAGTATGTGTGTCTCGTCTGTTGGGAGACTCTTTCCCTTTTCTAACCTTGACAAGTGATCTACAACTTGGTTTTCTGTTCCCTTTTTGTCCTTCATCTCAAGGTCGAACTCTTGCAATAGCAGAATCAAACCTATCAGTCTAAGCTTTGCATCCTTTTTGGCGAACATATACTTCAATGCAGAGTGGTTTGTGTAGACTATGCCCTTCGTTCCAAGTATATATGAACGAAACTTGTCATTCGAGAACACCACAGCTAACAGTTCCTTCTCCGTTGTGGTGTAGTTTACTTGGGCGTCGTTCAGTGTTTTGCTGGCATAGTATATAACATGAAAGAGCTTGTCTTTCCTCTGCCCAAGTGTTGCCCCGACAGCATAGTCACTAGCATCACACATGATCTCAAATGGTAGTTTCCAATCTGGTGGTTGTACTATTGGGGCTGTTACCAGCTTTTCTTTCATAACCTTGAATGCCTCAGTACATTCAGTGTTGAAGTCGAAGGGACGGTTCTGCTCCAAAAGATGGCGCAAGGGTTTGGTGATCTTTGAAAGGTTTGCGATAAACCTCCGATAAAAACCAGCATGCCCTAAGAAACTCCCGATTCTCTTGACTGTGGTGGGTGGCGACAGCTTTTCAATTACCTCGATCTTAGCTCTGTCGACTTCTATGCCACGGCAGCTTACTTTATGGCCTAGGACTATCCCTTCATCCACCATGAAGTTACATTTTTCCCAGTTTAATACCAAGTTTGCTTTCTCGCATCTCTCGAGCACTTTCTGTAGGTTGCCTAGGCAGCTTTCAAAATTGTCTCCAAAGATAGAGAAATCATCCATGAATATCTCCAGGAAATCCTCCACCATATCGGAGAATATTGCCATCATACACCTCTGAAAGGTTGTTGGTGCATTACAAAGTCCAAATGGCATCCTCCGAAAAGCGTAAGTACCGTGTGGGCAAGTGAATGTCGTCTTCTCTTAATCCTCCGGTGCGATGGCTATTTGGTTGTAACCTGAGTAACCATCAAGAAAACAATAGTAAGGCTTTCCCGCTAATCTATCAAGCATTTGATCAATAAAAGGCAGGGGAAAGTGGTCCTTCCGGGTAACTTTGTTAAGCTTCCGGTAGTCCATACAAACCCTCAAACCGGTCACAGTCCTGGTTGGGATTAACTCGTTTTCTTTGTTGGTTACCACAGTTATTCCTCCTTTTTTAAGAACGCACTGCACCAGGCTCACCCACTTGCTATCCGAGATGGCATAAATTATTCCAGTATCTAGCCATTTGATGATCTCTTTACGAACCACCTCTCGCATAGCATCGTTTAGACGTCTTTGTGCATCAATGATCGGCTTGTGATCATCCTCTAAGAGGATTTTATGCATGCATAGTGCCGGACTGATACCATGGATATCAGCTATCGTCCATCCAATAGCCTTTTTATGCTGCTGCAGCATCCCTATCAGCTGTTGTTCCTGTTCCTGCATCAACTTGGAAGAGATGATTACGGGCAACGTATCATTTAATCCAAGGAAAACATATTTGAGCTGCCCTGGCAGGGGATTAAGATCTAGAACAGGTGGCTCTACAGTTGATGGCTTTTGGACTATATGTTCATTCGAGGTATAGTTTAAGGGCTCGAATAACTTACCTGGACGATTGCCTATCCAGTTTACCTCCTCTTGATCTCCAGTATCAGATATGTTAGATTCTGAGGAGCTACTGTCGTCGTCGCTGTCGTGACAGTCTTCTAAATGGCTGCTGAGGCAGTGGCCAATTTTTATGTAATGGCAGCCTGACCTGATGCAGGGTTGGTCAAGGATAACTTCAGTGATAGCCTTGCATTCTTCTTCTGCATCAGCGTGCTTTATTGCTTGGAGAACATTCAGCTTGATTTCTTGATCGTTCACTCTCATAGTGAGTTCTCCCTTTTCTACATCAATCAATGATTTTCCTGTGGCTAAGAAGGGTCGCCCCAGGATGATTGGTGCATTCTCATCTGCTTCACAATCTAAGACAAGAAAGTCAGCAGGAAAAATAAATTTATCCACTCTTACCAGAATATCTTCAATTTTCCCTTCTAAATGAACGTAAGAGCGGTCTGCCAGCTGCAGTACGACTGTTGTGGGTCGAGCTTTTCCAATACCTAACTTCTGAAAAACAGATTTGGGAATTAAATTTATACTAGCACCAAGATCACAAAGTGCCTTACCCACAAATTTGTCTCCGATTATGCACGGTATGATGAAGCTCCCAGGATCCTTCTTCTTCTGGGGTGGATGCTTGTGCAGAATACTCATGCATCCCTCTGTCATTTTAACCGTTTCAAATTCCCCAAGTCTGGATTTCTTCGACATGGCATCCTTGAGAAATTTGGCATAACCAGGCATCTCCTTTATAGCATCTAACAGCGGAATATTGATGTGGACCTGCATAAAAATATCATAGATCTTCTTAAGCTGGGATTCCTGTTTCAATTTCTGTAACCGCTGAGGAAAAGGAGGTGGAGGACGATAATCTGCAATGTGTCCTTCCCACTGCATTCGGATCTGAGGAGGCTTAGGTTCTTCATCCTTCTCCTATGTCCCTTCTATTGTCGTGACAGGTTCATTGGCAGCAGGCTGTGTGTCGTCTACCGGGGCAGCGTTCTCGGAAGTCGATTTCAAGGCTGGTTCTTTAACAGGTTCAGCTTCCTTCTCTAGCCCTGGTAATTTCTTCCCACTCCTTGTCGTGATGGCTTTACACTGCTCATGTGTGGGTTGTCTAGCGTTTTCAGTATCGCTAGGGAATCCTCCATTCTGCCTCGGTTTAATATGTTGGGAAACCTGACCCATCTACGTCTCTAGTGATTTCAGAGTAGCTTCATGATTAGTCATCTGCATCTCTGTTTTATCCATGAACGATTCAGTCTTCTTAACGAAGTGATTCATATTCTCAATGTAAGTTCTTGTTTGAGACATAAACGTAGCCAAGGTCTGCTCCAGTATACTAGTCATGGCAGCTGGTGGCTGTTGCTGCTGCTGTTGCGGTTGTTGTCGAGTCAGTAATCTAGGTCCCCCTGATTTTGAGTGTTCTGTTCTTGAGGATTCAGGGCATTGTTAGGGTTGCTCCAAGAGAATTTGGGATCCTTTCTCCAATTGGGATTGTAGTTGTTGGAATTGTAGTTTTGTTTGTTGTAGTTCCCAACATACATCCCTTCCTCTAACTGTAGCGGACAATCTTCCGAACTATGATTCCCATCACAAGTTTCACATACCTCTTCAGCAGAGTAGACAGGTTTGGAATCCTTTTTTAATAGCTTTTAAACTACCTTTGTGAGATATACCACCTGTGTTTTTAGGGAGTCGCCGGCCTCATAATCTTTCATAGCTAGTACTCGTTTACCCCCTCTTCTTGATGTAGGAAACTGTTCCTCGTTCTTTGCCAGGTGTTTCAATACTACCATCGCTTCATCTAGATCTTTGTCCAACAACAATCCATTCGTTGCTGAATCAATTCTCATACGAGTTTGTAAGTTGGTAGCATTATAAAACTTTATTACCTGGTTCCAAATAGGGGAATCCATGCATTGGGCAGTTCCTCAGTAGAGTGGTAAATCTGTCTCATGCCTCGTGCATTGGCTCGTCATCTTCCTGTTGAAAAGTAGCAATTTCGTTACGTAATCGCTCAGATAAATGTGAAGGATTAAAACGAGACAAAAATTCACGAGTTAAATCTGCCCAAGTTCGTATTGAACCCGGCGTTAGTTTATTCCACCAAGTTTTCGCCCTCTCCCTCAATGAATGAGGAAATAATCGAAGCCTCAGTATCTCCGGATTTACTCCTGGTAGTCTAAACGAACCACAGATTTCCTGGAACGTTTTCAGATGCTCCCTAGCATCCTATGTAGCAGAACCACTAAATTGGCCAGCGTTATTAATCATGCTGAACATGACAGGTTTTAGCTCGAAATTTTCAGCTTCCACGTATGGCAGGGTGGTTTCTAGTTCCACATGATCATTGATCATGTAGTCTCGGCATGACCGGCGTGCGGCAGCGGCAGGAGGATCGGCAGGTTGTCCGTTCCTTCCATCTCCGACAGGATCTTCAGGACCCTGTGGATTCCCTTGGTTTTTCATGGCCTCTAACTGTTCTTCAAGGTATTCGTTTTTGGCTAATACGAGTCGGAGACAGTTTCTAAGATTGTACGAGCGTTCTATTTCAGGATCTATCTGATACTCAGGTTCCTTTCCTCGTCTCGATCTGCACATAAACAGAAAACCTTGTGAAAGCACGGGTTAAACAATCCAAGAAAGAAAACAGAAAAATAAAAAGAATGTGCAGTAAAAGGGTAGGGTAAAGATATGTTGCCAGTCCCCGACAACGGCGCCAAAAACTTGTTGCGTGTAAAAGTGTCTATCGCAATGTAGTGCAAGTGTACACGACGCAAGTAGTGAAGTGATACGTAAGTATCGGATATCGTCTTCACAGGGACTGGGCTAATAGCTTTAACCTTGGTTTTCTGCACGAAGGGGAAAAGAAAGAGTTTAGAGAGTTTGTAACGAAATAATAAAGAATATTGAAAATAAAAGAGTAACGAATTCAGGATAAAGAGAATGGGCCGGTATTGATTTGCTCAGTAGTGTAGGTGTTGCAAAGTCTAGAAATCTCTATTTTGTCGTTGCGACTGTCACGGCAGCACTTGTCGCGGCAGCGGTGTGTTTTTCGTCGCGGCAGCGATCACACAACTCTGTACTTCAAGCTTGGCAAGAATCCCTACTGTGCCTTGGCCTATCCCTAGGTCCAAGTCTTTCGATGAACACGTCTTTGATGATACCTCCCGGCGTGAATCGAAGGATGAACACCGATGTTGTTGAATTCTTCCTTAGCCACTTAACCTCGTCCTATCCCTAGGTCCGAGATAGTTCAACCATAAACTGGAGAACCCGTACTTATTCCTTTCGTATACTTAACTCTCCCGATATTAAGTAAATGAGTAATCTCACAATGCTCTCTCGATACTCTTGCAAGATGTTGAAAACCAGAATAAGCAAACTTGAAGTCTATTTTATTGAACAGAAAAATTCCTAAAACAAATGCAATCCTTGCAACTACTTTACAAAATCAACCCTTAGCCCTAGGGGAAGTTTAGAACATGATGTGATGGGGGAAAACGACTAGGGTTTAGGGGAAGACGGCTAGAGAGTATGATCCCTTTCCCTAGGTCGAATTACATGCCTTTATATAGGCCTTGGGTTCAAGTTTTCTAATATAGCAAGAATACAAGTTTAAACTAAAATACAACTCTATTAAACACTAAATCTTCAGAGCATATATCTTTAATTCGTCCTTCCTTCTTGCTTGGAGTTTCTTCCTTGAACTTTGGGCTTGGCCTTCATTCTGATCTAGGGCTCAGAAAAATATAAGGGTACTCTACGACAGACCGGCTTAATTTTCTCTTTCTGTCGAGGCCCACTTCACTTCTTCCCTTCACCATTGATGTCGTCCTTGGCTGCCACGACAGCGGCCATGGCAGCATCGTCATTCTCGTCTGCAGTCCAGTTCCAGCTCTGCTTCTTCACTGCCCTCCATCTGTTACAGCAGCTACCTGCAAAAGCAACCAATTTCAGTAGAAACTATGCCATTTGATATAATTGTGATGTATAAATGAAATCTATCCTAAATGCAATGAATTATGCTTGAATGTAGCAGAAATATGGGTTAAATAGGGGGTAAAATATAGAACTTTTACACACTCAACAACGTTCATTCTGGAATATTAAGACCTTTAAAATTCACTCACCCATATAACCAAATTTCAATACGAATGGTCACTTTAATCCGCAAAATTTAATATTAACTAAGTGGTAATGGTTTTGGTACCGATTTTAGGGCACGACGGGGGTGCTCATCCTCCCCTGCGTGTAACCGACTCCTGAACCTACTTTTTAGGAAAAGAAAGTGTAACACTCCAATTTTGGGCTTGGAAGTTTAGAGTCTGAACTGGACCGGTCTGATTTTCGGTTCGAATATAAAAGGTGGTTTTAGGGAAAGCCTAGTTCGGATTGCATTAAAAATGCGGAAAAATATCTAAAAATCCTCTTTTAATATATATATAAGAGAGTGGTGAAATCAATTTTACAAAATAAGGTTTGGAAGTGTGACATTTCGAATTAGTGACTAAAATGTAAATTTTGAAAAGTTCAGTGGTGACTGTTTTGTAAGGATTGAAACTTTGAATATTTAAGGAGCTAATTTACCCAAGGAAGGATTTCTCCAGATTTTTCTTAGATTTTAATGACTTAATTAATGTTTAATTAATTTAATGAAAAGGAGAAAACCCAATTTTGAGATTTCATAACTAACTTTCTTAAAAACTTTATCATCTCATTTTCTCTCAAAATTCCCTCAGCCAATCACATTTCTACAGCAATATTTCTACTGATTTTCACACTAAATGATGAGGTTTCAATCATCAATTAATTCCTAATCCTTTCTACATCAAAACCTCTTGATTTGCTTATTGAATTTTCAAGGATTTTGGCTCTAATCAAGGAAAAATCTACATTTAGAGGTAAGGATGTTCTTCTCCTCTAAATACTCAGTTCTTACTTAAATTCCCAAGTTCTCAATCCTTAAATTAAGTTTTATAAAAGGTTTTAATGTTGTGATCTTGATTTTGGCTTAAAACTCAAGATTTGGATTAAATCTTGAAGAAATTCGTGGTGATTGTTTGGGCTCTATTTTGAGATGGCTTTTAATGTATTTTGGATGTTTAATGATGTGTAATTAAGGTTTAATCAATGCAATCCTGAATAGGTTGAATTTCCTAAGTTGTTGCTTATGAAAATGGTGGTTTTTGGGGTGATCTTGGTGTTCTTTTATAGCTGGAGGTATAAGGACGAGTTTAGGTTCTTTTTGGATGTTAATTGATGTTTATGAATGTTTAGAAGTGATGGATCTTGGCTGGGTTATGTTGTGGAAGAGTTTGGATGTGATTTCGGTTGTGTTTGGTAGCCGAAATGTTAGATTTGGTGAGAGCAGCGAGTTTAGGTGTAATGGCTGAAGATTTTAATGCATGATGATGCATTAATCCTCTGCTTTGATGTGTTTAAAACATGGGAGACATCTTCGGATCCTTGTGATGTTGATCCGGAGGCTTGAACGGCGTTTCGGCAAGCTTGCGAAACGGAATTGGTGAGTGGAGTTGGATTTCCAGCTTTGTATCGAATGTTTGAAGGTTTGGGAGCTTGGTTTAAGTCTAATCAATTTAACTAAGCTCAAGAGTAAGTTTTCGGAAAAACTCTCTTGGATGAGCCATGGAGTGGTTCGATGCATTTGTTGATAATTGCATGATTAAATTCTGTTTTTGAAAGCATGTTTAGCATGGTTAATGTTGGTTATGTAAGCCATTGTTGAAGGATGCTCAAGGTAAGAGGTCCTTGGATTGATTTGTTAAAAATGTGGATTGATGCATAGTAATGCATGTTGTAAATGGCTTTGATTTAGATGCTTTTAAAACAATGGATTATTGATTATAATTGATGTATATTGGCAAGTAATGTGTTGGTTTTAAAGTACTTGAATCGGATATAGTTAGTCGGCTATAGGATTGGGTGCACCGTGAATAAAGTCGCCTTGGATGTTGAGTGGTTGTAATTGTACCGTAAACTCCATCCAAGTACACTGACGAGATGGTTAAGATCACAATGGTGGTTAAAAGTCCATGTGTGGATCTTGTGTTGTGTGTCCCGTGTTCTCGTTAGTGATGTTATACAACTACCGATGAGTGATGCGAAGGGGTCGTGATTGTACCGTTAAACTCCATCACGGGTGTTGAGGGGTTGTGATTGTACCGGTAAACTCCACCTTGTGTGTTCGGTAGTGTGTATGAAGCGTATGGGACAACGCTTGTAATCCGCGTATCCGATTGTGTTTTTGTTGTAAATGGTTATGGTATCACTTGGAAGCCAATATGACATGTTATTGATATTGAAGCATGAGATGCTTGATGAGTACGTATTGTTGCATGGTTAATGATGTTTATGTGCTAAAGGCTTTATAGAAAGTGTTTTTATAAAATGCATTATTGTGTTGATTCTTTAGAGCATGCCTCAATAAGCATTTGTGCTTACACTCTCTCTCTCTTGAACCAATAATGCATATAATTGAGGTGTTTGTGGGCAGCAAGGAGGCTAAGAATCCAAGGGAAAGCTAAGCTCATGTATGGTGACTTTTTCACAACGTTATTAGTTTTGATATTCGGCAATGGGAACTTAGGATGTGTTTTGGGAGATGTTTTGGACTCCCTAGTTGTGGCATAATGCCTTAAATGTTTTGGATATGCAAATGGTCATTTGGTGCTTGCTTTGATGCTTTAATGATTGTTTGGCTTGGTTATTAGGATGCATGCCTATAGACATGTGGATTTTCCTAATTGATGCCATGAATGTGTTTTGATGATGCAAATATGTACCTTATATGTATGATGACCTGTTGGCATGATTAAGAAGTCATTGGGGTGTGTTTGAGTGAGTAAATGTATGTTAAACCAGCAAATTCTGCACTTTCTGGGCAATCTGTATCGGAACGGGTGCTAGCGTTTCGAAACGGGGGCCTGTAATGGCCTTCGTATATCGAAACGAGTAGGGGCCGTTCCGAAACGAATTGGCCACTGCCAAGCCCTGTTTTGATACAGGTCTCGAAACGAACCCGCGTTTCGTAACGATCAACCCCCGTTCCGAAACAGATGATCGTTAGGCACTGATTTGAATGGTATAAGGTTTGCATGATATACGTTTTAGTCCTGAATTTTGTATTTTCAATTGCTTGAGTTTGGGATGTCCGTTTGAGGTGAAATTTGACAAGGAAGCATGTAATATGATTAATTTGATATTGGTAATTTAAAAATCAGCTAAGTCCTTCATCTTTCTAGAATTTACAAATTGGTCCCTAACTTTGTATATTGTGCAATTGAGTCCCTTATTGCTTTCCGATCGATGTGCTTTTCAAGTATGCTTTTCTTAAGGGTACGCTTATGGTTAATATGCATCTAGATAAGATTAAAAAGAAAAAAAGGGTCGTTAATCAAGGTTGACTTTCGGGTTGACTTTGGTTTTCCCCGTGTAATCTTCGTAGTTCGGGTCAACCGTCTAGGCCGGGCTAAGGGGGTTACATTTGGTGGTATCAGAGCTGAGTTCTCGAGTAATTAGGAATGGTTATGAGGGTGATATATGTATGATTGCTTGGCATGCCTTTTAAATGAAAGTTTGATGTGTGAATTGTAAGTATGTCGCAATTTGTGTGAATTGTAAGTATGTTGCAATTGTGATGTATGATGTGATGAAGCATGTTAGAGGGACCCATTGCCATATCAAAACTAATGAAATGAATTGTTTTATTTGGAAATGAGCTTGAGTACTTGGATTTCTTACCTTGCTGAGCCTGATTATGTTTATTGCATTTGTGTTAGTGCATTGTTTTAGTGAATGGGACCTCATAGAGAGATGAGAATTAATACGCGAGCTATGGCTCAGAACGAGAATGAGAATAATGCTGATAATGTTGTGGATATACCTCCTCCTCCTGGTGGTAGACCACTCGGTGGTGGTGGTGCTGGAGGTGATGGAGCTGGTGTTGGTGCTGGAGCTGGGGTCGCTGGACCTGAAGCTGGGAAGGGGCAAGCTGCTCCTGACATGACAGTGTTGATACAGGCTATTGCTGGAGCCTTTCAGGCAGCAGTAGCTGGAGCTCATGGAGCTAGGCATCAGGGTGATGCAAATGCGAGATTACCTTTGGAACGTTTGAACAGTCTGGGAGGGACTGAGTTCAGAGGTTTATCTGCTGAGGGTTCCGAATCTTGGTTGGAAAGTACCAAGAGGATATTGGGACAAATGAACTGCAATGATGTGCAGAAGTTGGGATGTGCGGTATCGCTGTTACATGATGATGCGTATACCTGGTGGACGACCATTGTGTCCGGAATGGAGGAAGTTGATGTAACTTGGACGTTCTTTCTGAACGCGTTCAAGCGGAAGTATCTAGGTGTGCGATACCTGGATGAAAAGAAAAGAGAGTTCATGTCTCTTACACAAGGGAGCATGACGGTGGCTGAGTACGAGATCCAGTTTGTCCGTCTCAATCAGTATGCACCTGAGCTTATTCCTGATGAGCTAGAAAGGTGTGAACGTTTCCGATATGGTTTGGTGACGGATGTAAAGACCTTTATGCTTGCCGCTGAGTACACTAATTTTGATGTGCTGGTTAGTAGGGCGAAGGATATTGAGCAGAATCTGGGCTTATCTTCTAGAGGTGTTGGTTCTAGCTCGGGTAAGAGAGCTGCTGAGTATAGTTCTGGAGGTCGACGGAACAAGAGAGGACGAGATAGGAGGTATCAATCTTCTGCTAGGCGTGGTAATGGAGGGCATGGTGCACCTATTCAGGGAGACAGGGCGAGAGCTGATCAGAACACATGTTGGGCGTGTGGATCGCGTGGCCATTTGAGGCGTGATTGTCCTCGGGCAACGAGAGAGGTGCAGGCTCCTGTGGCAGTGACCGGTAATTCGTGCTGGAATTGTGGTTCGGCAGACCACATGAGGAGGGAGTGTCCTTTCTTGGCCGGTGGTGGTCAGGGACGTGCTCCTAGAGTTGTTGCACCATAGAGAGGTCGTGGGCGCGGCCGTGGTAACTTCCAGCACATAGATTATGGTGGAAGGAATGTGGCACATGTGGTGGCTGTCCAACCTGAGGGTGGAGGCCAGGCTCGAGTGTATGCTCAGCGATAGGGGAGGAATGACACAGATGTGATCGCAGGTACCTTCACTTTGCAATCCTTGTCATTACTTTCCTTGATTGATTCTGGATCTACACACTCATACATATTGCGTGAACATGCTCAATTGCTTGGTTTGCCTTTTGAGTCTTTGGATGTTGGTATGCGTGTAACTAGTTCCTTTGGTGAGACCGTTGTGACACGGAAGTTATATAGAAGATGTCCCTTGGTTGTGCAAGACCATGTTTTTCATGTTGATCTCATGGAATTGCCTTTCTATGGTTTTGATGTAATCCTTGGTATGGATTGGCTTGTTGAACATCGGGTTGTGATAGATTTTGAGAACAAGCGAGTTTCGTTGAAGCTTGCGAATGATTATGAGGTAGTGGTGGTTGGTGAGAATGTGAAGTTTCTTGCCAATGTGGTGTCTTCCTTGGAGGCAAGCTGAATGCTGAGGCAAGGTTGTGAAGCCTACCTAGCCTTTGTGATGAATCCTAGCTCTAAGGAGTTGCGAGTTCAAGATATCAGGATTGTACGAGAGTTTCCCGGTGTGTTTCCGGAGGAGTTACCTGGATTGCCTCCTAATCGCGAGGTGGAGTTTGGAATTGAGCTGTATGAAAACACAACTCCAGTGTCCATTACTCCTTATCAAATGGCACCTAAGGAGTTGAAGGAGCTGAAGACGCAACTTCAGGAGTTGCTTGATCGTGGTTTCATTCGGCCGAGTGTGTCACCTTGGGGTGCACCAGTCCTGTTTGTGAAGAAAAAGGATGGCACTATGAGAATGTGCATCGATTACCGTCAGCTGAACAAGTTGACTATCAAGAATCGGTATCCATTGCCGAGGATTGATGATCTTTTTTATCAATTTCGGGGAGCGACTGTGTTCTCTAAGATTGACTTAAGGTCAGGTTATTATCAGTTGAAGGTGAAGGATGTGGATGTGCCAAAGATAGCCTTCAGAACGAGGTATGGGCATTATGAGTTCCTTGTGATGCCGTTTGGTTTGACGAATGCACCTGCAGCTTTTCTTGACATGATGAATAGAGTGTTCCATGAATATTTGGACAAGTTTGTTGTGGTGTTCATTGATGATATCCTCGTGTACTCTCGTACTGAGGAGGAGCATAAGGGACATTTGAGGATTGTGTTGCAGGCTTTGATGGAATATTAGCTTTATGCTAAGCTAAGCAAGTGTTAATTCTGGCTTAGGGAAGTTGTGTTCCTTGGTCATGTGGTTTCTGCTGAGGGGATTCATGTTGATCCTCAGAAGACTGAGGCAGTGATGAATTGGAAGCCTCCTAAGTCTGTTCATGAAGTCCGTAGTTTCCTTGGTTTGGCGGGATACTATCAGAGGTTCGTGGATGGATTCTCGAAGATTGCTGCACCTTTGACGAGGTTGTTGCAGAAGAATGTCAAGTATGAGTGGACGGAAGCGAGACACCAGGCTTTTGAAAAGCTGAAGGCAGCTTTGACGCAAGCTCCTATCTTGTTTCAACCTGAATCAGGGAAAGAGTTTGTGGTGTATAGTGACGCATCCTACGTGGGTTTGGGGTGTGTGTTGATGCAAGAGGGTAAGGTGGTGGCTTATGTATCGCGCCAGTTGAAGGTGCATGAGCGCAATTATCCTACGCATGACATTGAGTTAGCTGCGGTGGTTTTTGCTTTGAAAATTTGGAGACATTACCTGTATGGTGAGAAGTGTACTGTGTACACGGATCACAAGAGTTTGAAGTATCTGATGTCTCAGAAGGAGTTGTGATTGTACCGTTAAACTCCATCACGGGTGTTGAGGGGTTGTGATTGTACCGGTAAACTCCACCTTGTGTGTTCGGTAGTGTGTATGAAGCGTATGGGACAACGCTTGTAATCCGCGTATCCGATTGTGTTTTTGTTGTAAATGGTTATGGTATCACTTGGAAGCCAATCTGACATGTTATTGATATTGAAGCATGAGATGCTTGATGAGTATGCATTGTTGCATGGTTAATGATGTTTATGTGCTAAAGGTTTTATAGAAAGTGTTTTTATAAAATGCATTATTGTGTTGATTCTTTAGATCATGCCTCACTAAGCATTTGTGCTTACGCTCTCTCTCTTGAACCAATAATGCAGATAATTGAGGTGTTTGTGGGCAGCAAGGAGGCTAAGAATCCAAGGGAAAGCTAAGCTCATGTATGGTGACTTTTTCACAACGTTATTAGTTTTGATATTCGGCAATGGGAACTTAGGATGTGTTTTGGGAGATGTTTTGGACTCCCTAGTTGTGGCATAATGCCTTAAATGTTTTGGATATGTAAATGGCCATTTAGTGCTTGCTTTGATGCTTTAATGATTGTTTGGCTTGGTTATTAGGATGCATGCCTATAGACATGTGGATTTTCCTAATTGATGCCATGAATGTGTTTTGATGATGCAAATATGTACCTTATATGTATGATGACCTGTTGGCATGATTAGGAAGTCATTGGGGTGTGTTTGAGTGAGTAAATGTATGTTAAACCAGCAAATTCTACACTTTCTGGGCAATCCGCATCGGAACGGGTGCTAGCATTTCGAAACGGGGGCCTGTAATGGCATTCGTGTATCGAAACGGGTAGAGGCCGTTCCGAAACGAATTGGCCACTGCCAAGCCCTGTTTCAATACAGGTCTCGAAATGAACCCGCGTTTCGGAACGGTCAACCCCCGTTCCGGAACAGATGACCGTTGGGCACTGATTTGAATGGTATAAGGTTTGCATGCTATACATTTTAGTCTTGAATTTTGTATTTGCAATTGCTTGAGTTTGGGATGTCCGTTTGAGGTGAAATTTGACAGGGAAGCATGTAATATGATTAATTTGATATTGGTAATTTAAAAATCAGCTAAGTCCTTCATCTTTCCAAAATTTACAAATTAGTCCCTAACTTTGTATGTTGTGCAATTGAGTCCCTTATTGCTTTACAATCGCTATGCTTTTCAAGTATGATTTTCTCAAGGGTACGCTTAAGGTTAATATGCATCTAGATACGATTAAAAAGAAAAAAAGGGTCGTTAATCAAGGTTGACTTTCGGGTTGACTTTGGTTTTCCCCGTGTAATCTTCGTAGTTCGGGTCAACTGTCTAGGTCGGGCTAAGGGGGTTACAAAAAGAATCTTTGGTTTTACTTCAGTGTTCGGTCTACCATTTTTAAATTTCCGGTGGTGACTCCTCCCTCTTTTCAAGATCCGATTAAATTTTCAAAACTATTTAAAACCCAGTTCCTCCGAGTGACATCGAGGTGTACGTTTTTGGAAGAAGAAAAATAGTCGCTACAGATACATATGGATATGTTATGATATTGTTTCTATCATGTATGATTGTGGTTTGATGCTTTAAATATGTTGTATGCATGTTAGAAGCATGTTGGGATGGTTTTGTATAGATTAAAGTATGTAAAACCAGCAAAAAGTGTCATTACAGACCCATGTGTTTCGGTACACTCGAGCATGTACCGAAATAGTGAGCCTGAAATGGCTTTGGGGTTTCGAAATAGGGAGGTCTATTCTGGTACGATTTGCTATTGTAAACCTCCGTTCCAAAACACCTCAAGGGGTGTTTCGATACAGGCCCGAGTTTCGAGCCACTTGAACCTGTTTCGGTACACCTGTTTCTATACAAGGCAACTTGTACCGAAACAGCAAGCTGTTAAGTTAGTTAATGGAATATTCTGAAGTACTTTTTTTTACGTTTTAGTCCCTAAATGTTGTGGATGCAATTAAATGAGCATGAATGATTGTTTTGAGTTGAGAATTGACAGAGATGCATGAAAAATGATTAATTAAAGGTTGGCAACTTTAAAGGTGAAGAAGTCCTTGTATTTTGTTAAAATTACAAAATGGTCCCTAAAATTTAATTATATGCATTTGAGTCTCAAATCGTTATCCGATCGAGTTGTTAATTGTTCTGTTGCGATGTTAAACACTTAGGATTATAATGAAAATCTAGACAAGATAAAATAAATAATAGGGTCGTTTATTGAGGTAAACTTCCCAGTTTACTTCAATATTCCCTATGTGATCCGTTCGGTTTCGTCTTTCATCCAGACTGGGTCGAGGGGTTATATTTGGTGGTATCAGAACCATGTTTCGAAAGAATTGGGAGGTAAGGTTGATTGATATTGTTGTTTGGTTGATTTCTTGATGAATGCTATGCACGGTAAGTGATTATGCCATGTTTTGATCATTGTTTGATCTGTGTGAGATGCACAGTGTTTGATAACATGAATTGTGATTGTTATATGTTGTTGGGTGAGAGGTTAAGGTTACCCATTTTCATATTATTACTAATGTAACGAGAATTTTGGTTTTGAAAAGTAAAACTTGAGCACCTTGGATTCTTGATTTGGCTAGCCTGATTGTTTTTATTATTGCATTCTTTTTAGCTATACTATTTTGATAATGAGACCAAGACGAGAGCTTAAAGGCAATATGCGTAATGTGGTTGAGAATGAGATTATTGAGAATGTTGAGAATTTGCTGCCTCCTCCTCCTCCTGGTGGTGAAGGAGCTGGAGTAGGGGCTGGGAGATGATGGGCAGATAAATGTTGCTCATGTTGATGGTGTTCAGCCTGAGAGAGGTGGACAGGCTAGGGTGTATGCACACCGAGAGGGAAGGAATGACACGGATCTGATCGCAAGTACCTTTACTTTGCAATCCTTGTCATTACTTTCTTTGATTGATTCTGGTTCTACTCATTCATACATTTTGCGTGAGCATGCTCAAGGGCTTGGTTTACCTGTTGAGTTGTTAGATGTTGGTATACGTGTAACCAGTTTTTTTTTTTTTGAAACAATTGTTACGAGGAAGTTGTATAAGAGGTGTCCCTTGTCTGCTAAAGGTCATGTGTTTGAGGTTGATCTTATAGAGTTGCCTTTATATAGTTTCAATGTAATTCTTGGAATGGATTGGTTAACTGAGCATAGGGCTATGGTTGATTTTGAGACCAAGCGAGTTTCGTTGAAACTTGTCGATGATTCTGAGGTGGTGGTTGTAAGCGAGAATATGAAATTCTTATCTGATGTGGTTTTGGCTCTTGAAGGGATTCAGTTGATGCGTTCGGGATATGAAGCTTTCCTAGCTTATATGATGAATCCAAGTACAAAGGAGGTGCGAGTTCAAGATATTCGTACAATATGTGAGTTTCCGGGTGTATTTTTGAAAGAGTTGCCTTGTTTGCCACCGAACAAAGATGTTGAGTTTTGCATTGAGTTGTATGAAAATAAGACTCCAGTGTCTATTGCTCCCTATCGAATGGCACCTAAGGAATTGAAGACGCAACTTCAGGATTTGCTTGATCGAGGTTTTATTAGGCCTAGTATTTCACCTTGGGGTGCCCTAGTCTTGTTTGTAAAGAAGAAAGATGGCACGATGTGCATGTGTATAGATTATCTTCAATTGAACAAGTTGACAATCAAGAACAAGTATCCTTTGCCAAGGATTGATGATATTTTTGATCAGTTTCAAGGTGCTTTGGTGTTTTTTAGGATTGATCTGAGATCCGGATATTACCAATTGAAGGTAAAAGATGTGGATGTGCCTAAGACTGCTTTCCGTACAAGGTACGGGCATTATGAGTTTTTGGTGATGCATTTTGGTTTTACTAATGCCCCTACTACGTTCATGGATATGATGAATCGGGTGTTCCATGAGTTTTTGGATAGGTTTGTGGTTGTGTTTTTCAATGATATTCTCGTGTACTCTCATACCGAGGAGGATCATGATAATTATTTGCGGATTGTGTTGCAAGTTTTGTTGGAAAATCAGCTTTATGCCAAGTTGAGAAAATGTGAGTTTTGGCTTAATAAAGTTGTTTTTCTTGGTCATGTGGTGTCAGCCGAAGGGATTAAAGTTGATCCTCCAAAGGTTTAAGCGATGATAAATTGGAAGTTGCCTAATTCGGGTCATGACGTGCGTAGTTTCCTTGGTTTGGCGGGATACTACCGTAGGTTTGTGGATGGTTTTTCAAGGACTATTGCTCCTTTGACAAAGTTGTTACAAAGGGATGTTAAGTTTGAATGGACGGAGGTTAGACATTAAGCTTTCGAGAAGTTGAATGAAGCGTTGACACAAGCTCCTATCTTGATTCAACCTGAATCGGGTAAAGAGTTTGTGGTTTATAGTGATGCATCCTATATTGGTTTGGGATGTGTGTTGATGCAAGAAGGTAGGGTGGTAGCTTATGCATCTCGACAATTGAAGGTGCCCGAGCATAATTACCCTACGCATGACATTGAGTTAGATGCGGTAGTGTTTTCCTTGAAAATATGGAGGCATTATCTTTACGGAGAAAAGTGTACGGTGTACACAGACCACAAAAGTTTGAAGTACTTGATGTCTAAAAAAGAGTTGAATCTTAGGCAATGAAGGTGTCTAGAGTTGCTTAAAGATTACGACTTGACGATTGAGTACCATCCCGGGAAGGCTAATGTTGTAGTCGATGCTTTGCGCGGGAAGGTGGCTGTAGTGTTAAGGGTGATGTTTGCTCGTTTGAGTATATCGCGAGATGGTGGTTTAGTGGCTGAGTTATAAGTGAAACCCTCGTTGGTGGAGATGATTAAGGAGAAGCAGTTGTTGGATGATTCGCTAGTATCGCATGTTCAGGACATTGTGGAAGGAAATCCAAAGGACTTTTGTTTCAATGATGATGGTGTTTTGTGTTTTAAGAGTCGAGTAGTAGTGCCAGAGGATGTTGAACTGAGGCGCACTATCTTAACTGAGGCTTATAGCAGTCCTTTTGCTATGCACCCTGGTAGTACAAAGATGTATCGTGGGTTGAAGGATGAGTACTATTGGGTTGGCTTGAAGAAGGACGTTGCTGATTTTGTTAGTAAGAACGTGGTTTGTCAATGTGTTAAAGCTGAGCATCAATTTCCTTCTGAATTGTTGCAACCTTTGAAGATTCTAGAATGGAAATGGGAGAGAATCACCATGGATTTCGTGACGGGTTTGCCTTTAACACTGTCCAAAAAGAATTCCATTTAGGTGATTGTTGATCATTTTACGAAGTGTGCACATTTTCTGGCAGTATATATGACGTATACATTAGACAAGTTGGCGGATTTGTACATCTCCGAGATTGTGAGGTTTCATGGAGTGCCTAAGTCCATTGTTTCGGATCGAGACCTGCGTTTCACATCAAGGTTTTGGGAGTGTCTTCATCAAGCGTTGGGTACGCGTTTGAATTTCAGTACTTCGTATCATCCTCAAACGGATGGTCAGTCCGAGTGAGTCATCCAAGTGTTGGAGGATATGTTGAGATATTGCATCATTGATTTTCAAGGTTCTTGGTAGAAACAATTGCCTTTGGTGGAGTTTGCTTACCATAATAGTTATCAAACGAGCATTCAAATGGCTCCTTATGAGGTCTTGTATGGAAGGAAGTGTAGAACGCCTTTGGTGGAGTATGCTTACACTTTATTGTTGTATTTACATGATAATGGATACAACATATTTGACTATATATATATATATATATATATATATATATATATATATATATATATATTACACAAAATATTACATAATGCAGTTCTAAAATAGTGAGTGTTGAGATTTGATATTCAAATTTAAGGAACGTAATATTTAAAAGTGATGGATCATCCTTATTTGGATTATAATTTTTATTTTTTCTTACTGCAAGGTGAAAGTGTAGCAATTTTACCCTTTTATCTCGACACTTATAAATCTGTATCTCTATTGACAATAGTCGTTTGTATAATACATAAGAGAACATAAAGTTGAATATTTTTAAGTGTTCAATATTTTTTTATTTATGGGTGGGGAAGTGTTCGGATAATATTAATATTATATATTGAGTGTTCAATATATATATATCATTCATACTTTTTGAGTAATTGTAATTACATGGTTGTCCTTAGTCTTGGGCAAGAGGGGAGCCCGCCTAGAGCTTATTTTTTTAATATTTAAAATTAAGGGCCAATTTTTTAATATTTATTATTATGAGTTATTCTTAAAATTTAATTCTTCCAATATTTACTAGGAGGGTCTAATTTTTTTTACAATACTTGTTATTATGGTCCAATTTTTTTAACATTTGTTATAAGGGATTTAGTTTTTTCTTCAATATTTGTTATTAATGGTCTAATTTTTTAATATTTGTTATTAGAGGCCTAATTTTTTAGTACTTGTTATTAGGGATCTGATTTTTTTTAATACTTGTGATTAGGGCCAAATTTTTTTCAATATTTTTTATTAGGCATTCAATTTTTTTCTAATATTTGTTATTAGGGGTTACTATTAAAATTTATTTTTTCTCAATATTTGTTATTAGAGATCCAATTTTTTTCATAATACTTGTTATTATGCGACCTAATTTTTTTCTAACATTTTGTTTTAGGGACATACTTTTAAAATTGTGTTCTTCCAAATACTTGTTATTAGAAACTCAATTGTCTTCTAATATCTGTTATTAGGGACATACTTTTAAAATTTAATATTAAGGGTCCGGTTTTTTCACAATATTTGTTATTAAGGGTCTACTCCTAAAATTTAGTTTTTTAAATATTTGTTATTAAGGGTCCAATTTACTTTCTAATACTTGTTATTAGAACCTCATTTTTTCTAATATTTATTATTAGGGACGTACTCTTAAAATTTAATTTTTTAATATTTATTATTAGAGGCCATTTTTTTTTGCTAATACTTGTTATTAGAAGTCTGTTTTTAAAATTTAATTTTTCTAATACTTATTAGTATGATCACTAAAATCTAAAGAACGGGCCTCGTGAACAATGCCTATGTCGTTAATGTCAGTTAGCTTAATTTGTTTTTTTGGTCACTTCATTTTCATTTTCCCCCACCGCCACTGCAGAGTCGCCGCTACCTGCTCGGCTCCGGCGAAGTCACCAACAATGGGTGAATTTGTCACAATTTTTTTAACCGCACAGGAGATGATGTCTTTAGCCTAACTCATATATATCTTTCTACTCATCATCCTTTCACTGTAGATATTACTCCATTTACTTGATATTTGTTTTAAATTTCATTCTCCTCTAAAAAGGACAAGTTTTGAAATTTGTGATAGACTCGCCCAAGAACCTAAAATATTATACTTTTTAATAATATTTTAAGTTGTTTTTTCGTGATTTTTGACAAGTTTCGAAACTTAAAAGTAAGCTTGTTGTGAATAAAATAACAAAGAACAAGAATGGAAGAACAAAGATATGAGAGAAAGATGGAGATTTGTATTATTCTCAAATATAGACTTGTGTATACAATGCCTTCAATGAATCATCTATTTATAGGCATAAGAAGTACATAATACATTAAACTCTAATTAATAGAGATAATATTCCTAATAATAAATAAATCAAACTCCTTAGATAAAGTTCTAATCATGATAGACATCCACATAGATAAATATTCATAACACTCCCCCTTGAATGTCTATGAAGATAATGTGCTTCGCTAAAACCTTACTAAGATAAAAACCAAGTGGGAAAAATTTCATTAGTGAAGGAAAAAGAGTACACACATCTTTAATACGCATAACATGTTGCCTCATTAAAAACCTTACCAGGAAAACCATTGGGACAAAACCTCGGTTAAGGGAAAAAGAGTGCAACGCGTATTTACTCCCCCTCATGAAAACATCACAGAAGATCTTTGAATCTTTATAATTCAATCTTGAATATTACTTTTCTAAAGATCGTGAGGGATGAAATTTTAGAGTAATATGTTCCATGATGTATCCACTTTCAAACTGAGATATACATCTTGCATTATCTTCACACAAGGTAGCTTTTGTCATATCTTGTAAAATTAAATCTACATATCTTTTGGATATGTTGGGTCAATGGTCTTAGTCAAACACATTTTTGGCTTGCCTCGTGCATAACAATTATTTCTACGACATTTGAGGAGGCATCAACGAATGTTTGAAGATCTAAATGTAATGATCTTTGTATATCCATGGATATTGCTTGACCAACTAATATATGGTGCTTCAAAACCAAGAAAAGATATAATTATCTTTATTCACATCTAACAATCTTACAACTATTGGGATACCGAATAGATATGCTATATTCATATTGAATCTTCTTTAAGATTCTTTCAGCTTATGTCTATTCATAGACAAAAAGAAATATATAAAAATGCTCGATCTTCAGGTCGAGATAAACTTGATGTCAAGATTCAAGTACTTGTATTGAAAGTACTTCATGAGTTTCCAATTTGAAGCTCTTTAGGAGTTCTAAAATTATCATAATGGATCTTGATCCAAACTCCTATATAAAATACATTAGGAAATATGATCATTCTTATAGTATTTTCTCAATTAGTATTCACTAAGGCGATTATATCAAATGCCCCAAAATATTCATGAGACATGTCTAAATAAATTTCCTCGAAAATTTCCAAATGCTTCTAGCATTTTAAATCCTTCAAGGATAAATATGGATCCACAAATAATTAGACGCATGCAAAAAAAATTCATAACTGCCAAAGTAATTGCATCCACCATGAAGTAATTAAAACTTTTCATAAATCATAGTTCAAGTCGTATTTACGACTACTAATTTGTGTCTCACTTGCATTACACCTTTAGGTGTTTGGACTGCTGGTCCAAATACTTCTATTTTAGAAGTTCAAAGCGTCTTTCAACATAGACCAATTCAATATCTATACTTCTGGATAGATTTTATACAAGATCCTCGGTTTCTTTCTTTACTTCTATAGAAGTATTTTATGTAAAATTGTTTGTAAAATCGTTGTCGACAACTTTCCAATTTTCTGGTTCCATTCTCGTAATGACATAACTCATCGAGATCTCTTCAAGATTTCAATCTTTATTTCAGGTACCTGAAACTCTTCTAGAGTTTTATTATTAGTTATGTATTGGGTCTCTCCAGGAGCACTCGCCTCCAATATATGACCATCTCATATTACTTTCTATTTACGAGAACTTTGATCATTGGAACCATTTCAATTATCATGCTTCAGGCATGATTTACATTCTCTCGCTCTAACATGTAATTTAAACTTAGAGCATTTCAGCTGGTATATGAGACTTAATTACTCTCATTAGGTCAATAAATATGGCTGGCAGTTGACATGTAATAACATGAATTATCTTATGAACTTCTAGTTCATATACGATGATCTAGATAATGATAATTCATTTTTCTCTATCCAGCTGATTATTATCTCCCCTGATGTTGAGAAAAATCATGTCATAAATGATTCTCCAATTAATGTTTAAGAATTTAAACATAAAAGGAGACTCGTACTCAATATATATTCTCAACCCTTTTATTTACCCATTTTGTGCGTTGTGGTGGAGCAATTCATATCGCACGTTCAAAAATCATAAAATGGAAAATGTATGGTTTCTGACCAAAAACCAATCATAACGGGGAGTTTATTATAACTCGTTGGCTTGATGCGTATAAGTGTTTCTATATGGAAACACCATATAAATAATAACTATTTTGTTCTCATAGTTTAGCTAGTAAATAGGAGGCATCCAATTGAAATTTTGCTAAACTATATTTTTCATAATCGATAGGCTTTGTAACAACTGATATAGCATAAAATATAAACCCACTGGCTTTTGCAAGACGAATAGTCTAACTGCATAATTTGAATCCTTTTATAATCAATCTCACAGACTTCTGGTTGTATGTTGATAAAACAATGTAGATGCATCTACTAAAATCATATAAAACTTTCCACATTTGCGGAAATATGGGCCCATATTTCGTTCAGATATGGAAGACATGTAGTCTCAACTTCAACACAAGAACTCCAAATTCTAATTCTTTTGGTAAGTGGGATCAACTATATTCTTTGAGAACAAACAACACAAGAACTTCAAGTTCATTTAGTAAGCTGAATTTAATCAATTCCATTAAGCAACACAAGAACTTCATGTTCTTTAATAAGTGAAATTTAATCAATTCCTTTGAGAATAAGCACCACAAGAACTACAGGTTCTTTTAATAGATGTGCATGTAAATTTCAATAATTTCTGCACCATTATTGATCAGGATGGTCTAACCGATCATGCCAACTATATATATGTGTGTATATATCTCTGAATTTGTAAACTTCTTGTTTACCATAACATGTAATTCAATCTCACTCGTACATGTCTAGTACGACCATCAAAATTGTTCCTTTAAATAGGAATATATTTAGCTCTTTCGGAGCTTTCAATTGAAATTATCTTTTGGTAGCAATATATAGCTCTTCCAGAGCTTTCAGCTGACTTTTTGGCTACCAGAACTTATATTCATATTGGCTTATTTCAAATGCCAATTGATAACATATGTTATCTATAATTTTCAAAAGATATTTTGCGAACTCCTATTGCTCTCTTAAAATTTCCACTTATAGTGGTGACGATATTATTACCATTAGCGGCAATTATTGCAATATTCGCAATTCTGCACTTTTCATAATGTGCTTTCTCTCAAGAATTTATTGCTCTTCTAGAGCATAAATATTTTCAGTACTTTGAGATATAGTACTCACATTATTCCTGTGCATTTAAATGGGAAAATATATCTTATGCTTCTGCTAAGCATAAATCGTCACCATAGATTGTATTTCACAAGTAATCATGTTAAACAAAATAAATAAATATCATAATATATAAATATAAATATAAAACGTAAATAATTAATGTGTGTAAAATAAATAAACGTAAAGTAAAATAAATAAAAATAAATAAATAATTCTCTTCAAAGTTATGAGAATAATTAGAAGATGATTTATTCCTTTCGAGGGTTATAAGAAAATCAACAACATCCAAAAGAGTTGGACCAACAATGTCCAAATAAAGTTGGACTAGTATCATCTTCGTCATGTTTCGCAAACAAAATTTGCTTTTATTTTCTTTCCTTTATCATTCAATGATTCTTGATTTTTCAACGTACAACACGTACGAGACCAATGATTTATTACATCGTATTGGTAATAAAAAGAGTTTTACTTCAATAAAATGATCTTTATCACTCTTGTCATCCTTATAACCTCACTACTAGTGGGTAGAAGTATTCTTAAAATGACCATATTTTTCATGTCTATATTCATAGCCTCGACCACAACCACAACTTCTAATGTGGTTTTTTATTCCTTCCATAATATAATCTCACATTCACTTCAGGGAATGGAGTAGAGCCAGTGGGCCTTTGAAACCTTTTTCACATATCCTTATCACAGAGAACAAAGATTTAATTATCGTACTCGACATTGTTAAACCTGTCCACAAGGTCCTTTAAAAACCTTCTTTGAGACCAGTAGCCTCGTAGAACGGGATGTCCAGCCAATTATACTTGGATTATATCGAAATTATGTCTCTAATTGAATAATGATTTATCATATTTGCATTCACTTCAGGGAATGCCCCATCATTGATAATCGCATGGAATAAACATCATGCTTGCATTCACTTCAGGGAATGCCCCATCATTGATAATCGCATGGAATAAACATCATGTTTTGCATTCACTTCAGGGAATGCCTCCCATAAAACTTTTTGGATCAAGACGAATTTTCGTAACTCGAAATTGGGAGAAGTCTATGGTCGAGTTTTTCGACGAAGAAGAAATATTGCTTTCGAGCAAATATAGACTTTATAATAATCTTCTTGTAAATTAAAAATCATCATGATTTATCGCACTTTAAAATTGTATTTTAAAGGATAAAAATAAAAATAGAGTTTACCGATATTGATTTTCGTCTCGAAAACAATGGGGACGTAGCAGATGAACCAAGGCAGCTTCTCATAATGTCATGTCTCTTTCCAAGCCATTTAAATCCATGTAAAACTCAAAACATGGTTAAAAAATATCAAATCTCATAATTATAATAATCATGAATAAATATCAATTCTTATTAATATATTAGATAACATATCGAGAAAAATATATCAAACAATTACCTCACAAATTAAGTAATAGGTGAAATTACTAGATCTTCATGTTTTCCACTGTACTATGAAGAGCCAGGTACAAATTCAGGTTTGATTGCCGAATAATGCAGAGAGCGGTGCAATGAGGATAATTGTGCTCTTTGATGAGAGGGTAATCACGATTCTCTAATGAATTTGACGATGGATTGCACTCATTAGCCCCCTTTTTTCTTTAAAAATATGAGAAAAGCAATTAGTGAATAATAATGATAAACATATTATTTTAGTGAAATTACCGCCACTATGTGGTTACGCTAATTCCAAAAATAATAATAAAACTAAAAGATCATGAGAAAGGTAATTATTAACAAACAAAAAAATAAGAAAAAGAACTTATCTTTGATTCACCCTAAAATTAATTCTTTTGGAATTCGAATTGCGAGGACTTCAGTTGGTCAGAGTATCATGCTGATAATGTGTTGTGAATAAAATAACAAAGAACAATAATAAGAACAAAGAACAAGAATGGAAGAACAAAGATATGAGAGAAAGAGGGAGATTTGTATTATTCTCAAATATAGACTTGTGTATACAATGCCTTCAATGAATCATCTATTTATAGGCATAAGAAGTACATAATACATTAAACTCTAATTAATATAGATAATATTCCTAATAATAAATGAATCAAACTCCTTAGATAAAGTTCTAATCATGATAGACATCCACATAGATAAATATTCATAACAAAGTTTGATTTTTTTGATAACATTTTAAGTTTTTGGAAAAAGTTTCGAAACTTGTCAAAAATCACGAAAAATCAACCTAAAATGTTATAAAAAAGTATAACATTTTAAGTTTTTGGTAAGTCTTTCACAAATTTCAAAATTTTCTAGTTTTAGCCGATGCTAGATCTGCTGCACCCCAGACACACCCTCAATTAACTCCCTCTTCTCTCTCCTAGATTGTAGGTTCAATAACTATTAGGATCAAATTCCCCCTCTCCCTATTTAGGAATTGTTCAAAAGATAAACCAATCATTAATTAGTTTTATTCATTATATTATAATTTTGCTTTTCTTAAAATATATGGTTCTTAATACATAATTATATATTTTATTTTAATATTAATATTTATACAATAAATATGTATAATATGCACTATTAACGAATCAAATAATGATATAGTTTATAACTAAACTCGTCTATATTTATTATTGATAATTTGTCATCGTCATCTTTCTTATGGATGGTGCTACTTGCTAGAATTATATATCGTCTATACATAAATTTATCATTTATATATTTATCTATATTTTAATGTTTTTTACCATATTTAATCTTATACGGGTCAAATAAAAATATAGAAAAGTCTTCTTAATATACAATAATAAGTTGAATATAAGATTGATTGTCGGCAACTTTCGCACCCAGGACATTCATGTCCACATGACTTTTCTTTCCGAAAAAAATCACTATGTTTGATTGGGTCAAAGCTTCTCCTATGTTTTAAATTTAGGCTTAAAAGTATATTTTTATATAGATTCGTATAAAATAATAAATTTAGTCTCTCTATAAAAAATTATGAAATTAAGTATTCAAATTCTCAAATAGAATTATTCTTTTCTTTTGATTTGGTTGTTCATGGTGCCGATATGACAATCTATTATATTGTTATGGTAATCTATACATAAATGATAGCGTGATTTAAAGACAACATTAATTTTATGTAGGAAATTTGAGAACTTAATTAATTTTTTTAAACAAATTAAGTGTCTAATTGTTTGTTTTGTAATATGTGAAAAAAATGAGAATTTCAAATTTGAAAAATATAAAAACAAAGTCAATTACTAAAATGTTGAAATATTAAAAACTACTAAAATTAAAAATACCATTAAAATTTTCAAAAATTAAGTACAAATATAAAATTATAAATTATTAAAAATGAAAAATTTATAAATACTTATAAAGTATTAAAAAATAAAAAAATATTAAAAGCTATAATGAAAAATAGTTGGCTTTATAAATATTAAAAAAAAACTACTAATTTAAAATACAACAACAAATGCCTTCGTTGGGCAAATATTTGACTATTTCTCGGTTTGAGTCTGTCATCTTCTCAAATATATTTTTAATGGATTTAGTTTTGTATTATAGCAACACTGACATGTAAGATTTTATTTAGGGTTTGACAAAATTTCACTCGAATCGAAAAAATTGAATTATTCGACTCGACTTGAGGTGAAAAAGACCAACTTATCTTGACTCGACTCGAAAAAATTTCAAAATAAAGTTTGAGTTATGAAATGTAAATTCGAATAACTCAAATTTTTTATTAATTAGTTGATTAATTTTCATATTTGAGTCGAGTTTGTCAATTCTGCGTATATATGATGTATATCACATGTGAAAATATGAAGAAATATATATGTATATTATATATGCATATAGAAAATCGTTAAAATTAGAATCAATATGTCCACCACTCAATCCTAAGTATATGCATATACAAATATATATGTGCACCGCTACGTATATGCATATAGAAATATATATGTATAATTAAATTTGTAAAGAAACTCGAAAACTCGACTCGAATTTCATAAACTAGACTCGATTTGAAAAAAATTCAAATAAAGTTTGAATCGTAAAATATGACTTACAAATTCGAATATCTCAAAAAATTTTGACTCGACTCGATCAAACGTACAACCCTTCTGTCTATACCAAATTTGTGATCATTAATATTATTTTTGACCTCAAATTTATCTTTTTTAGAAACAAACAATATAACAAGGCAACATCAGTTTGAGGTTTTACTATTTAGTCTCGGTTATGATTTTTTATTATTTTATGTTAATATATAAATAAAAATTTGGGTTTTATTGTGGAAAACTCAAACTAATATCATCATGTTGTATCAATTACACGTATAACTTTTTTTTTTTGAGATTTAAAGTAAGATTCATAAATATCATTTCGGTGCAATTATATCCCAATAATTTTAAATGGTAGGAAAAAAAACCTTAAAAGTCATTGGCACTCTAAAGCAATGTTGATTCAGTTGAGAATAGCATTAGGTTTTTATTTACGTGTGACCGTTGCAGATTTTTTTTTCATAAAAGTGTTCAATTTATTAATATTTTTAAATTTTAATTTTTAATAATTCATCATTTATTATTTTATATTCTAATATTTTTAATATTTATTTATTTATTATCTTTAAAAAATTTAAAGAATCACTTAAGTCATTGAACTTTCTAAAAAAAATCTATGATGTTCTTTCGTCACGTCATTTATCATATGTGAACTTTCATATTAATATAATAAACTGTTATATTAGTATCGTTAAACCTACTTCAGAACAATAACAATCAACCTTAATCATTGAAAAAAATACTGAATGCAATTTATGAGTTTGTATACCTAAATAAGTGTATTCTTCACTGAAAATTTTAAAATAATTATTTAATGTGAACTGAGAACAAAGTTATCCTTGCAATTAGCTAATTAACCTCAGCATTTGATTCTACTTTTTCAACCCTGGCCGCTGTCCTCAACTTTTTTCATCATTAATTTTTTTTTTCTTTCATTTTTCGGTAACCGATGACTATTGGTGATTTTTTTTCATCATTAACAAAGCTATTCTTTCATTTTTTTTTTCCATCATTTGATTCTACAGTTTTAGTGTTGGATATTAACAATTGGTGATTTTTTTTGTTTCGTTTTTTATTATTTAATTTTTAAATTTAGTAATTTTGTTTTTATGATATGTTTTTTTAGTATATATATTTGGTTTTTTGACACGCTTTTCTTCTCATAATCAGTTATTTGACTGTTTTTAATTGATTTTTTTATGGCGTTAGATTTGACGCTGCCACAACTGATCAAAATGACGCTCTTTTGATTATCCTGTTGAGCTCCTTATTTTGGACTCTCGAACTGATACGAGCTCATAGTCACCGCTTTGTTCGCGATTGAGTTGTAGTAATAATCATGTTGTCAATGTGCCTTATATTGTAATATGTATTTTTTTAATGTTGTTTGTTGTTAGTTTTTTTACCTTTTACAGTTGAACTTTAGTGATGTTTGTATCTATTTGGTTTCGAGCTTTTGAGTTGGTTTTTACCTTTTCTTTATATGATCCTGTGTATGATTTAAAGACCTTAATTTTTGTGTTTTTATCTGTTTAAATCAAATTTATTTTTTTAAATTGTAAACTCTTAATTGTTTTTTCTATTTTTTCTCTTAATATAACTAACATATTCATTTAAAAAAAACCCTTAATTTTTAAATTAATTATTAACATGTTTCACGATGTTAGTGGCCCTGCCCCAACTCCATTTCCAAACTAGTATTGCAGCAGTTCATTTCTTCTCCCAAAAAAAAAACAAGACTACCCAATTGTAAAATTATCTAAATGTTCCGCCATGTTTTGGGTAAACTAATATAAATGACCACCTAATTATGAGGTATTTTAAAACGATTATCATATTTTTTAATTTTGTTAATAAGTTTTCTTAATTATTTAAATGATTTCATTCAAGCCACCTACTGTTAAAACTTAACGAGAAATTCATATGATAGTTAACATAAGCTGGTACAATTATAATTCGATCTTCATTACTTAAACATTCTATCAATTTTTTTAATGATGCTTGCTATAGCCAAAAATTTAGACTTGGTGAATTCAGGGGCGGTTCAAAGATTTAAGGAGACTTGTACAATTTACTAAAATGTGGCCTTTAATTTATAATATGAAAAAATATATTTTTTTCAAAGAAAATTCCCTTAATACGAAAAAAATATTATATTACTTTATTCAACAACATAAAAAGTTACTTACAAATATCTAAAAAACTAATATTTTCAATTAAAAAGTATTGTATTTATTGCATGTTTTGAAGCAAAATCATCTGCAACGCTTTAATATAAATTTCTTTCAAAAGATCACTCTCGATTGTCATCAGAGCAAATGTATTTAGCATTTCTTGTAACATAGTTATATGTAAGTAAGACTTCACAAACTTCAATCTTGATAACCTCCGTTCTTTAGAAGCAACAATAATAAAAATAGTCAATAAGACTTTATATGCATTCTCGTATTTAGAAAACAATTAAAAGTTTTAAAACTTTTAATAATTTAATTGCTCTTAATTTTTTGCCTTTGCTAAAAATTCTTTAAGTAATTCAAGCTCAACAAATAGTTCATTTCCATCCACGGAAGGTAACTTATATTTTCAAAATTATTACAATGAGATTTGAGATTAGCGCCGTGCAATAAATGTAATTTATTAGAATGAAACAAGAAAAAGTGCAGATTATATTTCTTACAATCTTACAAATAACTGGTTTCTAAATTCAGTAGGCTAAGTCCAAAAGGGCAGGTTATATTTCTTACAATCTTACAAATAACTGGTTACATAACATTAAAGATCATATTATATGCAGCAAAAAAATATTAAAAACATAAACTAACAATATGGTAACATTCTAAATGAGTTGCAACGTTATTTTAAACATTGTGTGACATTGATGTAGGTACCTTAAACTTAGCTCTTGATTTGATACAACATACATCTAACATCTTTACTGTTAGGTCTCTCCTTGGGATCATCCAGAGTGCAGAAATAAGCAATCTTCAAAACCAGGGTCATTTGTTCTTCAAACCCTTTTCCAATCAGCTTAGGATCGATGGCTTGTGTCGGATTGTCCGAGACCATGATGTTCCTCATCCATTTCACCAAACTCATCTCATCGGTGTGTTGAAAGAACTCATCAGACGGAAGCTTCCCCATCACCAAAACACAGAGTATAACCCCAAAGCTGTAGATATCACATTTATCGGTGAACTTGAGTGTTTGATGATATTCGGGCGCTATGTACCCCACAGTTCCGGCCAAATTGGAAGTGGTCACATGTGTGTATGCATCAGGCATTGCCTTTGCAAGTCCGAAATCCGCAATCCTAGCTTCCATTTCATCATCGAGAAGGATGTTTCCTGGTTTAAGATCTCTGTGGATGATCCGAGGACGATGGCTCATGTGAAGATATTCGAGCCCCGCAGCCACTCCTTTTGCAACCCTCAGCCTAGCAAGCCAATCCAGCTCCCTTATGCCTTGTGAAACTTGATGTAAAATATCCTGCAAGCTTCCGTTTTTCATGAATTCATACACAAGGTAATGGCAATCGGGTCGAGAGACATGAGCCAACAGAGGAAGGAGGTTCCTATGTCGGATTTGGCCGACCGTGGTGATTTCTGATCGAATTTGTCGCATTTTCTTGTTGAGAAGCTTGCTGTCTTCGTCGGTTAACTCGGCTGCATCTTTAGGGGGCTGAATGACTTTCTTAATAGCGATCAATTTTCCATTACTTCCTGGTAATTCAGCTTTATAAACTTCACCACACCCGCCTTTCCCTATGATCTCCAATGAAGCCAGCCCATCTTCTTTCTCTAGAAAGGCTAAATCCTCAGCTTTCTTAATCATTGGACTGAATATGGACGGACCAGGGTGTTTGCCGGCGCCTCTAATGGTTGCCACCACCAGTTTAAACGTCACAGAGAAGACAAACCCAGAAATTCCCCCGCCTATAGCTCCAGCAAAGAATCCCAAGATCCATTCCAATGCCCTTTTGCTCTTGTGCTTGTGATGTTCTCCTGGTGATGAACTGGCCCTGGGACCTTCAGCAGTTGCAGATTTGCTTCCATTTGGTGATGGAGCTTGAGCGCTACTGCTGTTGTTTGTTGATTTCTTCTCAGCAAAAATGTACCGTTTGGGTTGCTGAGATGGAGCGGAGCCGTAATTACCTTGAACAAAATTGTTCCCCGAGAAGTCAAAGAACCGAAGGTGTCGGAATGAACGTATAGATGATGGGATTTTCCCGGAAAACAGATTGTTTGCAAGGGAAAGATTTTCCAAGTTTGGAAAATGCTTCAAGAAACTCAAATCACCGGTGAACTTATTGGAAGATAAATCGAGAACTCGAAGGCGAATCAAAGAAGACAAATTCGACGGTATCTCCCCGGAAAACATGTTGTTTCCAAGGTCAAGGATTTCGAGCTTTTTGCAATGAACAATTTCCGGTGGGAGTTGATCGGCGATACTGTTGTGAGAAACTGAGACCTCTTTCAGCTCCGAGAGCTTCCCAATTGCAGGAGTCAAAGACCCACCAAGCTTTTGATATTTAAACACAAGCCTGGTGACTTTAAGAACATAAGTGTTGTTTTCTGCGAGTCTTCTCTCGCAGGAAACTCCGGCGGCGCTGCAGGGATTGGTGGCGGGGAACCGTTGACCGGTGATGCCCAAGTCTTTGAGAATTGTGGAAAGAGCCTTTGAGTCAGAACGGTCGAGAGTTGGCCTTGCGTGGGACATGAAGAAGAGAGAGAGGAGAGTGAGGAATCGAAGGAAGTGGAGGCGGTGGTGGTGGGATTTGGCCGGAGAGAATGCCATTGACGGCGGATTATGGCGCTGCTGGTGGTGAAGATTATTGGTACATAATAATGCGGGATGCTGCCACTTAGTAATTATTGGAGTATTTAATTTGTTAGTTTATAGGCTGATACCGTGTGGAAAAGTTGCGGTCTATGCCTCTGTGGACCCCATTTGACTTTAGAGTTTTTTTTTTAATCAAAGACTTTAGAGTTTGATTTCTTATTTCTTTAAAGAAAAATTGAATCAACTCATTTTGTTTTTATTTTTTTAAACCTCCAAAATTCAATTTACTGAAAAATTATCGAATTAAATTTTGTAGAAATTTATTATAAGATAATTTTTTTAATTTAATTTTCTCCAATCACAATACTAATATTTAAATATTTGATCTTATTTAAAGGATTTAACACATTATTTTATTAGACCAATTGGTTATAGCGTATAGGTAATTAAATCCGAAAGACTTATGTTCGTTGCCAACCAGCGTCTTTCGGTCAACTTATTCCCTTTTTATTTTCATAGATAATATTTTTTAGATATCTCTTAATTAATTAAATTATATATTTATTTATTTATCAATTGAAGTTGAAGTTATGAGTAAATAATTTCCCTTAAAAAAACTAAACAAGCTATTTTTAGAACATATGCTCATATTTATGTGACAAGCAAGAATTTTCTAAGAAATTAGTAATAGAAAGTGATAATATTTCCAATAGATGTATTTGTTATTTTCCTGGAAACGATACTGCAAATTTCCCTCTATTTCTCAAACGTTTACCCCACGCTATGTAGAAGACTTGACCTAAAATGTCACTTTTTCATAAAATAATTATAGACAAAGATAGACCGATGGGTGCGAGAGGGTACACTAGCATATTTTAGCAATTTTAAAATTTTATATAGTTTATGTATTTTTTTTATTTTTGTATTTTTTATTGATGATTTGAGTCTGCTCCCTCTAAAATTTTGTAATTTCGCACTTTTAAATTTCTTATATAACACTCTAACAATTCAAACATCCTGACATAATTAAAATGATTAAAAGATAATTTTGTTTTCATAATTGTCCAAACTCATCTATGTTATCTTCATTTTTAATTTTATCAATTTAAATATTGAACTCTCTGTAGGGAAACGGTGGTACATCTTATGGTGTAGCGGAAAAATTATACGGCGAATTCCACTAGTAATCTATGTACAAGGAACGAATCTGGGGTGAAAAAGGATGAAACGTTACCTCAATTAAAATCTTATAACCATAGGGACGTAGGAGAATGCAATTCTTCTAGCACAATGTCGAGTCCAAGTCGTCACAACATCGTTCCGACCTCTACGCAGTCCACCCGAATGAAACAAACAATATTTTACTTCTCTAACTGTTAGAGATGTTTTTAGCAATAGGCACATATATGGATATTAGACCTTATGCCTTTATATATCATTCAAGACCCTAATCCCAATTAAAATTTAGATTCATCAAATATATAATATATTTAACCAAATATAATTAAATATGTAGAATCTAATTCTACTTTAATTAGGTTTCTTTAGGGATATATATTTTAATAGTATTTTATAATTACAATAATTATATAGTATTAAAATATATAAAAACGAAATAATCTATATAATTACAATAATTACAATAATTTCGGTTTTAACTAATTTCGTGTACAACAAGTTTGCACACATGCTATCTAGTTGATATTTGTTCATTTCAATCATAGGGTGTGACCATTGTAGGTTCATGTAACGTTAGCAGTATTATCTAGAACAATTCTAATATTACAAGCAATGAGTGACATCTAGCAATACATCATTGCTACCTAAGTTACATGAAGTCGCGGTTCGACATAACCTCTTCGTGATTAACTCTTTTCATGTATTACATTCTTTTGCCCTTATATCTAGATTGGACACAAGTCATGGAACAGTCACACTTGTATAGTCCATCTAATATTTATTGATATTTTGAGCAGACTATTATAAACGAATAACTATGATATCTCATATTAATTTATTCGAGCATGGTCATACATTTCTAGTCTCACTCAATCAAGTGACCTATGATATTACTCTCATTATGTAGGAGGGACAAATCCTATCTTGATCAACCATATCCCATTACATAGATTGTGACATATCAAATATCAGTCTTTATAGAGTGTAGTTAGCTACGACACACATTTGACTGTATCAAAATGTGTCATTCACAATGTTGAAATAATGATGATCTCAAGTATGAGGATCAAACATGTAGTTATCAATATGAGCAATGTGTTAGCATAAATCGAGCAAAAATGCAACGGAAAGATTGGAATTCATAAATACCTCTAGCCATTGTCAAAACCGTATGCCAAATTGAGATGTGGTTGCACGATCATTGAGAATGTCGAACCACCGTTAAAAATTTGAAACCACCATGACAACGCCTTGATTCACCATCGAATTTATCGAATACGGCTACACAAAGAAACTCAAAACGCCAAAGATCTTCTAAGCACTTGAGAAACCTCACTAGATGGAATAAAATACTTTCTGATTCTTGGTGCTAAGGGACCTTGTGCCTATTGGTATTTATTACTGATTTTCCCATAAAAAATCAACCAACCGTATCATAATCACACAAACTAAAATCGTGCAACCATAATCACACGAACTAAAATCGTGCAAATGGCCTTATTTGTAAACGTGGGAAACAGTTTACCACGAACCAACAATTATAACAGTCCCCCACTTAGTTCGTACTATCCATTAAAACATAATATATGAATCATGGTGATATTTTCTCTTAGAATTTGAGTAGTATCTTCCATGTATCACAATACATCAAGTCTCAATGCTTTTAGCCCAAATACTTAATGAATAAACCCAATGTTTATTCTAGGTCTAAACTTTAGTGACATTTATCGAAATAATTAATTTAATGTGTACACAACATATATGAGAAATATCAAACTTTATTAGAGTTTCAATAGAATTGTTCTTACAACGACGATTTACAAAGTGGGAAAAAGTCCCATAGTGACAACATGATCCTTAAATTTATGTGGTGGCATGCCCTTGGTCAAAGGATCATCTAACATATGCTCAGTGTTAATGTGCTCAATGGCCACTTTTTTTCTTTAACATGTTCCCTTATGGATGGATACTTAATGTCGACGTGTTTACTTCGACTTCCACTTTTGTTGTTCTTAGCCATAAAGACAATAGCTAAATTGTCACAATATATCCTTAATGGCCTAGAAATTGAATCTACAAGTCTAAGCCTAGAAATGAAACTCTTCAACCATACTCCATGTGAGGTAGCCTCAAAACATGAAACAAACTCAGCCTCCATAGTGAAGGTAGCAGTCAATGTCTACTTGTCGCTCCTCCAAGATATAGCTCCGTCGGCAAACATAAATATGTAACATGATGTTGATTTACATAAATCAACACAGCCAACAAAGTATGAATCAGAGTAGCCAATTACCTCCAAATGGTCAGATCGTTTGTACGTAAGCATGTATTCCTTTGTCACTTTGAGATATCTCAAAACCTTCTTTGCAGCTTTCCAATGGTCTATACCCAGATTACTCCGATATCTTCCCAACATCCCAACGACAAATGCAATGTCAGGTCTTGTACATACTTGAGCATACATCAGGCTTCCAACAACAGAAGCATATGGAATGTTTTTCATTTTCTCCCCCTCAAATTCGTTCTTCAGGAATTGGTTCAAATCGAACTTATCACCCTTCACGATAGGAGCAACATTAGGTGAACAATCTTTCATCCGGAATCTTTCTAAAACTTTATTGATATAGGTTTCTTGAGATAAACCTAAGACACCATTATGTTTATCACGATGAATCTTAATGCCAATGACATAAGATGCATCACCTATATCTTTCATATCAAGATTCTTAGAAAGGAATTGTTTCACCTCATGTAGCATACACTTGTCATTTGTTGCAAGTAAAATGTAATCTACATATAGAATAAGGAAACAAATTGTACTCCCACTGACCTTCTGGTATATACATTGATCCGTGATATTCTCAACAAAACAGAATGAAGAGATAACCTCATGGAATTTCAAATACCACTGACGAGATGCTTGTTTCAATCCATATATAAATTTCTTTAACTTACAAACCAAATTTTCACCATCACTAGAGGAAAATCCTTTAGGTTGTTTTATATATACCTCTTCCTCTAGGTCACCATTAAGAACGACAGTTTTCACATCCATTTGTTGTTACTCAAGATAAAATTGAACTACTAATGCTAACACAATGCGTAAGGAATCTTTCTTAGATACTGGACTAAAAGTCTCAGTGTAATTGATTCCTTCTCGCTGAGTGAATCCTTTAGCAATGAGTCTTGCTTTATATCTTTCTATGGTGCCTTTTAAGTCTCTTTTTGTTTTGAAGATCCATTTACATCCAATGGCTTTTACATCATCAGGCAACAGTATAAGATCACAAACCTCATTGCTTTTCATAAAATTCATCTCATCCTTCATAGCATCATACCATAATGTTGATTCATTGCATCTCATGGCTTGTAAAAATGACTCAAGATCATTTTCAGATCAAACATTATAGTTAGATTCTTGTAAATACAAAAAATAATCACTAGAAATTGCTGATTTTCTTTCTCTAGCAAATCTCCTTAATGTTGAACCAACATTTTCTTTTAGATAATGTTGTTCAACTGGTTGTTCAATAATTTCTAGATTTTCTCGAACAACTTGATCTACTGGAGTGTTTTCACCAGGTTGTGGAACTTCATTGATTGGTTGTTCAACACTCGGTTGAGCTTGAGGGGTGTTATATATGATAACCAATATCTCACTTGAAGTCGATGGTTGATCTACAGGTATTGATCGCGAGGCATATCACTCGCACTGATTGAGTCATTCTCAAGAAATGTTGCATTTCTTGATTCCACAATTCTAGTGTTGTTAGATGGACAATAGAATCTGTAACCTTTGGACTTTTCGGCATATCCAATGAAATACCCACTAATGGTCCTTGGGTCCAGTTTCTTCTCTTGTGGGTTATAAATTCTCACTTCAAATGGGCATCCCCATACGCGTATATGTCACAAACTTGGTTTCCAACCTTTGAATAACTCGAAAGGTATCTTTGGGACAACCTTGGTTGGAACCCAATTTAATATATACACACCCGTCTTAAGAGCTTCAACCCATAAAGGTTTAGGTAGCTTAGAGCTACTATGCATACTTCGCACCATATCCAATAAAGTTCGGTTTCTTCTTTCTGCAACACCATTCTGATCACGCGAGCTTGGCATGGTGTATTGGGCAACTACATCGTTATCTTGAAGAAACTTCGCAAATGGACCAGGTGATTGTCCATCCTCAGTGTATCTACCATAATACTCACCACCTCTATCGGTTCTCACAATCTTTATTTGCTTACCACATTGTTTCTATACTTCAGCCTTGAAAACCTTAAAGGCTTCTAACACTTCACTTTTATGATGAAGCATGTAGAGATACATGTATCCTGAGTAATCATCTATGAAAGTGATGAAGTATTTCTGACCTTGCACATACATATCTGGGCAACAAATATCAGAACGGATGATTTCCAATATGGTCGAACTCCTCTTGGCACCTTTCTTTGACTTGTTAGTCTGCTTGCCTTTAATGTAGTCTACACAAGTATTAAAATCAATAAAATCTAAGGTATTAAGTACCCCATCATTTACTAATCTTTTAATCATTTCAATGGAGATATGTCCTAATCTCTGGTGCCATAAAGTAGAGGAATCTTCATTTATAACATAACGCTTAGTACCAGTTTGAATGTGCATAACATTATGAGTGGCATTATTTTGTAAATAAATTGAATAAAGACCATCACATAAAACACCATTTCCAAAAATTTCAGATTTATAAAATAAACTGAATCCAACATTTGAAAAATTAAAGCAATACCCCTAGGGTGCAAGTCTTGAAATGGAAATTAAATTTCTAGAAAAATTAGGAATATAAAATGCCTTTTCTAAAGTTAAAACAAAGCCACTACTAATCACTAATTTGTAGGTCCCAATAACTTCCACATGCGACTACATCTTGTTTCCTAAATAGATGTGTCGCTCAGCTCCCACTGGTTCCCTCAGGTTTTTTAATCGCCGTAAGGAATTTGAGACATGAATTGTAGAACCAGAATCAATCCACCATGTGTTATAATTAACACCATCCATATTTGACTCAAAGCAAACAAGTGAGATTGATTTACCTTTCTTCTCAGGCCAACACTTATGCTTGACACAGTCCTTTTTCATGTGTCTCTTCTTTTTACAGAAGAAACACGTGAACTCTTTCTTTATGTAAGCTTGGGGTTACATTTCAGCCTTCCTCTTTTGCTTGGCTTGGACTGGCCTCTTTCCTTGAGTAACCGTTTGTGCACTCTCTACCATCTCCAATATGAGCCTACCCTCTTCTTGATCACACATGGTTAAAAGTTCATCAATAGACCATTTATCTTTTTGTGTGTTATAAGAGATCTTAAATGGCCCATATTGAGGTGGAAGAATGTTCATTATATAATGTATCAGGAAAGATTCGGACATTTTAACCTCAAGTGCCTTAAGTCGAGCTACCAAACCTTGCATCTTATTGATGTGATCACGCACACCTTTCACTGTAGTGAGCTTTAGTGATGTGAACTTCATAATTAGGGTGTTGGCTAACATATTCATAGGTTGTAATGCTGCAAAAATAAATTGACATACCTGCTTAATTTAAATTTGAGGTATACATAAGTCATAATTTATTGAAGAACTAAGTGTTTTGATATAATAATTGAAAAATATTTTGGACTAATTTGAAAAGAATTTAAAAATGTCTTTAAGTCCAAACAACTTGAAAATATGTTTGAGGTATTTAAAAAGTTTTTTGGCAAAGTTTGGAAGGTTTTAAAGTACTCAAAATTGACTTTTCAGCTCTACCGTACCGATATGCTATACCCTGTATCGATACCTTTTACTCCAGTTTTGATTCTGCCAAAACCTGTACCGATACAGGCTTGCCCGTATCAATACGGATAGGGGTCGTGCCAATACGCCTTTAAAGCGTACCAATCCCTGCTTTAACAACCCCCAACGGCTATTTCCCAACGATTTTTTAAAATGCAGACCGTACCGATACGCTTACTAGCGTATCGATATGCTTAGGCTGGCAAGAGCCCAACGGCTAGTTCTGAAGAAGGGCGTACTGATACGAGTCCCCGTGTACCGATACGATAGGCACCAGAACTACAATTAATGTGGGAAATAAAGTCTCCAACGGCTCCAATTCAACCCTAACGGCTACAAACTCAATTAGGAGTATAAAAGGGACCTCCAAGCATCAAGAGAAGACTAATGCTTCAATTGTCAACAACACTATGATTAAGATTTTGTCTTATAGCTTTAATTGTAAATTCCTTGCTTAGACAACACTTGTGAGCTAAACATTGTTAAATTTGCTCAAGTGTTTAGGTTTTGGGTGAGAGCTAATTAGTGCAAACAATTACCTATTAGAGGGATTTCAAGTTTGCTTAGAATTTCTCTTGTAAAGAGGGTTTACTCAAGCTTTGGGTAGAAAGCTTTGAGGGTTGTAACGGTTTCCTCCTAAACCGGGAAAAAGGGAAGAAATACTTAGTGAATTTGGTAGTGGGGAGCTAAGGTAGTGGATTTAGGTGCTTTTTAGAAGGCCAAACCACTATAAATCCTTGTGTCCAATTCCAATCTTTTAGCTTCCACTAAAACACCAAAAAATCCAATCTTCTCCAAACTTGGCAAACGTATCGGTTGATGGAAATCGAGCACCATAAAACCTAACAATTGGTATCAGAGTAAGGCTTAATCGAAGAGGATTAACATTCTATTGAGGTGATCCGGGAAGCTCGATACAACATATCAACCAACCGATCAAATGGCGCAATCCATCGACAAGCCACCATTCTTCAACAGAACACACTATGCCCATTGGAAGACAAGAATGATGTATTTTATAAAGTCCAAGGACTGCAAGCTTTGGGACATAGTAGAAGATGGTCCGTTCGTGCCACAAAGAAGGAAGGCAGATTGGAGCATGGATGATCGCAAGAAGATGAAGCTCAATTGCAAATCCTTGCACATCATCTTTTGTGCATTGAGCCCCAACATCTATGAGAAGATGTCTTCTTGTGAAGATGCCAAGGAGATATGAGACAAGCTTGAAGTCACATACGAAGGAACCAACGAAGTAAGGAGACCAAGATCGGACTCCTCAACCACGAGTATGAAAACTTGAAGATGGATCCGGAAGAGGACATTGAGAAGATGTTCGATAGGTTCTCCACCATCACCAATGGACTCAAAGGTTATGGAGAAGCCATCCCGGAAGAGAAGCTTGTCCGAAAGCGCATGTACTCCCTTCTCGAGTCGTGGGACTGAAAAAGGACCGCCATCATCGAAGCCAAGAATCTCAAGACTTTAAAGCTTGATAAGCTCATGGGGTCACTTCTCACTCACCAAATAATGAAGACAAACAAAGAAGAGAAGAAGAAGAAGGAAGAGATTAGAGCTATGGGGGAGAAGAAGCTCAAAGGGCTTGGCATCAACACAAATGCCATTGCTCTCAAATCCTCCACATGCCATCATGTAGATTCAAGTGAGGAGGAAAGTGAAGATGAAGAGATGACCTATCTCTTCAACAATTTTGCCCGGTTTATGAAGAGCAAAATGGAAAAATCCAAGCATGAATCGAGGAAGAAGATGAAGGAATCCCACAACTCCAACAAGAAGGGATCATCTTCAAAGCAAGCATATGTAGCCACATGGAGTGTTGGAGACTCCACCGATGATGAGGTAGCCCACCTATGCTTGATGGGCCTCAATCAGGGGGAGGTAACCTCTAACTCATCTATTTCAAATTCATATACATTTGATGAGTTACAAGATGTATATGATGATTTGCTTTTGAGATTCAAGGCATCAATTTATAAGAACAAAAAGTTGATTTCAAAATTTAAAAATGAGAATGATTTGCTTTCCAAAACAAATCTTGGGTTTAAAGCAAAATTGAAGGATTTTGAAAAAAAAGTTTCACATTTGCAAAACTTGCTTCAAACAATGGAAAAGGATCATCAACAAGAAATTGATGATCTTAAAAAGGAAAAAGATTTGATTTCTAATGAACTTCAAAAGAAAAATGATTTTGGAAAATCAAATTTTTATGTAAGACAATCTAGTGCCCCTAGATTTTTAAATAGAACATGTTTTAGAAGTGTTTGAGTTCCAAAAGAATTAACCACTTCACATAAAAAGGATGAAATTGAAAAATGGATTCCTACGGGGACTAAATTTTGTACAACTAACGTTCATGGATCCAAAGCAATTTGGATACCAAAATTTGTGTGATTGTCTTGATTAGGTGTGATGGAGATGTTCAACAAGTCCAATCAATGAGGGGGAGCTCTATGCACACAAGGAAGAACACTTGAAGAAGGAATGCTTCACATCCTCCCTTGGAATTCAAGTGTTGGTAAAATCTAGTTGTTCTTTACTTGTTTAATTTGATTTATTTTCTTTTAATTCAACTAGATTATCATGTGTTGGACTAATATCTTTTGACGATGCTTTGAGTAAGGGGGAGCCACTTTTAAAACCAAACATTTTAATAGTTTCAAAATTTAAACCTTCATTGTTATTTTGAGCCAAAAAGAATTTTAAATTCTTTTTGATATAACAAAAAGGGGGAGAAGATGGTTTGAAAAATTGTGCTTTTCAAATGAATAAGGGGGAGCTTTAACTACTTTTCAATTTTTAATCTCTTATTCAATTTTTAAACTTGAAGGGGGAGAATCTCAAAAAAAAATTCAAGATGGTTTTATTATATCAAAAAAGGGGAGATTGAAGAACTAAGTGTTTTTATATAATAATTGAAAAATGTTTTGGACTAATTTGAAAAGAATTTAAAACATGTCTTGAAGTCCAAACACCTTGAAATATGTTTGAGGTATTTAAAAAGGTTTTGGAAAATTTTGGAAGGTTTTAAAGTAATCAAAACCGACTTTTCAACTCTATTGTACCGATACAGTATACCCCGTATCGATACCTTTTGCTCCAGTTTTGATTTTGCCAAAACCCGTACCGATACAGGCATGCCCGTATCGATACGGATAGGGGTCGTATCGATACGCCTTTAAAGTGTATTGATCTCTGCTTTAACAACCTCCAACGACTATTTCCCAACGGTCTTTTAAAATGCAGACCGTACCAATACGCTTACTAGCGTATCGATACGCTTAGGCTGGAAAGAGCCCAACGGCTAGTTCTGAAGAAGGGCTTACTGATACGGGTCCCCGTGTACCGATATGATAGGCACCAGAACTGCAATTAATATGGGAAATAAAGTCTCCAACGGCTATGATTAAGATTTTGTCTTAGAGCTTTAATTGTAAATTCCTTGCTTAGACAACACTTGTGAGCTAAATATTGTTAAATTTGCTCAAGTGTTTAGGTTTTGGATGAGAGCTAATTAGTGCAAACAATTACCTATTAGAGGGATTTTAAGTTTCCTTAGAATTTCTCTTGTAAAGAGGGTTTACTCAAGCTTTGGGTAGAAAACTTTGAGGATTGTAACGGTTTCCTCCTAAACTAGGAAAAGGGGACGAAATTCTTAGTGAATTTGGTTGAAATCCTTAGTGGGGAGCTAAGTTAGTGGATGTAGGTGCTTGTTAGAAGGCCGAACGACTATAAATCATTGTGTCCAATTCCAACCTTTTAAATTCCACTAAAACACCCAAAAATCCAATCTTCTCCAAACTTGGCAAACACATCGGTTGAAGGAAATCGAGCACCATAAAACCCAACATTACCAATGCAAATCATGTAAATAATGAATCAAGTGGCAAAAAATTGCACGTGGGCTAAATTTTTAATTCAATTAGATTCATTTTATGATAGAATTATTTTCTATCCCATATAAAATTATTAAATTTATTTTCATAACTCTTGTGGGTAATTATAAAAAATCATCTACTAATTTTTAACTTAATAAATTCTGTAATGAGATTTAAAATCTAAGTTTTCCATATGTGATTTTTAACCTTAGTAATTTTATTTAACTAAAGATGCTGTGGCTAGTCTTTAACTAAATAAAATTATGTAAATCACCTAGCTAGATATTAACCATAGACTTTATTCAATGTTGTTGCTAATTCATTATGCAACATTTTATGTATAGTACTTATGAGATCCTTACCGCAATTTAATTTAATTTAATTAAAGTTGCTGTGGCTAATTCTCTAATTAAATAAATTATTCGGATCCCTAGACATATATTCTATAGATTTATTGCTTAACACTTTATGCAATAAGTCTTAAGTTTATATACCTAACTTTATATATATATATATATATATATATATAACTAATTACTGGATAAATTATATATCATTCTTAATTTAGGCACATACAATAATTATTTCTAAAATTTATTTTTAATAAAATTATTAATAAATTTTAGAAATTAATTTAATAAAATCCTACGATTTAAAAAAAGTTTGCAACATAATTTTTTCTCAAAATTTTTAGAATTTATAGATCAATATGGCATTTTAATTTTGAGAAACATACAAACTTTAAAACGACGTGGCGGAGATTTAACCATGCTTTGATACCAAATGTTAGCATAAATCAAGCAAAAACGCAACGGAAAGATCAAAATTCAAAAATACCTCCAACCATTGTCAAAACCATCTAACAAATTGAGATGTGGTTGCACCACCGTTGAGAACGTCGGACCACCGTCAAACACTTGAAACCACCGTGACAACGCCTCGATTCATCGTTGAATGTATCGAATACGGCTACACAAAAAAACTCAAAACGCCAAAGATCTTCTAAGCACTCGAGAAACCTCACAAGATGGAATAGAATACGTTTTGATTCTTGGTGCTTAGGGACCTTGTGCCTATGGGTATTTATAGGTGATTTTCCCATCAAAAATCAACCAACCGTATCATAATCACTCGAACTAAAGTCGTGCAACCATAATCACACGAACTAAAATCGTGCAACCATAATCACACCAAGTCAGAAAAATCAACTTCCTAAAAACTATAGCTTCAACTTCACAACTACACAACTACAACGGGGTGCCCTCGAGGTTTTCGTTTCGCTCGTCATTTTTCATTTATCTCGGGATTTCATCTCATTACTTATTTGACTTTGTCAAGATTTGAAAATCACTCATGAAGCCAATGTACATAACATATGGATCATTGCTTCCTAAAAACTATAGCTTCAACGGAGTGCCCCCGAGATGTTTTTTAGCTACTAGTTACAATCTATGTGTTTTTATTGGGGTATAGAAGACTATTATTAGAATTTCAATTTCAAGCAACTCTTATTGGTTAAACTTGCCTAGTCCACAATTCCACATTTATGAATTTCAAAGATTTTCTCATAATCGAACATCATTAAAGGTATTGTAATCTTGCTTTGTTGACCTGAGTAGCCTACAAGACAAGTCACATTTCATCTTTTTCATAACACTCGACTAATCTTTATATCGGAATCAATGTCACATCATGCAATTGATATCCAAGGACCTACAAGAGTAAGATGGGATATGCATATATATTCATGGTTTCAAGGTCATTGTATGTTAAGCAAAAATGCATCTTTCATTTAAATGAAAATCTGCAGACATAACATATGCCCTTACAAAAAGATCTTTTCTACTTTCAGGCAAAAATAACAAAGCTGATTCCACGTATTACTACAGACAAGATATTAAAAAAAATGCATGAAAGTCTTAACAAATCAACTCCTCTGTCATGGAAACACACGAATGTAAAGGAAACATGTATCTTCCAAAAATCTTGTTCATCATTCTTCACTCTCATTCGTTCAAAACTTCAAAAGGCTGGTCTCAATTACATTTTGAACCTTGTTTCTCATAGCCCCACAATTTTATATAGTATGGCCCGAATTTCCCAAGTGGTAGTAACATACAACGTTAACATCATAACCTTCGGGATAAGGATGATCTTTTAGCTTAGATTGTACTGGAGTAAGAAGTTTTCTTTCAATGAGGGTTGGGAGAAACTCTGTGCATGACATCAGAATTGGACATAGAATTTTAAGAGAACTTGCATATCGTGAGGATTGATTACGGGTACAACCTTGAGGCTGGTCGGTTGGGTAAGAACCTACCATATGAACTTGAGAATCACTTTCTCCATCAATGACTGCTATTGTGATCTTTTATCTTCCCATTCTTGATGGCATCTTCAATTAATTCACTCGAGATCACCAATCAAGGTTGAATTTCGGGTTGGCTTTGGTTTTCCCCGTGTAATCTTCATAGTTCGGGTCAAACGTCTAGGCCGGGCTAAGGGGGTTACACTATGCTCTACGAACCTTGAATTGACCTCAAATTCTTCCAGGCCCAAAATCGGGGCGTTACAACTCTCCCCCAATTAGGAAATTTCGTCCTCGAAATTTACCTGGAGGAAAAAGATGAGGAATCTGGTTCTTCATGTCATCCTTTCTTTTCCACATGGCTTGTTCAACACCACCATGTCGCCACAAGACCTTGACCAACTCAATCTTCTTACCACGAAGCACCTTGTTGTCCGAATCCAAAATCTCAATTGGTTCTTCATCATAGGACAAATTGGGATTCAACTCAATCTCTTCAACATGCATAACATGAGACAGATCTGATCTATACTTACGAAGCATATAGTACAGAAGCACGGATACATGGAAAACATCATGTATCTTCTATAAATTGGAAGGCAACCTCAACCTATAAGCAATAGGTCTAACACATTCTAGAACCTCATACGGTCCAATAAACCTTGAACTCAACTTGCCTATCCGGCCAAATCTCATCACCTTTTTCCAAGTGAAACCTTCAAAAACACCTTATCTCCGACAACATACTCAATCTCTTTACGCTTCAAATCTGCGTAAGAGTTTTGCCGATCCGAAGCCGCATTCAACCTCTCACTAATGAGCTTCACTTTTTCCGTAGTGCCCTTAAGCACATTAGGCAAAGAAACCAACTTCTGTCCTGCTTCCGCCCAACAAAGAGACGTTCTACACTTCCTTCCATACAAGGCATCATAAGGAGTCATTTGAATACTTGCTTGATAATTGTTATTGTATGCAAACTCCACCAAAGGCAACTGTTTTTCCCAAGAACATTGGAAATAAATGATGCAACATCTCAGCATATCCTCCAACACTTGGATAACTCGTTCGGACTGACCATCCGTCTAAGGATGATACGATGTACTAATTTTCAAATGTGTGCCCAATGCTTGATGAAAACACTTCCAAAACCTTGCCGTGAAACTTGGATCTTGATCTAAAACAATGGACTTAGGCACTCTATGCAACCTCACAATCTTAGAGATGTACAAATCCGCCAACTTGTCTAACGTATACGTAGTATGCACCACCAAGAAATGTGCACACTTCGTAAAACAATCAATAATCACCCAAACGGAATTCTTATTGGACGGTGTCAAAGGCAAACCCGTCACAAAATCCGTGGTGATTCTCCCCCATTTCCATTATAGAATCTTCAAAGGTTGCAACAATCCAGAAGGAAATTGATGCTCAACTTTTACTCATTGACAAACTAGGCACTTACAAACAGAATCAACAACGTCTCTCTTCAAACCAACCCAATAGTACTCATCCTTCAACCCACGATACATCTTTGTACTACCAGGATGCATAGCAAAAGGACTGCTATGAGCCTCAGTCAGAATAGTGTGCCTTAGCTCAACATCCTTCGGCACAACTATTCGACTCTTAAAACACAAAAACTATCATCATTGAAACAAAAGTTTGTTGGATTTCCTTCCACAATGTCCTGAACATGCGGTACCAACAAATTATCTAACAACTGTTTCTCCTTAATCAACTCCACCAACGAGGGTTTCACTTGTAATTCAGTCACTAAGCCACCATCTCGCGATATACTCAACCGAGCAAACATCACCCTTAACTCCACAACCACCTTCCTACTCAAGGCATCGACCACAAAATTAGCCTCCTCTCAATGGTACTCGATCGTCAAGTCATAATCTTTAAGCAACTCAAGCCACCTTCGTTGCCTAAGATTCAACTCTTTTTGGGAGATCAAGTACTTCAAACTTTTGTGGAACGTTTACACCGTACACTATTCACCATAAAGGTAAAGCCTCTAGATTTCCAAGGTAAACTCCACCGCAGCCAAATCAATGTCATGCGTAGGATAATTACGCTCATGCACCTTCAATTGCCGAGATGCATAAGCAACCACCCTACTTTCTTGCCTAAACACACATCCCAAACCAACATAGGATGCATCACTATAAACCACCAACTCTTTTCCCGATTCAGGTTGAATCAAGATAGGAGCTTGCGTCAAAGCTTCCTTCAACTTCTCGAAAGCTTGTTATCGAACCTCCATCTACTCAAACCTAACATCCTTTTGTAACAACTTTGTCAAAGAAGCAACAATCTTTGAAAAACCATCCCTGAACCTACGGTAGTATCCCGTAAAACCAAGGAAACTACGCACCTTATGAATAGACTTAGGTGACTTCCAATTCATCACCGCTTTAACTTTTGGAGAATCAACTTTAATCCCTTCGGCCGACACCGCATGCCCAAGGAAAACAAATTCTCTAAGCCAAAACTCACACTTACTCAACTTAGCATAAAGCTAATTTTCCATAAAACTTGTAACACAATCTGCAAATTATTATCATGATCCTCATCGGTACGAGAGTACATGAGAATATAATCGATAAAAAAACCACAAACCCATCCAAGAACTCATGATACACAAGATTCATCATGTCGATGAATGCAGCAGGGCATTAGTCAAACCAAATAGCATTACCAAAAACTCATAATGACCGTACATTGTGCGAAAAGCAGTCTTAGGCACATCAACATCTTTTACCTTCAACTAATAATATCCAGATCTCATATCAATCTTGGAAAACACTGAAGCACCTCGAAACTGATCAAACAAGTCATCAATCCTTGGCAAAGGATACTTGTTCTTAACTGTCAACTTGTTCAATTGGCGATAATCTATGCACATTCACATCGTGACATCCTTTTTATTTACAACAAGACCGGTGCACCCCAAGGTGAAACACTAGGCCTAATGATACCTCAATCAAACAACTTCTAAGGTTGTGTAACCCCTTAGCCCGGTCTAGACGTTTAACCCGAACTACGGAGATTACAAGTGGAAAAAGAAAGTCAACCTAAAAGTCAACCTTGATTTACGACCCTTTTTTTATCTCCTCTATATGCATATTATTAAATTATGAGTTCAACAAAGCGATTAGGAGAAAATGGCATAGAGATTGGAGTTCGATTAGGGGTTCAATTGCATACATTTGACTTTTACGGACTAAACTGTAAATACCATAAAATGCAGAAACTTTCATGATTTTAAAGTTACAAATCCTCAATTAGTCATGTAACATGCCAACATGTCAAAATTCAGCTCAAACGGATCATCCAAACACATCCTATTGCACACACAATATTTAGGGACCAAAATTCAAAATTCAAAATTCAAATCCAACGGCCAAGTGTTTCGATACGGATGGCCCTGTACCGAAACGGTTGTTTCGAAACAGAGTTGACCGTTTTGATACTCGGCGTGTTCCGAGACCCGTATCGAAACACCCCTTCTAGTAGCGAAAACGTTTCGATACGCCTTAACCCGTTCCGAAACCTTATGGCCATTTCAGGCCCCTATTCTGAAACAGGAAAGGGCGTTCCGATACTCCTTGCCCTGCAACAACAGATTTTGCTGGTTTTTCATGCATTTTCACCCTCGAATCATTCCCGACACATGCCACATCAAACATACATCATGGATACAAATCAACAATCATCATTTTGAGGCATTAACTATGATATGGTATCCAATGTGCAAATATAAATTCTAAAGGCATACTCCCTAATCCACAAAAACCATAACAAGCCAAATCTACCCTCCACATCCAAAATCAAACCATAATGGCCAATTACATCTCAAAAGTAACTATCAAATGTGCTCAAAGTAAAAGGGAAAGCATTCTCAAACATGCATTAGCATAAACCCCACCCATTGCCTTTTATTACACCGAAGCAAAACCACATACTTTGCAAGATTAAAAGCTTGGATTCCTCTTGCCTACTTGTTGCCTTCAAAGCCTAGTTTTCTGCATTGATGAAACAAAAGAGCGTAAGCACAAAGCTTAGTGAGGGTCGCTAAACAACATTCATCAATGCATGTCTCATATTTTGCAAAACCAACACTTTACATCTCATGCCATTTTATTAAACATGTCTTCTCAAGACCTCAATGCACTTTTTAACCACATGCTCATGTGCATAATTTTAAATCAGCAAATAAACCTTTTCTCATGCTTTAACAAGCATCACATGCATTCTTGCATCATACACATATGCCTCATGCACCCTTGCATCATATACAAGCATCTTATGCTTCACATTATTCATTTTTATTATATTGGCTCACAAGTGATAATCCATAAACCATTTCAACACAAGACACAATCAGATACGCGAATTACAAGCGTTGTCCGTCAGACTTCATACAAACTACCGAACTACACAAGGTGGAGATTAATGGCACAATCACAACCCCTCAACACCCGTTGTGGAGATTAATGGCACAATCACAACCCCTCAACATCACTCATCGGTAGTTGTATAATTCCACTAACGAGAGTATGGGACACATACAAAAGACTCACACACGGGACTAACCATTCACCGTTGTGATCTTAACCTCAATCGTTAGGGTACTTGGATGGAGATTAAGGCACAATCACAACCCCTCGACATCCAAGGTGACTTTATTCACGGTGCACCCAATCCTATAGCCGACTAACTATACCCGATTAAAGTAACCAAAAACAATTTTCATCACTTGCCAATATAATCATTTATCAACAATAATCCACTGTTTTACAAGCATAACCACAATGCCATTTCCACAAGCATAACATGCTTAACATCATATGCATTCAACACATGAAAACCAAGGATCACTTACCTAGTGCATCCTTAACATAATGACATTAATAACCAACATTAAACCATGCTTAAACATGCTTAAAAAACAGTAACAAAACCACATTTACGTTAAGTGCATTTTCAACAAAACATAGCACATTTCCAAGAGAGATTTCTGAACTACTTACTCTTAAGCTTAGCTAAGTGTATCAAACTTACACTAAGCTCCCAAGATCACGCTCAAAGTGTTACAAAGCAGAAAATTGCATTTCCACTCACCGATACGCAAAGCCTTGTTCGTCGACACGAAAAATACACCTCCGGAGCCTCCAAAATCACCTCGTTTGCTCCCGGATCAAGATCCCCTATTTTCACATCATCAACAAAGAGATCTGCTTTCTAACACCAGCAACAATTCATAAACTCGTTGCCCACTCAAACTACACCAAAATACCCATCTAAAGCAACCGAAAACTCAATCGATTGCTTCCTAAACCAAGCCCAGCCAACATACATCACTTTCAAAGCATTATCAACATTAAAACACATCTAAAAAGCAACCTAACTCATCCTTATACCTCCAGCAAGCAAGATTCTACCATTTCACTCCAAAATCTCACTTAAAACATTCAAGAAACTCAATGATCTCAAGGATTTCGGGATCTATGATATCAACACATCATTTTAACATATAAATCAACTTAGAACTCAATTAAAATCAATGAAAAACAGAGCCCAACTCATCATGTCCAAAAATCAAGGTTTCATCCACAATTTCACAAGATTTTGATCTCAAATCAAAACTATATTGAAAACTCAATCAAAAATAGTATTTAGAAGCCAAATATCTTGCGAATTTCAATAAAGAACTTAGATTAGAGGTTGAGAACAAGATTTACCTCCAATCCTTGCTTCTCTCAATGTATGACTAGTTTTCCTTAGTGAAATATTGAAGAATTATGAGTGTTTCCTTGAAAATGATTTAGGAAAAGTTGAAAGAGTTTTTGGGAGAAAGAATTATGGAAAAAGATAAGTGAAATTGTGCTTGGCTGAAACGAGAAAGGATTTTGGTAGTTATGTTGCGTGTCAAAAGTCCTATCGCAATGTAGTGCAAGTGTACACGATGCAAGTAGTAAAGTGAAACTCGGAGTATTGGATATCGTCTCCACAGGGACTGGATATAGCTTTATCCTATATTTGCTTCACAAGAGAGAAAGAAAAGAATTTAAATTGTTTGGAAAATAATATTGGAGAATAAGGAATATAAAAGAAAAAATACTCAAGGTTAAGAGATAGGCCGATATTGATTTGCTTGGTAGTGCAGGTGTTGCACTGAATAGAAACTTCTGTTCTATCATCATCCCTGTCGCGGCAGAAGTCTGTTGTTGTCGCGGCAGCAATCGTTCAACTCTGTACTTCAAGTTTGACAAGAATCCTTGCTATGACTTGTCCTATCCCTAGGTCCAAGTGTTGTTGCTGAACACTTCTTAGATGATACCTCCGGACGTTAATCGAAGGGTAAACATCTATGTTGTTGAATTCTTCCTTAGCCACTTAACCTCGTACTTATCCCTAAGCCGAGATGGTTTAACCATAAACTGGAAAACTCGTATTTATTCTGTTCGTATGCTTGACTCTCCCGATATCAAACAAATAGATAACCTCACAATGCTCTCCCGATACTCTTGCGAGATGTGAAAACCAGAATAAATAAACTTGAAGTTTTATTGCTTTGAACAGAAAATTCCTAAAACAGTACAATCCTTGCAACTACTTTACATATTCAACCCTTAGCCCTAGCGGAAGTTTAGAACATGATGAGAAGGGGGAAACGACAAGGGTTTTGGGGAAGACGGCTAGAGATCAGATTTCCCTTCCTAGGTCGAATTACATGCCTTTATATAGGCATTGGGTCCAAGTTTTCTAATATGGCAAGAATACAAGTTTAAACTAAAGTACAACTCTATTGGAGATTAAATCTTCTGAGTATATGCCTTTAATTCATCCTCTTTTCTTGCTTTGGGTTTCTTCCTTGAACTTTGGGCTTGGCCTTCATTTTGCCTCAGGGCTCAGAAAAATATAGGAGTGGTCCACGATAAAACGACTTGAATTCCTCTATCCGTCGAGCTCCACTTTACTTTTCCCTTTCACCTATGTTGTCGTCATGGCTGCCACGACAATGGCCACAACAGCATCTTGCTTCTCGACTCCAGTTCTGTGTTCCAGCTCTGCTCCTTCGCTGTCTTGAGTCTGCTGCAGCAGATACCTGGAAAGTAGCCAAAATCAGTAGCAACTGTGCTATTTTATATAATTGTGATGTATATGCAAAACTCTACCTAAATGCAATGAATTATGCTTGAATGCAGCATAAATATGGGTTAAATAAGGGGTAAAATATAGAACTTTTGCACACTCAACACACCCCCAAACTCAAGTTCTTGCTTGCCCTCAAGCAAATATGACCTAACTAAAATTTAAAACTTTTTGGTTTGGCTTAATTCAGTGAACCTTTCATAACCTACCACTTATTCTCTATCAAGAGCAATACCTTATCGGGCATCTTTGGATTTATTCAGAATCATACTATAATTCTTGTGCGGTGTGTGCAGGTTTTGTGAACAACTATGTGTCTAGACTCTTTTAGTGTACCAGAATAGTCATTCTTACAAATTTGAGTTAATGCCAATTCAATTTTTTCTGGAGGCAATTCTTAGGCTCCTTTAGTTTTTTCTAACTCTTGATTTAACTGCATCTTTTTGGAGGCAATTCTTAGGCTCCTTTAGTTTTTTCTAACTTAAGCTTAAAAAGAATCTTGTACAAACAGTGTAAGCCAGTTTTGCAAGCAAAATGAGTCTGAAAAATTTTCTTTCTTTTATTGTTTTCCTAGAGCCAGTGATAGGCACCTCTAGGGGCTAATTCAAGTGGGTAAACATTCATATTCCAGTGCACTACAGAAATCTAGATAGCATAAGAGTCACAAAGAGTGTTGTACAGATCATAATCATAGCAAGGCTCTAAAAAGATCCTAAAATTTCCTAAAGGCACTGTCACGACAGAGTATGTCGCGGCAGGTAAGTTTAGTTCAATGACTTAAGCCAAATATTTTTTTAACACAAAAATAAACTAAATAATAACTAATACTTAGACATAAATTTAAGACACAACTAACACTTCATTAATGGAGGGATGTCACCCCCAAACTCGAGGGTTGCATTGCCCTCAATGCATGACAACATGGAAAATAAAAAACAATAAACAAAACACATCACAAAATAAATGAAACAACAAATACAACAAATATAAGATAGAAACTTAAGTTGAGGAGCTGTCGTCGCTGCTGCTGCTGATCTGGAGCTGTCGGCGGGCAGTGACTTTCATGGCATGTGTCGGCAGTGTGCTGGGAGAGGCAGAGGCTGTCTTTTTCTTTGCTTCCCTCGGTGGCTAGACACAGGTTGGTGAGATGTGTGGGGGCTTGTCCAATACCTCTACCTCATCATCAGAGCTGCTGCTACTGGCAGATCTGCCCTGGCCGGAGGGTCATTCGCCAGTCTCGTTGAGCTTCTTCCTTTTCATTAGCGTGAAGTCCTTGGAGAGGTTTCGGGCAACTGAGGGCTCCCCGTCAGAATCCTGTCAGACGGAAGAGGAGGAGAACCCTTCAAAATATTCCTCGTTGAGTTCTGGCAGGGGCTCCTTTCTTTTCTCACCTCTGGCAGTGGCAGATTGTCTGCCACCTTCAGCTGTCGTGGCCGGTGTAGGTGTAGAGGCAGCAGATGGAGTTCTAGGACTCGCAGCAGGGGTATGAGTAGGTGTGGGGATAGCAAAGAACTGTTCTGGGAAAGATGGGAACGACACATGTGTAAAATGTAAATCATTATGAATAAAATTTACCGTTGCTGTCGTGAAATCCCTCATGTAGCTCATTAATCCGAGCTGACTTTCCTCCATTCTTTTCAGTGTTGACAGAATTTGGGCAGAGGCGTCTGGTGGAGGTGCTGATGCCGTCTTCTGTTGTTCTGCTATGGCAGGTTCTGTGGGAGTGGGGCCTGCCGTCTGCTCTACCGTGGCAGCGGGATTGATGTATGACAACGGGGTAGCAGCTTTCAGCTCCATGAGGTTGTAAATCTTCCTCACCGTCCACCCTTTCCCTCGAACTTTTATGTTTTCAGCAATTTCCGGTACGTTGTGGCCCCGGGAGATGGTGGTGATGAGGTATGGGAAGACAAGGGGACCCGATGGTCGGAGGGCACACTCAAGAATTCCCTCCCGTATGTAGCGGCCGACATTTATTGATCTTTCATTTAAAATGGAATGTACAAGGGCTAACCTTGGTATGTCGACTGTACTGTTGTGGGAGGATGGCATGATGCGCTTCTTCACAAAATGATTCCACAATTTGGCCTATGTAGTCAACTGAATTCTCTTCACCGTCCATCGATGTTTTGGGTCGGTGTTCCACTCCGTCCCTTCCTCGGTGAGCTCTACCATCAACGCGTTGTAGTCTGCCGGCGAAAGACTGTTGACGAATCTTTTGTGGGGTCCTCCTTTTTACTCACATATAAGCCGTAGAGGGTGTTGATGTAGGAAGGCTCGAAGAAGAGTTGTTTACTGCGAACTATCACTGTCGTAGTGTCTTTGCTGTCGACGGCAGCATAGAACTCCCTGACGAGTGTGATGTTCATCTCTTCCGGTTGGGCTGCAAACTGCTGCCATTTAAGGGCATAGATTTTTATTGCTATGAAACTTTCGAGCCCTAGGTCTTCTGTGGGTTTGGTGTAGAGGAACCCCCGTTCTTCCCACATCTCCCTCTTCTGGAAGGAGCTGTAGTACCTCTTGGCGGAGTCGGTAGAGGCGAAACGGTCAGGAATGGCACTATGGCTTGGGGTGCTTACTACTGCGGCAGAACTGAAGGCAACACTACGGCGGGTTTGTCTGCTAGTCATTTTTGCAAGGACTGTGGAAAATATAAAGAAAATTTTGAGATCTAGAGGAAACAAGTTGAGAGAATAAAAGTGAGATGAAAAATGAATAGTGAATGGGGGTTTATATAGATTGGTGATTTTCTGCCCGTTGGAGCTATAACGACAGGCGCGAATAACGAGGCCAGTTGTTACGCTGTTTCTGACGCGTCTGTCACGTGTTTCCGTGTCTGATGCGCGTCTGTTACGCATTTGCGTGTCTGTTGCGACAACTGATGACATGCTGTGACGACAGACTCATCCGTTGGGCTTTTTGGGCTGTTGTTGATATGGTGGGCTGGTTCACTCCTTCTCTTCTCCTTGCTTCCTTTATTTCAAAAAAATAAAATATGAATTCCTAAAATTAAATAATTAAATCTTAATTCCTAATAAATAGATAAAATAAAATAAAATAAAAACTAAGTTAAATTAGGGATGCCTTGAGGGGCATCTCCTAAAGTAACTACTTCCTGCATCCTTGGGGCTTCAGTCCCCTGATATTACTTTAGTCTCTGTCCGTTGACTTTGAACTGGTGCCCGTCTTTTAAGGATTTGATTATGATGGAACCATGGGGGAAAACCTGGACAACTTGGAAAAGACCAGACCATCTAGATTTAAGCTTTCCTGGGAAAAGTTTTAACCTAGAATTAAACAACAAGACCTGCTGCCCTGGGCAGAACTTTCGTGGCAGCAGCTTTCTGTCGTGCCACCTTTTGGTTTTATCTTTGTAGATCTTGGCATTGTCGTAGGCCATTGCTCGAATTTCTTCAATTTCAGTCAAGTCAAGTAGCCTATTTTGTCCTGCCTTATCCCAGTCCAAATTTACTACCTTGATAGCCCAGTAAGCTATGTGTTCTATCTCAACAGGTAAGTGACATGTTTTCCCATAAATGAGTCTATAGGGGGACATTCCCAATGGTGTTTTGAACGTTGTTCTATAGGCCCAGAGTGCATCATTGAGATGTAGAGACCAATCCTTTCGAGTGGGTTTAACCATATTCTCAAGTATGTTCTTTATTTCCCGGTTGGATATCTCGGCTTGTCTATTGGTTTGAGGGTGGTATGCTGTTGCGATCTGGTGCTTTACTCTGTATTTTATCAAGGCAACAACAATTACCCTGTGATCAAAATGTCTCCCCTCGTCACTGATGATCGCCTTGGGGATACCAAATCTGGAGAAGATGTTCTTGTGCAAAAATCTCTGAACAGTTTTGGCATCATTTTTCTTAGTGGCGATCGCTTCTACCCACTTGGACACATAATCCACTGCCAGTAGAATGTAAAGGTTCCGCAAGATGCTGGGAATGGTCCTATGAAGTCGATTCCCCGTACATCGAAGATTTTGACCTCTAAAATGTTCTATAGTGGCATCTCATGTCTTCTTGAGATGTTCCCAGTCCTTTGGCATTTGTCACAACTTTTGTAGAAAAGTTGTGCATCTTTGAACAGTGTGGGCCAATAAAGACCAGATTGCAGAACCTTGGCAGCGGTTTTGTTTCCACTTAGGTGTCCTTCATATGGGGAAGCATGGCAGTGGTGAAGAACAGCTTCCTTTTCATCTTGTGGTACACATCTCCTAATAATTTGATCTGTGCAATGTTTGAAAAGAAGAGGTTCGTCCCAATAATAATGTTTTGCATCATTTTGGAACCTCTTCCTTGCTTGGTAATTAAGTTCAGAAGGTAGTACCCCGCTAACAATGTAATTAACAAAATCAGCGTACTAAGGGGTTTCAGAAAACTTACCTGCCGCCATGGCTGTCGCGGCAGTGCTGGTGGCAGCAAACAACTGCTTATCAGGGAAGGTCTCCAATATGTTGGTCTTATCTGTGGATTGACTCTTTCCCGTTTCTAACCTGGACAAGTGGTCTGCTACTTGGTTTTCTATTCCTTTTTATCCTTGATATCAATGTCGAACTCTTGTAGTAGCATAATCCAACGTATCAATCATGGTTTTGCATCCTTTTTCGTAAATAGATACTTTAGTGCTGAATGGTCTGTATGGACCACCACATTCGTTCCAAGTATGTACGGACGGAACTTGTCGATTGAGAACACCACTGCTAATAGTTCCTTTTTTGTTGTGGTGCAGTTCACTTGGGCATCATTCAATGTTTTGATGGCGTAATAAATCACATGGAAGAGCCTATCCTTCCTCTGCCCTAGTGCTGCCCCGGCAGCATAGTCACTGGCATCACACATTATCTCGAATGGAAAACTCCAATCTGGCAGCTGTACGATCGGGGCTGTTACCATCTTCTCCTTCAGAATTCTAAATGCCTCAGTACATTCAGTATTAAAGTCAAAGGGGCAGTTTTGCTCCAATAAGTGACAAATGGGGTTAGTAATCTTCGAGAAATTAGCAATAAATCGTCGATAAACCCGACATGTCCTAGGAAACTCCGAATTCCCTTGACTATGGTGGGTGGCGGCAGCTTTTCGATGACTTCTATTTTTGCTCTGTCTACCTCGATGCCGCAGCAGCTTACCTTGTGGCCTAGGACTATCCCTTCATCCACCATGAAGTGTCATTTTTCTCAGTTTAAGACCAAATTTGCCTCTTCGCGTCTTTCAAGCACCTTCTATAAGTTGCCTAAACAACCTTCAAAACTGTCTCCAAAGACGGAAAAGTCGTCCATGAAAATTTCTAGGAAGTCCTCCACCATCTCGGAGAATATATCCATCATGCACCTTTGGAAGGTTGCTGGTGCATTGCAGAGTCCAAATGGCATTCTCCGAAAAGCATAAGTGCCGTATGGGCATGTGAAGGTAGTTTTCTCTTAATCCTCTGGTGCAATAGCTATCTGATTGTAACCTGAGTAACCATCAAGAAAACAATAGTAAGGTTTCCCCGCTAATCTATCAAGCATTTGATTAATAAAAGGTAGGGGAAAATGGTTCTTCCGGGTAGCTTTGTTAAGCTTCTGGTAGTCCATACAAACCCTCCAACCAGTCACAGTCATGGTTGGGATTAGCTTGTTTTCCTCGTTGGGCACCACGATTATTCCTCCCTTTTTAGGTACGCACTGCACCAGACTCACCCACTTACTATCCGAGATGTCGTATATGATTTCGGCGTCGAGTCATTTGATAATCTATTTTCTCACCACTTCTCGCATAGCCTCGTTTAAACGTGTCTGGGCATCAATAGCCGGCTTATGGTCATCTTCCAAGATAATCTTGTGCATACATAATGCCGGACTGATGCCTTGGATATCAGCTATCATCCATCCAATAGCCTTCTTATGCTGCTGTAGCATTCCAATTAACTGCTGCTCCTATTTATGCATTAACTTGGAAGATATGATTACGAGTAACATATCATTTAAACCAAGAAAAACATATTTAAGATGTCCTGGCAGGGGCTTAAGATCTAAAACATGTGGCTTTTCAATTGAAGGTTTTTGGATTATATGTTCATTCGAGGTATAATTAAGGGGCTCGAAGAACTTACCTGGACGATTGCCTATCCAATTTACCTCCTCATGACCTTCAGTGTCAGATATTTCTGAATCGGAGGAGTCCTTGTCGCCTTTACTGCCGTGACAGTCTTCCAGATGATTGTTGTGACAGTGACCAAATTTTATGTCATGGAAGCTCGACCTGATGCAGGGTTGGTCAAGGATTACTTCAGTGATGGCCTTGCACTCTTCTTCTGTATTAGCATGTTTAATTGCTTGGAGAACATTGAGTTCGATCTCTTGATCATTTACTCTCATTGTCAGTTCTCCTTTCTCCACATCAATCACAGATCTGCCTGTGGCTAGGAAGGGTCGCCCCAGGATGATTGGTGCGTTTTCATCTGCTTCACAGTCTAAAACAAGAAAGTCAGTAGGAAAGATAAACTTATCCACTCTTACCAGAATATCTTCGATCTTCCCTTCTGGTTGTACGTAAGAGCGGTCTACCAGCTGCAGCATGATTGTCGTGGGCCGTGCTCGTCCAATACCTAATTTCTGAAACACATATTTTGGCATTAAATTTATGCTAGCATCTAGATCACAAAGTGCCTTACCCACGAATTTATCTCCAATTATGCACGGTACGATGAAGCTCCCAGGATCCTTTTTTCTTTTGGGGTGGATGTCTGTGCAAGATAGTCATGCATCCCTCTGTCATTTTTACCGTTTTGAATCCCCAAGTCTGGACCTTTTTGACATGGCGTCCTTGAGAAAATTTGCATAACCTAACATATGTTTGATGGCTTCTAACAACTGTATATTAATGTGCACCTGCTTAAAAATATCTTAAATCTTTTTGAGCTGGTACCGCTGTGGAGAAGGAGGTGGAGGACGGTAATCTTCAAGGCATCCTTCACATGGTATTCGGATCTGAGGAGGCTTAGGTTTTCAACATCCTTTTCTTGCTACTGTGTCTCCTCTACTGTCGTAACAGGTGTGTCGGCAGCATGTTGCTCTTCTTCTGCCGGGGCGGTGTTCGCGGCAGGTGTACCTAGGGTCGTTTCCTCAATTGGTATGGTTTTCATCTCCGACCCTTGCAGTTGTTTCCCACTCCTAGTTGTAATTGCTTTACACTGCTCATGTGTGGGTTTTCTAGTGACCTCAGTATCACTAGGGAATCCTCCATTTTGTCTTGGCTTAATATGCTGGGAAACCTGGCCCATTTGTGTCTCCAGGGATTTCAGTGTAGCCTCATGGTTTGTCATCCTCATTTCTGTCTTGTCCATGAATGACTCGGTCTTTTTGACAAAGTGATCCGTGTTTGCCATGTAAGCTCATGTCTGTGACATAAATGTGGCCAATGTCTGCTCCAGTATACTAGGTGCGGCTACCTGCTGCTATTGCGATTGCGGCTGTGGCTGCTGTCGCGACAGTATTCTAGTTGCCTCTTGGTTTTGATTGTTTTGCATCTGAGTATTAAGTGCGTTGTTTGGATTGCTCTAAGAGAACTTGGGATCTTTCCTCCAGTTGGGATTGTAATTGTTGGAGTCGTAATTTCTTGGCTTCTAATTGTAACAGACAGTCTTCCGAACTGTGGTTCCTACTGCAAGTCTCACATACCTCTTCTGCAGAATATATAGGTTCAGAATCTTTCTTCAACAGATTTTCCACTGCCTTTGTGAGGTATGCAACCTGTGTCTTTAGGGAATTGTCAGCTTCATAATCTTTTATAGCTATCCCTTGTTCACCTCTCCTTGTTGTAGGGAATTGCTCGTCATTCTTTGCTAAGTTTTTAGACACCACCATTGCTTCGTCTGGATCTTTATCCAACAACAGTCCATTTGCTGTTAAATCTATTCTCATACGAGTGTGTGTGTTGGCAGCATTGTAGAATTTAATGACTTAATTCCACACAGGGAATCCATGCATCGGGCAGTTCCTTAGAAGGGTTGTAAACCTGTCCCATGCCTCGTGCATTGGTTCGTCATCTTCCGATTGAAAAGTAGCAATTTCGTTACGCAATCGCTCAGATAAGTGAAAAGGATTAAAATGAGATAAAAATTCACGAGAGAGATCTGCCCAAGTTCGTATTGAACCCGACATTAGTTTATTCCACCAAGTTTTAGCTTTGTCTCTCAATGAATGAGGAAGTAAATGGAGCCTCGGTATCTCCGAATTTATTCCTGTTAATCTAAACGATCCACAAATTTCTTGGAACATTTTCAAATGTTCTTGGGCATCCTCTGTTGCAGCACCACTAAACTGGCCAACAGAATTTATCATGCTGAACATAACAGGTTTCAGTTCAAAATTCCTAGCTTCCACGTCTGGCAAGGTGGTCTCCAGTTCAACATGATCATTGATAATGTAGTCGCGGCAGGACTGTCGTGCGTCAGCGGCAGCGGCAGGCCATCCATTCCGATCATCTAGGGGAGGATCTTCAGCATTCCTTTGGTTATTGTTTACCCCGTTATGCATTGCTTCTAATTGTTCCTTAAGATAGTCGTTTCTTGCTATCAAAAGGCGAACTCGGTCCCTGAGGTTGCACGTACGTTCGATTTCAGTGTGTAGTTCGTACTCATGTTCTTTGCCTCGTCTAGATCTGCGCATAAGCAAACAGAAGACCTTGTGAAAAGAACAGGGTAAACAATACCAATAAAAACAAAAAAATTAAAAAGAAAAAGTGCAGTAAATGTAAGGCTAAAGATATGTTGCCAGTCCCCGACAACGGGGCCAAAAACTTGTTGCGTGTCAAAAGTCCTATCGCAATGTAGTGCAAGTGTATACGACGCAAGTAGTAAAGTGATACTCGGAGTATCGGATATCGTCTCCACATGGACTGGAAATATCTTAATCCTATATTTGCTGCACAAGAAAGAAAGAAAAGAGTTTAAATTATTTGGAAAATAATATTGGAGAATAAGGAATATAAAAGATAAAACACTCAGGGTTAAGTGATAGGCCGGTATTGATTTGCTCGGTAGTGCAGGTGTTGCACTGAATAGAAACTTCTGTTCTGTCATAGTCCCTGTCGTGGCAGCACATGTCGCGGCAGAAGTCTGTTGTTATCGCGGCAGCGATCACACAACTCTGTACTTCAAGTTTTGCAAGAATCCCTGCTATGACTTGTCCTATCCCTAGGTCCAAGTGCTGTTGCTGAACACTTCTTAGATGATACCTCCCGAAGTTAATCGAAGGGTGAACACCAATGTTGTTGAATTCTTCCTTAGCCACTTAACCTCGTACTTATCCCTAAGCTGAGATGTTTTAACCATAAACTGGAAAACTCGTATTTATTCCCTTCGTATGCTTGACTCTCCCGATATCAAACAAATAGATAACCTCACAATGCTCTCCCGATACTCTTGCGAGATGTGAAAACTAGAATAAATAAACTTGAAGTTTTATTACTTTGAACAAAAAATTCCTAAAATAGTACAATCCTTGCAACTACTTTACAGAATCAACCCTTAGCCCTAGGGGAAGTTTAGAACATGATTAGAAGGGGGAAAACGACAAGGGTTTTGGGGAAGACGGCTAGAGATCAAATCTCCCTTCCTAGGTCGAATTACATGCCTTTATATAGGCCTTGGGTCCAAGTTTTCTAATATGGCAAGAATACAAGTTTAAACTAAAGTACAACTCTATTGGAGATTAAATCTTCTGAGTATATGCATTTAATTCGTCCTCTTTTCTTTCTTTGGGTTTCTTCCTTGAACTTTGGGCTTGGCCTTCATTCTGCCTCAGGGCTCAGAAAAATATAAGAGTGGTCCACGACAGAACGACTTGAATTCCTCTATCTGTCGAGCTCCACTTTACTTTTCCCTTTCACCTATGCTGTCGTCATGGCTGCCACGGCAGTGGCCACGGCAGCATCTTACTTCTCGACTCCAGTTCTGTGTTCCAGCTCTGCTCCTTCGTTGTCCTGAGTTTGCCGCAGCAGGTACCTGCAAAAGTATCCAAAATTAGTAGCAACTGTGCTATTTTATCTAATTGTGATGTATATACAAAACTCTACCTAAATGCAATGAATTATGCTTGAATGCAGCAGAAATATGGGTTAAATAAGGGGGTAAAATATAGAACTTTTGCACACTCAACAAGTTACGTAATTGAAAAACCAATAACTACCTTTTAATTATTTTAATATAGAACCCAATCAAAAATAATTTAATTAAAAACTCTTTTAAACCACATGTCATATTGAGAAAAGCTCAAATTGACTTAAAACCCCCTAAAGATTCTAAGATTTTGGCCTCCACATTAAAAATCACATTTTTCCCAGTTTTGAAATCTTACAATTTGGTCACTACTCAAAATGTCCATTTTCCAAAACTCTTTTTGTAAAATTTATCATGCTGAACATAACAAGTTTCAATTCAAAATTCTCACCTTCCACATCTGGCAAGGTTGTCTCCAGTTCAACATGATCATTGATCATGTAGTCGCGACAGGACTGTCGTGCGTCAGCGGCAGGCCGTCCATTCCGATCATCTAGGGGAGGATCTTCAGCATTCCTCTGGTTATTATTTACCCCGTTATGAATTGCTTCTAATTGTTCCTCAAGATAGTCGTTTCTTGCGATCAAAAGGTGGACTCGGTTCCTGAGGTTGCACGTACGTTCGATTTTAGGGTCTAGTTCGTACCTAGGTTCTTTGCCTCGTCTAGATCCGCGCATAAGCAAACAGAAGACCTTGTGAAATGCACAGGGTAAACAATACCAATAAAAACAAAAAAATTAAAAAGAAAAATTGCAGTAAATGTATGGGTAAAGATATGTTGCCAGTCCCCGACAACGGTGCCAAAAACTTGTTGCATGTCAAAAGTCCTAACGCAATGTAGTGCAAGTGTACACGACGCAAGTAGTAAAGTGATACTCGGAGTATCGGATATCGTCTCCACAGGGACTGGAAATAGCTTAATCCTATATTTGCTGCACAGGAGAGAAAGAAAAGAGTTTAAATTGTTTGGAAAATAATATTTGTGAACAAGGAATATAAAAGATAAAAGACTCAGATTAAGAGATAAGCCGATATTGATTTGCTCGGTAGTGCAGGTATTGCACAGAATATAAACTTTTGTTCTGTCGTCGTCCCTGTCGCGGTAGCACATGTCGCGGCAGAAGTCTGTTGTTGTCGCGGTAGCGATCGCACAACTCTGTACTTCAAGTTTCGCAAGAATCCTTGCTATGACTTGTCCTATCCCTAGGTCCAAGTGTTGTTGCTGAACACTTCTTAGATGACACCTCCCAACATTAATCGAAGGGTGAACACCAATGTTGTTGAATTCTTCCTTAGCCACTTAACCTCGTACTTATCCCTAAGCCGAGATGTTTTAACCATAAACTGAAAAACTCGTATTTATTCTGTTCGTATGCTTGACTCTCCCGATATCAAACAAATAGATAACCTCACAATACTCTCCCGATACTCTTGCGAGATGTGAAAACCATAATAAATAAACTTGAAGTTTTATTGCTTTGAATAGAAAATTTCTAAAACAGTACAATCCTTGCAACTACTTTACATAATCAACCCTTAGCCCTATGGGAAGTTTAGAACATGATGAGAAGGGGGAAATCGAAAAGGGTTTTGAGGAAGACGGCTAGAGATCAGATCTCCCTTCCTAGGTCGAATTACATGCCTTTATATAGGTCTTGGGTCCAAGTTTTCTAATATGGAAAAAATACAAGTTTAAACTAAAGTACAACTCTATTGGAGATTAAATCTTTTGAGTATATGCCTTTAATTTGTCCTCTTTTCTTGCTTTGGGTTTCTTCTTTGAACTTTGGGCTTGGCCTTCATTCTACCTCAGGGCTCAGAAAAATATAGGAGTGGTCCACGACAGAACGACTTGAATTCCTCTATCTGTCGAGCTCTACTTTACTTTTCCCTTTCACCTATGATGTCGTCATGGTTGCCACGGCAGCATCTTGCTTCTCGACTCCAGTTTTGTGGTCTAGCTCTGCTCCTTCGCTGTCCTGAGTCTGCCGCAGCAGATACCTGCAAAAGTAGCCAAAATTAGTAGCAATTGTGCTAATTTTATCTAATTGTGATGTATATGCAAAACTCTACCTAAATGCAATGAATTATGCTTGAATGTAGCAGAAATATAGGTTAAATAAGGGGTAAAATATAGAACTTTTGCACACTCAACAAGTTACGTAATTGGAAAACAAATAACTACCTTTTAATTATTTTAATATAAAACCCAATTAAAAATAATTTAATTAAAAACACTTTTAAACCACATGTCATATTGAGAAAAGGTCAAATTGACTTAAAACCCCCTAAAGATTCTAGGATTTTGGCCTCGACATTGAAAATCACATTTTCCCAGTTTTGAAATCTTACTATTTGGTCACTACTCAAAATGTCCATTTTCCAAAACCCTTTTTGTAAAATTGACTTGACCAACCTCTTAAATATATTTTAGAGGATTTTAGCAATTTTTACCATATTTTTATCCTATCCCGATCCTTGATTTCCTAAAATCACCTTACGCGATTCGAACCGTTCTCGACCGGTTCGATCTGACGCCTAAATCATCTAGGCCCAAAGCCAGGGCGTTACAACTGTCCCCCACTTAGGAAATTTTGTCTTCGAAATTCTTACGTGATGGAAAGAGATGCGGAAACTACTTCAGCATGTCCGCCTTGCTTTCCCACGTGGCCTCCTCAACTCCTCGGTGTCGCCACAACACCTTCACAAGCTCTATCGTCTTACCACAAAGAACTTTGCTACTCACATCCAGAACCTTCACTGGTTCCTCATCATACGACAGATCTGGATTCAACTCTATCTCCTCAACATGCATCACATGCGAAGTATCCGATCTGTACTTCCGTAACATAGAGACATAGAACACATCATGTATCTTCTCCAACTCTGCAGGCAATCTCAACCGATATGCCACAGGACCAATACGCTCCACAATCTCGTAAGGTCCAATAAACCTTGGGCTAAGCTTACCCTTACGCCCAAATCTCATCACCTTCTGAGACATAAGGTACTTCAAGCTCTTATGATCCGTAAACAATACACACTTTTCACCGTACAAGTAATGCCTCCAAATTTTCAAGGCAAACACCACAACCGCAAGCTCAAGATCATGAGTAGGGTAGTTGCGCTCATGCACCTTCAACTGCCTAGATGCATAGGCCACTACCTTACCCTCTTGCATCAACACGCAGTCCAACCCAACAATGTACGCATCACTATAGACCACAAACTCCTTACCAGACTAAGGTTGAATTAGAACAGGAGCTTGCGTCAAAGGTTCTTTCAGCTTCTCAAAAGCTTGTTGCCTCACATCCGTCCACTCAAAGAGAACGTTCTTTTGCAACAACTTGGTCAAAGGCGCTGCTATCTTCGAGAAACCCTCGACAAACCTACGATACTACCCAACCAATCCAAGGAAACTGCGTACCTCTTTCACTGACTTAGGTACTTTCCAACTCATCACAGCTTCTACCTTGTGTGGATCAACGCGAATACCCTCAGCTGACACAACATGTCCAAGGAAGACCACCTCCCTAAGCCAAAACTCACACTTACTCAGCTTGGCATACAACTGATTCTCCAGCAACGCTTGCAAAACAATCCTCAAGTGCCTATCATGATCCTTCTCAGTACGCGAATACACAAGGATATCATCGATGAACAACACCACAAACTGATCCAAGAATTCATGGAATACACAATTCATCATGTCCATGAAAGCAGCAGGCGCATTGGTCAAACCAAACGACATCACCAAAAATTCATAATGTCTATACCTCGTGCGAAAAGCTATCTTAGGTACGTTCACATCCTTCACCTTTAGCTGATAATACCCTGATCTCAAGTCTATCTTAGAAAACAACAAGGCTCCCCGGAACTGATCAAATAGATCATCAATTCTAGGCAAGGGATACTTGTTCTTAATCGTCAACTTGTTCAGTTGCCGATAATCTATACACATTCTCATCGTCTCATCTTTCTTCTTCACAAACAAGACTGGTGCAATTGTGTTCTTGACTCTTTTAGCTCTTTGGGTGCCATGCGATAAGGAGCAATGGACACCAGAGTTGTGTTCTCGTACAACTCTATACCAAACTCAACTTCTCTCTTTGGTGGCAACCCAGGCAATTCTTCTGGAAAGACACCCGGAAAATCACGAACAGTTCATATATCCTGCAGACGTACATCCTTGTTGCCAGGATTCATCACATAGGCAAGATAAGCCTCGCAACGCAACCTCATCATACGGTTTGCTTCTAAAGCCGAAATCACATTCGACAAGAATTTCACATTCTTGCCTACTACTACAACCTTATAATCATCGGCCAACTTTAAGGTGACTCGCTTAACATCAAAGTCAACCATTATCCTATGCTCCGTCAACCAATCCATACCAAGGATTACATCAAATCCGTAGAAAGGAAATTCCATCAAATCCACAAGAAAAACATGACCTTGCACAGACAAAGGGCAACTCCTATATAACTTCCTAGTGACAACAATTTCACCAAAAGAACTACTCACTTGCATTCCTATTTCAAGCATCTCAACAGGTATATCAAGAAAATGCGCATGCTCACTAAAGATATAAGAATGCGTGGATCCAGAATCAATCAAAGCCAGCAAAGATAAAGACTGAAGAGCAAAGGTACCTGCGATGACATCGGTATCGTTGGACTCCTCGCGCTGAGTATATACCCTTGCTGGTCCACCTCCCTCTGGTCGGACGGCCACAACATGAGCGATACCTCGCTGCCCTTTCTCTCTCCTCTAAAAATTTCCACGGCCGCGCCCAGGGCCTCTCTGAGGTGCAACTACCACAGGAGCACATCCTTGGCCACCACCAGCCAACAAAGGACACTCCCTCCTCATGTGGTCAGTCGAACCACAATTCCAACAAGAGTCCCTGTCACCACAACAAGAGCCTGAACCTCTCTAGCTGCTCGAGGACAATCTCGCCTCAAATGGTCCCTCAATCCACATGTCCAGCATGTATGCTGCTCGGATCTCACACGACCTCCCTGAGCCTGACCACCTCGACCTGGAACACCACGCCTTCCCTCAGGCTGATGTCTCCTATCACGACCTCTTTTGTTCTGTCCACCACCGGAACTATACTCAGCGGCTCTCTTCCCAGAGCTAGAATCAACACCTCTAGATGACAAACCCAGATTCTGCTCGATGTCCTTTGCCCGACAAACAAGCACGTCAAAATAGTGTAATCTGCAGCTAGCATGTATGTCTTAACTTCCTGTACCAAACCGTACCAGAAGCGATCACATCGATGCCTCTCACTAGGTAACCAACTCAGGAGCATACTAGCTCAAGCGTACGAACTGGACCTCGTACTCAGCCACAGATAGGTTGCCTTGAACAAGCGACATAAACTCCCGTTTCTTATCATCTAAGTATCTCACCCCAAGATACTTTCTCCTAAAGGCACCTCTGAAGAACTCCCAATCAACTTCATTGGGTTCCATACTAGCTGTGGTAGTCGTCCACCAGCTGTAAGCATCACCTTGTAGCAAACAAACTGAGCATCCTAGCTTGCGCACATCATTACAACCCATCTGATCCATAATGCGGATCGTACTCGCTAACCAGGCCTTAGACGCCTCCAGAGACATACCAAAGAACTCTACAGCTCCCAAGCTCCTCAACCTCTCTAAAGGTAAGTCCACCTACCCAGCTGCAGGGGCCTGTACATGCACTCCAGCAACAGCAGCCTGAAACGCTTCGGTGATCGCCTGAACCAGAGGCACCAAATCACCCAAACCAGGACCAGCTTGTCCTTGTTGCACCTGCTCCCCACCCTAGGTGGTGGCGGAGGAGGTAGACCTCCACCAGGAGGGATATCAGCCCCTTGCTCAGCCGCATGTACTATCGTACTCGATCTTAACTCTCTTCTTGAACCCATAGTGCTATTTAACAAGACATAACAACAAAATAAGTCAAACCATTTAAGCCAGCTGCAAGCAAGAATCCAAGTTTACAAAACATTTGAGTAGTGTAATAAGGCAATGGGCACCCAATTTCCCCCACAGAGCATAGCATACATGAAACATCATGCTCACATACTTTTCATCATCCCAACATCAGCACATATCCACATAGCATCATCATCACACAATCATATTCATTCCACAAGCAATTCACATCAATCAAGCATGGCATAAGGTTCAAAATTCAACCAATAGCATGCTTATCAAACATCATACTTCAACGCATATCAATTTCACATACCAACATCCCCAATTCTTTCGTAACCTGGCTTTGATACCAACAAATGTAACCCCTTATCCCGGTCTAGACGTTTAACCCGAACTACGAAGATTATACGGGGAAAACCAAAGTCAACCCAAAAGTCAACCTTGATTTAAGACCCCTTTTTTATCTTCTCTAGATGCATATTATTAACCTATGAGTTCAACAAAGCGATTAGGAGAAAACGGCACAACGATCAGAGTTCGATTAGGGGTTCAATTGCATACACATGACTTTTAGGGACTAAACTGTAAATACCATAAAATACAGAGACTTTCATGATTTTAAAGTTACCAATCCTCAATTAGTCATGTAGCATGCCAACATGTCAAAATTCAGCTCAAACGGATCATCCAAACACATCCTATTGCACACATAATATTCAGGGACCAAAATGTAAGAGACAAAAATATGATATAGTTCAAAATTCAAATCCAACGGCCAAGTGTTTCGATACGGATGGCCCTGTACTGAAACAGTCGTTTCGAAATAGGGTTGACCGTTTCGATACTCGGGTGCGTTCCGAGACCCGTATCGAAACACCCCCTTCCAGTAGCCAAACGTTTCGATACGCCTTCACCTGTTCCAAAACCTTATGCCATTTCAAGCCCCAGTTCCGAAACATGCAAGGGCGTTCTGATACGCCTTGCCCTGCAACAACATATTTTGTTGGTTTTCATGCATTTTCACACTCGAGTCATTCTCGACACATGCCACATCAAACATACATCATTGATACAAATCAACAATCATCATTTTGAGGCATTAGCTACGATATGGTATCAATATGCAAATATAAATTCTAAAGGCATACTCCCTAATCCACAAAAACCATAACAAGCCAAATCTACCCTCCACATCCAAAATCAAACCATAATGGCCAATTACATCTCAAAAGTAACTATCAAATATGCTCAAAGTAAAAGGGAAATCATTCTCAACCATGCATTAGCATAAACCCCACCCAGTACCTTTTATTACACCGAAGCAAAACCACATACTTTGCAAGATTAAAAGCTTGGATTCCTCTTGCCTACTTGCTGCCTTCAAAGCCTAGTTTTCTGCATTGGTGAAACAAAAGAGCATAAGCACAAAGCTTAGTGAGGGTCGCTAAACAACATTAATTAATGCATGTCTCATATTTTGCAAAACTAACACTTTACATCTCATGCCATTTTATTAAACATGTCTTCTCAAGACCTCGATGCACTTTTTAACAACATGCTCATGTGCATCATTTTAAATCAGCAAATAAACCTTTGCTCATGCTTTAACAAGCATCACATGCATTCTTGCATCATACACATATGTCTCATGCATCCTTGCATCATATACAAGCATCTCATGCTTCACATTATTCATTTTCATTATATTGGCTCACAAGTGATAATCCATAAACCATTTCAACACAAGACACAATCGGATACGCGGATTACAAGCGTTGTCCCTCACGCTTCATACAAACTACCAGACTACACAAGGTGGAGATTAATGGCACAATCACAACCCCTCAACACCCGTGATGGCGATTAATGGCACAATCACAACCCCTCAACATCACTGATCGGTAGTTGTATAATTCCACTAACGAGAGTATGGGACACATACACAAGACTCACACACGGGACTAACCATTCATCGTTGTGATCTTAACCTCAATCGTCAGGGTACTTGGATGGAGATCACGACACAATCACAACCCCTCGACATCCAATGCGACTTCATTCACAGTGCACCCAATCCTATAGCCGGCTAACTATATCCAATTAAAGTAACCAAAAACCATTTTCATCACTTGCCAATATAATCATTTATCAACAATAATCCACTATTTTACAAGCATAACCACAATGTCATTTCCACAAGCATAACATGCATAAGATCATAGGCATTCAACACATGAAATCCAAGGATCACTTACCTAGTGCATCTTTAACATAATGGCATTAATAACCAGCATTAAACCATGCTTAAACATGCTTAAAAAACAATAACAAAACCACACTTACGTTAAGTGCATTTTCAACAAAACATAGCACATTTTCAAGAGAGATTTCCGAACTACTTACTCTTAAGCTTAGCTAAGTGTATCAAACTTACACTAAGCTCCCAAGATCATGCTCAAAGCGTTACAAAGCAGGAAATTGCATTTCCACTCACCGATACGTGAAGCCTTGTTCGCCGACACATAAATTACACCTCCGGAACCTCCAAAATCACCTCGTTTGCTCCCGGATCAATATCCCCTGTTTTCACATCATCAACACAGAGATCTAAATGCATTAAAATGCATTCTAACACCAGCAACAATTCATAAACTCGTTGCTGACTCAAACTACACCAAAATACCCATCCAAAGTAACCGAAAACTCAATCGATTGCTTCCTAAACCAAGCCCAGCAAACATACATCACATCCAAAGCATTATCAACATCAAAACACATCTAAAAAGCAACCTAACTTATCCTTATACCTCCAGCAAGCAAGATTCCACCATTTCACCCCAAAATCTCACTTAAAACTACCAAGAAACTCAAGGATCTCAAGGATTTCGGGATCTATGATATCAACACATCATTTTAACATATAAATTAACTTAGAACTCAATTAAAATCAATACAAAACAGATCCCAACTCATCAAGTCTGAAAATCAAGGTTTCATCCACAATTTCACAAGATTTTGATCTCAAATAAAAACTATATTGAAAACTCAATCAAAAATAGTATTTAGAAGCCAAATATCTTGGGAATTTCAATAAAGAACTTAGATTAGAGGTTGAGAACGAGATTTACCTCTAATCCTTGCTTCTCTCAATGTATGACAAGTTTTCCTTATTGAAATCTCGAAGAATTAGGAGAGTTTCCTTGAAATTGATTTAGGAAAAGTTGAGAGAGTTTTTGGAGAAAGAATTCTGGAAAAAGATGAGTGAAATTGTGTTTGGCTGAAATGAGATAGGATTTTGGTAGTTACGTAATTGAAAAACCAATAACTACCTTTTAATTATTTTAATATAAAACCCAATTAAAAATCATTTAATTAAAAACTCTTTTAAACCACATGTCATATGAGAAAAGGTCAAATTGACTTAAAGCCCCCTAAAGATTCTAAGATTTTGGCCTCCACATTAAATATCAAAATTTTCCTACTTTTGAAATCTTACAATTTGGTCACTACTAAAAATGTCCATTTTCCTAAACCCTTTTTGTAAAATTGACTTGACCAACCTCTTAAATATATTTTTAGAGGATTTTAGCAATTTTTAGCATATTTTTATCCTATCCCGATCCTTGATTTCCTAAAATCACCTTACGCGATTCGAACCGTTCTCGACCGGTCCGATCTGACGCCTAAAACATCTTGGCCCAAAACCATGGCATTACAGGTTGCGTCTTCAAATCCTTCAACTCCTTAGGTGGCATTTGATAGGGAGCAATAGACACTAGAGTCGTATTTTTATACAAGTCAATGCCAAACTCAACCTCTCAGTTTGGTGGCAAACCATGCAACTCTTCTGGAAAGACACTCGAAAACTCAAACACCGTATGTATGTCCTGCACTCGTACCTCCTCTGTGATAGGATTCATCACAAAAAATGGAAAGCTTCACATCTCGAAACCACATTAGATAAGAATTGCACATTCTCACATACAACCACCACCTTAAAATCATCGACAAGTTTCAACAAAACTCGCTTGGTCTCAAAATCAACCACATCCCTATGCTCAGTTAACCAATCCATAACAAGAATTACATCGAAACCATAGAAAGGCAATTCCATAAGATCAACCTCAAACACATGTCCTTGGAAAGACAAAGGACATCTCCTAAACAACTTCCTTGTAACAATTGTTTCACCAAAAGAACTGGTTATGCGCATACCAACATCTAACAACTCAACATGCAAACCAAGAACTTGTGCATGCTCACGCAAAAATGTATGAATGACTAGACTCAGAATCAATCAGAGAAAGTAATGACAAGGATTGCAAAGTAAAGGTATCTGCGATCACATTCGTGTCATTCCTTCCTTCATGGTTCACATACACTCTAGCATGTCCACCTCCCTTAGGCTGAACAACAACCACATGTGCAACATTACTCTTACCATCATCCCTACGCTAAAAATTGCCACGACCGCGCCCACATCCTCTCTGTGGCTCAGTAGTTCTCACTGGAGCTTGTCCATCTCTAACGGGTTGTGGACAATCACGCTTCATATGTCCTCACGATCCACATTTCCAACACGTACCCAAATTACCCCAACATTCTCCCGTGTGCCTCCTACCACACCAATTACAATCTAGAGTATGAATGAAAGTATTTTGGCCTTGATGACCACGACCAGGGTTTACCACAACCCCACCTAGGATCTGGTTGATACCTTCGATCCTTATGCTTCTTATAACGATCCTTTCCACCATCGTACTCAGCAGCCCTCTTTGCAGAGCTAGAACCACCCGAACGAGCAGCCAGACCCAAATTATGTTCGATGTCCTTAGCTTGAGTGACTAAGACATCAAAGTCGGTGTAGTCCAAAGCCAACATGTAGCTCTTAACATACTTCACCAGCCCATAGCAAAAACGATCGCATCTCTTCTGTTCATCGGGAACCAACTCAAGGGCATACTAGCTCAACTGAACAAACTAAACTTCGTACTCAGAAACAGTCATGTTTCCTTGCACTGATGACATAAATTCTCTCTTCTTCTCATCTAGATAACGAACACCCAAATATTTATTCTTGAAAGCATTTACAAAGAATGCCCAAGTAACCTCGGCAGATTCTATACCTGAAGTGATGGTTATCCACCACGTATAAGCATCTTCGTGAAGCAAGGAGACAACACAACCTAACTTCTACATATCATTGCAACTCATTTGACCCATAATCCTTTTGATACTCTCAAACCAAGCCTCAGAACTCTCAGGAGATAGGCCTCTAAACTTAGTTCCACCCAAACTGCGCAAACGTTCCAAAGGTAAACAAGCATTAGCACCAGGCTGAGGTGAGGCCACATGCATCCCCGTTGTCGCTGCTTGAAAAGCTCAAGCTATAGCCTGAATCAACGATATCATATTAGCAGAAGCTTGCCCCACTGCTACCTGAGGTCTAACACCTCCAACACCAGCTGCTTCACCACCAAGAGGAGGAGGCGGCGGTAAATTCTCAACATTCTCATCTATCTCATTCTCGACCACATTACGCACATTGCCTCTAAGCTCTCGTCCCGGTCCCATCATTAAAACAATATAGCTAAAAAGAATGCAACAATAAAACAATCAGGCTAGCCAAAGCAAGAATCCAAGGTGCTCAAGTTTTACTTTTAAAAACTTAAGTTCTCTTTACATTAGTAATAATATGGCAATGTTTACCCCTAGTTTCTTCCCATACAACATATAACAATCACAATCCATGTTATCAAACACCATACATCTCACACAAGTCAAACAATGATCAAAACATTGCATAATCAATCACCGTGCATTGCATTCATCAAGGATTCAACCAAACAAAAATATCACATCAACTTTACCTACCAATTATTTCGAAACTTGGCTTTGATACCTCTAAATGTAACCCCCTCGACTTGGTCTGGGCGAAATACTGAACCAAACGGATCACATGTGGAATATTGAAGTAAACCGGAAGGTTTACCTCAATAAGCAACCCTATATATATTTTTAAAATTTTATCTTGTCTAGATGCTCATTAGGATCCTAATTGTTTAACATCGCAGCGAAACAATTTGCAATTTGATCAAACAGCGAATTAAAGCTCAATTGCATTCAAATGCATATTAGGGACCATTTTGTAATTTTAACATAATACATGGATATATCCACTTTTATAGTTACCAACTTTTAATTAAATATATTTGATGCTTCTCTGCCAAAACTAAGCTCAAAATAATCATTCATGCTCATTTAATTGCATACACAACATTTAGGGACTAAAACATAAGGAATCAGAATTTTAGAATATTTCAACAACTAAGGTAACAACTTGTTGTTTCGGTGCATGCTAGCCTCGTATCGAAACAGGCGTACCGAAACAGGCTCTCATGGCTCGGAACACGGGCCCATATCGAAACACCCCTTTGAGGTGTTTTAGAATAGAGATTTCTAGTGGCTAAATGTACCGGAACAGACATCCCTATTTCGAAACCCTTAGGCCATTTCAAACTCATTGTTTCTGCATAGGCTCGAGTGTACAAAAACACCTGGGCTTGTAATGACTAGGGATCTAAAAACTTGACCCGACTTGTAAAATTGACTGAAACCGACTTGAGTCAGAAGTGCTTGTGACCCGAGATGGTGGTGATCTGAAATCGATTCGAGTCTGAACTGGTGTTGACCTGAACCCGAGTTAGACCTGAAAAAATTGGATCTGAACCCGACCTGCACCCGATCTGAGAACGACCTGAACCCGAATTCAACCTGATAATGTGATAACTGAACTCGACCTGCATCCGACCTGATATGAACCCGAACCTGAGATTAACATGGTAAATAACTGAAATTACCCGACTTGTTATCAACATGACCTGTTATGAACCTGATCTGTAATTGACTCAACCTGTAAATGATCTGACTTGTTATTGAATTGAACTGATAAGTACTTGACTTGTGATAACTAATGTCTAATAAATAACAATTGATTGAATTGTGAGATTATGAATTTATTATATTATAGTGTGACAAATACATCTTCATAAATTAAGGTACATGTTTAACAATGATCAATAATTAATATGTTCATTTTTTATATTTATAAATTATAGTATATAAAAATATAATTTTTTTATTAAATTAATAACTTGAGATCAATAAATTTAAAACAAATTATTCAATGAGCGATTTATATATTAAGGGTTTGAAAGAAAAAAATTCAAGCATTGGATATTAAAAAAACTAAAGCATTGAATATTAAAAAAAACTAAAGCATTGGAGGGAAGAATCACTAATCACCCCCGCCCTTTCATCCCGCCACAAATTGAGGATTGGAGGGAATCTACCCGCCCTTTTTAGCTTAGGATATATTTACACCTTAGGTCCTTCTATCTTTATGTATCATTCTATTTAAGTCCCAATTTTACATGCAAAGTTTAATTTCCATTCAATCGAATCTTAATTACAGTCTTCGTGTCTTAGATTTATATCCTCTTTTTAGGATTAATTTAAATTGTTCATTTTAATAAAATTGATTGGAAATTAATCTTTCTAATATGCTACCGGTCTTTTCATTGCATTTATTTATTTTTAATTGTCTTTGATACTTGACGTGTGAATTTAATTTTATCTGAATTCGATTTTAATTAGCTTGCCTAAAGTTAAAGAGGAGACGAGGGTATATCTTGGGTTAAATGACTATTGGTAATAGACTAATAAGGTTTATGCACTGCATGCAGTGAAATTACATATTTATTTGTGGTTAAATTCAAATAATTTAAATTGGTTAAATTTTAGTTTTAGGGTGTATTGTATAGTAAATTTGTTAAATTGGTCGTTGGACTCTCATTTATTCACTTTTAAATTGTTAAATTAGTCCCTAATTTCGGGTTTATGCTATATTTTTATGGTAAAATTGTCAACTTCGTCCCTAATTTTGATTTTATGTTATATTTTTATGCTTAAATTATCAATTTGGTCCCTAATTTTAGTTTATGGTTTAGGGTATATGTTGTAGTTTAGGGTTATTGGGTTATGAGATTATTTTCATGGCCTAAGGTTTATGGTTTAGGCCTTAGTGTTAGTGGTTTAGGGTATATGTTGTAGTTTATGGTTATTAAATTATGAGATGAATTTCTATGGCTTAAAGTTTATGGTTTATGATTTAAGGGTTAATGTTAATGGTTTAGAGTTATAGTGTAGTTTAAGGTAATTGATTTATGTGACAAATTTCTATGGCTCAAACTTTATGGTTAATGATTCAGGGGTTAGAGTTAATGGTTTAGGGTTTATGGTGTAGTTTGAGGCTTAAGGTCTATACTATAATCTATAATATAATATAAATTAAGCTGCCTAATTTTTAGGTTAGGGGTTAATTACCCTTAGGTCCTTCTGTGTTTTAAATGTTACATTAGTCATAATACTCACTTTTAAGTTTTAGTTTATTTCAATTTAGTCACAATTATATATATATATATATATATATATATATATATATATATATATTAAATTAAAACATACTTCAGCATCCTAAGGATATTTTGGTTCATATTAATCCCTAAAAATTTATTTTATCCGAAATTTACCCACAATTACCATACTTAAGTCTATTTGTACACGATAAGACTCGACTTGAACTTTAATCGAAATTGATATTCTTGACCTGAATTTTATCTGTCAACGACATGACCTGACCTGAACATGGACCGACTTGAAGTCTATCCGAACCTGAATTAACTCGTTAATTAACTAATTCAGACTCGAACCGTTTTGGCCTGAACTGAAACTTACTCGACCTGAAATTAACCCAACCCGAACCTGAACTCAATCTAATTTGAAATCAACCTGATAATGACCCGAATCTGAGTCGACCCGGACCCGACCTGATCCGAGTCGAACCATTAAATTGACCTGGCATAACCCGTTTCTGATTTGACAAGGCCTGGCATGACCTAATCTGAAACCTGAACGATTACATGATTTCACATCCCTAGTAATGACATTTTTCTGGTTTTTCACACTTTAATCCATACTAAACCATTCCAACATGCATACAACATATTTAGAGCATCAACCACAATATACATGGCAGAAACAACATCATACGAAGTCCATAGGAATCAAGGGAATCTATATGCATGCAACCTATGCAAAAATAACCACTTAGAAGTCAAAACACAAACCAATGCATAAACCAAACATTAAAGGCCATTTACAAGTCATTAAGGGCATTCAAAACTTGCCACAAACCAGGGAGTTTCAAAACACATCTCCCAAACAACATGGTATCCTCTCATTGTAAACTATTATTACTTATAAACAAATGTAAAACCATACTTGAGCTTAACCACACTTCTTGGAATTCTTCTTGCCTCTTCGCTACCCAAGTAAGCTAATTCTTTGCATTGTTGGAAAAAATAAAGCGTCTATAACCCCCTATTTTGACCTAAGGGTTTATAACAAATTTAAATTGACAATTTGGAGACTTTCGCCTCAAGTAAGATTATTTATATAAAATTATACCGAAATTATTATTCAATTATAAAAGATATCATTTAATGTTTCATAATAAAACAAGTATGCTAAAAATAGTTTATCAAACCCCAAAAGAAAATAAATGTCCAAAGTCCACTTATACAACCAAATCCGAAAAAAATACTTAAATAAATAAATATAAGTCTAGAACAAAACGTACTGATAAATAGTATCAAATAATGTTCAAGCGAGATCCTCCAAGTACCGAAACCTAAGTCTGGAAATCTGAAACAGATACTAAGGGGGAGTCAACTATAAAGCTCACTGTGTCTCTAAAGTGCATAACAGAAGTCAATTCAACAGTCAAACAATCATATCAAGAATTTACAGATATTCCGAAGTATACAAGCAAAGCATACAGATATCATAACATGACATGCTCCCAACTACATCACCGTCCGAAGAGTGAGGTTCCCTGAACCACTCTACACCTCAACACCATGTCCGAAGCAGAACTCATCCCGAATGATGGAACTACTGATCCGAAGCGAAGTTCAACCCGAAGGATGAAGTCGCTAAGCTTCCTCCGTACAATATCCCAACCCAATGATATGACATGTAATCCGATTTCAAAGTCTGAATGCAATCTTGTTAAATAACTAAGATGCATGTACATAATAATCTGATTCCGATATGTGTTACATAACATGATCATAGCATCCGAGTCATACATTATTTATCAGGTAACAGAGCAAAATAGCATACAGTCGAGTCATGCAATATCCATCAGATAATAGAGCAGAATAACACATAAAATATTTCTCAATCAACCGAGCAAGATAACACAAAACATTTCTCATACAGATCACACAATCAGGCAACACATACATGTAGCACAGACAGAGAACACACCTTAGGCAGCTAAATAGTCAACGTCGATAGTGACGTCTCCCACGCTCAGCTCTAGCGGAAGGTTGAACAGAATCAGCTCCTAAAAACAAGAACACTATATAAGACTTTCAACTATGCCACATTCGAATAATTACGCTTAACAGATAACTTACTAGCAGATCTCGAAGACTGTGCCACTGGAGGTTTGCCTGGCGGAGGAGGAGGTAAAATCTCGGGGTCAGAATCCACGTCACCTGAACACAAATCAACCGAGTCAAATTCCGATGCAACACTTTACACAAATATGAGCTCAACATATAAAATTGATCCAAAAGGCATTTCGGGTGCGAATTAGAAGGAACGGACAGCGGCAACGGAACCGGAACGTCGAAAAACTTAGGAGTGGACTCAGCTGAAAAAGTCAACCAAAAGTCAACGCTAACGTCATCGCTGACGTCATCATTGACTGGGATAACGTCATCATTGACTGCATCAGCACTGCAACAGCGGATGACGTCATCGTTTCATCAGCCCACTGGTCCGGTTCGGTTCAACCCAGCCGTCCGGTTCACCAATACAACTGATCCGGTTCAGATCCAACAGCCACCCAAATCAAAACCAAACCCTAATCCCAATTTATCAAACCCTAACACCATGCCCCCGGCGGTGCCCGACCACCCTCGGCGCAACCCCCATAAATCCAACGACGGCCACAGCCCGACAGCGGCCAACACAACGACCAACAGGCCGGCAACGACAAACCCGAAGCCCAACCATGACTCACCCAAACTCGGACGGACACGACGCGCGCGCAAAGGACGATGACGGCACACGCAGAGGACGGCGGCGGCAGCGTATGATTTAACGTACTATTTCGAACCCGTTTCTAGCGAAGAACGGCGGCGGGACGGAAGCTGGGTGATCAGGTTTCGTTCGCACAGTGACGATGAGCGCTCCGGTGGTCTCAAAATGCATGAACGGCGATGAAGGCCCCTTGGCCGGAGCTTCAACGGAAAAGGGTAGGGGAAGGGTCTGATGTTTTAGTATTTTTTTATTATTTTAATAGAAAACAAAAGCGGCGCACAGACTCATATAGAACCAAAAGAGTATTTGCCCTAGACAATTGGGTAAATTACAGAAGGAGGGTCCAAAGTTTTGCCCGCCTAACAATTTATCCGCCAAACTCTTAATTTTATTCAATTTGGTCCCCATTTTAGATTAGGTTAAATTCCGATTTTCCCCAAATTCTAGGGTTTCCAATTGGGAATTCTCACAATTAGGGATTTTAAAATTAGGGCTAAAATGGGGTGTTACAGCGTCAGCACAATTGCTTAGTGAGGGACGCTCAAAACAAACCAATACAACAATGTATTTTAAAATCATTTCTCATTTAAAAATCTCTATCTCATCATGCTCATTCTATCTCATGCTTGAAATCATTTTCAAAGCAAAACAACATCATTTAAATCACATGTACCCTCTATCTCATGCATTGAACAATTGCATAGTCTCAAGGAAAAGCCTCACATGCTTAAATCTCATAATGTGTTTCCCAAATCATATTCTCAAATTCAAAACACAATGCATAAAATCATTTATAATCAAGGTACATGTGAATCTCATAATCAATCTCATATATTGCCATTTTAACAACATTACTCGGTGTAGAACTAATGTATTGATATAATAATTGAAAAATGTTTTAGACTAATTTGAAAAGAATTTAAAACATGTCTTTAAGTCCAAACAACTTGAAAATATGTTTGAGATAGTTAAAAAGGTTTTTTTGGCAAAGTTTGGAATGTTTTAAAGTACTCAAAACTGACTTTTCACCTCTACCGTACTGATACGGTATACCCCGTATCGATACCTTTTTCTCCAGTTTTGATTCTGCCAAAACCCGTACCGATACAGGCTTGCCTGAATTGATACGGATAAGGTTCGTACCGAAACACCTTTAAAGCGTACAAATTCTTGTTTTCACTAACCTCAACGGCTATTTCCCAACGGTCTTTTAAAATGCAGATCGTACCAATGCGCTTCCTAGCGTATCGATACGCTTAGGTTGGCAAGAGCCCAACGGCTAGTTCTGAAGAAAGGCGTACTGATACGGTTCCCCGTGTACCGATACGATAGGCACCAGAACTACAATTAATGTGGGAAATAAAGACCCTAATGGCTCCAAAACATCCTCAACGGCTACAAACTCAATTAGGAGTATAAAAGGGACCTCCAAGCATCAAGAGAAGACTAATGCTTTAATTTTCAACAACACTATGATCAAGAAGTTGTCTTAGAGCTTAAATTGTCAATTTCTTGTATAGACAACACTTGTGAGCTAAACATTGTTAAACTTGCTCAAGTGTTTAGGTTTTGGGTGAGAGCTAATTAGTGCAAACAATTACCTATTTGAGGGATTTCAAGTTTGCTTAGAATTTCTCTTGTAAAGAGGGTTTACTCAAGCTCTAGGTAGAAAGCTTTGAGGGTTGTAACGGTTTCCTCCTAAACCGGGAAAAGGGGACGAAATTCTTAGTGAATTTGGTTGAAATCCTTAGTGGGGAGCTAAGGTTGTGGATGTAGGTGCTTGTTAGAAGGCCGGACCATTATAAATCTTTTTGTCCAATTCCAATATTTTAGCTTCCACTAAAACACCAAAAAATTCAATCTTCTCTAAACTTGGAAAACACATCAGTTGAAGGAAATCGAGCATTATAAAACTCAACAATTGGTATCAGAGCGAGACTCAATCGAAGAGGACTAACATCCTATTGAGGTGATCCAGGAAGCTCGATACAACATATCAACCAACATATCAAATGACACAATCCGTCGACAAGCCACCATTCTTCGACGGAACACACTATGCCCATTGGAAGACAAGAATGATGTATTTCATAAAGTCAAAGGACTACAAGCTTTGGGACATAGTAGAAGACGGTTTGTTTGTGCCACAACAAAGGAAGGCGGATCGGAGCGCGAATGATCATAAGAAGATGGAGCTTAATTGCAAAGCCTTGCACATCATCCTTTGTGCATTGAGCCCCAACATCTACGAGAAGACGTCTTCTTGTGAAGATGCCAATGAGGTATGGGACAAGCTTGATGTCACACATGAAGGAACCAACGAAGTAAAGGAGACCAAGATCGGACTCCTCAACCATGAGTATGAGAACTTCAAGATGGAACCGGATGAGGACATCACGAAGATGTTCGACACATTCTCCACCATTACCAATAGACTCAAAGGATATGGAGAAATCATTCCGAAAGACAAACTTGTCCGCAAACTCATCTACTCTCTTCCTGAGTCTTAGGACTCAAGAAGACGACCATCATCGAATCTAAAGATCTCAAATCCTTAAAGCTCGATGAACTCTTGGGATCTCTCCTCACTCATGAAATCATGAAGAAAGGAAGAGAAGAGAAGAAGAAAAACGAAGAGATAATGAAGATGGGGGAGAAGAAGGTCAAAGAAATAGGCATCCACACGATCACCATGGCTCTCAAGTCCTCCAAGTACAACCATGTTGATACAAGTGAGAATGAGGATGAAGAAGAAAAGATAGTTCATCTCTTCAAGAAGTGTGCCCCTTTCATGAAAAAAGCCATGAAAGAACTCGAGCGAGATCCCATGAAGAAGAAGACGGCAAGCACTTCATGCCATAAGAAGAAGGCATATTTGGCTACTTGGAGTGATGAAGACTCCACTGACGATGAACAAGCCAACCTTTACCTTATGGCCATCGAAGAAGATTCTAGGGTAACTTCTAATTCATCTACTTCATGTTCACATTCTTTTGATGAATTACAAGATGCCTATGACTATTTGGTTTTAGAATTTAAAAATCACATTTTGAAAAACAAGAAAGTGATTTCAAAATTGAAAATTCAAATAGACTTGATTTCTAAAACCAAAATTGAACTTGAAGCAAAGCTCAATGAGTTTGAACAAAAATGTTTTGATTTACAAAATTTGCTTCATAAAGTTCAAGAAGAAAAAGATTTTATTTCCAAAGAGCTTGAAAAGAAAAATAATGTTGGAAAATCAAATTTTTATGTAAGACAATCTAGTGCCCCTAGATTTGTAAATGGTAAAGTTTTTAGAAGTATATTGGTTCCCAAAAGGACTAAGTACTTCAACTAAAAAGGATGAAATTGAAAAATAGATTCCTAAGGGGACTAAATTTTGCGCAACTAATGTTTATGGATCCAAAGCAATTTGGATACCAAAATTTGTATGATTGTCTTGATTAGGTGTGATGGAGATGTTCAACAAGTCCGATCAATGAGGTGGAGCTCCATGCACACAAGGAAGAACACTTGAAGAAGGAAGGCTTCACATCCTACCTTGGAGTTCAAGTGTTGGTAAAATATAGTTGTTTTTATTTGTTTAATTCAATTTATTTTCTTTAAATTCAACTAGATTATCATGTGTTAGACTAACATCTTTTGATGATGCCTTGAGAAAGGGGAGCAAATTTTAAAACCAAAACTCTTATTTTTCTCATTTTTTAAAACCTCCTAAGTTATTTTGAACTCAAAGTTAATTTTTTTTTTTTGATATAACAAAAAAGGGGGAAATGGTTTGAAAAAATTGAATTTTCAATTGAATAAGGGGGAGCTCTAATTGATTTTGAATTTTAATTCTCTTATTCAAAATTTATTTCACAAAGGGGAAGAAATCCCAAACAATTTTTCAAGTTGGTTTTATTATATCAAAAAGGGGGAGATTGCAGAACTAATGTTATGATATAATAATTGAAAAATGTTTTGGACTAATTTGAAAAGAATTTAAACCATGTCTTTAAGTTCAAACAATGTGAAAATATGTTTGAGGTAGTTAAAAGGGTTTTTGGAAAAGTTTGGAATGTTTTAAAGTACTCAAAACTGACTTTTCCGCTCTACCGTACCGATACGGTATACCTCGTATCGATACTTTTTTCTCCAGTTTTGATTCTGCCAAAACCCGTATCGATACAGGCTTTCCCGTATCGATATGGATAAGGGTCGTACCGAAACGCCTTTAAAGCGTACTGATCCATATTTTAACTAACCTCAACGGCTATTTCCAACGGTCTTTTAAAATGCAGACCGTACCGATATGCTTCCTAGCATATCTGTACGCTTAGGCTGACAAGAGCCCAACGGCTAGTTCTGAAGAAGGGCGTACCAATACGGTTCCTTGAGTATTGATACGATAGGCATCAGAACTGCAATTAATGTGGGAAATAAAGACCCTAACGCCTCCAAAACATCCCCAACGGTCCTCAACGGCTACAAACTCAATTAGGAGTATAAAAGGGACCTCCAAGCATCAAGAGAAGACTAATGCTCCAATTTTCAACAATACTATGATCAAGAAATTGTCTTGGAGCTTAAATTGTCCATTTCTTGTATAGACAACACTTGTGAAGAGGGTTTACTCAAGCTTACTTAGAATTTTCTTGTATAGACAATACTTGGAGTTTAAATTTTGGGTGAGAGATAATTAGTGCACACAACTACCTATATGGGGGATTTCAAGTTTACTTAGAATTTCTCGTGTAAAGAGGGTTTACTCAAGCTTTGGGTAGAAAGCTTTGAGTGTTGTAATGGTTTCCTCCTAAATCGGGAAAAGGGGATGAAATTCTTAGTGAATTTGGTTGAAATCTGTAGTGGGGAGCTAAGGTAGTGGATGTAAGTGCTTGTTAGAAGGTCGAATCACTATAAATCCTTGTGTCCAATTCCAATCTTTTAGCTTCCACTAAAACACCCAAAATCCAATCTTCTCCAAACTTGGCAAACACATCGGTTGAAGGAAATCGAGCATCATAAAACCCAACACTCAGATATGCGGATAGCTTGACTAAATGTCATGTCCTACCCTAGTGGAATCTCACATCACCAGACTCTCATGGTGTCATCTCTCATCGCCACAAAGCTTGGGTGTTTCACCAAGACCTACCGTGGTGGAATCTCTCATCACCACACTCTCACTTTGGAACGGGATGGCACTACCCCCATTGCCCGAACCAAAGAACACGTACGAATTTTGTATATTATAAGCACTTCTCATCCTATTGGTTGACCAATTATATCTGATAACAATAATCTCATCTCATGCTAATATATTCATTTTAACCATCACTACCTACTGTTTTTCAATACATCAATCTAAAACATTCACATCCTATTTCACAATCATGTACAATGCATAGCATTTTCTCAAATAGTTCTATCTCATTGAAATATCAATTCTATCTCACGGGATCATTAAAATCATCATTTCATTTCTCAAAACATGCAAAAAATAGTAGGTAGAAATCATTCCTCAAAACAAGAGCATGATCATAAAACCAATGGGACAATAACCGAGAAACGAGAGCTAAACATCTTATACTTACTTGCGGATTTAGGTTAGTGTTTCAAACTCAACCTAAACCCCAAATCTTGCTTTCAAGTCATTGAAAGATTTTGAAAACTAAATCCAGTCACCGATAATGCTACGCTCGCTTTGCCGAAGCGTAATCAAACTTCCGGAGCTCCCGGATCATCACCAATAACGTCCGATGTATTCTCCCCTATTTATAACACACAAGAACAGAGGATTAATGCATCTCTATGCATTAAAATCACCATCAAGCTAAGCTACCTTGTTTCTCTGTCCAAAAACACCAAAACGACTATCTGAAACGACCGAGAACACTTTCGATTACTCTACATATTTACCCGGTCAAAATATAACACTTCTAACCACTTTTAATCACCAATTAAAGTTTAAAAACAACCTAATCACATCCTTAAACTTCCAGCAACACCGGAACCTCAAAACTTCACAAAACCCCAAATCTAGCCATTTACAACTAGATATCCAACCCAATTCGGGATTATTATAATAAATCCTTTATTTCAAAATCATTTAACATCCAAATCTTGATTAATAACTGTAATCACCTATTTTGTCCGGGGTGTCAGAACCCATTTTATTTTATTTTCTTTAATAACGGGCTTTGTTACTTTCTTATATATGCGTTATGAAAAAATAAAAATAAAAAACAAAAAGACAAAAAAACAGTGTATGCATATACATATATTATTTATTAGGGTTGTTGGTATAAAATTCTCATGTTATTATCTTACTATGTTCATTACTTAGGCTATATTATCTTCCATTACTATCATTAATACCATATTTATCTATCGTATTATTTTTATCATCATTATTTATGTATTACCATCATCCATCATTTATCTATTTATTATTAGCACTATATACTTATTAACATTATACTATTATCTTATGTTATTATTATTATTATTATCTAATATTATAATTATATTTATTATTATTAATAATCAAATCTGAAAAAAAAAACATATTAATTAAATAGAAGCCCGATTTACATTAATACAATAAAAAGCCCAAGTGTTTATTTAATTTTACAGTCCATTACAATATTGAAACCCAAAAATGGCCCAAATTATTAAAATTGGCCCAAAACCCTAACAGAAGAACCCTAATGGCTTGTGTTTTGTGCAGCCGCCCCATCTCAACCGTTGGATCTGGAGGGAAGATTCAACGGCTCAGAAGGCACCAGAAAAAACCCTAGGAGAAGCCATCTGCTTCAGCCCTAGCGCCGCACGTCTCCTAGCCGTTGGATCAAGTTGGAGACATCGAACGGTCAGGATCAACCTCCCATGGCGCGTGTGATCCAGACGCGATGGTTCGATCCCCAGGCGCGCGCGTGTGGTCCACCGTACGCCCCATCAGCATCCCAAGCCTTTCCAGATCCCTCGGTGATGGCGAGGATCATCCCACGTCATCCCCTTCCGGCCGGTTCGCTCACATGCAGCAAACAAACAAATATCAGAAATGCCTGGGGCAACCAAAACCAGAAACAAATTGCAACAACCGATTTCAGAGGCAATCAGCAGAAAATCGTACAAATCAGCAAACAATCACCAGTGATTTCCAGCAATATATGTAAATAAGAAAAAACGAAAAAGAGAAATTTCTGGGGCTATAAATACCCGAGCGAAATGTAGAGAGGATTTCAGAGAGGAACGTTGTAATCAAAAGAGGATTCTCGGAATTTTCAGAGAGTATTGTAAACAAAACTTTCAGAGAAATACAAACAGAGAAGGATTCTTAGAGGTATTTCAATCTTCATTTTTTTTATTACGAAACAAAAATAAAAAAAACAAAACACAGAAAAGGTTTCGGTTTCTTTAACTTCGCCGCTCTGGCCTCTTCATCTCCCGACCGGTGACAAGCCCACATCTCCCTTCTGGAGCAACGAATGAATCGACAAGAGATTTGAACAACGAAAAAGGTTTGCTCTTTTTTGAAAACGTTTATTTTTGGGGTTTTTTTAAGGATAAAAAGAGTTTTCTTTTGGGGTTTCCGATTTCTTGAAAAGCAGATCGGGGAAGAGGTTTTTTTGGCTTCGAAAAGAAAAGAAAGAAAGGTTTTTTAGGGTTCCGGCGCCGGAAACGGCAACCGGAACCCCTTGGCGGCGCCGGACTTCACAGAGAAAAGGGGGCTCGGTCTGGTTTAGGGTTTTAAAAAAGGGGGCTGATATGTTTTTAATTTAGGTTTTATAATGTTTTAAAGTTTTAAAATCGGTCTAATCGCGTTTAAGCCCCCTCCGCGTCACTGTAATTGCACGGGGAGGGCTTCCACATCTCTTAACCACGACCGTGGTCCCTGCAACTTTGTAAAGTCTTTCAATTTCGTCCCTGCGTCCGTTTTAATTAGATTTCGAGTGGTCGAATCACTCTTTTAGTCCCTGTAGGTTCCCGCATTATTTTAATTGAGTCCATATTTCAGTTTTAATTGTTTTTTTAAATGGGCTTTTTACAGATTTGGTCCCTTTGGTTTTTCGAGTCTTTTTAATCGAGTCCCGTATTGCTTTTTAGTTAGCTTTTTTTTCAATGGGTAATTTACATTTTCAGTCCCTACCAGTTGGCATTTCATTTATTTTGCACTGTTGATATTATTGTTCATGCATGTTGCATTTTTATATATGTTTTGCATCGAGTTTATGTTTTGTTATATTATTCGTGTTAATATATGCATATATGTTTTTTAATATTGCATGCCTATTTATTTCAATGCCATTCGAATATATGCTTGTTGTACGCTTTTTTTAATGTCGTTCGAATATATTGGTGACACGCGTTATAATATGTCATTCATACGACTTTTAGCATTTTAATTTGTATATTAATTAATTTTAATTCTAAAACGGAGATACCTATTAATTCGCGTATTCGGGTCGACATACCTAGCTTATTGGATGTCCCGCGAATATTCGGATTAATTCGAATCGTCTAAAGGTAAATTCGAGATTAAAATGGACAAGATCATAGCACCATATTTATCTGCTTGCATCATGCATAAAGGTGGCGTACGGGATCTGAACCCTAAACTAACACGGCAGTCAGTCTTATATGATGTCGGTTTAGCTTATGATCCGGTGTACCGTCATCCTTTTTAATTAAATGCTTAATTAATTCGATACCACCATTTTGAAGAAGCTCGTGATTAAAACCTAATTTTCAATCGAGAACCACTAATTAAATTCCTTTTAAATTTCGAATAATTTCCATCAATTAAAAGCAACAATTGTTTTGGTACCGATCTCCGGGCGTGATGGGGGTGCTAACCCTTCCCCACACGTAACTAACTCCCGAACCCTTTCAAACGAATCTCTGGTTTTGTTTTTTACGGTGTCCGGCCTACCAAAGTTGCCGGTGGCGACTCCAAACCGAGAAAAAAAGATTTTCTTTTAAAGGGATTTTTCCAAACCCGAATCGAATCATTATTTTAACTTCCCCTTTTAAATTGAATATTTTTAAATAATGAGGAACTAGCGAGCGAAAAGGTTAGAAAAAAAGGGGTCGTTACAGCTTGGTGACTCCACTGGGGACAAATTTTGTTTTTCAAAACAAAAAGAGAGTTAAGCCGAAAACATTTGTTGCTTTTAATGATGGAAAATTTTGAAATTTAATTCGAATTTAACGAGGTGGTTCTTCTTTGAATATAGAAGTTTAATTATACGAGCTTTGATAATTGGTGGTCTTGAATTAATTTTTCATTTAATTTCAAAGGAATCACCGACATGTGTTGTGTCACGCATTAGGCTCTATACCCGAGCTTCGTCTCTTAAGTGGGAGTGAAACGCCCATACCCACGTGAGTCTCCCTCCACGGGTCAGTAATTCACTTCCGGAATCCACGCCTTTGACATGTGAGCAACCCTCCACGTCATTAGGTTGTGCTTTCCCTCGAACCGAAACCAATTCGCAAGCTTGTAATGGGCCAGGATTGGGGTTCTTGTTACCTTAGTAGGTGATAAGATAGGTTCGGGTACCCTTGTTAGAACCGAACCACATGTGTGAGAATTTAAGAAGCCTAGCCCGGTTAGAGCCATGCGGATAACCGTAGAATTAGAATTCATGCTATTGGGTCTTGTTTTGTCAACCTGTTTTGGTGTTTTCTGTTTATTTGTTCAAATATTCATTCTCGGTGTTACTAACCCAGTTGCCTTTTTGTCTTATTTTGATTATTTTTGCATACTCATCGCATTTTCATATGAAGTGTTGATTCGAGAACAGTCTAAGTTGAAAACTTTCACAACGGGAGAAAGAGTCCACAGCAACGGAGTTTTCAGAACCCTAATTTAATGGAAAGGGACGAGGAAATTTATTTTATAAAAAAAATCATACCCTCGTATTTATTTTCTTACCGCGTTGTAAGAAGACTCGATCTCCGTTATGGAAAGTTGTTTAATGAGGATGTTCGTCGAATCAGCATTCCCTTGCATTCGGTTTTGTTTTTTAATTTGTTGCATTTAATCATATGTTCATGTTTTGCATTTGGCATATCATGCATTGCATCATTGATTCATGGAATCTAATTGTTCGGGGTCATGGCAGCATTCGTGACTACCGAAGATTCCACACCCACACTTTACTCGCCACCAAAGGAAGCAAATGGAGGAGAGTTTCGCTAAGTTGGAAGCTGATTTGAGAGGTCAGTTAGAGCAAGCCAAGCAAGAGTTGAGGGACACCATTATCAAGACCCAAAAAGATATGATGAACGAGTTATCTCAGTTGCTGCAAGGAAAGGGTCCTGTTGGAAACCCTAGTCAGGATAAGAGAGACCCCTCGTTTTCTCCCGGTTTTGTTACCAATACCCTTAAGTCCTCGCAAGAAGTGGCTACTCAAGGAAATGAGGCAACATCGCATCAAGAGGAGGACAGAGCTCGAATGAGGGGGAGACTAGAGCCCCTAAGAAAGAAGATGAAAAGATGTATCCTACCCCGATCCCAATATCCTGCACTGACTTGTACAAGGCAGAATTGGTTCGATCCTACCATATCACGGCCTCAAGCCGCAATCGGGAATGCTCAAGGCTCAAACCGAAGGGAGAATAGGACCCCCAAGAAGGAACGAGAGAGAATGACCTTCACCCCTCTACCTATGCCGTACCAAGAGGTGTACAAGCACTTATACGAGGCTGATATAGTTCGCCCGTATCATGTTCCCCCCTTCCAGCCACCTTACCCTTCATGGTACGGTGAGAAGGCACATTGTGAGTATCACGGCGGAGTACTGGGGCACACAATAGAAAATTTCTTAGCATTCAAGAAGCTCGTGCAAAACATGATTAACAACGGGGTCCTCGAGTTAGAGAAGCCCAATGTGATGACCAATCCGCTTCTGAGCCATTGAGGTCGAGGCGTGAATGACCTCAAAGTGGTAGATGCAAAGAAAATAAAGATGACAGTGTCAGAAATTAAAACCCCTCTGAGGTGGGTGTACGAGCAGTTGTGTACAGTGGGCGTGATTGAGAAGGGTCCGAATGGGGCATATGACGCCCGTGAGCTATTCTGTGAGTACCATCGGACTCTGGGGCATGAGATTCAAAGTTGTCCTGAATTCAAGCAGTTGGTCCAGGATTTGATGGACAATAAGGAGGTTGAGTTCCTCGAAGAAGTTTGAAAGGTGGAATGGATGGTCAGCTGAGCAGTAGTCAAAGGTTTTATGCATCCAAGCTTGTTTGCTTTCATTTTATTGCATTCTAGTTTTTTCTTCTTGAAGTGATGTGTGGAATCCACTTTACTACCCTTTGCCCGAAGGTAGTAAAGATTTTTTGTAAGGGCCTCAGACTGCATGCTTTTAATTCTCAATGAAAGGATGCATTATGTTTCAATTGCCTTTTCATTTTTTTGTATATATTCGTCTATTGAGTCCCCATATATCAATTGCACAAGGGACGTTGACTTTGAACCCAAAGGTTGACTTCGAGCCGCCTTTGTCTGGTGGAAATCGAAAGCTTTGAAGATGATGAATATGTGGCTTACACTCCAAGTTAATTTAATCACCTAATTAAAAAGAGGAAGAAAAGAAAAAAAAAGAAAAGAAAAAGAGAGAGAGAAGAAAAAGAAAAAAGAAACAAGAAAAAGAGAAGAAAGAAAAGAAAAAAGAAGAGAAGAAAAAGAAAAGAGACAAAAGAGAGGGAATAATAAAAGCCTAACAAAAGCACTCCAATGTTTGAAGCCTGGTAATAGGCATTTTCGGATACGAGTGTGGAATTTTCGGGGCACTCCGCTGTAGCAAAAATACCAATAAGGTTGCTATGCACCATTCACTTTAGCTACATGAGTGATGGTAATATTCTCAAATCGTGACATTGCCGAGTAGCTCGGGGTTTTGTTGTTTGCTCCATCATTTATTTCGAGCCAAAGGAATGTGATGAGTTGATTTCCCCGAAATTATAAAGAAATGGTAAAGGCAAAGCCTATAGAAGATAAGCCTAATTAAAAAACTGAAATAACTCGGAGAGTATGTTACATTTTCAAACATCAGCTCAGCTTTCGAGGTCTCCTAGACACATGATGCTTGAGGCAATCCTTGGTAAGCCACAGTAGTGTCGTTCGTGCACTTGATATTTGGGATATTTAATTTGACTTGATGTGTCCCCAATTTGAGAAGAAAGTAATTTTTGAAATTAAAAAGATGCAATCTAAATCTTTTGTGAACACAATAATTTTCCCATTACTTCGGGGGTAAAATTGAGAATGCAATGCCTTGAATACAAATGACGGCTTGTCAGTGGCTATGGTGAAGATTGTAATAAGATCCTACATGCTATAGTTCAGGGACTTGAAGCAAATTCTTGTCGAAATGTTTCAATTGCTTCAGAGGTTAAGTAGTGGACCTCAATGAACTTAAGAGGAAAGTTCAGGGACTTGGGGGCATGTGCTCCCCCTATTGTTGAAAAAAGAAAAGAAGTCATCAAGTTGAGTGAAGACGAAGAGAATAATTCAGCACCCAGTTTGAGAAGGGGGCAATGTTTTGAGAACGAGCACTACGAGAAGTGCTATGTCCAGTTTGACTAGCGAAAGTCAACATTTATCTTTCGAGAAAAGATCAAAAGATTAAGATTTGGCAAGTACGAAAGCCAGAAGAAGAAGATCAAGAGGGACCAGTCTAAAATGAACTCCAGAAAAAAGTTCAGGGACTTGGGGGCATGTGCTTCCCCTAGTATTGAGAAAAGAAAAATCGTCACATTAAGTAAAGACGAAGAAAATGTTTGAGCACCCGGCTGGAATAAGGGGGAAATACTTTGAGAACGGGCACTACGAGAGGTGTTACGTCTATCCTGACCAATGGAAGTCAGCAGTCATCTTCTGAGAAGAGACCAAGAGGTTAAGATTTGGCAGAAGTGAGAAAGCCGAAAGAGATTGAGAAGAAGAAGAGACAAGAAGAAGGTCGAGATCGACCAACTCGGAGAATAGAAGCATCCGAGCATTTTGATGTCATAATTCATACATCATTTGTAGTTAGGCATCCCTAGGATTAGGGGCATGCTAACTTACATCAGCATATCATTTCTTACCTATTTTTGACAGGTATATCAAAGCTTTTCTCGTAAAAGGAAACTCGTTTATCCGTTCAGGCTCATGGAGAATGGAATATCAAAGCTTTTCTCATAAAAAGAAGCTCGCCTATCCGTTCAGGCTCGTGGAGAATGGAATATCAAAGCTTTTCTCATAAAAGAAAGCTCGCCTATCCGTTCAGGCTCATGGAGAATGAAATATCAAAGCTTTTCTCATAAAAGGAGGCTCGCCTATCCGTTCAGGCTCGTGGAGAATGGAATATCAAAGCTTTTCTCATAAAAGGAAGCTCGCCTATCCGTTCAGGCTCATGGAGAATGGAATATCAAAGCTTTTCTCATAAAAGGAAGCTCGCCTATCCGTTCAGGCTCGTGGAGAATAGAATATCAAAGCTTTTCTCATAAAAGGAAGCTCGCCTATCCGTTCAGGCTCATGGAGAATGGAATATCAAAGCTTTTTCTCATAAAAGGAAGCTCGCCTATCCGTTCAGGCTCGTGGAGAATGGAATATCAAAGCTTTTCTCATAAAAGGAAGCTCGCCTATCCGTTCAGGCTCGTGGAGAATGGAATATCAAAGCTTTTCTCATAAAAGGAAGCTCACCTATCCGTTCAGGCTCGTGGAGAATGGAACTCGCCTATCCGTTCAGACTCGTGGAGAATGGAGTATCAAAGCTTTTCTCATAAAAGGAAGCTCGCCTATCCGTACAGGCTCGTGGAGGATGGAACCCGCCTATCCGTTCATGCTCTTGGAGAATGGAGTTTTCGATATTTGTCTATGTGTTCAGACCTCGGAGGGTTGAAGAATGTTGAAGTGAGAAGCAACTTCGAGCCTTCGCGACCGTTGTATTTTCCCGCACCGACTTCCGAGCCGCCGATAGTTCAAGTGCATGGCGACCCAGAATCCAAACAGAGAAGTCAGACAAAATTGGTGTTTATGGCCTTTGCTTTATCCTTGTTCCACAAGTATAAGCAAAGGGGGGCAGCTGTAATCACCTATTTTGTCCGGGGTGTCAGAACCCATTTTATTTTATTTTCTTTAATAACGGGCTTTGTTACTTTCTTATATATGCGTTATGAAAAAATAAAAATAAAAAACAAAAAGACAAAAAAATAGTGTATGCATATACATATATTATTTATTAGGGTTGTTGGTATAAAATTCTCATGTTATTATCTTACTATGTTCATTACTTAGGCTATATTATCTTCCATTACTATCATTAATACCATATTTATCTATCATATTATTTTTATCATCATTATCGGCATTATTTATGTATTACCATTATCCATTATTTATCTATTTATTATTAGTACTATATACTTATTAACATTATACTATTATCTTATGTTATTATTATTATTATTATTATCTAATATTATAATTATATTTATTATTATTAATAATCAAATCTGGAAAAACAAAACATATTAATTAAATAGAAGCCCGATTTACATTAATACAATAAAAAGCCCAAGTGTTTAATTAATTTTACAGTCCATTACAATATTAAAACCCAAAAATGGCCCAAATTATTAAAATTGGCCCAAAACCCTAACAGAAGAACCCTAATGGCTTGTGTTTTGTGCAGCCGCCCCATCTCAATCGTTGGATCTGGAGGGAAGATCCAACGGCTCAGATTGCACCAGAAAAAACCCTAGGAGAAGCCATCTGCTTCAGCCCTAGCACCGCACGTCTCCTAGCCGTTGGATCAAGTTGGAGACATCGAACGGTCAGGATCAGCCTCCCATGGCGCGTGTGATCCAGACGCGATGGTTCGATCCCCAGGCGCGCGTGTGTGGTCCATCGTACGCCCCATCAGCATCCCAAGCCTTTCCAGATCCCTCGGTGATGGCCAGGATCATCCCACGTCATCCCCTTCCGGCCGGTTCGCTCACATGCAGCAAACAAACAAATATCAGAAATGCCCGGGGCAACCAAAACCAGAAACAAATTGTAGCAACCGATTTCAGAGGCAATCAGCAGAAAATCGTCCAAATCAGCAAACAATCACCAGTGATTTCCAGCAATATATGTAAATAAGAAAAAATGAAAAAGAGAAATTTCTGGGGCTATAAATACCCGAGCGAAATGTAGAGAGGATTTCAGAGAGGATTTCAGAGAGGAACGTTGTAATCAAAAGAGGATTCTCGGAATTTTCAGAGAGTATTGTAAACAAAACTTTCAGAGAAATACAAACAGAGAAGGATTCTTAGAGGTATTTCAATCTTCATTTTTTTTATTACGAAACAAAAAAAAAAACAAAAAAAAGAAAAGGTTTCGGTTTCTTTACCTTCGCCGCTCTGGCCTCTTCATCTCCCAGCCGGTGACAAGCCCACATCTCCCTTCCGAAGCAACGAATGAATCGGCAAGAGATTTGAACAACGAAAAAGGTTTGTTTTTTTTGAAAACGTTTATTTTTGGGGGGTTTTTTAAGGATAAAAAGAGTTTTCTTTTGGGGTTTCCGATTTCTCGAAAAGCAGATCGGGGAAGAGGTTTTTTTGGCTTCGAAAAGAAAAGAAAGAAAGGTTTTTTAGGGTTCCGGCGCCGGAAACGGCGACCGGAACCCCTTGGCGGCGCCGGACTTCACAGAGAAAAGGGGGCTCGGTCTGGTTTAGGGTTTTAAAAAAGGGGGATGATATGTTTTTAATTTAGGTTTTATAATGTTTTAAAGTTTTAAAATCGGTCTAATCGCGTTTAAGCCCCCTCCGCGTCACTGTAATTGCATGGGGAGGGCTTCCGCATCTCTTAACCACGACCGTGGTCCCTGCAATTTTGTAAAGTCTTTCAATTTCGTCCCTGCGTCCGTTTTAATTAGATTTCGGGTGGTCGAATCACTCTTTTAGTCCCTGTAGGTTCCCGCATTATTTTAATTGAGTCCATATTTCAGTTTTAATTGTTTTTTTAAATGGGCTTTTTACAGATTTGGTCCCTTTGGTTTTTCGAGTCTTTTTAATCGAGTCCCGTATTGCTTTTTAGTTAGCTTTTTTTTCAATGGGTAATTTACATTTTCAGTCCCTACCAGTTGGCATTTCATTTATTTTGCACTATTGATAATATTGTTCATGCATGTTGCATTTTTATATATGTTTTGCATCGAGTTTATGTTTTGTTATATTATTCGTGTTAATATATGCATATATGTTTTTTAATATTGCATGCCTATTTATTTCAATGCCATTCGAATATATGCTTGTTGTACATTTTTTTAATGTCGTTCGAATATATTGGTGACACGCGTTATAATATGTCATTCATATGACTTTTAGCATTTTAATTTGTATATTAATTAATTTTAATTCTAAAACGGAGATACCTATTAATTCGCGTATTCGGGTCGACATACCTAGCTTATTGGATGTCCCGCGAATATTCGGATTAATTCGAATCGTCTAAAGGTAAATTCGAGATTAAAATGGACAAGATCATAGCACCATATTTATCTGCTTGCATCATGCATAAAGGTGGCGTACGAGATCCGAACCCTAAACTAACACGGCAGTCAGTCTTATATGATGTCGGTTTAGCTTTTGATCCGGTGACCGTCATCCTTTTTAATTAAATGCTTAATTAATTCGATACCACCATTTTGAAGAAGCTCGTGATTAAAACCTAATTTTCAATCGAGAACCACTAATTAAATTCCTTTTAAATTTCGAATAATTTCCATCAATTAAAAGCAACAATTGTTTTGGTACCGATCTCCGGGCGTGATGGGGGTGCTAACCCTTCCCTACACGTAACCAACTCCCGAACCCTTTCAAACGAATCTCTGGTTTTTTTTTTACGGTGTCCGGCCTACCAAAGTGGCCGGTGGCGACTCCAAACCGAGAAAAAAAGATTTTCTTTTAAAGGGATTTTTCCAAACCCGAATCGAATCATTCTTTTAACTTCCCCTTTTAAATTGAATATTTTCAAATAACGAGGAACTAGCAAGCGAAAAGGTTAGAAAAAAAAGGGGTCGTTACAATAACAACCTTAAATCAAGTAAAACAATAGCATTACGAAAATCACAAAATCTCAACATTAAACTTCAATCTAACCAAATTTCCATGATTAATCCATCAAAACAACTTAGAAAACATATGTAAATGATTGATAACTTGGGAATTTCAGTAAAGAACTGATCATTAGGGGAGGAGAATGAACCTTACATCCAATGGGTGAAATCTCTCTCAATTGGATGTGATTTTCTTGAAAAATCAAAGGAAAATTATAAGGATTTGTAAATCAAGATTGAATAATCCTTTTGAAATCATAAACTCAGCAAATCAAGAGCATTACCTCAAGTTTCTTGAAAATGGAGAGTGTTTGGCTGAAGAAAATCTTTGAGAGACAATAGAATGAAAGAAAATGACGTAAAATAGGTTTTAATGAAAAAGTCAATTCTCCTTTATTAAACCTTTTAATCTTTAATAAAACCCTTTTCAAATGTCCCAAATTAAGGGAGAAATCTGATACAAACAATTAGGTAAATTAGCTCCTTAAATATTGAAAGTTCCAATCCTTTTACAAAACAGTCACCAAAACAACTTTGCAAAAATCACATTTTGGTCACTAATTCAAAATGTCGCACTTCCAAAATATTTTTCATAAAATTGATTTTACCAAAATCATTCCTATAATTAATAATGATTTTTAAGTATTTTCTCATATTTTTTATCTTAACACGAACCTTGATTTCCCTTAACCACTCCCAAAAATTCAGATCTCTAGTATACGCTCTACAAACCTCGAATCGACCTCAAATTCTTCTATACCCGAAATCGGGGCGTTACACCTCGATACTTCTTCTTGAAGGCAACTTGGAAGAACTCCCAATTCACTTCATTAGGCTCCAAAGCTACAGTTACAGTCGTCCACCCACTATAAGCATCGCCTTGCAACAGCGAAACAACACATCCCAGCTTACGTGCATCATTGCACCCAATTTGTTCCAAAATCTAAATCAAACTTACCATCCATGCCTCTGATGCCTCGGGTGACAAACCACGATACTAAACACCGCCCAAGAATTGCAAGCGTTCTAGCGGCAACTCCGCTTTACCAACAGCTGGTGCTTTCACTTGCACTACAGCAGCAGCAGCCTAGAATGCTCCAGTCATCGCCTAAACTAAAGGCGCCAAATCACCCAACACTGGCCCAACTTGCTCGTGTTGTACTTGCTTCTCGCCCTCAGGTGGAAGCGGTGGAAGCGGTGGAGGAGGTAGATTCCCTCCATGAGGTGCCTCGTTCACCTGATTTCCCTACCCTATGGCACTAACAATCGTAACAGATCACAACTCTCTCCTCGGTCCCATTATGCTATTATAATTAAGGCGTGATAATAAAACAAAACGAAATAATCATGCCAGCTTCAAGCAAGGATCCAAGACTTCCAATTCAATTGAAAACATTTCAACTATAGTAATAGAGCAATGGTTATCCCAATTTCACCCAAACATGACATAAAGCAATCAACATATCTATCGCAAACGCCATGCACATCAATCAACAAGATTCAACTCACAACAACATGTATATGGCAATCACCATGCACAACAATTAATAGTATACAGTTCACAATTATTTCACAACAACTTACCAACTTATTGACATCCTAAACCTTCGAAACATGGCTCTAATACAAACAAATGTAACCCCATCAACCCTGTCTGGATGCGAGACCGAACTGAACGGGTCACATGGGGAAAATTGAAGTAAACTAGGAAGGTTTACCTTAATAAACGACCTTATTTTTTTATCTTGTCTAGATGCACATTGTTATCCTAAGCGTAAAGACTCGTAGTGGAAGAAATATCAACTTAAATAGACATCAATTTGACATTCAATTGATTACAAATATGTGATAGGGACCAATTTGTCCAGGGAAAGCTTAGTTCGAGGTTTATTGGGCCATATGAGGTTGTGGAGCAAGTTGGTCTCGTGGCTTATCGGTTGAGGTTACCTCCCGAGTTAGAAAAGATCCTTGAAGTGTTTCATGTATCTATGTTGCGGAGATATAGATCGGACCCTTCGTGGCAAGATAATTGCGCTTGTGAAGGTGTTGAACCCATATTTCTCCTATGATGAGGAACCTATGAGAATTTTGGATTTGAGTAGCAAAGTTCTTCGTGGCAAGATGATTGCGCTTTTGAAGGTGTTGTGGCGACACCGAGGAGTTGAGGCGGCCACGTGGGAAAGCAAGGCGGACATGCTGAGGCAATTTCCGCATCTTTTCCCTTCAGGTAAAATTTCGAGGACGAAATTTCCTAAGTGGGGGAGAGCTGTAACGCCTCGATTTTGGGCTTAGATGTTTTGGCGAGTCGGGTTGGACCGGTGGAACCAGTGATAGTTGTTCGAACCGTTTAAAGGGTGGTTTAGGGAGATCGGAGTTCGAGATAGGATAAAAATGTGATAAAAATTTCTAAAATCCTCTAAAATGGTGTTTAAGAGGTTGGGCAAATCAATTTTTCAAAACGAGTTTTCGAAAGTATACATTTTGGGTAGTGACCAAAATGTAAAGATTTAAAAGTTGGAAAAATGGTTTTTCAAGAATAGTCAAAATCTTAGAATCTTTAGGGAGCTACTTGGAAATTATGCCTTTTTCCCTAATTTGGCATGTGATTTAAATGCTATTAAAATTAAAAGGCTTTTTAACTTGGGTAATTAAAGAAAGTAGTTAAACGATTTAGGAAAAGTTTTCACGAGCTTTTATTTTCTCACTTTTTCTTCTGCCAAACACCCTTCTTTTCTCTAAATTTTCAAGAAATCGTTTGCTCTCAATCCTCTTTAGATTCCTATCATTTCTTCATTGAGTTCTCTCATTTTCTTTCAAGTTTCTTTAAGCAAAACTTGCAAAATTAGAGGAGAAGCAAGGATTGGAGGTAATTTTCATGCTATCCCTCTAATATAAGTTCTTTAATGAAATTCCAAAGATATTTGACTCTTTAATACTTATTTTGATTGAAGTTTTGTTGTTAGAATATTAAACTCTTGAAATCTTGATGAAAAATTGGTTTAAAATGTGATTTTTGGACTTTAATTGATTTGGTTGTTTTGAGGTTGTTTCTAAATGAGTTTTGAAAGGTTTTTGGTGTTGAAGTGGAGTCTTAATCATGTAGATCCCGAAATTCTTGAGATCATTGGTTTTTGAGGTGTTTTTGGGTGAGTTTTTAAGGTGTTCTTGGGGAATTCGAGTTGCTGGAGTTATAAGGTTAGTTTTAAGTTGTTTTTGGATGTTGATTAATGCTTAGAAGGTGTTGGATGAGTTGGGTAATGACTGGGCTGAGGTTTGAGGTCAATCGATTGAGTTTTCAGTTGTTTCGGATGAGTGTTTTGTTGCTTTAGAGCATGACTGCGGGATTTCTTGTGTGTGCTGGGGTTTTGGATGCATTTTAATGCATTGAACCTCTGTTTTGATGTGTTGAAAATAGAGGATAGTGATTCGGAAGCAAAAAAAGTGTTTTTGGAGGTTTTAGAAGATCGATAGTTGCGTCGGCAAGCGTGGTATCGCGAGTCGGTGAGTGGAATTTGGTTTTCCAGCGTGGAAACGTTTTGGAAAAGGTTTTAAGGACTTAATAAGAGATTGAAACGCTTTGGTTGCACTTGATTTTAAATGCATTTTCCTACTGTTTTAAAGCATGTTTTTGAGAATATAAATTGTGTATGATGATGTCATGTGGTTGAAGGATGCACTAGGTAAGTGGTCATTGTATGCATGTGTTGATGCATGAGGTTTTAAGCATGGTTTAATGCTTGTTGATGGCTTGTCATGGATGCTTTGTAAAAACAGTGAGTTATGGGTTATATCGGCAAGTGATGTTGAATAAAATGTTTTATAAGTGAAATCGGATATAGTTAGCCGGCTATAGGATTGAGTACACTATAAGCAAGTCGCATTGGATGTTGAAGGCTTGTGATTGTACCAAATACTCCATCCAAGTACCCTAACGATTGAGGATTGTTTAAGGTTGCAACGGTTGAGGGTAGCTCCCAGGTGCGAACCTTGTTTTTGTCACGTCACTCGTTAGTGGATTATACATCTACCGATGAGTGGTGTTGAGGGTTTGTGATTGTACCGAATACTTCACCATGGGTGTCACAACGATGGAGGGTCGATCTCGTGTTTGAACCTTGAGATGTCGATAGAGGGTATGAAGGGTATGGGACAACCCTCAATCGTTGGAAACTGAGTAGCAATAGTTTAATTGATGGTTTGATTTGGATCATGTTGCATGATGTTTAAATCAGTGAGTTTGATGAAAACGTGCATAGTTTATCAAGAAAGGCATGTTGGTTTTGAAAAGAGTGAAAAACGATTTTATGCATTGATGATGTTTGTGGTTTTGAGCAACCCTCACTAAGCTTGTATGCTTATGCTCTATTTGTTTCATCAATGCAGATAATTAGACTTTTGAAGGCAGGCTCTTCGAGGAATCACACCAAGACATTTTGTTAAAAGTATGTTGAGCTTTTGAACTAGCGTAATAAGGGCAATGGGGGTGTCCGATGCATTGAACGTTATTGATTTGTGATTAATGGTTTTGATCAAGTTTATGATGCATATTTGGATTTGTAAATGGCCATTGAGTATTGGTTTATGCTTGGAATTTGTTTTTAGACTTTTTGTGCTTTTGACATCTAGGGAGCATGCCTTTAGTATCATAGCTTGTGCTTCGTATATGTGATCTTTGATGTGTATACAAGTTGTATGTATGTTGAGGCATGTGTCGGGATGGTTCCGGAGGGTAAAAACTGATTAAAACTAGCTTTTTGGGAAGTTGCAGGTCCAGACGTTTAGGAACGCCCTTACCTGTTTCGAAACAGTGGCCTTTAATGGCCTTGGTGTTTCGAAACGGTGAGGCGCGTTCCGGAACATTTTGCCTTTGTGAACCTTTGTACCAGAACATGTTTAGAGGGGTTTCGGAATGGTCCCGCATTTCAGAACGAGCATTTATGTTTCGAAACGGCTGTGTCGAAATGAGGCTTCCTATTCTGAAACACCAGACCGTTGGATGAAGATTTTGAATTGTTATGAGTTTCTGCTTCTTACATTTTGGTCCATGTTTGTCTTGTATACAATTGGATGAGTTCTAAATGTCATTTTGAACTGAATTTTCACCAATAAGCATGTAACGAACTTAATTGAAGGTTGGTAACTTGAATTTGACAAAAGTTCTTAAAATTTTCAAAATTTACAAAATGGTCCCTAAACCTTAATCGACTTTAGTTAATTGGAGAACGTGTTGATGTTTTATACGATGCTTGTGTATGTACACATAGGGAACCCATGTTGCATCTAGACAAGATAAAAGAAAAAAGGGGTCGTTTATTGAGGTAAACTTTCCTGGTTTACTTCAATAATCCTCGTGTGATCTGTTCGGTTCGCTCTATCGGCCAAGCCGGGTCGAGGGGGTTACAATTTCGCTGCGATGTCAAACACTTTGGTTTCTAATGAGCATCTAAACAAGATAAAAGAAGAAAACAATAGAGTTGTTTATTGAGGTAAACTTTCTCGGTTTACTTCAATATTCCCCGCGTGACCCGTTCGAATCAGTCTACCACCTAGGCCGGGTCTAGGGGTTATAGTTTAACATGCTGATTTTGGTTAAGAAAAGTGCATGGTTTAAAAAGAGCATGATGATTTTCAAATGATGTTTTAGTAAATTGAAACGAGATTTCAATGTGGACATGAAAAATGGTTTTAATGCATTGATGGTGTTTTCCTTATGAGCCTCATCACTAAGCCTTGTGTGCTTACGCTCTCATTTTTCCATATATTGGGGTTTTGGAGGCAGCAAGTAGAAAGGGATCTCAAAAGACTTCGTTTAAGAAAGTATGTTTCGGTTTAGACTAAAGCAACAAGGGCAATGGGAAATCCGTTGAGTTGTTAGTAGATTTGTGTAAACTCCCTTTTGAGCAAGTTTGACTTGCTATTTTAGACTTGTAAATGGCCTTGGGTATTTTGTTTATGCTTTAATTTGCATTTTGGTATCTTGCTTGGCTTGTATGCTAGGTTGCATGCCTCTAGTTTATCTTTATTGCAAGCACTCATGTTATGATGATGAAAATGCCATGAATGATTGAAGATTGATTCTTAAATATGTTGTATGAATGTTGGAGGTATGTTGGAATGGCTTTGATTGGATTAAAGTGCGAAAAACCATCAAAAAGGGTAATTACATGCCTAGGTGTTTCGGTACACCCAAGCCTGTACCGAAAGAGTGTGCTTGAATTGGCCTAAGGGTTTCGAAATAGGGAGGGGTGTTCCAAAACGTTTTGCTACTGGAATCCCCTATTCTGAAAAACCCTTGAGGGTGTTTCGATACAGGCCCGAGATTTGAGATGCTTGACCCTGTTTCGATACAGGATGACCTGTACCGAAACACCCTGCTGTTAAGTTGATTATTGGAATATTTTGAAGTATTGTTTCTTTATGTTTTGGTCCTTAAATGTTGTTGATGCACTTAAATGAGCTTGGATGATTGTTTTGAGCTGAGATTTGACAGAGATGCATATAATGTGACTAGTTAATGGTTGGTAATTAAAAAAGTGAAAAAGTTCATGTAATTTGGCAAAATTACAAAATGGTCCCTAAAATGTATTTGTATACAATTGAGTCCCTAATCGTTGACTGATTGAGTCACAAATTGTTCCATTGTGATATTTATCACATAGGATAACAATGAGCGTTTAGAAAAGATAAAATGAAAAAATATGGTCGCTTATTGAGGTAAACTTCCCGGTTTACTTCAATATTCCCCACGTGACCTGTTTAGTCCGATCCTTTGTCCAGGCTGAGTCGAGGGGTTACATTTGGTAGTTTTAAAGCCTGGCTGCGAAAGAATGGGAGGATGGTAAGTCATTGGTAAGTTGATGTGATGTGATTCGAAGTGAATGATAATGTTTTCCTTGCACGGTGATTGTTAGAATCATGTTGTTGATGAACAAATGATATTGATGCCATGCATGATGGTTGTGATGCACTTGTTCTGTTATATACATGATGATGTTATGGGCTAAATCTGTTTGATTTCTATGCACGATGCTTGTGGTACGTATGTTGTTTGCCTTGTGCTATGCTTGGGGGGGGGGGGAATTGGGATACCCATTGCCTTATTACTATAGTTAAAGTGATTTAAATTGAATTGGAAGTCTTGGATCCTTGCTTGAAGCTGGCCTGATTTCTTTGTTTTGTTTTATTATCATGTCTTAATTATAATAGCACAATGGGACCGAGGAGAGAGTTACGGTCGGGTACGATCGTTGTTGTTGGAGAGCATGGAAATTAGGAGAACGAGGTTCTTCCTGGTGTGAATTTACCTTCTTCACCGCCTCCACGCGGGGGTGAGGAGCAAGGACAGCGTGAGCAAGCTGGGCCTATGTTGGTTGATTTGATGCCTCTAGTTTCGGAGATGACTGAAGCATTCTAGGTTGTTGTTGCCGGAGTGCAAGTGCAAGCACCTGCTACTGGGCAAACTTGATTGCTGTTAGAATGCTTGCATAGTTTGGGCGGTGTTGAGTATCGATGTTTGTCATCTGAGGCTTTCATAGCTAGTATGATCTAGATTTTGTATCAAATGCGGTGCAATGATGCACGTAAACTGGGATGTGATGTTTTGTTGTTACAAGGTGATGCTTAGAGTTGGTGGATGACTGTAACTGTGGCTATGGAGCCTATTGAGGTGGATTGGGAATTCTTCCATGGTGCCTTTAAGAAGACATATCTAGGAGTTAGATACTTGGATGACAAGAAACGTGAGTTTATGTCCTTTGTTTAGGGTATCATGTTTGTGGCTAAGGATATCGAGCCAAGGATATCGAGTAGAGTATGGGTTTGACTTCCCATGTGGATGATTCTAGCTCGGGTTAGAGAGTTGCAAATTTTGGTCTTGGAGGAGGATAGAATAGAAGGCAGCGTGATAAGAGGCATCGCATTGATGCGAAGCAAGGCGGAAGAAGGCCGGGAAGAGGAGCTTATGGTCAGGGTGCTCATGCTAGATCGACTTTTAATTCTTGTTGGGTATGTGGATCACATGACCATATGAGGCAAGATTGTCCTTGTTTGGATCGAGATGTGCAGCCTCCTGCAGTTGTAGTGTCCAATGCTTGTTTTAGTTGTGGTTCGGCTGACCACTTGAGACGTGATTGTCCGTTGTTGGCTGGAGGTGGTCAGGTTAGAGCACCGCTGGTTGCACCACATCGATGTCGTGGGCGCGATCCTTGTAACTTCTAGCATAGGGAGGATGGTCAGAGAGCTGTAGCTCATGTTGTAGCTATTCAACCTGAGGATGGTGGTCCTGCGAGGGTGTATGCACATCGCGAGGGATGCAATGACACCGATGTGATTGTAGGTAATTTTACTTTGCAATCCTTGTCTTTTTTATCTTTGATTGATTATGGTTCTACGCATTCATATATCTTGAGTGAGCATGCATATTGCTTGATATCCCTATTGAGATGTTAGATGTTGGAATGCAAGTGACTAGTTCCTTTGGTGAAACTGTTGTTATGAGAAGGTTGTATAAGAGATGTCCTTTATCTGTTCAAGGTCATATGTTTGTAGTTGATTTAATCGAGTTGCCTTTCTATTGTTTTGATGTAATCCTTGGGATAGATTGGTTAACCGAGCATAGGGTCGTGGTTGTGTAACGCCCCGATTTTTGGGCCAAGATGTTTTAGGCATCAGTTTAAGTTAGTTGAACCTAGAGTTGGAGATTCGAGTCTTTAAGATCAGTTTAGGGAAATCATGATTCGGTATAAGGTAAAAATATGGTAAAAAATTCTAAAATCATCTAAAATCATATAGATGGGTTTGGTAAAATGAATTTTAGGACATGTACATTTTGAGTAGTGACCAAAATGTAAAGATTTAAAACTGTGGAAAAAGTGTGATTTTCAAAGGAGAGTAAAATTCTTAGAATCTTTAGGGAGCTTTATGGCAATTAAACCTTTTCTTTAATTGGCATGTGATTTTAATATTTTGATTAAAATTAAAGAGGGAGATTTTATTAAAAGAGATAGTTAATTTGTTAAATCATTTTTTGACGTAACTTTTCTATTTCTCCTTTTCTCTTCAGCCAAACATTCCCCTTTTCTCTCAATTTCCAGAATCATTTTCATCCTTTTGCTCCTTTGATCCACAACTCGTTTCTAAAGATTTTTCTCAAAGATTTACAAGGATTTCTTAAAGCTTCTTGAGTTGGAAAACTTCCCAATTGGAAGAAAAGCAAGGATTGGAGGTAATTTTGAGCTACTCTTCAAATCATGCTTCTTTAATGAAATTATAATGTGTTTGATGTTGATTTGGTGAAAATACCGAAATCTTGCAAAAAGATGAGATTAAATGTGATTTTCTCTTGGGCACTATTTTTATTGATTTGAGAATGAATTTAATGTTTATTTGGATGTTAAATAATGTTAATAATGAGCTTTGATCATAATAATCCAGAAATCATTGAGATCTCTAATTGTCTATGTTATTAGTTTTGGGTTTTTGGCTTAGAAATGTGAAATCTGAGTTGCTGGAGGTATAAGGATGATATTAGGATGTTTTTGGATGTTTATATATGGTTAAAATATGATGGAAGTGTTTGATGATGGCTGGTTTGAGTTTGGTGATCAATCGAAGGTGAATTCGATTGTTTTGGAGGGGTATTTTGATTCCTTTGGGGTAGAGCTGCGGGATTTTGGTGTTTGCCGCTGGTTTTAATGCATTGAGATGCATTAATCCTATGTTCTTGTGTGGTATAAACATGGGAGAATCCTTTCGAAGAAAATGGTGAAGATCTGGGAGCTATGGACGCTTGATTTTGCGTCGACAATTGAAGTTTCACGAGTCGATGAGTGGAAATGGGATTTCCAGCATTGAAACACTTTTAAAGTGGTTTTGGGAACTTAGTGTAAGCTTGAAACGCTTTACTAAGTTCAGAAGTAAGTAAAGTGATTCTCTCCCTCAAATTTTGCTATTGTAAGCTTGTGGATGCACTTGTTTTTAAATGTGTTTACCTACTATTTTAAAACATTTTTTGAGCATATAATTTGTTGTTATGATACTATATTTCTGAAAGATGCACTTGGTAAGTGGTCCTTGTAACTATGTGTTATACTTGCTTTAATGAGCATGGTTTAATGCTTGGAATATGGCTTATTGTGAATGCTTTGAAAACAGTGAGGTTTGAATTAAAGGTGAATTATACTGGCAAGTGATGTTGTGTAAAGTGTTTTGCAAATGAAATCGGATATAGTTAGCCGACTATAGGATTGAGTGCACTATAAAAAGTCGCCTTGGAAGTTGAGGGGTTGTGATTGTACCGAATACTCCATCCAAGTACCCTAACGATCGAGGAATGTTTAAGGTGTCACAACGGTGGAGGATAGCTCCCATGTGTGAACCTTGTATAGTGTCCCGTCTCTCGTCAGTGGGTTATACATCTACCGATGAGTGGTGTTGAGGGGTTGTGATCGTACCGAATACTCCACCACGGGTGTCCCAACGGTAGAGGGTAGCTCCCGTGTGTAGACCTTGAGATGCCGATAGAGTGTATGAAGTGTTTAGGGACAACACTTGGTAATCCATGTATTCGATATGTTTTTAGAATTGAGAATATTATTGATCACTTGTGAGCCAATATAATCGATTAATTTCTATGGAAATGTTTATGGGTGCATAACATGAAAAAAATGCATGTTTTTCCTTTAAACTTTGCATATGGTTGATATACATGGAAAACTTGCGTTATGTGTTAGCAAATGGATTTTTGTTGTTGAAGTGTTTATACTTTTTGCATGGTGTACAACATTCTGATTTTAATGATAAAGTGCATGGATTTCAAAGAGGGCATGATGGTTCTCAAAAGTGTGAAAATGATTTTAAGCTTTGATGGTGGTTTTGGTTTTTGAGTATTCCTCACTAAGCTATATGCTTACGCTCTCATGTGTCCATCAATGCAGATAACTAAGTGTTTAGAGGCATCAACTTGCAAGGGGATCCAAGAAGACTTCACTCCGAAAGTATATTTCGATAATGAACGAGAGTAATAAGGGCAATGGGGGATTTCACGTTTTGTTTGGGTGATGTGTATAAACACCCTTTGAGCATGTTTGCTATATGCTTTTATACTTGTAAAATGCCTTTAATTGGTGTTTGAAGTTTTGGTTTGAGTTTTGACTCTTGAGTGGCTTACTTGCAAGGATGCATGCCTTTAGAATTTCCTTGATGCAATTAGCCATTCTTTGATGCTTACTAAGCTATTTATGTTTGAGAAATAATGTTTATAATTGATGTATGCATGTTAGAAACATGTTGGATTGGTTTATGTTGGAATTTTGGGTGAAAAACAAGCAAAATCTGTCACTATAGGCCCAGGGGTTTCGAAACACTCGAGCATGTATCGAAACGAGGTTCCTAAAATGGCCTTAGGGTTTCGAAATGGGTAAGGTATGTCCCGGTACGATTTGCTACTGCAAACCATGGTTTCGAAACACTTCAAAGAAGTTCTGGTACGAGCCCGTGTTTCGAAATAGGGCTTTAGTGTTCCAAAACAGTTGACAATTATGTTAGTTAATGGAATTTTCTGTGTTTTGAAATAGGGCTTTAGTGTTCCGAAACTAGAGAAAGTTAAGCTAGTTGATGGCATGTTCTGAAGTTCTGATTCTTTCGTTTTAGTCCCTGAATGTTTTGGATGCAATTGAATGAGTATGAATGATTATTTTGAGCTGAATTTTGACTATGATGTATGTAATGAGACTAATTAAAGGGTGGTAACATTGAAATGACTTAAGTATTTACGAATTGGAAAAATTACGAAATGGTTCCTAAAAGTCGTAATTGGATGAAATTGATCTACGCTTGAGTTGTGAATGATCCGCTGCAATGTTATATACATATGAACCTAATTTGCATCTGGACAAGATAAAAAATAGGGTTGTTTATGGAGGTAAACCTTCCCAGTTTACTCTAATATTCCCCATGTGACCTATTCAGTTCGGTCTACCAGCTAGGCCGTGTCGAGTGGGTTACATTTGGTGGTATCAGAGCCAGGTTTCAAAAGAATCGGATGATGGTAAGTTAATGGTAAATCAATGAGATGTGAATGTATGTATTTGGTGATGTTTGTTTTGCTCGGTGAATGTTATAAGCATGTTAATGTTGAATGAATAATAGTGATGTTATGTATGATGATCGTGATATGAGAATGATCTTATATTGTGGGCTGAATCTTATTGGTTGTAATGCACGATGGTTGTGACATGTATATTGTATGCTTTATGCTATGTTTGTGGGAAATTGGGATACTAATTGCCTTGTTATTGTAGTGAAGTGTTTTTTAATTGAATTCGAAGTCTTGGATCCTTGCTAGAAGCTGGCTTAATTTCTTGTTTTGTTTTATATTCATGCTTTAATGATAATAGCACAATGGGACCGAGGAGAGAGCTACGTTCAGGATTAGTTGCTCCGGCTGATGAGCAAATGAATCAGGAGAACGAGGTTCTACCTGGTGCGAATTTACCTCCATCACCAACACCAGGGCGTGAGGAGCAAGTGCAACACAGACAGGATAGTCCAATGTTGGGTGATTTGACGCCTTTGGTACGGGTGATGATTGGAGCATTCCAGACTGTTGTTGTTAGAGTGCAAGCATAAGTACAAGCACCTGCGGGTGGGCAATTGGGTTTGCCGTTGGAACGCTTATGAAGTCTAGGAGGCGTTGAGTATTGTGGATTTTCTCCTGAAGCATCCGAGTCTTGGATGGCTATTACGATCCAGATTTTGGATCATATGGGATGTAATGATGCACGCAAGTTAGGATGTGCTATCTCGTTATTGCATGGGGATGCATACAGTTGGTGGATGACTGTGACTGCGGCCATGGAACCAAATGAGGTGGATTGGGAGTTCTTTCAAGTTGCCTTTAAAACGAAGTATATGGGAGTTAGATACTTGGATGACAAGAAGAGCGAGTTCATGTCCTTGGTGCAAGGAAACATGACAGTGGCTGAGTACGAGGTCCAGTTCGTACGTTTGAGCCAGTATGCTCTGGAGTTGGTGCCGAGTGATAGGCATCGATGTGATCGCTTCCGTTATGGCTTGGTGCAGGAAGTGAAGACTTTCATGCTTGCTTCTGATTATATTGATTTTGATGTGCTGGTGATGCGAGCCAAGGATATAGAGAAGAGTATTAGTTTGACCTCTCGTGTGGGTGGTTCTAGCTCAAGTAAGAAAGCTGTAAATTCTGGTCCTAGTGGTGGACAAAACAAGAGAAACCATGATTGCAGATATCGGCCTGAGACGAGGCAAGGTAATTATGGGCGAGGTGCACTAGTTCAGGGTAACATGATGAGGTTTGAGCATAATACTTGCTGGACATGTGGATCACAAGAGCATATGAGGCGAGATTGTCCTTGTGTGGATCGAGAGGTGCAGGCTCCTATGGCTGGGGCTAATTCTTGTTGGAACTGTGGATCAGCTAATCATATGAGGCGTCAGTGTCCTTTGCTAGCTGGGGGTGGTCAAGGGCGAGCACCTGTTGTTGCACCACCGAGAGGCTGTGGGCGCGACTGAGGTAATTTCCAATAGAGGGATGATGGGTAGAGAGGTGTAGCTCATCTTGTTGCTGTTCAACCTGAGGGTGGTGGTCCTGTGAGAGTGTATGCACATCGCGAGGGACGTAACGACACCGACGTGATTGCAAGTACCTTCACCTTTCAACTCTTGTCTCTGTTAGCTTTAATTGATTTTGGATCTACGCATTCATGCATCTTGAGTGAGCATGAACATTTGCTTAAATGCAAGTAACAAGCTCTTTTGGTGAAAATGTTGTTACAAGAAACTATATAGAAGATATTTTTTATTTGTTCAAGGCTATGTGTTTTCAGTTGATTTGATGGAGTTGCTTTTCTATATATTTGATGCGATTCTTGGGATGGATTGGTTGTCTAAGCACATAACTGTAGTTGATTTTGATGTTAAGCGAGTTACCTTGAAACTTGTTGATGATTATGAAGTTGTAATCGTAGGCGAGAATGTGAAATTCCTTATCGAATGCAATTTTGGCTCTTGAAGCGAGTCAGATGATGGAGTTGGGTTGTGAAGCTTTCCTAGCTAATATGATGAACCCTGGTAAAAGAAAGTTTGAGTACAAGACATACGAACAATATGTGAGTTTCTAGGTGTCTTTTCAGAAGAATTGCCTAGTTTTCCATCCAGTAGAGAAGTTGAGTTTGGCATTGAGTTGTATGAAAATACGACTCTAGTGTCTATTGCTCCTTATGGATGGCACCTAAAGAATTGAAGGAGTTGAAAACACAACTTCAGGAGTTGCTTGATCGATGATTCATAAGGCCAAGTGTTTCACCTTTGGGTGCACCGGTCTTGTTTGTAAAGAAGAAGGATGGCACAATGTGTATGTGTATAGATTATCGGCAACTGAACAAGCTGACGATTAAGAACAAGTACCCTTTGCCAAGGATTGATGATTTGTTTGATCAACTTTGAGATGTTTTAGTGTTTTCGAAAATTGATTTGAGGTTCGGATATTATCAATTAAAGGTTAAAGATGTAGATGTACCTAAGACATCGTTTTGAACAAGGTACGAGCATTATGAGTTCTTGGTGAAGCCGTTTGGGTTGACAAATGCACCGGCTGCATTCATGGATATGATGAATCGTGTGTTCCATGAGTTTTTAGATCAGTTTGTTATAGTGTTTATCGATGACATTCTCGTGTACTCGCGTAGCGAGGAGGATCATGAAAAGCATTTGTGGATTGTGTTGCAAGTGCTGTTAGAGAATCAGCTTTATGCTAAGCTGAGCAAGTATGAGTTTTGGCTCAAGGAAGTAGTTTTCCTTGGACATGTAGTGTCAGTAGAGGGTATTCGGGTTGACCCACACAAGATTGAGGCGGTGATGAATTGGAAGACGCCTAAATCAGTGACGGAAGTGCGTAGTTTCCTTGGTTTGGCTGGGTATTATCGAAGGTTTGTGGAGGGCTTTCTAAGATTGCTGCACCATTGACTAAATTGTTACAAAAGAATGTTCGCTTTGAGTGGATAGATGTTAGGCAACAAGCTTTCGAGAAGTTGAAGGAAGCTTTGACGCAAGCTTTTGTCTTGATTAAACAAGAATCAGGTAAGGAGTTTGTGGTTTACAATGATGCGTCATATGTTGGTTTAGGTTGTGCGTTGATGCAAGGTGGGAAGGTTGTGGCATATGCATCTTGACAATTGAAGGTGTATGTGCGCAACTACCCTACTCATGACCTAGAGCTTGTTGCAGTCATGTTTGCCTTGAAGATTTGGAAGCATGACCTTTACGGTGAAAAGTGTGTACTTTACATTGATCATAAAAGTTCGAAGTATCTCATGTCTAAGAGGGAGTTGAATCTTAGGCAGCGAAGATGGTTGGAATTGCTTAAGGATTATGATCTTACGGTTGAGAATCATCCTGGAAAGGCCAATGTGGTGGCTGATGCCTTGAGTAGAAAGGTGGTTGTTGAGTTGAGAGCGATGTTTGCTTAGTGGAGTATATCACGCGATGGTGGGTTGATAGCCAAGTTACAAGTGAAACCTTCCTTGATTCAGTTAATTAAGGATAAGCAGTTGCTTGATGATTCCTTGGTACCTCATGTTCAGGATATAGTTGATGGTAAAGTAACAGATTTCTGTTTCAATGATGTTGGTGTTTTATGCTTTAAAAGTCTGATAGTTGTGTAGGAGGATGTTGAATTGAGGTGCACTATTTTGACTGAGGCCCATAGAAGTCCATTTGCTATGCACCCTGGTAGTACCAAGATGTATCGTGGTATGAAAGATGAGTACTATTGGGTGGGTTGAAAAAGGATGTTGCTAAATTTGTGAGCAAGTGTATGGTTTGTCAACGTGTGAAAGCTGAACATCAGTTTCTGTCTGGTTCATTGAAACCTATGAGGATACCAGAATGGATATCAGAAATGATTACGATGGATTTTGTATCCGGTTTGCCTTTGACACCATCAAAGAAGAACTCCATTTGGGTGATTGTAGATCGTCTTACGATGTGTGCACATTTCTCGGCTGTGCATACTATGTATACGTTGGATAAGCTGGCGGAATTGTATATTGCTAAGATTGTTCGTTTGCATGGTGTGGCTAAGTCGATAGTGTCAGATAGAGATCTGAGGTTCACAATGAGACTTTGCGAGTGTTTACACCAAGCGGTTGGCATGCGCTTGAATTTTAGGACTTCATATCATCTTCAGACGGATGGGAAGTCAGAGCGAGTTATCCAGGTGTTGGAGGATATGTTGAGATCTTGTGTGATGGATTTCAAAGGTTCTTGGGAAAAGCAGTTGCCCTTGGTGGAGTTTACCTATAATAATAGTTTCCAGGCAAGTATACAAATGGCTCTGTATGAAAGAAAGTGTAGAACGCCTCTTTGTTTGGCAGAGGCGGGGCAAAAGCTAGTTTCCTTGTTAGATTTGCTTAAGGGAACAACTGAGAAAGTAAAGCTTATATGTGAGCAATTGAAGGCTGCTTTGGATCGTCAAAAGTCTTACGCAGATTTAAAGTGTAATGAGATTGAGTTTGCTGTTGGAGATCGCGTATTCTTGAAAGTATCACCTTGGAAGAAGGTGATTATATTTGGGCGTAAGGGCAAGCTTAGTCCAAGGTTTATTGGACCTTATGAGGTTGTGGAGCGAGTTGGTCCTGTTGTGTATCGGTTGAGGTTGCCTCCCGAGTTGGAGAAAATTCATGATGTGTTTCATGTTTCAATGTTGTGAAGGTATAGATCGAATCCGTCTCATGTGATGCATGTTTAGGAGATTGAGATGAATCCAGATTTATTTTATGATGAGGAACCAGTGGGGATCCTTGATTTTAGTAGCAAATTTCTTCGTGGTAAGATGATTGAACTTGTGAAGGTGTTGTGGTGACATCGAGGAGTTGAGGAGGCCACTTGAGAGAGCAAGGCGAACATGTTGAAGCAGTTTCTGCATCTTTTTCCATCAGGTTGAATTTAAAGGACGAAATTTCCTAAGTGGGGGAGAGTTGTAACGCCCCGGTTTTGGGCCTAGATGTTTTTGGCATCGATTTTAGTTAGTCGAACCTAGAGTTGGAGATTCGAGTCTTTAAGATTAGTTCAGGGAAATCATGATTCAGGATAAGGTAAAAATATGGTAAAATTTTGTAAAATCATCTAAAATCATATAGATGAGTTTGGTAAAATCAATTTTATAAAATGAATTTTGGGACGTGTACATTTTGAGCAGTAACCAAAATGTAAAGGTTTAAAACTATGGAAAAAGTGTGATTTTCAAAGGAGAGTCAAATTCTTAGAATCTTTAATTAGCATGTGATTTTAATGTTTTGATTAAAATGGTAGAGGGAGATTTTATTAAAAGAGGTAGTTAATTTGTTATATCATTTTTTGACGTAACTTTTCTATTTCTCCTTTTCTCTTCAGCCAAACATTCCCTCTTTTCTCTCAATATCCAAAATTCTTTTCATCCTTTTTCTTCTTTGATCCACAACACTTTTCTAAAGATTTTTCTGAAAGATTTACAAGGATTTCTTAAAGCTTCGTGAATTGGAAAACTTGCCAATTGGTAGAAAAGCAAGGATTGGAGGTAATTTCGAGCTACTCCTCTAATCATAGTTCTTTAATCAAATATCAAAGTGTTTGACTCTTGATTTATGTTTTTAATTAAGGTTTTGATGTTCATTTGGTAAAAATACTGAAATGTTGCAAAAATATGAGATTAAATGTGATTTTCGTTTGGACACTATTTTGATTGATTTGAGAAAGACTTTAAGGTTGATTTGGATGTTAAATGATGTTAATAATGAGCTTTGATCATAATCATCCCGAAATTATTGAGATCTCTAATTGTCTAGGTTGTTAGTTCTAAGTTTTTGGCTTAGAAATGTGAAATCTGAGTTGCAGGAGGTATAAGGATGATATTGGGATGTTTTTGGATGTTGATTTATGGTTAAAATGTGATGTAAGTGTTTGTTGATGCCTGGGTTGAGTTTGGTGATTAATCGAAGGTGATTTTAGTTGTTTTGGATGGGTATTTTGATGTCTATGGGCAGAGCTTCGGGTTTTTTTTTGTTTTCTGGTGGTTTTAATGCATTGAGATGCATTAATCCTTTGTTCTTGTGTGGTATAAATCTGGGAGAATCCTTTGGAAGCAAACGGTGAAGATCCGTGAGCTACGGACGCTTGATTTTGCTTCGGCAATTGAAGTTTCGTGAGTCGTTGAGTGGAAATAGGATTTCCAGCTTTGAAACACTTTTAAAGTGGTTTTGGGAACTTAGTATAAGCTTGAAACGCTTTACTCAGTTCGGAAGTAAGTAATGTGAGTTTCTCCCTCAGATTGTGCTATTGTAAGCTTGTGGATGCACTTGTTTTTAAATGTGTTTACATACTATTTTAAAACTTTTTTGAGCATATAATTTTCTGTTATGATGCTATATTGCTGAAGGATGCACTAGGTAAGTGATCCTTGTAAGTATGTGTTATACTTGTTTTAATGAGCATGGTTTAACGCTTGGAATATGGCTTATTGTGAATGCTTTGAAAAACAGTGAGGTTTGCATTAAAGGTGAATTATATTTGCAAGTGATGTTGTGTAAAGTGTTTTGCAAATGAAATCGGATCTAGTTAGTCGACTATAAGATTGAGTGCACTATAAACAAGTCGCCTTGGATGTTGAAGGGTTGTAATTGTACCGAATACTCCATCCAAGTACCCTAACGATCAAGGAGTGTTTAAGGTATCGCAACGGTGGAGGATAGCTCCCATGTGTGAACCTTGTATAATGTCCCGTCTCTCGTTAGTGGGTTATACATCTACCGTTGAGTGGTGTTGAGGAGTCGTGATCGTACCGAATACTCCACCACGGATGTCACAACGGTGGAGGGTAGCTCCCATGTGTGAGCCTTGAGATGTCGGTAGAGTGTATGAAGTGTTTAGGGACAACATTTTGTAATCCGTGTGTCTGATACGTTTTGAGAAATGAGAATGTTATTGATCACTTGCGAGCCAATATAAATGATTAATTGCTTTGGAAATATTTTATGGATGCATAACAAGAAAAAAATGAATGCTTATCCTTTAAGCTTTGCATATGGTTGATATACATGGAAAGCTTGCGTTATGTTTTAGCAAATGGATTTTTGCTGTTGAAGTATTAATACTTGTTGCATGGTGTACAACATGCTGATTTTAATGATGAAGTGCATAGATTTCAAAGAGGGCTTACTTGCATGGTGTATAGCATGTTTGCTATATGCTTTTATACTTGTAAAATGCCTTTAATTGGTGTTTGAAGTTTTGGTTTGAGTTTTGACTCTTGAGTGGCTTACTTGCTAGGGTGCATGCCTTTATATTTTCCTTAATGCAAAATATGTAATTAAAGGCCCAAGGGTTTCGAAACACTCGAGCTTGTATCGAAACATGGTACCTGAAATGGCCTTAGGGTTTCGAAACGGGTAAGGTCTGTTCTGGTACGATTTGCTACTAAAAACCATGATTTCGAAATACTTCAAAGGCGTTCTGGTACGAGCCCGTGTTTTGAAAGAGGGCTTTAGTGTTCCGAAATAGGTAACAGTTATGTTAGTTAATGGAATGTTCTGTGTTTCGAAACTGGGCTTTTGTGTTTCGAAACTAGAGATAGTTAAGTTTGTTGTTGGCATGTTCTGAAGTTCTGATTCTTTGTGTTTTAGTCCCTGAATGTTTTGGATGCAATTGAATTAATATGAATGAATATTTTGAGCTGAGTTTTGACTATGATGCATGTAATGAGACTAATTAAAGGGTGCTAACACTGAAATGGCTTAAGTCCCTGTGAATTAGAAAAATTACGAAATGGTTCATAAAAGCCGCAATTGGATGAAATTGATCTATGGTTGAGTTGTGAATGATTCGCTGCAATGTTAAACACATAGGAACCTAATTTGCATCTAGAAAATATAAAAAATAGGGTTATTTATTGAGGTAAACCTTCTCGGTTTACTCCAATATTCCCCGTGTGACATGTTCAGTTCGGTCTACCGGCTAGGCCGGGTTGAGGGTGTTACATGTTAATTTTAATGCTAAGCGAGTTACCTTGAAACTTGTTGATGATTACGAAGTAGTAATCGTTGTTGAGAATGTGAAATTCTTGTCCAATTCTATTTCAGCTCTTGAAGCGAGTCATTCAATAGAATTGGGTTGCAAGGATTTCTTAGCTTATGTGATAAATCCAGGATAGAATGAAGTGCATGTACAGGATTTACATATGGTATATGAGTTTCTGGGTGTATTTCCGGAAGAGTTGTTTGGATTGCCGCCGAATAGAGAGGTTGAGTTTGGTAAAGAGTTGTATGAAAATACAACTCTAGTGTCCTTTTCTCCATATCGAATGGCTCCAAAAGAGTTGAAGATGCAACTTTAAAAGTTTCTAGATTAAGGGTTCATTAGGCCTAGTGTTTCAACTTGGGGTGCACCAGTCTTGTTCGTGAAGAAAAAAGATGGCACGATGCGTATGTTTATAGATTATCGGTAACTCAACAAGTTGACGATTAAGAACAAGTATCCTTTGCCAAGGATTGATGATTTGTTTGATCAGTTTCATGGTGCTTCAGTGTTTCCTAAGATTGATTTGAGATCCGGATATTATCAATTCAAGGTAAAGGATTTATATGTTCCTAAGACAGATTTTCGTACAAGGTACGGGCATTATGAGTTCTTGGTGATGTCGTTTGGTTTGACTAATGCGCCAGCTGCATTCATGGATATGATGAATCATGTGTTTCATGAGTTTTTGGATCAGTTTGTGGTTGTGTTTATTGATGATATTCTCGTGTACTCTCGTAACGAGGAGGATCATGATAAGCATTTACGGATTGTGTTGCAAATGTTGTTAGAAAATCAGCTTTATGCCAAGTTGAGTAAGTGTGAGTTTTGGCTTAGAGAAGTTGTCTTTCTTGGACATGTAGTGTCGACCGAAGGTATTCGGGTTGATCTACATAAGATTGAGGCGGTGATGAATTGGAAGACGCCTAAATTGGTGGTGGAATTCCGTAGATTCCTTGGTTTGGCAGGTTACTATCAAATGTTTGTGGATGGTTTCTCTAAGATTGATGCTCCGTTAACCAAGTTGTTGCAAAAGAATGTTCATTTTGAGTGTAACATCCAAAAAATTTCCCAAAATTGAAAGCCTAAATTTTGAAATCCCTAAATGCCAAACTCTAAGAATTGATGATTTAAATATGAAAACTTATTTAAGAAATTAGGGAATTAATTGAATTTTAATCGAAATTAGTGACCTTTTTATAAACGAATTGATATTAGGTATCTACTTTGAGAACCCTAGAAAATCGAGGACTTATCTTATGATTATCGCAAAGATTTGAGTATTAAATCCTTAAAACCCTTACATATGTTCCTATATAGAAACACATCGATACCTATCTTGTCTCTTCTCTTGTCAGTGCCGCACCCCTTTTGACTGGGACTTATCGTCATTCGATTCAATATTTAGAACTCGGGAAACACCATCTCTTATTGGTTTGAGACTTTGTTGGATAAGAGCTTTCTGCCTCGGTAAGATATCTTCTTCTATTTTTTTCCTTAATGCTCTACCCGCTCATTATGCATCCCAACTCCACCCACCAATTCTGGTTACACGATTAATGGGTAATAAATTATCATTGTCCTATTTATTATTACTTTTCTTAATGATTATATATTATCCAAAAGTTTATTATTTTACTATATATATACCTTCTACGATTTATTGAACTTATTATATATACACATTTGTATCTTCATTTATTGTTTTATTATATAAATGGGTACTGCCCTTGAAAAATGTTATAGATATATGTTGTTGTTGTTGTTGTAGTTATATAGGCATGAATTTGAAATCAGTTTTGAGTTGGATATATATACATATATCAAGTGTTCACTTATTTAAACAATTTTATTTCAATCAAGTATTTGATTTGTTTTCTTAAAAGCATTATAATATTATCTACGCATGTTCATATTTGAAGAATTATTATATATCGTGTACATTAGTTCAAGATTTCAAAATCGTGTTCTTTGAGATTTAGAAACATATAGTTTAAATACTTATAAGTTTTCATCATTCGGTTCTCACTCTTGTGTCGGCTCAATTAATTTCGTATAGATAGCTAAACAAATAGCATTATTTATTGGAAATTCTGTCGAACCAAAACTGCAGTCATAGCAATAGTTTAATGTAGAATTATTCTCATAGATTCTGATACAGCTAAACCCAGTGCTTCTGATCGTGAGAAGCATATTATTCAGTAGGTTGAGTTTTTCTTTGGCTAAGGTGTGTTCTCTACTCGTGCTATATTATCTATGTTGTTGTTGTATGATGCCTGACTTGTGAAAATATGTTGTGATCTAAGCTATGTGCTATGCTTGTGTAATTCTGTTAAGCATCATACATCACAATTTGAATTTCTGTCAGATTAAATGCTCATGCATTCTCGGATTAATAATGTTTGCATTCGGACTTGAATCGGATTTCCATGTCATATCATTCAGGTTGGGAAAAGTACAGAGGAAGATCAGTGGTTTCACCCTTCGGGTTGAATTCCACTTCGGACTTGGTGACGATGTAGAGAGTGATTCAAGGGAACCTTACTCTTCGGACAATGATGTAAATAGGTTCATGACATAGAATTAGGTGCATTGCGCTATGCATGTTTGTGTATCTGATTGACTGTTGAAAAGATAATATGATTGTTGTGTTGTTCTGTTTATGCACTTTAGAGACACACTGAGCTTAATAGATTACTCTCCCTTAGCTTCTATTTTAGATTCTCAGATATAGGTGATCAATATGGATGTTTTTAGATTTCAGATTTACATCAGTTGTAACACCCGGGTTTGGGGGTCGGGTGAAAATAATATTAAAATAATGTTTCGGGTTTCAGTTTCATAATTAAAATAATAAAATATTATTTGGGCTTCGTGTTTTCAAAACAAACATTTTATGTTGGACTTAAATTGATTTGAAACTCAAATTCCATGGATTTTAGAGTTTATGAGATTGCCATCTCAATAATGGCAAAAGTGTAATTACATGGCCTTTCAATTAAAACCCCATTTTGTTTAAAATATCCCTTGTCATCTTCTTCTCCCTCTCTCCCATTTCATTTCTCACGACAAAGAGAGCTCTCCTTACCCAAATCACTATTCCATCACCATTCTTCTTCATCTTGGGTGATTTTCGAGAGGTAAAACCATATTTGGCTTATCCTTACCTTCTTCTTCATGTTGGTACCTTTAGTTTTCAATGAAACCAAGTATTTTGGGTTTTGGGTTTTTCAAAGATTTTGTTAAAGGTTGTAGCTTTATGGATTTTTAACTAAGTTTTTGATTTATTGTTGTTAGATAAGTTGTTTCTAAACCATAAGGTCTAACATATATGAATTTTAAAGAGTTTTATGATGATTCTCGAATTTGGATTAAAGTGGGGTTTTAGGAGGGTTTAAAGGTTGGTTTTGGGTGTGTTTGATGTTCAAAATTGATGGCTGATGGTTGTATGTTGGTTGAGGGTTGTTTTGGAAGCTTTTGGGAGTGTTAAAAGTATTTGAATCAATGGTTTTGGGCTGTGTTTCATGGCTGCTCGGGATTGAGGTTTTGGGAGTTGTTCTTAGCTTGAAATATGGTGGTTTGTGCTTGAATAGTGTTCCGGGTTGGCTACATTGATTTGTGAACTGATTTGGAAATGGGAGAGGATTACGATGGATTTCGTGTCTAATTTGCCTTTGACCCTGTCAAAGAAGAACTCTATTTGGGTGATGGTTGATCGTCTTACAAAGTGTGCACATTTTATAGATGTGCATACTACGTATACGTTGGATAAGCTGGCAGAGTTTTACATTGCGGAAATTGTAAGGTTGCATGGTGTACCTAAATTCATACTTTCATATAGAGATCTGAGGTTTACAATAAGGTTTGAGAGTATTTGCATAGAGCTTAGGGTACGCTGCTTAATTTTAGTACCTCATATCATCCTCAGACGTTATGGTCAGTCTGAGCGAGTTATCCAAGTGGTTGAGGATATATTTAGGTGTTGTGTTATATATTTCCAAGGTTCTTGGGAGAAACAGTTGCCTTTTGTGAAGTTTTCTTATAATAATAGCTATCAAACGAGTATACAAATGGCTCCGTATGAAGCCTTTTATGGTAGGAAGTGTAGGATGCCTCTTTGTTGGGCGGAAGCGGGGCAAAAGTTAGTTTCCTTTCCGGATTTGCTTAAGGGAATGACGGAGAAGGTAAAGCTTGTGTGTGAACGATTGAAGGCAGCATCAGATCGTTAAAAGTCTTACGTGGATTTAAAGCGTTAGGAGATTGAGCTTGAGGTTGTTAATCGTGTGTTTTTGAAAGTGTCACCTTGGAAGAAGTTGATGAGGTTTGGACGTAAGGGTAAGCTTAGTCTAATGTTTATTAGACCATATGAAGTGGTGGAGCGTGTTGGTCCTGTTGCATATCGGTTGAGGTTGCCTCATGAGTTGGAGAAAATTCATGATACGTTTCATGTTTCGATGTTGCAAAGGTATATGCCAGATCCGTCTCATGTTATGCCAGTTGAGGAGATTGAGTTGAATCCATATTTTTCCTATGATGAGGAACCTGTTGAGATTCTTGATTCTAGTAGCAAAGTTCTTCGTGGTAAGACGATTGAACTTGTGAAGGTGTTGTGGCGACATCGAGGAGTTGAGGAGGTCACGTGGGAAAGCAAGGCATACAGGTTGAAGTAGTTTCTGTCAGGTAAAATTTAGAGGATGAAATTTCTTAAGTAGGGGAGAGTTGTGACGCATCGATTTTGGTCCTAGGAGTTTTAAGGGTGGTTTAGGGTCCGTAGACCTAGACTAGATATATGGGCTAGTTCAGGGATGGTTCAAGGAAAACTTCGTTCCAGATGTGAAAAAATTATGAGAAAATTTCCTAAAATCCTCTTTAAAAATATATTAAGGAACGGTGAAGCCAATTTTTGAAAATGATTTATTGGAAGGTCGACATTTTGGTTCAATAAAGAACTTTGATTAGAGGTTGAGAACGAGATTTACCTCCAATCCTTGCTTTCCTCAATGGATAACAAGTTTCCCTTTGAAAAATCTTGAAGAACTAGATAGGTTTTTTGAAAATTGTTTAGGAAATATTGGGAGTGTGTTTGGGAGAAAATAATTATGGAGAAAATGGATGAAAATAGTGTTTGACTGAAAATGAAGAGAAGTTGGTGGTTACGTAATTAGAAATCTCAAGTTAACCACCTAAATTAATTAAATCAAAACCATCTAAAGCTATCTAATGAAAAATCATTTTAAACACATGTCATATTAAGGAAAGGCTAAATTTCCATAAAGCCCCCTATAGATTCTAAGAATTTTGCTTCCTCTTTAAAAATCACATTTTCCACAGTTTTGAAACTTTACAATTTGGTCACCACTCAAAATGTCCCATTTCCGAAACTCTTTTTGTAAAATTGACTTGATCAAACTCTCAAACATATTTTTAGAGGATTTTAGCAATTTTACCACATTTTTATCCTATCTCGATCCTTTATTTCCTTAAATCACCTTACGCGATTCGAACCGTTCTCAACCGGTCCGATCCGATGTCTAAAACATCTAGGCCCAAAACCTGGGCGTTACAACTCTCCCCCACTTAGGAAATTTTGTCCTAGAAATTTTACCTGATGGAAAAAGGTGCAGAAACTACTTCAGCATGCCCACCTTGCTTTCCCACGTGGCCTCCTCAACTCCTCGGTGTCGCCAAAACACCTTCACGAGCTCTATCGTCTTGCCACGAAGAACTTTGCTACTCGCATCCATAACTCTCACTGGTTCCTCATCATACGACAGATCCGGATTCAACTCTAGCTCCTCAACATGCATCACAAGCGAAGGATCCGATCTGTACCTCCGTAACATAGAGACATGAAACACATCATGTATCTTTTCCAACTCCGTAAGCAATCTCAACCGATATGCCACAAGACCAATTCGCTCCACAACTTCATAAGGTCCAATGACCTTGGGCTAAGCTTACCCTTACGCCCAAATCTCATCACCTTCTTCCAAGGTGACACTTTTAAAAACACACGTTCGCCAACCGCGAACTCAATCTCTTTACGCTTCAGGTTCGCGTAAGACTTTTACCTATCCAATGATGCCTTCAGATGCTCACAGATGAGCTTCACCTTCTCTGTGGTTCCCTTTAGCATAGCTGGCATCAAGATCAACTTTTGCCCAGCTTCTGCTTAACAAAGAGGGGTTCTACATCTTCTACCAATCAAAGCCTCGTATGGAGCCATTTGAATACTCGCCTGATAACTGTTATTATACGCAAACTCAACCAACGACAAGTGCTTCTCCCAAGAACCCTGAAAATCTATCACGCATCATCTCAACATGTCCTCGAGCCCTTGGATCACACGTTCTGACTGCCCATCCATCTGAGGATGATAAGAAGTATTGAAATTCAACAGTGTACCCAAGGCTTGATGCAAACATTCCCAAAATAGCGCTATGAACATCGAATCCCTATCTGACACTATAGACATTGGCGCACCGTGCAACCACACGATCTCAGCAATGTATAATTCAGCCAACTTATCCAAGGTATACAGTATGCACAGTGCACACTTCGTAAGCCAGTCTACAATCACCCAAACTGAATTCTTCTTTGACGGTGACAAAGGCAATCCATACGCAAAATCCATGGTGATTCTCTCCCACTTCCATTCTGGGATTCTCAAAGGCTGCAACAACCCAGAAGGAACCTGATGTCCAGCCTTCACTCGCTGACACACCTTGCACTTGCTAACGAACTCCGCCACATCCTTTTTCAACCTCACCCAATAGTACTCATCTTTCAAATCATGATACATCTTTGTACTACCAGGGTGCATAGGAAAAAGACTACGATGGACTTCAGTCAGGATAGTGCGCCTAAACTCAACATCATCCGGCACCACTATTCGACTCCTAAAGTACAGAACATCGTTATCACTAAAACTGAAATCTGAAGGTCTACCCTCCGTAAGGTTCTGAACATGAGGAACAAGAGAATCATCAAACAACTGCTTATCTTTGATCAATGAAATTAGAGATCGTTTCACTTGCAATTCAGCAATAAGACCACCATCACGCGAAATGCTCAAACGAGCAAACATTGCCCTCAACTCCACAACCACTTTCCGGCTTAAAGCATCGACCACAACATTAGCCTTGCATGGGTGGTACTCAATCGTCAGATCATAATCTTTAAGCAACTCTACCCAGCGACACTACCTAAGATTCAATTCCTTTTGAGACATAAGATACTTCAAGCTCTTATGATCCCTGAACACAACATACTTCTCACCGTACAGGTAATGCCTCCAAATCTTCAAGGCAAACACCATAACCGCAAGCTCAAGATCATGAGTAGGGTAGTTGCGCTCATGCACTTTCAACTTCCTAGATGCATAGGCCACAACCTTACCCTCCTGCATCAATACGCAACCCAAACCAACAATGGACGTGTCACTATAGACCACAAACTCCTTACCGGACTCAGGTTGAATCAGAACAGGTGCTTGCGTCAAAGCTTCCTTCAACTTTTTGAAAGCTTGTTGTCTCGCATCAGTCCACTCAAAGTGAACATTCTTTTGCAACAACTTGGTTAACGGTGCAGCTATCTTTGAGAAACCCTCAACGAATCTACGGCAATACCCAGCTAAACCAAGAATATTTCGCACCTCTGTCACTTACTTAGGTACCTTCCATCCCATCACAACCTCTACCTTATGCGGATCAACGTGAATACCCTCATTTGACACAACATGTCCAAGGAAGACTACCTCCCTAAGCCAAAACTCACACTTACTTAGCTTGTCATACAACTGATTTTCCAACAACGCTTGCAAAACAATTCTCAAGTGTCTATCATGATCCTCCTCAGTACGTGAATACACAAGGATATCATCAATGAGCACCACCACAAACCACAATTCCAACATGAATTCCCAGTCACCACAACAGGAGCCTGGACCTCTCTAGCTGCTCGAGGACAATCTCACCTCAAGTGGTCCCTCGACCCACATGTCCAGCACGTATGATGCTCAGATCTAATTCGGCCTCCCTAGACCTGACCACCTCGACCCGGAGCACCTCGCCTCCCCTCAGGCTGATTCCTCCTGTCTCGACCTCTTTTGTTCCGTCCTCCACCAGAACTGTACTCAGATGCTCTCTTCCCAAAGCTAGAACCAACACCTCGAGTCGACAAACCCAAATTTTGTTTGATGCCTTTGGCTCGACATACAAGCACATCAAAGTCGGTGTGGTCCGCAGCTAACATATACGTCTTAACTTCATGCACCAGCCCGTACCAGAAGCATCACATCGGTGCCTCTCACTAGGTATCAACTCAGGAGCATACTGGCTCAAGCGTACGAACTAGACCTCGTACTCATCCACAAAAAGGTTGCCCTGAACTAGCGATATAAACTCACGTTTCTTTTCGTCAAAGTATCTCACCCCTAGATACTTCCTCTTGAAAGCACCATTTGAAATACTCTCAATCTACTTCATTGGGCTCCAAACCAGCAGTGGTAGTCGTCCACCAGCTGTAGGCATCGCCTTGCAACAGCAAAACTGTGCTTCTCAGCTTGTGTATATCATTACAGCCCATCCGATCCATGATATGGATCACACTTGCTAACTAGGCTTCTGACGCCTCGGGAGACATACCATAGAACTCCACAACTCCTAAGCTCCTCAACCTCTCTAATGGTAAGCCCGCCTCCCCAGCTGTAGGGGCTTGTACATGCGCTCCAATAACAGTAGCCTGAAACACCCCGGTGATCGCCTGGAACAATGGTGTTAGATCACCCAAACCGGGACCAGCAGGTCCTTGCTGCACCTGCTTCCTACCTCCAAGTGGTGGCGGAGGAGGTAAGTTTCCACCAGGAGGGACATCAGCCCCTTGCTCACCCTGGTCACACTGCTTAGCCGCAGGCACTATAGTATACGGCCTCAGCTCTCTTCTCGGACCCATAGTGCTATTTAAAACAAGGCATAACAACAAAACCAGTCAAACCACTTAGGCAAGCTGCAAGCAAGAATCCAAGTTTACAGAATCATTTGTTTAGTGTAATAAGGCAATGGGCACCCCAATTTTCCCTCAACATAGCATAGCATACAATAAAACATCGTGCTCAACATGCTTTCCATCATCCAAAATCAACACATAACAACATTTCATCATCATCACGCAATCATATTCATTTCACATACGACTCACATCAATTCAGCATATCATAAGCTTCGAAATTTCAACCAATACCATATTTGTCAAACAACATACGTCAATATATATCAATTTCTCATACCAACATCCCAATTCTTTCGCAGCCTGGCTCTGATACCAACAAATGTAACCCCCTTAGCCCGGCCTAGAGACCCGACCTGAACTAAGAAGATTACACGTTGAAAACCAAAGTCAACCCGATAGTCAACCTTAATTAATGACCTTTTTTCCTTTTTAACTTTACTAGATGCACATATTTAACTTATGTGAAGGGCAAAACACTTTAGCGGAAACGACACAGCAAACGGAACTCATTAAAGACTTCAATTGCATGCAAATGTCTTTTAGGGACTAAATTGTAAATTTCTAGAATTTAGAAGACTCATCAAGATTTAAGGTTACCAAACCAAAATTAGTATTATACTAATCCAACAAGTTAAATTTCAACTTAAACGGATCAACCAAACTCATTTAATTAAGCACGTAAAATTTAGGGACCAAAATATAAGGAACAGAAACCTGAAGCAATTCAAATTCAAGCTCAACGGTCTGGTGTTTCGAAACACAAGGCCCTGTACCGAAACGGTCGTTTCGAAACCAGGTTGACCGTTTCAATACTCGGGTGTGTTCCGAAACCCGTATCGAAACACACATTTCCAGTAGCCAAATCGTTTCGGAACGATCCTACCCGTTCCGAAACCTCATGACCATTTCATGCCTTTGTTCCGAACCAGGTATGGGCATTCCGATACGCCTTGCCCTGCAATAGTAGATTTTGCTGGTTTATCACATATTTTCACATTCGAATACATTCCAATTCATGCCACAACATACATACAACATGCTTATGCACCAAAGTTCTTCATTATGAGGCCAAGGCTAAAACATGGCATCAATCATGCAAACATTGGAACTATAGGCATGTTCCCTAAACCACCAAAGCCATACAAAGCTAAAACCAATGTTCAAACCAAAATTCAATCCTCAAAGGCCATTTACAACTCAAAGGTAAACAACCAAACATGCTCAAGGAAATTAGCAACATCCTCAACCATCTAAAAAGTATAAATCTCACACATTGCCTCTTATTATACCAAAGTAAAGCCACATACTTCGCTAAACCAAAATGCATGGATTCCCTTGCTTGTGTGCTTCCTCAAACGCCTAATTCTCTTCATTGATGAAATGAATGAGCGTAAGCATAAAGCTTAGTGAGGATCGCTAAACAACATTCATCAATGGATTTCACATAATTTGCAAAAATTCCACTTTTCAACACATGCCTTTACACAAAACATGTCCTTTCAAGAAATCAAAGCATTTTCTAAAAAACATGCTCATATGCATCAATCTAAAACAGTAAGTAAACCTTTCCTCATGCTTTACCAAGCTTCTCATGCATTCTAGCATCACTTATAAGCATCTCATGCTTAACATTAATCATTTACATTATATTGGCTTGCAAGTGATAATCCATAAACCATACCAACAAAGGACACAATCGGATACGCAAATTACAAGCGTTGTCCCACACGCTTCATACATACTACCGAACTACACAAGGTGGAGATTAATGGCACAATCACAACCCTTCAACACCCGTGATGGAAATTAATGGCACAATCACAACCCCTCAACATCACTCATCGGTAGTTGTATAATTCTACTAACGAGAGTACGGGACACATACACAAGACTCACACACGGAATTAAACCATTCACCGTTGTGGTCTTAACCTCAATCGTTAGGGTACTTGGATGGAGATTACGGCACAATCACAACCCCTCGACATCCAAGGCGACTTTATTCACAGTGCACCCAATCCTATAGCCGGCTAACTATATCCGATTACAAGAACCAAAAACTACTTTCATCACTTGCCAATATAATCATTTAACATCATTAATCCATTGTTTTACAAGCATAAGCACAATGCCATTTGCACAAGCATAACATGCTTAACATCACATGCATTTAACACATGAAAACCAAGGATCACTTACCTTGTGCATCCTTAACATAATGACATTAAAATCCATCAACATTCATGCTTAAAACATGCTTTAAAATAGTAATCAAATCCACATTTAAATTAAGTGCATTTCCATCAAATCATAGCACATTTCCGAGAGACTTTCGAATCACTTACTCTTGAGCTTAGCTAAGTGTTTCAAACTTACACTAAGCTCCCAAGACCACGCTCAAAGCGTAACAAAGCTGGAAAATCCATTTCCACTCACCGATACGCGAAGCCTTGCTCGCCGACATGAAAATTACTGTTCTAGAGCCTCCAACAACACCTCGTTTGCTTTCGGATCAAGATCCCCTATTTTCACGTCATCAAAGCAGAGATCCAAATGCATTAAAATGCATTTCAACACCAGCAACAATTCACAAACTCGTTGCTCACCCAAACTACACCAATTAACCCAACCAAAACAACCGAAAACTCAATCGATTGCTTCCTAAACCAAGCCCAGCCAACATACATCACTTCCAAAACATTATAAACATCAAAACACATCTAACAAACAACCTAACCCAACCTTATACCTCCAGCAAGCAAGATTCCACCATTTCACCCCAAAAACTCACTTAAAATTATCAAGGACTTCAAGGATCTCAAGGATTTCGGGATCTATGTTATCAAAACTTCATTTCAACATGATAAACAACTTAGAACTTAATTAAAATCAATCAAAAATAGAGCGGAACTCGTCAAGTCCGAAAATTAAGATTTCAACCATATTTCTAAAAGATTTTGATCTCCAATCAAAACTATAATGAAAACTCAACCAAAAACATTCCTTAGAAGCCAAATATCTTGGGAATTTCAATAAAGAACTTTGATTAGAGGTTGAGAATGGGATTTACCTCCAATCCTTGCTTTTCTCAATGGATAACAAGTTCCCCTTTGAAAAATCTTGAAGAACTAGATAGGTTTTCTTGAAAATTGTTTAGGAAATATTGAGAGTATGTTTGGGAGAAAAGAATTCTGGAGAAAATGGATGAAAATAGTGTTTGGCTGAAAATGAAGAGAAGTTGGTAGTTACGTAATTAGAAATCTCAAGTTAACCACCTAAATTAATTAAATCAAAATCATTTAAAGCTATTTAATTAAAAATCATTTTAAACACATGTCATATTAAGGAAAGGCTAAATTGCCATAAAGCCCCCTATAGATTCTAAGAATTTGGCTTCCTCTTTAAAAATCACATTTTCCACAGTTTTGAAACTTTACAATTTGGTCACCACTCAAAATCTCCCATTTCTAAAACTCTTTTTGTAAAATTGACTTAACCAAACTCTCAAACATATTTTTAGAGGATTTTATCAATTTTAACCAAATTTTTATCCTATCCCGATCCTTGATTTCCTTAAATCACCTTACGCGATTCAAACCGTTCTCGACCGGTCTGGTCCGATGTCTAAAACATCTAGGCCCGAAACCAGGGCGTTACAAGTCTTGAGATGCCGATAGAGTGTATGAAGTGTTTGAGACAACAATTGGTAATCTGTGTATCCGATAAACTTTTTGAGAAATGAGAATGTTGTTAATCACTTGTAAGCCAATATAATGGATTGAAATGTTAAGGAAGTGTTGATGATGCATATTGTGGAAAATGCATGTTTTACTTTAAGCGTTGCATATTAGTGAATATTCTTGAAAGGCTTGATTTTTCTTTAGCAATGGTTTAATTGTTGAGAAGTATGTGATACTTGTTGCATGATGTTTAGCATGTTGTTTTTAATGGTGAAGTGCATGGATTTTTAAAGAAGACATGATGGTTTTCAAAAGAGTGAAAATGCTTTTGAGCATTGATGGTGTTTTTGGTATTGAGCATTCCTCGCTAAGCTTGTATGCTTATGCTCTCTTTTGCTCATCAATGCAGATAATTAAGTGATTGGAGGCAGCAACTTTCCAAGGATTTCCAGGAGACTTCATTGAGTGTATGTCTTGGTTTTGAACTAATGTAATAAAGGCAATGGGGGTGTCCAATACTATGAATGTTAGTTGTTTGGTATTTTCTGGTTTGGATCAAGTTTGGTATGCTTATTTTGGTATGTAAGTGGCCTCTAAATGTTGGATTATGCTTCGATTTGAGATTGTGCTTTTGATGCTTGAATTTCTTAGGAAGCATGCATATAGGATCCAATATTGATGTTAGTGTTGCTTTGATGATGTTATTGCCATGTGAACTTGGTAGTTGGAGTGTATTATTGTTGTAAGCATGTTTGAATGTATGTTGGAATGATTTAAGATGGTTTTTCAAGTGTTAAGCCAACAAATTTATGCTTTGCAGGCCCATGTGTTTCGAAACACCCTTGTCCGTTTCGAAACGAGTGTTTGAAAATGCCTTGGTGTATCGAAACGGGGAGGTCTATTTCGGTATGTTTTGCTACTATGAAACCCAGTTTCAAAACGAGTCAAGAGTAGTTTCGATACTAGCCCGCATTTTGAAACAAGTGCCTCTGTTTTGATACACATGTTTCGATACGAGGCTTGGTGTTCCGAAATGGTAGGCAGTTATGACAGTTTTTGGAATATTTTGAAGTTCTCTTTCTTTGCGTTTCGGTCCTTGTTTGTCATGTATGCAATTAAATGAGTTTTAATGGTTAATTTGAGCTAAGTTTTTACCTAAATGCATGAAATGGGTTTGATTAAAGGTTGGTAAAATGAAAATGGGATAAACTCTTGTAACTTGTTAAGTTTACAAAATGGTCTCTAAAACTGATTTTGGTGTTAGTCGATGCACGTTCGAGTTTACAAAATAGGAACTTAATTTGCATCTAGACAAGATTAAAGCAAAATAAGGGTCGTTTATTGACGTAAACCTTCCCGGTTTACTTTAATATTCCTCGTGTGACCCATTCGGTTCGGTCTATCGACTAGGTCGGGTGTAGGGGGTTACATTTGGTGGTGTCAGAGCTAGATTACGAAAGTTTGGGATGATGGTAAGTTATTGGTAAGTAATTGAGGTGTGAATGTGTGTTTTGGGTGATGTTTCTTTTGTTCGATGAATGATTTAAGCATGTTAATGTTGAGTATGTGATGGTGATTCTAATATGAATGTGAGATGTTATATGTGGTGATAGTTTGGGCTGAATTTTACTGTTTGTGATGCATGATGGTTGTGACATGCATGATGTATGCTTTATGCTATGTTGGGGGAAAATTGGAATGCACATTGCCTTATTACTATAATGAAATATTTTAAAATGAATTTGAAGTCTTGGAACCTTGCTAGAGGTTGGCCTGATCTTTTGTTTGTTTTATATTCATGCCTTAATGTTAATAGCACAATGGGTCCGAGGAGAAAGCTACGCTCTGGGTCAGTTGCTCCGACTGAGGAGCAGAGGAATCAGGAGAACGAAGTTCTTCTTGGTGTGAATTTACCTCCTCCACGGCCACCGCCACCAGAGGGTGAGGAGCAAGAGCAACGCGGACATGCTGGTCTGACGTTGGGTGATTTGACGCCTTTGGTACAGGTGATGACAGGAGCATTCCAAGCTGTTGTTGCTGGAGTGCAAGTGCAAGCTCCTTCTACTTGGCAAACGAGTTTTCCATTGAAGTGCTTGTGAAGCTTGAGAGGTGTGGAATATCATGGTTTGTCTCCCGAGGCATTCGAGGCATGGATGGCCAGTACGATCCGGATATTGGACCAGATGGGATGCAATGATGCACGAAAGCTGGGTTGTGCAGTGTTGTTGCATGGTGATGCGTATGCATGGTGGACGACTGTGACCGCGGCCATGGAGCCAAATGAGGAGGATTGGGATTTCTTTTAGGCTGCTTTTAAAAGAAAATATCTAGGAGTCAGATACTTGGATGATAAAAAGCGGGAGTTCATGTCCTTTGGTGCAAGGGAACATGACGGTGGCTGAGTACGAGGTCCAATTCGTACGATTGAGCTAGTATGCTATCGGTATGGTTTGGCGCAATACGTGAAGACGTTCATGCTCGCATCTGATTACACAAATTTCGATGTGCTGGTGACACGAGCCAAGGACATAGAGAAAAGTTTGGGTCTAACATCTCGCATGAGTGGATTTGGCTCGAGTAAGAGAGCTATTGATGCTGGCCCTAGTGGAGGGCAGAATAAGTGGAACCGTAACCGCAAATATCAGCATGTGGCGATGTGAGGTAATTTTAGGCGTGGTGCGCCAACTCAGGGTAACCAAATGAGGTTTGAGCATAATACATGTCAGACATGTGGATCGCGTGAGCACTTGAGGCGAGATTGTCATCCCGCAGCTCGTGAGGTGCAGGCTCCTGTGGCTGGGGATAATTCTTGTTGGAACTGTGAATCTGCTGATCACGTAAGACGAGAGTGTCCCCTGTTAGCGAGAGGTGTTCAGGGTCGTGCACCTGTAGTTGAACCGCAAAGAGGTCGTGGGCGCGGCCGTGGTAACTTTCAAAGGACAGAGGATGGACAAAGAGGAGTGGCTCATGTAGTTGTTGTTCAACTGGAGGGTGGTAGTCCTACGAGAGTGTATGCACATTGCGAGGGACGTAACGACACTAACGTGATTACATGTACCTTCGCCTTGCAATCCTTGTCTTTGATAGAATTGATTGATTATGGATCTACGCATTCATATATCTTGAGTGAGCATGCACATTTGCTTGATATTCCTGTTGATATGCTAGACGTAAGAATGCAAGTAACAAGCTCTTTTGGTGAAACTGTTGTTACAAGAAAACTGTATAGGAGATGCCCTTTATCTTTTCAAGGCCATGTGTTTTCAGTTGATTTGATGGAACTGCCTTTTATGGTTTTGATGTGATTCTTGGAATGGATTGGTTGTCCGAGCATCGAACTGTAGTTGATTTTGATGTTAAGCGAGTTACCTTGAAACTTGCGGATGATTACGAAGTGGTAATTGTAGACGAGAATGTGAAGTTCTTGTTCAATGCAATTTCGGCTCTTGAAACAAGTCGGATGATGGAGTTGTGTTGCGAAGCTTTCCTAGCTTATGTGATGAACCCTGGTACGAAGGAAGTGCGAGTGCAAGACATACGAACTGTATGCGAATTTCTGGGTGTCATTTCGGAAGAGTTTCCTGGGTTGCCACTAAACAGAGAAGTTGAGTTTGGTATCGAGTTGTATGAGAATACGGGTCCCGTGTCCATTGCTCCTTATCGCATGGCACCTAAGGAGTTGAAGACGCAACTTCAAGAGTTGCTTGATCGAGGGTTCATAAGGCCAAGTGTTTCACCTTGGGGTGCACCAGTTTTGTTTGTGAAGAAGAAGGATGGTACGATGCGTATGTGCATAAATTATTGGAAACTGAATAAGTTGACGATTAAGAGCAAGTACCCTTTGCCAAGGATCGATGATTTGTTTGATCAGTTTCGTGGTACTTCAGTGTTTTCGAAGATTGATTTGAGGTCTGGGTATTATCAACTAAAGGTTAAGGATGTGGATGTACCTAAGATATCTTTTCGGACAAGGTATGATCATTATGAGTTCTTGGCATGATGTTTGGGTTGACAAATGCACTAGTTGTATTCATGGATATGATGAATCGGGTGTTCCATGAGTTCCTAGATCAGTTTGTGGTAGTATTTATCAATGATATTCTCGTGTACTCGCGTACCGAGGAGGATTATGATAAGCATTTAAGGATTGTGTTGCAAGTGCTGTTGGAGAATCAGCTTTATGCTAAGCTGAGCAAGTGTGAGTTTTGGCTCAGGAAGGGGTTTTTCTTGGACATGTGGTGTTAGTCGAGGGTATTCGGGTTGATTCACACAAGGTCGAGACGGTGATGAGTTGGAAAACGCCTAAATTGGTGACAAAAGTGCGAAGTTTCCTTGCGTTGGCTGGATATTATCGAAGGTTTGTTAAAGGTTTTTCTAAAATATCTGCCCCTTTGACCAAGTTGTTGCAAAAGAATGTTCGCTTTGAATGGATGGAGGTTAGGCAACAAGCTTTTGAGAAGTTGAAGGAAGCCTTGATGCAAGCCGTTGTCTTGATTCAACCAGAATCAGGTATGGAGTTTGTAGTTTATAGTGATGCATCATATGTTGGTTTGGGTTGCGTGTTGATGCAAGGTGGGCAGGTCGTAGCTTATGCGTCTAGACAATTGAAGGTGCATGGGCGCAACTATCCTATGCATGATCTAGATCTTGTCGCGGTGGTGTTCGCTTTGAAGATTTGGAGATACTACCTTTATGGTGAAAAGTGTGTGGTTTACACCGATCATAAAATTTTGAAGTATCTTATGTCTCAAAGGGAGTTGAATCTTAGGCAACGAAGATGGTTGGAGTTTCTTAAGGATTATGATATGAATATTGAGTACCATCCTAGAAAGGCCAATGTTGTGGTCGATGCTTTGAGTAGGAAGGTAGATGTTGAGCTGAGAGCGATGTTTTCGCGGTTGAGAATTTCGCGTGATGGTGGATTGATAGCTGAGTTGCAGGTGAAACCTTCCTTGATTTAGGATATAGATGATGGTAATGCAACAAATTTCTGTTTCAATGATGATGGAGTTTTATGCTTTAAAAGTCGAATAGTGGTGTCGAAAGATGTTGAGTTGAGGCGCACTATTTTTACTGAAGCTCATAGTAGTCCTTTTACTATGCACCCTGGTACTACTAAGATGTATCATGGTTTGAAGGATGAGTACTATTGGGTGGGGTTGAAAAAGCATGTTGCTGATTTTGTAAGCAAGTGTATGGTTTGTCAGCGTGTGAAAGCTGAGCATCAATTTCCTTCTAGTTTGTTACAGCCATTGAGGATACCGAAATGGAAAAGGGGGAGGATTACGATGGATTTTGTGTCTAGTCTGCCTTTGACACCATCTAAGAAGAACTCCATATGGGTGATTGTGGATGGTCTTACGAAGTGTTCTCATTTCTTGGCTGTGCATACTACGTACACGTTGGATAAGTTAGCAGAGTTGTATGTTTCTAAGATTGTGCATTTGTATGGTGTACCTAAGTCAATAGTGTCAGATAGAGATTCGAGGTTTACATCGAGGTTTTGGGATTGTTTACACTAGGCACTAGGTACGCGTTTGAATTTCAGAACTTCGTATCATCCTCAGACCGATGGACAGTCGGAGCGAGTTATCTAGGTGCTGGAGGACATGTTGCGATGTTGTGTGATAGATTTCCATGGTTCTTGGGAAAAGCAATTGCCTTTGGCTGAGTTTGCCTATAATAATAGTTTTCAGGCAACTATACAAATGGCTCCATATGAGGCCTTGTATGGGAGAAAGTGTAGAACGCATCTTTGTTGGGCTGAGGTGGGGCAAAAGTTGGTTTCCTTGCCGGATATGCTTAAGGGAACAACTGAGAAAGTGAAACTCGTTTGTGAATGGTTGAAGGCTGCATCGGATCTTCAAAAGTCTTACGCGGATTTAAAGCGTAAAGAGATTGAGTTTGCGGTTGGAGATCGCATGTTCTTAAGAGTATCACCTTGGAAGAAGGTGATGAGGTTCGGACGTAAGGGAAAGCTTAGTCCGAGGTTTATTGGACCTTATAAGGTTGTGGAGCAAGTTGGTCATGTGGCTTATCGGTTGAGGCTGCCTCCCGAGTTGGAGAAGATCCATGATGTGTTTCATGTTTCTATGTTATGGAGGTATAGATCGGATCCATCTCATGTGATGTCAGTTGAGGAGATTGAGTTGAATCAGGATTTATCCTATGATGAGGAACCAGTGGGGATTCTTGATTCGAGTAGCAAAGATCTACGTGGTAAGACGATTGAACTGGTAAAAGTGTTGTGGCAACATCCAGGAGTTGAAGAGGCCACGTAGGAAAGCAAGGCAGACATGTTGAGGCAGTTTCCGCACCTTTTTCAATCAACTAAAATTTCGAGGACAAAATTTCCTAAGTGGGGGAGAGTTGTAACGCCCCGGTTTTGGGCCTAGGTATTTTGCGTGTCGGGTTAGGCTAGTGGAACCGGTGATCGGTTGTTAGAGACATTAAAGGTGGTTCAGGGAAATAAAGGTTCGGGATGGGATAAAAATGTGGTAAAAATTTCTAAAATCCTCTAAAATGATATTTAAGAGGTTGGTTAAATCAATTTTGCAAAACAAGTTTTGGGAAGTGTACATTTTGGGTAGTGACCAAAATGTAAGGTTTTAAAATTTTGGAAAAAAAGGTGTTTTTCAAAAAGAGTCAAAATCTTAGAAACTTTAGGGAGCTTAATTGCAATTATGTCTTTTCTCTAATTTGGCATGTGTTTTAAATGGTTTATTAAATATTAAAAGCGGCTTTTAGTGATTTAATGAAAGAGGTGGTTATTTTGGTTAACAAAATTAACGATCATTTCATTTTCTTCATTTTCACATCAGCCAAACACTCTCTCAATTCTCTCATTTTTCAGATTTCTTTCACTTTCATTTCCTCTCTTGATTTTCAACATCTTTCTTGTGATTTCTCTCAAATCTCTTCAAGATTCTTGAAAGCAAAACTTTCCAAATTAGAGGAGAAGCAAGGAATGAAGGTAATTTTCGTGCAAACCCTCTAATCAAGGTTCTTTAATGAAATTCCAAAGATATTTGACTCTTTATTCATGTTTTTTATTAAAGTTTTGATAAGATTGTGAAATCTGGATTTAAAGAGATGAGGTAATGTGATTTTCGGAGTAGTTTTGATATGATTTGTTTATGATGGTTTTAAAAGTTTTAGAAAGATAATGACGTTGAAATGGAGTCTTAATCATATTAATCCTGAAATCCTTTAGATCTTTGTTTTTAAAGGTGTAATGTGAGATCTGAGTTGCTGGAGGTATAAGGATGGTTTATGTTGTTTTTGGATGTTGGTTTATGGTTAAAATGTGTTGGATGTGTTGGTTGATGGCCGGGCTGAGTTTAGAGATCAGTCGATTGAGATTTCGGTTGTTTTGGATGGGTAATTTGATGCTTTAGAGCAGGGCAGCGGGTTTCCTTTTGAGTGCTGGTGTTTGGATGCATTATGATGCATTGAATCTCTATTTTTAATGTGTTGAAAATAGGGGATAGTGTTCATGAATCGACCAAAGGGGTTTTGGAGGCTTCGGGTGGTTGATTGTTGCGTCGGCAAGATGGTTTCACAAGTCGGTGAGTGGAAACTGATTTTCCATCATGGAAACCTTTTTAGAAAAGGTTTTGGGAACTTAGTAAGAGCTTGAAATGCTTTACTAAGTTCAAAAGTAAGTAAAGTGAATTTCTCCCTAGTATTGTGCTATTATGAGCCTTTTGATGCACTTGTTTTAATTGTGTTAACCTATTGTTTTAAAGCATGTTTTGAGTTTATAAAATGTGGTTGATGATGCTATTTGGTTTAAGGATGCACTAGGTAAGTGATCCATGTATACATGTGTTGATGCATGGTTTAATGCTTGAAATGTGGCTTATTATGAATGCTTTGGAAAACAGTGTGGTATGCATGAAATGTGGATTATATTGGCAAGTGATGTTGTGTAAAGTGTTTTGTAAATGCTTTTGAGCATTGATGGTGTTTTTGGTATTGAGCATTCCTCACTAAGCTTGTATGCTTATGATCTCTTTTGCTCATCCATGCAGATAATTAAGTGATTGGAGGCAACAACTTTCCAAGGATTTCCAAGAGACTTCATTGAGTGTATGTCTTGGTTTTGAACTAATGTAATAAAGGCAATGGGGGTATCCAATACTATGAATGTTAGTTGTTTGGTATTTTCTGGTTTGGCTCAAGTTTGGTATGCATATTTTGGTATGTAAGTGGCCATTAAATGTTGGATTATGCTTGGATTTGAGATTTGGCTTTTGATGCTTGAATTTCCAAGGAAGCATGCATCTAGAATCCAATATTGATGTTAGTGTTGCTTTAATGATGTAATTGCCATGTGAACTTGGTAGTTGAAGTGTATGTTGGTTGTAAGCACGTTTGAATATATGTTGGAATAATTTAAGATTGTTTTTGAAGTGTTAAACCAGCAAATTATACTTTGCAGGCCCGGATGTTTCGAAACACCCTTGTCTGTTTTGAAACGGGTGTTTCAAAATGCCTTGGTGTATCGAAACGGGGAGGTCCGTTTTGGTACGTTTCGATACGAGTCAAGAGTAGTTTCGATACGAGCCCTCGTTTTGAAACAGGTGCCTCTATTTCGATACACCCGTTCTGATATGGGGCTTGGTGTTCTGAAACGACAGGCAGTTATGATAGTTTTTGGAATATTTTGAAGTTCTGTTTCTTTGCGTTTTGGTCCTTGTTTGTCATGTATGCCATTAAATGGGTTTAAACGGTTAATTTGAGTTGAGTTTTTACCTAAATGCATGAAATGAGTTTGATTAAAGGTTGGTAAAATGAAAATGGGATAAACCCTTGTAACTTGTTTAGTTTACAAAATAGTCCCTAAAATTGATTTTGGTGTTAGTCAATGCACGTTCGAGTTGTCGATTGATCCGCTGCTTTGTCGATCACATAGGAACTTAATTTGCATCTAGACAAGATTAAAGCAAAAAAACGGTCGTTTATTGAGGTAAACCTTCCCGATTTACTGCAATATTCCCCGTGTGACTCGTTCGGTTCGGTCTATCGGGTAGGCCGGGTCGAGGGGGTTACAGTTTTGCTTTCAAGAATCTTGAAGAGATTTGAGAGAAATCACAAGAGAGAAGTTGAAAATCAAGAAAGAAAATGGAAGTGAAAGAAATATGGAAAATGAGAGAAATCAGAGAGTGTTTGGCTGAAGTGAAATGGAGAAATGAAAATGAACGTCAATTTTTGTTTAACCAAAATAACACCCTTTTTGTTTAACCAAATCAATAAAAAAACCACTTTTAATATTTAATTATCCATTTAAAACATATGATAAATTAGAGAAAATGCTTAATTACCATTAAGCTCCCTAAATATTTTAAGATTTTGACTCTTTTTGAAAAACACCATTTTTCCACAGTTTTAAAACTTTACATTTTGGTCACTATATAAAATGTACACTTCCCTATACTCGTTTTGCAAAACTGATTTAACCAACCTCGTAAATATAATTTTAGAGGATTTTATAATTTTTACCACTTTTTTCTCCTACCTCGAACCTTGATTTCCCTGAACCACCTTTAACGTCTAGAACCACCAACCTCTTGTTCCACTAGCCCGACTTGACGCACAAAACACCTAGGCCCAAACCAGGGCGTTACATGCGCAAACGACTTAACTCAGCTTGTCCTTGAAAGTGCTTCGTAGCATGCCCTGGATAAAACGATTGTTAGGCCATCGTCTTTAGATTTGATGGCTGCTTTTGATGCCTAGGCGGATGATGGTAGTATCCTTTGCATCTACTTATTTCAGGATGTTGATTAGGTAGTCTACTTTACTGATCTATTTTAATCATGACTTCCTCAGAAAAGCAAAAGTCACCTCACTATCGTCAAAAATTGAACTATTGGAGACCTGTGGGGCCCCTATAGAACAACGTTTTGAAGATGTAGCAGATTCCAAAATAGATATCTCTAGCCAATCGGTGGGAGAATACCTAGTCGGATTGCTTGGATCTAATGAAGACCCATATTGATAAATTCAAAGTTTTCATTTCAAGAGTGAATTCTTTGACTGCTCCGCTCTACCTTAACATGAACGGAGAGACTTTTTTAGATATATGTAGTTGCTTGGTTGTTGACCAAGGAAAAACATGGGAATAATTGGACGTAACATTCTTTTGCTTCTCTTACGATAATTATCAATTGCTCAAGAGATCTTCTTTTCTGATATTTCTCAGTGAACCTGACACAAGTAGACGCATCGAATTCACTGCTAACTCTATCGCGTAGAAAGCCCTATTCAATTACCTACTCTAACTTCGGTAGCTCTCATATTCTCATTCTATCAAGCATCGTAGGAACCCAATTCTTCTAACACTTGATATACTCAGAAATTGAATGAGTGACTAAGATCTAATACCATTCCTATCGAACTCACTCAAGGACTTAACGAACAAGAATTTGAAACCCCGTTGTCGAATATTTCCTACTAGGAAAGACATAACAATGAAGACAATTCCAATAGAAGAATAGGAAGTATTTGTCTTTCTTTCCATTGAAATCCTTAGCTTAGTCCTTTCAGGAGTATTGGTGGATAGATAAATACTTCCCTTTCCCTGTGCGATTCGAAGATGCTGAGGAAATAACATCAAACCCAGAAGCAAAGACTAGGACGGGGAAGACAATCAACACGGCGTCTCTTTTAGCCTCTGGTGGGAAAACAAGAGAAACTGCTAAAGTTATTCATCCAAGAACTACTTTTTACTAGTAACACAAGCCTAGGACAAGAGAAGATGGGCTCTCTGAAGTCGCCCTAGCTTTTGATTTCCCCTACTGAGGATGAATACCACAGATTATGTCGAAAACAACTGACGGAGACAACTTCACTAGGGATAAGACGTCAGAAGAAGCCAAATGACAGAACAAGAAAACTCAATACTTTTGAAGAAGCTGTGTAGAAAACATCCAAAGCCGTTGTAAGGGTAGAGTTGAGTTACTTTCCATAGTCTCAATACACAACGAGATAGACCTATTGACGAAGGGAAAGACTTGATAACTATCTGTGGGCTATAGAGGGAAGAATGATTTCATCGAATCCAAGGTAGGCACTTTGGAGTGTAGGAAGTGAAGAAGAGGGAATTTACCATCAACTGCATAAAAGGTTAAGTATCCTTATTCATCAAAAGAGGAACTCAACCCAAGACTAGGCCATAATGCCTTGGTCTTCATTCTATTGGCAATGCCCTTTTTCTCTGATTCTAGAACTGTCCAGTGAATGAGAGCTAATGGGGCCAAGGGAGTTCTATAAGAGGTAGGCGGTAGGCCAAAGAATAGGTCTTAAATGGGGAAGGAACCCCTTCTAGGAATATGAAAAGGACAACTTCAATCTATCCATCTATAAGAAGGTATAGGAATATTTCAGCACAATTGGGAAGACAAGGAAGTTCACTCCTAATTCTCCTTCGTCTCAGGTTTGATCAATTTAAAGAGGAAATCCCAGATGAAAGGTCAGCAACTCTTTCAATGTAGACAACTTGAAATCATAATACCATAGCCAACCCAGTTCTTTCTCTGAGCTTTCTCATTCCCATTCACAAGAAGCTCCCTTGAAGGATCAAGAGTTCAATCACACCCAGAAGCTATGTATTCATGGACTTCTAATCGGTCCCATTTCCAATTCCATTTCTACCAAATAATAGCTTCTAGAAAGAAGTTCCCTATCTTTCCAAATATCTTATTCAAAGAAAACGCTCTACGCTTTGAAGCTCTTGAAATTGTATTACCGCTGCTAGAAAGCTAACTGCTGGTCTTGAGTAAATAGAAGGTGTGGGACTAGACGTTGTTAGCAATATAACCGACTAAAGACTGAACCTTATCTAAAAGATTTGAATGATAATTTGAAAATCTTCCTTCATTGGCTTAATCTGCTTCTTGTATCCAAATTGGTTGAATTGGAAGAATCTTCTGGTCTTGTGAATGTATATACCCCTTCACCTCCGGCTTCTAGCACTTAGCTTCGCTATCCCTGCCCTGTGGTAGGTCAATAGAAGGCACATAGGTGAAGCAAAGAAATAAGATTCCCTTACCCAGTTGTGCATTAAGTGATTGTCATTTCAGCAGGTACATTATAAAGATAAAGAAAGAAGATAGATTCCCCTCCCGAAGACCAGTCAGCTATCTAATTTCCTATATGGGTTGGCTATCCAGTTTTGGTACACAGCTGTTATAAAAAAACCTCTCTTGGGAAAGAAGAATCTGATTCAGTTTTATCGAAAAAGGAATTTTTTTCTACTACCTTTGATACATGGGCGATCAAGTCAGATGCTTGCTTCTTTCTATCAGCTCTAGGTCTTAGGGAATTCTCTTCCACTCCCGTAGGACAGTAGACTATCTATTTACCGAACGGGAAAGGGTTTTCATATCTTCCTTGTACAGAGAAAAGAACTATATATGCTCTTGTGGTAGTCTTGATCAATCGACTCTCCTACCTAAATCATTTCCATTATAGCGCTTATACACTCGAAATGAAAGAGGTTAATACAGGGAGAGGCCGCATACTACACACTACATTAGTTCACAGTGGCAGCTATCTGAGTCAGATAATTGATTAGTATCCCCAGCGGTTCCACTTTGGGCAGGCTGGTGCCGGTCCCCAGATTGTATAAGTCCTTTTCTTACTTTAAAAAGAACAAAAGTAGACGAAAGGGGGAAGGTCGGATGATATAAGTTCAATAACCCTTGAAGCATGGAAGGGTGGGAGGAATAAAGCATACAAACGTTTAGTTGAAGCTGGGTGTGGTATTCACTAAAGAAGCATTTCTAAAACCGTATCCTCGAGAATGAAACTAGTGCCCGGGGAGGGACGTAATAAAATGAATCTATAAAGATTAGAATACTAGACAAGCTATATCTATAGAAGACTCTCATAGAACATAGAAGAGATCCTTTTTTTCATTTCCAATTGTATTGTGACGAAGACTCAATTTTCTACACCTCAAAGCGTAATCTGAAATTGGCTTGTCTTGATAGGCTATGGAACAAATAGGTGGAGGGTACAGCCCTAATCCCAGGGATACGAACTATATCTGCCAGTTCATATTTGGTCTGGTTTTGTTGTTGAGGGTCTAAGCTTTATTCTTATTTCTAAGTGACAAACTTTTGCTAAAGAATAAGACAAGTTCAAGAAAGCATTTTGAATCTGTTTTGTTTGCTTAATCAATAAGAGAGCTCTCAGGGTAGCTAGGGTGAGTAGCTCGTCCAAGCGAACGATAATAGATAGTCCAGTAAAAAGCCCTTGTTCTTGCTCTACAGCTATCTTTCCTAACCTAACATGTAAGCCTTATCCCTTCTTGTTCTATCAAATCCCTGGTGGGTTATCCGGTGAATTTATTGTTGTGGCTAATTATTAGTTGGTAGGGTATATGTTCTCTCTATCTAATATAGACTTCTATATGCTTTGTATGATTAATAGGGCTTTCTTCTCCTATTTAGATTCCTATGAAACCTTCGAGACGTAGATTACTCATATACAAAATCTCAACTTCTCTAAGACCAAAAGTAAAGAAGAACTAAAGCCCAAACTTTGAATTCTTTCCCTTTCTGTGGTTACTACGGATTCACTTCTTTCAATAGGCAGTAGCAAAGAAAGAATAGCTAACGTTTCGTATCGGTTCCTTTCAGACCACTACTTCTTTCTACTTAAGGAAGAGGGAAAGACTTATTCCACCTTCGCATGCTTCTAAGATTTCGCCTAAAAAGACTATCCTTTAGCGGTTAAGTAGGAAAAGAAAGAAGTGAAAGTGAGACGAGCAGGTACGTTGAGTCAGAATGCTAATTATAAGTCCATTCACAATGCTTTGGAATCTCTTCTAGTCACATAGCTCTAGAGAAATGAAGCATTCTCCTCCAAAATACAATTAGAAATTGCTTTCGCGTATTTATTTAGGGCCTTCTAAATCATATCATTCTTATTTCCTGTCCCCACCTTTTTAGTACAAAAAGAATACAGCTAAAGAATCCATTTCTGTAGCTCCTGGAACAGCCGAATAATCTGGAGTTGCTCTTTTTCTCATATTCGAAGTAGTGGAGCGAGCTTATATGCTCTTCATTGAAGGGAATGATTTTTCTCAAAAGAAGTGAGAATCTCCTTCCACCTTTGATTTGATGATAATCCTATCATATGTAGTCTGATTGTCTTACATATGTAGTCCAACTCCCTAATAGAATGAAGGGCAGTTGGTAAGTAGAGTGTTGGCTAGGCAATTCCTTATATACGATAGCATGATGCCTTTCACCAAGCTGACCCTCAATGTGGATGAAGCCTCTTATTTCCATCCGATAATGTGTAGAAAAGATTGAGTGAAAATGAGATCTACCCTTTTCTTATATATGCAACCACCGGTGCCAGTTTTAAGGCTCAATCAAGAAAGGAAGACCTAGGTAGGCTTGCTTCTCTTAGGCTACGCAACCTTTAGAAGCAATACAAGATAAGGTTCATCAGACTTTATCATTCCTCTCGGTCAGAGATAATTGAGAGATCCACGCCCTTCTTTCATGATAGTAGGTAGGCATAGTAGAAGCCAAAAATCTTGTGAACAAACTAGAGAGGGCAAAAACCAAACTTAGGCGTAGACTACTAAATAAAAAGGCTCATAGTCTCTTTATCAGTTAAAAGCTAGATACATGCTTACGATTGTTTAGGGAATTCAATGTAAATTAGGATTTGGATACGCTACGACTTGTGACTTATATCAACTAACTCTAGACTCCTCTTAGAGAAACTATGTCATGATTTCCTATTTTAAGGGGTGGTAGCGTAATCACCGAAAGGAAAGACTATATTTTATAAGGTAATCTAGTAAGAAAGGCAAGGCAAAAGGGCAAGTAGGTCTTTCGCTAACCCTAACGAGGAAAAAACTAGCTATTTTCTCTATGGTGAATTTATGTCCATATAAGAGTCTATTATAGCAAACAAAGGGAGACCCAACTAGGTTTTTTGTCCTAACAGCAGGGGATTCATTTGTGAAAGAAGTTCTGGCATATGCTTCTTCCTTCTATCACTTACTTGCGTACCATGTCTTCCATTGCTTATAACATGTGACAAAGACCTTTCGCCTTAGCTGCCTTTCGTTTCTCCGGCTAAATAGCAAAGTAGCAGCTTTCTCTGTTTTATACTTCTGGTTAAGAGTTTTCTTTTCATAGTCCCTGAAGAACCTATCTTTAGCCGACATGTAGCTTGCTTCCAAGCAGACCCGGCCGCAAGGAATCAAGAGACCTTTATCGGTGCTGACTTGGATCTTGGGTGACGAAATAAAGCGGCAAGAAGCGACGAGCAGTCGTGGTCGAAGCTTGGCTCTAGCCGATAGGCTAGCAATAAGCTTAACTACAGTGAAACGCTTACAAAGCGCTAAGGAAAGGTCCTTCACCACTTGAGCCCCATGTGGTGGAACTCACACGTGCGGTTCTTAGGGGGCTAGTAAGAGCCATCCTATCCCAATCCCAATAGCGTATATTTGGAGCTCAATATGAAATCCTATTTTCTTGCAAGACCTGCTCGGATAAGGAATACTACAGAGTTTGCTTCAAATTAAGATCCTTGCGTTGACCTTTTCCTGAACCAGAACGGGGGGGTTAGAGGAAAAAGGGATCAAGATGTGTAACACCCTAAAAGTCGGCCTAGTCGGAATTCATTTCGACGATAGGAAATTCTTAGTTTGATAAAGCTTTAGAGGTTCCTCTGGCTAGCTAATTGTTGCTATCAAATATTAATCAGGCTTAAAAGCATTCGAATTTAAGTTTTATTAAGCATTATTAAACATCTAGTGACCATATTGTAGGAATTAAGAAGTAAAGGGGCAAGTTCATGAAAGTAAGGAAGGTGAGGGACCAATTAAGTAAATGGACCAATTTAATTTAAGGCACTCCATACGTGGAGTCTTCAGATTGCTTTCCTTCAAATGAAGGAAAGCTCACAAATTAAAATTAGATTGTTAGGCTTTTTGTGAGAACAACCGAAAATTGTCTTAGGCAAGCAATTCACCATCTTCTTCTTCTTCCTCACCTAAGCACACACCTCCATTGGAGGAGTTTCAAGTTTCATAATCTCTTGGCCTTGTCAATATCGAACCCTTGCTAGCAACCGGCTCAAGGAGAAGAAATAGAAGCTACACCATCTTCATCTCAAGTTAAGAGCAAAAGAATTTCTATCCGAGAGCCTTGAAGCTTCGGATTGTCAAGGTGAGTGTAATCGGAGTCTCGGGTTGGGCGAAACGCCTTCCCGGATTGTCATTTGGTGTCTATCATTTTTTTGCTAAATATTACTATAAAGGCAAAAGCATTGGATAATAAGTTGGACACTTGGGTAAGTGTCGGTAAGTCAACATTTAAGCATTGGCTATAGTTAGTATACATTGTCATGGAGGTAAGTATTATTATGAAACTCTATGTCAAGTTATTTGTGCAAGAATTATTGGATATATTGAAATTATGAAACTTCATCATGTCATTGATCTATTAAGAATAATTGGAAAAAAATATAAATATGTTATGCCTTGGATTGGAATGACTCGGGATACAATTGGCATGTCATAGAATTCATGAGCTCAGTGTTTCGGGTGGACTACGGTCCTAAGGCTACGACCTATGATGATTGGCGAGGCGGAGGGATGTGTTGTTATTGGTCAATTGGTGAGGCGGAGGTAATAAGACCATTTATGTTTTGGCGAGGCGGGGGAATTCGAGTATCCATGAATTTAGTTCCATCCAAGGAAGAATTATGATTTTTTAAGCATTATACTAATCAACCATGTATTTGAATTAAGTATTAAGATGGTAGTATGGATTTATAATAAATGTACCTATGTCATTCTTTTACTGTTGTCATATGATTACCTCACTAGGCTTGAGTGCCTAATGTGTCTACCTTCATGCATTCTCAGGTTAGGAAGTTGTTCGTGAAGAATCGGATCGGTTACAAGACAAGTCACTGTTCCATATCAAGTAATGTACTTACAATATAACTCTTAGAAAAGTGGCAAGGTAGCTATCGTAGTCACTATGCTCTTTTTGTTGTGGTAAGGGCTTGCCTATTTTGTAATAGGCTTAAAGGCTTAAATATGACTTTCTAGACTTTTGCTAAACTAGCTTAAATCATGATTTTGGTATTATGGTAAAAATGGGGTAAACTTATTGGAATGACTATGAAAATTTGCATGCTGGTAAATACTGGTAGGAATAAGTTGGATACAAAGTTTCGGCTTAATCGTACATGGTTTGGTATGGTAAAAGCCTCAAAAACCAGATAAAAATCTGTTATTACAGGTCACCGTATCGGAACGGGTGATGGCGTTTCGATACGGCTAACAAAAAAATAAGCATGTGAGGTAGAGTGTACCGAAACGAGGTGATGCCGTTTCAGAACACTTTTGCTACTGTCGACCCCTGTACCGAAACGAAGTGATGCCGTTTCGGAACACTTTTGCCACTGTCGACCCGTGTTTCGAAACTGGTTTCGAAACGGGTCTAAGTCAAGTCAAGGACGGTCAACCCGTACCGATACGGGTCAAGCCATATCGAAACGGTCAAGAAGGAAAAGTCAAAATATTGACCGTGGTCAAGCCGTACCGAAATGGCTTGGGGCGGATCGATACGGGCAGCTTCTTTTTGGCTTTTATAAGGTTAAATGGATTAATTTGTAAACCCGGTAAAGATCACAAGTTTGGAGATTAATAAAATTCAGTTACTAAATCAAACAGGTTTAAAAAGGTTCAATAAGTTTTAATAAGTCTAGATGTTAAGAAGTTTTTGAGGAAAAAGGATTACAAGATTTTCGCATCGTTTTCAGTAACGCTCTCCGACCCGATTCTCGACCAGGCCGGGTAGGGGGTGTTACATTTGTGGTATCAGAGCTAGAGTTTAGTCGGTTCTGGACTACACATATACGTGCTTGTATTGTTTATTGTGTTACCTTGCCACTAGGAGTTTTATTACATGTAAATTGTGACTTGCCGACTAATCCGATTTTTCATATAGATATGTCTGCGACGAACGAAGCTCACGTAGATAAGCAAACTGCTCGCTCCTCGACTCATGGCGAGGAGGTAGGAGGAGGGAATCCTCCGAATCCACCGCAACCGCAGGATCTTCCTGAACAGGTTGATGAGCCTGTAGCACCTACTGCCCAGGCTGAATGCTTTCAAAACATGGCCAACATGTTTAAGCAGTTTATGACTGCAATGCAAGCGACACCACCAGTTCAACCTAATCCCCTTGTTGCTCAGAACGCTAGAGCCCCTGTGGACAAATTGGCTTCATTGCGGGCTTATTCCTTTACGGGGCAAGATGATGATAACCCGGAGATAGCTGAATATTGGTTGGATAACACTCTCCGCATCTTGAATAAACAATTGCAGTGTTATGATGAACACAAGTTGGAGTGTGCCATAGCTTTGTTGACTGATGAAGCTTTAATGTGGTGGGAGACTACTATTCTTACACTTCCGGAAGAATCAGTCACCTGGAAATTCTTTCTTAAAGAATTCAGAAATAAGTACATTAGCGAGTACTATCTCGCTGAAAGACGGAGCATCTTCCTCCATTTGAAGCAAGGAGTGAAACCAATCGAGCAGTACATCCATGATTTCTGTAAGTACTGCCGATATGGAGCTGAATTCATAAAGAAAGAAGAGGACAAGTGTCGAATGTTCATTGCTGGACTGAGTGACGAGTTGCGGCCTATGTTTACTGCTTTGGGAATCACAAATTTCTAGGATTTGGTGAATCGTGTGAAGGCGACCGAGGCTGCACAGAAAATCCAGAGGGGAAACATGTCTAGCAGATCCGAGAAGAGGTCGTAGAGTGATTCCCGACCTCCCAAATGGAGCAAGAAGGGTAAACATCAGGGCTCGAAGCAAACTTCGTACTCGCAGCCTTCCCGTACAGGGAATATTGAGAGGCCACAGACTATTACTCAGTCTTGGTCCAAAGCGGCTTCTGTGGAAAGTACTGGAGGTTCTAACCGAGGTGTTCAGCATCCAGTTTGTAACTTTTGTCAAAAGCGACATGTAACAGGGCAATGTCGCATGCAGACGGGAGCATGTTTTTTCTGTGGAGAGCAGGGACATTTCATTAGGGACTGTCCCCAGAACCCATCAAAGACAGTTGCTGTGCTAGGGGATACTTCATCGCCTGCTCAGTCCTTTCGGGGAAAAGGGGCGAGGCAAGTACAGTCAGGAACTTCAGGAAGGCCAGGTGGATCTGGGAAGCAGAACAACAAACAAGAGTCAAAAGCTTCTGCACAAATGTATCATGTAAGGAGTCGTGAGGAGGAGGATGAGCCTGATGTCATAGCAGGTACCGTTATGTTATATTCATGTTATTTGTATGTATTAATTGATCAAAAGCATAAACAATGCATAACATTTTATCAACAAGTTTTATCTCTTTGAAAACATAAATATATCTCATGTGATCGCATAAATCATCAAATCATTTCTCAAAACATGCATAAAACAGTAGGTGCATCTCTATCTTCAAAACAAGAGCATGATCATAAAACCAATGGGATGAAACTGAGAAACGAGAGCAAAACATCTCAAACTTACTTTCGAGCTTAGATTAGCGTTTCAAGATTAATCTAAATCCCCAAACCTTGCTTTCAAACCTTTGAAAAGCTTTTAAACCAATTCCACACACCGACGCGCGAAACCTAAGTTGTCGATGCGAAAATCAAGCGTCTGAAACTCCCGGAACTTCGCCCAAAGCTTCCAAAGAATTCTCCCATGTTTATACCATATAAGAAAAGAGTATTAATGTATCTCAATGCATTTAAACACTCAACAAACACTAAAATCTCGCAGCTCTGCCCAAAGGAACCAAAATACCCCTCTAAAACAACCGAAATCACATTCGATTGATCACTAAGCTCAACCCAGCCATCAACAACCACTTCCAACACATTTTAACTATAAATTGTCATCCAAAAACATACTAATATCCTCTTTATACCTCCAACAACTCAGATTTCACATTTCTAAACCAAAGACCCAAAACTAGCAACCTAGAAAATTAGAGATCTCAATGATTTCGGGATTTTTATGATCAAGGCTCATTCTGAACATCATTTAAAATCCAAATCAACCTTAAAGTCATTCTTAATTCAACCAAAACAGTGCCCAAACGAAAATCACATTTAATCTCATCTTTTAGCAAGATTTATGCATTTTTACTAAATCAATCATTAAAACCTTAATTAAAAACATAAATCAAGAGTCAAATACTTTGGAATTTCATTAAAGATCCTTGATTAGAGGAGTAGCACGTAATTACCTCCAATCCTTTCTTTTCTTCCAATTTGGCAAGTTTTCACTTCAAGAAACTTTAGGAAAATCAAGAGAGATATTAAGGAAACAGATGGAAATTAAGTGAGAAAAAGAAAGAGGAAGAAATCTAGAAATTGAGAGAAAAGAAAGAGTGATTGGCTAAAGAGAAAATGAGAAATGAAAGAGTTGCGTCAAATTTGTTTTAACAAAATAACCACCTCTCTTTTAATTAATAAATCCACTATTTAATTTTTAATTAAACAATTAAAACACATGCCAAATTAGAGAAAAGACTCATTTGCCATAAAGCTCCATAAAGATTCTAAGAATTTGACTATTCTTTAAAAATCACACTTTTCCACATTTTTAAATCTTTACAATTTCGTCACTGCCCAAAATGTACACATTCCAAAATTCATTTTATAAATAGATTTTACCAATCCCATCTATATCATTTTAGATGATTTTATAAATTTTCCCATATTTTTACCTTATCCTGAATCATGATTTCCCTGAAGCATCCTTAAAGACTCGAATCTCCAACTCTAGGTTCAGTAATAAGCTTCACTTTTCATGTCGTGTCCTTCAACACATTAGGCAAAGAAACCAACTTTTGCCCTGCTTCCGCCCAACAAAGAGACGTTCTACAATTTCTTCCATACAATGCCTCATAATGAGCCATTTGAATGATCGCTTGATAACCATTATTGTAAGCAAACTCTACCAAAGACAATTGTTTCTCCTAAGAACCCTGGGAAATCCAAGATGCAACATCTCAACATATCCTCCAACACTTGGATAACTCGTTCAGACTGACCAGCCTTCTAAGGATGATACAAAGTACTGAAATTCAAATGCATAGCCAACGTTTGATATAGACACTCCCAAAACCTAGCTATAAAACGCGGATCTCGATTTGAAACGATAGATTTAGGCACTCCATGTAAATTCACAATGTCAGAGATGTACAAATCTGCCAACTTGTCTAACATATACGTAGTATGCACCGGCAATAAATGTACACACCTCGTAATATGATCAACAATCGCCCCAAATGGAATTCTTCTTGGACGGTGTTAATGGAAAACCCATCACAAAATCCATGGTGATTCTCTCCCATTTCAATTTCAGAATCCTCAACGGTTGCAACAATCCAGAAGGAAACTGATGCTTAGCTTTAACTCGCTGACAAACAATGCACTTACGAACAAAATCAGCCACATCTTTCTTTAAACCAACACAAAAGTACTCATCTTTCAAACCACGATACTTCTTAGTACTACCAGGGTGCATAGCAAAAGGACTACTATGCGCTTCAGTCAAAATAGTGCGTCTGAATTCAACATCCTCCGGCACAACTATTCGACTCTTAAAACACAAAACACCGTCATCATTGAAACAAAACTCTGTTTGATTTCCTTCCGCAATGTCCTGAACATGTGGTACCAACGAATCATCTAACAATTGCTTCTCCTTAATCAACTCTACCAACGAGGGTTTCACTTGCAATTCAGCCACATCTTTCCTTCCGCAATGTCCTTAATCAACTTTACCCGATTCAGGTTGAAGCAGGATAGGAGCTCGCGCCAATGCTTCCTTCAACTTCTCGAAAGCTTGTTGTCTAACCTCTGTCCACTCAAACTTTGCATCTTTTTGCAACAAATTCGTCAAAGGAGCAACAATATTTGAAAGCCCATCCACGAACCTACGGTAGTATCTCGCCAAACCAAGGAAACTACACACTTTATGAACTGACTTTGGAGACTTCCAATTCATCACTGCCTCAACCTTGTGTGAATCGACTCAAATCCCTTCGGCCGACACTACATGACCAAGGAAAACAACTTCCTTTAGCCAAAACTCGCACTTGCTCAACTTAGCATAAAACTGGTTCTCCAACAAGACTTGCAACAAAATTTGTAAAAGCCTATCATGATCATCCTCGGTATGATAGTACACGAGAATATCATCGATAGACAGAACCACAAACCCATCCAAAAACTCATGGAACACCCGATTCATCATATCCATGAACGCAGCAGGGGCATTAGTCAAATCAAACAGCATCACCAAGAACTCATAATGCCCGTATCTCAGACGAAAAGTTGTCTTAGGCACATCCACATCCTTCACCTTCAATTGGTAAAACCAGGATCTCAGATCAATCTTAGAAAACACCGATGCACCTCGAAACTGATCAAACAAGTCATCAATCATTGGCAAAGGATACTTGCTCTTAACTGTAAATTTGTTCAATTGACGATAATTTATACACATCCTCATCGTGACATCTTTCTTCTTCACAAACAAGACTGGTGCACTCCAAGGTGAAACACTAAGCCTAAAGAAACCTCGATCAAGCAACTCCTAAAGTTGCGTCTTCAACTCCTTAGGTGCCATTCTATAGGGAGCAATAGACATTGGAGTCGTATTTTCATACAACTAAATGCCAAACTCAACCTCTTTGTTCGGTGGCAACCCAGACAACTCTTCCGAAAATACACCCGGAAACTCACATATTGTACGTATGTCCTGCACTCGCACCTCATTTGTACTTGGATTCATCAAGTAAGACAGGAAAGCTTCACATCCCAAACGCATCAACCGACTCGCTTCAAGAGCCAAAACAACTTTAGACAAAAAATTTAAATTCTCACCTACAACCACCACCTCATAATCATCGGCAAGTTTCAACGAAACTCGCTTGGTCTCAAAATCAACCATAGCACTATGCTCGGACAGCCAATCCATACCAAGGATTACATAGAAACCATAGGAAGGTAATCTTCATAAGATCCACCTCAAACACATGACCTTGAACGTACAAATGACATCTCCAATGTCGCAACTTTGCCAATGGCACTACATCTTAAGAAAATTTCCTCAATGTACTTCATTAGCATCAACTAATCCCAAAAAAAGACCTCGCACTCCAAACACCGACCCCATAAACCACTTTAAACATCTCCTTCACTCCTTAAAATTTTAAAGAAGCTTTTTACGAAAGCTACTTACACCTCATCTTCATCGGTCTACGAGAAATCATTTGTAAGTGTGAACACATGCGTGTATGCCAACTACATTCCCTCGTAGATGCCTATGTATATGTATGCAAAATTTCTAATGTCATGCCCAAATGTAGGCATATAATGACTTATTTATATATATATATAAGTGCTTTGTACTGTGCATGATTAACAATTCACAGTTACCAACAATATTCTCAGACCGATCACTTGTAACAAAATTCACATCCCCAAAGCACCTCACACCTCTTCGCCAAAAATTGCACCTACCCACCTTTAAAACGAAAGCATCAACATAAAGACTACTCTACATCTTGATTTTCAGTCAAGATTTGCTTCGGTGCATCATTGCACACGAAACCGCTACCACTCTTGTTAAACTTAAACCCAAGTATGCGCAAAATACTTGATTCTTCACACCCTCGAATGCCACTAGTACATTCGTCATCTAGTCGCCAAAAATACTAAACCAAAGCCACACCATTATCGATGATTACCACTCTGATGCTACAGGAAAAAGGAACTCCTGAACAAACATTCTTACAACCACATTCTCATCTTACACACTGCCTTAGTCAAACCACGTCACAAGGCTCACATCACTTGCGTTCATCAGTCGCCAGATCTAGTGTTCGCTAGTTCATCCGCGCAACTGAACTTCATATTGAGAAACAATAATGTTTCCTTGCACCAGAGACATAAACTCATGCTTCTTCTTATCAAGATAGCGAACACCCAAATACCTTCTCTTGAAATCATTTCCAAAGAATTCTCAAGTAACATCGGCATGTTCCATACCCGCAGTAATGGTCATCCACCATGTATAAACGTCTCCACGAAGCAAAGATACAACGCAACCTAACTTTTTCACATCATTGCAACTCATCTAATCAAGAATCTTTCGGGTGCTCTCAACATTCTCATTAATCTCATTCTCAACCACATTATGCACATTGATTCTAAGCTCTCATCTCGGTCCCATTATCAAAACAGTTTAGCTAAAAAGAATGCATCAATAAAAACAATCAGGCTAGCCAAAGCAAGAATCCAAGGTGCTCAAGTTTTTCTTTCTAAAACAAAAATTTTCTTTTCATTAGTAATAATATGGCAAAGGTTACCCTTAACCTCTTCCCCAACAGCATATAACAAGCATAATTCATGTTATCAAACACTGCGCAACTCATACAGTTCAACAATGATCAAAACATGACATAATCACTCACTGTGCATAACATTCATCATAAAATCAACCAATCAATCATATCACATCAACCTTGCCTCTCAATTCTTTCGAAACTTGGCTCTGATACCACTGAATGTAACCCCTTGACCTGGCCTAGGCGATAGATCGAATCGAACAGGTCATAGGGGAATATTAAAGTAAACCAGGAAGATTTGCCTCAATAAACAACCTTATTTTCTTTTTTTCTTTTTTTCTTGTCTAGATGCAAACTAGATTCCTATGAGTTTAACATTGCAGCGGATCAAACACAACTCAAGCGTTCATCAATATCGTCCAATTTAATTTTTAGGGACTAATTTGTAATTTTCCCATTTTGCAAGGACTTAAAGCAAATTCGTATTACCAACCTTTAGTTAGTCTTATTGCATGCATTTCTGTCAAATCACAGCTTAAAATAATCATTCATGCTTATGGAATTGTGTCTACAACATTCAATGACTAAAGCACAAAGAATCAGAACTTCAGATCATACCTTTAACCAACTTAACTACAACCCATTTCGGAACACCATGCCCTGTTTCGAAACACGGAGCGTTCCACTAACTAACATAACTGTCACTTGTTCTGAAACACTAAACCCTATTTCGAAACATGGTCTCGTACCAAAACGCCTTTGAAGTGTTTCGAAACCATGGTTTCTAGAAGCAAATCATACCGGAACGAACCTTACTCATTTCGATACACCAAGGCCATTTTAGCCCCCCCTTTTTGATACATGCTCGAGTGTTTCGAAACACATGGGCCTGTAATGACAGATTTTGCTGGTTTCTCACCCCCAATTTCAGCTTAAACCAATCTAACATGTTTCTAACATACATACATCATGCATAAACACTATTCCTCAAACATAAGCAGCAGTTTTAGCATTCAAGCATGGTAACTGAATCAAGGAAAATATAAAGGCATGCATTCTAGCAAGAAAGTCACTCAAGAGTCAAAACTCAAACCAAACCTTCAAACACCAATTAAAGGCCTTTTACAAACCATTAAGGGCATTACAAACATGCCTCAAAACAGGGAGTTCCAAAATACAATCTCCCAACATATAGCATCCACCCATTGCCAATTATTACTAATAAGCAAATATAAAATCATACTTGAGCTTAGTCAAATTCCTTGGAAACCTTCTTGCCTCTAAGCTATCCCCACAAGCTAATTCTCTGCATTGTTGGAAAAAGAAAGCGTAAGCATATTTGCTTAGTGAGGGAAAGCTCATTTTAAACATCAACAATGCAGTTTTTCAAAACAAACTTTCAATTAGAAATCTCAATCTCATCATGCCCTTTCTATCTCATGCTTGAAACCCTTTTCATAGCAAAACCACATCATTTATGTCACATGTACCATCTATCTCATGCATTAAACAGATGCAAAGTCTCAAGGCATAGCCTTACATGCTTAAATCTCAAAAAGCATTTCTCAAATCATATTCTCCAATGCAAAGTATTATGCATAAATCAATTATAACAAGGTACATGTGAATCTCATAATCAATCTCATGTATTGGCATTTGAACAACATTACTCGGATATGCAGATAGCTTGACTAATTGTCGAGTCTTACCCCAATGGAATCTCACATCACCGGACTCTCATGGTGGCATCTTACATCGCCACAAAGCTTGGGTGTTTCACCAAGACCTACCCCAATGGAATCTCACATCATCGAACTCTCACTTTGGAATGGGATGGCAGTACCCCTATTGCCCGAACCAAAGAGCACGTACGAATTTTGTATTTTATAGTGCACTTCTCATCCTATTGGTCGACCAATTATATCCGATAACAATAATCTTATCTCATGCCAATATACTCATTTTTAACATCATTTACCTACTGTTTTCAATGCATAAACATAAAACATTTCTCATCTCATTTCAAAAGCATAAACAATGCATAGCATTTTCTCAACAAGTTCTATCTCTTTGAAAACATAAATCTATCTCATGTGATCGCATAAATCATCAAATAATTTCTCAAAACATGCATAAAACAGTAGGTGCATTTATATCTTCAAAACAAGACCATGATCATAAAACCGATAGAATGAAACCGAGAAACGAGAGAGAAACATCTCAAACTTACTTCCGAGCTTAGATTAGCGTTTCAATCTTAATCTAAACCCCAAACCTTGCTTTCAAACCTTTGAAAAGCTTTTAAACCAATTCCACTCACCGACTCGCGAAACCTCAATTGTCGATGCAAAAATCAAGCGTCTGAAGCACCCGGAACTTCACCTAAAGCTTAAGAAGAATTCTCCCTTATTTATACCATATAATAACAGAGGATTAATGCACCTCAATGCATGAAAACCATCAGCAAACTCTAAAATCCTACAGCTCTACCCAAAGGCACAAAAATACCCATCTGAAACAACCAAAATCACATTCGATTGATCACTAAACTTAACCCACCCATCAACAACCACTTCCAACACATTTTAACTATAAATCATCATCCAAACCTAATATCATCCTTATACCTCCAGTAACTCTGATTTCACATTTCTAAACCAAAGAGCCAAAACTAACAACCTACAAAATTAGAGATCTCAATGGTTTCAGGATTCTTATGATCAAGGCTCATTATTAACATCATTTAACATCCAGATCAACCTTAAACCATTCTTAAATAAACGAAAACAATGCCCAAACGAAAATCACATTTAATCTCATCTTTTAGCAAGATTTATGCATTTTTACTAAATCAATCATTAAAACCTTAATTAAAAACATAATTCAAGAGTCAAATACTTTGGAATTTCATTAAAAACCCTTGATTAGAGGAGTAGCAGTAATTATCTCCAATCCTTGCTTTTCTTCCAATTTGGCAAGTTTTCACTTCAAGAAACTTTAGGAAAACCAAGAGAGATCTTAAGGAAACAGTTGGAAATTAAGTGAGAAAAAGAAAGAGGAAGAAATTGGAAATTGGAAATTGAGAGAAAAGAGAGATTGATTGGCTGAAGAGAAAATGAGAAATGAAAGAGTTACGTCAAATTTTGTTTAACAAAATAACCACCTCGCTTTTAATTAATAAATCCACTCTTTAATTTTTAATTAAACATTTAAAACACGTGCCAAATTAGATAAAAGGCTCAATTGCCATAAAGCTCCCTAAAGATTCTAAAAAATTGACTTTTCTTTAAAAATCACACTTTTCCACTGTTTTAAATCTTTACAATTTGGCCATTGCCCAAAATGTACACATTCCAAAATTCATTTTATAAAATATATTTTACCAAACCCATCTATATCATTTTAGATGATTTTATAAATTTTCCCCATATTTTTACCTTATCATGAATCATGATTTCCCTAAATCGTCCTTAAAGACTCGAATCTCCAACTTTAGGTTCGACTAACCCAAATTGATGCCTAAAACACCTAGGCCCAAAACAGGGGCATTACACGACCAATAGGATGAGAAGTGCACTATAATATACAAATTTCGTACGTGCACTATAATATTGTTACTAGAATGGTTTAGTATGGATTAAAGTGTGAAAACTAGCAAAAAGTGTCATTACAGGCCCAGGTGTTTCGATACACTTGAGCCTGTACCGAAACATTGATCCTGAAAAGTCATAAGGATTTTGAAACAGGGAGGTTTGTTCTGGTACATTTTTCAACTGGAAACCTCTATTCCGAAACACCTCAAGGGTGTTTCGATACGGGCCCATGTTTCAAGCCATGAGAACCTGTTTCGGTACGCCTATTTCGGTACAGTGCTAGCTTTTACCGAAACAGTAAGCCGTTATGTTAGTTGTTGGAATATTCTGAAATTCTAATTCCTTACGTTTTAGTCCCTGAATGATGTATGCAATTAAATGAGCATGAATGATTAATTTGAGTTGAGTTTTGGGAGAGAATCATGAAATATGTTTAATTAAAGGTTGGTAACGAAAAAAGTGGATAAGTCCTTGTATTATGTAAAATTACAAAATGGTCCCTAATATATATTTGAATGTAATTGAGTTTTCAATTCGTTATTTGATCGAGTTGCAAATTGTTCCACTGCGATGTTAAACACTTGGATCCTAATGAGCATCTAAACAAGATAAAATGAAAAAATAGGTGTGTTTATTGAGGTAAACCTTCTATTTTACTTCAATATTACCCATGTGATCCGTTCAGTTCGGTCTTTCGCCCAGACTGGGTCAAGGGGGTTACACTTGGTGGTATTATAGCCAGGTTACTTCAACATTACCTTGATAAATGTTATGCACGGTGATTGATTATGCAATGTTTTAATCATTGTATTACTTTTGTGAGATTCATGGTGTTTGGTAACATGAATTGTGATTGTTATATTCTGTTGGGGAAGAAAATTAGGGTACCCATTGCCATATTATTACTAATGTAAAGAGAATTTTGGTTTTGAGAAGTAAAACTTGAGCACCTTGGATTCTTGCTTTGGCTAGCCTGATTGTTTTTATTGTTGCATTTTTTTAGTTGTATTGTTTTGATAATGGGACCGAGACGAGAGCTTAGAGGCAATGTGCGTAACGTGCTCGAGTATGAGATAGATGAGAATGTTGAGAATTTACCGCCTCCTCCTTTTCCTGGTGGTGAAGGAGCTAGAGCGGGAGCTGGTGTTAGAGGTGTTGAACCTCAAACGGCACAAGGGCAAGTTGCTACTGATATGACACCATTGATTCAGGCTATAGCTGAGGATTTTCAGGCAATGATAGCGGGGATGCATAAGGTCGCACCTCACCCTGGTGCTAATGTTGGTTTACCTTTGGAACGTTTGCGCAGTTTGGGTAGAATTGATTTTAGAGGCCTATCTCCTGAGAGTTCTGAGGCTTGGTTTGAGAGTACCAAAAGGATTCTGGGTCAGATGAGTTGCAATGATGTGCATAAGTTGGGTTGTGTTGTCTCCTTACTTTACAGAGATGCTTATACATGGTGGATGACCATCACTACGGGTATGGAACCTGCCATGGTTACTTGGACATTCTTTGTAAATGCTTTCAAGATGCGGTCATTTTCGCTATGGGCTGGTCAAGGATGTTAAGACCTACATGTTGGCTTCAGACTACACCGACTTTGATTTCTTAGTCACTCGAGCTAAGGACATCGAACAGAATTTGGGTCTGGCTGCTCGTTCGGGTGGTTCTTGCTCTGGAAAGAGGGATGCTGAGTATGATGGTGGAAAGGATCGTTATAAGAAGCATAAAGATCAGAGGTATCAACCGGATCCTAGGCGGGGTAGTGGTAACCCTGGTCATGGTTACCAGATCACACAGGAGAATGTTGTGGTAATTTGCGTACGTGCTAGAACTGTGGATCGCGATGACTTATGAAGCGTGATTGTCCACAACCCATTAGAGATGGAGAGGCTCTGATGAAAGTTGTTGAGCCATAGAGAGGTCGTGGGCATGGTCGTGGCAATTTTCAGCACAAGGATGATGGTTAGAGGAATGTTGCACATGTGGTTGTTGTTCAGCTTGAGGGAGGTGGATAGGCTAGAGTGTATGCACACCGTGAGGGAAGGAATGACACAGATGTGATCGCAGGTACCTTTACTTTGCAATTCATGTCATTACTTTCTTTGATTGATTCTAGTTCTACTCATTCATACATTTTGCATGAGCATGCACAAGTGCTTGGTTTTCCTGTTGAGTTTTTAGATGTTGGTATATGTGTAACCAATTCTTTTGGTGAAACAATTGTGACAAGAAAGTTGTATAAGGAATGTCTTTTGACGGTTGAAGGTTATGTGTTTGAAGTTGATCTTTTGGAATTACCTTTCTATGGTTTTGATGTGATTCTTGGTATAGATTGGTTAATTGAGCATGGGGTTGTGGTTGACTTTGAGACTAAGCGAGTTTCGTTGAAACTTGCAGATGATTATGAGGTGGTGGTTGTAGGTGAGAATGTGAAATTCTTATCTAATGTGGTTTCGGCTCTTGAAGCGAGTCGGTTGATGCGTTCGGAATGTGAATCTTTCCTAGCTTATGTGATGAATCCTAGCACAAAAGAGGTGAGATTGCGAGACATACGTACGGTATGTGACTTTCCAGGTGTCTTTCCAGAAGAGTTTCCTAGTTTGCCACCAAACCGAGAGGTTGAGTTTGGCATTGAGTTGTACGAGAATACGACTCCTGAGTCTATTGCTCCCTATCGAATGGCTCCGAAAGAGTTCAAGACACAACTTTAGGAGTTGCTCGATCAAGGTTTCATTAGGCCTAGTTTTTCGCCATAGGGTGCACCGGTCTAATTTGTGAAGAAGACAGACGGCACAATGCATATGTGTATAGATTATCGTCAATTGAACAAGTTAACAATCAAGAACAAGTATCATTTGCCAAGAATTGATGATCTATTTTATCAGTTTCTAAGATTGATCTGAGTTCCGGATACAACCAGTTGAAGGTGAAAGATGTGGATATGCTTAAGACTGCTGCACAAGGTACAGGAATTATGAGTTTTTGGTGATTGATAAGTGCCCAAAAGTCCTACATTTTTACCCCTTTATCATGGCAATTATCACTCAACCTACACCCATTTGAGCTTCATTATGGCCCATTCATGCACTAATTTCATCATTTATGCCTTTGATCCTTATATTTTGTTTATTTTATGAAAAATGTATTGTTTGATGCATGTTTGGTGCTTTTGCAGATTTGCACGCTGCCATGGCATGAGATGTCGTGAGGGCAATGAAGAAAAAGGAAGGGTGAGGCAGAACTAGCTAGTAAAAGTCCCTGATCGAGCAAAGCCACAACTGACAGCTTCTACTGAGGGAAGCTGATGAAGCCTTGCGGAGCAGAACCAGTCACAGGCCCATGCCGAGGCAGCAGAATGCCATGCCGCGGCCGTGTACTACTCAACCTGCCAAAGGGAAAAATAAGCAAAGTGGTAGCCGATTTTAGAGCTTTAAATGTCAGATTTTTCTACACAATTTGCATGGCAGTTGGAGCTCAAGAAGAAGACGAAAGCATGGAAGGAAGGATAAAGTTGGACTTTTGGCTAAAATTAGATAATGTATTAAATTAAAGAGATTCACCTCTTTAATAAAGTTAAAGTCCAAGTCCAACTTAACTTCTTCTCCAAGAAGAATTTGTGCCTACACCTTCCCCTATAAAAGGAGGCTTGCCGCCATCATAAAAAACAATCGAAGAGAGAGAGAGAGAGAGCTTAGGATTTAGTTTGTGTTTTCTTTCCATTCGTTGTGTTCTAATTTTCCTTAGGGTTAGGATTAGTTTGTTTAGTAGTCGTATGAAGACTATTGTACTTTGTTTAAGTTCTTAATGCAAATAAGTTAAGGTTTGCTTATTCTTGGCTTAAATCATTCTTGCATATTTATCGAGAGAGAGTTTGTGAGATTATTTATTTGTTCAATATCGAGAGAGTTGAACTCACAAAACGATTAAGCATGATTTTCATCCAATGAGGTGTTAACTAACTCGACCTAGAGATAGGTTAAGAGTTTCAGCGGGTAAGAGAAGCGTGTGATTGGTTGGTAATTGTCTTTGGTTTACACCGAGAGGTATGGTCATGGTTCAGCCATCAATAGTGTTCTGAGCTTAGAGATGAGGAGGAGCCATTCAAGGATGATTTGCTAAAGCTTAAAAGCATCTACCCAAGAGCAAGAGATTGTCGCGGCAGAGACTCAACCTTTGCGGCCGCAGCAGGGACTTAGGTTACCGCCATGGCAGTTTTGTGTTACTGCATTCAAGAACGAAGACTAGTCAATTGGATTCCACTCTACGACGCATTCTAATCCGGCCTATTCTCTCAACTTGATTTTCTCTTTACTTTATTTTCTAGGTTATTTTAGTTTTAGTGTTTTAGTTTATTCAACAACGCAGCTCATATGTGTTTTTACTTTAATTGTTTTCAATGCGAGGAAGTAAGACCAAAAGGCTAGCTCAATCCCTATGGAGATGATACTCGATATACTTATCATTATATTACTTGAGACATGTACACTTGCACTATTGCGGGGCACTTTTACACGAGCATCAAGTTTTTGGTGTCGTTTCCGAAGACTAGCAACTTTTGTTTTTATTTTCTTGCACTCTTTATTTTTTATTTATTTATTTTTGTTTTAGCACTAATAAAACTTGTTTTTCTCTTGGTGCATGACCAGAGCGAACCCAAGCAGCCCATTGCGAGACTTAGATCTAGAAATCGAACACTCTTACCTAAAGCTTAGATGAAAGATCATAGCCGTAATGCAGGAACCTGAAGGTTGAGGCCGAGGTCGAGGCAACAACCAAGGTGCCCCGGGAAATAATGCCATTGGGCAGCAACCTGCCGACGGGCAGCAATTTTCTGATGTGTAGTAGAATATCCCAGCAGGCAATGGAGACAACCCGCCATTGTACTTCGCACCAGTACAAAACCCAAATGTCCGAGACTACCTTGAAGAGGACCGGAACGGAATAAATCCTGGAGTTGTTACACCAGAGATTGAGGTTGCCCACTTTGAACTAAAGCTCGTGATGTTCAACATGATCAATACCATGGGGCAATTTGGCGACTCAGCAACCGAAGATGCTAGACAACACCTCAAATCCTTCCTCTAGATTTGCAATTCGTTTAAAATACAATGTGTACATGAGGATATTTTGAGATTAAAATTGTTCCCCTATTCACTGAAGGATAGGGAAAAAAAACCTGGCATAACAATATTTCAGAAGGATCACTTAGATCCTGGAGTGATTTATGTTGTGATTTCTTAGCACGTTTTAATCCTACAAATTTAACTAGTAGATTGCGTAACGAAATCACTTCTTTTGACAGGCTGGCGATGAATCCATGCACGAGGCTTGGGAGCAATATAGAGAGTTGTTACACAAATGCCCCTTGCACGGATTCCCATTATGGACGCAGGTGACTATGTTCTATAACACGGTCAACACGGGAACTAGGATGATGTTCGATGCCTCGGCAAACGGTGTACTCCTAGACAAAAATCCAGAAGAGGCCATGGATATTCTGAATAGGATGGCCAAGAATGACTATCGGCTCTAAACAGCCAGACAAGGAGGAATCCGACGCCAACCCACAGTAAACGAAATAGGGTCTTTGGACTCAATTTCATCTCAAATTGCCACCTTGATAAAGTTGGTCCTGAACATGCAATCGCAAAACAATCACCAGGAAGTCAAGGTAATGGATTTATTTTGTGAAAATTGTGGACGTAACCATGTCTCTTTTGAATTCCTGCAGAACCTAGAATCGGCCTACTATGTTGGAAATTTCAATCGCAACAACAACATGATGTCCAACAACTACAACCCAGCCTGGAAAAAGCCCCCCAACTTCTCCTGCAGCAACCCCAACAATGCACTCAATCCGCAAAATTAGAATGCTCCAGCAGTAGGATTCCAACAAAACATGCCTCGGCAGAACATGCCGCAGCAGCAACACATGTCGCCATAACAGTCAATGTAGTCTAGTTCCTTAGAAGACACTCTTCATGCTTTTATGACTCAATCTACTGCATGTATGGCTAATACTGACAAGTTCATAAAAAGACTAACATTTTTATGGACATGACTAAGATGAGGCTGCGGAACAATGAGGCAACGTTGAAATCCCTAGAAACACAAGTAGGGCAGATCGCACAGATTCTTAATACTAAGCAAGTAGGTGGTTTTCACAGCGACACTGAAGCCGCCAAGGGGATATCGTATGAACAGTGCAAAGCCGTAACCACCAGGAGTGGTATCCAGCTTGAGGGGCCTCGGAACAAATAGCCAGCACAGGAGAAACCAAAGGAGTCAACTGTCACAGCACAGTCCAGAAAAAACGAGGCCGCGACAGCAACCACGAACAATGTTGCACCGGCAGAACCTATGGCAGCACCCATGATAGAACCCAAAAACAGCGTACCATTTGCACCATTCCCACAAAGGCTAAAATAACAAAAACAAGAGTACCAGTTTAAGAAGTTCTTGGACATCCTAAAACAGGTACACATTAATCTACCTTTGGTGGAGGCAATCAAGGAAATCCCAAACTATGCCAAATTCCTCAAAGATATCATTTCAAAAAGGAAAAGGATTGAGGAATTCGAGACAGTGGCCGTAACAGAAGAATGCATGGCCGCACTACATAACCGAGCACCACCTAAGCTATAGGATCCCGGAAGCTTCCTCATACCATGCGCAATTAGGAATCATTACGAGGGGAGGGCATTTTGTGATCTAGGGGAAAGCATAAACATATCAGTCTTCCAAAATTTAGGGATTGGGACGGCCAGACCGACAACTATGATGTTATAGCTTGTTGATGGATCTCATGTGCAACTTGAAGGAAAAAATGATGATACACTGGTAAAAGTGAATAAATTTATTTTCCCTACAGATTTCCTCATTTTAGATTGTGATGCAGATGAGAAAGCACCACTCATTCTGGGACGGCCATTCCTTGCTACCAGAAAGACGATAATCGATGTTGAGAAGGGAGAGCTGACAATGCGAATCAACGACAAGCATGTGAAACTCCACATACTAAACGTAAGGAAACGTGCTGAGGATTCAGAAAAATGTCAAGCACTTCAGGCCTCAACAAAGAACCAACATGTCCCAACATAGAAGCTGCACAAGGCCGCGACAAACACGTAGGACTCTGCCAGGACAACTGTCGCGACACACTAATGGGAGATCCTGGACACCAGCTACTACCTCACAAGGGAGCCCATGTGATGAGGGATAAGGAAATAAACCCTTTAGGAGATGCATCCACATGCACTCCTTTAGTGTTCTAATCTTTTCTCTCAAGTTTTTATTTTATTTTTAGTTTTTAGTTGTTAGTATTCAATTTTAGTTAACTACATTTTTCAACATTTTTTAGGAATAATATTTTATTTTTATTATTTTTAGGATGGAGATCAAGAAAGGAAAAGGAGATGAACAAACGGCTAGGAGAAAACCATTAGATGTCGCAGCATTTGCCGCCCAATGAACCGCAAGAGCCGCAACGGCTAGTTTTTAACAGGCATGAACCGCAACGGGCAGAAAACAGATCATAATGGCTAGAAGTGTCGCAGCCAAGAATTGCGCTCCAACGGCATTATGTGCCAAAACTCTATATAAAGGCCACTATTCTTCATTATTCTTCACTTTAACATTCTCTTGTACTTCCTTGAAATCTCCAAAGCTTATTATTTCATTTTACTCTTGAACAACCACTCTCAACTCTTCTCAACTTTTAGATGGCAATCAGAGGAGAAAGCTCTAGCACTGTCGCGGCACAAACTTACACGAGTTTTGCACCACCGGGAGTTGAACATCGATTCAAGAAATATTTCATCTCTCGATAAGTGTGGGAAGAACAGGGATTCCAAGCTTCTGACGAACCCAACTACGACATCGACCACTATTTGTTCCAAAAGATCAATCATCGACAGTGGCAAATATTCTACCTTCAACCTGCCCGGGCCAACATCACCATAGTCTGAGAATTTTATGCCCACAAGCCCGGTGATGATGCGCTCTTCGTACACGTAAGAGGAAAGGCAATCAAGATTGATTTCGAGGCCATAAACCAATTTTACGGCCTGCATATTGAAAGGGATGAGCACACGGAGGTCCTGGAGGCGCTCATAGAAGAAGATTACCAATGGATTAAAGATGATCTTTGCTATGCTGGCACAACATGGGAGGCTGACGTACACCGAGGGTCGGTCCAAAGGCGAAGCCCCAGACCAGAAGCGAATCTATGAAACAAATTCATCTGTCACCGTCTCATGCCGACCTCACACAACACTGCCATTGATCGGCTCAGGCTCACTCTAATCCATTCTATTATGCATGACCAAAAAATTAATGTTGGTAATCTTATCTGTCAGGAAATCTACAACTGCGCTCAAAAGCATGAGGGGTCGCTTTACTTTCAATCACTAATCATCGTCCTTTGCACGGAGAAGGAAGTACATGTCGATGAGGCTGGTGAATTCACGCCACATCGAAAGGGATGGGATCGGGAGGCCTACCACAAACTTATGAACATCACCGAAGCCGATCCTATCCAGGCCACTCCAAGGCAATGCATTGTCAGGGCAGCAGCCTCGGCAGCTATCCCAGAGAAGCCCTAAATGCACGCCTCAGCAACAGCGGACCTTCAGCAAATCCTCCAGAAGCTGGAGTGTAACACCCAGGTTTAGGGGTCGGGTGAAAATAATATTTTAATATTATTTGGGCTCAGGTTTATAATCAAAATGATCCTTTAAAATTTCCGGTTTCAAAGTAAATGTTTGAAATGGGACCAAATTGATTTAATTGCAAGTTGAAGAGCTATTTAAAGAACAAGGGAATAGCCATTCATTAATGGCCTTTTGGTAATTTACCCATTTTCTAATTTAAATCCCCCTTTATACAAATAAAACACCCTTTTACTATTCATCATCTTCTTCTTCAACGGGTTTGAAGAGCTCCCTCCCCCTTTCACTATTCCATCTCCTTCCTCCCTCATTTTGGCTCGGTTTTGAAAGGTAAACACGTTTTCAACTTGCTCTCACCTTCCTCTTTTCAAAAGTACAAGTAACTTTCATTTTCATCCATGTTTTAGAATTTGGATTTTTGGGAGATTTGAATAAAAGTGGTAGCTTTATGGTGTTTAACTTGAGATTTTGATTTAATATTGTTAGATATGGTGTTTATGAATCAAATAGTCCAACATATATGATTTTTAAAGGTTTTTGTTAAGTTTCCCGAATTTGGGTTTTGGTGGATTTTTAGGAAGGTTTTTAGTTGAGTTTTGGGTGTGGTTTGTGTTGGAAATTGAGGGTTGATGTTAGGGTATTGGTTGGGGGTCGTTTTGGAAGCATTTGGAAGTGTTAAATGTGTTGAAATCACAAGTTTTAGACTGTGCAAAGGGGCTGCTCGGGAATGGCTTTTTGGGGGTTGTTCTTGGTTCGAAAAACAAGTGTTTGATGTTTGAATTTCATTCCAGGTTTGCTACATTGTGTTGTGGACTGATATGAGGTTAATTTACTTGTGTTGAGGCGATTGGAAGCAAGGATTTGCGTTGGAAAAGCGTTGGGATCGAATCCGGATGTGAGGAGGCTTGAGTCGGCTTTGCTTGTTTAGCTTAAGGAAATGAGGTGAGTGGTTAATGTTTTAAATTGATTTCAAAGGTTGGTTCAAGCATGTAGATGTGAAAATGTTTTCAAGTAGTGTTTTGGTTCAAAGATGGTTTTGAAAGAATTTAGATTGGGCTTGAAAAGTCGAATTAATGTAACGCCCCGGTTTTGGGCTCAGAAGTTTTGGCGTTGACCGGTTCGGTCAAAGTGCTGATCGAATATATAAGAGTGAATTTAGGAAAGCCTAGTTCGGGTTGCATTAAAATTATGGAAAAATGTTCTAAAATCATCTTTTAATATATATAAGTGAACTGTGAAATCAATTTTGGAAAATGAGGTTCGGAAGGTTGACATTTTGGCTAGTGACCAAAATGTAATTTTTTAAAGTTGCGGGACAGTTTTAAAAAGGATTGAAACTTTGAATCATTAAGGAGCTATTATTCCAAAAAGGATTTCTCCAGATTTTTCTAAGATATTTTAAGGCTCAAATCTGATTTTAAAGATTTAGAAAAGGAGGGAAATCATTTTAACTAAATTTCCAACAAACTTTCCATTTTCTCTCAAATTCTCTTTTCTCTCATTTTCTCTCAACCCAAACAAGATTCTCCAGATTTCTTTCTCTGATTTTGACATCTAAATCTCTCATTTCAACTCTCATTTGATTCCTAATCATCTCATCAACAAAACTTCTCAATTTGCAAATTGTTTCATCAAGCTTTTTGGCTCTAAAATGGAGAAATTCAAGTTTGGAGGTAAGAACGTCCTTCTCCTCTAAACTATCAGTTCTTTACTGAAATTCCTAAGTTCTCAATCCTTGATTTATGTTTTATTAATGGCTTTTCAATTGAGATCTTTATTTTTGGCTAAAATGCAAGATTTGGTGATTTGGTGATTTTGGTGAAATTTCGTGTGATCTGTTTAAGCAGGGTTTTGAGGTGTTAAATTGATGTTAAATGAATGCTAATTTTATTAGAAGTTGAGGTTTAATCAATGCAATCCCGGATAGGTTGAATTTCCTAAGTTTGGCTTGAGTTTTTGGTTGTTTTTGGAGTGTTTTTGGTGATCTGTTATACCTGGAGGTATAAGGACGTGGTTGTGATCATTTTGCATGTTATTGGGTGTATAAAAATGGTTAGAAGTGATGGATCTTGGCTGGGTTAAGTTTTGGAAGTGTTTGGAGGTGATTTCGGTTGTGTTTGGTAGCCAAATTGTTAGATTTGTGATGAGCAGCGAGTTGTGTTGTTGTTGCTGGTGTTTTAATGCATAAGGATGCATTAATGTTCTGTTTTTGTGTGCTTGAAACAGGGGAGTTTGATCCGTGAGCTTTGGAGGTGTTTTCGGAAGGTTTCGGAAGCTTGGAGGGCTTGTTGGCTAGCTTTGTTTGGTTATCGGTGAGTGAAGTTGGGATTTCAGCTTTTGAAACAAGGTTTGATGGTTTTTGGGAGCTTAGTTTAAGTCTAAACAACTTTGCTAAGCTCAAGAGTAAGTGGATGGGTTTTTGCTCTTGAATTGTGCGTGATTTGGTTTTAAAATCAAATGTGGTTGATGATTGATATGCATGTGTTTTGCATGGTTTAATTCTGTTTTGTAAGCATGTTTTTAGCATGGTTTAATGCTGGTTTTGAAAGCCATTTGAGAAGGATGCTCAAGGTAAGAGGTCCTTGGTTTTGTACATGGTAAATGTGGTTTTGATGCATAGTGTTGCATGTTGATCAATGGCTTTGTATGATGCTTTAAAACAGTGAATTGATGGTGATTAATGTTGGTTTTGCATGTTGGTTATGCATGTGTATCATTGGATTAATGATGGTTTGCATATTGGTTATGCATGTGAAACATTGAGCTAATGTTGTGATGGCTTTGCATTATGTTTATGCATGTGGAACATTGGTTAATATGGTAAGATGGTTATATTGGCAAGTGATGTGAACGGTTCTTGGTTCGTTGATCGGATATAGTTAGCCGGCTATAGGATTGGGTGCACCGTGAATTAAGTCGCCTTGATGGCGGAGTGGTCAAGTGTGGACCGGGTAAGCTCCCCTCAAGTATTCCTAACGAGATGAGGTCAGTGGAGGTTGTTGCCCACGGGAGGACCTCGATTGCTTAAGGTCAGTGGAGGTTGTTGCCCACGGGAAGACCTTGGTTGAGCAAAGGTTATATGGTGGTTAAAAGTCCATATGTGAGAACCTTGTGCTTGTTGAGATCACAATGGCAATGGTTAAGTCCATGTGTGGATCTTGTGTGTGATGTCCCGGATCTCGTTAGATGATGTCTACAACTACCAATCGGTTATGCAAAGGTTGTATGGTGGTTGAAAGTCCACACGGGAAGACCTTGTGCATGTCAAGGGTGTATGGCGGTTGAAAGTCCATACATGGGAACCTTGAGGAAAAGCTAAGGTTGTATGGTGTTTAAAAGTCCATACATGGGAACCTTAGGAGGTTGAGGTCAGTGGAGGTTGTTGCCCACGGGAAGACCTTGGATTGGGTAGTGTGTAGGGAGCGTAGGGACAACGCTCGGAATCCGCGTATCCGATCGGGTTGAAAAGTTGGAAAGTGAATATGGTTGATCTTTTGGAAGCCAATATAATGTTCTTGATCATGTGAAGCATGAGATGCTTGAATTGATGCATGGTTGCATGTGAAGCATGAGATGCTTGAATTGATGCATGGTTGCATGTGAAGCATGAGATGCTTGAATTGATGCATGGTTGCATGTGAAGCATGAGATGCTTGAATTGATGCATGGTTGCATGTGAAGCATGAGATGCTTGAGTTGTTGCATGTTTGCATGTGAAGCATGGGATGCTTGGAAAAGATGCATTGTTGCATGAAAAGTATATGATGCTAGTGAATGCATGTTTACTTGTATGTTGAACAAGTATTGCTGATCATTTGGGGAAATGATGCATGTGAGCATGAAATTATCTATGTTGCATTGGAGTCTTATATGACTTGTTTTCTAAAGGCATGTGAAGATGTTGTTATGGTTTTATGTTGCTTTGATTAAATGCATATGATGATGATTTGAACTATGGTTTTAAAAGGTTTCTTGCTTGATGTGGTTTTCAAGTTAAAGAAAGGTATGTTGTGAAAAGGAAGTGTTTTCCATGGTTTTGATTAAGCTTGGCATATAGTGTTTATGCATGGTTTGAGCTTGATGTTGAAAAGAGTTTTCAAACATGGTTTTGGAAAGCAAATCGGGTTTGTTTTAAGGTGTTTTAAAGACCCGCTGCATTGATGGTGTTTTGGTTTTGAGCATTCCTCACTAAGCATTATGTGCTTACGCTCCTCTTTGTCCATCAATGCAGATTCTTGAAGTTTGGGCAGCAAGGAGCAAGGGATTCAAGGTGGACTCCAATGGAGATGTATGTCTCGGTGAATAGCTATAGTTAATAAGGGCAATGGGGTAGAATCTTTCGGATTTATGTGTATGTGATCGTATATGTTGATCATGAATGTTTAAATGCTGTTGTTAATGCTGTTGAAACATGAATTGGCTTAATTGAGGTTGCTTTGGAAAAGTTTATGTTTAAATGGATAGCTTGAGTAGGAAGCATGTCAATGAATTTGGGGCTTTTCAAATGTGCTGTTATATGTTGAATTGTTGATGCATTTATAGTCCCTGCATGTTGAATGATCATGTGGTATGATTTGGTGATGTTAATTTGAAGTTTGAAGCATGTTTGATGCTGATTTCGAGTTGTTTTCAGGCAGGGGTATCGGTACTCGGGCTTGCGTATCGATACGCCTGAGCCAAATATGCATATTTCTGCCCAGGGGTATCGATACGGCTAAACAAGTATCGATACCGTATGAGTGTCGTATCGGAACGGGGGAAAGCGTATCGATACCGCTGCTGAAGTTTGGTTACTGCCTTCCCCGCGTATCGATACGACACTAGGTGTATCGATACCGGACCGTTAAATTCAGTTAAAAGTATCTTTTATGTTTCAAAATGTTTGCGTTTTGGTCCTGAATCTTGTTTGTGCAATTGTTTGAGTTCGGGAGGTCCGTTTGTGCTGAAATTTGGCAGGGAAGCATGAAATATGACTAATTTTAAGTTGGTAACTTAAAATCTGGTTAAGTCCTTAAAGTTTTCAGAAATTACAATTTGGTCCCTAAAGTTGTAATTTGTTCAATTGGGTCCCTGTTTGATCTCTGATGTTTGTGATCTTTGAGCACGGTTTTTGTGTGATCACATATAGGGTTAATGTGCATCTAGACAAGATTAAAAAGAAAAAAAAGGGTCGTTAATCAAGGTTGACTTTCGGGTTTACTTTGGTTTTCCCCGTGTAATCTTCGTAGTTCGGGTCAACCGCCTAGGCCGGGCTACGGGGGTTACATTTGGTGGTATCAGAGCTGAGTTGCGAAGGTTGGGGAAAACGGTAAGTTGTTGTGATGTGTGTGTTTGATGTTTACCTTGTTGTATGGTTGAAAGCTGGTTGAAGCATGTGTTTCTGAATATGCTGTTGATGTTTTTGAGCATGTTGCTGATGTATGCAAGCATGATTTGTGGTTATGAATCTTGGTTGAGTTCATGTGGATATGTGTTGATGCTATGAGCTGATGTTATGCATGGTGAATGAGTTTTGAGTATGTTATGTTGCTAATGTGCTGGTGCGATTGGATGTTGTTTGGTGTAAGCATGATCAAGATATGTTGTTGATATGCTTGATGTCGTGATATCCATGTTGTGTTGACTGTTATGTCATGTAAAGGGGAGGATTCGGGATACCCATTGCCTTATTAACATAGCTATTGTGTTATTTTGGAGTTGGAGTTTGAATCCTTGCTTAATGCTGGTCTAATTGTTTGTTTGCTTGTTGTGATTGTATGTTTGTTGTTGTTAGTGGTATGGCAAAGTTGGTGAAAGAATGGCGGATGAGAGAGATGGTTGCTGCCTTGGGGCAGGTTGTTAAGGCAAAGAATTCACCCTTTTGTGAAGGTGTTTTGTCCCAGTCTTCAGTGCTTGGAGTTGGGATGGTAAGGCAAGGGAAAGAAGCTGGTTCTGTGATGAAAAGTTCATCATCTGTTGTTCAGGACGTGTTGGGAACATCTCAGGCTACGGTTGAGGTAAAGTCAGTGGATGTGCTGGCTAGATGTGTGGGTTTGCCGAAGCAGCATTTGCTTGATTTGGGTGCTGTGGAGTATCATGGTTCTTCCCCGGAAATGTTTGAGGCCTGGTTGGCCAATGTAGTTCTGATTTTGGATCAGGAAGGCTGTGATTATGCCTGTAAGCTGGGGAGTGTTGTTTCTCTGATGCTGGAGGATGCTTGTGCTTGGTGGACATCTGTGGCTGTGGCGTCACATATCCTTGATATTGATTGGGATTTCTTCGTATCTGCTTTCTATGAAAGGTATCTTGGAAGGGAATTTCCAAGGGTTAAGCAAGGTGCGGCTAATGCTGTTGGTGAGCAAGTGTTGCCTGAGCAAGGAGTAGAAGCTCAGTCATCTGTGTGTGACCGTTGTGAAAGACAACATGTTGGAAATTGTTGGGGCGCAGGTGTTTGTTGGAACTGTGGTTCTAAGTTGCATGTTAAGCGTGATTGTCCACATGGGGTGAAGTCAGCTTTGATGTTGGCCAAAGGATCTTTGAAAGGTCGTGGGCACGGCCGAGGCGAGGTTCGGAAGTGGCAGAAAAAGCAGAAGGTTGTGAAGAGTTTGGGAAATGAAGTTTGCTGGAAATGTGGGTCTGCTGGACACATGAAGCGTGGTTGTTTGATGTTGGCTCGGAACAGCCAAGGTTCTTTATCGCAAGGAGTTGGTGGTGACCCTGGTATGTTTGTAGGTGCTGCAGTTGTGCCGCAGAAGGATGATGGTTCCGCAAGGAAGAGGGCTCGTCTGATGAAGCTTCAGGGTGGTGTTGTGTTTTCAGGTAACCTTGTTAAGTGATCTTTGCTTTAGTTGCCTAGTTTGGTATCTGTTGGTTTTTCCTTGCGTGGTAGGTTTAGTATTGTTGCTAGTATGTTTGAGGTAGTGGTAGTTGTGGTTGGTAATATCTTGGGTGTGAAGAAGGCTTGGGTGAGTATCTTTTGGGTAATGGTTGTTGGTATGATGAAGTTAGATAAGTTAAAGGTGAGTAAGGAGGTTGTTCTTAGACAGATTTTGAGGATGTTATTGGAGGGTGTGAACTGGCATTCATGCACAGTTAAAATCATCGTTATATGCTATATTATATATATGTTGGTCCATGCATACATGTGGCATGACATTAGAGGTTTTGCATACATGTACATCAGACATTGATAGGGCATGTAGGTGATCATGCATACGATGTTCACGCTCGCTAATAACTAATCGAATCTGTTAGTGTTGTGGTTGGATTAGGTGGGATGATGAGTTTTAGAGGTTGTTTGGTGCTGAGTGAGAGCTAGAAGTGCTGGAGTTTGTTAAACCAGTTGTTAGTGATAGTGAGAGTGGAATAGCCTGTTGGTAAAAGGATAGTGTTTTGTGTTCAGATGGGTTTAGTGGTTTGGTGGTGAAGGGTATCGGTTGAGGTTAGTATCGGTTAAGTGGCTTGTTTAGCTAAAAGGAAGTGGTAATTCCTTGGTGTTAAGTGATGTTGCAGCTTAGTGGTTGTGTTTCTCAAGTGTTGAGGTTGTTTAGCTTTTATGTTGTTGTGAAAGGGTTGTGTTGGTTCTTAGCAACCTTTGAGGAGATCAGAAACTGTTATGTGTGTTTTGGTTAAGTGATGTTCTGGTAGTGCAAGTGTTCTGGTTGAAGTTTGTAGTGAAAGGGCTGTGAAAGATCGAAGGCTTTCGTTGGTTGTTTGGGTTCTTGTGAGAAGTGGTTGGCTAGTTGTGGTTAAGAAAGTTCTGTTTGAAGTCTGTTGATGGTATGTGGAACGGCTGAAGGTTTCAAGTTGGGGTTGTGATGTAATTTTTGGTATTTGGGTGAATAGTCCTGGCGAGCTGTTATGGTAATGTCTTTGGCGGATATGAAGGATTGTCAGCTTCGTTGAAGATCTTGAGTAAACAGTTGATGTTTAAAGATTTTTGCTTGTTGAGAAAATCTTTAGAAGAGGTTTGGGAATCGCAAGAGTTTTAGAGGCTGAGAGGTTGCCTAGTGGCTGAGTTGGATTGGTTGTTGTCTTTGTGTAGACAAGTCTTGGGAATAATGTGTTACAGTGTTGTCTGCTGTAAGAGCTGAAGTTCTTCAGGTTGATGTTGGGGTTGTGTACAGTCCGATTATGTGGAAGGTTGAGTCGTGGTTACCTTTGAGAGTTTGGATTTGTGAACAGAGTATGGTAGAGGTTTTGTGTGGAAAGTGATCAGTGGTGTTGGTTGAGGCTTTTGTGTTGCCTTGTGTGTTGCTTTGAGAAGGTTGTTGTTCTCTTTTCGCCGGTTGAAATTTCGAGGACGAAATTTCCTAAGGGGGGGAGAGTTGTAACGCCCCGGTTTTGGGCTCAGAAATTTTGGCGTTGACCGGTTCGGTCAAAGTGCTGATCGAATATATAAGAGTGAATTTAGGAAAGCCTAGTTCGAGTTGCATTAAAATTATGGAAAAATGTTCTAAAATCATCTTTTAATATATATAAGTGAACTGTGAAATCAATTTTGGAAAATGAGGTTCGGAAGGTTGACATTTTGGCTAGTGACCAAAATGTAATTTTTGAAAGTTGCGGGACAGTTTTAAAAAGGATTGAAACTTTGAATCTTTAAGGAGCTATTATTCCAAAAAGGATTTCTCCAGATTTTTCTAAGATATTTTAAGGCTCAAATCTGATTTTAAAGATTTAGAAAAGGAGGGAAATCATTTTAACTAAATTTCCAACAAACTTTCCATTTTCTCTCAAATTCTCTTTTCTCTCATTTTCTCTCAACCCAAACAAGATTCTCCAGATTTCTTTCTCTGATTTTGACATCTAAATCTCTCATTTCAACTCTCATTTGATTCCTAATCATCTCATCAACAAAACTTCTCAATTTGCAAATTGTTTCATCAAGCTTTTTGGCTCTAAAATGGAGAAATTCAAGTTTGGAGGTAAGAACGTCCTTCTCCTCTAAACTATCAGTTCTTTACTGAAATTCCTAAGTTCTCAATCCTTGATTTATGTTTTATTAATGGCTTTTCAATTGAGATCTTGATTTTTGGCTAAAATGCAAGATTTGGTGATTTTGGTGAAATTTCGTGTGATCTGTTTAAGCAGGGTTTGAGGTGTTAAATTGATGTTAAATGAATGCTAATTTGATTAGAAGTTGAGGTTTAATCAATGCAATCCCGGATAGGTTGAATTTCCTAAGTTTGGCTTGAGTTTTTGGTTGTTTTTGGAGTGTTTTTGGTGATCTGTTATACCTGGAGGTATAAGGACGTGGTTGTGATCATTTTGCATGTTATTTGGTGTATAAAAATGGTTAGAAGTGATGGATCTTGGCTGGGTTAAGTTTTGGAAGTGTTTGGAGGTGATTTCGGTTGTGTTTGGTAGCCAAATTGTTAGATTTGTGATGAGCAGCGAGTTGTGTTGTTGTTGCTGGTGTTTTAATGCATAAGGATGCATTAATGTTCTGTTTTTGTGTGCTTGAAACAGGGGAGTTTGATCCGTGAGCTTTGGAGGTATTTTCGGAAGGTTTCGGAAGCTTGGAGGGCTTGTTGGCTAGCTTTGTTTGGTTATCGGTGAGTGAAGTTGGGATTTCAGCTTTTGAAACAAGGTTTGATGGTTTTTGGGAGCTTAGTTTAAGTCTAAACAACTTTGCTAAGCTCAAGAGTAAGTGGATGGGTTTTTGCTCTTGAATTGTGCGTGATTTGGTTTTAAAATCAAATGTGGTTGATGATTGATATGCATGTGTTTTGCATGGTTTAATTCTGTTTTGTAAGCATGTTTTTAGCATGGTTTAATGCTGGTTTTGAAAGCCATTTGAGAAGGATGCTCAAGGTAAGAGGTCCTTGGTTTTGTACATGGTAAATGTGGTTTTGATGCATAGTGTTGCATGTTGATCAATGGCTTTGTATGATGCTTTAAAACAGTGAATTGATGGTGATTAATGTTGGTTTTGCATGTTGGTTATGCATGTGTATCATTGGATTAATGATGGTTTGCATATTGGTTATGCATGTGAAACATTGAGCTAATGTTGTGATGGCTTTGCATTATGTTTATGCATGTGGAACATTGGTTAATATGGTAAGATGGTTATATTGGCAAGTGATGTGAATGGTTCTTGGTTCGTTGATCGGATATAGTTAGCCGGCTATAGGATTGGGTGCACCGTGAATTAAGTCGCCTTGATGGCGGAGTGGTCAAGTGTGGACCGGGTAAGCTCCCCTCAAGTATTCCTAACGAGATGAGGTCAGTGGAGGTTGTTGCCCACGGGAGGACCTCGATTGCTTAAGGTCAGTGGAGGTTGTTGCCCACGGGAAGACCTTGGTTGAGCAAAGGTTATATGGTGGTTAAAAGTCCATATGTGAGAACCTTGTGCTTGTTGAGATCACAATGGCAATGGTTAAGTCCATGTGTGGATCTTGTGTGTGATGTCCCGGATCTCGTTAGATGATGTCTACAACTACCAATCGGTTATGCAAAGGTTGTATGGTGGTTGAAAGTCCACACGGGAAGACCTTGTGCATGTCAAGGGTGTATGGTGGTTGAAAGTCCATACATGGGAACCTTGAGGAAAAGCTAAGGTTGTATGGTGTTTAAAAGTCCATACATGGGAACCTTAGGAGGTTGAGGTCAGTGGAGGTTGTTGCCCACGGGAAGACCTTGGATTGGGTAGTGTGTAGGGAGCGTAGGGACAACGCTCGGAATCCGCGTATCCGATCGGGTTGAAAAGTTGGAAAGTGAATATGGTTGATCTTTTGGAAGCCAATATAATGTTCTTGATCATGTGAAGCATGAGATGCTTGAATTGATGCATGGTTGCATGTGAAGCATGAGATGCTTGAATTGATGCATGGTTGCATGTGAAGCATGAGATGCTTGAATTGATGCATGGTTGCATGTGAAGCATGAGATGCTTGAATTGATGCATGGTTGCATGTGAAGCATGAGATGCTTGAGTTGTTGCATGTTTGCATGTGAAGCATGGGATGCTTGGAAAAGATGCATTGTTGCATGAAAAGTATATGATGCTAGTGAATGCATGTTTACTTGTATGTTGAACAAGTATTGGTGATCATTTGGGGAAATGATGCATGTGAGCATGAAATTATCTATGTTGCATTGGAGTCTTATATGACTTGTTTTCTAAAGGCATGTGAAGATGTTGTTATGGTTTTATGTTGCTTTGATTAAATGCATATGATGATGATTTGAACTATGGTTTTAAAAGGTTTCTTGCTTGATGTGGTTTTCAAGTTAAAGAAAGGTATGTTGTGAAAAGGAAGTGTTTTCCATGGTTTTGATTAAGCTTGGCATATAGTGTTTATGCATGGTTTGAGCTTGATGTTGAAAAGAGTTTTCAAACATGGTTTTGGAAAGCAAATCGGGTTTGTTTTAAGGTGTTTTAAAGACCCGCTACATTGATGGTGTTTTGGTTTTGAGCATTCCTCACTAAGCATTATGTGCTTACGCTCCTCTTTGTCCATCAATGCAGATTCTTGAAGTTTGGGCAGCAAGGAGCAAGGGATTCAAGGTGGACTCCAATGGAGATGTATGTCTCGGTGAATAGCTATAGTTAATAAGGGCAATGGGGTAGAATCTTTCGGATTTATGTGTATGTGATCGTATATGTTGATCATGAATGTTTAAATGCTGTTGTTAATGTTGTTGAAACATGAATTGGCTTAATTGAGGTTGCTTTGGAAAAGTTTATGTTTAAATGGATAGCTTGAGTAGGAAGCATGTCAATGAATTTGGGGCTTTTCAAATGTGCTGGTTATATGTTGAATTGTTGATGCATTTATAGTCCCTGCATGTTGAATGATCATGTGGTATGATTTGGTGATGTTAATTTGAAGTTTGAAGCATGTTTGATGCTGATTTCGAGTTGTTTTCAGGTAGGGGTATCGGTACTCGGGCTTGCGTATTGATACGCCTGAGCCAAATATGCATATTTCTGCCCAGGGGTATCGATACGGCTGAACAACTATCGATACCGTATGAGTGCCGTATCGGAACGGGGGAAAGCGTATCGATATCGCTGCTGAAGTTTGGTTACTGCCTTCCCTGCATATCGATACGACACTAGGTGTATCGATACCGGACCGTTAAATTCAGTTAAAAGTATCTTTTATGTTTCAAAATGTTTGCGTTTTGGTCCTGAATCTTGTTTGTGCAATTGTTTGAGTTCGGGAGGTCCGTTTGTGCTGAAATTTGGCAGGGAAGCATGAAATATGACTAATTTTAAGTTGGTAACTTAAAATCTGGTTAAGTCCTTAAAGTATTCAGAAATTACAATTTGGTCCCTAAAGTTGTAATTTGTTCAATTGGGTCCCTGTTTGATCTCTGATGTTTGTGATCTTTGAGCACGGTTTTTGTGTGATCACATATAGGGTTAATGTGCATCTAGACAAGATTAAAAAGAAAAAAAAGGGTCGTTAATCAAGGTTGACTTTCGGGTTGACTTTGGTTTTCCCCGTGTAATCTTCGTAGTTCGGGTCAACCGCCTAGGCCGGGCTACGGGGGTTACAATTAAACTCAAGAGTAAGTTGTTGTGAGTTGGCTCTTTAATTTCCCCTTTTACCATTTGTTCTCATTACTTGGGTGATGTTTTGTTAAGCATGAAATTTAATTAAATTGGGAAGAAGTATGATTGCTTAATATTATATCGTTGATCATGTATGATGGTATTAATGATGTTGTTGATATGCCTTGTAAGGTGTGAGTAAGTTGGTGCAAGTTGTGCACGAAAATGGTGAGTAAGACCATTTGTGATTTGGTAAGATTCCAAGTAGTAAGTGATGCCTAACTGTGGATTTTGTTACATCTTGATTTGGTTGCGCATGATATAGTGAGTACATGTTGCATGATAGTGATTGCATATCGTGTTGCATGGTTGGTGTCGAACCTCACGTGATGGTTGTCGTTGCTCCAGTGATGTGTAGTCCCGCCGGTAGCGAGTGGTATAAGACTCCGGTGATGTGTAGTCCCGCCGGTAGTGACTAGTAGAAGAGTACTTTGATGTGTAGTCCCATTGGAAAACTACTAGTCGAAACGGTGACGTGTAGTCCCACCGTGTGTGTTTTGGTTATGCTTGTGCATGCCATGTAACGTCCATGTTGTACCTCACTTTATCATTGTCTTCTTATTGTTTTGCTTTAATCTAGGATTATGTCCCCATGCATACCATGAAGTGTAATGCCATGTTAAATGCCTATATCGTTGAACTTTGGTTGAACTTGCATGATAGAAGAAGGATTAGGTCGTTGGATGATTTGTATGCGTTGATCTTTACTTTTAAAGAAATCTTTGAACCCTGCATTGTCGTAGTTATGTTTTAGAGCTCCGCTCACTAAGCTTTATGCTTACGCTCTCCTTTTTCCGACAATGCAGATCTTTAGCTTGGAGTTAGCAAGGAGCAAGAAAAGGGCATCCAAGCGTGTGGTAATTGCTCAAGTATGGTTTATTAAATAATGTAGTAGTTTAGCAATGGGAAGTGCTACGTGTTTTAGGGGCTTGTATTTAGACTCCTTTGTATTGGCCCCATGTTGTTAATGCCTTATGTTGATGTTTTGGGTTTGATTATGGTTTGTATTGCATGATATGCCATGATGGATGTTGTGTGTGTTGGCATGTCTATTGGTGTTTAGGTTGCCTTGTTAGAGAGGGCCAACCCTCATATGCTTCTTTGTGCCTTTTAAGGTCCTTGAGTTCCATGCATGCCTTGTTCCATGTTTATATGCCATGTAATGCTTGTATGTCCATATATGCATGAATTGTTTTTTGTATGAATGCTATGTATGGATGTCTTGTTAATTGCTTGATTGCTATCTATGGTTCATGTATGGTTGCTTAAAAATTAGTATGTGCAAGTCTTACAAGTGTTAATACATGCCTTTGGTCCTTCGTAAGCTCTTATGCATGTCTATGCATGATCTTAATGTTCTTCATAGTTAGGAAGTCCTTAGGTTGAGCAGAAAGTGATCCCCTGCACTAAGGTTTCGAAACCATGGGTAAGGTTTCGAAACCTTTGCAGAGAATTTTGGTTCTAGGGGTCACTGCCAGCCAAAGTTTCGAAACCTTTGGTGAAGGTTTCGAAACCTTTGCTTAAAACGGCACTGAAATTGATGGTTATATGTTTTGAAATCCTTGCGTTTTGGTCCTGATCTTTGTATATGCAATTGGATGTGTTTGAGATGCCCATTTGAGTCGAAATTTGGCAGAGATGCATGAAACATGATTAATTTCATGTTGGTAACTTAAAAACTGGTTGAGCCCCCCTAATTTTCAGATTTTACGATTTGGTCCCCAAACTTGTAAATTGTGCAATTGAGTCCTTAAATGTTTTCCGTTCGCTACGATTTTTGAGTATGTTGATTGTTTGATCAAATCTAAGGTTAATATGCATTTAGATAAGTTTTAAAAGAAAAAAAATAGGGTTGCTAACCGAGGGGGAATCCTTTAGGGGTTTTCACTCGGTTTTCCCCGTGTGGCTCACTCGGACCGGTCATCCGGCCAGGCCGGGACGAGGGGATTACATTTGTTGGTATCAGAGCCTAAGGTTTCCGAGACCTCGGGTAGGTAAGTGAGGTAAGTTTGATGTGTTATGTTGTTGTTATGTCTTGGTGAATGCTTTGCCATGTATGCTTGATGTTTGCTTGTCAGTACGGTGTTTGAAAGCATGTGTTAGCATGATGCTTGTGTTGAAGCGTAGTGTCGAGTTCCCATTGCTACTATTACTTATTTAAAAGAGATTTTTTTGTAAAGGAATATACTTGAGCACCTTGGACCCTAGCTCTTGCTAACCCTAAATATTCTTGTTTGTGTGTTTTGTTTATTATTGTATTGTTGACTTTGGTAAGTTGGAGGCCGAGGCGTGGACCTAGGGCTGGTAATCGTGAATCTGAGGTTTTAGAGGATGTGAACGATGATAGAGTTTACCGCTTTAGTTCAGGGCAGTATGACAGTACCAGAGTTGGAGGTACAGTTTGCTAGCTTGGGTCAGCGTGCCTGCGAGCCGGTTTCTGTTGAGGGGGGAAACAATGTGACCGATCTTGATATGAGATGGTAAGTGAAGTGAAGACCTAAAAGTTGGCTTCGGAATGATGGCAATGTTATAGCAAGTAATTCCTCGATACAATCATTGAGCTTGTTTTTTTTGATTGATTCTGGATCTACGCGTCCGTGTATTTTGAGTGAACATACGAAGTTGTTGAATCTACCTTGTGAGGTACTAGGGGTAGGTGTTGGTGTTGCTAGCTCCTTCGGGGATACAGTCGTGGTCAGAAAGTTGTACAAGGGATGTCCGTTGATGGTTCAGTGGCATGTGTTTTCAGTTGATGCGATGGAATTACTTCTTACGGTTTTGATGTGAAGCTGTGCATGGATTGGCTTGTAGAACATAGAGTTAGGGTAGACTTTGAGACAATGGGAGTTTTCTTAAAGCTTGTGAATGACTATAATCTTGAGATGGTAGGTGAGAATGTGGATTTTGTATCGAATATTGATCCAACTTTAGAGGTCAAAGACCGATTGATTTTGGTTGACAGCCTTGCCTAGCAAATGTTATGGGTTTGATTTTTGAATGAGGATTTGACCGCAGGCTGTTAGAATATGTTGTATTTTCCTAAAATTGTTGGCAAGAATTACCCGATTTGTACCTTGTTAGGGAAGTAGAGTTTGATTGTGAGACTGTCTCCGAGTTCGCTCGTGTTTTGGTTGCTTTATATCTTGTGATTTTCGAAAGAATTGAGAATGTTGAAGAACCAACTTTGAGATTTGTTAGACCTTAGACTCGTTAAGCCTAGTACGTCATCTTAGAGTATGACAGTACAAATTGTGAAGAAGAAAGAGTGACACTACGAGAATGTGTTTAGAATTCAGACAGTTGAAACAAGTGACAGTGAATAATTAGTATCCGTTTCCGAGTGTCAGTGATTTGTTGGTCAGTTAGCGTGTGCTTCAGTCTATTTGAAGATTAATTTGGGATCCGATTATTACCAGTGAAAGTGAGAGAAGTTGATGTACTGAAGACCGCTTTCAGGGCTATATGTGATCGCTTTGAGCTCCGAGTTATGCCGCTTTGTTAGACTAGTGAGTTAGTCACTTTTATAGAGATGTTGAGCAGAATGTTTTTCCTAAGTCCTTGATCAGTTGGTTGTAGCTCTCTTAGATGATACGTAGGTATATTCACGTACCGAAGAAGACCATGACAAGCCTTGAAGTTAGGGTTGTAGATCCTTTTAGAGAATCAGTTGTATGCCAAGTTGGGCAAACGTAAACCCCAAGTTAATGGACATGTGGTTCAGCCGAGAGTGTTAGCGAAAATCCCAAGTAGGCAAAAGAAGATGTGAGTTGGAAGAAATCGAAGACTGTAAGAGGTATCTATAGCTCTTAGGTCTAGCATTGCTACTATTGGAGGTCTGTAGGTGATCTTTTGAAGATAGCTGCTCATTGACAGATTGCTACAGAAGAATGTTCAGTTGTGTGGTTAGATGCGAGACAATGAGCCCTTGAGAAACCGAAAGAAACTTTGAAGAGAGTTTCGACCTTGAAACAACTTATATCATAGAAAGAGTTGTGAGCCATGGTGATGTGTTACATGTAGAGTTAGGTTGTGTGCTTATGCAAAGCAGAAGATTGCGGCTTGTTCATTAAGATAGTTGAAAGACTATGAGAAGAGTTATCTGATATGAGACATAGAGTTAATTACAGTTGTGTTTGCTTCGAAGACTTAGAGACAAAGCTTGTATAATGAGAAATGCACAATGTATATGTACATATCATCAAGACTTGAAATATTTGAAGATTTAGGAAGGGTTGAAACTTGAACAACATAAAGTGTTAGAACTGCTTGAAGACCGTAATATCAAGATTGAGTACCATCCGAAGAGAGTCAACGTAGTGACCGATGTTCCGAGCTATATTTGTTGTTAGATTAGTAGTTGAGTTGCAAGGTGTAATTGCCGAATTCAGTTTACCGAATGCTAGTGTTTCTGTGGCCGAGTTTCGGGTTGAGCCTACTTTGAGTCAGAATGCTTGAAGAGAGACAGTTGCAAGACAGGTCCTTGGCACCTCACGTGCAAGGCATATCAGGAAGAAAACCTTCAGAGTACAGTTCAAAGATGATAGAATTTGTATTGTTAGAGACAGAATTGTTGTACTGATTGACATAGTGTTTTGAGACGTATTGTGTTGGCTGAAGCATACGACAGTTCATTGGTATTGCATCAGAGTAGTATGAAGACGTATTGTGAGTTGAAGATGAGTACTTCTGGATTGAGTTGATGGATGATGTGGTTCAGTGTGAAAGTAAGTGTGTAATTTGCTAGCGTGTCAAAACCGAACATCAGTTTTCTTCTAGTTTGTTACATCTGTGGGAGATTCGTAATGAAAGTGGGTAATAGATTCGAGATATCTTGTGTCTGATTCGCCTTCGATTTCCTCCGCGAGAACTTAGTTGTGTAATCAATGTTAGTTGCTCTGTATGTGGTCTTTTATACACGTTTACGTTACTTGTACTGTGGGAAAGATGGTGGAGTTGTGCCTTAGCAAGGGTGTGAATTGTACAGTGTCTTGAGATCAATAGTAGCCGATAGAGATTCGAGTTTTCTGCTAGATTTTTGAAGACGTCTGTGTAGTGTTTGATTACTTGTTGAAGACAGAGGATCAGTTAGAGAAAGTTATGAACCAAGTGTTCAAACAGTGTTGTATGAGATTGTGAATCGGGCTAGTTCTGTTGTTTATTTGTTGCAGTTACCACCAGAGTTAGAAAGGGGTTTGTGGTGTGTTTTGTGTACCTATGATTCAGAAGTGTGAGTCAGTTTTGTTCTATGTTATGTTGTTGAAAAGACTGAGTTGAGTTTAAAATGGTCATGCATTGAAGGACCCGTTGAGATCTTGGCATCAGATAGCTAATGTTGTGTGGTGAATCTACCGAGTTGATGGGTATGTTGTGGTGAGAGAAAGTGTGGAGGAGCATGTGTCAGTGACTCTTTCTGTCTAATAAATTTCGGGGACGAAATTTCCTTAAGTGGGGGAGAGTTGTAACACCCGGGTTTAGGGGTCGGGTGAAAATAATATTTTAATATTATTTGGGCTCGGGTTTATAATCAAAATGATCCTTTAAAATTTCCGGTTTCAAAGTAAATGTTTGAAATGGGACCAAATTGATTTAATTGCAAGTTGAAGAGCTATTTAAAGAACAAGGGAATAGCCATTCATTAATGGCCTTTTGGTAATTTACCCATTTTCTAATTTAAATCCCCCTTTATACAAATAAAACACCCTTTTACTATTCATCATCTTCTTCTTCAACGGGTTTGAAGAGCTCCCTCCCCCTTTCACTATTCCATCTCCTTCCTCCCTCATTTTGGCTCGGTTTTGAAAGGTAAACACGTTTTCAACTTGCTCTCACCTTCCTCTTTTCAAAAGTACAAGTAACTTTCATTTTCATCCATGTTTTAGAATTTGGATTTTTGGGAGATTTGAATAAAAGTGGTAGCTTTATGGTGTTTAACTTGAGATTTTGATTTAATATTGTTAGATATGGTGTTTATGAATCAAATAGTCCAACATATATGATTTTTAAAGGGTTTTGTTAAGTTTCCCGAATTTGGGTTTTGGTGGGTTTTTAGGAAGGTTTTTAGTTGAGTTTTGGGTGTGGTTTGTGTTGGAAATTGAGGGTTGATGTTAGGGTATTGGTTGGGGGTCGTTTTGGAAACATTTGGAAGTGTTAAATGTGTTGAAATCACAAGTTTTAGACTGTGCAAAGGGGCTGCTCGGGAATGGCTTTTTGGGGGTTGTTCTTGGTTCGAAAAACAAGTGTTTGATGTTTGAATTTCATTCCAGGTTTGCTACATTGTGTTGTGGACTGATATGAGGTTAATTTACTTGTGTTGAGGCGATTGGAAGCAAGGATTTGCGTTGGTAAAGCGTTGGGATCGAATCCGGATGTGAGGAGGCTTGAGTCGGCTTTGCTTGTTTAGCTTAAGGAAATGAGGTGAGTGGTTAATGTTTTAAATTGATTTCAAAGGTTGGTTCAAGCATGTAGATGTGAAAATGTTTTCAAGTAGTGTTTTGGTTCAAAGATGGTTTTGAAAGAATTTAGATTGGGCTTGAAAAGTCGAATTAAACTCAAGAGTAAGTTGTTGTGAGTTGGCTCTTTAATTTCCCCTTTTACCATTTGTTCTCATTACTTGTGGTGATGTTTTGTTAAGCATGAAATTTAATTAAATTGGGAAGAAGTATGATTGCTTAATATTATATCGTTGATCATGTATGATGGTATTAATGATGTTGTTGATATGCCTTGTAAGGTGTGAGTAAGTTGGTGCAAGTTGTGCACGAAAATGGTGAGTAAGACCATTTGTGATTTGGTAAGATTCCAAGTAGTAAGTGATGCCTAACTGTGGATTTTGTTACATCTTGATTTGGTTGCGCATGATATAGTGAGTACATGTTGCATGATAGTGATTGCATATCGTGTTGCATGGTTGGTGTCAAACCTCACGTGATGGTTGTCGTTGCTCCGGTGATGTGTAGTCCCGCCGGTAGCGAGTGGTATAAGACTCCGGTGATGTGTAGTCCCGCCGGTAGTGACTAGTAGAAGAGTACTTTGATGTGTAGTCCCATTGGAAAACTACTAGTCGAAACGGTGATGTGTAGTCCCACCGTGTGTGTTTTGGTTATGCTTGTGCATGCCATGTAACGTCCATGTTGTACCTCACTTTATCATTGTCTTCTTATTGTTTTGCTTTAATCTAGGATTATGTCCCCATGCATACCATGAAGTGTAATGCCATGTTAAATGCCTATATCGTTGAACTTTGGTTGAACTTGCATGATAGAAGAAGGATTAGGTCGTTGGATGATTTGTATGCGTTGATCTTTACTTTTAAAGAAATCTTTGAACCCTGCATTGTCGTAGTTATGTTTTAGAGCTCCGCTCACTAAGCTTTATGCTTACGCTCTCCTTTTTCCGACAATGCAGATCTTTAGCTTGGAGTTAGCAAGGAGCAAGAAAAGGGCGTCCAAGCGTGTGGTAATTGCTCAAGTATGGTTTATTAAATAATGTAGTAGTTTAGCAATGGGAAGTGCTACGTGTTTTAGGGGCTTGTATTTAGACTCCTTTGTATTGGCCACATGTTGTTAATGCCTTATGTTGATGTTTTGGGTTTGATTATGGTTTGTAATGCATGATATGCCATGATGGATGTTGTGTGTGTTGGCATGTCTATTGGTGTTTAGGTTGCCTTGTTAGAGAGGGCCAACCCTCATATGCTTCTTTGTGCCTTTTAAGGTCCTTGAGTTCCATGCATGCCTTGTTCCATGTTTATATGCCATGTAATGCTTGTATGTCCATATATGCATGAATTGCTTTTTGTATGAATGCTATGTATGGATGCCTTGTTAATTGCTTGATTGCTATCTATGGTTCATGTATGGTTGCTTAAAAATTAGTATGTGCAAGTCTTACAAGTGTTAATACATGCCTTTGGTCCTTCGTAAGCTCTTATGCATGTCTATGCATGATCTTAATGTTCTTCATAGTTAGGAAGTCCTTAGGTTGAGCAGAAAGTGATCCCCTGCACTAAGGTTTCGAAACCATGGGTAAGGTTTCGAAACCTTTGCAGAGAATTTTGGTTCTAGGGGTCACTGCCAGCCAAAGTTTCGAAACCTTTGGGGTAGGTTTCGAAACTATGGTCAAAGGTTTCGAAACCTTCCCCAAGGTTTCGAAACTTTTGGTGAAAATTGGGTTCTAGGGGTCACTGCCAGCTGAAGGTTTCGAAACTTTGCTTAAAACGGCACTGAAATTGACGGTTATATGTTTTGAAATCCTTGCGTTTTGGTCCTGATCTTTGTATATGCAATTGGATGTGTTTGAGATGCCCATTTGAGTTGAAATTTGGCAGAGATGCATGAAACATGATTAATTTCATGTTGATAACTTAAAAACTGGTTGAGCCCCCCTAATTTTCAGATTTTACGATTTGGTCCCTAAACTTGTAAATTGTGCAATTGAGTCCTTAAATGTTTTCCGTTCGCTACGATTTTTGAGTATGTTGATTGTTTGATCAAATCTAAGGTTAATATGCATTTAGATAAGTTTTAAAAGAAAAAAAATAGGGTTGCTAACCGAGGGGGAATCCTTTAGGGGTTTTCACTCGGTTTTCCCCGTGTGGCTCACTCGGACCGGTCATCCGGCCAGGCCGGGACGAGGGGGTTACATGGAGGAAATGGACCAATGCCAATAACTGTTCATGGTGCACACAAGGGACTTCCATGCTTCAATTATCCAGTTGATCCAGAAGAAGTTTCCCGAACAGACGGTCCAGTTTCCTCCTCTCTCTGTCGTCTTCACTACCACCACCGCCCTTGAGCACCAAGGAGAAGCAACCCCTGCCGCCGCCACTGCCCCGGCATCTCGAGTGCCCACTACCATGGCATATGATGCCCCTTCTGCCCCAACACACAAAGGTAAGCACAAGGTTGGCCTGGACACACATGTCAGATCTCTATACCATGCTGCATCCAGTTGGTCCGACATCGTTCATTTTGTCAGCCGGATCTTTGAGGAACTAAAATGTAAGGTAACAGCCGAGGATGAAATACGCCCAGACTCCGAAGATAAGGAGGTTACTGCCCCGGCAGCAAAGCCCACCATCACGTATCCATCCACCCCATGAATCCAAACGAGCCAAGCACACGGCACACAAATCGAAGTGGTTGATATTGCAGAGTGAAAGTAACGAGGAAGATGAATCTTCCAAATCACCATCCATTTAAATTCCTCTTCTTTATGCCATTTATTTTTAATGCCCTTATATTTTTTGTGTGCTAAATTTTCCTATCTTATTGTATGCAATGTAAGCATAGAGGGCAATGCTTGATCCGAGTTCGAAGGTGTAGGTTCAGTTGCCACAGCAAGGCCATGCTGCAACATTATAATATAATTTCCATGCAGTTATGTTCTTTTACTTGTTCAAAAAAATTTTAACTGCATTGCCTTAACTAAATTTTGCTTATGCCTCGGTAGTACTTTCTATCAATTGCCTTAGTTTAATTTTAATTAAATCTTCTTACTTAGCAGTAGAACTCTCTCTTCTTACCATAGTTTAGAACTGTTTAGAGACTTTAATTTTAGGATGCCTAAGGAAGACAAATTAGGATCATACTACGAGATTAGAACTTTAAAACACCTTTTTGACTTGTATGATTTAAGGAGTTTTAGTACACTTAGGGCATAGACTTGCTTAGAAAGAAAATTTTGGGTAAAAAGTTAGAGGTGCCTAACACTGGCTCTAGCTTAAGGAAGCCCTAGAGCTTCCCAAAACCGACTCTAGGCTAATCACTAGAGGTGCCCAAAACTAGCTCTAGTAGGTTAGATTGCTAAAACATAATTTACCCAAGTTAAGTAGGTTAATGCTTAAGTGTTTTCATAGAATCCTTATAATCATCTTGTTCACAATGCATGCACACACTCACAAATCTTATAGTTTGATTCCAGGGAATTCCTAAGGCGTCTAAAGATTTAAGGGCCGAGCATTCTTTGATATGGTTTGGAGAGAGAAGGAAAAGTAAGACCAAGGAGATGGTTTATAAAAATTAAGGTTTTGCAATTGATGGTTTGCATTGCTTAAGGACAAGAAATAGTTCGAGTTTGGGGATGTGATAAGTGCCCAAAACTCCTATATTTTTACCCTTTTCTCGTGGCAATTATCACTCAACAAGCACCCATTTGAGCTTCATTATGGCTCATTCATGCATTAATTTCATCATTTATGCCTTTGATCCTTATATTCTGTTTATTTTATGAAAAAGATATTGTTTGATATATGTTTGGTGCTTTTGTAGATTTTCACGGTCCCAGGGCATGATATGTCGTGAGGGAAGGACTTATGTTGTAAATTACCCAAAAAATTTTAAAAAAGGATGACAACTTTCAAAGTTGTCATCTGCTCCCCCCTTTTCCTACAAACCCCACGTGAAACACCTCCCCCTTTCCCCAAACCCTCTCAAATATTCAAGTTACAATTCCATCAATTTGTCACTTGATTTCAACACCATTTTGAAAGGTAAACATGTTTTCTTAATCTCCTCTTTATTCCCTATCAACCCATAGTCTTAGATTTCAAAGTTATGGAGTTTTGAAAATTAGGGTTTATATCAAAGTTTGGGTTTTTAAGGGGTTTTCCAATTGATTTTGATAAATTGTGTTGGGGCTTTGTTTAATCATGTTGAAATACTCATTATATGTTAATTTGGTTGAATTTTGGTAAAAATCCGAAGTGAGCTCTTATACCCATTTTTGAGTTGTCAAAAACACCATTTTTGGTGGGTTTTAGGTTGAAAACAAAGGGCTAATGGTATATGTATGCTAGAGGGATGTTTTGGGACCATTTAGATGTCATTTGGGTGCTTGAAAATGAAATTTCCTGCTGGGTAAAATAGGAGTACGAAAATGGGAATTTTGGCGATTGTTTGGGGTTGGAAATTGTTGGAGCTTGGCTTGCACCTATGGGTTGATGTTGTGGCTGAATTTAGCAATCATTGGTGATGAGTGGAATCCCACCGAGGTAATGTTGTTGTTGGAAATGCGTTCCAACGGGTTATTCGCGTATTCGAGTCATAGCTAGGTGCCAATATGAGGTTGTATGTGTATACCAATATGAGATTATGTATATATACTTATAAGATGCGAAATGTGATGCCCTTATGAATTGATATATGATGTGGTTAATGCATTGAGTTATATATCTTTGTACGTTGAGCTTATAGGTTGTTGAGCATGGCATAATGTTGATTATATGTTCATGCATCATGATCATTTTGGCTTATACGGATCGGAGGTAAGAACATGCATTTCATTATGGAAATTGCTCGTGCTTGGACCCTGCATTGTCGAAGGTTTGTCTTATGATCTTACCCTCACTAAGCTTTTATGCTTACGCTCTCTTTTGTTCGACAATGCAGATAAATAGCTTGTGGGTGGCAAAGGCAAGGAGAGGTCTCCAAGTGTTGCTTTTGGTGAGCTCAATGTATGAATTTTAAGTAATAGAATGTAATAGTTAAGCAATGGGATAGGTATTGATGATTTGAGTTTTGATGTATGTCGATATTGGTTTGATTCTTGGATGCCTTGTTTGACCTATAAATATTGCTCGATGGCATGTAAACCTTTATGTGATGAATGGTGCTTTTGTCTATCAATGTCTTCAAGCATGCTTGTATGAAAGGCTCTCAAGGTGTAATTTACCATGTATGTATGATTGTTCATATTCATGCCTTGAGTATGTTTGAGTATGTTTGTGTTTGTTTAAATCTAGGACGTATGCCTCTAGACTTGGTTTGTTGGTGTTGTGTGCCTTTAGACCTATTTAAGCTCTTATGTATGGCTATGTATGCTCTTTATGTTCTTTTTCCATAGGAAGTCATTAAAGTTAAGCAGTAAGTGCTCCCCTGCACAATGGTTTCGAAACCATGGGTAAGGTTTCGAAACCTTTGCAGAAATCTGGGATTCCAGACCTTACTGCCAGCCTAAGTTTCGAAACCTTTGAGGAAGGTTTCGAAACTTTTGCAAAATCTGGGATTCCAGACCTCACTGCCAGCCTAAGTTTCGAAACCTTTGAGGAAGGTTTCGAAACCATGGAAGAGGGTTTCGAAACCATGGGTAAGTTTCGAAACCTTTGAGGAAGGTTTCGAAACCATGGAAGAGGGTTTCGAAACCATGGGTAAGGTTTCGAAACCTTTGCAGAAATCTGGGTTCCAGACCTTACTGCCAGTCTAGGTTTTGAAACCATTTGGGGAGGTTTCGAAACCTTTACTTAAAAATGCACTGTTTGAACTTTGTTGGCCTTTTTAAAGAGAAAAACACATAGGTACTAAGATGCCTTTAGTCAAGATTAAAATTGCGTTGTTTGAATGTGGTTTGGGGTTCGAATGTGACAAGATTAAAATGAAAGAAAAAAATAGGGTTGCTAACCGAGGGGGAACCTTAACGGGTTTCGCTTTGGTTTTCCCCGTGTGGCCCACTCGGACCGGTCATCCGGCCAGACCGGGACGAGGGGGTTACATTTGTTGGTATCAGAGCCTAAGGTTACCGAGACCTTGGGCAGGTAGGTGAGGTAAGTTAAGTTCTTGCATTGAAATTGCACGGTGTTTGCTTGCCATGTAAGCATGTTGCTTGTTATCCGTGTATGCTGTGATGTATGATTGTTTGATTGAGAATGTATGTTGTTTGATCGTGCGCATATGTTTGCTTGTTTAGCAAGTAAGCCTTGTTATATGCTTGGTTGAGCATGTATGTGTATTGATTTGTTTGAAACATGTTTCGTAGAGTCCCATTGCTACTATTACATCGAAAAAGAGATTTTAAGTGAGGGAAACATACTTGAGCCACTTGGAAGCCTTGCCTTGCTAACCCAATCTTGTATGTTTTACTGTTGATGTTGTTGTTGATTTAATTGCTTTTCGGTAAGTAGAAGTTGTAGTTCCTAAAAAGGTGGACGATGTTGAGGGAGTCCATCATCTTAGTTAGGGAGGTATAGTTGTACCGGAATTGAGGTACAATTCGTTCGTTTGAGATGGTGTGTATGCGGGTTGATTCCTGTGGATGAGGGATGATGTGATCAACTCTGGCATTAGTTGGTAAGAAGAAGTGAAGGCCTATGAGTGGGGGGTCAGAGTAGTGTCGATGTTTTATCGAATAAGCCCTTGGTACAGTATTAAGTTGGTTTCCTCCAGTTGATTCTAAATCCGTGCTTTTGTATATCGTTAGCAAGTATGCAAGTTTGAACATGCCTGGTGAAGTGTTAGTTGGTGACCGTTGGGGTTCGGCCTATGATTTTAATGCAAGGCAGTCGGTCAGTGTCCGTGAGTGGGAGCTAGTTTGTGTGATTGGGTCAGTGTACGTTGAGTTTTCTTTAGCAAGAGAAAGAGATGAAGTCACTTCCGATACAGTTGAGCCGAGAAGGGAGTCTTGAGCTTTGACTTCAGGTTGTTTGTTAGGGGTAGAGCAAGTCCAGCATGACTGTTTGTGTGTGATCAGAATTGAATCTTGAAGTTACGAGATGCTCTAAGAACAGTTTAGAAGAGTCGGATTTTGTTGAAGAACCAGCCTGAAAACAAGAGGACCGAAGACTATCAGTTGTGTACATGTGAAGTTTCAATTTCTTCGGATACCTCCTTTTGCGTGAGCATGTAAGAAATTAGATATCTTTGTTGAGACCTTAGATGTAGGGACACATGTGACTAGCCTTTTGGGAGATAATAGTGATCAGAAAGATGTACAGAAGATGTTTGTTGGTGGTTCAGAGTTACTAGTTTCTAGTAGATGTGAAGTGATCGCCTTCCTACGGTTTTGATGTACCTTTTGACAAGATTGGCTTGAAGAGCACAGAGTTAGTGTATACGTTGAGACAAAGAGAGAGAGTTGCCTTGAAGTTGCAGATTTCTGTGTGACTGTAGTAGTATGTGAGGAGGTGAACTTCTTGTCGAATGTTGATCCAGCTTTGGAGGTCGAAGATTAATTGAGTTTAGTTGGCAGGCTTGCTTAGCAAGTGTGATGAATTTGATTTTGAATGAAGATTAGACCGCAGAATTCTAGAATAGTTTGTGTTTTCCTAGAAGTGTTTGGAAGAATTGTCGGACTGTATCTTGATAGGGAAGAAGAGTTCGTTATTGAGACCGTCTCCGACGTTTCTTCAGTTTTGTTTGCTCTGTAACTTATGAATCCCGGAAGAATTGAGAATGTTGAAGAAATAACTTCGAGATTAGTTGGACCTTAGACTCATTAGGCCTAGTACGTCATCTTAGAGTATGACAGTGCAATTTGTGAAGAAGAGAGAGGACAATACAAGAATATGTTTAGATTTCAGACAGTTGAAACAAGTGACAGTGAATGATTAGCATCAGTTTTCGAGTGTCAGTGATTTGTTGGTCAGTTAGTGTGAGCTTCACTCTATTTGAAGATTAGTATGAGATCCGTTTACTACCAGTTGAAAGTGAGAAAAGTTGAAGTACCGAAGACAGCTTTAGGGGCAAGATGTGATCACCTTGAGCTCTGAGTTATGCCGTTTTGTTTGACTAGTGTATTAGTCACCTTCATAGAGATGTTGAGCAGAATACTTTCCTGAGTTTCTTGATCAGTTGTAGTGGCTCTTCTAGATGTCACATGAGTATATTCAAGTACCGAGGAAGATCATGACGAGCTTTGAAGTTAGTGTGGTAGATTCTATTAGAGAATTAATTGTATACCAAGTTGTGCAACGTGAACTTCGAGGTAATGAAGGTGTTCTCCTAGGACATGTAGATCAGCCGAGTATGTTAGAGTAAATCCCAAGTAGGCAAAAGAAGATACGAGTTGGAAGAAATTGAAAACTGTGACAGATATCTATAGTTCCTAGGTCTAGCATTGTTACTTTCAGAGAATTGTAAATAGTCTTTTGAAGATAGTTGCTCCATTGATAGGTTGCTACAGAAGAATGTTCAGTTGTGTGGTTAGATGCGAGACAATGAGCCCTTGAGAAACCGAAAGAAACTTTGAAGAAAGCTTCGACCTTGATCCAGTCATGTCAGAGAAAGAGTTTGTGAACCATAGTGATGCATTACATGTAGGGTTAGGTTGTGTGCTTATGCAAGACGGAAGATTTGTGGCTTGATCATCGAGATAATTGAAAGACCGTGAGAAGAGTTATCCGATATGAGACGTAGAGTTAACTACAGTTGTATTTGCTTCGAAAACTTAGAGACAAAGTCGTATAGTAAAAAATGCACAGTGTATATGTACGTATCATCAGAACTTGAAATATTTGAAGACTTAGGAAAGGTGGAAACTTGAACAGCATGAAGTGTTAGAACTGCTTGAAGACTGTAATATCAAGATTGAGTACCATCCGAAGACAGCCAGCGTAGAAACCGATGTTCTGAGCTATGTTGTTGTTAGATTAGTAGTTGAGTTGCGAGTTGTATTTGCCGAATTCAGCTTACTGAATGATAGAAGTTTTGTGGCCAAGTTTCATGTTAAACCTACTTTGAGTCAGAATGTTTGAAGAGAAACAGTTGCAAGACGTACTGGAAGGAAGATCGTCAAAATACAGTTTCAGAGATGATAGAGTTTGTATTTTTAGAGACAGAATAGTTGTACCGATTGACATAGTGTTTTGAGACGTATTGTTTTAGCCGAAGCACACGGTAGTTCATTTGTATTGCATCTGAGTAGTATGAAGACGTATAGTGGGTTGAAGATGAGTACTTCTAGATTGAGTGGATGAATGATGTGGTTTTGTATGAGAGTAAGTGTATGGGTTGCCAGTGTGTCAAGACCGAGCTTCAGTTTTCATCTAGCTTGCTACATTCGTGGAAGATTTTTTTGTATGAAAGTGGGTAATAGAGATTCGAGATTTCAACTAGATTATTTTTGAAGACGTTTGTATAGTGTTTGGTTACCTGTTGAAGTCAGATGGTCAGTCAGAGAAAGTTATGAGTTAAGTGTTCGAACAGTGTGTATGAGATTGTGAATCGGGCTAGTACAGTTGTTTATTTGTTGCGGTTACCACCAGAGTTAGAAAGGGGATGGTGATGTGATTTGTGTATCTATGATTCAGGAGTGTGAGCCAAATCTGTTCCGTGCTATGTTTGTTGAAGAGATTGAGTTCAGTTTGAAATTGCGTGCAACGAAGAATCAGTTTAGATCTTAGCTTCAGACAGTAAGGTGTTGAGGGGTAGATCGATTGAGTTAGTGAAGGTGCGGTGGCAACGTAGAGGGGTGGACGAGGCCACTTGGGAGAGGAAGAAGGATATGGAAAAGCAGCTTCCGTATCTCTTTCAGTCAGGTAATTTCGGGGACGAAATTCCTTAAGTGGGAGAGAGTTGTAACACCCGTGTTTTGGGCCTAGGAGTTAACCGGGTTTATAGTTCGAGTCAAATAAAATTTAATTAAAACAATTCAACCTAAAATGTGGTGTAATTGAGCTTTAGTAAAAAGGGAAGGGCTTATGTTGTAAATTACCCAAAAAAATTTAAAAAAGGATGACAACTTTCAAAGTTGTCATCTTCTCCCCCCCTTTTCCCACAAACCCCACGTGAAACACCTCCCCCTTTCCCGAAACCCTCTCAAATATTCAAGTTACTATTCCATCAATTTGACACTTGATTTCAACACCATTTTGAAAGGTAAACATGTTTTCTTAATCTCCTCTTTATTCCCTATCAACCCATAGTCTTAGATTTCAAAGTTATGGAGTTTTGAAAATTAGGGTTTATATCAAAGTTTGGGTTTTTAAGGGGTTTTCCAATTGGTTTTGATAAATTGTGTTGGGGCTTTGTTTAATCATGTTGAAATACTCATTATATGTTAATTTGGTTGAATTTTGGTAAAAATCCGAAGTGAGCTCTTATACCCATTTTTGAGTTGTCAAAAACACCATTTTTGGTGGGTTTTAGGTTGAAAACAAAGGGCTAATGGTATATGTATGCTAGAGGGATGTTTTGGGACCATTTAGATGTCATTTGGGTGCTTGAAAATGAAATTTCCTGCTGGGTAAAATAGGAGTACGAAAATGGGAATTTTGGTGATTGTTTGGGGTTGGAAATTGTTGGAGCTTGGCTTGCACCTGTGGGTTGATGTTGTGGCTGAATTTAGCAATCATTTGTGAGTATATAATGTGTTGGAAACTTGGGTTTTGAGCAAGGATTATGGGCTGTTTGGATTAGATAAAGTTGGGGGTTTGGTCATGACTTGAAATGTTGAGTTTGATATTTGAATTTGTATTCCGGGTTGGTATTTTGATGTTGGGCTGATTTGAGGATTATTTGAATTGTATTGAGGTTGTTTAGAAGCGAGAACTTGCGTTGGAGACGCTTCGGGAAGAAATTCGGAAGCTTGAAGGTGATGCTTGCTTGGTAGTTGAGCTTGGAGGTAGAGGTGAGTGTTTAATGTTTTTGAATCGGTTTTTAAGTGGTTGGTTCAAGCATGTGGACTAGGTTGGGCTTGGTAGACCCACCTAGAGTTAGGATTAGAGTGGTAGCCTAATCCTAAACTTTAGTTAGAGACCTTGGATGAACTCTTTAATCGATGCTATGCCTCGTGATGGTTTGTGTTGTGATGATTGCGTGTAATGTGATATACATTTATGATGAGGTAGGGCTTAATGCGTTGTTATATGTATGTTGGTAACAAATATAATGTGGATACATGTATGTGGATTTATGATGTGATAATTGTTTGGATGATATACATGTGATGTTGGTTTGTGAAATGAGGTTATGAGGTGGATTGCATGATTGTTGGAGAATCATGGTGAGTACGTGCTAAGTACGGATATTATATTGAAATTGATATTGTAAAAGGTTGTGGAATTTGATTTATATTGGCACTAGTATGCTTGGGTACAATGATCGATCATTAGGATGAGTGTGCACACAAATTGAGTCAAAACGTACGTGGCCTTGGTGGCGTTAAGGCACCAAGGAGGAGTACGGTGATGTAATATTCCACCGGAAGCTTTTATATATTTCTACGTGATGATAAGTGGAATCCCATCCATAGGGCATGTGGTGATGAGTGGAATCCCGCCCATGCAAGGACCGGTGATGAGTGGAATCCCACCGAGGTAATGTTGTTGTTGGAAATGCGTTCCAACGGGTTATCCGCGTATTTGAGTCATAGCTAGGTGCCAATATGAGGTTGTATGTGTATACCAATATGAGATTATGTATATATGCTTATAAGATGCGAAATGTGATGCCCTTATGAATTGATATATGATGTGGTTAATGCATTGAGTTATGTATCTTTGTACGTTGAGCTTATAGGTTGTTGAGCATGGCATAATGTTGATTATATGTTCATGCATCATGATCATTTTGGCTTATGCGGATCGGAGGTAAGAACATGCATTTCATTATGGAAATTGCTCGTGCTTGGACCCTGCATTGTCGAAGGTTTGTCTTATGAGCTTACCCTCACTAAGCTTTTATGCTTACGCTCTCTTTTGTTCGACAATGCAGATAAATAGCTTGTGGGTGGCAAAGGCAAGGAGAGGTCTCCAAGTGTTGCTTTTGGTGAGCTCAATGTATGAATTTTAAGTAATAGAATGTAATAGTTAAGCAATGGGATAGGTATTGATGATTTGAGTTTTGATGTATGTCGATATTGGTTTGATTCTTGGATGCCTTGTTTGACCTATAAATATTGCTCGATGGCATGTAAACCTTTATGTGATGAATGGTGCTTTTGTCTATCAATGTCTTCAAGCATGCTTGTATGAAAGGCTCTTAAGGTGTAATTTACCATGTATGTATGATTGTTCATATTCATGCCTTGAGTATGTTTGAGTATGTTTGTGTTTGTTTAAATCTAGGACGTATGCCTCTAGACTTGGTTTGTTGGTGTTGTGTGCCTTTAGCCCTTTTTAAGCTCTTATGTATGGCTATGTATGCTCTTTATGTTCTTTTTCCATAGGAAGTCATTAGAGTTAAGCAGTAATTGCTCCCCTGCACAATGGTTTCGAAACCATGGGTAAGGTTTCGAAACCGTTGCAGAAATCTGGGATTCCAGACCTTACTGCCAGCCTAAGTTTCGAAACCTTTGAGGAAGGTTTCGAAACTTTTGCAAAATCTGGGATTCTAGACCTCACTGCCAGCCTAAGTTTCGAAACCTTTGAGGAAGATTTCGAAACCATGGAAGAGGGTTTCAAAACCATGGGTAAGGTTTCGAAACCTTTACAGAAATCTGGGTTCCAGACCTTACTGCCAGTCTAGGTTTCGAAACCATTTGGGGAGGTTTCGAAACCTTTACTTAAAAATGCACTGTTTGAACTTTGTTGGCCTTTTTAAAGAGAAAAACGCATAGGTACTAAGATGCCTTTAGTCAAGATTAAAATTGGGTTGTTTGAATGTGGTTTGGGGTTCGAATGTGACAAGATTAAAATGAAAGAAAAAAATAGGGTTGCTAACCGAGGGGGAACCTTAACGGGTTTCGCTTCGGTTTTCCCCGTGTGGCCCACTCGAACCGGTCATCCGGCCATACCGGGACGAGGAGGTTACAATAAAGGAAAAGGAAGGATGAGGCAGAAGTAACTAGTAACAGAACCTGATCGAGCCAAGCCACAACTGACAGCTTCTATTAAGGGAAGCTGATGAAGCCTTGCGGAACAAAACCAGTCACAGACCCATGCCGATGCAGTAGAATGCCATGCCGCGATCGTGTACTACTCAACCTGCCTAAGAGCAAAATAGGCAAAGTGGTAGCTGATTTGTAGAGATTTAAATGCCGGATTTTTCTACACACTTTGCGTGGCAATTGGAGATCAAGAAGAAGACGAAAGCATAGAAGGAAGGATAAAGTTGGACTTTTGGCTAAAAGTAGATAATGTATTAATTAAAGATATTCACCTCTTAAATAAAGTTAAGTCCAAGTCCAACTTAACTTCCTCTCCAATAAGGATTTGTGCCGACACTTTCCCCTATAAAAAGGAGGCTTGCCGCCATCATAAAAAAAAACAATCGAAGAGAGAGAGAGAGAGAGAGCTTAGGATTTAGTTTGTGTTTTCTTTCCATTCGTTATGTTCTAATTTTCCTTAGGTTTAGGATTAGTTTCTTTAGTAGTCGTGTGAAGACTAATGTACTTTGTTTAAGTTCTTAATGCAAATAAGTTAAGGTTTGCTTATTCTTGGCTTAAATCATTCTTACATACTTATCAAGAGAGAGTTTGTGAGATTATCTATTTGTTCAATATCGAGAGAGTTGAACTCACGAAACGATTAAGCACGGTTTTCATCCCACGAGGTGTTAACTAACTCAGCCTAGAGATAAGTTAAGAGTTTCAGTGGCTAAGAGAAGCGTGTGATTGGTTGGTGTTTGTCTTTGGTTTACGCCGAGAGGTATGGTCATAGTTCAACCATCAGCAGTGTTTTGAGCTTAGAGATAAGGATGAGCCATTCAGGAAGGCTTTGCCAAACCGTAACAGCATCTGCCCAAGAGCAAGAGATTGTCGCGATAGAGACTCAACAATTGCGGCCGCGGCAGGGACTTAGGTTACTGCCACGGCAGTTTTGTGTTGCTGCATTCAAGAACGACGACAAATTAATCGGATTCCAAGCTACGATGCATTCTAATCCGGCCCATTCTCTCAACTTGATTTTCTCTTTACTTTATTTTTTGGCTTATTTTAGTTTTAGTGTTTTAGTTTATGAAACAACCCAACTCATTTGTGTTTTTACTTTAATTGTTTTGCAGTGCGAGGAAGAAAGACCAAAGGACTAGCTCAACCCCTGTGGAGACGATACTCGATATACTTATCATTATATTACTTGAGATGTACACTTGCACTATTGCGGGGTACTTTTACATGGGCATCAATGATGCCTTTTGGTTTGACTAATGCCCCTGCTACATTCATAGACATGATGAATCATGTGGTTCATGAGTTCTTGGATAGGTTTGTGGTTTTTTTATCGATGATATTCTCATGTACTCTCGTATCAAGGAGGATCGTGATAACCATTTGAGGATTGTGTTACAAGTTTTGATGGAAAATCAACTTTATGCTAAGTTGAATAAGTGTGAGTTTTGGCTTAGAGAAGTTGTTTTCCTTGGTCATGTGGTCTCGGCCGAAGGGATTAGAGTTGATCCTCAAAAGTTGAAGCGGTGATGAATCGGAAGTCACCTAAGTCAGTTTATGAGGTGCGTAGTTTGCTTGGTTTGGCGGGATACTATCGTAGGTTTTTGGATGGTTTTTCAAGGATTGCTGCTCCTTTGACAATTTTTTTACAAAAGGATGTAAAGTTTGAATGGACAGAGGTTTGACAAGCTTTTGAGAAATTGGAGGAAGTGTTGACGCGAGCTCTTATCTTGATTTAACTTGAATCAGGAAAAGAGTTTGTGGTTTATAGTGATGCATCCTATATTGATTTGGGATGTGTGTTGATGCAAGAAGGTAGTGTGGTAGCTTATGCATCTCAGCAATTAAAGGTGCACGAGCATAATTACACTACGCATGACATCGAGTTGGCTACGGTAGTGTTTGCCTTGAAAATCTAGAGGCATTACCTTTATGGTGAAAAGTGTACCGTGTACAAAAACCATAAAAGTTGAAGTACTTGATGTCCCAAAAAGAGTTGAATCTTAGGCAACGAAGGTGGCTTAAGTTGCTTAAAGATTATGACTTGACAATCGAGTACCATCTATGGAAGGCTAATGTTGTAGCCAATGCCTTGAGTAGGAAGGTGGTTGTAGAGTTAAGGGCGATGTTTGCTTGGTTGAGTATATCGCGAGATGGTGGTTTAGTGGCTGAATTGCAAGTGAAACCCTCGTTGGTGGAGTTGATTAAGAAGAAGCAGTTGTTAGACTATTCGTTCGTACCGCATGTTCAGGACATTCCGGAAGGAAATCCAACGGACTTTTGTTTCAAAGATAATGGTGTTCTGTGTTTCAAGAGTCGAATAGTTTTGTCGGAGGATGTTGAGCTAAGGCGCACTATTCAAACTGAGGTTCATAGTAGTCCTTTTGCTATGCATCCTGGTAGTACAAATATGTATCGTGGGTTGAAGGATGAGTACTATTGGGTTGGTTTGAAGAGAGACATTGTTGATTTTGTTAGTAAGTGTGTGGTTTGTCAACGAGTTAAAGTTGAGCATCAATTTCCTTCTGGATTGTTGCAACCTTTGAAGATTCAAGAATGGAAATGGGAGAGAATCACCATGGATTTCGTGACTGGTTTGCCTTCGACATCGTCCAAAAAGAATATGTTGCCTTTGGTGTTGGAGGATATGTTGAGATGTTGCATCATTGATTTCCAAGGTTCTTAGGAAAACAGTTGCCTTTGGTGAAGTTTGCTTACAATAACAGTTATCAAGTGAGTATTCAAATGGCTCCTTATGAGGCCTTGTATGGAAGGAAGTGTAGAACGCCTTTTTGTTGGGCAGAAGCAGGACAAAAGTTGGTCTAATGTGCTTAAGGTTACTACAGAGAAAGTGAAGTTTATTAGTGTAAGGTTGAAAGCAGCTTTGGATTGACAAAAGTATTACGCGGATTAAATGCGTAAGGAGATTGAGTATGTTGTGGGAGATAAAGTGTTTTTTGAAGGTTTCACCTTGGAAGAAGGTGATGAGATTTAGCCGAAAGGGCAAGTTGAGTCCAAGGTTTATTGGACCGTATGAGGTGCTAGAACGTGTTGGACTTGTTGCTTATAGGTTGAGGTTGCCTTCCGAGTTAGAGAAGATACAAGATGTTTTCCATGTATCCATTCTTCGTAAGTATAGATCTGATTTGTCTCATGTTATGTCTATTGAAGAGATTGTTGAGTGGATCAATGGATTGATCAAAGTCAAGAGGGGGTGAATTGGGTTTTTAAAAATTGTTGGAGTAAATAGTATGGCTAAAAATGAAGAACAACGAATTTTAGAGTGGTTCAAGTTCCAAATGAACTCTACATCCACTACCTTAGCTACCACTAAGGATTTCCAACAATCCACTAATTGTTCTTCCCCTTTTCAAGGCTTAGGAGGTAACCTTTACAATACCAGTAAAATTTTCTACCCAAAATTTGATCAAACCCTCACAAGAGTACAAGGAAAAATTAAAGGCAAGAAAGATATCTCTCAATACAAGATTGCCCCTTTAAGTAAAAACATTCAACAAAAATTTGATAACAAGATCAGAATTGAACACTACACAATTGGGGGTTTTATAAGAGATTGGAAAATAAGCACTTTGAGCTTGGATTTTTTCTTGGATGTTTTTCTTTTATGCAATAGTTGTTGTTGGTCTTCAATTAGCTTCAATTTATACATTCTCTATCAATTCTAGTTGTTTGGGTGGTTAGGGTATTGATTATACCCGTTGGGACCCTCTCTTTCCACCATAAATGCACTTATGCAGCTTACCATATCGGTACACGAGGACCCGTATCGATACCTATCTCAAAACAGAAAGAGTCGTTGCACAATAACAAGAGGGCGTATCGATACGCATGTAAGCGTATCAGTACGGGACAGGGACCGTTTCGATATGGGGAACACCCGTATCGATGCAATTAATTCAACATAGCTCAATGGAAGTTTCCGTATCGATACGGCAAGAAGCGTATCGGTACGGGACAACCACCACTTTAAATTTTGGTTACCCAACAACTGACACCAACGGTCGAAAACATTAAAGGCTTTCAATTTTAAAATTCCATAAAATCCGTATCGATACGGGTGGAACCGTATCGGTACGCTGTTCAAACTCTTTCAGTTTTTACAAAGGGAGCATATCGATACAGATTCAAGTTGTTTCGATACGTTGTTTTGATACGGTGAGGGCGTATCGAAACGCGTCTTTCTAGTAGCCAACTTTGTAAAAAAGGTATCGATACGGCTGGAGGTGTATCGATACGCCTGGACGTTTTTCAATACTTTGGCCTTGGAACACTTAGAAAATATTTGGAGTTTGAGTTTTTCAAATCAGATTAAAGCCTTGGTGATTTATAAATCATTTGAGGGACTTAGAAATCTATTTCAAGTTTTCAATTTAATCCTTAACATACTTTGTTATATCAAAATCAAACATAGGTTTTACAGAGATTGAGTTGAATCCGAATTTGTCCTATGATGAAGAACCAGTTGAGATCTTGGATTCAGACAGCAAGGTTCTTTTTGGTAAGACCATTGAGTTGGTCAAGGTCTTGTGGCGACATCGTGGTGTTGATGAAGCCACGTGGAAAAGAAAGGATGACATGAAGAAGCAGTTTCCTCATCTTTTTCCTCCAGGTAAAAATTTTGAGGACAAAATTTCCTACTGGGGGGGGGGAGTTGTAACGCCCGGATTTTAGGCCTAGAAGAATTTGAGGTCAATTCGAGGTTTGTAAAGTGTAGACTAGAGATCCAAATTTTCGGAAGTGGTTCAGGGAAATCAAGGTTCGGGTTAAGATAAAAATATGAGAAAAATCTTAAAAATCATTGTTAATTATATAAATGATTTTGGTAAAATCAATTTTAAGAAAAAGATTTTGGAAGTACGACATTTTGTGTTAGTGACCAAAATGCAATTTTTGCAAATTGTTTTAGTGACTGCTTTGTAAAAGGATTAGAACTTTGAATCTTTAAGGAGCTAATTTACTTAATTATTTTTATCAGATTTCTCTCTTAATTTGGGACATTTTAAAAGGGTTTTTTATTAAATATTAAAAGGTTTAATAAAGGAGAATTGATTTTTTCATTAAAACCTATTTTACGTCATTTTCACTCATCCTATTTTCTCTCAAAGATTTCCTTCAGCCAAACACTATCCATTTTTCAAGAAACTTGAGGTAATACTCTTGATTTGCTGAGTTTATGATTTCAAAAGGATTCTTCAATCTTGATTTACAAATCCTTATAATTTTCCTTTGATTTTTTAAGAAAATCACATCCAATTGAGAGAGATTTCACCCATTAGAGGTAAGGTTCATTCTCCTCCTCTAATGATCAGTTATTTACTAAAATTTCCAAGTTATCAATCCTTTACATATGTTTCCTAAGTTGTTTTGATGATTAATCATGGAAATTTGGTTAAATTGAAGTTTAATGTTGAGATTTTGTGATTTTCGTAATGCTATTGTTTTCCTTGATTTAAGGTTGTTATTAATCAAGATTTGGATGTTAAATGATGTTGAAATAAAGGTTTTATCATAATAATCCTGAAATGGTTTGGATCTCTAGTTGTAGATGGCTAGATTTAGGGTTTTTGGTGAAGTTTTGGGGTCCTGATGTTGATAGAGGTTTATAGGTGGGATTAGGTTGTTTTAAAATGTTAATTGATGATTAAAAGTGGTAAGAAGTGTTAAAATTTGGCTGGGTAAAGTTTGGAGAGTAATCGAAGGTGTTTTCGGTTATTTCGAATAGTTGTTTTGGTTTTTTTTTTTGGATAGAGCAGAGAGGTAGCTTAGCTTGCTGGTGATTTTAATGCATAGAGATATATTAATCCTATGTTCTTGTGTGTTATAAACATGGGAGAATACATCGGACGAGACTGGTGAAGTTCTAGGAGCTCCCGAAGCTTGACTATGCTTCGGCAAAACGAACGTGACGTTATTATTGAGTGGATTTAGTTTTAAAGGTCTTTCAAGGACTTGAAAGCAAGGTTTGGGGGTTTAGGTTGTGTTTGAAACACTAACCTAAATCCGGAAGTAAGTATGAGATGTTTTACTCTCGTTTCTCGGTTATTGTCCCATTGGTTTTATGATTATGCGCTTGTTTTGAAGATAGATTTATACCTATTGTTTTATGCATGTTTTGAGAAATGAAATGATGATTTTAATGATCCCATGAGATAGAATTGATATTTCAATGAGATAAAACTATTTGAGAAAATGCTATGCATTGTGCATGCTTGTGAAATGGGATGAGAATGTTTAAAATGAATATATTGGCATGAGATGAGATTATTGTTACCGGATATAATTGGTCGACCAATAGGATGAGAAGTGCACTATAATATAAAAAATTCGTACGTGCTCTTTGGTTCGGGCAATGGGGTAGTGCCATCCCGTTTCAAAGTGAGAGTGCGGTGATGAGAGATTCCACCACGATAGGTCTTGGTGAAACACCCAAGCTTTGTGGCGATGAGAGATGCCACCATGAGAGTCCGGTGATGTGAGATTCCATCGGGGTAGGACTTGACATTTAGTCAAGCTATCCGCATATCCAAGTAATTTTGTTAAAATGCCCATATATGAGATTGAATATGAGATTAACATGTACCTTGAGTATAAATGATTTTTATACATTGTGTTTTGCATATGGGAATATGATTTGAGAAACGCTTTATGAGATTTAAGCATGTGAGGCTTTGCCTTGAGGCTATGCATTTGTTGAATGCATGAGATAGATGGTACATGTGATTTAAATGATGTGTTTTGCTTTGAAAATGATTTCAAGCATGAGATAGAATGAGCATGATGAGATAGAGGTTTCTAAATGAGAAATGATTTAAAAATGCATTGTTGTGTTGGTTTGTTTTAAGCACTCCTCACTAAGGAATTGTGCTTACGCTCTCTTTTCCAACAATGCGGAGAATTAGCTTACTTGGACAGCAAAGACGCAAGAAGAATTCCAAGAAGTGTGGTTAAGCTCAAGTATGGTTTTACATTTGCTCATTAGTAATAATAGTTGGCAATGGGAGGATACCATGTTGTTTGGGAGGTGTGTTTTGAATCTCCCTGGTTTGTGGCAAGTTTTGAATGCCCTTAATAACTTATAAATGGCCTTAAATGTTTTCTTTATGCCTTGGTTTGTGTTTTGACTTCTAAGTGGCTATTTTTGCATAGGTTACATGCATATAGATTCCCTTGATGACTATGGACTTGCTATGATGTTGTTTCCGCCATGTATGTTGTGGTTTGATGTTCTAAATATGTTGTATGCACGTTGGACGCTTGTTAGAATGGTTTAGTATGGATTAAAGTGTAAAAACCCAGCAAAAAGTGTCATTACAGGCTCAGGTCTTTCGTTACAAGTTTGTACCGAAACATTGAGCCTAAAATGGCCTAAGGATTTTGAAACATGAAGGTCTGCTCCGGTACATTTTGCCACTGGAAACCTTTGTTCCGAAAAACCTTAAGGGTGTTTTGATATGGGCCCGTGTTCTGAGCCATGAGAACCTATTTCGGTACGCCTGTTTCGATACATGGCTAGCATGTACCGAAATAGCAAGTTGTGATGTAAGTTGTTGGAATATTCTGAAATTTTGATTCCTTACATTTTAGTCCTTGAATGTTGTGTATGCAATTAAATGAGCATGAATGATTAATTTGAGCTGAGTTTTGGCAGAGAAGCATGAAATATTTTAATTAAAGGTTGGTAACGATAAAAGTGGATAAGTCCCTGTATTATGTTAAAATTAAAAAATGGTCCCTAATATGTATTTGAATGCAATTGAGTTTTCAATTCGTTGTTTGATCGAGTTGCAAATTGTTCCGCTGCGATGTTAAACACTTAGGATCCTAATGAGCATCTAGACAAGATAAAATGAAAAAATAGGGTTTTTTATTAAGGTAAACCGGGTTTACTTCAATATTCCCCGTGTGATCCGTTCAATTCGGACTTTTGCCCATATCGAGTCGAGGGGGTCACACTTTTGGTCCTCCAATGGCTAATCAATGAAATCCCACGGACTCCAATAAGAAACGAGATTTGAATAAGGAGTCTAAGTAATAGAGTAGGGTGTTATAAGACTGGGCTACGAGGAAAAGAAAGAAGAAAGTACATAAAACGTATCGGAAATGGAATTCTAGTCCTTAGCTCGGTGTATGCACCGCATTCTTTCTTTATTCTTTATTCCAAAAAAAAAGAATCTTCCTAATGTTCCTATGTCCGAATCCGTAGTACTTTATTTTAGTGTTAGGCCATTCTCTCTAGCTGTTGCAGTAGAAGGCACGTGTAACACCCCAATTTTGGGCTTGGAAGTTTAGGGTCTGAACCGGACGGGTTTAAATTTCGGTTCGAATATAAAAGGTGATTTTAGGGAAAGCCTAATTCGGGATGCATTAAAAATATGGAAAAATATCTAAAAATCCTCTTTTCTTATATATAAGAGAGTGGTGAAATCAATTTTACAAAATGAGGTTTGGAAATATGACATTTCAAGTTAGTGACTAAAATGTAATTTTTGAAAAGTTCGTGACTGTTTTTAAAGGATTGAAACTTTGAATCCTTTAGGAGCTAATTTACCCAAGGGAGGGTTTCTCCAGATTTTTCTTAAATTTTAAAGACTCATTTAATGTTAATTAATAAAAAGAAAAGAGGGAAAAGTCACATTTTCGTTTCATAACTAACTTTTGCCAAAATTTTCCCATTTCATTTTCACTCAAATTTCCCTCAGCCAAACAAATTTCCACATCAACTTTTTCTTTGATTTTCACGTCAGTTAAAGGTGCATGAGCGTAATTATCCTACGCATGACATTGAGTTAGCTGCGGTGGTTTTTGCTTTGAAAATTTGGAGACATTACCTGTATGGTGAGAAGTGTACTGTGTACACGGACCACAAGAGTTTGAAGTATCTGATGTCTCAGAAAGAGTTAAATCTTAGGAAATGGCGTTGGGTGGAGTTGCTTAAGGATTACGACTTGACGGTCGAGTACCATCCGGGTAAAGCTAATGTTGTAGTGGATGCCTTGAGTAGGAAGGTAGCAGTGGAGTTGAGGGCTATGTTTGCCAGTTTGAGCATTTCGCGTGATGGTGGTCTTGTGGCTGAGTTGCAATTGAAACCATCCTTGGTTCAGTTGATTAAGGAAAAGTAGTTGTTGGATGATTCCTTGGTGCCACATGTTCAGGATATTGCAGAGGATAGGCCATCGGATTTCTGCTTTAATGATGATAGAGTTTTATGCTTTGGGAGTCGGATAGTAGTGCCCAATGATGCTGATTTGAGGCGTGCTATTCTGACTGAAGCTCTTAGTAGTCCTTTTGCTATGCACCTTGGTAGTACTAAGATGTACCGTGATCTTCGTGATGAGTACTATTGGGTGGGTTTAAAGAAAGATGTTGCTGAGTTTGTAAGCAAGTGCATGGTATGTCAGCGAGTTAAGGCTGAGCATCAGTTTCCTTCAGGGTTGTTGCAACCGTTGAGGATTCCTGAGTGGAAGTGGGAAAGGATTACCATGGACTTCGTGTCTGGTTTTCCTTTGTCGCCATCGAAGAAGAATTCGGTGTGGGTGATTGTGGATCGCCTGACGAAGTGTGCGCATTTCATACATGTGCATACTACGTATACTTTGGATAAGCTTGCGGAGCTGTACATTGCTGAGATTGTGCGGCTGCGTGGTGTGCCAAAGTCGATTGTGTCGGATAGAGATCCGAGGTTTACATCGCGTTTCTGGCAGTGTTTCCATCAGGCTTTGGGTACACGGTTGAATTTCAGTACATCTTATCATCCGCAGTCGGATGGACAGTCTGAGCGTGTTATCCAGGTGTTGGAGGATATGTTGAGATGCTGCGTGATTGAGTTTCAGGGTTCTTGGGAGAAACATTTGCCTTTGGTGGAGTTTGCCTATAATAATAGTTATCAGGCAAGTATTCAAATGGCACCTTATGAAGTTTTGTACGGGAGGAAGTGTAGGACTCCTCTTTGTTGGGCTGAAACAGGTCAGAAGTTGGTTTCGATGCCAGCTTTGTTGAAAGGAACCACCGAGAAGGTGAAGCTCATTTGTGAGCGATTGAAGGCAGCTTCTGGTCGGCAAAAGTCTTACGCGGATTTGAAGCGTAAGGAGATTGAGTATGCGGTGGGTGACCGTGTGTTTTTGAAAGTTTCGCCTTGGAAAAAGGTGATGAGGTTTGGCCGAAAGGGGAAGTTGAGCCCTAGGTACATTGGACCATACGAGGTGATTGAGCGTGTGGGTCCTGTTGCTTACAAGTTGAGGTTACCGCAATAGTTCGAAAAGATTCATGATGTGTTTTATGTTTCTATGCTTCGGAAGTATAGATCAGATCCTTCGCATGTTATGCCTGTGGAGGAAGTGGAGTTGAATCCGGATTTGACCTATGATGTGGAACCGGTGGAGATTCTGGATTCAGACAGTAAAGTTCTTCGAGGCAAGACCATTGAGTTGGTAAAGGTGTTGTGGAAGTATCGTGGTGCTGAGGAAGCCACGTGGGAACGGAAGGATGACATGGTGAAGCAGTTTCCATACCTTTTTCCTCCAGGTAAATTTCGGGGACGAAATTTCTTAAGGGGGGAGAGTTGTAACACCCCAATTTTGGGCTTGGAAGTTTGGGGTCTGAACTGGACCGGTTTAAATTTCGGTTCGAATATAAAAGGTGATTTTAGGGAAAGCCTAGTTTAGGATGCATTAAAAATATAGAAAAATATCTAAAAATCCTCTTTTATTATATATAAGAGAGTGGTGAAATCAATTTTACAAAATGAGGTTTGGAAATATGACATTTCAAGTTAGTGACTAAAATGTAATTTTTGAAAAGTTCGTGACTGTTTTTAAAGGATTGAAACTTTGAATCCTTAAGGAGCTAATTTACCCAAGGGAGGGTTTCTCCAGATTTTTCTTAAATTTTAGACTCATTTAATGTTAATTAATAAAAAGAAAAGAGGGAAAAGTCACATTTTGGTTTCATAACTAACTTTTGCCAAAATTTTCCCATTTCATTTTCTCTCAAATTTCCCTCAGCCAAACAAATTTCCACAGCAACTTTTTCTTTGATTTTCACATCTAAAGTTGAGATTTTAATCCCTAAATGATTCCTAATCATTTCTACACCAAATCCTCATCATTTGCTTATTGAATTTTCAAGGATTTTGGCCCTAAACAAGGAGAAATCCACATTTAGAGGTATGAACGTCCTTCTCCTCTAAATACTCAGTTCTTTACTGAAATTCCCAAGTTCTCAATCCTTAAATTGAGTTTTATTAAAGGTTTTAATGTTGTGATCTTGATTTTTGGCTTAAAATGCAAGATTTGGATTTAATTTTGAAGAAATTCGTAATAGATGATTGGGCTCTGTTTTGAGATGTCTTTTTGATGTATTTTGGATGTCTAAATGATGTGTAATTGAGGTTTAATCAATGCAATCCCGAATAGGTTGATTTTCCTAAGTTTTTACTTGAGAAAATGGTGGTTTTGGGCGATTTTGATGTTCTGCTATAGTTGGAGGTATAAGGACGTGATTAGGCTCTTTTTGGATGTTAACTGATGTCTAAGAATGTTTGGAAGTGATGGATCTTGGCTGGGTAATGTTGTAAAGGTGTTTGGATGTGATTTTGGTCGTGTTTGGTAGCCAAAATGTGAGTTTTGATGAGAGCAACGAGTTTAGGTGTTTTGGCTGAAGATTTTAATGCATGATGATGCATTAATCCTCTGCTTTAATGTGTTTAAAACAGGGGAGACATCTTCGGATCCTTGTGGTGTTGATTCGGAGGCTTGATCGACGTTTCAGCAATCTTGCGAAACGGAATTGGTGAGTGAAGTTTGGATTTCAGCTTTGAAACCAATGTTTGAAGGTTATGGGAGCTTAGTTTAAGTCTAAACAACTTATCTAAGCTCAAGAGTAAGTTTTCGGAGAAACTCTCTTTTTGATGAACCATGAGATGGTTGGATGCAATGTGTTTAATTTGCATGTTTAAATTCTGTTTTGAAAGCATATTTTAGCATGTTTAATGTTGTTTTTGTAAGCCATGTGTTGAAGGATTCTCAAGGTAAGAGATCCTTGTTTTGGACATTGATAAATGAGGTTTTATGCATAGAGATGCATGATTATTTAATGGCTTTGTTTAATGCTTAAAAACAGTGGATTGATGATGGTAAATGATGTATATTGGCAAGTGATGTGTTGGTTTAAAAGTACTTGAATCGGACATAGTTAGTCGGCTATAGGATTGGGTGCACCGTGAATAAAGTTGCCTTGGATGTTGAGGGGTTGTAATGGTACCGTAAACTCCATCCAAGTACACTAACGAGATGTCTAAGATCATAATGATGGTCCAAATGCCATGTGAGGATCTTGTGTTGTGTGTCCCGTGTTCTCGTTAGTGATGTTACACAACTACCAATGAGTGATGTGGAGGGGTTGCAATTGTACCGTAGACTCCATCACGGGTGTTGAGGGGTTGTGATTGTACCGGTAAACTCCACCTTGAGTGTTTGGTAGTGTGTATGAAGCGTATGGGACAACGCTTATAATCCGTGTATCCGATTGTGTTTTGAGTTGTAAAAATGGTTAAGGATTATCACTTGAAAGCCAATCTGACATGTTGATGTATGGAAGCATGAGATGCTTGGGTTGTATGCATAGATGCATGATAAATGATGTTTTGAAATTAAAGGCCTTGGAAAGGTGTTTTTACAAAGTGCATTATTGTGTTGTTTCATTAGAGCATTTCTCACTAAGCATGTGTGCTTACGCTCTCTTTCTTGAACCAATAATGCAGAGAATTGAAGTGCTTTAAGGGCAGCAAGTAGGTCAAGGATCCAAGTGAAAGTTTAAGCTCATGTATGGTGACTATTTTTACAACACTATTAGCTTTTGGTATTTGGCAATGGGAACCTAGATTGTGTTTTTGGGAGATGTTTTGGACTCCCTAAGTTTGGTTTGATGCATATGATATTTGGAGTATGTAAATGGCCATTTGGTATTTGTTTTGAAGATTTGATGATAGCTTGATTTCCAATTTTAGGATGCATGCCTATAGACTTGTGTTTTTTCCTAATTGATGCCATGATTGAGTTTTGAAGATGCAAATATGTTCCTTTAGTGATTGAAGACTTGTTGGCATGATAAGGAGGTCATATGAATGTGTTCGATGGGTCAAAAGTGTGTAAAATCTGGTTTTTCTGCTGTTTCTGGGCAGGGTGTATCGAAACACCCTTGCATGTTTCGAAACAGGTGCATGTTTTGGCCTGGGCGTTTCGAAACGAGCAGAGGTGTTTCGAAACACTTTGGCTACTGCCAAGCTGTGTTTCTGAACGGTCAATTCCCGTTTCGAAACACTTGACCGTTGGGCACTGATTTGAATGGTTTTAGGTTTGCAAGCTTTACGTTTTAGTCCTGAACTTTGTTGTTGCGATTGTTTGAGTTTGGGATGTCCGTTTGAGATGAAATTTGGCAGAGAAGCATGAGACATGACTAATTTTATAATGGTAACTTAAAAATTGGTAAAGTCCTCTTAATTTCCAGAATTTACAGTTTGGTCCCTAAATTCGTATGTTGTGCAATTGAGTCCCTTATTGTTTTCCGATTGCTGTGATTTTTGAGTATGCTCATCTCAAGAGTACGCCTAGGGTTAATATGCATCTAGACAAGCTTAAAAAGAAAAAAAGGGTCGTAAATCAAGGTTGACTTTCGGGTTGACTTTGGTTTTCCCCGTGTAATCCTCGTAGTTCGGGTCAACCGTCTAGGCCGGGCTAAGGGGGTTACATTTGGTGGTATCAGAGCCAGGTTCTCGAGTATTTGGGAATGGTTATGTGGGTGATTTGTGTGTGATTGCTTGTATGCTTGTTGAGTGAAAGTATGATGTATAAATTGTAAGAATGTTGCAATTGTGGTGTATGCTGTGGTGAAGCATGTTTGAGGGACCCATTTCCATATCAAAGCTAATGAAATGATTTGTTTTTAATTGGAAATGAGCTTGAATACTTGGATTGCTTACCTTGCTGAGCCTGACTATGTTTATTGCATTTGTGATTGCATTGTTTAGTGGATGGGACCTCGTAGAGAGACGAGGACTAATACGTGAGCTATGGCTCAAAATGAGAACGAAGAGAATGCTGAAAATGTAGTGGATTTACCTCATCCACCCGGTGGTGGTTGTGCTGGGGGTGAGGGTGTTGGTGCTGGTGCTGGTGCTGGGGTTGCTGGACCTGAAGCTGGGCAGGGGCAAGCTGTTCCTGACATGACAGTGCTGATTCAGGCTATTGCTGGAGCCTTTCAGGTGGCGGAAGCTGGAGCTCATGGAGCTGGGCATCAGGGAGATGCTAATGCTAGACTACCACTAGAACGCTTGCGCAGTCCGGGAGGGACTGAGTTCAGGGGTTTGTCTGCTGAGGGTTCTGAGTCTTGGTTGGAAAGTACCAAGAGAATTTTGGGACAAATGAACTGCAATGAAGTGCAGAAGCTGGGCTGTGTAATATCGTTGTTGCATGACGATGTGTATACCTGGTGGACAACCACTATCTCCGAAATGGAGGATGCTGATGTGACTTGGACGTTCTTTCTGAACGCGTTCAAGAGGAGGTATCTGGGTGTGCGGTACCTGGATGAAAAGAAAAGGGAATTCATGTCTCTTACTCAAGGGAGCATGTCAGTGGTTGAGTACGAGGTTCAGTTTGTCCGACTCAGTCAGTACGCACCTGAGCTTATCCCTGACGAGCGGGAGAGGTGTGAACGTTTCCGTTATGGTTTGGTGACGGAAGTGAAGACCTATATGCTGGCTGCTGAGTACACTGACTTTGATGTGCTGGTTGGTAGAGCGAAAGATATTAAGTTGAATTTGAGTTTATCTTCTAGAGGTGCTGGTCCTAGTGCGGGCAAGCGGGCTGCTGAGTATAGTTCCGGTGGTGGACGGAACAAGAGAGGACGTGATCGGAGGTATCAGTCTTCAGCTAGGCGCGGTGGTGGAGGGCAAGGTGCGCCTGTTCAGGGAGACAGGGCGAGAGCTGATCAGAACACATGCTGGGCATGCGGATCGCACGGCCATCTGAGGCGTGATTGTCCTCGAGCAGCGAGGAAGGTACAGGCTCCTATTGTGGTGACCGGTAATTCGTGCTGGAACTGTGGTTTGGCGGATCATATGAGGAGGGAGTGCCCTCTGTTGGCCGGTGGTGGTCAGGGACGTGCTCCTGGGTTGTTGCACCACAGAGAGGTCGTGGGCGCGGCCGTGGTAACTTCCAACGCAGGGAGCATGGTGGAAGAAATGTGGCTCATGTGGTAGCTGTTCAGCCTGAGGGTGGTGGCCAGGACAGAGTGTATGCTCAGAGGGAAGGGAGGAATGACACGGATGTGATCGCATGTACTTTCACTTTGCAATCCCTGTCATTACTTTCCTTGATTGATTCTGGATCTACACACTCATACATATTGCGTGAACATGCTCAATTGCTTGGTTTGCCTGTTGAGTCTTTGGATGTTGGTATGCGTGTAACTAGTTCTTTTGGTGAGACTGTTGTGACACGAAAGCTTTATAGAAGATGTCCCTTGGTTGTGCAAGACCATGTTTTTCATGTTGATCTTATGGAATTGCCTTTCTATGGTTTTGATGTAATCCTTGGTATGGATTGGCTTGTTGAGCATCGAGCTGTAGTAGATTTTGAGAATAAGCGAGTTTCGTTGAAGCTTGCGGACGATTATGAGATGGTGGTGGTTGGTGAGAATGTGAAGTTTCTTGCCAATGTGGTGTCTACTTTGGAAGCGAGCCGGATACTGAGGCGAGGTTGTGAAGCCTACCTAGCCTTTGTGATGAATCCTAGCTCTAAGGAGTTGCGAGTGCAAGATATCAGGACTGTGCGAGAGTTTCCTGGTGTGTTTCCGGAGGAGTTGCCTGGATTGCCTCCTAATCGCGAAGTGGAGTTTGGGATTGAGCTGTATGAAAACACAACTCCAGTGTCCATTACTCCTTATCGAATGGCACCTAAAGAGTTGAAAGAGCTGAAGACACAACTTCAGGAGTTGCTTGATCGTGGGTTCATTCGGCCGAGTGTGTCACCTTGGGGTGCACCGGTTTTGTTTGTGAAGAAAAAGGATGGCACTATGAGAATGTGCATCGATTACCGTCAGCTTAACAAGTTGACTATCAAGAATCGGTATCCAATACCGAGAATTGATGATCTTTTTGATCAATTTTAGGGAGCGGCTGTGTTCTCTAAAATTGACTTAAGGTCAGGGTATTACCAGTTGAAGGTGAAGGATGTGGATGTGCCAAAGACAGCCTTCAGAACGAGGTATGGGCATTATGAGTTTCTTGTGATGCCGTTTGATTTTACGAATGCTCTTGCAGCTTTCATGGACATGATGAATAGAGTGTTCCATGAATTCTTGGATAAATTTGTTGTGGTGTTCATTGATGATATTCTCGTGTACTCTTGTACTAAGGAGGAGCATGAGGGGCATTTGAGAATTGTGTTGCAGGCATTGTTGGAGAATCAGCTTTATGCCAAGCTGAGCAAGTGTGAGTTTTGGCTCAGAGAAGTTGTGTTCCTTGGTCATGTGGTTTCTGCAGAAGGAATACGTGTTGATCCTCAGAAGATTGAGGCAGTGATGAATTGGAAGCCTCCTAAGTCTATTCATGAAGTCCGTAGTTTCCTTGGTTTGGCGGGATACTATCGGAGGTTCGTGGATGGGTTTTCAAAGATTGCTGCACCTTTGACGAAGTTGTTGCAGAAGGATGTTAAGTATGAGTGGACGGAAGCGAGACAGCAGGCTTTTGAGAAGCTTAAGGCAGCTTTGACGTAAGCTCCTATCTTGGTTCAACCTGAATCAGGGAAAGAGTTTGTGGTGTATAGTGACGCGTCCTACGTTGGTTTGGGATGTGTGTTGATGCAAGAGGGTAAGGTGGTGGCTTATGCATCACGACAGTTAAAGGTGCATGAGCGTAATTATCCTACGCATGACATTGAGTTAGTTGCGGTGGTTTTTGCTTTGAAAATTTGGAGACAATACCTGTATGGTGAGAAGTGTACTGTGTACATGGATCACAAGAGTTTGAAGTATCTGATGTCTCAGAAAGAGTTAAATCTTAGGCAACGACGTTGGGTGGAGTTGCTTAAGGATTACGACTTGACGATCGAGTACCATCCGGGTAAAGCTAATGTTGTAGCGGATGCCTTGAGTAGGAAGGTAGCAGTGGAGTTGAGGGCTATGTTTGCCAGTTTGAGCATTTCGCGTGATGGTGGTCTTGTGGCTGAGTTGCAATTGAAACCATCCTTGGTTCAGTTGATTAAGGAAAAGCAGTTGTTGGATGATTCCTTGGTGCCACATGTTCAGGATATTGCAGAGGATAGGCCATCGGATTTCTGCTTTAATGATGATGGAGTTTTATGCTTTGGGAGTCGGATAGTAGTGCCCAATGATGCTGATTTGAGGCGTGCTATTCTGACTGAAGCTCATAGTAGTCCTTTTGCTATGCATCATGGTAGTACTAAGATGTACCGTGATCTTCGTGCTGAGTACTATTGGGTGGGTTTAAAGAAAGATGTTGCTGAGTTTGTAAGCAAGTGCATGGTATGTCAGCGAGTTAAGGCTGAGCATCAGTTTCCTTCAGGGTTGTTGCAACCGTTGAGGATTCCTGAGTGGAAGTGGGAAAGGATTACTATGGACTTCGTGTCTGGTTTGCCTTTGTCGCCATCGAAGAAGAATTCGGTGTGGGTGATTGTGGATCGCCTGACAAAGTGTGCGCATTTCATACCTGTGCATACTACGTATACTTTGGATAAGCTTGCGGAGCTGTACATTGCTGAGATTGTGCGGCTGCATGGTGTGCCAAAGTCGATTGTGTCGGATAGAGATCCGAGGTTTACATCGCGTTTCTGGCAGTGTTTGCATCAGGCTTTGGGTACACGGTTGAATTTCAGTACGTCTTATCATCCGCAGTCGGATGGACAGTCTGAGCGTGTTATCCAGGTGTTGGAGGATATGTTGAGATGCTGCGTGATTGAGTTTCAGGGTTCTTGGGAGAAACATTTGCCTTTGGTGGAGTTTGCCTATAATAATAGTTATCAGGCAAGTATTCAAATGGCACCTTATGAAGCTTTGTACGGGAGGAAGTGTAGGACTCCTCTTTGTTGGGCTGAAATAGGTCAGAAGTTGGTTTCGATGCCAGCTTTGTTGAAAGGAACCACCGAGAAGGTGAAGCTCATTTGTGAGCGATCGAAGGCAGCTTCTGATCGGCAAAAGTCTTACGCGGATTTAAAGCGTAAGGAGATTGAGTATGCGTTGGGTGACCGTGTGTTTTTGAAAGTTTCGCCTTGGAAAAAGGTGATGAGGTTTGGCCGAAATGGGAAGTTGAGCCCTAGGTACATTGGACCATACGAGGTGATTGAGCGTGTGGGTCCTGTTGCGTACAAGTTGAGGTTACCGCAAGAGTTAGAAAAGATTCATGATGTGTTTCATGTTTCTATGCTTCGGAAGTATAGATCGGATCCTTCGCATGTTATGCCTAGAGCTGTAAATGAGACGAGACAGATCGCGAGCTACTCGAACTCGACTCGGTCAAAGCTCGATCAAAGATTGACTCGATTGGACTCGACTCGAGCTCGAACTCGGCTCGAGTTCTTGACGAGCCGAGCCGAGCAACTTGATACCCGACTCGAAAAGCTCATGAGCTACTTGAAAATATAATATACTAATTTTTTTTATTTTTATGATTTAAAATCTAAATTCTTAAACTTAAAACCCTAAATATAAACCCTAAACATAAGTATTAAACCCTAAAATTTAAATCCTAAATTCTAAACCCAACAACCTAAACCTTTAAACCCTAAACCCTAAAATTAACAAGCTTGAGTTTACACAGCTTATGTATCAAAGTTTTTTTCATAGGACTTTAAATGAGACGTGGCAGATGAAGAGTTATTCAAGTCTAATGTAGTCAAAGATCGGTTAGCACTTTACTCGATTGGGCTCGAATCAAGCTCGAACTCGACTCGAGTTCTAAACGAGCCGAGTCGAGCTCAGATTTCTCAGGCTCGTTAGAAATTACTCAAGCTCGAACTCGACTTGAAATCTTAACGAGCCGAGCCGAGCTTAGCACTACTCGAGCTCGACTCGGCTCGTTTACACCCCTAGTTATGCCTGTTGTTGAGTGTGTAAAAGTTCTATTATTTACACCCTTTTTAACCCATATTTCTGCTGCATTCAAGCATCATTGCATTGCATTTAGGTTAGTTTTCAATAAAACATCACAATTATATAAAAGGCACGAATTCTACTGAAAGATGGCTATTTTTGCAGGTATCTGTCACAGTAGATGTTGAAGGCAGGCGCAGGGCAGATAAGCAGGAAAGCGGAACTGGACAAGCAGCCGAAGAAGACGAACCTGTCATGGACCTGTCGTGACAGCATGGTGACAGCAGACTTATGAAGAGGAAAAGTCAAGTGGACCTCGATAGATAGAGAAAAATCTGCTCGTCTGTCGTGTGAAAGCCAAATATTTTTCCAAGCCCCGGATCGAAAGATATGTCAAGCCAAAGCTCAAGGAGAGGAAATTCCCACAAAATAAGGATGCGGCTGGAAAGTAGGAGACTTTAGAGATTTAGTCTTTATTAGAATCTTACTTTTAATTAAAGTTGTAATCCTTGTTACCTTAGATAACTTGAGCCCAAAGCTTATATAAGGGCATAGATTTAACCTAGGGCATAACCGATTACCCCATAACCGAAACCTAAACCCTGTCGTTTACCTGTCACCGACATGTTCTAAATTCCCCCTAGGGCTACGGGTTGTTTTGTAAAGTAGTTGCAAGGGTTGCTTTGTTTTAGGATTTTTCAAGTTCAATAAAATAAACTTCAAGTTCTTTTATCTTGGTTTTAATATCTTGCAAGAGCATCGGGAGAGCATTGTGAGGTTATCCATTTACTTAGCATCGGGAGAGTTAAGTATACGAAAGAGATAAGAGCGCGTTCTCTAGTTTATAGTTGAACCATCTCGTGCCTAGGGATAGGGCGAGGTTAAGTGGCTAAAGAAGAATTCATACACATCGGTGTTCATCCTTCGATTCACGCCGGGAGGTATCATCAAAGACGTGATCATCGACAGACTTGTGCCTAGGGATAGGGCAAGGCAGATCTGGGATTCTTGCCAAGCTTGAAGTACTGAGTTAGTGTTCGCTGCCGCGACAGCTAACGGACAGACGCCGCGACAGGTGCTGTCGGCGACGGGTGCGACGACAGAACTGGAGATCCTAAGCAATTCAATACCTACACTACTGAGCAATTCAATACCAGCCCATTCTCTCTATCTTGATATCTCAATTCCTTTATTTACGTTTTTACATTATTATTTGTGACAACTTCTCATAATTATTTCCTTTACTTCGTGCAGTGAATTTAGGTGAAGCTATTAGCCCAATCCCTGTGGAGACGATATCCGATACTTCGTATCACTTTACTACTTGCGTCGTGTATACTTGCACTATAATTGTGATAGACTATTTTACACGCAACACCTGTGGAGGAAGTGGAGTTGAATCCGGATTTGACCTATGATGAGGAACCGGTGGAGATTCTGGATTTGGACAGTAAAGTTCTTCGAGGCAAGACCATTGAGTTGGTAAAGGTGTTGTGGAAGCATCGTGGTGTTGAGGAAGCCACGTGGGAACGGAAGGATGACATGGTGAAGCAGTTTCCATACCTTTTTCCTCCAAGTAAATTTCGGGGACGAAATTTCTTAAGGGGGAGAGTTGTAACACCCCAATTTTGGGCTTGGAAGTTTAGGGTCTGAACCGGACTGGTTTAAATTTCGGTTCGAATATAAAAGGTGATTTTAGGGAAAGCCTAGTTCGGGATGCATTAAAAATATGGAAAATATCTAAAAATCCTCTTTTATTATATATAAGAGAGTGGTGAAATCAATTTTACAAAATGAGGTTTGGAAATATGACATTTAAAGTTAGTGACTAAAATGTAATTTTTGAAAAGTTCGTGACTGTTTTTAAAGGATTGAAACTTTGAATCCTTAAGGAGCTAATTTACCCAAGAGAGGGTTTCTCCAGATTTTTCTTAAATTTTAAAGACTCATTTAATGTTAATTAATAAAAAGAAAAGAGGGAAAAGTCACATTTTGGTTTCATAACTAACTTTTGCCAAAATTTTCCCATTTCATTTTCTCTCAAATTTCCCTCAGCCAAACAAATTTCCACAGCAACTTTTTCTTTGATTTTCACATCTAAAGTTGAGATTTTAATCTCTAAATGATTCCTAATCACTTCTACACCAAATCCTCATCATTTGCTTATTGAATTTTCAAGGATTTTGGCCCTAAACAAGGAGAAATCCACATTTAGAGGTATGAACGTCCTTCTCCTCTAAATACTCAGTTCTTTACTGAAATTCCCAAGTTCTCAATCCTTAAATTGAGTTTTATTAAAGGTTTTAATGTTGTGATCTTGATTTTTGGCTTAAAATGCAAGATTTGGATTTAATTTTGAAGAAATTCATAATAGATGATTGGGCTATGTTTTGAGATGTCTTTTTGATGTATTTTGGATGTCTAAATGATGTGTAATTGAGGTTTAATCAATGCAATCCCGAATAGGTTGATTTTCCTAAGTTTTTACTTGAGAAAATGGTGGTTTTGGGCGATTTTGATGTTCTGCTATAGCTGGAGGTATAAGGACGTGATTATGCTCTTTTTGGGTGTTAATTGATGTCTAAGAATGTTTGGAAGTGATGTATCTTGGCTGGGTAATGTTGTAAAGGTGTTTGGATGTTATTTCGGTTGTGTTTGGTAGCCAAATGTGAGTTTTGATGAGAGCAACGAGTTTAGGTGTTTTGGCTGAAGATTTTAATGCATGATGATGCATTAATCCTCTGCTTTGATGTGTTTAAAACAGGGGAGACATCTTCGGATCCTTATGGTGTTGATTCGGAGGCTTGATCGGCGTTTCAGCAATCTTGCGAAACGGAATTGGTGAGTGAAGTTTGGATTTCAGCTTTGAAACCAATGTTTGAAGGTTATGGGAGCTTAGTTTAAGTCTAAACAACTTAACTAAGCTCAAGAGTAAGTTTTCGGAGAAACTCTCTTTTTGATGAACCATGAGATGGTTGGATGCAATGTGTTTAATTTGCATGTTTAAATTCTGTTTTGAAAGCATATTTTAGCATGTTTAATGCTGGTTTTGTAAGCCATGTGTTGAAGGATGCTCAAGGTAAGAGATCCTTGTTTTGGACATTGATAAATGAGGTTTTATGCATAGAGATGCATGATTATTTAATGGCTTTGTTTAATGCTTAAAAACAGTGGATTGATGATGGTAAATGATGTATATTGGCAAGTGATGTGTTGGTTTAAAAGTACTTGAATCGGATATAGTTAGCCGGCTATAGGATTGGGTGCACCGTGAATAAAGTCGCCTTGGATGTTGAGGGGTTGTAATGGTACCGTAAACTCCATCCAAGTACACTAACGAGATGTCTAAGATCATAATGGTGGTCAAAATGCCATGTGAGGATCTTGTGTTGTGTGTCCCGTGTTCTCGTTAGTGATGTTATACAACTACAAATGAGTGATGTGGAGGGGTTGTAATTGTACCGTAGACTCCATCACGGGTGTTGAGGGGTTGTGATTGTACAGGTAAACTCCACCTTGAGTGTTTGGTAGTGTGTATGAAGCGTATGGGACAACGCTTGTAATCCGTGTATCCGATTGTGTTTTGAGTTGTAAAAATGGTTAAGGATTATCACTTGAAAGCCAATATGACATGTTGATGTATGGAAGCATGAGATGCTTGGGTTGTATGCATAGATGCATGATAAATGATGTTTTGAAATTAAAGGCCTTGGAAAGGTGTTTTTACAAAGTGCATTATTGTGTTATTTCATTGGAGCATTTCTCACTAAGCATGTGTGCTTACGCTCTCTTTCTTGAACCAATAATGCAGAGAATTGAAGTGCTTTAAGGGTAGCAAGAAGGTCAAGGATCCAAGTCAATGTTTAAGCTCGTGTATGGTGACTATTTTTACAACACTATTAGCTTTTGGTATTTGGCAATGGGAACCTAGATTGTTTTTTTGGGAGATGTTTTGGACTCCCTACGTTTGGTTTGATGCATATGATATTTGGAGTATGTAAATGGCCATTTGGTATTTGTTTTGAAGATTTGATGATAGCTTGATTTCCAATTTTAGGATGCATGCCTATAAACTTGTGTTTTTTCCTAATTGATGCCATGATTGAGTTTTAAAGATGCAAATATGTTCCTTTAGTGATTGAAGACTTGTTGGCATGATAAGGAGGTCATATGAATGTGTTCGATGGGTCAAAAGTGTGTAAAATCTGGTTTTTCTGCTGTTTCTGGGCAGGGTGTATCGAAACACCCTTGCATGTTTCGAAACAGGTGCATGTTTTGGCCTGGGCGTTTCGAAACGGGCAGAGGTGTTTCAAAACACTTTGGCTACTGCCAAGCTGTGTTTCTAAACGGTCAATTCCCGTTTCGAAACACTTGACCGTTGGGCACTGATTTGAATGGTTTTGAGGTTTGCAAGCTTTATGTTTTAGTCCTGAACTTTGTTGTTGCGATTGTTTGAGTTTGAGATGTCCGTTTGAGATGAAATTTGGCAGAGAAGCATGAGACATGACTAATTTCATAATGGCAACTTAAAAATTGGTAAAGTCCTCTTAATTTCTAGAATTTACAGTTTGGTCCCTAAATTCGTATGTTGTGCAATTGAGTCCCTTATTATTTTCCGATTGCTGTGATTTTTGAGTATGCTCATCTCAAGAGTACGCCTAGGGTTAATATGCATCTAGACAAGCTTAAAAAGAAAAAAAAAGGTCGTAAATCAAGGTTGACTTTCGGGTTGACTTTGGTTTTCCCCGTGTAATCCTCGTAGTTCGGGTCAACCGTCTAGGCCGGGCTAAGGGGGTTACAGCACGTATCGAAGGGGAAGAGGAGTCAGCGTAAAGTTACGTAGCCTAACTGTTCGGTTATTCAATCATATCTGATTCGCATAGACCTTTGTTGTTCACGTCTTTGCTACGAGCGTGGGATATGGCAAGTGAAGGTGAAGATGGCAGACCACCTATTCGGGTTCACTTCTTCTCCCCATGCTTCTGATGGATCTTGAAAAGACGTCTTATAGGCGTCGGGTCCCTTATTCGGATTGAGATTCATCCAAGTCTACCATAACGGCTCAGTTGATGGTCCCTCCCTATTTCACTCTTACACCTTTAAAGGTCATGTTTTTCCATCTATTTGAAATCCTATCTATGGAAACTCAATTTTCAGTATAGTGAATCCACAAGTGCCGCAGAAAGAACGGGAGCTAGTACCGAAAGACCGGCAGGAATGTGATATATATTTTCAACAAAAATAGCAAGGGTAGAACTTCATGATTTATTTGGTGTTGGGTCAAGGGCGGAGACCCTTACCTAGTGAAGGAAAAAGTGGAGTGAAAGTTCACTTGACTTTCTTCTTTCTATAGGGCGCCCATTACGATGAGATCGATCTCGTGACTCCGTTCCTCTAAAAAAAGACGAGTTGTATTAAACTCCTCTCGCGTGTGGCTGATCATCTAAAAAGACCAGCTACTAATCATCACCTTGGTAAGCTATTGCCTCACCAACTAGCTAATCAGACGCGAGCCATTCCTCGGGCGGATTCCTCCTTTTGCTCCCCAGCCTACAGGGTATTAGCAACCATTTCTAGCTGTTGTTCTCCTCCCAAGGACAGGTTCTTACGCGTTACTCACCTGTCCGCCACTGGAAACACCACGCCCCTTCCGACTTACATGTGTTAAGCATGCCACCAGCGTTCATCCTGAGCCAGGATCAAACTCTCCATGAGATTCATAGTTGCATTATGAACTAAGCTTAACACATATTATTATATATAGAATATGAATTTTTTTGGCATGAGACGGGCCATGGCTTAGGTAGGCTTAGGCTTGCATACGCCACTGAAGTAATCTCTTTTCTTGTTGAGGCTTGAAGCCTTTAAAATCAATAACATCTAGATTCATTAATCGGCCGAGTGACTAAAAATATTCATATTGTCTTATCTTATATAAATTCGAATCCTTACATTTACTTTGAGAATACAAAATACTTCTCTATTTAAAAAATCAACAACATCCTCAATAAAATATCAATCTCGTACATAAACGTTAAAGAAATAATATCATTGGTTGGAATGGGAATAGTGCTAAACCTATAAATAATTTCATAAACAACCAAAGGCCCAAACCTTTCTATCATTATTGGATCCATGAAATAATTATCAATTATAAAACTAAGCCCAAAGTATTTCCTTCAATGTTTGGGCTAATCATATGAAACTAGTACCTTCCATCTTCAACCTCGCTTTGTTTATTCTTCATTCTATTATTTGATTCTGCCTTTTTACAGTCTTAAGCTCCCTAACTTCAATCTTCTTCTCAGGGATAACTCTGTTCTTCATGATGGAGGTGCCTTACTCTTTCCTCTTCTGCCCTCTCTCTCGCTTTACTTTTATGCTTAATTTCTGGGGTTTTTTTTCAAAGAAAAATCTTCTGATTATGGGTAAATGGGGGTTTTCCACTTTCTTGTGTGATTTACTGAAGTTTTAGTTTTGGGTTTTCAAGATATGATGAATTTTTTGACATTTTGGCAAAGAAAAAAAAGGAATGAATTTTACAAAATCATACAATATCTTGGTGTTGTTTGAATGGAAATTCAATGAGATAGGGACAGTTTCTGAGAATTTCTAGATCAATGAAAGCTTGAAGAACTATGCTTCGTTTGTTTATTTAGAAATGAATGCCGCTCTCTTCTTGCATTTGGTTGGTGTAATTGTTTGAATTGTTGAACATTTTTAGGACTTAACTAATGTAATAGGTTCGATTGGGATATTCATTTATTTTCTCTCTTCGATGTATTTATGTAAGATTCATAATCTTGGAATCGAAACAAAATATTATAGAAGGTAGCAATTTCACATTCTGGATGTAATATTTGGTGCAAAACACGTCATTTGAGGTAGTTCCTGATACAGGGTCCAGTATGTCGAGTAGCCTGGGGATGCTATGTTCTATTGGCCATTGCCATTGGGGCTCATTGTACCATGTCTAATGATAATTTAACATTCCCTTCGACCTTGGACCCACAAACTCGGCCTGTGGCTGCCGCCGATGTGGAGGCCAATGGACCTGCGATGATGTCTATACCAATGATTGCTTGCTATTCTTCTCTGTCAGAGATTCCTTTGTTATTTTGTGACTTGCCTTGAGAATAAAATTAGTTATGTCTATAGGCATGTTTTGATTCAGTGGTAACAATGTTTTATCGGTTGATTCTTGTAGAATTTAGTAGTTTTATTTCTGTATTCAAGTCTCTTACTCTCTTTTTCTTGTTTTGTTTGATTTGGTAGCAACTTTGTGCTAAACATTTTTTTGTGACGTTTTGTTAGCGCAACTCGAGTGGAAGTGGGATCAACAAGAACAAACAAATGGTGGAGCAGTTGCAGCAATATGGTGTGTTCTCATCGAAGAAGGTTGCTGAAGTAATGGAGACTGTTGACAGAGCATTATTTGTAGCCGATGGGACCCCAGCTTATGTTGATAGTCCCATGGCAATAGGTTACAATGCCACCGTTTCTGCACCTCATATGCATGCTACTTGCCTTCAATTATTGGAGCAAAATTTGCAACCCGGCATGCGCGCTTTAGATGTTGGCTCAGGTTTCTTTTTACTTCATATCATTGTATCTTTGCTTTTTTGGATTCTTCCATATGTGTAACACTTTTGGAGTGGTGGAATATCAAATGTGCTGAATTTTTTCTCTCGGGTTAATCCCACTTTGTCTATGGTCATTGAGAAGGGTCGATCATACTAGTTGATGCTTGCGTCTAATCGACCTGCATTTAGGAAGGGCTCCGTGAGTACATCAGTAATCCAGTCTTAAATGTTTATGATTTTATGGTGCTAAAATAGGTGCAGAAAAAGAGGTTGGAAGAAAACCGAAGGGGTTATAAAACTAAAGGGGTTATCTTTACACTTGTGGCATAATTTGGTCATTGCATGCAGTCTAATATTTTGATAATCCTTTTTTTTTGTGGAAGGTTTATATAGATTTACATCATGCATTTCTTTTGTAGGAACGGGGTACTTGACTGCTTGCTTTGCAATAATGGTTGGATCACAGGGTCGTGCTATTGGTGTGGAACATATTCCCGAATTGGTTGCTTCTTCCATAAAAAATATTGAGAAAAGTGCTGCAGCTCCGTTATTGAAAGAAGGTTCTCTTTCAGTGCATGTTGGCGGTATGTACTCATTGAAACTTTCTATATTGAATATAATGTGCTCTAAGTGGTAAACCAATTTATCAGTTGACACGGTACATCTCATGGGATTGAAAATGAGTCAGTTGTCCTAGTCGAACCTTTCATAACTAATATACCACTAGATGGTTATACCTTTTCGTGGAGTTCAGTCTTTAGAAGTTTTTGAATGAGAATCGATGCTTCAATTAATGTTTGTGACGGATGCTTTGACCATGTACGTTTTCATAGATGGACGAGAAGGTTGGCCAGAGCATGCACCCTATGATGCTATACATGTTGGGGCAGCAGCACCGGAAATACCTCAGCCTCTCATCGATCAATTGAAGCCAGGTGGCAGAATGGTGATCCCGGTGGGGAAAATGTTCCAAGATTTGAATGTGGTGGACAAAAATTTGGATGGTTCGGTTAGCATTAGAAGTGAAATTTCTGTCCGTTACGTTCCTTTGACCAGTCGCGATGCACAGTTGAAGGGTTATTAAATCCGGGGAAGTATGATGTATTGGCTTGTTTGAAAGACTATTACTATCATTTAAAGGTTGGTGGTTCTCTTATTAAACCCGGCCAGTATTGTACAGAATATCGGCAGTTATTTCATGTTCCTATAAATGGTTTGCCTTTGGTATGTTTCGGAGTTGGGAACATAAGGAAATGCAGGGCACAGTTTGCTGGGGCTGGAAGCAATCCATGGCACCCGCACACTGCCGATGATGAAGAAAGGAAAATGATGCTGTCTTCCAATAATATTATGCGTTTTTCGCATAACATCATTGTTACTTAACATAAATCCTATGATATTTGAGTTACTTGGTTTATTTTTTGAAATTTAAATTTTATTTTTTTTTGACAGGTCATCATTTAGTTTATTGGTATGAAATTACGGGACATAAAAAGGGGATTTAAGACAAATGGAAAAGAAATTTGATACACAGACTGTGTTACGAATGGTGATTAGAATTATATGTTATTGCTGTATCAAATATTCAGCGTAATATCTGACTTTTTATTTAATGTGTCCATTCAAGGTGGGATTTTATTATTATTCCATAGTTATTGTATATATCATTAAACAATTGAGTCAAACAATTTTTAGAGTAAGTGGTTAAAAATTTTCAGTTGATGTTTCTCTTTCCTTAGGTTGTGAGTTCTAGATCTAGTGGGAACAAATTTTTCAAATAATTATAACAAAAAAAAGGGTTGGATTCAATAAAGAGGCAATGCAAATGGGACCTAAAAGACTAAAACCATTCCTACAAATATTTTGCAAATTTTTAAAACTTCATTTTAAGCATAATAAATAAGTTAATTAAGAGGAACAAAACACCCAAGAAAATGGAAAAAGCACACATCCTTTTTAAAGATTTAATAGAGAATATTTCCACAGTGATTTGAAAAATGGCATTTTATTCCTCTATGTTTCATAAGAAAATACATTAATCCCTAAGGTGAATTTTAAATAAAAAAGCTAGATTTATCCTTGAATATTTAGTATTCTTCAATTTTTTCATTATTTTTTTATACAAGACTCTTTAATAAGAAAATAATGAAATCCAACTAGATTGAAAATCATGTTATTTTATAAAATTATAATTATATTTTTCAATAAACTTATTTTTATTAAAATTCCAAGAATGATAATGAAAATTTAAAATAATTATTAGTACAGAATATTTTAATGATAAACAAAATTGATTACAGAAATAAAACCAACAATTAATTGGTCAAGTGATATGAGTCAGTAGATCCGTTAACGTTGTGAATATAACAGATTGGATTGAAAAGGTCACTTCTAAAATGGACATCTACAATACCCAATCTGAGTTAATCAACTAATGAGTTTGATACTAGTGATAAAACCAAGAAAAAACTGATTACATAAATAAGGAAATCAAGGGAATTTTACTATTACCCAAGTGTTGAATAATGAAAATAACAAAAATAAATTGGATCTAAGGGTGAATTGTTTTCCTTAGAAATAAAGGTGGGGGGTTTAATGTGGTTATTTTTCAAACCATATGGATAAAAGCATATTTTATACCAAAATTGCAGAGTTGCTATTTCCAGCAGCTGATAATGTTGATCTAAACCAATTCAGCTCAAAAGGGGGGCTTCGCCTTTGTCTTTTCTCTGCAACAACCTATGCTACTCAAATATGAAAAGCAAGATACCAGCATTTTAGTTTTAATATCATTTTCTTTGTATTTAGAAGTCTTCAAAATGTTATCCACTCACTTAGACGTGAATATTGAACATGAATACTTCAAAAATATATACATGTTCATCAAGATTCTAGCATAAATTGTACTGGAATTGAAAACTCTCTAATATTGCCCGTCCATCAAGTGCAGCAACGACATCATTCAATTCAGTTCCCAACTAATAAGGGCGTTGGAAGAAAACAAAGAGATCATGTATAATTTGGTTGTATCGATCATGATGATCTTTCAACCGTTTACAGCCAAAGCCGGAATGGAAGGGTCTTAAATGGTTAAGATAAGACGAATCGAAACAAGTCCAGTAAAACAAGCCCTACAAATGCCTATGAATATGATTAACATGTTTGAACGAGTAGCAGAATTCAATCACAAGAGCATGAAACAATTTCCAGTATGAGAAACACTTGCATGAATGATCAAGAGGACTAAACATAATTACCAGTGAAGCGTTTGCATGTATGAATGATCAAGAGGACTAAACATAATTACCAGTGAAGCATTTGCATGTATGAAAAACACGAGTTCAATACATTGGTATATCAAGTTTCGCCATTTTTACTCAATTATTTTCTTCAAATAGAAAGAAAATAAGTCCAGAATCGGAACAAACCCTATTAAAGCAGAGGTGCAAACACTAGCCATTCTGGTCTTTCTAAGGCTGCTTAGAGGAATTGGCCGCAGAAGCTGGGAAATGACTAACGACAACAGGGGGTCGTAATGCTCGGTGTTTTGCTTCATTCTCTTTGCGTGCCTTAAACATTTCTTCTGTCTCAACCGCAACCAACCTTTTCACCTACACATAGAACACCTCGATAAAAAAGCCAACTACAAGCACAGAACCTCAATTTATGTACTGTATTTCTCTTATTCGACTGCCGAAACACGAAAGAAGATGGAACATAAATCAGATCAGGGGTCTTATTCCTATACCTGCTGAAGCATTCCCCTGACAGTGGGAGTGTTCCACCGCATAACAGTGCGGTTACATTTGCGTAGACGCAGTGCTTCCAAGGTGCGTCTATGAAGCCTTCTGGTGCCAGGAATTCCCCTCACAAGGGTAATATAGAGGTTAGGGCTCCATGCGACGGGAACGTTAGCCTTGAACTTGTTGAAAGCACTCATTCCTTCCTCACTGCACTAAACACTGCCTAGAGTACAGTAAACCGACATCAACACAACACGATTGGCAATAACAAGCTATTACATATTTACATGTTGGAATTATTTCAGAGTTCCTATTTCAAACCACTTATCAAGAACATCATCATCACATTTGAAAATGTTGCATGTAAAAATCAAAGCCCATGGTCTTCACCTAATACCTTGAGCTCCCTCCCCCATTTTCTAAGATTTACTACCAACTAAGATTTAAGAATCAATGAATACCACCGTTCCTACAAAACCCTAACAAAACAAAACAAACCCTAATCCCCAATAAATTATATCAATCGACGTCCTTTCATCGAGTTGTAGAAAAAAATCTCCTTGTCAACAAAGAAAATAGCAAGCAGTAGGATGGAAAGCAGAAAATCAAGTATTGCAGAGGCAGAGACCAGATAACACAAACCGACCCATAAGTTAAAATCTTGAAGTTAAGTTTAGGGTTTATAAAATCACCTTATTTAGTATACTGGTCCGTCAGAAACTTGAAGGCTTGGACAGTGGCTGTGAGAGGCTTGTTTGGCGAAGAGAGATGGGAGTGGGCGGAGAATTTTCAATGGAAATACATTATATATATAATTTTCATGGTTATATTAGAAGAAAAAAAATTATATTTTTAAAGAAATGAAAATTAAAATTTTATAATATGAGAAAATATTTAATGTACTGACGGTGAAAATAAAAAAATTTCATAAGCATCTTAATTTTTGTGTTTAGAGATCCAATTTAAGGTGTAGAGTTTAGAGGTTTAAGTGTATGAGTTTAGAATTTAGAGTTTAAGGTTTAAAGGTTAGGGTTTAGATTTAAAGTAATATGATTAGAGATTTAGGTTTTAACCCATAAACCTTAAATTTTAACCCTAAAACCTAAATTCTAACCACATCCCTAAATTCAAAGCTCACTTAAACCCTAATCACTAGACCCTAAACAAAATTTTTAAACCTTAAAACGAGGATTTGTACATGAAATAATTACCCATATAATATAATTAGTTTTCTTGATTTAATTAGAAAAAAAAGTCATTTTTTAAAAGAGATGAAAATTAGTCCATGTTAGAAATTATTTAAAAAATGGTAGAAATCTACATTGCCAAAGTGGATTTATCCCTAGTTGGTGTGCTTCCTAGGAAAGATAAAAAAAAATTGTATTTAATTTCCGTTCATTTATCTTGTAAGATTTAATAGATACTTTGATTGTAACGCCCGGGTTTAGGGGTTAGGTGAAAATAATATTTTAATATTATTTGGGCTCGGTCTTATAATTAAAATGATCCTTTTGCAAATCCGGGTTTTCAAAATAAACATTTGAGATGGGACCAAATCGATTTAATTTCAATATTGGAGAGCTATTTTAAAAACAAGGGAATAGCCATCATTAATGGCCTTTTTGCAATTTACCCCTTTTCTAATTTAAATCCCCCTTTTTCACAAATATCACTATTCAATCTCTTCTTCCTCTCATTTCCAACGTAAAATAGAAGCTCCTCACCCTCTCCACTATTCCATCTCATTCCTCATCCATTTCAACTCCGTTTTGAAAGGTAGTGGTATTTTTGACTTTCCCTTATCTCTCTCTCCATGAAAGTACCTTTTATTTTCATTTTTGTGAAGGTTTTAGAAAATGGAATTTTTGAAGGTTTGGATTAAAAATAGAAACTTTATGATGTTAAGTGAAGTGTTTTGATTTAATGTGTTTAGTTATGGTGTATAGAGGTCAAATGGTATAACATATGTGAATTTCAAATGATTTTGAGCAATTTTCGGATTTGGGTAAACTTGGGGTTTTTGGAGGGTTTTGGATGAGTTTTGAGGGTTGTTTTAGGTGGGTTTTGATAGGCTTTTGATAGTAGTATGGATAAGGGTTGAATTGGGATCGTTTGTAGATGTAATAGAAGTTGAAAACATGGTTTTTGGACATGGTCTTGGGGTCATCCGAATTGGTGAAAAATGGAAATTGTTCATGCTTGCAACATGGTAGTTTGTGGTTGAATTGCATTCCGGGTTAGTTCCAACGATGAATTATTGATTGTGGATGTTTTGTTTGTGTTCGGGATTGATTAGAATCGAGTTTGGACATCGGTGAAGCATCGGAAGTAAATCCGGGAATTCGAAGGTGATTGCTTGCTTGGTCTTTGAGCTTGGAAGCTTAGGTGAGTGGTTAATTGTTTTAAATGGTTTTAAAATGGTTGGTTCGAGTATATGAGCTAGGTTGGGCTTGGTAGACCCACCTAGAGTTAGGATTAGGGTGGTAGCCTAATCCTAAGCTTGATCTAGAGCCTTTTGGATGAACTCATTTATGTGGTTGTGTATGTCTCGTATGAAATGTGATATGAATGCTTGTGTATATTGTATTATACATGTGAGATGAGATATGACTTGTGATGCTTGAGACATGCATGATGATGGTTGTTGGTGAGTACGTGCTAAGCACGGAATTGATTGAAATGAGTAATGTGAAATGAGTAAATATTGGCACTAGTATACTTGAATACAAATGATCGATCATTAGGATGTTAGTGTGTACACATGAGTCAAAAGTCGCGCGTGGCCTTGGTGGCGTTGAGTCACCAAGGAGGAGTACGGGTTCGCCCGGAAATTGTATTTAAATATGGTCGGTGATGAGTGGAATCCCATCGACGGGGCGTGAGGATGAGTGGAATCCCCTCCGCGAGACCGATGATGAGTGAAATCCCACTGTGAGGTAATGTGGTTGTTGGATGTGAGATCCAACGTGTCTATCTGCGTATTCGGGTCATAGCTAGGTGCCAATGTTGTTTGATATGTGTATCAATGTGTTGAGATATATGATCTTTAATTGGATGTTAAAAGCGAATACATGTATTGTGGAATTGAGCTAATGATCATGGCATATATATTGAATAGTGCTCATGCATCCTTATCTTGTGGCTTTTTGTGGATCCTTGGTAAATATGTGTTTTACCTTGGCTAGATCGTGCTCGGACCCTGCAATGTTGAGGTTTGTTTTTAGAGCTTACCCTCACTAAGCATCATTGCTTACGCTCTCTTTGTTCAACATTGCAGATCCTTAGTTCGCGGGTTGCTCGAGCAAGTGGAGGGCCTCCAAGTGTGGTTGTTAGCCTTGAGTACTTTAAGTATGAGTTTTAATGTTGAACATGTAATAGTTTGAGCAATGGGACATGTGTTGTTTTGATGGATAGTTGCTAGTTGTTTAGGAGCTTGTTTAGACTCCTTGATATCTTGCTTTCGTATGGTTTGTGTTGCCATGTTGAATTGTAACTCATGCCTAAATTGCTTATTTTGAATGTTAGCCATGTGCCTTAGAGGTTGCCTTTATGTTTGAATGATGTTGTATGAATGCATGACTTGTGATGTCTTGCCTTAGTGTTTAGACTCGTCCTAATCTTGTTAAAGCATGCTAATATAGTTGGGTTGCCTTAGGTTTATGTGTTATGATGTTGAAGGGTGTTTCGGTGGTGTTTTGGGGCACCCTTGTGCCTTAAAACAGCCAAAACGAGTCTGCGGACAGGGGGCATTTCGGAACGGGCCACCCTGTTTCGGTACGGTCCCTTTGCATTTGGCCTGCCGTTTTGAAACGGATAGGGGTCGTTTCGGAACATTTTTGCTACTGGAATTTTGAGAAATTGGTGAGATAAAGGTGTTCTGAAACGGGCCTTTGATGTTTCGAAACGGTCAAATATTGTTGACCACGAGAAATTGACCGTTAGGGTCGTTTCGATACGGGTCACCCCTGTTTCGAAACGGTCACCCTGTGGTTAACCCTGGCCTGTTGACTAAGTCAAGGCGTATCGAAACACCCCAAGGGCGTTTCAAAACGGCCTGCTGTAAAGGACTAAAATGAGCTGTTTAATGTTTTGGTTGATCGGAATATGTTACATTGTTTGTATTTTCCGCTGCTGTGCTTCACCTAGGATTTAAATATGCCTATAGACAAGATAAAGTAAAAAGGAAATTTTCTGGGTCGTTAACCGAGGGGGAACCTTAACGGGTTTCGCTTCGGTTTTCCCCGTGTGGCCCACTCGGATTGGTCATCCGACCAGACCGGGACGAGGGGGTTACACTTGTTGGTATCAGAGCCTAAGGTTACTGAGACCTTGGACAGGTAAGTGAGGTAAGTTCAAGTTTTTGATTGATATGCACGGTGTTTGCTTGCCTTGTAAGAATGGTTGCTTGTTTGACAAGTATGATTGACTGTTTATTCAAAAGTATGTGTGTGTGAGTCCCATTGCTACTATTACATTGGAAAAATGATTTTTAAGTGAGGGAACGTACTTGAACACTTGGAAGCCTTGCCTTGCTAACCCAGCTTGTATGTTTTGTTGTTGTGGTTGTAGTTGATATCTGTGAGAGCGATGTCTAGACCGAGAGGTAGACAAAGGGTGGTTCGTCAGGAACCACGGGTTGCGGCTCCTGTTGAGCCGGAAGTTAGTGTGGAGGCTCACATAGAAGGGCCGGTGGCCGCGGGAGTTGGCGCTCCACCACCTCCACCACCACCACCACCTCCTCCACCTAGAGTTGGGGGCGAGGATGGAGCCAGAGGAGATGGACCTCAAGGTGGCCAAGGTGGCCAAGGTCCAACTGGAATTGACATGACTCCGCTAGTGCAAGCGATAGCGGGAGCATTTCAGGCCGCAGTTGCGGGGGCTCAGGCTGCAGCTCAGCCTAGGTGTGACGATGCTAGTCTACCTTTGGAGAGGCTCCGTAGCTTGGGGGCCGAGAAGTTTAGAGGATCTACTCCGGAGAGATCAGAGTTATGGTTTGAGAAGACAGTTCGCATCTTGGCTCAGATGGGTTGTGCGGGCGCACGTAGATTGGGATGTGTGATCTCGTTGCTTTAGGGTGATGCCTACACCTGGTGGGTCACCATTACTGCCGGGGTTCCAGAGACAGAGATTGATTGGGATTTCTTTGAGACCGCTTTCCGGAAGAGGTACTTGGGACCGAGGTACTTAGATGAGAAGAAGCGAGAGTTTATGGCTCTTACTCAGGGAGATGCTTCTGTGACTGATTATGAGATCCGCTTTGTTCACTTGAGTCAGTATGCTCCAGAGTTGGTTCCTACTGAAGTGGAACGCTGTAACCGTTTTCGCTACGGATTGAATGAAGAGATTAAGAGGTACACGCTAGCTTCGGACTACTCGGACTTTGATGTATGGGTCGCGAGGGCCAAAGATTTAGAGCATAGTTTGGGTTCGGCCAAACGATCTGGTGGTTCCAGTTCTGGTAAGAGGCATAACCACTTTGATGGTAGAGATGCCAAGAGGAACAGAGGTGGCGGACATCAGTTTGACCATAGACGTGGCGGTGGCCACCATGGTAGGGGTCATCAGGGCCATAGAGGAGGGCGTTTGCCCGAGTGTACCCGCTGTGGGTGACAGCACGCTGGTGAGTGTTGGGGTAACTTTCATGCTTGTTGGAACTGTGGTTCGAGGGACCACTTTAGGAGGGATTGTCTGCATCAGGCGGCTCAGGCACCGAACATTGCTCAGGCTCCTGTGAGAGCGAATGATTTTCAGAGAGGCCGTGGGCGCGGTCGTGGCTACTTCCAGCCTAGGGCTGATGCACCTAGGGTAGATGCTCAGAGGAACCTTGCTCATGTTGTGGCTGTGCAGCCAGAGGCAGGAGGACCAGCGAGAGTCTATGCTCAGAGAGAGGCCGGGAACGACACTGATGTGATAGCAGGTAATTTCGAGTTACAGTCTATGTCTTTGCTTTCTTTGGTTGATTCGGGTTCTACGCATTCCTACATTTTGAGTGAGCATGCACAGAAGTTAGATATCCCTGTTGAGATCCTAGATGTAGGTATGCATGTTACTAGTTCTTTTGGTGAGACAGTTGTGGTTAGACGTATGTATAGGAGATGTCCACTGAAGATTCAGGGTCATGTGTTCTCAGTTGATATGATGGAACTTCCTTTCTATGGTTTTGATATTATTTTGGGTATGGACTGGTTGGTTGAGCATCGGGCTAGTGTGGATTTTGAGACAAAGAGAATTTCTTTGAAGCTTTCTGATGACTACGAGGTAGTAGTAGTAGGCGAGAACATTAAGTTCTTGTCTAATGTGGTGTCAGCTTTAGAGGCCCATAGGTTGATGGACTCGGGATGTGGGGCTTATTTGGCTTATGTTATGAATCCGGATATGAGTGAAGCTAGACCGAAAGATATCAGAACAGTGTGTGACTTTCCAGATGTGTTTCCTGAAGAGTTGTCGGGTTTGCCTCCTGACAGGGATGTTGAGTTTGTGATTGAGACAGTTTCAGGGTCTAATCCAGTTTCGATAGCTCCGTATCGTATGGCTCCGAAAGAGTTAAAAGAATTGAAGAGTCAGTTGCAAGAATTATTAGACCGTGGTTTCATTAGGCCTAGTAGTTCTCCGTGGGGTGCTTCCGTGTTGTTTGTGAAAAAGAAAGATGGTAGTATGCGCATGTGTATTGACTATAGACAGTTGAATCAGTTGACCGTGAAGAACAAGTATCTGTTGCCTTGTATAGATGATTTGTTTGATCAGTTGAGAGGTGCTTCAGTGTTCTCGAAGATAGATTTGAGATTCGGGTACTATCAGTTGAAGGTGAAAGAGTGTGATGTTCCGAAGACAGCTTTTAGGACTAGATATGGTCACTATGAGTTTCATGTGATGCCATTTGGACTCACGAATGCACCAGCAGCATTCATGGACATGATGAACATAATCTTTAGAGACTATCTAGACCGTTTTGTAGTTGTTTTCATTGATGATATACTTGTGTACTCGAAGACAGAAGAAGAGCATGATGAACACTTGAGATTTGTTTTACAGAGATTGTTGAGCAATCAGTTGTATGCGAAGCTTAGTAAATGTGAGTTCTGGATTCGAGAGGTTGTATTTCTTGGCCATGTTGTTTCGGCCGAAGGCATCCGAGTTGATCCATCGAAGATTGAGGCTATTGTTGAGTGGAAACAACCTAAGTCCGTGACCGAGATTAGGAGTTTCCTAGGTTTAGCCGGTTACTATAGGAGATTTGTTGATGGTTTCTCTAGGGTAGCTGCTCCTTTGACTAAATTGTTGCAAAAAGGGGTCAAGTTTGAATGGTCGGATGCAAGACAGAAGGCCTTTGAGAAATTGAAAGAAGCTTTGACGAATGCTCCAGTGTTAGTGCAACTTGTTTCCGGCAAGGAGTTTGTGATCTACAGTGATGCTTCCTACGTAGGCTTAGGATGTGTTTTGATGCAAGATAGGAGAGTTGTTGCTTATGCTTCTAGACAGTTGAAGATTCATGAGAAGAACTATCCTACTCATGATATAGAGCTAGCCGCAGTTGTGTTTGCATTGAAGATTTGGCGTCATTACTTGTATGGTGAGAAGTGTATTGTTTACACCGATCACAAGAGCTTGAAGTACTTGATGACACAGAAAGAGTTGAACTTGAGACAGAGAAGATGGTTAGAGTTGCTAAAAGATTATGATTTGACCATTGAGTACCATCCGGGTAAAGCAAATGTAGTAGCCGATGCATTGAGTAGAAAAGTGGTTGTTGAGTTGAGAGCTATGTTTGCTAGATTGAGTGTGTCCGATGATGGTGGTTTGATCACCGAGTTGCAAGTGAAGCCTTCTTTGATTCAGTTGATTAGAGAGAAGCAGTTGCAAGATGCGAGTTTAGTTCCTCATGTTCAGGACATAGCCGAAGGAAGACCGACCGAGTATAGTTTCAGTGGTGAGAGCTTGTTGTGCTTTAGAGATAGAATTGTTGTACCGGAAGATGTTGAGTTGAGACGTCAGATTCTGAGTGAAGCACATTCGAGTCCCTTTTCTATGCATCCGGGTAGTACCAAAATGTACCGAGATTTGAAGAATGATTACTTTTGGGTTGGTTTGAAGCGAGATGTAGCCGAGTATGTGAGCTGTTGTATGGTTTGTCAGAGAGTGAAGGCAGAACATCAGGTTCCTTCAGGTTTGCTACAGCTTTTGAAGATTCCGGAATGGAAATGGGAGAGGATCACCATGGATTTTGTGTCGGGGTTGCCTTTGTCTCCTTCGAAGAAGAACTCCGTTTGGGTGATTGTTGATAGGTTCACTAAGTGTGCTCACTTCTTAGCAGTGAACACTACGGATTCCTTAGACAAGTTGGCAAACTTGTACATTCGCGAGATTGTGAGACTTCATGAAGTTCCGAAGTCTATTGTTTCAGATAGGGATCCTAGATTTACTTCGAGGTTCTGGGGTTGCTTGCATGGTGCTTTAGGTAGCCGGTTGCATTTCAGCAAATCTTATCATCCGCAGTCCGATGGGCAGTCAGAGCGAGTGATACAGATTCTTGAGGATATGCTTCATTGTTGTGTGATTGACTTTCAGGGTTCTTGGGAGAAGCACTTACCGTTGGTTGAGTTTGCTTACAACAACAATTATCAGTCTAGTATTCAGATGGCACCTTATGCGGCTTTGTATGGTAGACGATGTAGGACTTCGATTTGTTAGGCTGAGACAGGTCAGAGATTGTTACCTATGCCAGACTTGCTTATGGGAACTACCGACAAAGTAAAGTTGATTTGTGACTGTTTGAAAGCAGCTTCCGATCGTCAGAAGTCTTATGCAGATTTGAAGAGGAAAGAGATTGAGTACTCAGTGGGTGAGAAAGTGTTTCTGAAAGTATCTCCGTGGAAGAAGGTAATGAGATTTGGCCGGAAGGGCAAGTTGAGTCCGAGGTTCATTGGTCCGTATGAGATAGTTGAGCGGATTGGGCCTGTAGCTTATCGTTTGAGGTTACCTTCTGAGTTAGAAAAGATCCATGATGTCTTTCATGTGTCTATGCTTAGGAGATATAGATCGGATCCTTCTCATGTGATGCCCGTTGAGGAGATAGAGTTAAATCCGAATTTGTCCTATAATGAAGAACCCGTTGAGATACTTGCTTTTGATAGCAAGGTGTTGCGTGGCAAGACCATAGAGTTGGTCAAGGTGTTGTGGAGGCATAGAGGCGTGGAAGAGGCCACGTGGGAGAGGAAAGCGGATATGGTTGAGCAGTTTTCGTATTTGTTTCCACCAGGTAATTTAGGGGACGAAATTCCTTAAGTGGGGGAGAGTTGTAACGCCCGGGTTTAGGGGTTAGGTGAAAATAATATTTTAATATTATTTGGGCTCGGTCTTATAATTAAAATGATCCTTTTGCAAATCCGGGTTTTCAAAATAAACATTTGAGATGGGACCAAATCGATTTAATTTCAATATTGGAGAGCTATTTTAAAAACAAGGGAATAGCCATTCATTAATGGCCTTTTTGTAATTTACCCCTTTTCTAATTTAAATCCCCCCCTTTTTCACAAATATCACTATTCACTCTCTTCTTCCTCTCATTTCCAACGTAAAATAGAAGCTCCTCACCCTCTCCACTATTCCATCTCATTCCTCATCCATTTCAACTCCGTTTTGAAAGGTAATGGTATTTTTGACTTTCCCTTATCTCCCTCTCCATGAAAGTACCTTTTATTTTCATTTTCGTGAAGGTTTTAGAAAATGGAATTTTTGAAGGTTTGGATTAAAAATAGAAACTTTATGATGTTAAGTGAAGTGTTTTGATTTAATGTGTTTAGTTATGGTGTATAGAGGTCAAATGGTATAACATATGTGAATTTCAAATGATTTTGAGCAATTTTCGGATTTGGGTAAACTTGGGGGTTTTGGAGGGTTTTGGATGAGTTTTGGGGGTTGTTTTAGGTGGGTTTTGATAGGCTTTTGATAGTACTATGGATAAGGGTTGAATTGGGATCGTTTGTAGATGTAATGGAAGTTGAAAACATGGTTTTTGGACATGGTCTTGGGGCCATCCGAATTGGTGAAAAATGGAAATTGTTCATGCTTGCAACATGGTAGTTTGTGGTTGAATTGCATTCCGGGTTAGTTCCAACGATGAATTATTGATTGTGGATGTTTTGTTTGTGTTCGGGATTGATTAGAATCGAGTTTGGACATCGGTGAAGCATCGGAAGTAAATCCGGGAATTTGAAGGTGATTGCTTGCTTGGTCTTTGAGCTTGGAAGCTTAGGTGAGTGGTTAATTGTTTTAAATGGTTTTAAAATGGTTGGTTCGAGTATATGGGCTAGGTTGGGCTTGGTAGACCCACCTAGAGTTAGGATTAGGGTGGTAGCCTAATCCTAAGCTTGATCTAGAGCCTTTTGGATGAACTCATTTATGTGGTTGTGTATGTCTCGTATGAAATGTGATATGAATGCTTGTGTATATTGTATTATACATGTGAGATGAGATATGACTTTTGATGCCTTAGACATGCATGATGATGGTTGTTGGTGAGTACGTGCTAAGCACGGAATTGATTGAAATGAGTAATGTGAAATGAGTAAATGTTGGCACTAGTATACTTGAATACAAATGATCGATCATTAGGATGTTAGTGTGTACACATGAGTCAAAAGTCGCGCGTGGCCTTGGTGGCGTTGAGTCACCAAGGAGGAGTACGGGTTCACCCGGAAATTGTATTTAAATATGGTCGGTGATGAGTGGAATCCCATCGACGGGGCGTGAGGATGAGTGGAATCCCCTCCGCGAGACCAGTGATGAGTGAAATCCCACCGTGAGGTAATGTGGTTGTTGGATGTGAGATCCAACGTGTCTATCCATGTATTCGGGTCATAGCTAGGTGCCAATGTTGTTTGATATGTGTATCAATGTGTTGAGATATATGATCTTTAATTGGATGTTAAAAGCGAATACATGTATTGTGGAATTGAGCTAATGATCATGGCATATATATTGAATAGTGCTCATGCATCCTTATCTTGTGGCTTTTTGTGGATCCTTGGTAAATATGTGTTTTACCTTGGCTAGATCGTGCTCGGACCCTGCAATGTTGAGGTTTGTTTTTAGAGCTTACCCTCACTAAGCATCATTGCTTACGCTCTCTTTGTTCAACATTGCAGATCCTTAGTTCGCGGGTTGCTCGAGCAAGTGGAGGGCCTCCAAGTGTGGTTGTTAGCCTTGAGTACTTCAAGTATGAGTTTTAATGTTGAACATGTAATAGTTTGAGCAATGGGACATGTGTTGTTTTGATGGATAGTTGCTAGTTGTTTAGGAGCTTGTTTAGACTCCTTGATATCTTGCTTTCGTATGGTTTGTGTTGCCATGTTGAATTGTAACTCATGCCTAAATTGCTTATTTTGAATGTTAGCCATGTGCCTTAGAGGTTGCCTTTATGTTTGAATGATGTTGTATGAATGCATGACTTGTGATGTCTTGCCTTAGTGTTTAGACTCGTCCTAATCTTGTTAAAGCATGCTAATATAGTTGGGTTGCCTTAGGTTTATGTGTTATGATGTTGAAGGGTGTTTCGGTGGTGTTTTGGGGCACCCTTGTGCCTTAAAACAGCCAAAACGAGTCTGCAGACAGGGGACGTTTCGGAACGGGCCACCCTATTTCGGTACGGTCCCTTTGCATTTGGCCTGCCGTTTCGAAACGGATAGGGGTCGTTTTGGAACATTTTTGCTACTGGAATTTTGAGAAATTGGCGAGATAAAGGCGTTCTGAAACGGGCCTTTGATGTTTCGAAACGGTCAAATATCGTTGACCACGAGATATTGACCGTTAGGGTCGTTTCGATACGGGTCACCCCTGTTTCGAAACGGTCACCCTGTGGTTGACCCTGGCCTGTTGACTAAGTCAAGGCGTATCGAAACACCCCAAGGGCGTTTCAAAACGGCCTGCTGTAAAGGACTAAAATGAGCTGTTTAATGTTTTGGTTGATCGGAATATGTTACATTGTTTGTATTTTCCGCTGATGTGCTTCACCTAGGATTTAAATATGCCTATAGACAAGATAAAGTAAAAAGGAAATTTTCTGGGTCGTTAACCGAGGGGAAACCTTAACGGGTTTCGCTTCGGTTTTCCCCGTGTGGCCCACTCGGATCGGTCATCCGACCAGACCGGGACGAGGGGGTTACATTGATTGCATCCACTTGATCACTCTTGAATTTCATGGCTCAACTTATTACTAATACTTATGGCTCAATGTCGAATCTCTAATCATATAAGAGGCAGAGTTTAAAAAATTAAAGAATCTCATACCTTTGACAGGTTGGGAGGTAGTTGCAAACATAGAACAAAGATAACCACTAGTTTCATTGTAGGCAAATTTGGCCAAGTAAGCCAATGTTGGCTTAATAATTAGGGAATAGGGGTCATACGGCCGAAATTTGGCAAACTATGCCAATTTCTACAGTGAACTAATGACCACGCCACCTGCAGAAAGCGTCCCTTGGACAACGCCACCTCCTCTTGGCGAGGTCCTGTTGGAGGCAGGCTTGGCAGCGTGGGTGGCTCAACTCCTCAGCTGCATGCTTCTCCCTGACGTGCCTGCATGGCACATGCATGAACAGCACCACGCCATTTGCAAATGGCGAGGTGATGTTCATGCATGTGCCATGCAGGCACGTCAGGCTTTATCTAAGCTTTAAAATAGACAGAGTTCGGTAGAGATAGGGTTGGCTTTAAGGTATACGGGTTAGAGATAGGGATGGGTTTAGGGTATAGGGTTTAGTAGTTGGTTATAATATGATTTTTATATAGTATGTATAGGTAAAATTGGGCATATAGGGTTTAGGTTTATAAATATTGTATGTGTTTTAAAAAAGATACTAAGATGGCGGGTCGTATTTGAAAATTATATATATATATATTTAACATATTATTAAAATTTAAATTTTTTAATAAACAAAGTAAAAAAAATCATTGAATTTAGATCGTACCGAATATTTCGGTTAACCGAATAAACTGTTAACTGGTTGAATGGTTACGATATAGGGTCGAGATTTGAGTGACCCGAACTTACCGGTTGATCGGAACAATTTACAAATGGTTAGTCGAACCCAATTTTGCACACCCTAATTTGCATGTATGTTGTACTCGCATGTTTCATGAATTTTTTAAAGTTGATAAAAATATTTTATACATTCGGTTGGTAAAAATATAGGGTCGAGATTTGAGTGACCCGAACTTACTCGCACAAATTAAAAATATTTTAATCGAACCCGATTTTGCACACACTCAAGTTCTTGATGACCAGATTCATCGGTCACAATAAATTCCTGCTGCAACCATGATACTTTGAGGCGTAGCCCGTCCACACAGCTCTGAGGAGGAGCTTTGCCCAGGTACTGCATGCAAAGGTCATATGTATTGTAATTATTTTTCACACCAATGGTGTCCCATTTGTTGGAATACCAAGTTGTACCGCAACATCTTCCAGGGTTATTGTACATTTACCAAATGGAAAATGAAATGTGTGGGTCTCTGGTCTCCACCGTTCAATCAATGCAGTAATCAACCCGGGGATTATTTAAACCCACGGAGAAAGGTGGCATTATAAAAACCAGCTCGCTGTAAGTAATACACTAAACGCTCATCAGGTTCCTTTATCTTCATTCCTCGACGGCGTATCATATGCTCTACATCCTATAATTAATTCTTTATAATTTCGAGTTATAATAATTACATAGTAAATATGAAATTTTAAATTACAAAACATTTACTTACTTGCTCTTCGTGAATATGAGACGAAATGTGTTCATGGTCACGGTACAACAAAACTCCTTCAGATGCCATTATCTATTTCTACAGCTAAAAAACAATTAGCATTCGAATATATACAAAAAATATATTAACTTCAACATTTCGAATATATACAGCTAATAAACTAACTTTAAAAAATCAGATTAAAAAAATACATGCCCTTACCAGATTCAAAATTCGAAAAACCAGCTTCTTTTATTCGAAACGACAATCACAACCAACCAGGATAGCTTCATCAATAATAAAAAATAAATTTCATTAGATCATCAATCACACAAAAATAATATAGGAACACTAATACTTACAAAAATAACAGATAAATTTAAACTCAAAATTTTTCTCACCCTCTTCGAATATATCTTTAAAAAGATATACAGAAAATTCTTCACCTTCACAAAATTTTTTGTCTTCTTCTCTTCACAAATAACCAACTCTAAAATTTTAACTCACACCACCTATCTATATATATACACTCAAATAAAATAATGTAAAAAGAATTAATTGGGCAACCACCTGCTGCAGCCCGTGAGCAGCAGGCCTGCACCAGCCTGCACCTCGCCATAAGGAGAGGGCGAGGTAGGCCAGCCCACGTGAAGCCACAGAAGCCTGCACCAGCCACAGCTCGCCTGCAGCAGCCGGGCCATTGGCTCTCCCAGCCGGTCACCATAGACCTCGCCAGGAGGAGGTGGAGTTGTCCAAGGGACGCCTTCTGCAGGTGGCGTGGTCATTGGTTCACTGTAAAAATTGGCCTAGTTTGCCAAATTTCTGCCGTATAACCCCTATTCCCTAATTATTAAGCCAATATTGACTTACTTGGCCAAATTTGCCGACATTGTATAACTAATTGAATCATAATTATTTCGTTTAAATCGAGTAAGCATATGCTCATACCCTTGTGTCTTGGTGACAAAAGTAAATATTTATCATCTCTTGGGATCCAGGTTCGAGCATCAATAATGCATGTTAAAAAAATTTCTTAGGTGGGAACATACCTCTGTTACTGCTTGAAAGGGTGTGGGCTTTTTATATATTAAAATTTGAAAATAAAAGTGTAAAATTAAAAAAAAATCTGCGATAGGGCATGATACCCTTCGATGCTCTTATGTTCTAAACTAATTGAAAAATAAATAAGGTATCGATACTCAAGCTTAAGAACTGATACAATTGATTTGATATCGATATTTAAACTTGTTTTTATAATTTCTCGTAAAGTATTTTTAATGTAATTTATCGATAATCGCCTCTTAGGTACTGATATGCTTGTAACAAAATTGTCACATGTTAATTTTTATTTAAAAATATAGTAAATATAATTGTCACGTGTCAAAATATTATTAATTAATGTTTCTAATATTTGTTTTATGTATAAATAAAATATAAGAATTTTAAAAACCGAACCATATTTCACATTTTCATGTAGTTATTAGATAACAAGTTTTTGGGTTAACTACATGTATAGTTTCTTATGTTCCCCCAGTATAGAGTTGGTCACCGATTTTAAAAAATGACCAATAAAGTCACTTACGTTTTCGGGGCGTAAAATTTTGGTCACTCAGCCGTTTATTGCCGTTAAATGTTGACGGCTTGGTGACCTGGCAGCGAAAAAATAAGGGTAAATTACTGCAATGGACATTAAAGTTTATCTCATGCACATTTTTGGTCTCTGATTTTAAAAAATAAACATTATGGTCACTACTAAAAATGTTTCTTTCTAATTTCACCCTTGAATTTTTAAAAATTCATTTTCAACCCTAAAACCTTGCAATCAATTAGTACAATAATATTGTAAAGGCTTAAATGAAAAATAGGTGTCTAAAGAATACTTTTTTTGAATTTTAGGTGCTGAAAGTATTAACCAATTCGTACCAATAATATTATTAGCAAATTGATTTAAAATATTAACATCTTGTACCAATCAATTCGTACCAATACATGTTAGTATTAATCAAAATGGATGGAAAATTCATTAAAATTATAATATATTTATTTATTTTGAAAAATAAATTTATAATATATATTAATTAATAATTATAGTCGTTAGGTTAGTAGAGGTTAAAGTGATAAAAATTGAAATGTTAACGAGTTATTTTTTAAAAAATTAAAATCAACTGCTTATATCCTTGAAGCATTACAAAATTTCCAGGTAATATGTATTCATTAAAGTTTAATATTGTTTAAAATAAATAATACTCGTAGTAGGGGGAAAAGAAAGGATTATCAGAGTTGGTCACCGATTTTGAAAAACGACCAATAAGCTCACTTACATTTTCGGGGCATAAACTTTTGGTCACTCAGCCGTTTATTGCCGTTAGACATTGACAGCTTGGTGACCCGACAGCGAAAAAATAAGGGTAAATTACTGCAATGGACATTAAAGTTTATCCCATGTACGTTTAAAGTCACATTAAACGTGGAAAGCTCCTTTTGAGGACTTCTACTTTAAGGAGGACTTAACCTAGTTATTTGTCTATAAATACTCATTGTACTCCTAGTTCAAATCATCTTAGGTTTTCTATAGACATTAGCTAGTGTTCTCTGCCGCCGCCATGTTCTAAACTCCCTATGGGTTAAGGGTTATGTTGTAAATTAGTTGTGAAACGGTTGCATTAGGTTTTTTTAGTTGTTTTCAATAAATATTCCAAGTTTGCTTAATCTATGCACATCATTCTTTCGATTAGTTCTAACCGTACAGTTGAGAGAATCCATTTAGGGTGCACGAAAGTATTAACTTCAAGAAAGGGTTAAGCACGGTCACAATGTGTAGAGGCGTGACTAACTTGGTTCTAAAAGTTCACAAGTTTCAGCGGCTAAAAGGGATCACCAATCGAATTGACTAGCATGTGATAGGTTTACGTTGAGATTGCTAGGTATTGCCTACATCACACGAGCATTCGAGAATCCTTGCCTAGACATAGGGAGGATCATTGTCGACTATCTCGCCAAACTTGGAGTATTTGCTAGACTTGCCGCTAGGACTTATTTCCACTCAACCTTCCAAGACAACAAGAGTTACAGGGGCAGTGACCCGCTGCGGCCACGCGACAGGGTTGTAGCTGTCGTCCATTACCCGCCGAGGCAGCATATTATGGCAGCACAAAACAACTTAGCCTTTTACAACGCAATTTCACACTAAGTGGCAGCATAACCCTGCTTGCTTTATCAACCTGAATTATCTCTTTTATCATTTGTGTTTTACGATATTTTACGCTTCATCTCAACAATCAACTTATTTGTGTTTTTACTTTTCCTTGTGCGGGAGCTACAAATCGAACCAAGCTGACCAATCCTCATGGGATTCGACATCTTTTATGCTATAACTTGGCAGGAGCGTGCACTTGCGCTCTCACAAAAAGGGAACACCTACACGCCCTACAAGAGCCACACTGCTGAAGAGGCTACCTAGAAACTGGAGGAGACCATGAGGGAGAAATATCCACATCTCTTCGGTTCCGGTAAAATTCGAGGATGAATTTTTCTTAAGGGGAGAGTTTTAACACCCCAAAATCCGGTCTAATCGGAATTGGGTTTCGGTGATCAGAAATCTCGCATTGATAAAGTCTAAATATTGTATCGGCTTGTTAATTACTTGATATTGGACTCTAATTGAGTTAACTTATCGAGTACAAGTCATGTTGAATTCAATAAAAGCTTTATAGTGACTAAATTATAGTTATTGGAAAGTTTGAGGGCAAAACTATAGAGAATTAAGAGTTGAGGGACTAACCTTGTGATTAGCCACTCCTCAATTAAAATCTCACTAGAATATCAGTGGAATAGGGGGTACCGATATGGCCCCAACCCATATCGGTACTACCTTTAAGTTTGGCATGTGTTCATCATTCAGACCATAGGGTATCGGTACGAGCTCCTAGTGTACCGATACTAAAGCCCAGAAATGGCTTCCAAGGCTCGGGAAATCACTTCCCAAACCTTCAAAACGTAACCCTTAATCCTTTAACTCAATCATACATCATATGGGAATTGATTATGGTGGTTTTCTACCCTTTTTACACCTTATTAACATTTAATCCAAGATTTACCATTAACAAGGCTAAGTTACCTTAAACCAAAACTAGCAATCATATACCATACAATCAAGCAAAGCAATCACTTTATGATCTTCAAGAAGAGTAGGAGTCAAAGATGTATTGACCTTAAGCCAAGAATCCCTAAAGTAACTCACCACTAAGCTCTTTCAGCCTTCCTCATTGACTCAAGCTTGAAGAAGAACCCCCAACACCTCATCTTGCTATAAAAACATGGAAAACAAATCAAAACCTTAATTAATCTTTAGAGGAAGGCCTAACAACGAATTTACACCTTTAAATCCAAAGGAAAAAATATAAACTCTTAAACTTCCAAAAACTCATGAATGCAACTCTTACCTTTCCACCACAATATGATTTTCTTGAAGCTTGAGAGATGGATACTAACATACTTGAACCTTGAATCTTGGATGAGAAATTTGAGGTATAAAGCTTGGATTTTTAGTTCTAGAAACCAAGGTTGAAGAAAGAGAAAATGGTGGTGTATATGAGAAGGAAGATGAAGGGAAAGAAAGATGATATCACTTTGTCCCTCTTTCTTTTTCTTGTGAGGACAAACCAAATAAATGGGTGGTCAACCCAAAGATCATTCAGGCACTGATGTTCAACAACACAGACCGCCACCACCCAAAGAACGTAGAATGACTATTGAAGAAAGGGATTTGCATCGGGATGCTACTTATCAAATTTGTGACAAACGTGGTCATATTGCAATAATTTGTTGGTGGCTACCAAAGAAGACAAGTTAGAATTATGAACTACCACAAGCACTTGCATCACTGACACTAGACAACTCGGTCATTGACATAGAATGGACTTCGGAAACTTGTGCATCAAACTATATGACTGGCCAACAAGGTATGTTAACATATATTCATCAATATAATGGAACTGATTCTATCATTATTGGCGATGGTTCTTCCTTACCAATAAGATGTACTCCCTCTATCCTAGTAAAGATGTCACATTTGGGTTTTAAAATTGTTCCATTCAAAATTTCACTTTGAAAAACTCAATAACTTTTATAAGACACATTTACTTTGTAACCCCCTTAGCCCGGCCTAGACGATTGACCCGAACTACGAAGATTACACGGGGGAAACCAAAGTCAACCTGAAAGTTATCCTTGATTAATGACCCTTTTATTTTCCTTTTTATCTTTTCAAGATTCACATTAAGCCTATGTGATTACTCAAGAAACATAGGAGAGAAAAGCACATCGATCGGAAATCATTTAAGGACTCAATTGCATGAATTACACTTTTAGAGACCAAAATGTAAATTTTGGAAAATATAAGGACTTTGCAGATTTTAAGTTTACCAATATGTAATTAGTCGAATTACATGCCTCTCTGTCAAATTTCAGCTTAAAAGGATATCCCAAGCTCAAGCAATTGCAAGCACCACATTCAGGACTAAAATGCAAAACTTGAAAACCTAAAACAATTCAAACGCACAAACCAACTGTCAACCGTTCCGGAACGCCGACCTTCATACCGAAACGCCCGTATCGGAACGGTGTTGACTGTTTCAGAACTCAGGTGCGTTCCGAGACCAGTATCGAAATATGCCTCTCCAGTAGCTAAAGTGTTTCGAAACAATCTTACCCGTTCCGAAACACTATGGCCATTTCAGGCCCCCGTTCCAAAACAGATTAGGGTGTTTCGATACACCCTGCCCTGCAACTATTCATTTTTCTAGTTTTTGACATCTTTTCACCTTCAAACGCATACAAACATGCCCCAACTCATACCACAACATAACCACACAAGATTAACATCAGCTCTATCATATTTACATCAAAAGCTAGAGACAATACAAGCGCTCGACTCAACAACCCACTTATCTTATACAGCTAATATGAACATACTTTCATCCATAAAGCATAGCAAGACTAAAATGTAAGATGAGGATTCAAACACCACACAATAACCATCTATAAGTCTCAAATCATAAACCAACTCGTTCTAGATAATCAACCTCATCACACAACATGGTAAAGGAATTCCCCCATTGCCTTTATTATCTATAGCTATGAAACAAAACATACTTCCCAAGTGGAGTTCTTCTTGAATCCCTTGCTTCTTGCTGTCCCAAATTCAACTATCTGCATTGATGGACAAAAAGGAGCGTAAGCACATAATTCTTAGTGAGGAATGCTCAAAATCAAAACACCATCAATGCAACAAAACCATAAAATTCCCTTTAACCAGAAATCCATTTCTACAAACCAATGTATTGTTTGAAACTCCATTTGAAAACATCATTGCCTTAAATCATGCATAGCTCAACACATAAACCAACATTAAAACCCAAGTGCAATTTGTACCTCAATATAAAACAACATCCTCAAAGTTACTTCCATTTAAACCTTCTCATGCATGAGCACTATATGCAAAGTTTAAACCATTTCTCTTGTAAACCATTTTCCACATCATGCTCTTTCTTTCACAAGCTTGAAAATCATTTCAAGGCAAATCATCATTTGAAAGTCACATGTACCATCTACCTATCTCAATCATTCAATCAATGCAAAACTCACGGCAAGGCCACACATGCTTGTTACACAAAAGCATTCCTTAATCTCAAAATCTCATATGCATTTCTCATAGCATAAAAACACTTCAAGCATCGGTACATGCGAAATACACATCATTCTCATATATTGGCATTTTCATATTCTATTGTACACGAATATACGGATAGCTTGACTCGAGGTCAAGTCTTACCCCGGTGGAATCTCGCCACCAGCTCTCATGGCGGTATCTACCTTCGCCACAAAGCTTAGGTGTTTCACCAAGTCCTACTCCGATGGAATGTCCATCATCGGTTTCTCATGGCGGCAACATTTGTTGCCATAAAGCTTGGGTATTTCACCAAGTCCTACTCCGATGGAATGCCCCTCATCGGCTTCTCTCTTTGGAACACATCCCAAGAGCACATACGAATTTTTAGTTTATAGTGCACTCTACATCCTATTGGTCAACCAATTATATCTGGTAATTATCTCATCATTTATGTCAATATATTACATTAAAATCATAATCTCATCTACTGTTTTGATGCAATAATTCTCAAAACCTTCTCAACTCATTTCAAAATCATAACACATGTTTTGCATTAAATCAAAATCTCAAAACTCACCAATGCAACATGCTATCTCATGAAATCTCTTCAAGCATCATCTCATGCTACAACTCATGCATAAAAATAATGGGAATTTGTCTAACTCAAAGCAAAAGCATGTAAAAGCATTTTAGGGGCATCAACCACCTATTCTCAAAAATCGTTAGTTTCATGCTTCCTTCACCACACCAAACTTTATAACCAACTCTCATGCTTAAAAACCATGCTCAATCAGCAAATCAAAACATAATGCCAAACCAAGCACATCAAAACCCAATTTCATATTTCCAAAACAATTATAGTACAAACCGAGAGAGAAATCCACTTCACTTACTTCCGAACTTAAACCGGCGTTCTAGATTTAAGTTCCCAAACCTCTTTTAAGAACCATTCCAAAGCTGGAAAACGTGTTCTCACTCACCGATACACAACTCTACGCAAGCCGACGAGCCAACCAAGCGTCTGAAACCTCCAACGCTACCTCGATTGCTTCCAAATTACTCTCCCCTGTTCTAACACATAAGAGCAGAGGATTAATGCATCACCATGCATTAAAATCACCAACCATTCACTCAAACTCGCTGCTCCACTCAAAACAAGCATTTCAGCTATCCGATATAACTGAAAACACCTCCAAACTCTTCCAAAACAAAGCCCAGCCAAGATCTATCACTTCTAATCATTTCTAAACATCAATCAACACCAAAATTCAGCATAAACTTGTCCTTATACCTCCAGCTATATTAGAACACCAAAACCACCATTTTAACTTGCAAAACTTAAGAATCCAAACCTATTCGGGATTTGTTTGATAAAACCTCATTTATAACATCAATTACCATCCAAAACTCATTAGAAATCAACCTCAAAACAGAGCCTAACCAATAGTTACGAAAATCATCAAGATCCCTTCAAGAATCTTAAGTTTTATCACAATTTCATGTTTCTAACATTAAAGCAACTCAAAAATTATTAGCAAAGGATTGATAACTTGGGAATGTCAGTAAAGAACTGATCATTAGAGGAGAAGGACGAAGCTTACCTCTAATGGCTGATTTCTCCTTGATTTGGGCAAGTTTTCTTGAAAATCCAAAGTGAAAACAAGAGGATTTGATGAGGAAAAGATTAGGAATCAAAAGGAGATTGAGATCTCATCAAAATAAATGAAAATCAGAGGCTAATTGATGGAAGAAATGCTTTTGGCTGAAAAGAAATTGAGAGAAAATGAAATGAGGGAAAACTAACGTAAGGTAGTTATGAAAAGTCAAAGATATATTTTCTTTTTAATAATCCTTATTTCCCTTAATTAAAAAATTAATAAAAACACCCAAAATAAAGAGAAATCTGATTAAAAACATTTTGGTAAAATTAGCTCCTTAAAGATTCAAACTTTCAATCCTTTACAAAACAGTCACTATTCCACTTTTGCAAAAACTGTGATTTAGTCACTACACCGAAATGTAGTATTTCCAAACCTTATTTTGTAAAATTGTTTCCACCATAATCATTTATATAATAAATGAGGATATTTAGATATTTTCCCATATTTTTAAAGCATCCCGAACTAGGTGTTCCCTAAATCTCCCTTAAAGATTCGAACCGCTCTTGACCGGTCCAATTCAAACTCTAAAACATCTATACCCAAAATCGGGGCGTTACATACTTTTCTATCATTTTTAGTTTCCTAACAATAATAAAAGTTAACTTTTTAAGGACAAACTTTTCATTTAAATTATTTTACACCACACATCTTATATAAACTTTTTCTTTCTAAAACTTTGTAAAAAGTCAACACGTGACACAAATAGTGGGACGTAGTGAGTATTGAAAATTCCTCTATCAAACAAAAAAAATCATGTTTTACCTCTTAATGATACTCTTTTTGTGCCCAATCTTAAGAAGAATTTACTTTCTGTAAGTCAACTCACTTCTCAATATCCTGTTACTTGTGAATTTTCTGACGTAAATTTTTTTGTAAAGGCACGGAAGACAGGTCATCCGCTCATCACAGGGACACGGAAGGGTAATTTATATGTTTTGCCTAATGAGCCAGAAGCACATTTTTCTTATAGATTCAAATCAGGCACTACAAGCTTATGGAATCAACGTTTGGGCCATCCACAATTTTCTGCAATTCCATTGTTAAAGAATAAAGGTTTCATTGAAGTTGTAGCTCTTCCAACGTAGAATATATATGTGATAGTCGTCAGTTAGGAAAATTAAGTAAACTTCCTTTTGGTTTACCTGAACATTCGAACTCTAATGCTTTTGATAAGATACATTGAGATCTTTGAGGCCCTACTCCTGTTTTATCTATTGACAAGTTTCACTATTATGCATGTTTAGTTGATTTTACCAAGTACACTTGGATTATTCCTTTACGTAACAAATTTGATTTATTTGCTGCTTTTTTAGCTTTTTGAAAAGTATGTTGAACGACAATTTAATAAAAAAATGAAAAATTTTCATTTTGATGGAGGGTGTAACTCCCGAAAAACAGACTAGAAGATTTAGGTAGATTATTGGGGTCATGTTAGAATTTTGGGTTAGGTTTTAGCTAATTAATTCTGAAAAATAATTTGGGTTGATTAAATTGGTTTCCAATAAATTTATCGTGATAATATTTTTGAAAATATACTTAATGATTTTATTAAATGATGAAATTTAATTTTGAGTCATTCTTAAATGGGTCGATTTAATATTAAATTAAAATTAACTATTTTGCAATAGTTGTAAAATGTTGGTGATGACAATATTGTAAAAAGAAATTAAAGTGATATTTTATTGGGTTATTAAACCAATTATTAAAATATCTTTTCCCTCATGTTTTTAACAAAAGAAGATGACGGTTATTATTTTCCCAGAGATGAGAAAAATATATCTAAGCTTTTCTCTTATTTTCTCTCTTGAATTTGCTAAACACACTTTAAAGAAAATTGATTTTTTTTCCTTCTAGATTTTCATTTCTTTTATATCCTAAATGATTTCTAATCAACAATCTAGCAAGAGCTAGTGGTCTTCATCCATTCTTTTGAGAATTCACGTTCGAATGGAGGAGGAGGTTTTCAACTTCCATTTTTCCCATCAATTGTGTAGGCTTTTGATTCTTAAAGGTTCTCTAATTGTTTTTAATTGATTATATACCATTTATGAATTAAAACAAATTTAATTTTATTAGTTTGATTTTTAGATGATAAATGGTGATAGTGATTTGATAAATAAAGTCAAGACGTTTTAGTTGGACTGATAGTTAATTTTATGGGTAAGTTGAAATGTAATATCAATTTTATGAAATTTATTCTGGAATTAATCTAATTGGTTAAGTTTAGATATAAATTTATGAATTGGGTAATTGGTAGAATGGTTGATTGAATTATTAGATCACATATTAGAGTGCACCATATATGTTTGAGGAAATGATAGTAAGGTGTTGTTAAGTTAAAAAAAGAATTAGGGGGAAGATCAAACCATGCGATCTGGGTGTGATCAGGGCATGGTTGTCGCAAATCCTTTTAAAGGATTTTTAATTGGTGCCCTGTTTCCTCTGCTTACGTGTAGTGGATAGAAAGAATTGGTCAGAAAGGGAGATTGGAATTGGTCTCAGAGGTGCGCATAGGATTTTAGGCGTTGCCATTTTGGAGGGCTTGGGACTTCGATTGGGCGACTACTGCTGCTGATCGCATGCCATTTAATTTGCTGATGGGGAATGCATAAGGATAAGGTGTTTCTTGCGCAAGTTGTGTATGGAAAATATTTTTAATAAAATGGTTACGTTGGTGTGGTTCCATTTATACTGACTCTTGCATTTTTTAATAGAGGTTGGCACACGTTGGACGATTTTTGGTTAGGCGTCGTGGCGATAGCGAGTTGGTGAGCGCAAATGTGTTTTGGTACTATAAAAAGGTTTGAATTATGGCTCTCGGGGTTTAGTTTAAGCCTAGCAATCTAAGTTAAGCTCAGAAGTAAGTTTTCCCTATTTCACCTTTTGAATATCAGTTTGATATGAGACTTGATTTACATGATTTGGTTTAAAAGCATGAATTGGTTTACTTACTGTTTTGTGCATCATTTAAATGTTATGCAATGATTTATCAAGCATGTGGATGCCTAAGAGCATCGAGAAATGGTTCCTAAATGAAAAGTGTAAGTTGTCATGGGCAATGTAGATTGCATATGAAATCGGTTTGATAAATACATTAGGAAAAATAGTAAGTAAATGTGTTTAAAAAAGGTATATTGGCTATGAGACACACAAATAGAAAGTATCAGCTATAGTTGGCATGCCATAGGGTTTAACGTGGACTATAATATAAGTTGATCACCCCGCGGCCCTTGAGGATAGAGGTAGTACTATTCGAGCTGGTGGATTCCACGACTTGCTGGTAGACGTAGTCCTACCTGAGCTGGAGGTAAGTAATTGGTAGTTTAATGGTATTACTGGGAAATTCGTGTATCCAATAAGGTTTATAAAAAGAGATGATGATTTATCATGAGTCACACTAATTGTCAATATATGAGATATAATGAAAAGAAAGTGAGAAAGCTTTTGTGCATATGGTTGTTGTGCATGTCATGATTTGCGAGAAAGAAAGTATGATGCATATGTTTTGTTTAAACATGACATGGTTTTGCAAGAATGGTATGATTTGTTAAATGAAAAGATTGTAATAAAATCATGATATATATATTGAACAATCATGGTGATTAAATACTTTGAGAATGATGAGTTTGAAATGGTTTTAAACGGTTTTCTAATATTTGTTTTAGTTTTATAAATGCATTGACTCTTTAATTTTTGAGTGCACTCACTAGGAATTATATGTTTACGCTCTCTTTTCTTTCGTCAATGCAGTAAATTAAGAAAGTGCATGGTTGTGGTTCGAGGTAAGGAAGGATCCCAAGAAAAACATATAAAGAGTATGTTTATGGTGTTTCCATTATTTGTAATAAGGCAATATAGGTCAATTATTGGGATGGATTATTTTATATAAGACATGATAACTTGGTTGATTTTGTATTATGTTAGATGATGGTTATATTTAATGACTATGATGTTGGTATTATTTTAATGTCTTGTATATTTGATGGTTATGATCTAATGAACTAGAATGGCTGAGATAACAATTGGATGGTTTGATTTATTCTAAGTGTTCATATTATTATATGCTTCTAGTTTTAATTGATTCATAATCTATGTTTGAGATCTTGGCCAATTGGTGCTCTCTTTTGGATATGGATTTATATTGTTAGGGAGCATGCCTCTAGATTTCATATTTGAATATAATTTGTGTTTGTTTATGGCATGCAATTAATTGAACATATATGTTTTATGATGATATGATTTTTAGAAGTATGTCTAAGATGTTTGTAAGTAACTGGATAAGTTCGAGTTGGGATTCAAATCCCCAAAATGCATTTTGGAGCAGCCCATATCGGTACGCTCAGTGTTCAGTATCGGTACGCGGGGTCATTCCAGTGTCCAATATTGTTGTGGGTTTACAATTTTGCATCTTAGTTCCTAAATTCATATTGTGATTAATCGAAGGTGTATATGTTATCCATTTTAGCTGAAAATTGACTTGTTGACATGAAACGTGATTAATTGAATATTGGTAACTTGAAATTGGTATAAGTCTCTGTAATTATTTAGATTTTCTTTTTGATTTCTAAAATGTTTGTGTTTGCAATTGAGAGCCTGTTCAACGTCCATTTCGAATATAAATTGAATTGTTTCTTGTATGAACATCATAGGTCTTAATAATGCATCTAGATAAGTAAAAGGAAAAATGGACCATAATTCGAGTAATACAGTTCGAGTTTGCTTCGACAAATCTAATGTGATCTTCTTGGTTCGGGTCTAATGACTAGGCCTAGTCGAGGGGTTACATTTGGTTGTATTAGAGCCAGGTTCACAAGCTTGGTCCAATAAAGTTAAATCTGGTTATTTTGAGAATATGATAAATGTATTTGTTTGTTCTCATGTTGTTAATTGCTTATGTTATGGTTAATCGGGAACACATTGCCAATTACAAATGTTATTGAAAAGGTTTTTGCAGTTTGTCTTAGATCACTTGTCAAGCCTACACCCAAACTGTCAGGTTTAAACACCAGTAATGAATTTGATTTCAAGTGAGAAATGATTTATTCAGTAGTTACTTCCGAGCTTAGTAGGCATTTTCTAGGTTGTTGATAGTATAAGATAAGTGATTTTCGATATTGCGTTAACTTGGTTCTCTATCGAGAATAATTGAAAGTGGTCTCCAAACAACTTGAGTGACATTGTCCTTGTTCATGAGTTTATAAGTGGTGTTGGTCCACTGTTTCGAGTATTAAAAGTGGTTATTACCATCGATGTTAATGATATAGAATTTGAAGACAAGAAGTTAGTGAAGTGATGTGAATAGAAGTGAGTACATCGTAAGGTGTCGTATGCTTGATAGTAATATCAATATTCATAATGTATGCACGAGAAAGCTTTGGCCGAGATTTTAATGAGAATTTTGGGGTGATTAAGTTGATCGGATTGTGATGTGCGCTTTAGCCAGGAATTTTGATGTTTAGGATCGAAACCTAGCCAGTGATGTTGATAGTTAAAGAGGATTTGATAATATCTCTAACGTCATTTCTACAAGGATGGTCAAGGTATGGAATAGGCATAAAGCATTGGATGGACTTTTCTCTTTGGAAATCAAATTACACAGCGGAATCGTGGAATCTGTTTTTCTGATTAAGGAAAGGTTGCGTAATGTTCTTTTCATTCCTTATTGTGTCGTTTGGTGGATTCTGGCTTCAAACAATTATGCATATTAATTGAATGTAGTTGTTTTTTAGTGTGTTGAAGTTTTGAAGATTGGAGATGATTTTTTGCGATGGAGTTTGTCTAAGAACAGATCGAATTATGTTTGATGAGTTTTTAGCTTATGTTTGGGTTCTGAATGTCTGTGTTGTTCAAGAATTGTTTCCCATAATGCTTTGAGGGAGTTTTTCGTGTTGTCTTATGATTGCAAAGTTGAGCTCAGTATTGAGACGTACCTTGGTGCGGCTTTCAATTCCTTTTTCTGTCGTATTGACGAGCATTAAGGAAATGCATGAGTTGAGAGTGTGATTATTATAATGGTTGGTTTATGGATATGTTTGACCAAAAAATCTATTTTCTGAAGCATCAGAATGGTTGTTAATGATAATGGTGTTTAAGATCATTTGCTTGGTACGGGTTTATAATTATGTTGTGTAGATGGCGAATGCACTAGTGGCACTTGAGGTTGCGATGACTGGAGTATTTTGTGAATACTAGAGTTCATGAGAAGTAAGAGTAGTGGTATTCTCATGTACAATGGTACTAGGAAGGATCTTGATCGACAACCAAGAATTGTTTCGTAGGCTTTTGTAGCAAATCGAATGTTTGTTCCTTATTTGGTTAAGTGCGGGTTTTGGCATGTTGAAAAGAATATTAGTTATGAGAATGTTATTAGTAAATGTGAATAGTTGAACATGCACAGCGCATAAACACTTATATGCATATATTTTGATATGTCAGTACATGCATACGTTTGGGCAAGACATTAGAGGTTTTTCATACATATACATAGACATCTATGAGGACATATAAGTAATCATTCATACATATGTTCATACTTACGGATGACTTTTCAGAGACCGATGGAATAGAAGTATAAGCAAAATAGCAAAGGTAGGTTAGCTTTAGCGGGGAGGTTCTTTGGGGTCTCAAGGTTTATAGAAGGTGTTAAAGATTGATTTTTGGATGTTGGAGTTGTGCTTGATTTGAAGCAACCAAGATTAGTGTCAGAAGTACGTAGTTTTTTTCTGGGTTCAATTGTTCATTATAAAAGTTTGTTGAAGAATCTATGAGATTGTTGCACCGTTAGTAAAGTTGTGGCAAGAGATGTTTTGTTGATTTAGACGTTTGTTGGTTTCTGTTTGGGATCGTAGCTTGGTTTTAGTTAGTTAATTAGTTTCGGGTTAAAAACCGAATGTGTTTTCAAATGAATTTAGTAATATTAGACATGACTAATATTTGGAAGGTTATTTAATTGATTTATTAAACAACGAAAATTGTGGTTTGATGACTTTTAAAAAAAGTCTATTTGGCTTCAAAGTAATTTTTGTGAATTAAATAGAAAGGAGACACAGGCTAAGAATCGGAGCACATAATGGATTGCAAACCTATGTCTACTCCGATGGATATCAAACTAAAACCTTCAGAATCTGCCCCACCTCTTGTTGGAGCACTCCTTTGGTACCTCAAAGGAACGCTCTCTATTGGCTTGCATCTCACCTCCAATACCTCGCTTATTTTATGAGCTGAAGGAAGTTATAATATCACTGAGAAATTAGAGCACAATTCATGGACAAACCCAACAACATATTAATTCAAATGAAAGACCCAATCATCCAATTACTTCCTTTTTCACTCCTTAGTCACTCGAAGTGAGCGTTTTATACACTTTAAAAAACCAATGTGACATTTGATTCTTTGCATTACCAACAGTATTTATACTTCCAAGAAAAGGGGAATGCAGAGAGGCAAAATTAAAACAAGTTACCTTTAAAAAGATTTTTTTTTGAACACAAGTTAACTTTATAAAGATGGCTTCATAATTCTCAGGATAAAATATTCCATACAAATATCTTTGCCAAAATTCACAACTGTAAACTTAATAAAATCAAGAAACAAAGCTAATCAAAGAGGAAAAGGACAAAAAACAAGATTTAGAAACAGAATATAAAACGCCAACAGCACCAGATAGTCTTAATCTAAATCATTCCAGCTTAAAACCCTCGCCTTGGTCTTTGCTCTGCAACATTTACTCTTAATGCTCGTCCATCCAGACTCTGCAACAATAGGGGACACATGAACCATGCTTAAAATCCGGGAATCTATGTTACTAGAACATGGGGAGAATTTTCTGTGCTTTCTACCTGTATATTTAATGTTTTTAAAAATGTTTCCAAGTATTTAGGGGAATGAAAAGGGTCATAGATATTGAAAAACGGATCCCTAGAGAATTTGGATAGCATATATGTGTCTTTGCAATATAATCTAAAAGAAAAATGTATTTCCTATGAGCTCATGAAAGCAAATGAATTCCGTGCTGCTTGTCGGTGTATGGGAAATTACAAGATTCTAGTAGAAGTTGTAATGAAAACACTGTAATATTACCTGTCCATCGAGAGCAGCAATTGCATCATTCAATTCAGTCTCCGAGGACATAGTCACAAAACCGAAACCACGTGAACGCCCTGTCTCCCTGTCATATACCACACGAGCTTCCACTACTTTACCGTGTTCACTGAAAACTTGCTCCAATCGAGCATTATCCACATCCCATGGAAGGTTACCCACATAGACTCTAAGAGCTTGTTCATAAACACGAGGGGGTCGTTCAACACGTGATCCTCGAGGAGAAGCCTTATTGACGGTCAATTGCCTTCCATTAAGATCCTGTTTGAAAACAGCAATATTTAAGCACAAGCATCGAATACAGACTTCAGAGCACATTAAGACACAATTACAAGAAAAGTGAAGAACACTCAAGGTCCGTATGTACCAAGTACCTCAAGACTCATACTTCTACAAAACAATCATAAACAAGACATCGAAAAGGCATCCCTAACATTTATCTTATTCACCGTTTGGATAGTTAAAGGTAAGTGTAAACAAATGAAAGTTTTATGTCAATATCAATTTCTACTTTTCTTTAATTAAACCCAAAATACCATCTATAGAAAAGGGTCAGTCATGTGTAAGTCAAAATAGTTAACTTGGTTCTTGCAAGCGTCTATCAGTGGCTACAAATCAGACAAGAACTACCACAATTTCACACCTTATGCGGATTATCACACAGAAACAGCAGATATATCTCAGAAAAAGAAAATGAAAACTCATTTTCCTACTGGATGCCATTATGCTTATAATTTCCAGTTGAGATCATATATGAAAACAAACCATAACTGTAAAGATGCGCCTTCACTTTATGGTAATCTTCTGAATGAGATAGTCTATACAAACCTTGTCTTGACTACTCAAAACAGGGTCTTAAACCCTAAACCTTCTGCAACTGTTTATTCTAAATATCTAATGTAAATTTCACAAAATCTAATTCTACGCAAAGTGAGTGTTAGGCACGGATACATGTGTAAGCCAATTACACTGAGTTTCTTCCAAGATTTTTCATATACCCCCATAATCATGATTCATAACTAAATATGTATTCAAACATTGAGTACTACAGAAAAAAATAAATAGTCTGGTTAACATGGTCTATTTCTAGGTGGTCAATTTAACCAAACCAAGCAATTTGACTCAACTATTGATGATAAATCCCAAACACATATAGGATTAACAATAACACACCATATATATTCCAATTTCCGCGTTTATTATCACAGATGTTAGTCCAGCAATAGAAAAAATTGAGCAAAACAAGTAAAAGAAAAGGCTTACATAACCATTGAATGTTTCAGCAGCCTTCTCAGCTTCCTCAACGGAGCTCATAGTAATAAAGCCAAAGCCACGACTTTGGTCGGTATCCCTATTGTAAATAACCTGCAAATCGAAAGAAAAAAATCAACAGTTTATGATCCACAAAAAAAAAAGAATATCAAACAGTTTCAAAGCAGAAAACTTGGTGTGTAACCTCAGCAATTTCCACAGTTCCAGCTTTCCCAAAAAGCATAGCCAAGCTTTGGCTATCAACATCATAAGGCAGATTCCCAACAAACAGTTTAGCTTCCTCATTAGGTTCAAAATCCTCTTCTTCTGAACCACCACCAGCAGCAGCCTCTCCCTCGGAAACTTCGGCTCCACCTTCAGGTTCCCAATCCGACAAACTTGCTTCGGCGCCATCGCTTTCTTCATTTTCCCATGATGATTCTCCTCCTTCACTATCAGTTCCTTGCTGCTCCGATTCTTCTTCATCAATGGTGATGGTGGTGTCGTTTTCTTCCTCTTGTTGAGCCCAATCTGAAGTCTGGGCAACAAAGGCAACTAGAGAAGGGAAATGGGTTTTGGTTCTGAGGGACGAAAGGGGTGGATAAGTGGAAGATGAGAGGATAAGGTTGATGGGTTTTGAAGGAAGCGAGAGAAGAGATGGAAGTTTGGAAGGAGTGGTGAAGAGTGAAGGCGGAGAAACGAGGCAGGATGAGTCAGCCAGGGACACGGGTTTCATTACAGTAGACATTGTTTTGTTGAAGAATTGGGAAGGAGATGGAGAGGAGCTGGAAGGATAAGGGGAGGCAGATAGGAGAGGGGACGAGGATGTTTATACCAAAAAAAAAAATCATGGCCTTTGTGGGTGTGATTTATGGGCCTTTTTTGGGATTTTCTTCTGTTTAGGTCAGAGCCATGGATTTTGCTCATTTCTAATTCTAATATTTTCACATAAAATAGATATTTTTCACTATCTTCATTATTAAAACTTGTCCATTTTTCAATGGAAGAAAAAAACTTGTAATCAAATCACTTTACACAAATTTGTATATTTATTATAAATTTTAAATTTTTAACCTTAAATTCTAAAAAATTAAATTTTAAATTTTAAAACATGTAGATTTGTCTAAAAAAACCCTTAATTTAAGGTTAATATGAGACCAATTAGTATAGACCCTTAGATCTACATCAAGGGATAATAACCGTTGGATTTAAATAAAAATGGCTATCCGGTTAACCGGTAACCCTAAAATTGAAGGAAAAAATTGAATGGATAAAACCCATCGAGCGAGAAAAAAAGGGTAAAAGCTTTTGTCGCATCGAGATGTGAGAAAGGAAGCTAAAAGAACTGAAAGAGGAATTTTAAGGGTTTTTGTTGGTTCGAAAGTAAGAAGAAGAAGCTTTTGAGGGTTCGAAAGTCAGAAGAATAAGTGGTTTTGTTGGTTCCTTGTGCGTTTTCATCGGTAATAAAGGGTAAGTGTTTCTTCTATTTGGTTGTAGCTTTGAAATTGTGTTTGAGGTTTCTTATTCTTTTTTATCACTTTCATTAGAAAATATGTTGAGAGTGGAATACACCATTTATTGTTGTGTGTAAAAAATTAAAAAGTTGAGGATTTTGAAAGTTTTTTTATGGCTTTTGGTTGTATGCATTGTTTGAATTTTTTTTATATTGGATTAAAATCCTTTGGATAGAAGATGGGTGGCTTGATTAGTTACAAATCTAAGTGGAAAACAGTTGTTGTTGGGAGGTTAAATGCTTAGGTTTTTATGTATTTGGACTATTCATTTTAGTAAAAGTTTTTATGTTCGATATTTTTGTTGGAAACATATATTAGACAAATTATCTTGATATGATCCACCAATTATAAGAAAAAGTCTTGATAATATTGTTGGGTTCTATTACCATGAATGCATTTTAGCAAAAATTTTTATGTTCGATATTTTTGTTGGAAACATATGTTAGATTATTCATTTTAGTAAAAGTCTTGATAACATTGCTAGGTTTTTATGTATTTGGACTATTCAATTTAGCAAAAGTATTTGCGTTCGATATTTTTGTTGGACATATATGTTAGACTATTCATTTTAGCAAAAGTCTTGATAACATTGGTAGGTTCTATTACCATGAATGTATAAAAATAGAATTTATAAAATTTGTCGATTCAATTTGTGGTTGCGTCTCTTATGTTTGCAGATTATATGATGAAAATAGCAATTGGACAAAGCCTTCTTTAAACTGATGCTAATAGGAATGCATAAAGTTTGAATACATTGTTTGTACTTGCTGGACATACCGAAACTTTAAAATTGTAGGCAACCTATAATACAACCTTCTAACTAAAATAGATATTATTTTCCTTTTAAAGCAATTACCTCTCTTTTTCTTTTCCTTTTTCTTTTTTTAGTTTTTGACATTTGCTCAATGGTCTATTGTTCTCTGAGTTTCAGCGGTCAGTTTTAATCAAGCCTTTATTTAGAGGTTTCACCCTAGAACCAGTCGTTAATTTTGGTTAAAAATAGATATGAAACTTTTGTAAATTTGATATATTAGTTAATGTTTTGCACATGTTGTAAGTGATGTAGTAGGATGAGAATAAAGTGTTTATTATGCTTTACTTATGTTCTTGATTTTAGTGAACATGACAGAAAGTTGTACGCATATTTTTCCGAATTTTGAATATGTATAACTCTGTATATATGTGAATTTAGACTGTTTTGAGATTCTAGTAAATTGTATGAACTATTTGAACATATATATGTTTATATAAGATCCCTCTCTAAGTTATGAAACATGTCTTAGTATTTAAAAAACCAGTAATGAGTTATGTTTATATTATGTGAGTTAAGATCTTAGAGTGGTTACTTGTTATGAAATAAACATGGAAGTTTATATTAGCTTAGTTTGAATAATAGTAGAATGTATGATGTTTGAACAAACTTTACGTATTTGTTAAAAGACTTGTGGTTCATATACATTGTCACATTCTCTGTTGTTGTGTTAGTGTTTTCATAATAGTTTACGGGTTGTTGGTTCTTGTTTGGTTAAAATGTTTTTTTAATGAAGTAATTATCTATTTGTACCCTTGATTCGTTTCCTCTTTTCTTGATTTATTATTTGATTTATGTGAAGTGTTTTTGTTTAAAAGATGTTAGGAATAGTTGCCTTTAATTGATTGATTGAAGTAGTACGAAAATTGAATTTGTTTTGGTGTATTACTATATGATATTTAGTATTTAGCTAATTAATAAAAGCTAATGTCATGTTTATTTTAGATAGAAGTAGTTGGTAATGGATGCACCTATCGAAGGCAACACAGTCGCAATAAATGATGACATAGTTGGGGACGATGAGGCACATAAACCATTGTGTGCATATTTTAACTTTTAGTAAGTTAAAAGCTTAATCAATATAGCATTCTTAAAAGTCTTACTTGGTTTGCGATATGTATTGCATAGTCATAACTTTTTAATGATGTATTTACAGTATAAATGAATGTAAAGGTTTGAAGGGAGGAAAGAAGAAAATGACCAATGTGGTAAGTGAGAATTTTAAAATTGTTATGTATTGGCTTGTAAAGTGTACTTATTAAAAAATTTAATAATATTTGAGAGAGTGATACAGGCGAGAAAAGCACTAGGATTGAAATGGGCAAAAATGTCTAATGTGGAAAAGAAACCTTTCTTTGATATTCAAGTGGAACAGAAGCAAGCCTATATGAAATGGATAGCAAAAGAGAATTTGAAGTCGGAAGTTAAGAAGGTAAGCGTAAGTGTATTTTTGTAGTTAGAGAAAGTGTTTAGTGTTAAAAAAAAATTGGTACATTAAAAATTTGCATGAAGATATAGACAATAGTATTTTGAGTTTATTTGAACATATATGGATTATTTTGAGTATTTAAGACATGGGTTGCTGTATATGAAGCAAGTATAATGGACATAAACATTAGTAGACTATTTTGAGCATGTATATGTGTGCACAAGAATTTGGGACTGTTTGCAATGTTAAGGACTATTTTGAAAATCAAAATAACATTTGAACTGTCAAAATAAGGTGTGGATTGAATTAATAAACATGTAGGATTGTTTTGTAGGAATAAATAATTGCTTTTGGACTATTTTGGAAATCAAAATAACATTTGAACTGTCAAAATAAGGTGTGGATTGAATTAATAAACTTGTAGTTTAACAGAATATATGACATTTGAACATTTGAACTGTCAACGGAATAGATAATTCTGTTGGTTCCCTTTGCTATGATTCTATTGATTCTGAATTTGCTGCAGCGTTGATCATGATTTCGTGTTAAATTCTTGGGAGTACTATCTGTAACACCCCCTTCCCGGCCTGGTAGAGAACCGGGTCGGAGAGCGCTACCGAAAAACATAACGGAGATCGGAGACATAAATCTTAGACTTTTAATCAATATTTTAGTGTCAAATATGTCAATTTTATTACTAACTTAAAAGTCATTATAGCTTTAAAACCTTATACAAGACATAGGTAACATATACACAATAGTCGGGCCACAAGCGACTAGTTTAATTACTTTAACTACTTTGCCACCATACTAGGAGTTCATAAGGACAAAACACATTACTCTTTACTTGTAGTGACTTGCCAATCTTTCAACTAATCCCGATCTCGTTCCGTTACTTTCCTTAACCTGAAATGTTATGCAAATGAATGCATTAGACTTACATAGTCTATGTGAGGTAGTCAATAACAATAAATGAACATATTATGTCATGTAGCATGCTTTCAAAAATGATCATAATGCTAATTATGCAATGACATGACATACTTCATATTCATAACAAAGCATAATATCATATCATGACCATAGCATGGCATAACGTATCAAACACATATTATATTGGTACCATTGGATACGCGGATTCCCTGTACACCATATCATAAATCGGAAAATGAGTCGTAGCTCCATATATCCCTTACACATCCATCCTTTTATCTCCCACATATAGGCCGTAGCCCTGGACCGTAGTCCTCCCTTACATGGTGAGCTCGAATAATCCTATGGCATGCCAATTGTATCCAATGTCCATAAATACACAAATTCACATATATCTATAATTTTCATATCATACCAATTATCAAATGAGCCGTAGCTCCATGTCAAGTAATATATTATTTTCATATATGCACACATGCAACATATCATAGTCATTTTTTAGCATATCCAAATAATGCAGGGTACTTACCAGATGCAGATAAATTTATAATTAATGCAACGGGGCAGCACCGAGCCTACCCCTGACACGACTACACTCACCTTGACAGACCGGTGCTTTACTTTTATATCTTGGGCTTGACGGTTGTTCTGAATCGACTTCGTGTACTACGATAATTAATAAAACTAATTAAAATCGATAAGACAGTATCGAATAAATATAAAAATATTAAGCAGACCCGATACCGAAACTTAGACCAACCAAGGATTTAAGCTTACCCCAACGTCGGTAAGGATTCGATATTATTATATCGAATTTATCGGACCACCAATCTAACACTGGATCATATTATTTCTCACGCAATTTTTCCTTACTATTTTCTTATTTTTCCTGGTCATTTGCGCACAATCCTCCCCCTTATATACTCAAATTTGCCGGCCTAAAATGCATTCCCCATGTTCCACGAATATGTGAGCTGTGGCAAAGGTTTAGGGCATTATGGCCTTATGCTTGGCCACGTAGTGGACAAGGGTGCCACCTTGCGCCACATCATCCCCAAACGTGGGAATTGCCCTCGGCAATTCCTTCAAATTGAAGGAATTGGTTGTGGGTCCCACATCCTTTATTATTTTTTAATAATAATAATAATAATAAAATATATTGAATTAACCCGAAAAATATTTATTGGTTCAGATAAAATCGAATAAATTATTTAATCGATATAAAATATTCGGTCACCGGAACTTAATTCCGACTAGACCGGTTTTTGAGACGTGACACTATCTATGCTTAATGCCTTGCAATGTTTTAAGAAATTTTGTTTTTTGAACATAGTTATGAATATGTTGTAGCTCGTAAAACACATGTTTCATGCCTTCAAAATGCTTAAGAAACCTTAGGGAAATTCTACGTCGACTCTCTGATGCCAAAGAATGAATTAATATGAATGAACTGAATGCTCAGTGTAGCAAAAATAAAGGCTAAAAAACTCTCTGAAAAATTGAGAAATTAATGAACATTAATTGAAAACTCAATAACATTAGCAAAACTGTTGAGGGACACTCTTCTATGCATCTAGTTGCCTTAGTACGCTAGATGAGTTGTGTTTGCTCCATTTAACTTTCTCTGGTAGGAATGGTAGTACTAGCATAACAATGAATGAAAGTCTTCACAGGATGACTCTGCTCGTAGGGCTCGGGAATGGGCTATTTGCTCCACTCCATCTTCAGGTCTGAAGAGTAGATGTGTCGAAAGGCTGATCAAAAACTGGTAATTTTTATTATATTTTGATTGTTAAATTGCTACTGATTTACAGACTAAATATATAGACTTATGCCTTAGCTAAGGAAACACCTAACTAGAAAGAAACTAATTCTAGTAAAGAAATACAATCACTTATAAATAGGGATTCTAATAAATAACAAAATAATTACAGATCTTCTGAACTTTAGGAAACAATCTCTGACAAGATGTGATAAGTTGAAGCCCCAGTGATAAAGTTTTTAAACTTAAAAAGAATGAAGGAGAGTAAATCAATGTGCTTAAAAAGAAAAAAATCTTGAGGAAATAATATAGAGTAATCCTTAAAATTTTAAGGCCATTAAGTGATGAATGCATGTGACACAACACCCACTGCACCTACAGTAAAATTGATCCTTGTAACAGAACTGTAAGCTCTAATGCATTGCATTGTATTAAAATAGTTGTGGAATGAATTACTGCTGCAACATGTCTTGGAATCCTTGGAATCATAGCTTAGTGAAACAGTGGGAACTATTGATTCTTTATTGTTTTGTTTTTGTTTTTAGCATTACTTGAGGACAAGCAATAGTTCAAGTTTGGGGGTATTTGATGACTGAGTAGATAACCTATTTTGCGTACCCTTTTACTTAACTTTTGCATGTTTTCAAGTTCATTTAATTGCATTTAGGTTAGTTTTCATATAGTTTGCATGTAGTTAGGGAGTTACGCCGCCTATACTTAAATGTTATATATTTTGGTGCTTTATGGGAAATGTGGTGTTTTGTGGTGTATTTGCAGGATGCCAGAGGAATGTTGGAGAAGATGAGTAACGGATCTATTTGGCTGGAGCTAACAAGGCATAAAGAGTTAGGGACGAATATACTTTGACCCACGTGGACTTTCTTCAAGATATGGAACATTAACATTGCCGAAAATCAATGGCCTTCTTTAATGAAGCCGCATGCACTTTAAGGTTAGTAAACCCTAGTTTCACTGCCTATATAAGGAAGACTTGGACGACAATACAAAGGGAGCACGATTTAGACAACAATCCTAGTCTAAAGCTTTCAGAGAACCACCGGAGTTAAAGATAGAGAAATCTCCTCATGACAGACGCCATTGAGAGAGGCCGAACGAGTGGGAGACCTGCAACACAGTTGGATAACACGAAAGAAGATCATCGAGGACGCTCAGCCCTTTTCAATCCCTTGCTTGATAAATTGTCAGACATTTATTATTTTGTTATGGATGTTTTAGGCTCAGGCATGAGCTAAATACTTTAGTTGGGTTTATTGCTTCCCAATATTTTATGTTTTGATTATTTTATTTTAATTATAGTTTGTTTCCTTTTATCTATTTTGTTCATCATTCTTCATACGTAGTTATTGTAAGAGCTATTGAGAGATGCCTTTTAACTATTGATTTGTGGCTTAATATCGAGAGAGTTAGGTTATACAAACATGAACAGTGGGGCTAAGTTGTTAACTTAGTCTTAATTCGGCTTAGACATGATTTTAGGTTTTCAACGACTAAAAGGGAGTTCTTAAACAACTAATAGAGTTGTTAGGGTTTACACAAACATGTATCACCTTAGCTTCAATGTTACTAACTTCTAGGCATCGAGAGTGTCAAAAGTTCTTTAGAAAATATTGTCGAATAGATAAAGATCTTAATGGTTTATGCAAACATGTATTGACAATCGCTATAGCATTGAAATAAGTAACCAAGCATATATCCTTAGCAATATACACAGCTTCCATAATTATATGTTAATTGATGTAGCATTTGTCCGTCTTAATCATAGATATCTTTATTTTAATTGTTTTTAGTTTTGGTAATTCAACAAAAACCAATACTTACACACACATTCTTAAGTTCGATAACTTCGTAGTTATTGATCCAATCCTCGTGGGTTCGACAATATACTCTATCTGATAGAGTGGCACAATTGTGGATCTTGTTCAATATGCATTGCTTTAGCCCTCCCATGCATGTATCACTATTACTTTATTACTTGATTCGATGAGTATACTTGCTCTAAAGTGAATCACTATTCGACAAGCATCAGGGGGTGCATGGCTCTATATAGAGGGCTAGATGAGGTAAGAGCACGTTTCAATCGAAGAAGACAAGTGTCTTGGTGAGTTGTCATGGCTCGGGTGTCGATGTGAATCATGTGCATCATCACATGGTCTGGGGTAGTGTTGGCATGTCGAGTTCGCAACGAGTCACATTTGATTGTTCATACAATCGTGGTTCGCTAGTACGTTCGTAGGTGATATGTTGATTGGGTGTTTGTGTGGTTATAGTTTTTGGTACTAACAATTGCCCCCAGGCGATGGGAGGTTATAAAGTGACATTCGCAAGTTTGGAAACGTTAATGAATTTTCTAGAAAAAGTTGACTTGCCTGTGCAGTGAATTCTCGTCCCCCAATGACAAGAAAAGTATAAAGTTTAAATTATAGAATTCGAATTAGAAGAAGCAAATTATTGCTTTGTGTTCATTGGTCTTTTGTGGCGGTGTGGTACTTTTGTAGCAATGAGTAGTTGTTTCGTCTTCATAGTGATTATACGTTGTAGGGTAGTCTGTAATGAGAGAGAAAATTCAGATTGGTTGTAACACGCGCGTGCTCTCACTTGTGCCTTTATTGATTGGAAGTTACGATGTTGTGTGATTTAAGTTTATGTTTAAGATTTAAAAATCTCAAAATTAACTACCTGTCTCGACGGTTTCCAAGATTTGAATTGTAATCGTCGGTTTTTTGTACTTTCTCTTTTTTGCTATAAATGATACTCCTTTGGGTCTGAATTTTTCATAATCCAATTACTGAGTGGTCTATTCTTTTCTGTTTATGTCAACGAGCAATGAAATTTGGAAGGTTATGATTATCCATTTGTAACGATGAACATCAACAAACATAGTGTTTAAAAAACCTTGCTCTCAAGATTTTCCAAATACTATTGTTTGTTTTTGTTTGTGACTACATGAGAGGTGGCCATTGTGAAGCAGACTATCTGAAGTTGTTGATGTGTGCTTGGATTTGGCTGTTTTCATATATATCATCAAGGTGTTTGTTCGTTTGTTAGTTATGTGCGGGGGTGATGTCGAGCACCATGACAACAAACAACTTGTTCGAAATGATTTGCAGGGCTGATCCACTGAACCAGAAAACAAAGAAGAATTTGATATTTCCATGTGCCCAGTCTGGTACTATAACAAGAACCAATCGAATCGGAAGCATTCAAGCGAAAGGGATTAAGCTTGAGAAACAAAAGAAGAGTAATTCCCAATATGTGACAAAATAACCTTGTGGTGATATTTGTGTTTGAAATGTTTTTGAGTTTGTTAGAAGAAATTCCCAAGAATTTTCTTGCTCTCATTAATTGGCTTAAAATTGTAATATTTTTTAATATTTGTATAACACCCCAAAATTTTCCCTAATTTGAACACCTAAATTTTAAAATCCCTAGATTCAAAACCCTAGAATTTGGGAATTTTATGTTTAAAGCCCTAATTTGAATTATGGTTTTAATTGGGCAAAATTAGAATTTTAAGGACCTTTTTGTGAAGCAAGTAAATTTTTTTTTGAGCCATTCGGTAAACCCTAATTTAGTTCGATTGCCTCTTGTGTAATTAATCCATTAAAATTATTTTTAATCTTCCTTTTCGGCAGTGAAGAGGCTTTTCTTATTCCATTGATTTGTGCAGCCGCTTACCCTCCCCTTTTCCCCATTTTACTCTTTTATCTCGATAGTAAACCCATCTCTCTTACCCAAGTTTTTTTCGATGAAGCTCCGATGATTATCTCCACACCGGTCGTACACGTCACCTCATCCCCTATCAAGTTCTTCGTCATCTTACAAACAAGATCCCACCGTTGTTGTTCTATCGTCGTCCACCGTCTGTGTGAATGATTTGAAAAATTGTTCAGAATCTCTTTTTCCTTTCGCCGACAGTTTTGTTCTAGTGTTGGGGTAAGCTTTTTAACCGAGCTTTGAGATCTCCTTTTGAGCATTCCATTGTTTTCTTTCTTTTCAATTTCGTGTTTTGATTTATGGCCTTTGTTTGTGCATCCCATTCACCGTCCATGGTGGAGCAAGGTTGTTGTGCTGTTGTCACTGTTGTTACGGGTTCAGTGCACTGCCGTTTCTTGCCATCTTTTAGTGTTGCCTACAAGTATTGTTCATTGCTTCACCAACGAGAGCCAATAGCCAAACGTGTCTACATCTTCAAATCAAGATCACGTGTGGGACCCTCCATTTTTGCCTCCATATTGCGCAGGCACTTGTTAGGTGATCTACTCAATTTATTCTTCTGGGCTATGTTTTGTTTCCTTTAAATTATTTAATTTGTTTATAAGAAAGATATATTATATTTAAATATTGAAAACAATTTTCCAAGGGTGTGAGTATGATGAAAGACCGAACCAGAGAACTTTATCTGCCCAGACCAAATCGGTTTTGTGAATCGAACCAGTCCAAACCTTGAAATTAAATTGAACAAGTATAATCGATTTAACCGGATTTAACCTTTGACCCATTTGACCGAAGTTAACCGATGACTAGTTTGACCAGAGTTGACAGTTGACTTTGACCGTTAACCAAGAGTTGACTTTTTTAGATAATCTTTCTCTTTACCTTTTTCGACGTCCTGAGTCCGTATTCGCTGCTCGTTTTGTCAAATTCGAACTTGAAAGCTTCGTTTTGCTAATGTCAATTATTTATTCATAAAATTTGGTTGAGTTATGGATTTCAGAATCTGATTCGAAAAATTCTCGTGTTCAGGTATCGACTCTAAGGCTGACGAGTTACCTCTAGTTGTTCAGTCTGATTGGGCACGTTCTTCGAGATCTTTTTGTAAGTATACTTTTGGATTAGTCTTATGTTCTTAGTTGGTGGCATAGTGTTAATATTAGTTCTAATATAGTATTCATACCTAGTAGGTCCTGATTCAGCTAGATCTGAGCCTGAGATGCACTTTTCTCGACATTAGAGCTTATGTTGCTTAAAGGTGTGTCTATTCCTGAGTTATAAACTTGTCTGTTTCTTTTATGCTATAAACTTGTGTGATTTATTATGTGTTGTGATTTGTGAATGTTTTCGGATATCATGCATAGCATATCAGACTATGTTTTAACTAAAAATCAGATTTACCAAATTGTGAAATATCAGATTTTTAGAATCGTAAAAAATCGAATTTATAATATTGTACAACTTGAATTTTCGTAATTCAAGTTTCGGATGAGACTCGAATTTTAAAATCTGCATCATATCATTGTGGGTATATGGTTTGAGATTTGCTCGGGGAAGTTCAGTGGTTTTACCCTTCGGGCTGAATTCCGTTTCGGATCAGTGGTTCCACCCTTCGAGCTGAGTTCCACTTCGGATGGTGACGATGGAGAAAGTAGATTTTGGGGAACCTTACTTTTCGGTGTATCGAAGATGGGTACTATAATTCATGTGCATCAGACATCATATCATCATGATCCAGTTTTGTTGTGTTTTCAGAAAAGTCTTTATCAAAAAATAAAATATTGTTTTGTTTTGTTTTCGTTTTCGTTTGCACTTTAGAGACACACTAAACTTTTTAGCTTACACCCCTTAGTTTTTACTTTTTAGAAATCTCAGACTCTTTAGGCGATCGGTACTTGGAGCATCTCTTGTTTATTCAGATAAATTGTTATTCAGTACGAACCTTTATGTTACCTCAAAATTATTATTTTAATATTGTTTGTGATATTTTTGTAGTATGGAGTTTGAAACTGTTTTTAATCAAGTTGTCTGAACAATGATATATGATTACGTTTTATACTGAATGAAATTATTGAGTTTATTATTTATTTTCGAGAATAATTTATACTTTTAAGTATTTAACTTTAAGATTTATAACTTGTGAGAGTAGTTTTCAATCGTGACTTCTTAGATTTGGCCCATTCCTTCTGGGCCGGGTTTAGAGGGTTACAATTTGTGCTATTATACTCTAATGTTTTGGCTCTCAAAACATGAATTTTGTATCGAATATTTACACTAGGACACTTTTTAAAAGCGGCGGAGATGTGCTCGCTAACCTGTAGCGGCATTGCTAACTCATTCGCTAACTAGTTTGTTAACTTATTTGCTAACTTGTTCCCTATTATTATATTTATTTTTTATTATTTTTTGTGTGTTCGCACATTTATTTTGGATGAGGAAATTCTTGCCCCTTGGGTGAGATAATCTTGATCATTATGTACTTATCCGCAGATTCATATTTACAATCTTCATCATTCCCTCGAAGCAAATTATACGTATGCTTGCCCTCATGAATTTTTTACATCGCTAACTGAAAACGAGGTTTCAATTATCTGGCTTTGTATAAATGTTGGAAGTAATATTGTCCTCTATTTGCGATGTAATATGTTATCTTTCCAGAGATCTTTAGTGAGTACTTAGTTTAGATACTTTGCACACTCACTTGGGAGTGGCAAACGCTTAGATAATTCACTATTCCTTTGTGTTTGCTTAGTTTGGGAGTGTCATGTTTTCTCACTCGACTTTGGATTGTTGTATTTTCTCACTGATTTGGGTGTGTTGTATCTTCGTAGTCGTCTTTCTTTTAAATGATGATACATAAATAAAGCTCGTTTTCTTGGGAGCATATTTAGAGAACTATTGCTCTCTTATTTGAACATGTAAAACCATTATCTTTGCATATTCGTCATACTACGAACACCGTATTTTCTAAGAGCACCAAATGATATCGTTATTTATGTGCCCTTGTTCGGAAGTGACAACCACATGTATGATTTATAGTCTTATGCCTACTTACACTGTTTGTTTGGGGTAGGATTGTTCGATTAGGGCGGCAGGAGAGCTCTCTTTCATGCCGCTCTCTTGGGGCGAACTACATTATATGTGCTCACATGGCTACCTTGAGTTGAGAGAATTTTTTATCATTATATTTTATTCGCACATTCGTTAATTTATTATTTATCATGTCCTTCTTTGGAAACATCGAATACTTAGCCTTCTCTTTGAATTTATGGTAAGTGTAACTTGCACATGGTTTGGGTAGTGGTGGCATTTTATTCTTTTTCGGTGTAAATGGTTTTTCTCTTCTTAGAAGTGACGATCGTTGAGCTGTGCTCATTATGTGTTCTTTTCAAAGGTGGCGGATGTCGCTTTACTATGCGCACTTACTCGGAAGTGGCTAGTGAACCTTTTCTTTTCCGGTCACTTTACTATGCACACTTACTTGAAAGTGGCTAGGGAACTTTTTCTTTTTCGGTCACTTTACTATGAACACTAATTGGGAAGTGGCTAGGGAACTTTTTCTTTTTCGATCGCTTTACTATGCACACTTACTCAGAAGTCGCTAGCGAACCTTTTCTTTTTCTGTTGCTTTACTATGCACACTTGCTAGGAAGTGGCTAGCAAACCTTTTCTTTTTCGGTTGCTTTATTATGCACACTTACTCGAAAGTGGCTAACGATCTTTTTTCTTTGGCGGTTGCTTTACTATGATTGTTCTTTTCATCGCTACGCTAGTTTGAGCAGTAGGAGAGTTCTCGCTTTTCATCGCTACGCTACTTGGAGTAGTAGGAGATTTTTGGTTTTCATTGCTACGCTACTTGGAGCAATATGAGAGTTTTCGCTTTCATTGCTAAGCTATTGGGAGCAGTAAGTTTAACACCCTTTAACCGGTTTAGAAGTTAAATTGAGTTAAAGTGCATTACAAAAACAAGAATCATTCAAACAACCAAGAAAAGATAGGTTTATTCCAAGTATTCAAGCATGACTATGGTCATTCAAAGAAAGGGGAATATAAGATCGATAAAATATTCAATGAATGCTTAAACTAGTTAATTATCTTTTATTTGAAAATGAGCTAAAAGGGTAACTTGTACCTCAAGCCAGTTCATTACACTATATTAGTATATAGACATCATTCGAAAATATATTTCAACTAACATGATTTGTTTCATACCATTCCGCAAACTATTTTCTAATCGAGCTCAGGTTATAAGAATGAGAATTTCTGTTTACAAATCATGTAGGCAACCATTCAGACCCACATAAATTTTAGTATACCTCAAAATTTCATTTATGAATTTCTAAATCAATTACTTCAACATTAAGCATTCAAACCGAATAACAATTACAGTCTCAATCATGCAAGTGAACATTCTAAATCAAACAAGCTTTCACATACTTACAACCATTTCATTTGACATATTCGAACATCACATTCAAGCATATAAAATCCTACCATTGATTATCACCATTTCGAATCAAGCATAAGTACCTGAGCATAACCAACTTTACAAACACAAATTCTAATTATTCAACATATCATGTAATCAAGTCTAAACTACTATAACTCAAGGACCATATACTCAAGGACCATATATATATATATGCCTACTTTATCAACCATGAAACTATCAAGTAATATAAATGACCATCCAACCAAAATCAACCAGCAAAACACGAGAGATGCTTAATTACATAACTTTAAATACTTATAAAACTTATATGCATATTCAACCAAAAAGGGTAATCTAAATGCACAATGCATACATACTACTATGTGCCACCAACTAGGAGTTCTTAAGAGAGACTACAAAAACATACGTCTTGATTCTTGTGATCTCATCCAAGCTCAAGGAAGAGTCGTAAGTAAGTTTTACCCTAAAATGTAATGAAAGGACAGAGTAAGCATATACTTAGTGAGGTAGTTCAAATTAACTATTAGCATAAAACAATTAATCTATCCTTTCACAAATTTCTATCAGTCACGTATGATTATAAGCTTGAACATGAAGAAAGCTTTAGTAGAATAAGCATTCCAATCGATCATATACTTATATGGATGTGAATACTCGAATCAAGCCTAAGTATATATATATATATATATAATATTCGAAACTCACAAGCAAATAGAACATTCTAACTTCACATAATTATATAGGCACCCTAACCAAGCAATTCTATTCTCCCAAAAGCATATTCAATTTTTTAACTAGATACATTTTACTTGTTACACATGTTTTCCATTAGTTCCTTATTTCCTTATGAACTTTCATGATTTCCTTTAAACATGGCCTTACTTATCATTTAAGCTACCAAACATCACATATTATGGTCATCAATTTCTTACCACATAAGAAACATACGAAATAGACATGTGCACTTTCACAGTTATTCAACAAATCATAAACATTTCAGCATTTCAGCAAATTAAAAATGTAAGCATTTTAGCAAGCTATATACTACCTTTAACCGGAGGCCAAATTCCGGCTCTTTGGCAATTAAAAACTCCTATAACCTCTGATAACTTGTTCAAGTTCCAAATCTTCAATAGGCTGCAAAGATGTCAGCAAGTGTCATGAGAAATAATTGAAATCAGAAGCCTAAAGGGAAACATATTCTTGAAGAATAATAGCATGATTCTTTTCTGTTAGTGCTTAACCTTTTCCCATCTGTGACGGGGTCATTGAATAAACAGTCCTGAGTTGGCCGGCCGACATATCGAGCTCTAAGGATAGAGCCATCAGGCAAAACTAGCTTCTTAATAATGTCAAAACCATGACTGCCTGGCTTGTCGCTGATGGAAAGAAAATCCCGGACATTAATACAAAAATATATATAGTGATGTATATGAATTTAGCATTCAGAAAAAGTGGCATACCCATACACTGCAGAAGCACTCAAGGCTCTCGCTGCACCATGGAACTCTGTAGTAACATGATCGCTCTGAAATGAAAAAAACGCATGTCAATCATCAAGAATTCTCGGTTGGATGTGTTAAAAGCATTTCAGGTATTCATATTCATTCAAGTGCATAAGAACCTACGTAAAACATGTCCCAATCCGGTACAACGATCTCTCCTATAAGAAGAGAGTTAAACGCAGCAGCAGCGACATGTAATGCCTGAAATGTCGGCTCATTTGGCATGAAATCTTCAGTTGCTCTAGCTGCAGCAGCCTTCTTTGCACTGAAAGCAACCAAAAATGTTCATCATGGAAACCAGAATATTTTTCATTTTGCTATATCATCACGAAACTTACATAACTGTTTTGGCAAACCTGTATAAGAAGTCTGTATTCAGACTCATGGATCAAATTAAGTTGTTGGCTTTTAAGTTTTCAATAACAGAATCCTCAAGGGCTCCTAGGTATTGTCTAGTCAGTGAGACTCGACCACCATAGCCGGCACCAAGGAGTTCTAGCACATTCTGAACATCCACCTTGACACCATCAACTCCACAACTGGCTTGGTAGCTATGATAATCCTTGTAAAAATCGCGGATTTTCGGTGGATCAATTAGCCCAATCCCCATTTCCTGCATGTTGTCCAGGGTTGAACATACAACATGGGACAAATTACCAGGGGACTGAACTACAGGTTGAATTTTGGGGTTGTAATTCTTCATCACTTCAGATTCTGGGAGAACCCCTCCCCAGTAGCCAACAAGAGCATGCCACATGTATACATATCTGCAATTATTAGTGTTTCTGTTATGAATAATTAGAACAACCTATATGGCTAGTGATTTCAAAAACAAGAAAGAAAGAACTCACTTCAATCCACATTTCTGCTTGATACGTTTGATGAAATCTCTGAGATTGTTTCCTAAGCTTGAGCCCTTGAATTTTGCATTTTCCTCAAGATTAAGTAATCTTGCCAATTCCCTTCAACCAACAGATGGAATGAGTTAATCTACTGATGCAAATACCAATGTTATCCGGACACCGAGCGAGTCGGATACATGTATGTATGTGTATCCCACTGAGATCATACCTACATCCGATTTGAATGTGTTGGATACAAATATTTTTAAAAGGAAAATGAAGTGTCTGGGTATAGATAACCAGATCTTCATGGTAAAATTGTTCATAAAGTTCCCTTAGAGTTAAGCTACTGGTTCAAAAAAGTTACAGGTATGCATCAAACATATCATATCCGATATGCTGATAATTTTAAGAAAAATGAAGAGTCCGAGAAAACCATAACCAGATTTTCACGGTGAAAACTTGTTAAATAAATTGCCTTACCCTGTTGTGTTTTCCTCATAGCCGGGGAAAATATTTTGCCAGCCTTCATCAATGGTTAAAAATCTTGGAGGACAACCACCATTTGAGAAACTACAGATTGAACCAAAATCAATAAACAAAAAAATGATTATGAAGGAAGAAATTGAAGTCCCCAGACACTTGTTTTTATTACTTTTCAAGTCCGTCTTGTATTCCTTGAGGATGAACATTATAATAAAATGCATCCCAGGTGTTCCATGATGGAATATAGACTGAACAGGGATGAGGTAAGGTTGAATAAGAAGATGAGCAGAGAGAAAACAAAAGGAAACAAAGGCTTTTCTTATTATCTTGAAAGTAGATCGAATACAACTTGAATTTACATTATACAAGATGTTTGCTTATATACAAAACAATATTACACATAATGAATAACAGATTCTTGATCTTCATCTTTGAATGATGACAACTCAGCATCTAAGTTGTTACAACAATTTTCTTAACAGCTATATACTAACATACTTCCTATCTCCCTTCCTCTTCTAAGAGATAAAGACAATCAACTTTAGAAGAAACGAGAAACATGCATTTTGTACCATGTCTTAATAAATTTCTTCAGAACAGAAAATGCTATTGACTTGTAGCTGAAGCTCTGCAGGTGAAAAAACTCTAAGCTTCTGTCGAAGATGTAAAAAGAAGGCTGCAGATAATGGCTTGGTGAAAACATCTGCAACCTGTTCTGAAGCAGGAACATAGTTGACTTGAAATGATCCTTCAGAGACCTTCTCTCTAACAAAGCTGAGGTCAAGCTCAACATGCTTGAGTTTTGCATGGTGAACTGGATTAGCTGAGTGTGCAATTGCACTGGTGTTATCACACCAGATAATTGGAGTTTTGGAAAGCTGGATCTTGAGCTCAGTAAGAAGAGATTTTACCCACATAGCATCACATATTGAATCTGCTAGATTTCTGAACTCGGCTTCAGTAGATGATCTGGAAACAACTGATTGTTTCTTTGAACACCATGAAACTAAATTTCCACCTAAAAACAGACAATGACCACTTGTTGATCATTTATCATCCACATTTGTTCCCCAATCAGAATCAATGTAGCCAACTAAAACATTATTCGACGAGTTGTTGCTGAAAAATAGACCATGTTCTATAGTACCTTTAAGATGCCTAACAATCCTCTTTAACAGCTTTCCAGTGCTTGTCACGAGGAGCTTGCATATACTGACTAACCTTATTAATAGAAAACTGAATGTCTGGCCTAGTTGTACATATATGTTGTAGGGTTCCTACCACTTGTCTGTAAAGGGTACAATCTTCAAAAGGATCTCCATCATTCAGAGAAAGAGAATGAGAAGTAACCATAGGGGTTGGTGTAGGCACAGCTTCAAGCATTTTGGTTTTATCCAACAATTCCAGAATATGTTTCTTCTGATTAAGAATTATCTCTTGATCCACTGGGACAACATTCATGCCAAGAAAAAAAGGTGAGTTTCCCTAGATCTTTGAGAGAAAATGCACTATTAATTTGCTGAATAATAGAATCAATCTCTTTAGTACTGTTTTCAGTTACTACTATGTCATCAACATAGACCATTATATATACTATGTTGCCTTTAGATTCTCTAAAATATAAAGAAGAATCAGCTAGAGAGGAGGAGAAATTCATATGAGAAACCAAATGATTCTTGAATTTTTCAAACCAAGCCCGAGGAGCTTGTTTGAGACCATATAGAGATTTCAGAAGCTTACAAACAAGCTGTTGACCAGTAGAATCCTTTTGTTCAAACCCAAGTGGCTGCTGCATATATACTTCCTATGAAATATCACCATTCAAGAAGGTATTATCCACATCAATTTGCCTTAAAGTCCATCTATTGTTCAAGGCAACACTAAGAAGAATCCTTACTGTAACTGGTTTAACTACAGGGCTAAAGGTTTCAGAGTAATCAAAACCAGCTTGTTGAGAGAACCCTTTTGCAACAAGCCTAGCTTTATACCTTGAGATACTCCCATCAGCATTTCTTTTGACTTTAAACAACCACTTACAACATATAGGTACTCTATCAGGAGGCAAAGGAACAACTTTCCAAGTATTCTTAGACACCAAGGCATTGAACTCCTTCATTACTGCATCTTTCCACTCACCAGAAGAAAAAACTTGATACACATTATTAGGAGTAGGAATTTCAACTTCAGACAAAAAGGCCTTAGGCTTGAATATACCAGCTTTAGATCTGGTTACCAGAGTGAGTATGATTCTGTTGCAAAGACTGACTGGGAAGAGAAGAAGTAGACGGAAGAGAATTCTGACTAGTGTTAGAAGGTTGAGAAGAGCTAGACTCTATACCATCTTGATTCTCAGCTTCAATAGTCTGATCTTCAACCACCACATATAGAGGAGTACTAGAGGAGACTGGAGAGAGTTGTTCTGAAGGAACTGAAGGAACAGTGGACACTAAAGGAACTGAAGGAATGGAATCATGAGAAGAATTAGAAGGAGCAGCAGAAAAATCTTGAGAAGAAGAATGAAACCCAGACATGCTGGAACTGTACTGAGAACTTGAACTGGAATTGTCCTGAGAAGAAGAAGGATTGCAAGACCTGAGAGAGAAATATTTGACTTTTACAGCCTTAGAATTAGAAAGACTAGACTGAGATTGCTTCTTCTGCAAGCAAGGGAAATAACTCTCATTAAACTGAACATGCCTAGACACATAAAGTTTACCTTCACTATCTAAGCACTTATAACCATGCTGAGCAGAACAGTAACCCAGAAAAAGACAAGGCTTTGATCGAAGCTGCAACTTATGCTGATTAAAGGGTCTGGTTAGGAGAAAACACTAACAACCAAACACTTTTAAAAAACCATAATCAGGAATCTTGCCAAAAAAAATTTCATATGGTGAAATGCCTCCTAAAACCCTAGTAGGCAATCTATTAATAAGGTATACAGAAGTATAAAAAGCATCAGACCAGTGCTTAAAGGGTACAGCACTTTGAGCTAACAAAGTTAAACCAAGTTCAACTATATGTCTATGCTTCCTTTCAACTCTACCATTTTGTTCAGAAGTGTAAGGGCATGTATTAACAAATTGTATACCTTTTTGCAAGAAATACAGTCCTAAAGGTTTAAATTCAGAGCCATTATCAGATTGAATAACTTTTAATTTACAACCAGTTTTCCTTTCTACCATATTATGAAAATTCACAACAACATTAGGCACATCAGATTTCCTAGCTACAAAATAAATCCAGGTATACTTGGTAGCAGCATCAAGAAAGCTAATGTAATAAGCATAATTATTAGATAGAAGAGGAGTAGGGCCCCATACATCCATTTGAACATGTTCTAAAGGTTTACTATAAATAGAAATAGACTTCTGAAAAGGAAGCTTATGACTCTTACCAAGTTTGCAGGCTTCACAAAAAAATTCTTCTTTATTGATATTAGCAAAATTACAAGTTTTGGACAATTTAGCTAGAGTATCAACAGAAGGATGCCCAAGCCTTCTGTGCCAAACATGATAACCAACAGAAGAATTACAAGCAAAACCATTAACAACAGAATCTTTACAAACAGTAAACGAACTATTATTCAAAGAACCTGGACCATTAACAGCAGATCAACAGAAATCACCAGAAGTAGCATCAGGAACAACAGACTAATCAGACACAAATTTGTTTAAACATTCATTTTGGAAACCTCGAAGCATCTGTTGACGAGTTGTCAAATCCTTAACAATACATGAGTCAGGAAAGAATTCAATAGACACGTTATTGTCTCTGGTAAATTTGGATACATACAACAAGTTCTTTTTTATAGACGGAACATGAAACAAATTGGTAAGAATTAAGGGCCTAACAGATGAATTGATAGTAGAATTACCAATACTCGAAATAGGAACTGTAACACCCCAATTTTGGGCTTAGAAGTTTTGGGTTTGAACCGGACTGGTCGGATTTTCGGTTCGAATGTAAAAGGTGGTTTTAGGGAAAGCCTAGTTCGGGATGCATTAAAAATATTGAAAAATATCTAAAAATCCTCTTTTAATATATATAAGAGAGTGGTGAAATCAATTTTACAAAATAAGGTTTGGAAGTGTGACATTTCGAAATAGTGACTAAAATGTAATATTTGAAAAGTTCATGACTGTTTTGTAAGGATTGAAACTTTGATTCTTTAAGGAGCTAATTTACCCAAGGAAGGATTTTTCCAGATTTTTCTTAATTTTAATGACTCGTTTAATGTTTAATTTAATTAAAAGAAAAGAGGGAAACCATATTTTAGTTTTCATAACCAACTTTTGCTAGAATATTCTCATTTCATTTTCTCTCAAAATTCCATCAACCAAACACATTTCCACAGCAACATTTCCTTTGATTTTCACACTAAATGATGGGATTTTAATCCTCAAATGAATCCAAATCAATTCTACATCAAATCCTCTTCATTTGCTTATTGAATTTTAAGGGATTTTGGCTCTAATCAAGGAGAAATCCACATTTAGAGGTAAGGATGTCCTTCTCCTCTAAATACTAAATTCTTTACTGAAATTCCCAAGTTCTCAATCCTTAAATTGAGTTTTATTAAAGGTTTTAATGTTGTGATCTTCATTTTCGCTTAAAATTCAAGATTTGGGTTTAATTTTGAAGAAATTCGTATTGGATGTTTGGGCTATATTTTGAGATGTCTTTTTAATGTATTTTGAATGTTTAAATGATGTGAAATGGAGGTTTAATCAATGCAATCCCGAATATGTTGATTTTCCTAAGTTTTTACTTGTGAAAATGGTGGTTTTTAGGGGTGATTTTGGTGTTCTGTTATAGCTGGAGGTATAAGGACGTGATTATGTAACACCCCAATTTTGGGCTTGGAAGTTTAGGGTCTGAACCGGACCGGTCTGATTTTCGGTTCGAATATAAAAGATGGTTTTAGGGAAAACCTAGTTCGGGATGCATTGAAAATATGGAAAAATATCTAAAAATCCTCTTTTAATATAATAAGAGAGTGGTGAAATCAATTTTACAAAATAAGGCTTGGAAGTATGACATTTTGAATTAGTGACTAAAATGTAATTTTTGAAAAGTTCGTGACTGTTTTGAAAGGATTGAAACTTTGAATCTTTAAGGAGCTAATTTACCAAAGGGAGGATTTCTCCAGATTTTTCTTAATTTTAAAGACTCATTTAATGTTTAATTAATAAAAAGAAAAGAGGAAAAAACCATATTTTAGTTTCATAACTAACTTTTGCTAAAATTTTCCCATTTCATTTTCTCTCAAAATTCCCTCAGCCAAACACATTTCCACAGCAGCTTTTCTTTTGATTTTCACACCAAATAATGAGATTTCAATCCCCAAATGATTCCTAATCATTTCTACATCAAATCCTCTTCATTTGCATATTGAATTTTCAAGGATTTTAGCTCTAAACAAGAAGAAATCCACATTTAGAGGTTTGAACGTCCTTCTCCTCTAAATACTCAGTTCTTTACTGAAATACCCAAGTTCTCAATCCTTAAATTAAGTTTTATTAAATGTTTTAATGTTGTGATCTTGATTTTGGCTTAAAACTTGAGATTTTGATCAAATATTGAAGAATTTCGTGGAGGTTGTTTGGGCTCTGTTTTGAGATGCCTTTTTAATGTATTTTGGATGTTTAATGATGTGTAATTGAGGTTTAATCAATGCAATCCCGAATAGGTTGATTTTCCTAAGTTTTTACTGTGAAAATGGTGGTTTTTGTGGTGATTTTGGTGTTCTGTTATAGCTGGAGGTATAAGGACGTGATTAGGTCCTTTTTGGATGTTAATTGACGTCTAAGAATGATTAGAAGTGATGTATCTAGGCTGGATAATGTTGTGGAAGTGTTTGGATGTGATTTCGGTTGTGTTTGGTAGCCGAAATGTGAGTTTTGGTGAGAGCAGCGAGTTTAGCTGTAATGGTTGAAGATTTTAATGCATGATGATGCATTAATCCTCTGATTTGATGTGTTTAAAACAGGGGAGACATCTTCGGATCCTTGTTGTGTTGATCCGGAGGCTTGAACGGCGTTTCGACAAGCTTGCGAAACAGAATTGGTGAGTGAAGTTTGGTTTTCAGCTTTGAAACCAATGTTTGAAGGTTTGGGAGCTTAGTTTTAGTCTAAGCAACTTAACTAAGCTCAAGAGTAAGTTTTCGGAGAAACTCTCTCTTTGATGAACCATGAGATGGTTGGATGCAATGTGTTTAATTTGCATGTTTAAATTCTGTTTTGAAAGCATATTTTAGTATGTTTAATGCTGGTTTTGAAAGCCTTGTGTTGAAAGATGCTCAAGGTAAGAGATACTTGGTTTGACATTGATAAATGTGGTTTTGATGCATAATGATGCATGATGGTTTAATGGCTTTGTTTAATGCTTTAAAACAGTGGATTGATGATGGTAAATGATGTATATTGGCAAGTGATGTGTTGGTTTAAAAGTACTTGAATCGGATATAGTTAGCCGGCTATAGGATTGGGTGCACCGTGAATAAAGTCGCCTTGGATGTTGAGGGGTTGTAATGGTACCGTAAACTCCATCCAAGTACACTAACAAGATGTCTAAGATCATAATGGTGGTTAAAATGCCATGTGAGGATCTTGTGTTGTGTGTCCCGTGTTCTCGTTAGTGATGTTATACAACTACCAATGAGTGATGTGGAGGGGTTGTGATTGTACCGTTAGACTCCATCACGGGTGTCGAGGGGTTGTGATTGTACCGGTAAACTCCACCTTGTGTGTTTGGTAGTGTGTATGAAGTGTATGGGACAACGCTTGTAATCCGCGTATCCGATTGTGTTTTGTGTTGAAAAATGGTTATGGATTATCACTTGAAAGCCAATATGACATGATGATGTAATGAAGCATGAGAAGCTTGTTTTGTATGCATTGTTGCATGAGTATTGATGTTTATGAATTTTAAGGCCTTTGAAAGGTGTTTTGTAAAGTGCATTATTGTGTTGTTCCATTGGAGCATGCCTCACTAAGCATATGTGCTTACGCTCTCTTTCTCGAACCAATAATGCAGAGAATTGAAGTGCTTTAAGGGCAGCAAGGAGGTCAAGAATCCAAGAGAAAGACTAAGCTCATGTATGGTGACTATTTTTACAACATTATTAGCTTTTGGTATTTGGCAATGGGAACCTAGATTCTGTTTTTGGGAGATGTTTTGGACTCCCTAAGTTTGGCATGATGCCTATGATGTTTTGGATATGTAATTGGCCATTATGGTGGTTGCTTTGTTGGTTTGAAGTTTGGTTGGTTTTGAGTAATAGGTTGCAAGCCTATAGATTGAGGTTTCCCTAATTGATGCCATGAGCATGTTTTGTTGATGCAAATGTGTTTCCTTTAATGCAAATATGTTCCTTTAAGCAGAAAATTCTGCACATTCTGGGCAATCCGTATCGGAACGGGCACTACCGTTTCGAAACAGGGGTCTGAAATGACCTTGGTGTTTCGAAACGGGTAGAGCTGTTCCGAAACACTTTTGCTACTGCCAAGCCTTGTTTCGGAACGGGTTTCAAAACAGTCCCGCGTTTCGAAACGGTCAGCCCCAATTCCGAAACACTTGACCGTTGGGCACTGATTTGTATGGTTTATGTTTTGCAAACTTCACGTTTTAGTCCTGAACTTTGTATATGCAATTGCTTGAGTTTGGGATGTCTGTTTGAGGTGAAATTTGACAGAGAGGTATGTAATATGACTAATTTCAAAATGGTAACTTAAAAATTAATAAAGTCCTCTTAATTTTCAGAATTTACAATTTGGTCCCTAAATTCATACGTTGTGCAATTGAGTCCCTTATTGCTTTCCGATTGCTGTGATTTTCGAGTATGCTTATCTCAAGAGTACACCTAGGGTTAATGTGCATCTAGATAAGTTTAAAAAGAAAAAAAGGGTCGTTAATCAAGGTTGACTTTCGGGTTGACTTTGTTTTCCCCCGTGTAATCTTCGTAGTTCAAGTCAACAGTCTAGGCCGGGCTAAGGGGGTTACATTTGGTGGTATCATAGCTGAGTTCTCGAGTAATTGGGAATGGTTATGTGAGTGAGATGTGTATGATTGCTTTGTATGCTTTTTGAGTGAAAGTATGATGTGTGAATTGTAAGTATGTTACAATTGTGATGTATGCTGAGATGAAGCATGTTAGAGGGACCCATTGCCATATCAAAACTAATGAAATGACTTGTTTTTATTTGAAAATGAGCTTGACTACTTGGATTTCTTACCTTGCCGAGCCTGATTATGTTTATTGCATTTGTGTTAGTGCATTGTTAGTGAATGAGACCTCGTAGAGAGACGAGGATTAATACGCGAGCTATGGCTCAAAACGAAAATGAAGAGAATGCTGAGAATGTAGTAGATTTACCTCCTCCGCCCGGTGGTGGTGGTGGTGCTGGAGGTGATGGAGCTGGTGCTGGTGCTGGTGCTGGGTTCGCTGGACCTGAAGCTGGGCAGGGGCAAGCTGCTCCTGACATGACAGTGTTAATACATGCTATTGCTGGAGCCTTTCAGGCGGCAGTAGCTGGAGCTCATGGAGCTGGGCATCAGGGAGATGCTAATGCGAGACTACCTTTGGAACGTTTGCGCAGTCTGGGAGGGACTGAGTTCAGGGGTTTGTCTGTTGAGGGTTCTGAGTCTTGGTTGGAAAGTACCAAGAGAATTTGTGGACAAATGAACTGCAATGATGTGCAGAAGCTAGGCTGTGTGGTATCCCTGTTACATGATGATGCGTATACCTGGTGGACAACCACTGTCTCCAGAATGGAGGAAGCTGATGTAACTTGGACGTTCTTTTCTGAACGCGTTCAAGAGGAAGTATTTGGGTGTGCGAAACCTGGATGAAAAGAAAAGAGAGTTCATGTCTCTTACTCAAGGGAGCATGACAGTGGCTGAGTACGAGGTTCAGTTTGTCCGTCTCAGTCAGTACGCACCTGAGCTTATCCCTGATGAGCGGGAGAGGTGTGAACGTTTCCGTTATGGTTTGGTGACGGATGTAAAGACCTATATGCTGGCCGCTGAGTACACTGACTTTGATGTGCTGGTTAGTAGAGCGAAGGATATTGAGCTGAATTTGAGTTTATCTTCTAGAGGTGTTGGTTCTAGCTCGGGCAAGCGAGCTGCTGAGTATAGTTCCGGTGGTGGACGGAACAAGAGAGGACGTGATCGGAGGTATCAGTCTTCGGCTAGACGTGGTGGTGGAGGGCAAGGTGCGCCTGTTCAGGGAGACAGGGCGAGAGCTAGTCAGAACACATGCTGGGCGTGTGGATCGCGTGGTCACTTGAGGCGTGATTGTCCTCAGGCAGCGAGAGAGGTGCAGGCTCCTGTTGTGGTGACCGGTAATTTGTGCTGGAACTGTGGTTCGGTGGATCACATGAGGAGGGAGTGTCCTCTGTTGGCCGGTGGTGGTCAAGGACGTGCTCCTGGAGTTGTTGCACCACAGAGAGGTCGTGGGCGCGGCCGTGGTAACTTCTAGCGCAGAGAGGATGGTGGAAGGAATGTGGCTCATGTGGTGGCTGTCCAGCCTGAGGGTGGTGGCCAGGCCCGAGTGTATGCTCAGAGGGAGGGGAGGAATGACACGGATGTGATCGCAGGTACTTTCACTTTGCAATCCTTGTCATTACTTTCCCTGATTGATTCTGGATCTACACACTCATACATATTGCGTGAACATGCTCAATTGCTTGGTTTGCCTGTTGAGTCTTTGGATGTTTGTATGCGTGTAACTAGTTCTTTTGGTGAGACTGTTGTGACACGGAAGCTTTATAGAAGATGTCCCTTGGTTGTGCAAAACCATGTTTTTCATGTTGATCTTATGGAATTGCCTTTCTATGGTTTTGATGTAATCCTTGGTATGGATTGGCTTGTTGAACATCGAGTTGTGGTGGATTTTGAGAATAAGCGAGTTTCGTTGAAGCTTGCGGATGATTATGAGGTAGTGGTGGTGGGTGAGAATGTGAAGTTTCTTGCCAATGTGGTGTCTACATTGGAGGCGAGCCGGATGCTGAGGCAAGGTTGTGAAGCCTACCTAGACTTCGTGATGAATCCTAGCTCTAAGGAGTTGCGAGTTCAAGATATCAGGATTGTGCGAGAGTTTCCTGAAGTGTTTCCGGAGGAGTTACCTGGATTGCCTCCTAATCGCGAAGTGGAGTTTGGAATTGAGCTGTATGAAAACACAACTCCAGTGTCCATTACTCCTTATCGAATGGCACCTAAAGAGTTGAAAGAGCTGAAGACGCAACTTCAGGAGTTGCTTGATCGTGGTTTCATTCGGCCGAGTGTGTCACCTTGGGGTGCACCGGTCTTATTTGTAAAGAAAAAGAATGGCACTATGAGAATGTGCATCGATTACCGTCAGCTTAACAAGTTGACTATCAAGAATCGGTATCCATTACCGAGGATTGATGATATTTTTGATCAATTCAGGGGAGCAGCTGTGTTCTCTAAAATTGACTTGAGGTCAGGGTATTACCAGTTGAAGGTAAAGGATGTGGATGTGCCAAAGACAGCCTTCAGAACGAGGTATGGGCATTATGAGTTTCTTGTGATGCCTTTTGGGTTGACGAATGCTCCTGCAGCTTTCATGGACATGATGAATAGAGTGTTCCATGAATACTTGGATAAATTTGTTGTGGTGTTCATTGATGATATTCTCATGTACTCTCGTACTAAGGAGGAGCATGAGGGGCATTTGAGGATTGTGTTGCAAGCTTTGTTGGAGAATCGGCTTTATGCTAAGCTGAGCAAGTGTGAGTTCTGGCTCAGGGAAGTTGTGTTCCTTGGTCATGTGGTTTCTAATGAGGGGATTCGTGTTGATCCTTAGAAGATTGAGGCAGTGATGAGTTGGAAGCCTCCTAAGTATGTTCATGAAGTCCGTAGATTCCTTGGTTTGGCAGGATACTACCGGAGGTTCGTGGATGGGTTTTCAAAGATTGCTGCACCTTTGACGAAGTTGTTGCATAAGGATGTTAAGTATGAGTGGACGGAAGCGAGACAACAGGCTTTTGAGAAGCTGAAGGCAGCTTTGACGCAAGCTCCTATCTTGGTTCAACCTGAATCAGGGAAAGAGTTTGTGGTGTATAGTGACGTGTCCTACGTTGGTTTGGGATGTGTGTTGATGCAGGAGGGTAAGGTGGTGGCTTATGCATCGCGACAGTTGAAGGTGCATGAGTGCAATTATCCTACGCATGACATTGAGTTAGCTGCGGTGGTTTTTGCTTTGAAAATTTGGAGACATTACATGTATGGTGAGAAGTGTATGGTGTACACGGATCACAAGAGTTTGAAGTATCTGATGTCTCAGAAAGAGTTGAATCTTAGGCAACGTCGTTGGGTGGAGTTGCTTAAGGATTACGATTTGACGATCGAGTACCATCCGAGTAAAGCTAATGTTGTAGCAGATGCCTTGAGTAGGAAGGTGGCAGTGGAGTTGAGGGCTATGTTTGCCAGCTTGAGCATTTCGCGTGATGGTGGTCTTGTGGCTGAGGTTCAAGTGAAACCATCCTTGGTTCAGTTGATTAAGGATAAGCAGTTGTTGGATGATTCCTTGGTGACACATGTTCAGGATATTGCTAAGGATATGCCATCGGATTTCTGTTTTAATGATGATGAAGTCTTATGCTTTGGGAGTCGAATAGTAATGCCCAATGATGCTGAGTTGAGGCGTGCTATTCTGACTGAAGCTCATAGTAGTCCTTTTGCTATGCACCCTGGTAGTACTAAGATGTATCGTGATCTTCGTGATGAGTACTATTGGGTGGGTTTAAAGAAAGATGTTGCTGAGCATGTGAGCAAGTGCATGGTTTGTCAGCGAGTTAAGGTTGAGCATCAGTTTCCTTCTGGGTTGTTGCAACCGTTGAGGATTCCTGAATGGAAGTGGGAAAGGATTACCATGGACTTCGTGTCTGGTTTGCCTTTGTCGCCATCGAAGAAGAATTCGGTGTGGGTGGTTGTGGATCGCCTTACGAAGTGTGCGCATTTCTCGCCTGTGCATACTACATACACTTTGGATAAGCTTGCGGAGCTGTACATTGCTGAGATTGTGCGACTGCATGGTGTGCCAAAGTCGATTGTGTCAGATAGAGACCCGAGGTTTACATCGCGTTTCTGGCAGTGTTTGCATCAGGCTTTGGGTACACGGCTGAATTTCAGTACTTCTTATCATCCACAGTTGGATGGACAGTCTGAGCGTGTTATCCAAGTGCTGGAGGATATGTTGAGATGCTGTGTGATTGAGTTTCAGGGCTCTTGGGAGAAACATTTGCCTTTGGTGGAGTTTGCTTATAACAATAGCTACCAGGCAAGTATTCAAATGGCACCTTATGAAGCTTTGTACGTGAGGAATTGCAGAACTCTTCTTTGTTGGGCTGAAACAGGCCAGAAGTCGGTTTCGATGCCAACTTTGTTAAAAGGAACTACCGAGAAGGTGAAGCTCATTTGTGAGCGATTGAAGGCAGCTTCTGATCGGCAAAAGTCTTACGCGGATTTGAAGCGTAAGGAGATTGAGTATGCGGTGGGTGACCATGTGTTTTTGAAAGTTTCGCCTTGGAAAAAGGTGATGAGGTTTGGCCGAAAGGGTAAGTTGAGCCCTAGGTACATTGGACCATACGAGGTGATTGAGCGTGTGGGTCCTGTTGCGTACAAGTTGAGGTTACTGCAAGAGTTGGAAAAGATTCATGATGTGTTTCATGTCTCTATGCTTCGGAGGAAAAGATCGGATCCTTCGCATGTCATGCCAGTGGAGGAAGTGGAGTTGAATCCGGATTTGACCTATGATGAGGAACCAGTGGAAATTCTGGATTTGGACAGTAAAGTTCTTCGAGGCAAGACCATTGATTTGGTAAAGGTGTTGTGGAAGCATCGTGGTGTTGAGGAAGCCACGTGGGAACGAAAGGATGACATGATGAAGCAGTTTCCATACCTTTTTCCTCCAGGTAAATTTCGAGGACGAAATTTCTTAGGGGGGAGAGTTGAAACACCCCAATTTTGGGCTTGGAAGTTTAGGGTCTGAACCGGACCGGTCTGATTTTCGGTTCGAATATAAAAGATGGTTTTAAGGAAAACCTAGTTCGGGATGCATTAAAAATATGGAAAAATATCTAAAAATCCTCTTTTAATATATATAAGAGAGTGGTGAAATCAATTTTACAAAATAAGGCTTGGAAGTATGACATTTTGAATTAGTGACTAAAATGTAATTTTTGAAAAGTTCGTGACTGTTTTGAAAGGATTGAAACTTTGAATCTTTAAGGAGCTAATTACCCAAGGGAGGATTTCTCCAGATTTTTCTTGATTTTAAAGACTCATTTAATGTTTAATTAATAAAAAGAAAAGAGGGAAAAACCATATTTTAGTTTCATAACTAACTTTTGCTAAAATTTTCTCATTTCATTTTCTCTCAAAATTCCCTCAGCCAAACACATTTCCACAGCATCTTTTCTTTTGATTTTTGCACCAAATGATGAGATTTCAATCCCCAAATGATTCCTAATCATTTCTACATCAAATCCTCTTCATTTGCATATTGAATTTTCAAGGATTTTGGCTCTAAACAAGGAGAAATCCACATTTAGAGGTATGAACGTCCTTCTCCTCTAAATACTCAGTTCTTTACTGAAATTCCCAAGTTCTCAATCCTTAAATTAAGTTTTATTAAATGTTTTAATGTTGTGATCTTGATTTTGGCTTAAAACTTAAGATTTTGATCAAATCTTGAAGAATTTCGTGGAGGTTGTTTGGGCTCTGTTTTGAGATGCCTTTTTAATGTATTTTGGATGTTTAATGATGTGTAAATGAGGTTTAATCAATGCAATCCCGAATAGGTTGATTTTCCTATGTTTTTACTTGTGAAAATGGTGGTTTTTGGGGTGATTTTGGTATTCTGTTATAGCTGGAGGTATAAGGACGTGATTAGGTCCTTTTTGGATGCTAATTGATGTCTAAGAATGATTAGAAGTGATGGATCTAGGCTGGGTAATGTTGTGGAAGTGTTTGGATGTGATTTCGGTTGTGTTTGGTAGCCGAAATGTGAGTTTTCGTGAGAGCAGCGAGTTTAGGTGTAATGGCTGAAGATTTTAATGCATGATGATGCATTAATCCTCTGCTTTGATGTGTTTAAAACATGGGAGACATCTTCGGATTCTTGTGGTGTTGATCCGGAGGCTTGAACGGCGTTTCGGCAAGCTTGCGAAACGGAATTGGTGAGTGAAGTTAGGTTTTCATCTTTGAAACCAATGTTTGAAGGTTTGGGAGCTTAGTTTAAGTCTAAGCAACTTAACTAAGCTCAAGAGTAAGTTTTCAGAGAAACTCTCTCTTTGATGAACCATGAGATGGTTGGATGCAATGTGTTTAATTTGCATGTTTAAATTCTGTTTTGAAAGCATATTTTAGCATGTTTAATGCTGGTTTTGAATGCCATGTGTTGAAGGATTTTCAAGGTAAGAGATACTTGGTTTGACATTGATAAATGTGGTTTTGATGCATAATGATGCATGATGGTTTAATGGCTTTGTTTAATGCTTTAAAACAGTGGATTGATGATGGTAAATGATGTATATTGGCAAGTGATGTGTTGGTTTAAAAGTACTTGAATCGGATATAGTTAGCCGGCTATAGGATTGGGTGCACCGTGAATAAAGTCGCCTTGGATGTTGAGGGGTTGTAATGGTACCGTAAACTCCATCCAAGTACACTAACGATATGTCTAAGATCATAATGGTGGTTAAAATGCCATGTGAGGATCTTGTGTTGTGTGTCCAGTGTTCTCGTTAGTGATGTTATACAACTACCAATGAGTGATGTGGAGGGGTTGTGATTGTACCGTTAGACTCCATCACGGGTGTCGAGGGGTTGTGATTGTACCGGTAAACTCCACCTTGTGTGTTTGGTAGTGTGTATGAAGCGTATGGGACAACGCTTGTAATCCGCGTATCCGATTGTGTTTTGTGTTGAAAAATGGTTATGGATTATCACTTGAAAGCCAATATGACATGATGATGTAATGAAGTATGAGATGCTTGTTTTGTATGCATTGTTGCATGAGTAATGATGTTTATGAATTTAAAGGCCTTTGAAAGGTGTTTTATAAAGTGCATTATTGTGTTGTTTCATTGGAGCATGCCTCACTAAGCGTATGTTCTTACGCTCTCTTTCTCGAACCAATAATGCAGAGAATTGAAGTGCTTTAAGGGCAGCAAGGAGGTAAAGAATCCAAGAGAAAGACTAAGCTCATGTATGGTGACTATTTTTACAACATTATTAGCTTTTGGTATTTGGTAATGGGAACCTAGATTGTGTTTTTGGGAGATGTTTTGGACTCCCTAAGTTTGGCATGATGCCTATGATGTTTTGGATATGTAATTGGCCATTATGGTGGTTGCTTTGTTGGTTTGAAGTTTGGTTGGTTTTGAGTAATAGGTTGCATGCCTATAGATTGAGGTTTCCCTAATTGATGCCATGAGCATGTTTTGTTGATGCAAATATGTTCCTTTAATGCATGATGACTTGTTGGCATGATTAGGGGGTCATAGGGATGTGTTTGCTTGGTCGATTGTGTGTTAAACCAGAAAATTCTGCACATTCTGGGCAGTCCGTATCAGAACGGGCACTGCCGTTTCGAAACAGGGGTCTGGAATAACCTTGGTGTTTCGAAACGGGTAGAGCCGTTCCGAAACACTTTTGCTACTGCCAAGCCTTGTTTCGGAACGGGTTTCGAAACGGTCCCGCGTTTCGGAACTGTCAGCCCCCGTTCCGAAACACTTGACCGTTGGGCACTGATTTGTATGTTTTATGTTTTGCAAACTTCACGTTTTATTCCTGAACTTTGTATATGCAATTGCTTGAGTTTGGGATGTCTGTTTGAGGTGAAATTTGACAGAGAAGTATGTAATATGACTAATTTCAAAATGGTAACTTAAAAATTAATAAAGTCCTCTTAATTTCCATAATTTACAATTTGGTCCCTAAATTCATACATTGTGCAATTGAGTCCCTTATTGCTTTCCGATTGCTGTGATTTTTGAGTATGCTTATCTCAAGAGTGTGATAAGGTTTTTCCTGAGAAAACCACTAAGTAGGGGCCTTATCACTATCTCTTCTTGAAAAGGGGTTTTATTTTAAAAAAGGGGGAAATCCGTATTTTGGAAAACTGTGAAAATTTGGAGTCGCCACCGGCCACTGAGGTAGGCCGGACACCATAAAACCAGAGATTCATTTTAAAACGGGTTCGGGAGTTGGTTACGTGTGGGGAAGGATTAGCACCCCCATCACGCCCGGAAATCGGTACCAAATTACTTGTTGCCTTTTGATCGATAGAAATTATTTAAAAACCAAAGTGAATTTAATAAAGTGTTCTTGGATGAAAATGTGACTTAAATAGCACGGGCTTTATCGAATAGTGGCTTTGGAATTAATTGAACATTTAATTAGAAAGGATGATGGTACATCGGACCGTAGACTAAACCGACATCATATAAGACTGACTGCCGTGTTAGTTTAGGGTTCGGATCTCGTACGTCACCTTTATGCATGATGCGTGCAAATAAAGGATGATGCGTGGTATTTTCATTTTTATGCTTCCGCTTACCTATAGACGGTGAAAATTAACCCAAATATTCGATCGACATCCATTAAGCTAGGACTGTCATTTCTCGAATACCGAGGTTAATTAATACCTCTCTTTGGGTATATTTTTAAGTTAATTAATTATCGAGCACTCGAAATACCAAAAAAAATCACATGAATGACATTTTAAGGATGCATGTCACAACAAACATATTCGAACCATTATAAAAAGCAGATAAAAACACAAACAAAAAACGCATGCATCGTACTATACTACGCATCATAAATACATGCTTAAACAAGATTTAAAGACATACCATCACATATCAAAATAAATAACATGGGGGCACACATTAAAGAAAAACAAATATCACATGCATAACATATATTCGACATACTAAGTAAAATGCATGAATAACGAAATCATTTATCACAAGAATAAAATGCTAAGTGAATAATTAAAATACAGACTGTCAGGGACCAAAACTGTGAATTACCCACTAAAAAAATAAAACACGAAATAGGGACTAAATTAAAAGAACACGGAAAGCCGAGGGGACTAAAACAGTGATTTTACCATCCAGACCCCAATTAGGACAGAAATTAGGACTAAATTGAAAACGACCGAAAACGCAGAGGGACTGCGGCTGTGGTTTAAAAACGCAGAAGCCCCCCTCGCGCAATAAGGGTAACGCGGAGGGGCTTAAAACATGATTAACCCTATTTAAAATAAAAAAAACGTTATAAAAGCGAGTTAAAAATATTTTATCCCTTTTGTTCCTTTTAACCAAAACCTAAACCTAACCGGAGAGGCTCACTCCTCTCTCTGTTATTTTTCGGCGCCGCAAGGGTTCCGGTCGCCGTTTCCGGTGCCAAAACCCTAAAAAGATTTCTTTTTTTTTTTGCTTGAAACCAAAAAGCCTTTCTCTTCTCGAAACCAAAGCCGAAATAAAGAAAATCTTTCGAATTTTTTTAAACATAAAAAACCGAAACCCAAAAACTTGAAAACCACCGATCACCGACGTTCACCCTCTACCGGTTCACCGTACATGGTCCCGAAAGGGACCGGATGGCTTGTCACCGGTGAAAGAAATGAAACGGAGAAGGAGGAGAAGGGGAGATGCAAAGGTAAAAAAGATAAACCCTTTTTTGTTTCTTATTTTTCCGATTTGTAATGAAGAATAAAAATCAAAATACCTTTGAAAACTCTTTTGCTTGTATTGCTCGAAGTTCGGTTACAAATCTTTCTGAAAGTTTTCTGATTACACTTGCTCTCTGAATTTTTTCGAATGGGGATCCTCTTACAATTTTTTCTCTCTCAAAATCCTCTAATGCTATCCAAAAAACCTCTCTCTGTAATTTCCGAAAATCCTCCTCATTACATTGTTAAGTTCAGGCTTTATATAGCCGAAAATTACAAGATTTTCAGAAAAATAGAAAATGTCTTCTATATTGCTATTGGCTGATCTGGCATCATTTGTTTGTATTCATCACCAGAAATGTTTGTTTTTGCCTCTGCTGTTTCTGTTTTTTTTAGTTGCATTTTGCATTTCTGACATTCGATTTTGGTTTTTGTTCGCATGCACCGCTGGCCGTGAGGAGGGGACCAGCAGAGGCAGACGACGGATCGACATCGTGGAGTGATCCTGACCATCGGTGGAAGATCTGGACGGTCGTGTAGAGCGCGTGGGGGATCCAAACAGTCGCGCGTGGAGTTCTCCTTTCCTCGGAGCCGTTAGATCGTGTCTTGATCTAACGGTTCTGATTCGGGCGGCGCAGCCTCCTCAAATGGGTGCTAGGGTTACCACGGGAGAGTAGATCTGGGCCGTTGAAGCCCTCCTGATCTTGCGGCTGTGATCTGAGCGGTGCATAACTCATCAGTGCTCATCTAGGGCTTCCTCTCCATGGCTTCATCTTGGCCGTCAGATCTGATCAGATCTGACGGTCGTGGCTGCGGCGGCTGCATAGACAAAGTGTAGCAATTAGGGTTTCTGTTTAATGGGTGTTGGGCCCAAAACGGGCTTGTAAATATGTATGCTTTAAATTTTAAACTATAATGGACTTTAAAAATAACTTTGGGCTTTTATTATATATATGGATTTTATTTATTTAATATTGGGCTTTTTTATATTAATGTTTTTTGTTTCCAGATTTGTTAATAATAATAAGATGATAATAATATGATAATAATAAAAAAGATAATAATAATATAGTATGGTGGTAAGATAATAACAATGTTAATAATGATAATATTACTAATGGTAATGGTAAACATAATGACTAATAGTAATAATAATAATAGTAAATAGTAATAACACTAATAATATGATATCTAAGTATTAATTAGACCAAGCCCAATGTGAATGAACAAAACCCAATCTTATTTAAGCATATTTAAGGGCTAATCAGCCCGGACAAAATTAGTGATTACAGTTGCCCCTCTTTGCTTATACTTGTGGAACAAGAATAAAGCAAAGACCATAAGCACTAATTTTATCCAACTTCCCTGTTTGGGGTGATTTGCTCCTCCGAAGTGGCAGAAACAGTGTGGGTATCGTCGGCATGTCCTCCCTGCACGGTCAAAGGATAAAGTCGATTCATTCTTCCTACGCGGTACAAAATGAACTTCAAATTGCGTGCTTTCCCGGAGCGGCGAAAGCAAACTGGGCAGGCCTTCTGGCTCTTCTGTCTAGGGATCCTTGAACTCTTTTGCTCTCAGATCGTTGGCATGTCCTCCCTACACGGTCAAAGGACAAAGTCGATTCATTCTTCCTCCGCGGTACAGAATGAACTTCAAATTGCGTGCTTTCTCGGAGCGGCGAAAGCAAATTGGGCAGGCCTTCTGGCTCTTCTGTCCAGGGATCTTTAAACTCTTTTGCTCTCAGATCGTTGGCATATCCTCCCTACATGGTCAAAGGACAAAGTCGATTCATTCTTCCTACGCGGTACAGAATGAACTTCAAATTGCGTGCTTTCCCGGAGCGGCAAAAGCAAACTTGGCAGGCCTTCTGGCTCTTTTGTCCAGGGATCCTTGAACTCTTTTGCTCTCAGATCAGTGGCATGTCCTCCCTACACGGTCAAAGGACAAAGTCGATTCATTCTTCCTACGCGGTACAAAATGAACTTCAAATTGCGTGCTTTCCCGGAGCGGCGAAAGCAAACTGGGCAGGCCTTCTGGCTCTTCTGCCCGAAAATCCTTGAGCTCTTTTGCTCTAAAAATCTAAAGTTGTGGGTCTCTTTTCTTCTTCTTCTTCTTCTTCTTCTTCTTCTTCTTCTTCTTCTTCTTCTTCTTCTTCTTCTTCTTCTTCTTCTTCTTCTTCTTCTTCTTCTTCTTCTTCTTCTTCTTCTTTCTTTCTTTCTCATCTTCTTCTTCTTCTTCTTCTTCTTCTCGTTCTTTTTTAATCTCCTTCTTCTTCTTCTTCTTTCTCTCATCTTCTTCTTCTTTTTTCTTATTTTCTTCTTTCTTCTTTCTTCTTCTTGTTCTTCTTTCTTTTTTCTCTCATTCTTCTTCTTCTTCTTTTTCTTTCTCTCTCTCTTTTTTCTTTTTCTTCTTTTTTCCTTCTTCTTCTTCCGTTTCTTCTTTTCTTCTTCTTTTTTTCTTTCCTTGTTTTTCTTTTTCTTTTTCTTTTTCTTCTTTCTTTTCCTTTTCTTTTTCTTTTCTTTTCTTTCTCTTCTGTCTCTCTCTCATTTTTTCTTTTTCTCTTTCTCTCTTCTTATTTCCTCTCATTCTTTTTCTTTTCTCTTTTCTCTCATTTTCTTTTTATTTTCTTTCGTTTACTTTCTTTTTCTTTCTCTCTTCCTATTTTCTCTCATTCTTTTTTCTCTTTTCTCTTTTCTCTCTTCTTTTATTTTCTTTTTTTATTTCCTTTTTCTTAAGAACCAGGAAACCAGTCGAATGACTCTTAGTTCTTATGAGATCTATTTCCTCTCTTGTGAAGTGGTAGATCCCTCTCTTTATCAACCTTCAAATGCCTGTTTAAAATAAACAAAATACTATGATGGTATGAGTTAGCGTGCTCCTAACATGGGGATGTCTAACTATCAATGATGCATGAGCATATTTCATGATGCAAAGATGCATGAATTTAGTTTGTCTTTATTCTTTAAGGTCGGTGGTCACCATCTTGGGACTACAACCACTCATCAATCTCGTGTCTTGACAAAACTTGCCCCCAACTTGTGTTGCTTATTCCCTGAGTCCAATGGCCTGAATCGCAATCAGAATCATTAGCCCAATACCTTCAAGCTGTATGCCATCTCTCACTGATTTGAAATCCTATGTGTAAAGCCCCAGTTGCCCCACGGACAAAGATGCCCCTTGGGGTACCGATGGCTTTACCTCGAGCCATGGTCAGTCCGCTTGTTCATTCCAATATAGGAGACTTATGAAAATAATAAAAATAAATTCATTATATATATATATACATTTTAAAGGATCACGGCAAGGGATATTTAAGAAAATCAAGTTTTGGGTCTTTTGAAAAAAGGTCGACCCGAATGACATTTTCTGAATGTTGCAGGAATGCACATATGAAATATTTTCTGGGCTATTAGGCTTCTGAGAGGAGCGACTCCCATTCCCAGTTTCCACCCGATTTAAAAGTGGCTCTCTTTAGCTCACTAACTCACCATGCCCCATCCTTCCCTCTCTTCTGATCTCAATCAGGCATTAAAGTGTGGCAATCCTTGAAGAAAGGTTAACCCTGACATGCGGGATGTGATCTGAAGACAAATTCATCCATTAGTGTATGGTCCAAATGGTCTTTTATGGCTTGTAATGTAGGCTAAGGATCACGGGTACGAAAGAAGGGTAAATAGGCCCAAACAAGTGTTTGAGGGTGGTGAAACCAAGGATCAATTCTTCCAATCTGAAGTCGCAATTATGCTCCAACGAAATGTTATCTCTTTTCTTATTTCTTTAGATCGCTCTAGACTGCCCCTTTTTTGGGGTTTTCACCGCTAGAGTTCAATTCCTTTCATCAAGTGTAGTTTTGGATCCATTTGCACCTTCGCATTGTATTAGTGTAGGCTTTTGATCAAAGGTGAATCAATCTTTCGAGACTCATCTAAGCAGAGATTCATAGGGAATCCTCTTGTCCCTTTTCTTCACCCGATTTTCCCCTTTTACAAAATTGCACTTTTCACTTTAGTGCTTTTGCTTTTGATTTCTTCAACTTTTATATCAGTAACTTTTGACCTGATTTGGGGTAGCTCTTTGAGCACCAACTTTTCTTTCGTTGTTTCCTTTTGATGTTTTTGCTGCTCAAACTGAAAGTGTATCAAATGAATCTGTTCTCTTTTAATCCCCTTAGTTCACAAGACGTCATTATCATATCATAATTAGAATCCAATGTCATTTACTTGTCCATAGACTTCTATCTCATTTGCCCTCGGTGTAGGGGTGATCCTTGGTTTAGGTTCGATCAGAAAAAAAATAAATAAATAAAGTTCAATAGGCTCAAACGGGGACAACAAAGGGCATATTTTTTGTTTTCTTTCTATGCGAAGGGAATTGAAGGAATGCCAAATGTCCTCCCATACACGAATATCAAAATTGGTCTTCAGGTGGTAGAAGTTTTAGGGTTATCACTTCATTCAAGAACCTTAGACAACAATGCCCGAGAGGGAAAATTCACTCAATGGGAGTGGCCCATTATTCCTGAACACTCGTTGTCATTCCTCCCTTGGCCTAAGTAGAACATAGGGTTTTCATATTTAGTATCCTCACAACATCGGGTTTTTCGGGAAAAAAAATCTTTTTAAATTGAATTAAAGTTAATCTTACAAAAAGTATATACATGTGTAATAGGAAAACAAGAGTAAGCTTATAATAATAATAAATGAAATGTTTAAAGAATCAATGAATACCAAAATATTTTCTAAATAACAAAATGAAACTCTCGCTATGATAAAAAATCTACAGATCAACTTATTTCTTTTGCATTTTTCCCAAATGCACAGGGATCAACGGATTTGAATTGCCTTTACCGGTAGCCGTTTGCTCCGGGCTAGTTGTACCATTCCCCTGGGTACAATCAGTTTTCACCAATAATGAGAATTGGATTTTTGCAAAGGATTTATTTTCCTTTGACCATTCGTAAAAATGGTTTTTCGATGGACATTTGAATTATCCATTGTCTTAAACTTTATCGCGTTTAAGCACGTTGCGCTGGCATTTCTATCGGACTTGTTCAAACATCGCTTCTTCTTTCATGAAGCGATATAATGTCTCCAATTCACTTTTCTTGAACCGAGACTTGCATTTTTCCCAAATGCACAGGGATTAACGGATTTGAATTGCCTTTACCGGTAGCCGTTTGCTCCGGGCTAGTTGTACCATTCCCCTGGGTACAATCAGTTTTCACCAATAATGAGAATTGGATTTTTGCAAAGGATTTATTTTCCTTCGACCATTCGTAAAAATGGATTTTCGATGGACATTTGAATTATCCATTGTCTTAAACTTTACCGCGTTTAAGCACGTTGTACCAACATTTCTGTCAGACTTGCTCAAACATCGCTTCTTCTTCCATGAAGCGATGTAATGTCTCCGAAGGTCATACTAGAGTGAGCTTTGAGCAAAGGCTTCATCTTGACGGGCAAAAGATGCCCCTTGGGGTGGACTGGACGAGGGGCCGATAACAAGAGGATTCTTAAAGATTGGGGTAGCCGAGTGGTCTCCCGGTTCTTGAGCAACACTCCCTCCTTTCAGACCGGACCGTAACAATTAGGGTATTCCTTTCATCATATCTTGTTGGGCTTGATGATGGTGCCCCTTAATTCTTGTTGAGTTCGTTCCATCTGACCTCTCAAATCAGCCTCTGGCTTGGCAAAGTTTTCCTCCATTTATTCATTTTAAGAATGAATGCATGTAATGTGTTGTATCCACAACAAGGATAGGTGATTAAAGGTAATCAAACAGATATGTACAATTGAATGCAAAGATGCATTAATCTGATGGACCTTAATTTTATTTGTTTAATGAATGAATGAATGTGTCGTATGTATAACAGAAACATATGATCAATCAAAATGCATAATTGAATGCAAAGGTGTACTGATTTGATGGACGTTAATCTTATTTGTTTAATCGAATGAATGAATGAATGTGTCGTATGTACAACATGTGATTAAAGGTAATCAAACAAAATGTGTAATTGAAATGCAAAGGTGCATTGAACATTAACTTCATGAATGCAATGTGTCATATGTACAACATATGATTAAAGGTAATCAAACAAAATGCGTGATTGAAATGCAAAGAGCAACACTGAGTTCGGCAAATATCCTCGTTAAACAACTCATCAATGGGAACCTTGGTCTGTTACAATGATCGGATGAAACCCTCTACATGTAGTTCTTGAGCTGGCGTCTAGGCCGACGATTCTCTTCAAGACTCACTCAATCCCTTCTTCTTCCTTGGAATGATCTTTTGCTAGGAGTCGGGCGTTCTCTCATATCCATGTTAACAAATAGGTCAACTCTCGGTCCTGCCCCCAAGTGGTATAGGCGACGAATTATGATTGATCCACTGTCGATATTTAGTGCTCTTGACTTGCTCTTTGAAAGGGTCCCACTGAGCCTAACCTTCAAAGCGCATCGGGGGTGAGGTCGAAATTCCCTCTGACTTGAAATATTTTCCTTGTTCTAGATTGAGACTTGATTGTCGGCCCAAGATGGCAAAGTGCCCGAGAAACTTTCTATCTTGCCCCGGAAAGCTTAGTTCTCATTTGGTGTAGTTCTCGCTAATTTCCTTGCAAGACTCGGTATTTCCCAACTGTTGTAGTCAAATCAAAGCTGCTGACCGTAGAACAAATGTAGGTTGAACTCCAAAATTCGAAGTAATGATCACTTGCCTGGAACATCTGACAAATAAGTGAGGTGGCCTTTTTGTCTTTTTGAAAGTCTTTCTTGTCTTGGAACCCTAACCATGTAGTTGCACTCCTCATGGCTATATTTTCGTCGAGGTCCTTCTCATTATTTTTACAGACTACACTTCCCACTAATCAAGTCTTTAATTTCAGACTATTTTCAACTCAATGTGCTCTTTATGCAATGATGAAATATGCAAAATAAGAGGGGGAGAAAAGCAAAGGTGTTAGTCACATAATAAACATAAATCAAGTCAAGAAATGAAATTCAAGCATTAACGAAAAAAAGAAGCGTAGAAACAAGTAATTAGCAAGACAAACCTAGACACTCTAAACTCTAGGTTTATTCGCATGGCTCTAATGGGGTAGGCTTCTTATATTCTCACTCATGAGTTGTGTTCTAGCAAAGGGTACCCGAACCTATCTTATCACCTACTAAGGCAATAAGAACCCCAATTCTGGCCCATCACAGGCTTGCGAATTGGTTTCAGTTCGGGGGAAAGCACGACCTAATGACGTGGAGGGCGACTCACGTGTCAAAAGGCGTGGATTCCGAAAGTGAATTACCGACCCGTGGAGGGATGCTCACGTGGGTATGGGTGTTTCACTTTCACTTAGAAAAGGGTAGCTCGGGTATAGAGCTTGATGATCATGATGCAACACATGTCGGTGACTCCTTCGAAATTAAATGAGGAATTAATTCGAATGCCACAAATTTTCAAAGCCCGTTTAACCTAAGTCGTATTTTCATAAAAGAACAAACTTAGTAGCTTCACTTTGGATTTTAAATATTTTCTATCGATTAAATGGCAACAAGTGTTTTATTGGCCTAACTCTCTTTTTTGTAAAAACAAAAATTTCTCCCCAGCGGAGTCGCCAAACTGTGATAAGGTTTTTCCTGAGAAAACCACTAAGTAGGGGCCTTATCACTATCTCTTCTTGAAAAGGGGTTTTATTTTAAAAAAGAGGGGAAACCCGTATTTTGGAAAACTGTGAAAATTTGGAGTCGCCACCGGCCACTGAGGTAGGCCGGACACCATAAAACTAGAGATTCATTTTAAAACGGGTTCAAGAGTTGGTTACGTGTGGGGAAGGATTAGCACCCCCATCACGCCCGGAAATCGGTACCAAATTACTTGTTGCCTTTTGATCGATAGAAATTATTTAAAAACCAAAGTGAATTTAATAAAGTGTTCTTGGATGAAAATGTGACTTAAATAGCACGGGCTTTATCGAATAGTGGCTTTGGAATTAATTGAACATTTAATTAGAAAGGATGACGGTACATCGGACCGTAGACTAAACCGACATCATATAAGACTGACTGCCGTGTTAGTTTAGGGTTCGGATCTCGTACATCACCTTTATGCATGATGCGTGCAAATAAAGGATGATGCGTGGTATTTTCATTTTTATGCTTCCGCTTACCTATAGACGGTGAAAATTAACCCAAATATTCGATCGACATCCATTAAGCTAGGACTGTCATTTCTCGAATACCGAGGTTAATTAATACCTCTCTTTGGGTATATTTTTAAGTTAATTAATTATCGAGCACTCGAAATACCAAAAAAAATCACATGAATGACATTTTAAGGATGCATGTCACAACAAACATATTCGAACCATTATATAAAGCAGATAAAAACACAAACAAAAAATGCATGCATCGTACTATACTACGCATCATAAATACATGCTTAAACAAGATTTAAAGACATACCATCACATATCAAAATAAATAACATGGGGGCACACATTAAAGAAAAACAAATATCACATGCATAACATATATTCGACATACTAAGTAAAATGCATGAATAACGAAATCATTTATCACAAGAATAAAATGCTAAGTGAATAATTAAAATACAGACTGTCAGGGACCAAAACTGTGAATTACCCACTAAAAAAATAAAACACGAAATAAGGACTAAATTAAAAGAACACGGAAAGCCGAGGGGACTAAAACAGTGATTTTACCATCCAGACCCCAATTAGGACGAAAATTAGGACTAAATTGAAAACGACCGAAAACGCAGAGGGACTGCGGCTGTGGTTTAAAAACGCAAAAGCCCCCCTCGCGCAATAAGGGTAACGCGGAGGGGCTTAAAACATGATTAACCCTATTTAAAATAGAAAAAAACGTTATAAAAGCGAGTTAAAAACATTTTATCCCTTTTGTTCCTTTTAACCAAAACCTAAACCTAACCGGAGAGGCTCACTCCCCTCTCTATTATTTTCCGGCGCCGGAACCCTAAAAAGTTTTCTTTTTTTTTTGCTTGAAACCAAAAAGCCTTTCTCTTCTCGAAACCAAAGCCGAAACAAAGAAAATCTTTCGATTGTTTTTTTAAACATAAAAAACCGAAACCCAAAAACTTGAAAACCACCGATCACCGACGTTCACCCTCTACCGGTTCACCGTACATGGTCCCGAAAGGGACCAGATGGCTTGTCACCGGCGAAAGAAATGAAACGGAGAAGGAGGAGAAGGAGAGATGCAAAGGTAAAAAAGATAAACCCTTTTCTGTTTCTTATTTTTCCGATTTGTAATGAAGAATAAAAATCAAAATACCTTTGAAAACTCTTTTGCTTGTATTGCTCGAAGTTCGGTTACAAATCTCTCTGAAAGTTTTCCGATTACACTTGCTCTCTGAATTTTTTCGAATGGGGATCCTCTTACATTTTTTTCTCTCTCAAAATCCTCTAATGCTATCCAAAAAACCTCTCTCTGTAATTTCCGAAAATCCTCCTCATTACATTGTTAAGTTCGGGCTTTATATAGCCGAAAATTACAAGATTTTCAGAAAAATAGAAAATGTCTTCTATATTGCTATTGGCTGATCTGACATCATTTGTTTGTATTCATCACCAGAAATGTTTGTTTTTGCCTCTGTTGTTTCTGTTTTTTTGTTACATTTGCGTTTCTGACATTCAGTTTTGGTTTTTGTTCGCATGCACCGCTGGCAGTGAGGAGGGGACCAGCAAAGGCAGACGACGGATCGACATCGTGGAGTGATCCTGACCATCGGTGGAAGATCTGGACGGCTGTGTAGAGCGCGTCGGGGATCCAAACAGTCGCGCGTGGAGTTCTCCTTTCCTCGGAGCCGTTAGATCGTGTCTTGATCTAACGGTTCTGATTCAGGCGGCGTAGCCTCCTTAGTCGCGCGTGGAGTTCTCCTTTCCTCGGAGCCGTTAGATCGTGTCTTGATCTAACGGTTCTTGATCTAACGGTTCTGAATAGCTTATAGATGTGATAGTTCTCTGTGTTAAGTGACGTTGTAGGCTAGTGGATGTGTCTCCGGAGTGCTGAGGTGTCTTGGCATTCATGTTGTAATAGGAGGATTGTTTATGTGGGTGATGGTTTGTAGCAATCTTCGAAGAGTTGAGTAGAGGTTTCGTAGTCTTAACCTGTTAGTATAGAATGGGCGGTAACCAGGTAAGGTTAGTGTTATGGTCAAAGCTTGAAGTGGAAAGGCAATGTAAGTTCAAGGGTCATGGTTGGTTGGCTGAGTTCCTGTGAGAAGCGGTTTGCTAGTTGTGTGTAAGTAAACCTTTTATTTAAAGTCAGCTAGGGGTACGTGGAACAGTTGGCGGAGTTAAGGTTGGAGTTTTGCGGTGTGGATTTCGAATGTTGGGTGAGTAGTTTTGGTGAGTCGTTATGGTAATGATAGTGGCGGATGTGAAGGGATGTCATCAATACATTGAGAAGTTTGAGTAAGCAGTTGATGATTAAATTCTTTTGCTGTTATGTGTTTAAAATATGGGAGAATGATCCGGAAGCAATAGAGGTGGCGTTGGAGGGTTCGGTTGCTTGGAAGGCTTGTCGGCTAGCATAGTTTGTGTATCGGTGAGTGGTAAAGAGTTTTCCAGCTTTGAAACATTTTGGATGAGGCTTTGGGAGCTTAGTTTAAGTCTAAACAACTTAGCTAAGCTCAAGAGTAAGTAAATGGAATTTCTCTCTTAGTTTGGGCTATGTTTTGGGTTTTTAAATGCACTTGGGACGATTATGTTTTAAATACTGTTTTAAAGCATGTTTGGACATGGTTTAATGTTGGTTTTTTTTTAATGCCATTATGTTAAAGATGCACAAGGTAAGTTATCATTACTTGCATGTGTTGAGTGCATATGATTTTAAGCATGTGATGCTTGTGGAATTGGCATTTTGGTTATGCTTGTAAAAATAGTGGATTAATGTGGTAAAATGGTTATATTGGCAAGTGATGTAAGTGGTTGTTGGTTACTTTAATCGGATATAGTTAGCCGGCTATAGGATTGGGTGCACCGTGAATTGAGTCGCCTTGGATGTTGAGGGATTGTGATTGTACCGTAAACTCCATCCAAGTATCCTAGCGATTGAGGAAATTAGTGTCACCACGATGGAGGATGGCTCTCGTGGGTGGACTTTGTTAAGTGTCACCGCGATGGAGGTTGGCTCTCGAGGGTGGACCTTGTTAAGCGTCACAACGGTGGAGGGTTGCTCCCGTGTGTGAGCTTGGTTAAGGTGATTACAATGGTTGAGGTAGCTCCCATGTGTATGCCTTGTGGTGTGTCCCGGCTCTCGCTAGTGAGTTATACAACTTCCGTTGAGTGATGTTGAGGGGTTGTGATTGTATCGTTAAACTCCATCACGGGTGTTGAGGGGTTGAGATTGTACCGGGAAACTCCACCTTGTGTTGTTCGGTAGTGTGTATGAAGCGTGTGGGACAACGCTTGTAATCCGCGTATCCGATTGTGTCTTGAGTTGAAATGGTTTGAGAATTATCACTTGAAAGCCAATGTAATGTTCTCGAATGTAATGAAGCGAGAGATGCTTGAAATGATGCAAGGATGCATGGGAAGTGTGTAATGGTTTAAGAGTGCATGTATTACTTGTTAAAGCTTGAACAAGTGTTTATCTTCTATTGTGAATGGTGTATATGTGCATGGAATCTCTTTAGTGCATTGAAGTCTTGTGAAGACTTGTCTAGAAAGGCATGTAATGTAAATGTTGCTTTTGGTAGTTCATGTGTTGTGCATTTGTTGAATGCATGAGATAGTTAGAGGGAACAAATGGTTTTCCAAAGGTTTTGCTTTGAAATGATCATTAAGCATGAGAAAAGTATGTTATGAAGAGGAAATGTTTTTCAAGGAATTTGAGTTTAACTTTGCATAAGGTGTTCATGCATGGAAAGGTTTTAATTGATGGTTTTGTAAGAATGTGTTTTGAGGTGAGTTGATTAGCTTTTCTAAGCTAAGGGTTGGATTTCATGTGGAGCAATGCATGGTTTTAAGCATGTTGTTTCAAAAGGGGTTTTTTCAAACAATGATTTGGTTCATTGAATTGCACTTACTTTTGAAGAGGGTTTTATGATTTGCTGCATTGATGGTGTTTTGGTTTTGAGCATTCCTCACTAAGCATTATGTGCTTACGCTCCTTTGTGTCCATCAATGCAGATAATTGAAGTTGGGGCAGCAAGAAGCAAGGGATTCAAGGAGAGCTCCACTTGAGAAGTATGTCTCGGTTAATAGCTATAGATAATAAAGGCAATGGGGGGAGAGTCTTTTATATTGATGTGTAAAGAGATTGAGTATGTTGACCATATTTGGTTTGTGGTTTGAATCTTGTTGTTTATCGCTTTGCAACATTTGAATCTTCTTATTCATAAGTTGTTATGCTATGCGTCTTGTTTTAAAAGCATGATCAAGTGTTGGATGTGTTGAAAGAGTTGGTGCACCTAAGGTTTGTTTTGTGTCTAGATTTTAATGCAATTTGGTAGTTTTGATGCTTGGCATGTTGTTGATATGTTGAGGAATGATTTAAAGTATGTTTATTGGTGTTTGGATGTGTAAAACCAGAATTTCCTGCTGTTTCTGGGCAGGGTGTATCGAAACACCCTTGGCTGTTTCGAAACGGGTGCATGATTTGGCATGGGCGTTTCGAAACGGCTAGAGGTGTTTCGAAACACTTTGGCCACTGCCAGGCCTTATTTCGATATTGGTCTCGGAACGAACCTGCGTTTCGAAACGGTCAACCCCCGTTCCGAAACAGATGACCGTTGGGCACTGATTTGAATGGTTTTGAGGTTTGCAAGCTTTACGTTTTAGTCCTGATTTTTGTATATGCAATTGCTTGTGTTCGAGATGTCCGTTTAAGGTGAAATTTGACAGGGAAGCATGTAATATGACTAATTTGATATTGGTAACTTAAAAATCAGTTAAGTCCTTCATCTTTCCAGATTTTACATTTTGGTCCCTAACTTTGTATGTTATGCAATTGAATCCCTTATTGCTTTCCGATCGCTGTGTTTTTCAAGTATGTTTTTCTCAAGGGTACGCTTAAGGTTAATGTGCATCTAGATAAGATTAAAAAGAAAAAAAAAGGTCGTTAATCAAGGTTGACTTTTGGGTTGACTTTGGTTTTCCCCGTGTAATCTTCGTAGTTCGGGTCAACCGTCTAGGCCGGGCTAAGGGGGTTACATTTGGTGGTATCAAAGCTAAGTTGCGAATGTTTGGGGCGATGATGAGTTTTTGGTAAGTTGTTATAACAAATGTTGGATGTTTGTTCTGATGTGTGGTTGAAAGTTGGTTGAAAAGTGTGTCTATGAGCGAATTGTTAATGTTTTTATCATGCATTTTGGGTTATGAATCTTCATTGAGCTAATGTGAACTTGTATTGATGAGATGCTGGTGTTGTGAGTTGATTTTCTGAGTAATGAAAATGTGATGGGTATGATATGTTGATATTATGCTGTTGAGGGTGAATATTGTTTGATGAAAGCATGATTGAAGTTTGCTGATTGATATGCTCGATGTTCGTGATATCAATGTTTTATCGATTGTGATGTCGTATAAAAGGGGAGAATTTGGGATACCCATTGCCTTATTATTATAGCTATTGTGTTATGTTGGAGTCTTGAATCCTTGCTTGAAGCTGGCATGATCGTTTTGTTTGTTTTGTTATGATTGCTTGTTGTTAATAGCATGGTGGAATCGATGAGAGAATGGCAGTTGGGTGAGATGGTTGCTATTTTAGAGCGGGTTGTTTAGGCGTGGAATTCACCTTTTGGTGGAGGTGTGTTGTTTCAGTATATAGTGCCTGGAGTTGAGGAGGTAAGGCATGAGGAAGAAGTTGGTTCTGTGATGAAGGGTTCATCACCTGTGGTTCAAGAGGTGTCGGAAACATCTTACGCTGTGGTGAAAGTGAGGCCTGAGGATGTGTCGACTGTGGGACACGCGAGTTTGTCGAAACAACGTTTATATGATTTGGGAGCTGTAGAGTATCATGGTTCGACACCTAAGGCATTCAAGGCCTGGTTAGCCAGTGTAATTCTGATTTTGGATCAGGAAGGGTGTGACTACGCCTGTAAGATGGGAAGTGTTGTCTCATTGATGTTGGAGGACGCTTGTGCCTGGTGGACATCTGTGGCGGTGGCAACACATATCCACGATATAGATTGGGACTTCTTTGTGTCTGCCTTTTATGAAAGGTACCTTGGAGAGAAATTCCCAAGGGTTAAGCAACGTGGGGGTGTGGCTTCAGATTGTGAAGGTGAGAAAAGTTTAAGCAAAAGGGTTGTGGGTACTGACCTCGGGAGCGGTCAGCGTAAGAGGCTACGTGATAGAAGGTTTTGCTTGAATCGAAGTTTGGGTGGTGGTGCAGACGTAGGGCAAGTGCGGTATGACCAAGGAGTGGTAGCTCGGTTGCCGAAGTGTGACCGTTGTGGAAGGTGTCATGTTGGAGGTTGTTGGGGCGCGAGAGCTTGTTGGAACTGTGGTTCTATAGAGCATGTGAAGCGGAATTGTCCTCAAGTGGTGAGATCAGCTTTGGTGGGTGCAAAAGGGTCTCAGAAGGGTCATGGGCGCGACCGAGACAGAGTTCGGAGGTGGCAGGAAAGGCGGGAAGGAGTGGGGAGCTTGAGGGATGGATCTTGTTGGAATTGTGGGTCTGTTGGGCATTTGAGACGAAATTGTTTGGAGTTAGCTTGGGGAAGTCAGGGTTCGTTACCGCAGGGAGACGGTGATGATCTTAAAGTGTTAGTTGATGTTGCGGCGGTGCGGCTAGGGAATGATGGTTCGGCGAGGAAGAGAGTTTGTCAGTTGAAGCCTCGAGGCAGTGAGATGATTACTGGTAATCTTGTTAAGTAATCTTTGCTTAGTTATCTTTGTTTGGTTTCGGTTTGGATTCCCTTGCGTAGTGAGTATGGTCTTTAGCTAGCAAGTTTGGGGTAGTAGCCGGTGTTGTTTTGAAAACAACTTTAGTGTGAAGAGAGCATTAGTGGGTATTTTGTGATTAGCGGATTGTTATAATGGTAGAGCTAGACAAGATAGAAGTGAGGTAAGAGGTTGTTCATAGGCGGATTCTGAGGATGTTATTGGTGAGTGTGAACTGACATACATGCATAGTTAAAACCATTTGTTATATACTATATTATATATATGTTGATACATACATACATGTGACATGACATTAGATGTTTTGCATACATGTACACAGGCATTGATAGGGCATATTGGTGACCATGCATACGAACGTTCACACTTGCTAATAGCTAGTTGGGTCCGTTAGTGTTGTGATAGGATTAGGTTGGATGATGGGTTTTAAGAGTTGTTTTGGTGCTAGGAGAATGTTAGAAGTAATGGAGGGTAATAAGCGAGCTGTCGGTAATAGAGAGTGCGATCTAGCCTGTTGGCAGAAGGAAAGTGTTTTGGTGCTTAAATAGTTTAGCGGTGTAGTGGTGAGGAGATTACCGGTTGGAGTTAGAATCGGTCAAGTGGTTATGAATAGCTGATAGATGTGGTAGTTCTCTGTGTTAAGCGACGTTGTAGGCTAGTGGATGTGTCTCCAGAGTGCTGAGGTGTCTTGGCATTGATGTTGCAATAGAAGGATTGTTTATGTGGGTGATGGTTTGTAGCAATCTTCAAAGAGTTGAGTAGAGGTTTCGTAGTCTTAACCTGTTAGTATAGAATGGGCGGTAACCAGGTAAGGTTAGTGTTATGGTCAAAGCTTGAAGTGGAAAGGCAATGTAAGTTCAAGGGTCATGGTTGGTTGGCCGGGTTCCTGTGAGAAGCGGTTTGCTAGTTGTGTGTAAGTAAACCTTTTATTTAAAGTCAGGTAGGGGTACGTGGAACAGTTGGCGGAGTTAAGGTTGGAGTTTTGCGGTGTGGATTTCGAATGTTGGGTGAGTAGTTTTGGTGAGTCGTTATGGTAATGATAGTGGCGGATGTGAAGGGATGTCATCAATACGTTGAGAAGTTTGAGTAAGCAGTTGATGATTAAATTATTTTGCTGTTATGTGTTTAAAACAGGGGAGAATGATCCGGAAGCAATAGAGGTGGCGTTGGAGGGTTCGGTTGCTTGGAAGGCTTGTCGGCTAGCATAGTTTGTGTATCGGTGAGTGGTAAAGAGTTTTCCAGCTTTGAAACATTTTGGATGAGGCTTTGGGAGCTTAGTTGAAGTCTAAACAACTTAGCTAAGCTCAAGAGTAAGTAAATGGAATTTCTCTCTTAGTTTGGGCTATGTTTTGGGTTTTTAAATGCACTTTGGACGATTATGTTTTAATTACTGTTTTAAAGAATGTTTGGACATGGTTTAATGTTGGTTTTTTTTTTAATGCCATTATGTTAAAGATGCACAAGGTAAGTTATCATTACTTGCATGTGTTGAGTGTATATGATTTTAAGCATGTGATGCTTGTGGAATTGGCATTTTGGTTATGCTTGTAAAAACAGTGGATTAATGTGGTAAAATGGTTATATTGGCAAGTGATGTAAGTGGTTGTTGGTTACTTTAATCGGATATAGTTAGCCGGCTATAGGATTGGGTGCACCGTGAATTGAGTCGCCTTGGATGTTGAGGGGTTGTGATTGTACCGTAAACTTCATCCAAGTATCCTAGCGATTGAGGGAATTAGTGTCACCACGATGGATGATGGCTCTCGTGGGTGGACTTTGTTAAGTGTCACCGCGATGGAGGATGGCTCTCGTGGGTGGACCTTGTTAAGCGTCACAACGGTGGAGGGTTGCTCCCGTGTGTGAGCTTAGTTAAGGTGATTACAATGGTTGAGGTAGCACCCATGTGTATGCCTTGTGGTGTGTCCCGGCTCTCGCTAGTGAGTTATACAACTTCCGTTGAGTGATGTTAAGGGGTTGTGATTGTACCGTTAAACTCCATCACGGGTGTTGAGGGGTTGAGATTGTACCGGGAAACTCCACCTTGTGTTGTTCGGTAGTGTGTATGAAGCGTGTGGGACAACGCTTGTAATCCGCGTATCCGATTGTGTCTTGAGTTGAAATGGTTTGAGAATTATCACTTGAAAGCCAATGTAATGTTCTCGAATGTAATGAAGCGAGAGATGCTTGAAATGATGCAAGGATGCATGGGAAGTGTGTAATGGTTTAAGAGTGCATGTATTACTTGTTAAAGCTTGAACAAGTGTTTATCTTCTATTATGAATGGTGTATATGTGCATGGAATCTCTTTAGTGCATTGAAGTCTTGTGAAGACTTGTCTAGAAAGGCATGTAATGTAAATGTTGCTTTTGGTAGTTCATGTGTTGTGCATTTGTTGAATGCATGAGATAGTTAGAGGGAACAAATGGTTTTCCAAAGGTTTTGCTTTGAAATGATCATTAAGCATGAGAAAAGTATGTTATGAAGAGGAAATGTTTTTCAAGGAATTTGAGTTTAACTTTGCATAAGGTGTTCATGCATGGAAAGGTTTTAATTGATGGTTTTGTAAGAATGTGTTTTGAGGTGAGTTGATTATCTTTTCTAAGCTAAGGGTTGGATTTCATGTGGAGCAATGCATGGTTTTAAGCATGTTGTTTCAAAAGGGGTTTTTTCAAACAATGCTTTGGTTCATTGAATTGCACTTACTTTTGAAGAGGGTTTTATGATTTGCTGCATTGATGGTGTTTTGGTTTTGAGCATTCCTCACTAAGCATTATGTGCTTACGCTCCTTTGTGTCCATCAATGCAGATAATTGAAGTTGGGGCAGCAAGAAGCAAGGGATTCAAGGAGAGCTCCACTTGAGAAGTATGTCTCGGTTAATAGCTATAGATAATAAAGGCAATGGGGGGAGAGTCTTTTATATTGATGCGTAAAGAGATTGAGTATGTTGACCATATTTGGTTTGTGGTTTGAATCTTGTTGTTTATCACTTTGCAACATTTGAATCTTCTTATTCATAAGTTGTTATGCTATGCTTCTTGTTTTAAAAGCATGATCAAGTGTTGGATGTGTTGAAAGAGTAGGTGCACCTAAGGTTTGTTTTGTGTCTAGATTTTAATGCAATTTGGTAGTTTTGATGCTTGGCATGTTGTTGATATGTTGAGGAATGATTTAAAGTATGTTTGTTGGTATTTGGATGTGTAAAACCAGAATTTCCTGCTATTTCTGGGCAGGGTGTATCGAAACACCCTTGGCTGTTTCGAAACGGGTGCATGATTTCGCATGGGCGTTTCGAAACGACTAGAGGTGTTTCGAAACACTTTGGCCACTTCCAGACCCTGTTTTGATACTGGTCTCGGAACGAACCTGCGTTTCGAAACGGTCAACCCCCGTTCCGAAACAGATGACCGTTGGGCACTGATTTGAATGGTTTTGAGGTTTGCAAGCTTTACGTTTTAGTCCTGATTTTTGTATATGCAATTGCTTGTGTTCGAGATGTCCGTTTAAGGTGAAATTTGACAGGGAAGCATGTAATATGACTAATTTGATATTGGTAACTTAAAAATCAGTTAAGTCCTTCATCTTTCCAGATTTTACATTTTTGGTCCTTAACTTTGTATGTTATGCAATTGAATCCCTTATTGCTTTCCGATCGTTGTGTTTTTCAAGTATGTTTTTCTCAAGGGTACGCTTAGGGTTAATGTGCATCTAGATAAGATTAAAAAGAAAAAAAAGGGTTGTTAATCAAGGTTGACTTTCGGGTTGACTTTGGTTTACCCCGTGTAATCTTCGTAGTTCGGGTCAACCGTCTAGGCCGGGCTAAGGGGGTTACAGGAACAGTAGACCCATCTGCTACACTAACCCTACCAGAACCAAAATAAGGTAAAGATGAATAGATATTACCTGCATCGAGCGGGAGATGAGAAGCCGCACCGAAATCAGGGAACCAGGCTGCATCTCCAAACGCAAACTCATCGGACACAGCAGCAACCGAAGCGACTACAGGTTCTGTGGCATTCTGAGCAATCGAAAAAGACTGATCCGACTGACTCGAGCCTTGATAGACGTTTCCCTGATACACCGGACACGGTGTTTGACTGAACGAACCTTGAAAAGACTAATCTTCGCCTGAATCTTCAGAATAGGTCACTTGATTAACGGAACTGCCAACACCTTCGAACGCCTGATCGAAGCGGAAGAAGCATCTGCCAGCAAGATGTCCTATCTTGCCGCAGATCTGACACTGCGGACGAGACCGACCGCCAAAGAAACGACCTCCACGACCTCTGAACGGCATCCCTCGATTAGGGTTTGACGGACGAAATCCAGGTGCGGCTGGCCGTTGAGGAGTTGAGTAAACAAAAGAATTAGAATAACCCGTGTTAGGGTTATTATTAGAACTTGGGCCACTAAACGGGCTTTGCTGTCCTAATGTATTACCCTGATATCCATTAGACGACCCAGACGGACCATGAACAAAATTCACCAAAGACCCATGAGACAGGAACTCGAGTTGCCTGGACTCAGTGTCAAGCAGAACACTGGCAACACCGTCGAGCTTATACGATTGTTGACTCGACGTGATGACAGCGACCACCGGCTCATACTCCGGCGGCAACCCTGAAAGTATAGCCGAGATATGCATCGTCTCTATTAACGGATTTCCACACACATCAAGACTGTCACAGACGTTTTGGATTTGGGCCAAATACTCACGCATCGATTAATCACGCTTGCGGATATTCTTGAGAGAGCAGTGCATATGCATTATTCGAGTTGTAGATGTAACAGAGAATACTTGATGAATCTTGGTCCAAATCTGAAGGGCATTCTTACAGTTCACCAAACAAGGAAGAATGGACGGCCCGATGGATGACATCAACCAAGAACAGAGAGCATTGTCTTCTTGCTTGAACCTGGCATACTCCGGGCTGACCGACTGTCGACCATCATCTCCAGTGACATATTGCTCAGGAACAGAGAAAGATTCGTCAAGATGATCCTGAAGAGCCAGACTCTCAATGGCGAATTGAATCTGTTGTCGCCAGAGAAGATAGTTTGTATCATCCAACCGAATGGAAATAAATTTGTTGGTGAAAGGCTTCGAATTTTCAGATACCTCTGATACCATGATGGAATATAGACTGGACATGGATGAGGTAAGGTTGAAGAAGAAGATGAGCAGAGAGAAAGCAAAAGGAAACAAAGGCTTTTCTTATTATCTTAAAAGTAGATCGAATACAACTTAAATTTACATTATACAAGATGTTTGCTTATATACAAAACAATATTACACATAATGAATAACAAATTCTTGAACAGATTCTTGATCTTCATCTTTGGATGATGACAGCTCAGCATCTAAGTTGTTACAACAACTTCCTTAACAGCTATATACTAACATTCCATCCAAACCAATCTATATGTTCAGGCTTCTGTAATAAATAAAAATACAGATTTTCATTGATGGATGTTGTCAAACAAGAAACTTTCATGGAAAACATGGATTCTTGGTTCTTTTACCTGCTTGTTATCAATGTGCTTGAAGGTACCCATATGCTTCTCCAATATCCTACAAGCAATTCAAAACATGATCAGAAAATCAACTGACTTGTCTGAAATCACTGATCCTATGCGCACACATACTTGATAGAATTCCTAATGAGCTTAAATGGGTTGTTCCCCGAGTTTACGAAAACTGGTTCGTTTATCTTCGAGGTTTGAACATCAGGATCTCCTGAAACAATGGATAATCTACGGAGATAAAGAACACCAAAGGAGTTTCGTATTGAACTCGAAAAAAGTAGATCCGCTTTCAATGCAAAACTGTAGTTCGTTGTCGGGTGTCCCTTGCAAAGTTGTCCGAAACTGAGCATCCAATACAGGTAGTATCAAAACATAGAAATTGTTGCCAGTTTCTTGATTTCTTATTTCCAGGAGAAGCATTTGAGTTTCTGCGGGAATATCACCGCCCAATATTCCGAAACATGGTATCATCCACCACCAGATTTTGAACCGGAAGAGACACACCAATCCATCAAAAATGTAAGATAAACCTAAAGTTTAATTCAATTCGTTTATGCAGTTACTCTTAAAAATGACATCCATAGAACAGCAGACACGTACAGGAGGATTCCGAGTTTGAAAACGTGATGAGAACTTGAACTGGTTGCAGTGGCTCCTACGAAAACCGAACCGTCAGTGCTTGGTGTGACCATGATGTTACCTGGAACGTTAGTTAAAACAGCCGTTCCCCGAACCATGAACGAACCACCTTTAACACCAGGCTCAACAGTGATCATAACATCTTCGTTACTTCCCATGGCTTTTTCTTAACTTGCTTCACTTTTTTTTTTCTGACTGAGAAGGCTGAGATTATTGCATAATTGACTGTTCAGCAACAATGGGGATCCACCATTATATAGCACACCAGTTAAAACAGGAATGGATGGGACGAGATATTAACAAGAATACAAAGAAAACCGCACCGAAGGAAGTGAAAAACACTTCTCTAGATGGTGGAAACCGCACCGAAGGAAGTGAAAAATATGTTCTCTACATGTTGGAAACTGCAAATTTGAAGATTTTATTAATTATCTGCCTGAGATTGTTGGATTTTTGTGAGCCATGAAACCCAAAATACAATCTAAAGAAGCGACAAGCTGAGTAAGAAACTTGTTGCTTCTTTCTCTAGATGACACCAATAAAATTTGCCAGTTGAATTTGAGGTTTGTGTTGGAAAAATGGATGGCACGTTAATATTGACCGGAAAATAAATAAAAAAATAGAAGTGATCAACGAAACCGTGTCGTGGAAGAATGTCACTGTTTTAGAAACAAATTTGTCTCGATGTATATAATTGCTGCTACGGGCGAATCATCCCCTGAGGTTAACAAGATCACTCCAGAATTCGGACACCCAAATGTGGAGTGGACAACATTAGTAAACAATGGAAGATGAGAGAGAGCTTTTGAGTATCTTATGTGTTTTTCTGGATGCAAATGAATCATGCAAGGATTACTATTTATAGGCTAGAAACTGAGGATAAAAACATCATTCAAAAGATCAGGTTTAAAAACATGATTAATGTCTTTAATCTGCTGTTATAACTCCTGTTGTAACACTGTTATAACTCAGTTGTAACTCCTATAATTATGCTCGTAACTGGCAGAATTAAACAGCTGAACAAAGTTGTAATTTTGTCCAGGTACATTCTCTTCTTTGCAGATTAAAGATATGACCATTCGGATCTGATTTCAAAAATCGAAACAGTCAATTAAATGGTTGTTATCCTCTGAAAATCAGAATACATACAGACACCTCCATCAGCCTATAAATATCAATCCAGAGAAAATATATTCTTTCACAATTTTATTATGTGAGAAAAATTCATACGATTTTTTTTCCAAAAAGATAGTATGCACGCAATCGTGTCGTAGACACATATTACCTGAACCCAAACTTGAGCCCAACGGCAACTACAATAGCACGCAAGACTGGCCTTTGTTCTCTATCACTCAACAAGGGAGGGGAGAATGAAGGCTATAAATATCCTTCACATGTCAGATTCTCACTCAATGTGAGAGATCCACTTTTGCATTACTAACAGATTGATGTTGTATTTTCAACCTCGGTTTCTCTAGATGACACCATTGAAGTGCTGAGTTTAATTTGTGCTCGATTAAGATTTGTTGATGGTCGAAGTAGGAAACGATAGCTCGTGACGGTTCTTTATGATTAATTTGGATAGAGAGTGGTATGTGATGGTGCATGGTGGTATTTTAGAAGAAAAAAATGTCTGAAAATGGAGAGAAACTCTCCTTTGTTGAAAAACGAAAGGAGGAAATTATGGGCTTGCAAGGTATGGGTGCGGGTTATTGTGCGACACCAACCGAAAATGTTATAAGATGCAGAAGATAGAACTGAAAATGTTATACTTTCTAATAACATTTTAGGTTGGTGGTTAAGTATCAAAATTTAGCTTCGAGTATCAATCCTTATCACTTCGGATAACATTTTAGGTTTCTGTAAGTACCGAAACTTGTCTCTAAGTATAGATACTGTCACGAGACACCAACCTAAAATGTTATCAAAAAGTATAACATTTTCAGTTCTATATTCCGTGTTTTATAACATTTTCAGTTGGTGTCGCACCGTAGTCATTACCGCGACTATGCCACACCGTAGACCTGGTCGAAAATTCTCCTTTAGTCATTGGAATAATATCCAATAAGTAAGATGAATATGGAATGTGATTGGTGGGACTTTTAGGAGATCTTAACAATTTATTATTATTGTTGTTGTTGTTGTAAATATTTAGAGATGCAACAAGTCTAACTTTTACACCTCAGCAAATATGAGGTAAATGAACATGATGTTAAATGAACTATTCGTGAATCGTCCATATAATATTCGTTTATTAAGTTAAATAAACGAATATAAACAAAATTTTTGTGTTCGTTTAATAATAAACGAACGGGCAATAACAAATGTGTGTTCGGTTGGTTTATATTCACGAACAAGCCCGTTTATCGGCTCGTTTATGAGCTCATTTACATGATCCCTTTTCCCCTTTTTTAAAAAAAATTTAATATTGGTGAAGATATGGACTAAATTGAACAAGAGTGAACTTTGGAGTTCAAACTGTGAAGCTTAAGGAGCTTAAGGAGTAGTTATGTAATTTCACCATTTTGGCGAACATATAAACGAACATGTTAGCGGACATATAACTGAATATGTTCGCGAACGTTAAACGGACATGCTTGTGAACGTTAAATGAACATGTTAACAAACACTAAAAAATATGAACACAAACACCTTTAAAAATAAATAAATGAACACGAACAAAATATTGTTTGTACAAACTTGATTCATTTACAGCCCTACTTGCAGATTCCGAAAAAGCAAAAAAAAGACAATGTGTTTTAGTAAAACTATTTTAAGATCTCTTCATCTGCATAACACTCAAGGAATGTTGTCCCTACAATTCTTTTTTTTTTGTCTCTAATCGAAATCGATATGTTTTAGGGGTTGTTCGTAATTTTGGCTTATTAAGATCTTAGAATGAACTGTGATAGAGAATGAGAAAGTGAACAAACTTATGAGAAATAAGAAGATAGAGGACAAGGGAACGAGAGGCAGTACTCTCTTTTTATTTTATTATACTAATCAAAGAGATTGTAATATTTTCGAATGGAGACCAACCAATAAATACAAGAGAAGAAGACTGATGAGTTAGTTAAGGAGCGGCCGAACAATTCTAACTGTTCTTAACCAACTTCAATCAATTAATCTTAAGTGGTGCGGTACAAACAACCCTACCTACACTCGCTTAACTTTTTTTTTAATAGTCTTCGATCGGTTACAAAATAGTATATATTCATATATATTCGTAATTTTTGATAATGTACACAACTTTTGCAGGCAAAGCGATATGAACTCGGGTCTTTTAGGATGAACACCATCATCTTTTGCACTATATCACTCGTTTGGCTTATGCACTCACTTAACTAAACTATATTAAACTAAATGAAAATACATAATCACTTGTACCATTACTCTAATATGGCTTAATAGCGTATGTTGTGCTTCTAGGGGTTTAAGTATCGCAACTCAACCCATTAGTTGGTTGCATTCTAGTTAAATTATGCCCAAAATGTTGAGAAAATTTGGTAGGGTGAGGAGAATTTTGAGCATCTTTCCATGATGGAGCGAGTGTTGCCTTTATTGAATAGCAATAGCTTTGAATTTGTGAAATGAATGGAGTCTACAAAGTTTTACATTTGTTGAATCAATCTTCAATTTTACAAGTTCAATTATATAAAAATCATGTCCTACATTTTGTGTAACATCCACTCAATAAATTTGAATATACAACTGGACTTGATCTAATCCAGAGTCACTTAAGATGTGATTTGAATTAAAATAAATCATTAGTTAATTTAACTATTGGCTTAAATAGATTAATCTTGTATAATGAAATTTAAATAAAAGAAAATGATAACTTGGATTGATATATTAGATTTAAAAATGCACTTTCTACAAGAAACCAAATAAATTAATGAAGAGTCAATTGCTTGACCTCCAAGCCTTGCTGCTCCCATGATCTACGCACGTTCTTCTTACAAGCCTTAACTTCAGGATCAGAAACACATCTTTCCATTGTATATTGTCTTTATCTTCTTCAACACAAAGAAGTGATGGGTGGATATATAAAAATATAAACATGTTTAAAATGAATATATAAATATGTTATTTAAATGAACTCAACGAGAGGAGAAGATGATAATGTTTATATTAAGAGATTCGAGTTCAAATCACTTTGTCTGTAAGGTGTGTGCGCCTTATCAAAAGGGCTAAGAATATGTATGAGCATATACGACCTTGTAATCACTTTAAAACTATTAAAAATAGAAAATACTTTGATAGACAAGCTTGTGTAAACTTTAGTTTTAGGGTTAAGAATATATTCCTTTCAGTTTTAAAGTTTAGATATTTAAGTTGTGGTTTAGGGTTTAGGGGTTTAGAGTGTATAATTTAAAGTTTATGGTTAGAATTTAGAGTTTAGAGTTTAAGGTTTAGGTTTTAGGGTATTAAGGTCAGCGATTTAAGTTTTAGATTCTATACCTTAAATATGAAAGATTGTGTAATTTTTTGCACAGTTTTTTATTAAAATATAACCTTAAAAATATATTAGTCAAATATACAGTAATTTGTATGCAATCAAGATGCATAAAGAAGGTCAAATTTGAGGTTTACTCCCTCTATTATGATGGGATTTTGAGATATAGTATTTGTACTCACCCTCTATTTTATGGATTAATATCCTATACACTGGCGATGGAAATTTTTTATTTCCACAAGCGCCTCAATTATAGGGTTTAGGGTTATGGTTTAGAGTTTAGAGTTTAGGGGTTTTAGTGTACATGTTTAGAATTTAGGGTTCATGTTTAGAATTTAGGATTTAGGGTTAGAATTTAGGGTTTAGGGTTAGGGTTTAGTTTTAGGGTAATATGAGTAGGGATTTAGGTTTTAACCTATAAACCCTAAATTTTAACCCTAAACCCAAAATTCTATCAGCAATCCCTAAATTCAAAACTACTACATTTATACCCCTAAACTTTAAACCCTAAACGGAGTCTCTAACCCCTAAAACTAAGACGCTTGTGTAAAAAAATTTCCACAAGCGCTTGTGTATAGAACAATTACCCCTATTTTATTAGTGTCATTAATTAGTTTAAATAATCAACATTCAATTGAAATATCAAAGTGGACATTTTACTCATTATACTGATGTAGATCTTTTTCTAAAAAGCATATATTCAAAAACTAAAATAGCCAATGCTGGCTTTTCAAACAACAAATGATAATATGGGCGATTATTCCATGCACATGTGCTTATGGAAACAATTGTGAAAACTTTATTTCCACCAGCACCTTAGTTTTAAGGTTTATGAATTTTGGTTTAGCTTCTAGTGTTTAGGAGTTTTAGTGATGACTGTAAAACCCAATTTGATTTTGATATAATAAATTATTTAAGGACCTATTTGTAGAAGTAAATAAATTTTAAGTATTCTAAAGTCTCACAAATTGAAAAGAAAATTTGAACCAAAACTGTTTCTAAGTTAAATAAATTTTTCAAACAAAATTTTTCTATGTGTTCAAGCCCAAATCTTACATGTACGCTAAGGCGTATCGATATGCTCTAGTCGCATCGATACGGTTTTAAGGTTCTGGAATTCTAATCGACAAAACCGTACCAATACGGTTATACCCGTATCGATATGGTATTCTTTCTAGGCTTAATTTTAAGGCATAGCGTACCGATATGGTTGTCCCTGTATCGATACAGTTTGGTTTGATTTGATAAATCTTTGCATTTAATAAACTAGCATTTGCTTGTTAGTTATGAAATCAGAAAAATCTCAAATGACCATTGGACCGTATCAGTACGCTCTTATAGCATATCGATACATTTTTTGCTTAAGTTTTTCTCAGGATTCCAATGAGCGAAAATCGTATCGATACAGTCTTTGAGTATCGATACGCCCCTATTTTTACACTATACTCGTACTGATACGCCTATACGCGTATCGATATGCCCTTTTAAATGTGCACAACAGCTCTTTTTGTTTTGAGACAGGTATCGATACGGTTGTTCGAGTACCGATACAGTAGGTTGCAGAAGTACATTTATTATTAGAAAAATGGAGCCCAACAACTTTATTGATGATCTCAACCACCAGAACGGCTAGAAGTGAATGTGAGGGTATATATGCAAGCCTCCAAAGCTACAGCAACAACTATTGAACCTATTTGCAACAATCCAAGCATATATTCAAAACCTTGAGCTTAAAGAGTCAAATTTTTGTAACCCAACTTGTGTAATTTTTAGTGTATAATTTTCTTTCAAGTTTAGGGAGTGATTAAGTGTATTTGGGAAATATATCAACCTAGTGAGAGGTATTTTTCAGATTTCCAAACCTTATTTGTATTAAGAGAGTGTTGGTTAATCTTCGGGTAGATAGATTAAACGGTTTGTAAGGTTTCCTCCTAATATGATAAAAATGGGACAAATTTCTAGTGAAATTGGTTAAAAATTCTTAGTGGGAGTTAAGGTAGTGGATGTAGAGCTTATCCGAAACTTGAACTATTATAAATTTTCTTGTCTTTATTTCTTACAATTTTAATTTGCTCCATTCAACTTTAAAAAGCTAATTCACCCCATCTTGGTCAATTTCGATTTGATTGATCAACTCAACAATTGGTATCAGAGTCTAACTCTTGGAGATACTCACATCCATAAGAGGAGATCCTAGAAGAAGATCAATTTACCACAAATCAAGCCATGGCTTCTACCTCTAGCAAAATAAGAGGAGAGCCTAAACATGTTGTATGTATGTTGTGGCATGTTTTGGGACGTTTACGGATGTGGAAAGATGTGATAAACTAGCAAAATCTGCTGTTGCAGTGCAAGGCGTATCGGAACGTCCTTACCTGTTTCGAAACAGAGGCATGAAATGGCCATGAGGTTTCAGAACGGGTATAAGTATTCTGGAACGTTTTGGCTACTTGAAAGGGGTGTTTCGGTACGGGTTTCGGAACGCACCCGAGTATCGAAACGGTCAACCTAGTTTCGAAACGACTGTTTTGATACATGGTCTTGTTTTTCGAAACACCAAACAGTTGAGCTTGATTTTGAATTGTTTCAGTTTCATGTTTCTTACGTTTTGGTCCCTGAATCTTATGTTCTTAATTAAATGAGTTTGGTTGATCCTTTTAAGTTGAAATTTGACATGTTGGATTAATATAAGTTGAATTTTGGTTTGGAATTTTTAAATCTTGTTAAGTCCTCTAAATTCTGGAAATTACAATTTAGTCCTTAAATGACATTTGTATGCAATTGAACCCTTGTTTGAGTTCTATTCGCTGTGTCGCTTTCGTTGAAATCTTTTGTTAATCACATAAGTTAATAATTTGCATTTAGAGAAGATAAAAGGAAAAAATAGGGTCGTTAATCAAGGTTGATTTTCGGGTTGACTTTGGTTTTTCCCGTGTAATCTTCTTAGTTCGGGTCGGACGTCTAGGCCGGGTTAAGGGGTTACAGGCCTCCTCCTCAAGATGATCAACCTCCTCTGGTCACTCCACAAGGTCCACAAGTCAATCAAGCTCAAACTTCCATAGATGGACTAATGACATATCTATATGAACAATTCACATCCTTAGGGGTAAATATTGCTTCTTTAGATACAACCATGAATGTAGGATTTGTGACCATTGATACCCGTTTTACTTCGTTGGAAGATTGAGTCAAGGCCATTGAGCACCAACAAACCTTCATGGATGTCTCTCTCACTGTTTTCCATGTTTTTTTCGCTTAATCATAATCGGAAGTCTCAAGTCAACCGCAATGATGATGATGAAGAGGACGAGAACGAAGAAGATGGGGACGAGTAGTTTTTGAGCATCTCATTACATATCATATCATATCATTTAGGATTTATATTTTATTATGCATCTATGTTTTATGTTTAGGAATCCTATGCTTTGATTTATGTTTGTTTTTAAGATTAAGTTTGAATTTTAAGTTTGAAGTTATTTGAACTTTTATTGCTTTGGATATTAAATTTGAAGTTTAATGATATTATGTTGCTTTGATTATACCTTGTGCTTTATTGTTCTATCTTGTGTCTATATCCTTGATTATATGCATTGATTTTGATCTAACAAAAAGAGGGAGAAGTGTAAAAACATAAATTTTTACAAATTTTTGAAAACCAATCTTAAATTAAGGGGGAGTAAACTTTTCAAACTTTTCAAAATACTTAAAAATTTACTTTTGTTTTGTTATATCAAAAAGGAGGAGATTGTGAAACTTAATATAATTTTGATATAACAAATTGTCTAAGGACCTATTTGTAAAAGTAAATAAATTTTTAAGTATTCTAAAGTCTCACAAATTGACAAGAAAATTTAAACCAAAACTGTTTCTAAGTTCAATAAATTTTTCAAACAAAATTTTTCTAAATATTCAAGCCCAAACCTTACATGTATGCTAAGGCGTATCGATACGCTCTAGTCGTATCGATACAATTTTTAAGGTTCTGGAATTCTAATCGACAAAAGCGTACCGATACGGTTATACCCATATCGATACGATATTTTTTTGGGGCTTAATTTTAAGGCATAGCGTACCGATACGGTTGTCCCTGTATCGATACGGTTTGGTTTGAATTGATTCGATAAATCTTTACATTTAATAAACTAGTTGTTGCTTGTCAGTTATGAAATCAGCAAAATTTCAAATGGTCGTTGGATCATATCGATACACCCTTATAGCATATCGATACACTTTTTGCTTAAGTTTTTTCTCAGGATTCGAGTGAGCAAAAATTGTATCGATACGGTCTTTGAGTATCGATACAACCCTGTTTTTACACTATACATGTATCGATACGCCTATACGCGTATCGATACGCCCTCTCAAATGTGCACAACGACTCTTTGTGTTCCGAGACAGGTATCGATATAGTTGTTCGAGTACCGATATAGTAAGTTGCAGAAGTGCATTATTGCTGGAAAAATGGAGCCCAACGGCTCTATGTTTGATCTCAACCACGAGAACGACCAGAAATCAATAAAGGGGTATAAATGCAAGCCTCCAAAGCTACAACAACAACTATTGAACCTATTTGCATCAATCCAAGCATATATCCAAACCCTTGAGCTTAAAGAGTTAAATTTTTGTAACCCAACTTGTGTAATTTTCATTGTATCATTTTCTTTCAAGTTTGGGGAATGATTAAGTGTAATTGAGCAATATATCAACCTAGTGAGAGGCATTTTTTAGATTTTCAAACCTTCTTTGTATTGAGAGAGTCTTGGTTAATCTTCGGGTAGAAAGATTAACTGGCTTGTAAGGTTTCCTCATAATCCGAGAAAATATGATGAATTTCTAATGAAATTGGTTGAAAATTCTTAGTGAGAGCTAAGGTAGTGGATGTAGAGCTTGTTCGAAGCTTGAACCACTATAAATTGCCTTGCCTTTATTTCTTACAATTTCAATTTGCCCCCTTCAACTTTAAAAAGCCAATTCACCCTCTCTTAGCCAATTTCGATTCAATTGATCCACTCAACAACGACTTTTTGAATTTAGAGGATATGGCTAGAATTTAGGGTTTATGGTTAACATTTAGGGTTTATAAGTTAAAACATAAATCTCTAACCATATTACCCTAACATTTAAACCCTAAATTTGAACCCTAAACCATAAATTCTAAACCCTCCATTTAAACCCCTAAACAAGATCCATAAACTTTAAAAGTAAGGCACTTGTGAAAACTTTTTATTTTCACCACCTGTGCATTTGACATTTTCCCATGATATTATATAGTAAATAACAAGTTAAATTATGTCAAATTAAATATGTAAGGACTGAATCCCAAATTTAATCACAGTAGAAAGATTAAACCACAATTTCACCCCCTCCCCAAAAAAATACGAACGCCATGTAAATACACATGTTGCTGCTGCTATGGAGGATCACTGCTTAAATGTTCTTGAAAATTGAGATTCATGGAATTAATTATCTTTCCCGAATTCATTTTTAAACTTAAAAGTCCAAGATCCATGTGATTTTTGAGTTCTGAATAGATCAGAGTACAATAATTTCATTTTTGGTAAAGTACATGAAAGGTCATTAAACTATATTCAAATATTCATTTTGGTCACAAAATTTTTAAAAATTAAAAATTATTATTAAATTTATCAAGCTATTACAAAAATATCACTGCAATAATAATAATTATGCATTTTTATATATTTAATGACCATTTTTTAACAATTCGATAAATTTAATGAGCATTTTATAATATTGCAATGGTCATTTTGTATGAATTTGATAAATTTAATGAGTCTTTTGTAACGTCGCAATGATTGTTTTGTAACCATTCGGAATATTTAAGGATCATTATGTAACATTTAAAAGTTTAGTAACCAAAATGATCATTTGAGCATAGTTTAAAGAAGGCTTAACTATAAAAACAAGTGCCCAAATTTTTTCACTTTTTTGCAATAGGTGCTTAAACTATTTTTTGGCTGAAATAGGTGTCTAACGTTTCTTTTTAGTCTAAAATAGGTGTGTAAAGTTTTATTTCGTTATTGCTTTAAGGTAATGCCATTAAAAAATTTAATAGCCAATTAGAATTTGACACATTTTATTTTATTAATTGTTGTTTCAAAAATTTGAAAAAAAAACAAAATATTTAAAAAAAATTAGAAACTGTTCAAAATTTTTAAAACAGTTTCAAATCCAAACACTCAAATTTCAAAATTAGTGTAATTGTCGTTGCTGATAGCCTCATCGGACCTCGTCACCGCCATCGCCGGAGTCCCTCGCCCATTTCCCTCAACCACTAATCGCCAGTAACCAGCGGGAGGCGTGGTAATCAGACGTCGAATGGTTGGAGCCTTTCGCGTTCGTCGTCCGATTGACGTGTCTCCCGCCGGTTACTGACGATGAGTGGTTGGGGAAAATGGGCGGAGGACTCCGGCGATGACAGTGGTGAGGTCCGACGAGGCTATCAGCGGTGACAATGATGCCAATTTTAAAATTTAGGTTTGAAGTTTTAGGGATTTAGGAATGTTTTATAATTTTTAAAATCTTGGGATATTTTTAAATTTTTTTCAGTTTGTTTTGAAATAAAAATAAAAGTCACGTGTCAAGCTATAATTGGATGATAATTTTTTTAACATATTAACTTTAAAACGGGCAAAAATGAGAATTTAGACACCTATTTCAGCCAAAATATAATTTCGGCACCTATTACAGAAAAAATGACAAAATTTGGTAGTTAAGCAGAACTCTGGTGTACTTTACCCTTTTTTTCTCATGTTTAAGCTATAATTTGTCAAAAACTCAGTTGCGAAAATTATTCGAGTGAAGGAGATTTTAGATCTTTATTCTGTTTCATCGGGTTAGAAGATCAACTATGACAAGTCTCTCATCTATTTCAGTCCCTCCACTCCACATATTAGTAGAGATCGATTTCAGATGGCCTTTTCGATTAATGAAGTGTCTGGGTCATTATCTTGGCATGTCGTTAATTATTGGCAAAAAATAAGTACGTCAAATTGGGCTTCATACTGGATTGTATTGCAAAATGTGTACGATGATGGACCAAAAATCTACTCTCTTATGGTGGTCGGGAAGTGTTTCTCAAAGTTGTTGCACATGCCTTACCGACATATGTTATGACATGTTATCTCTTACCGGACTGCCTTATCAATAAGATTGTGAGTGTCATGAAAAATTACTGGTGGTCGAGAAGAATGACAGGTACAAGATGTGCTCCCAAACGGGTTTAAGGTCTTGCATTTCGTGATCTTCACCAATTCAACATAGCATTGTTGGGTAAATAAGTTTGGAGACTTTTGACTGATCCAAACTGCCTTGTATCTCGAGTTCTATCTTGTAAATATTTTACCGGAAAGTCGGTCCATGATGCAAGACTAGGAGATAAGCCTTAATATGCCTGGAGATCCATTTTCACCTCTATGTGGCAGTTACAAGATGGCTTATTTTGGCAGATAGGCATTGATAGTCAAACTCCGGTTTTCAAGGCCAACTGGGGTGGTGGACACGTGATTCATTTATTCGATACCTATAAGGACAGTATGCTAGCCCCTATTACTTGTGCGGACTTTATGATTCCTTCCTTTAATGGGTGGAATGAAACCATGGTCCGTCAAGTATTTAATCTAACTGATGCTACTACAATTTTACAATGTAATATTGTAAATAGGGATTCAGACGTTCTCATTTGGGGTAATCATTTGAGTGGCACATACTCTACGAGATAGAGCTATGCATGGCTGATGCGAGATTCTCATGATCTGGGCCCTCTTTCAAAACTTTGGTATATCTTATCTAAATTGAAGGTACTGTCGAAGATACGGGTTTTCATTTGAAGGGTGGCCCATGAAGCCCTCCCAGTATATGGTCGAATTTGAGTACTCAGCTCACCTGATGGACTTTGTCCTTTATGTCACTCAGAGATTGAATCGGTACTCCATGCTCTGCGTGATTGCTCATTCACCCAGGAAGTATTATATTTGTTTAAACTTTCAGGCCGGGCTATGCTAGACACTTCCACATCTTGTTTGATGTGGTTGGAACATTGTGAGGCGATCCTACCTTCTGATATGTTTGCTGAATTTGTAGTGCTCCTATAGAATATTTAAAACAGGCGTAATACACTTGTTCATGATAAAAAAAAATTTAGTCGACATTTCTTATAGTTGAAAATGCACACATTTTTCATAAGGAATTCAATGGAGCTATTATTACACCTCTGCCATATGGAATTCCACAGCAACATACATCCGCCCATTGGAGAAAATCGTCTCCAGGTACGATTTCACTAACAATTGACGGCATGTTCTATGTCCAAACAAGTTCCGGTGCTATGGGCTTGGTTGCGCGGGATCACAATGGGTTGATCATTGTGGGATGTGCACGTACCCTGCCTCGAGCTGATTCGGCAGAGACGTTTGAGGCTCATACGTTCTATGCGACTATCCTTTTTGCTTTGGATCAAGGATGGACGAGAGTGCGTATGGAGGGTGATGCAACTAATGTTGTGAACCAATTGCTGGCTAGAGTCAATGGACGCTCCGTGTTGGCGCAGAACCTGACCGAAGCACGAGGCATGTTAGGGGATCATCCACACATCACGGTTGCCTACATTCCATGCTCGGCGAATGAAACGACGCATCCACTCGCACACTGGGCATTTAGGGAACCTCAATGTAATTATTTTTATGATGAATGCCCTACATGTATTGAATAATTTGTACTAAAACGATGTTATTAATGAAAGATTAAGGTAGGTACTCTTTTCCCCCTTAAGAATTGAATTGGCATTGAGATTTCTAATGCTTGATATAGATGGAGTTTTTAACTAGTACTGCCTCAATATTATTATTTAAAAGAAAAAGCTATAAGCTATAAGCAGTAGAATAATCGTCTACCGTCTCCATTGAGTCCAAGGGCCAAGGCAACAAATGCTAAATCTGAACTTCAGTTCATTTTAGTTGTAGAGCAGAAGAGCAACCATGAACCCAGCGATGTTATTGCAACAATGGTGGCAGCAGTTCGATCCTGTGACCTTCTTTACTTTTCTCCTCGCCATTCTTTATCTCTTTAAGCTTTCAAGATCTTGGAAGCGCAATCTCCCGCCATCTCCACCGAAGCTGCCTATCATTGGCAACATTCACCAAGTTGGGAAATTCCCCCACCGATCTTTCCGAGCCTTGTCTGAGAAATATGGCCCTGTGATGCTTTTACACATGGGGAAATCTCCAACACTCGTAGTTTCATCGGCTGAATTAGGCAGCGAGATCATGGTTGCACACGACGTGTTCGTAGAAAGGCCTCAGATAAGAGTTACCCATACTCTCTTCTGTGGCTGCACCGACATTGCGTTTTCTAGTTACGGTGATTACTGGAGACAAGCAAAGAAAATCTGTGTTGTTGAACTTCTGACCCAAAGGAGGGTTAGAATGTTTCAGCTCGTGAGAGAACAAGAGGTTTCGAGAATGATTGAGAACATAAGACAATGTTGTCACAATGGATCTGAAATTGCTGCTGGTGAAATGTTTGAAACCATTGCCAACAACATCATCAGCAGATCTGTTCTTGGTCGAGTGTATGAAAGAGAAAATGGGAATAAAGGGTTTGGGGAATTATCGAGGAAGGCAATGGATCTTATAGGATCCTTTTGCTTTGAAGATTTCTTTCCGTATTTGGGATGGGTTGATGCTCTTACAGGCTTGACTTCACAACTGGACAGAGTTTCCAGTGAGTTACATGCTTTTCTTGATCAAGTAATAGAAGATCGCCTGGTTATGCTGAATGATGGAGATGATTATACATCGGATGACAAAAGTTTCGTTGATATCCTTCTTCATCTTCAGCTGGACGGCAAGCTCGACATCAATCTAACTCAAGATAACGTTAGGGCTATCCTACTGGTAAACTGCTGTTCTTCTCTCCTTTCTCTATCACATGCATACATCCAGACTTATGTTGTTCCAACACTTTATTTTACTCGAACTATCGTTTTCGATGTTTATGTCTGATACATATTTGGATATGGGTTGCAAAGAAAGAGCCTTTAAAGAATGAACTCATATCTAACACTTTCACCCCAAATCCCGGCTAATAACATTAACTAGTAACTACCATCCTATTACAGGACATGTTTATTGGCGGAACTGATAATATAGCTGCAACACTGGAATGGACAATGTCAGAACTTATGAAAAACCCCGATATAATGAAGAAAGCTCAAGAAGAGGTAAGAACAGTGGTGGGTAGAAAACCAAGTGTCGGTGAGATTGATGTCGATGAAATGCGCTACTTGAAATGTGTTGTGAAAGAGACTCTGAGACTCCATGCTCCCGTCATGGTCACAAGACAAAATCCCACAGCTACCAAATTCGCAGGTTACGATATCCCTCCTAAAACAATAGTATTGGTCAATACATGGGCTATTCAGAGGGATCCCAAGTTGTGGGACAAGGCTGAAGAGTTCATCCCAGACAGGTTTTTGAACAGTTCAGTTGAATTCAAGGGCCAACATATTCAGTTTACGCCATTTGGTGCCGGAAGAAGAGGTTGTCCTGGGATTACGTTTGCAGTTGCAGGAGCTGAATATGTTTTGGCCAACCTTTTGTACTGGTTTGATTGGGAGTTGCCTGATTCGCAACGGTGTGAAGATTTAGACATGAGCGATTATTATGCTCTCGTCATTCGCAAGAAGGTACCCCTTCGTCTTGTACCAGTACTGCATTCTTTTTCATAAACCTGCAATCCATCTGTTTGCTCTTCACGATCTTAGGGTAGATGTAGTATTTTGTTATTCATATATATGTTGCTGAAGTTCATGAAAAACTTGTTACCATTTATTGAAGAGTGATAAACAACTAAAGTCCTCCTCTCTGTAATGCTATGAGCTTGTTTGTACGAAGATTCAACGCAATGTTATGGTCGTCATTTGGCTTTTTTTTAAAAAGATCACTTTGAATTAATGCAAGAAACAAGTAGGGACTCTGAAACTTTTTCCCCTCTTTTTGGTACAAAGGGTGCCGCAGCACGGGTATAGGGATTGCAGATACCGAGATTTAAATTCAAACTTGTTAATACCAAAGAAAAAAAATCCAAACCTGCTGGTTGTCACCATAATTGACATGAATTATAAGGGTTAAATTCCCAAAATTTTTCATGGCAAATAAAGGCATGCATGAGAATTTAAACTAGGTTTTGTAAGGAAATAAATTCATAAATACATAATTGCAATCTCAAGTTAGATTCATTATAATCTATAATTATATATCTAATTATAATATTTGATAATAATGAATATATATTGGAAAATCTTTATAAAAATATATTAGAAAATCACTTGATACATAAATCGTATAAATTTAGTTTATATATGTTTGTTTATTTGAGGGGTTTGAGGTTTAGGATTAGAGATTTAAATTTTATAATTTAAACAAGAAGAGTTATGTAAAATGTTTTACAAAGCTTGTATATCAAATAATAAATCATATATATTCTATTGGTAAAGTACACAAATAGTCCCTTGATTATAGGACGCTTGAGTCCTTCGACTATGAAAAATTATAAAATAGTTATTCGACTTCAGTGATGGAGCTATAGGGGCAATTTGATAATCGAGTCGTTCGGTTAGGGTCGTTTCGGGTCTATCTAGAATCGGTTTAGATTCGGTTCGGTCGATTCAGTTTGGGTTCGGGTCTAATTCGGGTCTGTGATGAGTTGGATCGGGTCAAAATCGGATCGGTTGTTTTCGGGTCGAGTCAATATCGAATCGGTCACTTTCGGTTCGGGTCAAAATCAAGTTGTTCGGGTCGCTTTCGGTTCGAGTCGAAATCGGGTCGTTCGGGTCGATTTCGGTTCGGGTCAACATTTGAATTTTCAGGTCAATTCGGTTTGAGTTGGGTTTAGGGTTTGAGGTTTAGTATTTATGGTTTAGTTTAGAGTTATTGGTGTATGAGATTAATTCTGATTCAACTTGTTAATCTATGCATTTGAATTTGAATAAATATTTAAATCAAAGCTTCATGTATCTATATCAAAATTTTGTGCATAATTATATTAAATCAAAGTTTATTATATGTAATAATAATAATAATAATAATAATAATAATAATAATAATAATAATAATAATAATAATAATAATAATAATAATAATAATATTAATATTAATATTAATATGTCTGAAATGAATTAATTTATTAAACTTAGAATCTAATTGAGCTAACTAAAATCTAGAAGCATAAATCACGGACATAATTAAAATAATTCTAAAACTAAATGTGAAATTTTAATTAAATTAATCTAAATTGAAACTCAATTAAATTAAGAAAAAGAAAAAGAAAAAGAGAGAGACAATTGGTAAAAATAGAGAGAGGAAAGACAAAATTTTGGAGGGAAATAAGCCACCAATTTTTAAAGCTAAATTGAAAAAAAGAAAAAGACAATTGGTAAAAATAGAGAGGGAAAAGACAAAATTTTGGAGGGAAATAAGCCACCAATTATTTAAGCTAGAGATTAATTACTTTTAGGTCATGTTGCATTTAAAATGTTACATTTTAGTACTAATATTCAACTTTAAGTTTTAGTTTAATTTAATTTAGTCACAAGTATCCCCACGGTTTAGACTTCGGATATAGAAATCCCCTCCCCGTAGTTATATTTAGTCTCTAAAAATTTACTTTTAGTCAAAATTGAATAATCTTTATAATTTAGTATATTAATTTAATATAATGATATTTTTGTTCTTTTTAATTTCTAAAATTTAATTTTTAGTCAAAATTGACCCCTATTTATTTATATGGTATAATTATGAAATTGGTCATTGGACTCTCAAATTTCTCCACTTCTAAATTGTCAATTTAGTCCACAATTTCAGTTTTATGCTATATTTTATGGTGAAATTATAAAATTGTTCACCAAGCATTCAAATTTCTCTACTTCCAAATTGTTAAGATGATCTCTAATTTCAGTTTTAGCTATATTTTATGGTAAGATAGTAAAAGTTGTCTCTAATTTCAGTTTATGGTTTATGGTTTAGGTCTTAGTGTTAATGGTTTAGGGTTATTGATTTTAGATTAATTTCTATGACTTAAAGGCTAACCGTTTAGGTTTTTAGGGCTTAGTGTTAATGATTTAGGGTTTATGGTTTAGTTTAAATTTATTGGTTCATGAGATTAATTTCTATGGCTAAAGATTTATTGTTTAGGATTTATGGCATAAGATTAAATATTGGGAGAGAAAATAGTACATTAAAATTTTAAATTAAAAAATTAGTAGGGACAAAAGTTTTATTTAATTAATATTTAAACGTAAAATGACAAAATCTATTATTATACCACAACTTTAACAAGAGCAACAGTCTCTTCCATGGTATAGTACAAAAAGATAATAAATTATTCATTTATTTTACCTTAATTTTCGGGTTAAAATCGGGTCGATACTCGGTTCAGCTTTCGGTTCGGGTAGCATTCGGTTCGGGTCAAATCGGTTCGGGTCCATTCGGTTCGAGTCTATTCGGTTCGGGTCCATTTCGGTTCAACAAAAAAATTCGGTTCGGTTTCGGTTTCGATTCAGTTTCGGTTCGGGTTTTGGGTCAACTTCGGATCATCATGTTCGGGTCTCGATTCGAGTAAATCGATTCAGGTTTCATGTCTTGGGTCAAGTTTGCCAGGTCTAGGCAATTGGTTTATTTATAATTTTTTTCACATTTGTCTTCTTTTATATATATGAACTTGCCCGCCCCACTTTCAAACAATTATATTTTGTCCCCTCTAACCCAAAATCCTAGTTCTGTCTTTGTCTAACTTAAAAATAATTAACAAATTAGTCATCTACCTTTAAACTTTTTATGGCAGATGCGTGTCAGTTAATCAAATTGGCGTACTAAAATTTTACCCTCGATTTTTAACTTTGTTATAATTTAGCCACTATTATCAACCTCCACTCCCTCTCTGCTGCCCCACCTCAAAGTTCCTCACTTTTAACAAAACAAAATCAGTTCCCACATGACTTAGATTCAAAATCTAAAGTATGAGTTTACTGTTTTTATATAAAAAAGGATTAACTACTGCAAATCACCCACGCCACGACCCTCCCAAATTTTATTTCACCCTAAAAATTTAAATCCTTAAATTGAAAATTCATCAACCTCACAGACCACCCACGGTTGCTCTCTCGCGCCAGTGACGGTCGTCGCTTCGGTCGTTCATCTCCAGCGGCAGGAGATACACGACCACCCACCAAAGCAGCCATAGCCACAGCGCACATGTAATCGTCACAATGCTGGAAATAGCTTTGATTCCAATAGAAATCAAAGCTTTAGTTGTTGTTCCTTTTTCCCTTCTTTCTAGTTTAAAACTTGTTCATTCTTTTAGAATATTTTATCGACTAATTGCTCGATCTTTTAATAATAGAAGAGGATATGACTTGTGATGATAATTAACAAGTGAAAAAAGGTAGTTTACTTTTGTTATTGTTAAATTTATCTACTAATTGCTTTTTTTAGACATATTTGTCATGACCATGTGTGGGAAATCAGAGTTAGAAGTATGGAAAGTGAGGATCGATGGTGAGCTCTCTGAGAAAAGAGGCATGGCTACACCAAACGACAACTTTGTGGTCAAAGTGGACACGGGTCAAATGGTAGAAATAGACAAGGCAGAGCCCAGCCTTTAGAAATGGATTACAGGCCCAACGGCAGCCCAGTTATAGTTATTAGGAATACGCCAAATAAGAAATGTAGAAACGAATAGTACAATAGTATGTTTTGTTTTTATGTGTATGCATGTCCTATATGCTAGCAAGGAGAGATGTAAAGCATTATCATGAATCATCTAATGAAAACTCTAAACCATATTCCTTTCATTTCTCTCTATTCTCATTAAACCCTTTCTTCAACCCTTACAGGTGTGACAATTGGTATCTCAGAGCCTTGTAGTTGATCCACTGCCAAGCTGGGGAAATCCAAGAAAACAAAGAAAATGAGTGAAAACGAGAAAAATTCAGAAACACAAGCATCTACAGAAGAATCAAAAGGTGACAGTGAAGTTCCAACCTGGTGGGAGGAGCAAAGGAACAAACTTGAAGGAAGAATGACAATCATTGAGCAAAGCAATGAGGAAAACAAGGGATACTTACAAAGAATCCTAGCCTTGCTGTCCAAGGGAGCTGATGAACTTGGACAAATCACTCCTGGGAGTAGCAACCCTTCACAGTCTGCAAAAAACAAGTCGATTCAGGAAGGCAAGAAGCCTATTCAGGTAATAGTGATAAACGAAAATTAAAAATACTCATTTAATCCTAATGAGCCTGGAATCTTATCTTCTAAACCAACTCTCGAACACCAAGAGAACCTGGCTAGCCCCACTTAACAGAAGTTAGGAGATAACACAAACAAAATGGGTGATTTTCTGTTATTTAAAGAAACAGAAACATGGGAGAGGGGTAACTCTAGTAACTCTAACTCCTTTATACCTAGGCTTAAGATTGAGCTACAGATGTTTGAGGGAGACAACCCTAAAAGTTGGGTTAAAAAGTGTAGCAAGTTCTTCACAATTTTTGCTATTCCAGAGGGCCAAAAATTAGAGGTAGCAGCTATGTATCTAACAGGTAGAGCTGAGACCTGGTTTGATGGGTACATCATGCAAAAGAATAAGATAACTTGGCAGGAATTTGTTGCTGACCTTTGTCACAGGTTTTGTGATAAAATACATGAGGATGTTATAGAAGAATTTAACAAGTTAATGCAGAAGTCAATATTTGAAGAATACCAGGAGAGATTCGAGGAGTTACAACCATTCATGTTACAACACAATGCTCAACTGAAGTAAGAATACTCTGTGTCCAGCTTTATTAGTGGACTGAAGAAAGACCTTAAGCATAAAGTTAAAGTTCATGAGCCTAAGACATTAGCTGAAGCCTGTCGAAAAGTCAAACTATATGAGTTAGCAGCTGAAGTTGAAGGCAAAAAGTATAAATTTGGGTACATGGGTAACACCACGAGCAACACTCACATGAACTTCAAGACTACTATTGCAGCACCATAAGTCACTCACAAGGGAACAACAACTCAAAATGTTTAGAAGCATGGATTAATAGAATTGAGAAGAGCAAATAATCTATTCTTCAAGTGTGGTGAAAGATTTGGGCCATGGCATCATTGCAAGCCAAAACAACTTACCATGATGGAAGAAGGAGAGATTGAAGGGGAACCTGACGATGATGAAGGCAAGGACAAGAACATAGAAGAAATAGAACCAGAGGAAGGGACACTGGAAATTTCTATCAATGCCTTAATAGGAAGCACTGGTCATAGCACAATTAGAATCCAAGGCTCAATCAAAGGAAGACCTCTGAACATCTTAGTAGACAGTGGTAGTACCCACATCTTTATGACTGCTACATGGGCTAAGGAAGGGGTACTACATGGGCTAAGAAAGGGGTAGAAGTGGTACAAACTCATCCCCTGAAAATCACAATAGCCAATGGGGAACAACTCTTGAGCACAGAAAAGAGCAATCAATTGGGATGGAGGATGCAAGGGTACCACTTTGAATATGATTTCAGAGTTCTACAAATGGGGAGAAGTGATATGGTCCTTGGTGTTGACTAGATGAGGAAGTATAGTCCAATCACTATGGACTTCAATGAGATGACACTAAGCTTCAGAAAGGAGGGACATGACATAGTATTACATGGAGGAGCAAGAAACTAAGTAGTGAAGATAATCTCAGCTGAGAAGATACAAAAGCTGGCTCCTAAAGATTCTGAATTAATGGAAGAATTGTATTTCCTAAATGTAGAAACAACAGAAACAAAGATCCCTGAAGCCATACAAACAGTCCTAGAAGAGTACAAGGGGATTTTTGAGGAACCTACATGATTACCTCCTAAAAGATCTCATGATCATGCCATTAATCTAATTCCTGGAGCTCAGCAAGTAAACCTAAGGCTCTACAGATTCCCTTACCACTAGAAGACTGAGGTAGAGAGGCAAATAAAGGAGTTGTTAGCAGCTTCAATTATTCATAATAACAAAAGCCCATTTGCTGCACCATGCTTGTTAGTCAAAAAGAAAGATGGTACCTGGAGGCTATGTATGGACTATAGGCAACTGAACAGTGTCACAGTGAAGGACAAATTCCCTATTCTAGTGGTTGAAGACCTCTTAGATGAACTAGCTGGGGCTCAATTCTACTCTAAAATTGACCTAAGGTTAGGTTATTGGCAAATTCAGATCAAGGCTGAGGCTATTCCTAAAACTGCATTCAGAACCCATCATGGCCACTTTGAATTTAAAGTGATACCATTTGGTCTAACAAATGCTCCTACAACCTTCCAAGCTCTCACGAATGAGATTTTTGGGCCATTTTTGAGAAAATTTGTCCTAGTTTTTTTTTGATGTTATACTTATCTATAGCAAATCTATGGAGGATAATGTTTCTCACCTCAGGGCAGTCTTAGCCATCCGACAACAACACCAGCTTTTTACTAGACTAAAGAAATGAATTTTTGGCCAAACAAGGGTTGAGTACCTTGGTCACATAATCTCATCAGCTGGGGTGGCCACTAATGCTACTAAAGTTGAGGCAATGAAGAACTGGCCCCTCCCAAAGACAATCAAATCATTGAGAGGATTCTTGGGCTTAATTGGATACTACAGGAAATTCATAAAGAACTATGGAGTGATCAGTAGACCCCTAACTTCTATGCTAAAAAAAGACGGTTTTCTGTGGCTACTACTGCTAAAGATGCTTTTGAGGCTCTAAAGCTTGCTATGTGTAAAGACCATGTTTTGGCTCTTCCTAATTTCTCCAAGGGGTTTACCTTGGAAACTGATGCAAGCTCCAAGGGGATTGGAGCTGTTTTATCCAAAGATGGAAAACCACTAGCCTACCTTAGCAAGGCTCTTGACCCTAAACATGCAGATCTTTCAATCTATGAGAAGGAGTAACTGGCCATTTTAATGGCAGTCACTAAATGGTGACACTATTTCGAGGGTCGACCCTTTATAATCAAAACAGACCACGAGCCACTAAAGCACTTGTTAGAGCAGAAACTCACTACAATAGTACAAAAGAAATGCCTTACTAAGCTCTTAGGTCTGGATTTTGTCATTAAATACAGAGAAGGGAAGTCAAATCTGGTAGCTGATGCTCTTTCTCGTGCCTATGACCCTGAAGCTGAGCTACTTCAGCTGACTGCAACACTAATCACTCCTACTTGGGTATCAGATATTGAATCTAGCTACAATTCAGATGCCTTGGCTTAGAAGCTAATCATTGCACTAGCCATTGATAACACTACTATGTCTGATTGGACTTATACCAAGGGAATTCTGAGATTCAAGACCAAGGTTTATGTGGGTGACCATGGTACTCTAAGGGCACACCTAATTCAGACTCTACATGACTGTTGCGTGTAAAAGAGTCTATCGCAATTGTAGTGCAAGTGTACACGACGCAAGTAGTAAAGTGATACGAAGTATCGGATATCGTCTCCACAGGGATTGGGCTAATAGCTTCACCTTATTTCACTGCACGAAGTAAAGGAAATATTTAAGAGAATTGTCACGAGATTAATAAAGAAAAACGTAAATAAAAGAGTTGAAATATCAAGATAGAGAGAATGGGCTGGTATTGAATTGCTCAGTAGTGCAGGTATTGAAGAGTTTAGGAAATCCAGATCTGTCGTCGCTCCCGTCGCCGACAGCACCTGTCGCGGCGGCTGTCCGTTAGCTGTCGCGACAACGAACACACCAACTCCGTACTCCATGTTTGGCAAGAATCCCAGATCTGCCTTGGCCTATCCCTAGGTCCAAGTCTGTCGATGATCACGTCTTTGATGATACCTCCCGGCGTGAATCAAAGGATGAACACCGATGTGTATGAATTCTTCCTTAGCCACTTAACCTCGCCCTATCCCTAGGCACGAGATAGTTCAACTATAAACTAGAGAACTTGCTCTTATTTCTTTCGTATACTTAACTCTCTCGATGCTAAGTAAATAGATAACCTCACAATGCTCTCCCGATGCTCTTGCAAGATATTAAAACCAAAATAAGAGAACTTGAAGTTTATTTTATTGAACTTGGAAAATCCTAAAACAAAACAACCCTTGCAACTACTTTACAAAACAACCCGTGGCCCTAGGGGATTTTTAGAACATGTCGACGGGTAAACGGCGGAGGGGTTTAGGTTATCGGTTATGGGGTATGATGCCTCTAGGTTAAAATCTATGCCCTTATATAAGCTTTGGGCTCAAGTATTCTAAGTTAACAAGGATTACAACTTTAATTAAAAGTAAGATTCTAATAAAGACTTAATCTCCAAGAGTCCAACTTTGCAGCCGCCATCCTTGTTTCTAGGGATTTCTTCTCCTTGAGCTTTGGCTTGATATATCTTTCGTTCCGGGGCTTGGAAAAATATTTTGCTTTCACACGACAGACGAGCAGATTTTTCTCTATCTATCGAGGTCCACTTTACTTTTCCTCTTCATAAGGCTGCTGTCATCTTGCTGTCACGACAGATCCATGGCAGCTTCGTCCTTGTCGTCTGCTTGTCCAGTTCAGCTCTTCTACTTCTCTGCCCTGCGCCTGCCTTCTTTGTCAACTATGGCAGCAACCTGCAAAATCAGCCATCTTTTAGTAGAATCCGTGCCTTTAGTGTATTTGTGATGTTTTATTGTAAACTGACCTAAATGCAATGCAATGATGCTTGAATGCAACAGAAATATGGGTTAAAAAGGGTGTAAATAATAGAACTTTTACACACTCAACACACCCCCAAACTCAAGTTTTTGCTTGCCCTCAAGCAATTAAGACTTAAACGAAAAATATTTTTGTGTTGGCTTTCAAACAGTGAACTGTCCCTTACCCGTCGCTCATTCTCTGTGGCGGCAGCAACCTGTTGGAGAGATTAGGATCTGTCCGGAATCTCCCTATAGTTCTCGTGCAGTGTGTGCATGCTTGTGAACAGTTATATGCTAAGACTCTCTTAGTTTCACTAGAATATTATACTTTAGCTTGTTTAGAGTTTTTCTTACGAGACTGATTTCTTTCTTTCCTTTACTAGAGCCAGAATAAGGCACCTCTAGTTAATTTCTTTTTTTCGAATTTCTTCTCATTTCTACTAGAGCCAGTATTTCAGGAACCTCTAGTTAACTGTCTAGAGCCGGTGATAGGCACCTCTAGAAGTTTTTCTCTGGTTATTTGCCTAGAGCCAGTGTTGGGCACCTCTAGGTTTCCTGAGAGTCTAGTCTCTTTTCTACTCTAAGTGCTAAGTTTTCTATTCTAGTTTGGCTAAAAGAAGTCTAAGCAATATAACAGTCACAATGCTGTTTAAGTTTTCAGAACTATAGAAAGGCTCTAAACTTCTCCTTAAACTGTCCTAAAGATGCTGCCATGACAGAGCTGTCATGACAGGTAAGTTAACTTCACAGTTTTAAGCCAATAGTTTTAGTCTTTTCTGATTTTTTTAAGAAAACTTAATTAAATAAAAGACACAACAATTAATAAAAAGATGTACTAAGACTCCATTACTATGGAGGGTGCCACCCCCAAACTCGAGGGTTGCATTGCCCTCAATGCAAAATGACAGATAAAATTATGGCAGGTACATCACAAAATAAAGATATAGCAGGCAGCAAGAAAAGAAAAATAAAAGACTTAAATTTTAATCGCTGTCCTCGCTGCTGCTGCTGACACGGATCTGACGGTGGCGTCTGGGCTGTGGGGGAGGTTGGGCAGGTTGCTCCACGAGCTGGATGTCTGAGCTGCTGCCGCTATCCCAAGTGCTGCTGGTGGTGGTGCTAGCCTTGGGCATTAGTTTTCTGTCGGCCATGTGTTTCTGCCTCTTGACAGGCGTAAATTCCCTCTCCAAATTCCTCCTAATAGGAGGTTCCTCCTCACTGTCGGCTGTGGCTGGCCGCTTCGTTCCACGTGCGGGGCTGTCGGCCGGAGGACTCGCAGCTGCCGTCGGGGCAGGTGATGGGGTTGAAGCGGTGGAATGGGTATGTGGGGATGCAGGTGGTGTAGGTGTGTGGACATGGGTGGGGATATGGAAATAGTGGTCTGGAAAAGTGGGGAAAACAACATCGGGATAATTTAAAGTATTGGTAATGAAATTTACCGTGGAAGTTGCGAAATCCCGGATGAATGTCATCAGCCCCATCTGTCTGTCTTCCACCCGTTGTATGGCGGCAAGGATTTGGGCGGATTGGTCGGTCTGGGCGGCTGCGGCGGTAGGTTCAGTGGCAGGTTCCTCGTCTGAATCTGCTGGGGAGGCAGCTGGGTTGAAGGAGTTGATGGGTGTTGCGACTATGAGCTCCATGAGGCTGGTAATGTTGTTATCGGTCCAGCCTCATCCTTGGACCAATTTATCGGTGGATGCCTCGGGAACAGCAGCGCAGCGGCAGAGTGACGTAATCATGAACGGTAAACAGAGGCGGGAGGTTGTTCGATAAGTGCAATCCAAGACGCTTTCCCGCATATAACGACCCACGTTGATCAGCCGGTCGTGCATGATCGAATGAATGAGAGCGAGCCGCTACTGATTCACCGTCGTGTGATGGGAGGACGGCAGGATACGCTTCTTGATGAAAGCGTTCCATAGCTTAGCTTCTGGGAGCAGCTGCCCCCTTTTTACGGAGTTGGGGTTTTTCTTGCTAGTCGTCCACTCCGTCCCTTCTTCTGTCACCTCCGCCATAACAGCACCGTAGGCGGTAGAGTCGAGGGTGTCCAAGAAGTGCTGATGGGCATCGCCGTTGGGACCAAAGTAGAGGTCGTACATGTGGTTGATGCTATCGGCTGTGAATGGTACCTCTACCCCTCGAACATTTATTGATGTTGCCGTCTTGCTGTCGATGGCAGCATGGAACTCCCTCACCAATGTATCGTTTAGTTCTGCCGGTTGTTCGGCGAATTGCTCCCATAGTTGAGCTCTTATGGCCTTGGCAATAAATGGTCGGAGCCCCATGTTTGGTGCCTTGCGGATGTAGATGAAACCCATTTCTTCCCATAATTCCTTGTTTGCAAAGGGCGATGCTGCTGCTGATGAGGAGGCTGAGGCAGCACTGCGGCGGGTCTGTCTAGAAGACATATTAGTTGCAAGGGTTTGAAAGTAAAGAAAGCAAAGAAAAATGATAGGAGAAATCAAGTAAGATTAAGCAGAAGTGATGAAAAATGAAAGTGAAAACGGGGTTTTATAGCGGTCGATGGTCTGCCCGTTTAATGTTGTAACGGCAGGCGTGAATAACGGAGCGACTGTTGAGTTTTGGCGTGTCTGACGCGTCTGCCACGCATTAATGCGTCTGTTACACGTCTGTCACACGCTTCTGCATCTGCCGTGTCAGTCTGTTGACAGCCTGTTTTATCCGTCTGCGGCGGCAGCCGAAACGACATGCTTCAATAAATGGGCTATGTTGGGCTGATGGATGGATGGTGGGCTTGGGTCACTTCTCCTTTTCTTCTTGACTCCTTTATTTCCTAAAGACAGAAAAATAAAAATATTATTCGAATAAAATAAACCTAATTTCCTAATAAATAATAAATAAATAAAATTTTAGGTTAAATTAGGGATGCCTTGTGGGGCATCTCCTAAGGTAACCACTTCCTGTATTCTTGGGGCTTCAGTCCCCTGATAATGCTTGAGGCGCTGTCCGTTGACTTTGAATTGGTGCCCGTCTTTTAATGATTGGATTGTGATGGCACCGTGGGGAAAAACTTGTACCACTTGGAATGGGCCGGACCATCTAGATTTTAGCTTCCCTGGGAAGAGTTTCAGCCTAGAATTGAACAACAACACGAGCTGCCCTGGGCAGAACTGTCGTGGCAGCAACTTCTTGTCATGCCACTTCTTAGTTTTCTCCTTGTATATTCTTGCGTTGTCGTAGGCCATTGTCCGTATTTCATCGATTTCGTTCAAATCTAACAGCCTTTTCTGGCCTGCCTTGTCCAAGTCCATATTCACTGCCTTGATTGCCCAGTATGCCCTGTGCTCTATCTCGACAGGCAGATGACAGGTTTTCCCATAAATCAAACGGTATGGAGACATGCCCAATGGAGTCTTAAAAGCTGTCCTATATGCCCATAATGCATCATTAAGGAGTAAAGACCAATCTTTCCTAGTTGGCTTAACCATCTTCTCAAGAATGTTCTTCACTTCTCTATTGGATATCTCAGCCTGTCCATTGGTCTGTGGGTGGTATGCTGTCGCGATCCTGTGTTTGACACCATATTTCTTCAAGGCAGCAGCAATAACCCTATTGTCAAAATGTCTCCCTTCATCACTGATAATCGCCTTAGGAATGCCGAATCTAGAAAAAATGTTTTTGTGTAAAAACTTTTGAACCGTCTTGGCATCATTCTTTTGAGTGGCGATGGCTTCTACCCACTTGGAGACATAGTCCACTGCTAGAAGGATGTAAAGATTCGCACATGAAGATGGAAAGGGTCCCATAAAATCGATCCCCCAAACGTCGAAGATCTCGACTTCTAGAATGTTCTGCAGTGGCATCTCGTTTCTCCTCGAGATGTTACCTGTCCGCTGGCACCTGTCACAGTTCTTGTAGAAGTCCTGTGCATCTTTATACAGTGTCGGCCAGTAGAACCCTGACTGCAGCACCTTGGCAGCAGTTTTATTGCCTCCTAAGTGACCTCCATATTGTGAAGCGTGGCAGTGATGGAGAATGTTTTCTTGCTCTTCTTGTGGAACACACCTCCTTATAACCTGATCTGCACACATTTTGAAAAGAAGAGGTTCGTCCCAATAATAATGCTTAACATCATTTTGGAACCTCTTCCTGGCTTGATAATTAAGATCAGAAGGAAATACTCCGCTAACTATAAAATTAACGAAATCAGCATACCAGGGAAGTTCAGAAAACTTACCTGCCGCCATGGCTGTCGCGGCAGCGATTGCGGCAGCAAAGAGCTGCTCATCTGGGAAGGTCTCCAGTATATGTGTCTCATCTATTGGCAGACTCTGTCCCGTCTCCAACCTTGACAAGTGGTCTGCCACTTGATTTTCTGTCCCCTTCTTGTCCTTGATCTCAAGGTCGAATTCTTGTAGTAGCAAGATCCACCGTATCAATCTAGGCTTGGCATCCTTCTTTGCGAACAAATACTTAAGGGCAGAATGGTCTGTGTGTACTATTACTTTCGTCCCAAGTATGTAAGAACGAAACTTGTCGATGGAGAACACCACAGCTAACAGCTCCTTTTCTGTGGTGGTATAGTTCACTTGGGCGTCATTTAATGTCTTGCTGGTATAATATATGACATGAAACAACTTATCTCTGCGCTGCCCAAGTGCTACCCCGACAGCATAGTCACTAGCATCACACATAATTTCAAATGGCTGCGTCCAGTCTGGTGGCTGTACTATAGGGGCTGTTACTAGTTTTTCCTTCAGAACCTTGAATGCTTCAGTACATTCATCATTAAAGTCAAAGGGTCGGTTCTACTCCAAGAGATGGCATTGGGGCTTCGTGATTTTTGAGAAGTTAGCAATAAATCTCCGATAAAACCCAGCATGCCCTAAAAAACTCCTAATGCCCTTGACTGTGGTCGGCAGTGGCAGCTTCTCGATCACTTCTATTTTTGCCCTGTCGAATTCTATCCCACGGCAGCTAATCTTATGGCCAAGGACTATCCCCTCATCCACCATAAAGTGGCATTTTTCCCAATTTAAGACCAAGTTTGCTTTTTCACATCTTTCAAGTACCTTTTGTAAATTGCCTAAACAACTCTCAAAATCATCTCCAAAGACGGAAAAATCATCCATAAAAATCTCAAGGAAGTCCTCCACCATGTCGGAGAATATGGCCATCATGCACCTTTGGAAGGTGGCGGGTGCATTACATAATCCGAATGGCATTCTCCTAAATGCGTACGTTCCACAGGGGCATGTGAAAGTCGTCTTTTCTTGATCCTCCGGTGCGATAGCAATTTGATTGTAACCTGAGTAACCATCAAGAAAACAATAGTAAGGTTTACCCGCTAATCTATCAAGCATTTGATCAATAAAGGGTAAAGGAAAGTGGTCCTTTCGGGTAGCTTTATTAAGCTTCCGATAGTCCATACAAACCCTCCAACCGGTCACAGTCCTGGTTGGGATTAACTCATTGTTCTCATTGGTCACCACGATCATTCCTCCTTTCTTGGGAACGCATTGCATCGGGCTTACCCATTTGCTGTCGGAGATGGCGTAAATAATACCAGCATCTAACCATTTGATTATCTCCTTACGCACTACCTCCTTCATCGCATGGTTAAGCCGCCTTTGGGCATCTATAGTCGGCTTATGATCTTCCTCTAGAAGAATTTTGTGCATGCATAACGCCGGACTAATGCCTTGTATATCAGCAATCGTCCATCCAATCGCCTTCTTGTGTTGCCTTAGCATGTCGATTAGCTGTCGTTCATGTTCCTGCGGCAGCTTAGAAGAGATAATTACGGGCAACGTATCATTTGAACCAAGAAAAGCATATTTAAGCTGCCCTGGCAGGGGCTGCGGTTCTAAGGCAGCTGGTTCAACAGTAGATGGCTTTTGGATTAAATGGTTATCCGAAGTATAATTTAAGGGTTCGAATAACTTACCTGGACGATTGCCAATCCAGTTTACCTTCTCCTGATCTTCAGTATCAGATGAATCGGATTCAGAGGAGTTGCTGTCGTCGGCGCTGTCGTCGTCGCTGTCGTGACAGGCCTGTAGGTGGTTGCCGTGGCAGTGACCGAATTGAATATTGTGACAGCCCGATCTGATGCAGGGTTGATCAAGGGTAACATCAGTGATAGCCTTGCATTCCTCGTCCACATCAGCGTGTTTCATTTCTTGGAGAACATTCAACTTAATCTCTTGATCGTTTACTCGCATGGTGAGTTCTCCTTTCTCCACATCAATCAATGATCTTCCCGTGGCTAAGAAGGGTCGCCCGAGGATGATTGGTGCATTTTCATCTGCTTCACAATCCACGAATTTATTTCCGATTACGCAAGGTATGATGAAGCTCCCCGGATCCTTCTTTTTCTGGGGTGGCTGCCGATGAAGAATGCTCATGCAACCTTCTATCATCTTTACCGTTTCAAACTCCCCAAGTTTAGATTTTTTTGACATAACATCCTTGAGAAATTTAGCATAACCGGGCATCTCCCTAACGGCATCTAACAATGGAATATTAATATGAACTTGCTTAAAAATATCATAAATCTTTTTACGTTGAGATTCATGCTTAGCTTGCTGTATCCGTTGAGGGAAGGGTGGTGGTGGACGGTAATCAGCAATGCGTCCTTCCCACTGCATGCGAATCTGAGGACGATAATCATCTTTTTTCTCCTCTGTCGCTTCTGCTGTCGTGACAGGTTCATCGGCAGCAGTCTGTTTATCACCTGTCGGGGCAGCTTCCTCGGCAGGTTTATCTAAGGCAGGTTCCTTTTCTGTTTCAGCTTCTTTTTCCGGCCCTGTTAGTTTCTTCCCACTCCTAGTAGTAATCGCCTTACAGTGCTCATGTGTGGGTGGTCTAGCATTTTTAGTACTGCTAGGAAATCCTCCATTCTGCCTTGGCTTAATGTGTTGCGACACCTGACCCATTTGTGTCTCCAGAGATTTCAAAGTAGCTTCATGATTTGTCATCCTCATCTCCATCTTATCCATGAAATTCTCTGTCTTCTTGACAAACTGATTCATATTCTCAATATAAGTACCGATTTGAGACATAAAAGTGGCCACAGTCTGTTCCAGTATACTACTCGTGGCAGCTGGTGGCTACTGTTGCTGCGGCGGCGGCAGATTCTGCGGCAGCTGCTGTCGCGTCAGCAGTCTAGGACCTCCCTGATTCTGATTATGTGCTTGAGGATTCAGGGCATTGTTGGGATTACTCCATGAAAACTTAGGATCCTTCCTCCAATTGGGATTATAGTTGTTGGAATTATAATTTGGCTTGTAGTTTCAAACATATTTTCCCTCTTCTACATTTATTGGGCACTCATCCCTACTATGATTTCCTTCACAGATATCACATACTTCCTCAACAGCAAATCCTTGTAAACCATCATCATTCAATAACCTTTTCATTGCTTTAGTAAGGAATGCTACCTGTGATTTCATCGTGCTGTCGGCTTCGTAGTCCTTGACAGCAAGTACCCGTTTACCCCCTCTTCTTGCAGTCGGAAACTGCTCCTCATTCTTGGCCAGATTTTTCAAAACTTGCAAAGCCTCGTCCGGATCCTTATCCAATAGTAACACATTTGCTGCGGAATCAATTCGGATGCGAGTTTGTAGGTTGGCAGCATTATAGAACTTTGTAACCTGATTCCAGACGGGGAATCCATGCATTGGGCAGTTTCGAAGAAGAGTAGTAAATCTGTCCCAGGCCTCGTGCATTGGCTCGTCATCTTCCTGTTGAAAAGTAGCAATTTCGTTACGTAATCGCTCAGATAAATGCGAAGGATTAAAACGAGATAAAAATTCACGAGATAAATCTACCCAAGTTACGATTGAACCCGGTGTTAGTTTATTCCACCAAGTTTTAGCTCTGTCCCTCAATGAATGAGGGAATAACCGAAGCCTCAGTATCTCCGGACTAACTCCTGGTAGTCTAAACGAACCACAGATCTCCTGGAATGTCTTGAGATGCTCTCTAGCATCCTCTGTCACAGCACCACTAAACTGCCCGACATTGTTGATCATACTAAACATGACAGGCTTAAGCTCGAAGTTATCAACATCAATATTCGGCAGCGTGGTCTCCAGCTCTACATGATCGTTCAACATGTAGTCACGACATGACCGTCGTCCGGCTGCTGCAGGCGGGTCACCAACAGGCGGGTTAAGGTCGCCAAGGGGTGGTATGCCACCGCCAGCATGTTGGTTATGGCCCATTTTCTCTAGCTGTTCCTCGAGGTATTCGTTTCTTTCTAAAAGTCGGCGAAGTTGTTTCTTGAGATTGAAGGAACGTTCAACTTCCGGATCTAATGGATACTCAGGATCTTCACCTCTTTTCGATCTGCGCATAAACAAGAAAACCTCGTGAAAAGCGAGAGTTGAAAGCACAAAAGAAAAATTAAATAAAAATAAAAATAAAAATAAAAACAAAAACGAAAATAAAAATAAAAACGAAAAGTGCAATAAAAGAAAGGTGTAGTTATGTTGCCAATCCCCGGCAACGGCGCCAAAAACTTGTTGCGTGTAAAAGAGTCTATCGCAATTGTAGTGCAAGTGTACACGACGCAAGTAGTAAAGTGATACGAAGTATCGGATATCGTCTCCACAGGGATTGGGCTAATAGCTTCACCTTATTTCACTGCACGAAGTAAAGGAAATATTTAAGAGAATTGTCACGAGATTAATAAAGAAAAACGTAAATAAAATAGATGAAATATCAAGATAGAGAGAATGGGCTGGTATTAAATTGCTCAGTAGTGCAGGTATTGAAGAGTTTAGGAAATCCAGATCTGCCGTCGCTCCCGTCGCCGACAGCACCTGTCGCGGCGGCTGTCCGTTAGCTGTCGCGGCAGCGAACACACCAACTCCGTACTCCAAGTTTGGCAAGAATCCCAGATCTGCCTTGGCCTATCCCTAGGTCCAAGTCTGTCGATGATCACGTCTTTGATGATACCTCCCGGCGTGAATCGAAGGATGAACACCGATGTGTATGAATTCTTCCTTAGCCACTTAACCTCGCCCTATCCCTAGGCACGAGATAGTTCAACTATAAACTAGAGAACTTGCTCTTATTTCTTTCGTATACTTAACTCTCCCGATGCTAAGTAAATAGATAACCTCACAATGCTCTCCCGATGCTCTTGCAAGATATTAAAACCAAAATAAGAGAACTTGAAGTTTATTTTATTGAACTTGGAAAATCCTAAAACAAAACAACCCTTGCAACTACTTTACAAAACAACCCGTGGCCCTAGGGGATTTTTAGAACATGTCGACGGGTAAACGGCGGAGGGGTTTAGGTTATCGGTTATGGGGTATGATGCCTCTAGGTTAAAATCTATGCCCTTATATAAGCTTTGGGCTCAAGTATTCTAAGTTAACAAGGATTACAACTTTAATTAAAAGTAAGATTCTAATAAATACTTAATCTCCAAGAGTCCTACTTTGCAGTCGCCATCCTTGTTTCTAGGGATTTCTTCTCCTTGAGCTTTGGCTTGACATATCTTTCGTTCCGGGGCTTGGAAAAATATTTGGCTTTCACACGACAGACGAGCAGATTTTTCTCTATCTATCGAGGTCCACTTTACTTTTCCTCTTCATAAGGCTGCTGTCATCTTGCTGTCACGACAGATCCATGGCAGCTTCGTCCTTGTCGTCTGCTTGTCCAGTTCAGCTCTTCTGCTTCTCTGCCCTGCGCCTGCCTTCTTTGTCAACTATGGCAGCAACCTGCAAAATCAGCCATCTTTTAGTAGAATCCGTGCCTTTAGTGTATTTGTGATGTTTTATTGTAAACTGACCTAAATGCAATGAAATGATGCTTGAATGCAGCAGAAATATGGGTTAAAAAGGGTGTAAATAATAGAACTTTTACACACTCAACAATGACTCCCCTATTGGCGGCCACTCTTGCACTCAAGCCACTTACCAAAGACTCATGTCTTACTTTTATTGGCCAGGTTTGAAGTCTGCAGTTGCTCACTATGTCCAAACTTGTGATATCTGCCAGAAAGTTAAAGATGAACATGTTGCTACCCCTGGCTTACTTCAGCCATTGCCTATTCCTAGCCAAGCCTGGGAAATGATTACTATGGACTTTATAGAGGGTCTCCCTACTTATAATAAGTTCAACTGTATCCTTGTGGTGATAGACAAGTTCACTAAATATGCCCACTTTATCTGCCTAGCTCATCCTTATACTGTCCTACAGGTTGCTAAATCTTATCTGGATCAAGTTTACAAGCTCCATGGTCAACCTAAAGTGGCAATCTCAGACCGAGACAAGTCCTTCACTAGCCTATTCTGGAGGGAATTCATGAAACAATTAGGCACAACCACTCTATTCAGCACTGCCTACCATCCCCAAACTGATGGCCAGACAGAGCGTCTCAATCAATGCCTCGAGCAATACCTTCAAAGCTTCCGTTTCCTACAACCTAGAGATTGGGCTAAATGGGTGCCTCATGCTGAATGGTGGTACAACACCACTTATCACTCAGCACTCAACACCACCCCATTCGAAGCACTATATGGCTACAAACCACCTACGATGAACTGGGTCCCTGACTCCCAAGTTGCTACTGCTCAAGATTTCATTCAACGGATAACTACAGTCAATCGGATTCTACGGGAGCAATTACAACGAGCACAACATCGAATGAAACAATTTGCTGATAAAAAGAGGTCTGAGCATGAATTTCAAATTGGGGATTTTGTTTACCTGAAATTACAGTCTTATCGCCAAAGCTCTGTAGCACTCCGCAAGAATCTCAAGCTCTATGCTCGTTTCTACGCCCCCTACAAAGTCAGCAACAAAATCGGCTCAGTGGCTTATCGCCTAGAATTGCCTCCCACTGCTAAAATCCACCTCGTATTTCATGTGAGCCTCTTAAAGAAGAAAATGGGTGATCGTCTTACCTCTTCAATTGACCCGCCAGAGCTTGCCGATGATGGGTTCATCAAAGTATTTCCAGAAAAAGTCATCGACAAACGCATGGTAAAGTGCCACAACAAGGCTGTGACACAGCTTCTCATTCAATGGGCAAACCTCAACAGTGAGCAAGCTACATGGGAGGACTTCACTGTGCTGCAATCACAGTTCACAGAGTTTGATCCTTGGGGTCAAGGATCGTCTGCAGCGGGGGGTATTGTCATGACCACTTATGGGAAATCAAAGTTAGAAGTATCGAAAGTGAGGATCGATGGTGAGCTCTCTGAGAAAGGAGGCATGGCTACACCAAACGACAACGTTGTGGTCAAAGTGGACGCGGGTCAAATGGTGGAAAAGGACAAGGCAGAGCCCACCCTTTAGAAATGGATTACAGGCTCAACGGCAGCCCAGCTACCCAGTTACAGTTATTAGGAATATGCCAAATAAAAAATGTAAAAATGAATAATACAATAGTATGTTTTGTTTTTATGTGTATGCAAGTCCTATATGCTAGGAAGGAGAGATGTAAAGCATTATCATGAATCATCTACTGAAAACTCTAAACCTTATTCCTCTCATTTCTCTCTATTCTCCTTAAACCCTTTCTTCAACCCTTACAGGTGTGACAATATTATAACATGATTCTGTGTCTTGTAGCTTAGAGTTGATAGTTGCCTTTCTTTTTAATACTTTGGTTTAATTTGTCTTGATTTGTCCAAATGCTGCTGGTTTTGTTCAAATTATGGGTATTATTAGCTTAGGTGATGTCCTGAATGTGCAACTAGTGTCCTTGTCTTTTATGAATTTATAGAGAATTTTTTATTTTTGCAGGAAAATCATTGCACTTTTGGTGAAGTGTATAAATGTATTAATATTTTATCTGCTTGCTTGTTTTCTTTTATTGGAAGTGTCAACTTGCTAAATATTTTCCGGGTTCAGAACCCTGGTCATTGTTAAATGTCTACATAATTTTAAGTAAGGGGTACTTGTGATTTTAATGCCATTTATAGGGTTGGTTGTGACATTCATATGCTCGCAAGCAGGTTAGTTGGGTGATTAAGCCACTACATTGTTATCTTTCCATCTCAGTTATCAGATTTTATAACTTTTCACCTTTAGATTTCTAGCTTATTTATGCAAATTGTTGAAAAAGTTCATTAGTTTTAAAATTTGTTATTTACTAAAAACTTGACACTTATATAATGTCAGTATGGTTTGTTATGGTTTCTAGTTGGCACATTAAATGCATTACCAGTGAAGAGCTATTGCATTCTATATAAGATGAAATGTTGATGTAATTGTTTGTCAGTATGAAGGAAAATGCCTAGTCATATGTGTCGAAAAGACTTAATTTCTTATTAGTTTCAACAGAGAAAAGCTTACAAATAAATACACAAACCTAGGGCCTATCTTAGGTAACTTCTAAACTAGGTAAGAAACTAATTCTAGCAATAGAATACAAACCCTTAGAGAAAGGGATCCTAATCAAATATAATATTTACAGATCTCTTAATTAAGGAAACAAATAACTAAGGAAACATATCTTGGATCTATGACACTCCCCTCAAGTTGGGGCATGTATGTCCTCCATTCTCAGCTTGCCTACTAACTTCTGAAAGTCTTTACCAGGTAGTCCCTTGGTAAGTATGTCTGCAACTTGATTTTCCAGTGGTTACATAGGGAGTACACATTAAACCACTGTCAAGTTTCTCTTTTATGAAATGTTTATCCACTTCAACATGCTTTGTTTCGTCATGTTGAACTGGATTATGAGCTATGTTGATTGCAGACTTGTTATCACAATATAGCTTCATTGGTCTATCCAATTTCACCTTTAGGTCTTCTAAAATAATTTTAGCCATAACAACTCACAAATTCCCAAAGCCATGGCTCGAAATTCAGCTTCTGCACTAGATCTAGCTACCACATTCTGTTTTTTTTACTTCTCCAAGTAACCAAGTTTTCTACAAAGAAGGTGCAATAGCCTGAGGTTGATCTTCTATCAACTATTGATCCTGCATAGTCTGCATCTATGTATGCTTCTAGAGTTAATTTCTCCCCTCTTTTAAACATAATTCCCTTGCCTGGTGTACCCTTCAAGTACTACAAGATTTGAACTACAACCCTTAGATGAGATTCGTTAGGGTTATGCATAAATTGACTCACAACCCCAGTATCAAATGCTATAACAGGTCTGGTGTGTGACAAATAGATAAGTCTTCCCACCAGTCTCTGAAATGAATTTCTGTCAACTGCCATATCATCCTCCTTTGAGTCTCTAAGCTTGTGATTGATTTCTATGGGTGTTGCTGTTGGTTTACATCCCATTTTTCTAGTTTCCTTCAACAAATACATAGTATACTTCTGTTGAGATATAAAAATCCCTTGCTGTGAGTGTGCACCTCAATACCAAGAAAGTATTTCAATCTTCCAAGTTCTTTCACTTCATACTCTTTTACAAGGCACTTTTTCAAATCATCAATTCCTTCTGAATCATTACCTGTAACAATAATATCATCTAAATACACTAACAATATAGTTACTCCCTCTAAAGAAGAGTGTTTCACAAACAAAGTATGCTCGCCTTGGCTCTGTTTGAAGCCTTGTCCCAGCATTTCCTTGGTAAATCTCCCAAACGCTCTTGGGGACTATTTTAGTCCATATATAGCTTTCCTCAATCTACAAACATTATGTCCAGTAGTATTCGAAGAAAATCCAAGTGGAATATCCATGTATACTTCTTCTTCAAGGTCTCCATGTAAGAAGGCATTTTTGATGTCGAATTGTTGTAGATTCTATCCTTTGATAGCTGATAAAGAAAGTAGGACCCTCACTGTGTTCATCTTTGCAACAGGTGCAAATGTTTCAAGATAATCAATCCCATAGGTTTGAGAGTACCCATTTGCCACCAATCTTGCTTTGTACCTATTCTGAGAGCCATTTGACTTGCATTTTACAATAAAACCCACATGCATCCTACTATTTTCTTCCCTTCTGGCAACTTTACTCAAGTCTTGTTTTTTTCTAGTGCCTCCATTTCTTCTTTCATAGCCCTTTCCCAGTTCTCATTTTCTAATGCCTTTGAAGTTGTTTTAGGGATAGTGATATAATTTAGGCTAGTAAGGAATGCTCTATGACTAGGTGAAAGGTTTTTGTAGGTCATATACAAATATGAGGGATGTTTAGTGGTGCAGGTTCTTTTTCCTTTTCTAATGGCAATGAGAAATTCAAAATCAGAAACAGTGTCACTATGTTCAGAATCAGATACATCATTGTCATTATCATTATGTTCAGAAGAAGTTTCAGAATGTACCTCAAATTGTATAAGAATAGGAGTAGGAGCAGGAGAATGGGATGATTGAATCTGCATAGGCGCCTTCCTTCTTGAATAGGTCTTCAGGGGACAAGTAGTGTCTTGAATATTGGGCTGTGATATGTTAATGGCTGGTTGAGGAGTGTGTGGAGAAGATGGAGTAGGAATAAGTGGTTGTCTTGGATGTATTTCTGCAGTAGGAATAAGTGACTGACCAGAATGTATATTTGTAGGAAGGGGCTGAAGTAAAAAAAAGGTCTGCTTCCTTATCTTCCCTAAAAGATATCTCCCCTTGAAGATAAGGAATAGTAAAATAACCCTCATTTTCAACAAAAGTAACATCATTAGAAGTATAAAATTTTTTGGTAGGTGGGTGATAACATTTGTAGCCTTTTTGAGAGGAGGAATAGCTAATGAATATACATTTCAAAGCCCTTGGGTTAAGTTTACCTCGGTTTGGAGAGTGGATGTGAACAAAAGCAACACAACTGAATACCCTTGGTTGTAGATGAAGGGATGGACTGAAGTCGGGAAAGAATTTGACAAGGATTTAAAAAGGACTTTGGGATGAAAGACTTTGAGAAGGCATTCTGTTCATCAGTGAAGTAGCAGTTAAGACAACTTCCCCCCAATATTTTTTAGGAACATTGTTTTGAAACAAAAGTGCTCTAGTCGTAACAAGGAGGTGTCCATTCTTTCTTTCAGCTACCTCATTCTGTTGGGGAGTATGTACACAAGATGACTCATGTATAATACCTTTGTCTAGGAAATGAGGGGATAAGAATTGATTAAAGTAATCCCTGGCATTATCAGATCTGACTTTCTTAATTTCAGCCCCAAACTGAGTCTTAATCATGGTATAAAAAGTTTTAAAGGTAGCGGCAACATCTGACTTTTGTTTCAGAAGATAAATCCAAGTAACCCTATTGCAATCATCTATAAAAGATACAAACCACCTAGCCCCAGTTATGTTATGAATGGTAAAGGGCCCCCAAACATCATTGTGAATAAGATTGAAATGATGGCTAGTTCTTATATTACTTGCTGGAAAAGAGGCACGCTTATGTTTTGTAAGCTCACAAACTTCACAATGAAATTCATCTATATTTATGGTTTTACATAAAGAGGGAAATGTAGTTTTCAAAAGTCTAATAGGTGGATGACCAAGGCGAAAGTGATGTAGCCATATTTGGTCTTTATTGGCTGTAAAATTGGATAAAAAAGATAAAGACTGAGTATTCAAAACACTAGCTGGTGCACCAAAAACCTCAAGGTAGTATAGGCCTTTTATTTCTCTAGCATGCCCAATCATCCTCTTCGTTTCTTGCTCCTGAAATTTACAATTTGTTGGGTAAAACAGAACATTGCAATTAGTATCTTTAACAAGCTTTGGTATAGAGACAAGGCTAGTAAACAACTTGGGCACATGTAAAATATTTTTAAGTAGAAGAGTTTCACTAATAGCAATATTTCCTTGACCAGCAACTGTTACCATAGTACCATCTGCAACTGTAATATTCTTGTTGCTAGGACATGGTGTATAGGTGATAAAATTTAGAGAGGAATTGGTCATATGATCAGTGGTTCCTGAGTTTATTACCCATGAGTTTTGGGTAGGTATGTGAGTGGATGCTTTCAAGGCATTAGAACTCTGAGAAGGGGAAGATGATATACCTGAGAAGACTATATTGCATGTTCTTGTAGAGGATGGTTTCTCTAAATATTTCAGAAGATTTTTCAATTTTTTCACTTATTCTCGGTTGAACTCAACAGATTGTTCATCTGACTCTTTAGTCACATATCTGGTTGCAAAAGCCCTGTTCTGTCCCCTTGTTTAGCCTCCTCTTTCTGTAAAATTTCTATTTGTTGATAGAGGCTTCCCATGTAGCCTTCAGCATTTCTCTTTGGTGTGACGAGGCTTTTTGCTGCAAGTACACCCTAAGGAGTCCTTGTTTACTGCCCTTTTCATTTCTGATCTGTCTTCAATATTTTCCAGACCCTCAGGGATAGTTTCGGTAACCAAGGCTGAGCTCTCAACTTGAATATTTCCAACCACCATCACTCCTCTTATTCCTTCTTCAACACGAATTGTAGCAATAACATCATTTAATGAGGGCGGATCTTCCTTCCCCAAAATCTAGACTCTTACTGCATTGAATTCAATATTTAGTCCAGCAAGAAAATCATAAATTTTATCTTTTTCGACAAACCTCTTTAGAGTTGCTGCATCCTCACTACATTTCATCTGAATGCATTGGTAGTGATCCATTTCTTGCCAGAGATTCTGCAGCAGATTAGAATATTCTGTAATGGATTTGCTTCCTTGTTTGGTGGCTGAAATCTTGCTCTTGATTTCATAAATCTGGGCAGCATCTCTAACTTTTAAATAAGTTTATTTCACAGCCTCCCATATTTCCTTTGATGTACTAAGCAACATGCAAGTGTCATTGATTTCGGGCACCATTGAATTCCACAACCAAGTCATGACTAATGAATCTTGTTCATCCCAAGCCTCAAATCTGGGATCTCCTTCCTTAGGGCCAATTCCAAGAAGGTGACTGAGTTTACCCCTTCCTTTGAGGAAAGTTCACACTAATTGAGACCACTTAATGTAATTTTTACCATTCAATCTATAGGAGGCTTGTATGTTTTGTAAATCACTCGTCGAATTAGATTGACTTCCTTCACTCATAGTGTCTCCTTGAGCAGTTTCAGTACTGCTTGAATCAGTCGTATCGACCATATTCTCTTAAGAAAAAAAAGGGTAAAAAATACTATCAACAAGAACAGTAAGGCCTAAGAAAAAAGAGGCTCTGATACCATGTCGAAAAGACTTAATTTCTTGTTAGTTTCAACACAGAAAACCTTACAAATAAATACACAAACCTAGGGCCTATCTTAGGTAACTTCTAAACTAGGTAAGAAACTAATTCTAGCAATAGAATACAAACCCTTAGAGAAAGGGATCCTAATCAAATAAAATATTTACAGATCTCTTAATTAAGGAAACAAATAACTAAGGAAACATATCTCGGATCTCTGACAATATGCATTATTATTGTTAAGAGTTTTCTGTTTGTGTCAATTTGAAATGTTGTTGCTCGAGTTCTTTTCTATATATTTAGATTCATTCGATAAAGTCTATGTTGCCCAGTTTCGAACGTGAGTGCTGGTACTATAAAAGCAAACCATGGTTTTAATCCTCAACTAACAGACTTACATTACAAATGAACTATGGTTTGGGTGTAGAAAAGGAAAAGAGCATGTTTCAGGAAAAAAAACATGTCTATTTTTCATACGCTGGTAAAATTTTGTACAATTTGTCATGGTTTAGTAAGTATCATATGTTAGACTTGCATTTGTCATGTTATAGTTATTATGTTACTGCACTGTAGATAGTTTGCACCATGTCTGGATGCTTTTGTTGTAGTTCTACGCTTAACTATTTGCTTATCTGTTTTGTGGAATTTGAAAAGCAATGCCATCTGCAGGTATTGACATAATAGATTTTTTTTCATTGAAATGACGAAAAATTCTCCCTTGTAACTAGGGATCATATAAGGCACATCATATTCTTTTTAGGAGTGATTAGTTCTATATTATGCAATTGTTATCATGCATTATATCTGCTAGTTTAATACTGGTTGGTTCAATATTTTTATTTCTATTAAGATATCCTAGTTTATGACAGCATTAACCTTATAGCCTTGTGCCCTACGTTATTGTAGATGGATAATGATGTAAGGTAATCATATGTATAGAAGAGAAAATCTTTAATTCATTCTTTCTTTCTTATCCTACATAGTAAAAAGCTGCAGAAATGTTTAAGTTTTGTTTTCTATAATCCGTACACAGTAAAACATTCATTTTAAAGAGTAAAGGTAAATAACATCTATATTATACTTATGTAATATTTTGTTGGATGCAGAAACTACTAGAGCTTTGACCCATTTGATCATCATCTTCTGATACGGGACGACAAGGTGAGTAAGCTGATCATTTTATTTATTTAACTGTTATTTTGTTAGTTTTTCTACGATTCATATGATTTTATGTTAGTTTGATAGATGCTGAAAAATACAAAAAATAACAACCATGAATTGTTTTGTGCATTTGTATAATATGTATATTATTTGTGCATTTATAGCATAATTTAATCTAAAAGAAAACAACTTTCTGGGTATTATTCTTTAGTAATTTGATATTAAGGTAAGTTGAATAGTATTTATTTTAAGACTATGAGCTGCACAAGATGGACATTGAACAGTTTGAAATCACTTAAAAAATAAATCTAATTTAAAATGTCATTAGTTCATTGGTAATACATGTATCATTGATGGATAAGACATGAATCAATCTTAGATCAAGGGCAAGTGAAGAATACATTAGAGGAGTTACTAGTTCTTTAAACTTAGCCTTTGAGAGAACTGAAGATAGAAAAATTTGGTGTCCTTGTGTGAATTGTGTAACCACTTATAGAGTATCTAAGAGAGATGCATTTGATCACTTAATATGTGATGGCTTTCTTAAGGGTTATGTTCGTTGGATTTTTCATGGGGAGCGACGTGACAGATCTACGCCACCAATTCCAACTAATGTAGAAGAAAGAGAGTTTGAACATGACATTCAGAACCTCTTGCATGATATGATGGCAGAGCGAGTTATGAATAATGATGAATGTAACTTTCATTCGGTAGATGCAAGTACAAGGATAGGGGATCATAATAATAGACTTCAAGTAGACAAATTTTATGATTTACTCAAAGATGCAGAGGTGCCACTTTATCCAAATTGCAAATTTTTTTTCAAAGTTGTCCTTAATCATTTATTTGTTCCACACTAATTGTTTTAATGGGTGGACAAATAAGTCTTTCATTTCTTTATTGGAGGTGTTAAAACTTGCATTGTCGGATGAGCTATGAGAAATTGGTGTTGAAACTTTTGATGCTGCAACGAATCAAACATTTCAACTTCGTGCAACATTGATGTGGACTATAAATGATTTCTCAGCATATGTCAACTTATCTGGATGGAGTACAAGAGTAAAGTATACATGTCCTTGTTGGTATAATAATGCTACTAAGTGGTTGAAGCATAGACAAATTGAGTTCTTTGATAAAAGTAAACCTTATAGCGACGGACATACCGTCAGTAAAACTCGTTGTAATTGAAGAATACAGCTGTATAACACTAGTGTAAGATGTAGATGATATACTTCAATAATTGTAAATGTTATTTGTTAATTATCTGCCAACAATTTAAGATTAATTCTAAAGGGATAAAACTCTTATCTCCTAGCATTATCCTAGGATTCTTATCTCTTAAGGGATAGAGTTCTTATTTCCTAGTTATATTCAAATTTAAATTAGAGTAGTTTGATTGTAACATAACTTTTTATTTTCAGCCTATTTAAAGGCCTTGTACCGATGCATTATTCAATTCAATATTGAGAATTCATTCTTTCTCTACAAAACAGTTTCTCAATTATTAACATGGTGTCAGAGCTTAGGTTTTTTTTCGATCCACAAAACCTAGAGAATGCATAACCCTCCAACATTTGAAATCAGTTTCAGGTCTGATCAAACCCTCCCTCAAGCAGATATGGCGTATAATACATGCAACAACAACAGAAAGATCAACATCGAGCAACTTGGGGAATTAAAATAGATGGCTGGGAAGACATTAGTAAAAACTGACCAAAGCATTATCATGGCAACAAACGAAGGTAGCATTTCTTTTGTAAATACTTCTGGTAACAAAAATCTCATCCCTTGGATAGTCAATTCTGGAGCTACTGACCCTATGACAGGAAATAAAAGTCTTTTTCTTACTCTTACAACGCAACCTCGTCACAAGAGTGTGAAGATAACTGATGGTTCGATGATTGTAGTAGGAGGGATTGGAACAGTCTACATTAACAAGGAAATTGTTCTTTCTTCTGTTTTCTATGTTCCTAACTTAAAATGCAATTTACTCTCAGTCGGTAGATTATGTGATGTTTTTCAGTGTTTCACTCAGTTTGATTCTGTTGGTTGTGTTTTTTAGGAAATGGCTTCGGGAAAGGAGCACTTTTAAATACGTTTGTTTACCCTCTCAGATTTTCAGTTTAAGTTCAAATGAAATTTTGCTATGGCATTTTTGACTAGGTCATCCTAGTTTCTTTTATCTTCAGAAATTATTTCCTAAATTATTTCTTACTAAAAATCCAACTTCATTTACTTGTGATGTCTGCCAAATTGCTAAACATAAAAGAAATTTTTATCCTCCATCTTCTTATAAAGCTTCACAACCTTTCTCTCTTATACATAGTGACATTTGGGGTCCTTCTAACATTAAGAATATCACAGGGGCTCAGTGGCTTGTTTCCTTCATTGATGATCACACTAGGACAACTTGGACTTATTTTATGAAAACAAAATTTGAAATTGAAGCAATCTTTAAAATATTTTATTCTATGGTTGAAACTCAGTTTTGTAGTAAAATTAAGATACTCAAGAGTGATAATGGGAGTGAATTCTTTACTAAAACTTTGGGTATATTTTTTTTATAGAGAAAGGTATAGCTCATATTAGCTCTTGTGTAGATACTCCTCAGCAAAATGGAGTGGCCGAGAGAAAAAATCGACATCACTAGAGGTTACTAGGGCCCTCTTATTTTCTTCTAATGTCCTTAAGCACTTTTGGGGAGAGGCATTACTTCATGCTACTTTTCTAATTAACATTTTACCTAGTAGAGTTATGGGATTCAAAACACCAATGGAGGTATTTCTTCAAACTTTTTCTTCCTTTAAACCAATGTCATGTACACTGCCCATTAGAGTTTTTGGTTCATGTGCTTTTGTTCACATCTCTAAACAATTTCGGGGTGAATTAGATCCTAGAGCCATCAAATGTATATTCCTAGGATATTCTTCTCATAAGAAGGGCTTTAAATGTTATTCCCATGTCACTAGAAAATTTTATGTTTCTATGGATGTTTTGTTTCATGAATCTCAACCTTTTTTTCTCAGATTCTCAAATTCAAGGGGAGAGTTGGGATGAATTTCAACCTCAACAGATCCGGTTACCTCTAAAAGAGTCTATTGTTTTGTTATCTCTAAATGAACCTACTGTTACACTCAATTATATTCCAACACAAGATCCTATCCTTGAATCTACTATGATACCAGATTCTGTTCTTGAACCTTTATCTCCTATAGCTGGAACTGTACCTAAAACTCCATTAAATCATCCTTTAGAGACCCAACTTGAAACTAAAGAACTCAGTGTCTATACACGAAAGAAAAGGAGGCCTATTCAAGAAACTACACAACTTAGGACTGCTCAAGAACTAGAACTGGTCCCATTGTCCTTGGAGGAGGAGTAAGGTATGGAAAATTTGAATAATGATGATATTGAACATATTGATACATATGACTTACTTATTGCTAAAAGAAAAGGTGTCAGGAAATGTACAAGTCATCCGATACAGAGATATGTGGCTTATGGAAAGCTAATACCCTCATTCAAGGCTTCCACAACCAAGATTGATAATGTTAAGATCCCTCAAATAGTACATGAGGCCTTGAAAGATCCATGATGGAAAAAAGCTGTAGAAGATGAGATTCAAGCACTGTAGAAAAATAAAACCTGTGAGATGACTTTTTTACCTCCAGGAAAGAAGGTTGTAAGCTGTAAATGGGTATTTATAGTTAAATATAATTCGGATGGGAGCATTGAGAGGTTCAAAGCAAGGCTGGTTGCGAGGAGATTTACTCAGTCTTATGAGATTGATTATCAAGAGACATTTGCTCTAGTGGCAAAACTCAACACAGTCAAAATCTTATTTTCCATTGCTACGAATTTGGACTGGCCTCTTCATCATCTCGATATAAAGAATGCCTCCCTAAATAGGGATCTAGAAGATGAAAACGCAGATCCAACTAAGGTATGTAAATTGTTAAAATCGCTCTATGGTCTTAAACAATCCCCTAGAACTTGGTTTGGCAGATTGACAAAGGTTGTTCTAAAAGTTGGTTTCCTTCAATGCCAAGCTCATCATACTATGTTCACCAAGACTTTTCTGGAAATAAAAAGGTTATTTTAATAGTCTATGTTGATGATATAATCATCACCAGTGATGATGTTCTGGAAATTAAAAAAATTCAAAGAGTTTTTGGCTACAGAGTTTGAAATAAAAGATTCGGGTCAGTTAAGATACTTCCTATGAATGAAAGTGACAATATCAAATGTTGGGATTGTGATAAATCAGAGAAAGTATGTTCTACATCTTCTTTCAGAGACAGAGATGTTAGGTTGCAAGCCTGTCGAAATACCAATGGAGCATAATTTAAAGTTTAGAACTGACAACAATGGAGTTCCTACTAATAAAAAACAATATCAGAGGCTAGTTGGTAAGCTTATTTATCTATCACTTACACGACCTGATATTTCTTTTTCAGTTGGTATTGTTAGTCGATTTATGAATGATCCTAGAAAATAGCATTTAGAAGTAGTGTTCAGAATTCTGAGATATTTGAAGATGACACTAGGCTATGGCTTAATTTTCACCAAAAATGAGAACAGAAAAGTGAAAGTCTTTACAGATGCAAGCTGGGCAGGAGAGCTTACATCTAGAAGATCTACATGTGGATATTGTGCTATAGTCTAGGGAAATTTAGTGATATGGAGAAGCAAGAAACAACCTGTAGTATCAAGAAACAGTGCAGAAGCAGAATTTCGAGCCTTAGTTAATAGAATTTTTAAAGAGATTTGAATTTAAAGGTTACTGTTAGAACTAAAACTCAATCACAATAAAGATTTTGAACTTTATTGTGATAACCAGTCAGCAATTAGTATTGTTGAGAGTTCTGTACACCATGATAGAACAAAACACGTGGAGCTAGATCGTCACTTTATCTTTGAGAAGATCACTAGTGGGGCAGTCAAGCTAGATTTTGTTTCATCTCACAAACAACTAGCTGATGCACTCACTAAGGCACTTCCTAGAACTACTTTTGATGAGCTCACATCCAAGCTTGATCTCTACAATGTGTATTCACCAGCTTGAGGGAGAGTGAAGAATACATCCGTATAGCACTAATGTAGGTTGTAGACGATATACTTCAATAATTGCAAATATTATTTGTTAATTATCAGCCAACAATCTAGGATTAATTCTAAAGGGATAAAACTCTTATAACTTAGCATTATCCTAGGATTCTTATCTCTTAAGGGATAGAGTCCTTATCTCCTAGTTAGATTCAAATTTAAATTAGAGTAATTTGATTGTAACATAATTTTTTGTTTTCAGCCTATTTAAAGGCCTTGTACCAATGCATTATTCAATTCAATATTAAGAATTTATTCTTTCTCTACAAAACAGTTTCTCAATTATTAACAGTTATATATATACCATCTATACCAACGAATTTTGTCCGTCGGTAAAAGCAAACCCTATAGCGACGATCAAACCTTCAGTAAAACCGTCGTTATATATATACCATTTATACCGACAGATTGTGTCTGTCGGAATAGATACACTAATTTGTCGAGGTAGTCCACACCTATACCGACGAATATATCCGTAGGTATAAGGTCTCGACATCTATACCAATGATTTTTTCTGTCGCTATAGAGGTATACTTACTAGCGTATTATTGATGGCGTTTTATCTGTCGAATTATATCTTTTGTACGTCGATAAACGGTTTAAGATCTTATACCGACAAATTTATTGTGTTTTATCGACGATTTTCTATCCGTCGCTATATGTCATTTTTTGTAATATAAATCAATTTCAATCAAAATCATTTATTCTGAAATTATCATCGTAAAACAATTCTTTTGGTTTTCATCGGCATCTTCAATGGATATTGTAAAAAAAATTTGGGTAAAGTTTACAAATTTTTTCAATTATTCAATTTGGTAACCAAACTTTTAATTGCTTCAATATTATCATTAAACTTTTAGTTTTGTTTTAATTTGGCCACTGACTTGTTAACAACTGCTAAAATGATGATGTGGTTGTTAAAATATTTTATATAATAACACATTTAGTCCTCTACGTTTACACATTCAAACAATTTATTCTTAATTTGAAAGAAATAATAAATTTAACCCTCATTATTTTAATTTGATTCTATTTTAATTAGACATAATTTAATATTTTATTTTTGATACCTCAATTATATCTACTGTTATTTTGTCCCTCCCAATCCCAACCATACCCAATCCAGCTTTTAAAATTTCATAAAGAATATAGTCATAAAATTATTTGAGGCTGTCAAATATGGGCAAATCACGAAACCTGGAATGACAAAGGGTGACTCTCAGAGCTTCCAACAAACTAGCTAGTGATGTTGAGATATGGTTCAAATAAAAATCTAAAATGAAGATTTCAGTTTAACTTCAAAAGTCTGCCACCCCTCCGATCCACTATTTCAGTTTGGAGCTTAAACTCCAATACTTTAATCATTCATCATCGGTATTCCAATCATATAATACTACAAAATCATAAGAATAAAGAAACAAACAAAACAAAGTTGTCGCTTTTGTAGTGGTGTCGCAGCAGAAACACAGCTTCAATGAACTGATATTATCGTCTATGAATGTCAAATATGCATACTTATTATGCCACTGACATTACTTGCTGACAAGTAAATTGTGAGAAACATATGAGAGAGATCTGTTTACACAGTGTAAAACTCTTTAAGTTTTACATGTTTTTTAGACCGTTGGATGAGTGAAACGAATGGATGAGATTAACAGTAAATATGTGAAGATTATCACTTGGAAAAACGAGTAAGAGTTAATCTGAGTCATCAATTCCCCCATCTAACGATCCAGAAAACGTATAAAACTTAGAGTTGTACATTGTGTAAGTTGATCCTAATTCATATATATATATATATAGGGATAGGATCAAGTTACACTATATAAAACTCAATTAGTTTTACACTAATCCATCATCATTGGATGAGTGAAATGGATGGATGAGATTAGTAGTTGGATATGTGAAGATTATCACTTTGGGAAAAAAAAGTAAGGAGTTAATCTCACCCATCTATTTCACTCATCTAATGGCCATGAATTAGTGTCAAATTAATTGAATTTTACATAGTGTAAGTGGATCCTAACCTATACATATATATAAATATTCTATACACAGGCAGTGAAAACAAAAATTTTCTACAAGCGCCTTAGTTTAAGGTATAGGGAGTTAGTTTAGGGTATATAGTTTAGAGGTTTAAGTGTAAGGGGTTATAATTTAGGGATATTTGTTTCAATTTAATGTTTAGGGTTATAATTTAGAGTTTATAGGTTAAAACCTAAATCCTCACCATATTACCCTAGAAAACTAAACTCTAACCTATAAACCCTAAATTATAACCCTAAACCTTAAATTGAAACAACTATGCCTAAATTCTTAACCCCTAAACCCTATACCCTAAAATTAAGGCATTTAGGGAAACTTTCAGTTTCCACTGCCAGAGTGCCAGTGTATAGAATATATATATATCTCAAGACAAGCATAGTATCAATATGTTGCAACCTTTGTAGGAGGGAGCCGGAAATTAGGGATCATTTGTTTTTTCAATGTGAGTATTCTCAGCAAGTATGGGGATATGCTTGTGTTTGTATAGAACTGTTCAAGAGTTGAGTTGGATGTGTTAAAGGTCTAAAAGGAAATCACTTATGGCCATGATCTTGAAACTAACATGAAATGCTTGTGTGTACTTCATTTGGTGGGATAGGACCGAAGACAATTTCTGCAGGTTAAAACCATCGCACATAAGGTATTTCTAAAGGTAAAAGAGTGTGTGCAGCTTGAACTTATGGAGAAGATGATTTGTCATAATTCAACTGTGAGTTTCGTCCAGTGTATTTGCTTTATTTCCAAACAAGAAGAATTGGTGGCACTCGCAAAGGACAATTTAGAATTATTACATATGAGTTGATTAAAAAAACCAACATCATTGATTTCACTCATCCAATTATTATAAATTAATGTAAAATTAATTGAATTATATGTATATCCAAACATGAGTATATTAATTTATTCAAATATATAATAAATATCTTGGGGGAAATTATGCACATTCACGTTGGCTTACAACTATAAATCCAAGTAACAGAAGATGAAGTTGTTAGGAAGTTTGAAAAGCTTATAATGCCACAAACTATCTAAAACATCAAACATACAAACTACACATTTGAAGGTTTGATTTGATTTGGCTTTTGCATATTTCCGTCAACTACTGTTGGGCTTTTCTTCCCTTTCTTTTCTCGGCAAAAAAGAAGCCCGTCAAGGAAACGATGGAGAAAGCGCTGAAGCAAATGGATGCTATATCGAGCGAGACATGGCGTCCGGTGATGGCCTGGATTTCAAAGAGGTTGGTAGTCTGACCGTAAGCCACTTCTTGGTCCTCGGCGTCCAATGCATAGGCTCGGACTGGCACGTCTCGCTGGATGCTCCATTCTGAAGTTTGGTTGGTGGTGGTGTAGGCTGTTTTTACAATCTTGAACTGGCATGTTTTGTCTTTGGAAAGATTGTCATGGGTTTTCCTCCATGCTCGGTCGACTTGGCTAATCGGCGCGTAGCATAACTGGACCTTGATGGTTTTATAGGCTGAATCGGTCCCTGCTAGGAAACTTTGGTTCAGCCCCCATGTCACTGTGATTTTGTCTTCCCCAGCTTTCAAAACTGCACAATTTAATTTCAATACTTTTTAACACCGGAAGTCACATCTAGTAGTGTTCTTGTCTAATTCAAAGTCGAATCAGGTCAGATTTCGTGGTTGTATATCATCAAAATCAACTCGAGACCTTAATTGATTGTTGATCTCTCTACCACTCAGTGAACAGATCAACAAATTTTAATAGAGAATTATATGAATAGACCTTAATTGGATTTACTTACGTGGTTGTGGATGAGAAGCAGTGACAACAAGTGATCTTTGCAGCGAAGAGAAATAGATAATCGCAAAACCAGTCTCTGCAAAACAAGCGAAAACAAGGAAGAAAGCCAGAAGAAGAGGTGGAGGTGCCATTGCCATTGCCATTGCCATTGCTATCAAATTTGTTTGAAATCCCAATTCTGCACTCCAGGAAAACTCAAAAAGGCTTCTTAAATTTAAATAAGATTGTAATGCCCCTTTAACCTGATTAATAGCTTTTTGGACTTTTGGCTTCCATTGACTTTGTTTTAACTAGTTGTCATCTGGGAAAATTGGTGACGAGTTGACGGCAATGTTTTCTTTTCTTTTTTTGCCCACATGCTTGAAACCAGGGATTCAAATTGCGGAACGCTAACGCAATAGCGGCCGCGAAATCGCGGTCGCGCCGCCGTCCGAAACCGCTATTAGAGAAAACAACTGTGGGAAACGGATTCACGACCATAATGGCCAGTCGCGGACGCGATATAACGGTGTTGCGGGCTGTCGCGGCGATAACGGGACGTTATCCCCGTTACCAGGCGCGATTGAAGAAAAAAATAAAAAAATGCAGAAAAAACCTCTGCTTTCAACAGAGTACACTACCGACAAAATTGGGAATCTATTCCCCTGCAAAAGACATGACTCATGACTATGAGAACAAGAAAAAGAAATTGAAAAAAAATAAAAAGTAATAGAAGTTGAATTGAAAATCAAAACAATAGTCTCTAATCTTTATCTCTCTCTCTCTCAGTCACAGACCTAACCAAATTTCAAAGCAAAGAGATAAAGAAAGTGAAGAAAAACAGAGAGGACTGAGATTTTTAAGAAAAAATAGAGAGAAGAAGTGAATCTGGCCTCTCTCACAGTGTTGACTGACTGTTGAGCTTCGTCGCCGGTAGTGTCGTGCTACTGCTAACTGCTAAGGACGTTGAGCCGTTGAGGACTTGAGGTTGAACGGCCGAGCCGAGTGGTTTGTTTGCATTTTACAAACCTTCAATCCACTTGAGATTTTGAAGTGAGAAGCAGGATCGTGAAACTTGAAAGGGTGAGCCGGTGAGAAGCAGAGAAGAAAGTTTCAATTTGAAACTGCATCAGTGCATCGTGAAAGATAAAAACAAAAGGTAAAGTAGGGATTTTATGGATTATTATGTATTTGGTCCTTAATGTTAGATTGTTATCCTGATTTTGCATATATTTTAGTTTTCAATTTTTCATTCACTTTAGTTATATATCCTAATTCCAATTATTTAATTAAAGTTTCTAAATTCATACAATTTAAACTTAGTCTTAGTTTTCATTTAATTTAGTACTAATTAATATATTAGTTTTTTTTATTTAACTTTATGATTATTGTTTATGAATATACAAAATTCAATTCCAAATATAAACATATATTAGATTTTTATTGAAATTGAAGTATGCCACCACGTACGGACAAGTTCCCGACCGAAGGATTGGAATGTGCACCGAGCAAAGATATAGGTTGGCACTTTGGAGATCCGGTTCCAAATTCAAGAGGAAATGTTGTTTGTAAACTTTGTGGCAAAGTTACGAAAGGAGGCATAACACGATTTAAAGAGCACATTGCTCATAAAACCGGTGAAGTTGCACCGTGCCCTAATGTCACTGGTATGTTATACACTTATACTTTATAATATTTTGACACATATATTTTACAATTAACTTTAAATGTTATTATTTCAATAATAAAGATTATACATAATTGATATTTAATAGTGTGAATTATATTTATTTGATTACAGGTATTGTTAGAGAAAGTATGATGAAATTGCTCAAAGAAGCCAAGGAAAAGAAAATGGATAAAAAGAGAAGAACATATGAATTCTTGTCACAATTAAGAGGAGAGGATGATGATGAATTCATTGATGATGTTTCTGCTATGAGACAAGCCACTCGAGAAAGTATTCAATCGCAACACGAGTGGCACAGAAGAGAAGAATTCAGACGAAGTACAGGTGGTTGGGGTAATATTTATGAAGAAGAACGGTCTTCTTCTCATGGATCAGTTGGAGGATATCGTGGAGAAAGACCCACCCCAAGTGAGTGAATTTAATTTAAGGGGGACTATTCCTGAATTGGTTAAAAGCAAAAGCTTGAGACAACCAAAGGTTAGCGAGTCTATTTTAAAGACTTTGCGTAAAAAGATGGGTGAAACGGTCTCTAAATTTTTAATATATGACCGACTTCCTTTTCAATTAGCAAGTTCGCCATGGTTGTATAACCTAATTCAAGTATCAATGGAAGTTGGAAAAGGTGTGAAGCTTCCAACACCTTATGAGGTTTCTGATGTGTATTTGGCGTCGGAGTATGAACAAATTCGTACATGGGTAGATGGAATGAAGACGCATTGGAAACAATTGGGTGCAACTCTGATGTGTGATGGTTGGACCAATAGTTTAAATCAAATGCACATCGTCAACTTCCTTGTTTATTGCAGCAGAGGAACTATTTTTTGGAAATCTGTTGATGTCTCTAGCGTTCGTAGTAGAGATGCTGAATTCTACTACAACCTGTTAGATAAAGTTATTGAAGAGATTGGAGAAGAATTCATTGTTCAAATAGTGACTGACAATGAGGCTGCATTGAAAGCTGCTGGAAAAAAATTAATGTCGAAAAGAAAACACCTTTATTGGACCTCATGTGCAGCTCACTGTTTAGATTTATGCCTTGAGGATATTGGAAAAAAATCCAGTGTAGCAAAAGTATTAGAGGAGGCGAAGAAAGTTACTTGCTTCATATACAATCATATTTGGACCGTTGATTTAATGAAGAAGTATACCAATGGTAAGCAAATTCTTCGACCTGCTCTCACTCGATTTGCTACTCATTTCATTCAGCTGGAGGAGATAACAAGGCAAAAGCAAGGTCTTAGAGAAATGTTTAACTCAAAGGTCAGTATTTTATAATTAGTTAATAAAGTTATTTGAATATTACATGTAATGGTTTTATTAGTTTCAATTTTCAAATAAGTTAATTATATTATTGTTTTTTTCCTTATGAATTTATAGGAATTCAAATAATCAAAATGGGGACAACAAAAGTCAGGGTCTGCTTATAAAGCAAAAAAAATTGTTTTGGGAAAAGATTTTTGGAAAAAAGCCGTTGACATTATAAAAGTTTACGAGCCCCTGGTAAAAGTTTTAAGACTTGTGGATAGTGATGAGAAACCAACAATGGAGTTTATTTATGAGGCTATTGATAGAGCCAAAAGAGCAATTAAGGAAAATTGTCGATATTCCACCAAGTATGAAAGGATTATTGACAATAGATGGAATTTCATGCATTCCGACCTGCATTCAGCTGGTAAGATAAAATATTTCATATAATTAAGAATTATTTTTTATTTTATTATTTTAAGTTATAGATCTTATATTATTTTATTATGATTAGGTTATTTTCTCAATCCTCAATTTCAATTCGGGGTGGAGCATTCTTACAATGTATTGATGGAAACATTAGAAGGTACAAGATCAGTGATTGAAAGATTAGAACCTTCTATTGATAACCAAATCAGAATGGTTAATCAGGTTAGATTCGATTCAAGTACTATTATTTGTAACTTAGCTAAATAATTTGAAATTGAATTGTTTTTCTTATTTTTACTCAATCTTTTATTTATGCAGTTGTTAACATTTCAAGGTAAACACGAGACATTTGGTACTCCACAAGCACAAAGAGCTTGGAGTCAAATGAATCCGGGTAAATAGTTAATTAAATTATTTAATTTATATTATTTAATTATATGGTACATTTTTATGTTAGTTTGAAATTTAAATAATTTTATGCAGCTGAATGGTGGATGATATATGGCACATGCACTCTTGAATTACAACGATTAGCAATTAAAGTGCTAAGTCAAACAACTTCTGCATCAAATTGCGAACGAAACTGGAGTACATTCAGCTATATCCACACCAAAGCAAGAAACAAGTTGAAGTATAAAAAGCTTGAGACACTGGTGTTTACATATTATAATATGAGACTTAAAATGAGGCATCAACAAAGAATGAGCAATGATGCTATAAACACTAGTTACAATCCTATCAGCCTTGATCACATCTTTGAAGATGTTGATCCACTATCAGAATGGCTTCAGGAGAAAGAGAACCCACTGCTAGATAGTGAAAATGCCGGTATGTTTCCTGTGGATACTTCGGATGATGAAATCAATGTTGTTGATCAACCTCAACAACAAAATTTAACTGATTCAAGTTCTAGTGCTACACCTAGTCAAAGTGGTGGTGATGGACTAGATGGTGGCAATTTAAGTCCAAATTATGATGATGATAGAGGAAGTGGTGATCAAGGTGAAATTAGATCTTCTGGTTGGCAATGGCATGGAGAAGAATATGGGACTAGTATAGTGTCTCGAGCTGGAAGTTCTTGGGTGGCACCTATGTTGGATTGTAATGTCCTAGTTTTGGGCCTAGAGGTTTTTGGGATGGTTTTAAGGTTCGTTGGATCGAGATTAGAGATTTAGGTAAGTTTTGGATGAGTTCAGGGAAAACCTATTTCGGAAGGTGGTAAGATATGGAAAATTATCTAAAATCATTTTTAAATATATAAAAGGTTTTGGTAAAATCAATTTCGGAAAACGAGTTCTGGAAATATGACATTTTGGACTAGTGACCAAAATGTAAGAATTATAAAACTTGTTTTAGTGACTGTTTTGTAAAGGGTCAAAACTTTGAATCTTTAAGGAGCTATTTTACCATTTGGTTTAATTTGAATTTTCTCTCAATTAGGATTATTTTAAATGTGCTTTAATTAAAGGAATTAAAAGGATTTAATTTAGAAATGCGTTTTTTTTTTCTAAAATCACAATTTGACGTAACTTTCTTTTCTCAAGATTTTCTCTCAACTTCTCTTTAGCCAAACACATTCTTTTCATCGAAAAATTTAAGGTAATGAGCTTGATTTCTTAACTCTTTGATTTTCTAAATAATTCTTTAGTTTGTTTTCCAAAAATCTTATTGAATCGCTTTGATTTTCAAGAGGAAAACATCCAATTAAGGGGAAACCCATAAATTGGAGGTAATGTTCATTCTTCTCCTCTAATGTAAGGTTCTTTACTGAAATTCTCAAGTTCTTGATCCTTTATAAGTGTTTTCTAATGTGGTTTTATGATTTAATTGGGTAATATGATTAAATCAAGATTTTGTTGATAGATTTATATGATTTTCGGATTGAATCTATTTTGCTTGGTTTATGATTGATTTTAATCATGATTTTTATGTTTAATAATGTTAAGATAAAGGTTTTAACATTGTAATCCCGAAACTATGTGAATCTCAATTGTTTAGGTTGCTAGAATTGGGTTTTTGTGGAGTTGTCGTGGTTTTATGAATGCTGGAGGTATAAGGATGATAATATGATGATTTTGGATGTTAATCAATGATGATTGGTGGATTGAAACATTAGTTTGTGGCTGGGTTAAGTTTAGAATTATTTTGGTGATGATTTCGGTTGGCGATTGATAGTCGTTAGCAAGGCGATGTTGAGGTTTTGTTTTGCTGGGATTTAGAATGCATTTCGATGCATTAATCCTCTGATGTTATGTGGTTAAGACATGTGAGGTTGATCCGAAAGAGATCGGTGAAGCTTTGGAGGCTTCGGACGCTTGAATTTGCATCAGTGAATTGAAGTTTCGCGTATCGGTGAGTGAGAATGTGGATTTCATATTTGAAATGTTTTAAAGGTGGTTTTGGGAACTTAGATTTGAGCTTGAAATGCTTGTCTATGTTCAGAAGTAAGTATAAGTGGTTTTCTCTCTCGATTGTGCTTTTACGAAATGGTTTATGCACTAATTTTTGATTACATGGATTTACCTGCTATTTATGCATGTTTTAAGTATGTGATATATTGTTTTTAATCATGAGATGCCGATGGATGCACGTGGTAAGTGATTCATGTAAGTATGTGTTTTATACTTGTGTTTAAAGCATGGTTTGATGCTTTGGAAAATGGTTTTATGTTGATGCATATGAAAACAATGAGGTATGTGGTTATAATGAATTATATTGGCAAGTGATGTGGTTTTAAAAATGCTATCGGATGTAGATAGCCGGCTATAGGATTGAGTGCACTATAAATAAAGTCGCCTTGTATGTCAAGGAGGTTGGTGTCCGGCTCCATCCAAGTACCCTAACGATCGAGGGAGAGTAGTGTCTCGTCCTCGTTAGTGCGGTTATACATCTACCGATGAGTGGTGTTGAGGGGTTTATACGGTGTACCGAATACTCCACCATGAGTGTCACAACGGTTGAGGGGAAGCTCTCGTATGTGAACCTTGAGATGCTGGTGAGAATGTATGAAGTGTTGGGACAACACTTGTGAATCCGTGTATCCGATGTTGTGATTTGAAAATGGAACTTGGTTAGTGATCACTTGTAAGCCAATATAATGTTGATGTATTATGAAAAGGTTTATGTTGTATAATGAGACTTATACATGTTGCTCTTTAAGCTTTGCATATGGTTTGTTATACATGAGAAGGCTTAAATTGAGGTTTAGCAAAGGGACTTGCCGTTTAACTATGATACATGATGCATATGGTTTAATATGCTGGTTTTGGAAAGGCTTAAGTGCATGGTTTTCAAGGCATGATGTTTTATAAATGGATTGAAATGAAGATTTCAATGGTTTTGAGAAATTGCTTCTAAATTGCATTGATGATGTTTTTTAACACTCCTCACTAAGCCTAGTGTTCTTACGCTCACTTTGTCAATCAATGTAGAGAATTAAAGGGGTGGAGGCAACAAGTAAGCAAGAAGGATCCAAGGACTTCGATCTTAAAAACATGTATGGCTTCAAATTAGACTTTTAGTAATAAAGGCAATGGGGTTCATTGTTGATTTGAGAGTGTGTTTGTTAAACTCTCTGTTTTGAGTAAGTTTATATTGTTGTTTTGAAGTTGTAAATGGACTTTATATGTTGGTTTTGCTTTGGATTAATGATTTGGATTTTGGATGGTTTATTCTCTAGGAAGTATGTGTAAAACCTATGTTTGATTTTGATATAACAAAGTATTTTAAGGACAAAATTGTAAAACTTGAAATGAATTTTTAAGTCCCTCAAAATGTTTCAAATAAACAAGGCTTTGCTCTAGTTTGAAAAACTCAAACTCCAAAATATTTTATAAGTGTTCCAAGGCACAATTGCTCAAAAACGCCTATGCGTATCGATACGCTTCTTACCGTATCGATACCTTTTTTACAAACTTGGCTACTGGAGACAAACGTTTCGATACGCTCCTTACCGTATCGAAACAGGGTATCGAAACAGATTCCATCTGTATCGATACGCTCTCTATATAAAATCACAAGGAGTTTGAATCGAGTACCGATACAGTTTCACCCGTATTGATACGGTTTAAAAGATTTTGAAAAATCAGAGCCTTAAATATTTCGACCGTTGCTTGTCAGTTGGTAGGTAACAAATTTTTAAAGAGGTGGTTAATGAGTATCGATACACACTTACTCTTATCGATACAATTTCCTCCAGTGAGCTATGTTGGAAAAATTGCATCGATACGGTCCTGCCCGTATCGAAACGGTTCCCTAACCCGTAACGATACGCCTGAACGCGTATCGATACGCCTCTCTTATATTTGTACAACGACTCTTTCTTTTTTGAGACAGGTATCGATACACTTCCTCGAGTACCGATACGGTAGGCTGCAGAGGTGCATTTATGGTGGTAAGAGAGGGTTCCAACGGCTATAATCAATTCCCTAACCACCCAAACGACTAGAATTAATGGAGAAGGTATAAAAAGAAGCCATTTGAAGACCATCAACAACTATTGAATCCTAGAGAAACATCCATACACAAAATCCAAGCTCAAGTGCCTAAATTCGCATTCTTGTGAAAATCCCAAATTGTATTGAGTGTAAATCTTATCTTGTATTTCAACTTGGGTTGAGTGCTTGTATTTAGAGGGGCAAATTTGTATTAAGAGATATTCTTATTGCCTTCAATTTCTTCTTTGTAACCAAGTGAAGGTTTAGTCAATTTTTGGGTAGAAAATTGACCGGTTTTGTAAAGGTTTCCTCCTAAGCCTAGAAAAGGGGAAGATCAATTAGTGGAATTGTTGGAAAATCCTTAGTGGGAGCTAAGGTAGTGGATGTAGAGTTCATTTGGAACTTGAACCACTATAATTGCCTTGTTCTTTATTTTTATTCATTCCACTCCCCTTCCAAAATTTTAAAAAACCCAATTCACCCCCTCTTGGCTTTGATCAATCATTTGATCCACTCAACAACATGCCTCTAGATTTCCTTTGAAGCATGATGGTTGATTCTTGTTGATAATTATGTGTTAGATTGGCATGGCGTGATCTCTCATATGCGTATGATTATGTTTAAAGCTTGTTGGTATGAGTTGAAAACCCGTAAAGGGCGGCTCAAGAAGCCAATATGGCAGGGGATTTTCTTGGGGATATGACACAGATGGATCCGCACACATTGTTACTCTATTCGAAGTCTGCTTGGCATGAGAAGAATTCAAGGCACCTTACGACATTTTGACCATGAGAACTTCTTGTCATTGATATTTGATTACTTGTTCTTGTGATTTCTTTTCAAGTTTGCCACAATATGAATAAATTCTATTGATTTTCTTTCTTAATTCCCTTCCCTTTTTAAGAGCATCCTGCATTGAAAAATAATTAATAGGTTTGACTTCATTAAAAGATACAAAAGATTTTTAGGCATTACGTTGAAAAAGTTTTGAAAAGTACACGGACTATGAGACATTTCATGGTTAAGATTGGAACTTGGGGCATGTGGCACTAACATCAAGGACATTTAAAGTGGAAATAAGTTTTGTTGCAAAGATTCTCATGCAGATAATCCCATGAGGGCGAGAATATGAGAATTTTCGAACGGCCTTAAAAGTTTCTAGATGCCTTTAAAGCAGCATGTCGCGAAACAGGGGTTCCTACCCGATCACTAGTCTTTCTTCCATGATAATGAGAACAATTTTACACACATTGGAGATGACAAATCCTATGTTATAAGGATTCTCATTCATGCTCCAAAAGCACTCGGGGAGGCTTGTCTTTGGATATGGATGTATCAACTACAATGATATTAGATTTAGGGATGTTTGCATGCAAAGATCAAATGTTTTCAATGAAGCAAAGAGGTACAAATAATGAGAATGATGAAGACGAAGGAGTCTATCCTTTTAACAAGGAGTACAATATTACTGGATTAAGAGAAGCAAAAATTGGAGCAAAGGGTACAAAAGATTGGCAAAACAATTGGGGATGGGATGTTGTTAACTTTTCTGCTCGTTGTGGTCCTGATAACATTGTGCAAAGTCTTGTTCTTTGCGGAGAAATGAAAGGATTCCCATTACACCTCCATTTGATAAGGCGAGCCGAAATAGACGTCTTCCACCTTCGGACAGAGTTGAGAAAATGTTTGAGATGATACAATTCAGGTTTTCTAGAGTGTCAAATCTTACTGTGTCTTATGCCTGACAGAAAATTAGAATTTTTAAAAGAAATCATAAAAGTTTGACATGCATTAGGCATCCCTAGGGGCATGTTCAATTGCATTGTGTATTACATTTTTCACAAGTATATGAAGGCTTTTACAGCAACATAAATCCGCTTATCTATTCAAGCATAAGGAGAATATAACTTTCCTATCCGTTCGGGCATTTGGAGAATGGAATCCGCTTATTTATTCAAGCATAAGAAGAATAGAACCCGCCTATCCGTTCGGGCATTTAGAGAATGGAATCCGCTTATCTAGTCAAGCATAAGGAGAATAGAACTCGCCTATCCCTTCGGACATTTAGAGAATGGAACCCGCTAATCTATTCGAGCATAGGGAGAATAGAACCTGCCTATCCGTTCGGGCATTTGGAGAATGTAATCTGCTTATTCATTTGGAAAAAAGGAGAACGAAGCCCGCCAGTTCGTCAATACCGAAAGAGTTGACGGTGATTGGTGAAAATCAATGTCCTTTTTATCTTTGTTCTATTCCTGTTTCACCAGATTGACCAAAGAGGGGTAGCTGCTGTCACTGAATTTTCACCTAACTTTTTACTTATTTATATTGTTTTGCTTTTGGTTTATTTTTGTCATATGGTATTAGTATGTATTATAATCAGTATTAACTTTGTCAACATAGTTAGAGTTTTATTTGTGTTATATAGTTGGTGTTGTTGACAATTATCATAGAGAATAGAATTATAGAATACAACCCCTTTGTATTTAAATTGTAACACATTCGACCCAGTCTGGACGAAAGACATAATCGAATAGGTCACACGGGCAATATTGAAGTAAACCGGAAAGTTTACCACAATAAACGACCCTGTTTTTTCGTTTTATCTTTTCTAGAGGCTCATTATTATCCTAAGTGATAAACATCGCAGCAGAACAATTTGCAACTCAATTAGACAACGTTTAGGGACTCAATTGCATACAACCACATTTTAAGGACCATTTTGTAATTTTAGTAATTTTCAAAAACTTCTTCCAATTTTATATTACCAACCTTTAATTTGTCACATTACATGCCTCTCGGTCAAACGTCAACTCAAAACAATCATCCAAGCTCATTTAATTGCATCCACAACATCTAGGGACTAAAACGTAAAGAAACAGAACTTCTAAAGATTCCAATAACCAACTTAACAGTTGGGTGTTTCGGTACATGTTGCTCTGTATTAGAACACCCAGTTTTAGAACAAGTTCAACCGTCTCGAAGCTCAGACTCGTATCGGAACACCCCCAATGGCGTTTCAGAACACAGGATTCCAGTAGCCAACCTGAAGGAGCCCGTATCGAAACACTTGCTTGTGTTTCAAAACCTCAAGGCCAATTCAGACTCACTATTTCAGTACAACCTTAGGTGTACCGAAACATGTAACCCCCTTAGGCCGGCCTAGACACTAGACCCAAACTACGAAGATTACACGGGGAAAACTAAAGTCAACTCAAAAGTCAACCTTGATTAACGACCCTTTTTTCATTTTATCTTTTCTAAATGCGCATTAAGCCTATGTGAATACTCAAGAATCATGGGAGAGAAAATCACAGCGATCGGAAAACATTTAAGGACTCAATTGCAAGATTAACACTTTTAGGGACCAAAATGCAAATTTTGTAAAATATCATAACTTTGTAGATTTTAGTTTTACCAAACCTCAATTAGTCATATTACAAGCCTCTCTGTCAAATTTTAGCTTAAAAGGACATTCCAAGCTCAAGCAATTGCAACCACAACATTCAGGACTAAACTGTAGAACATGAGAACTTGAAAAAATTCAAAAGCACAGACCAACGGTCAACCGTTCCGAAATGCTGACCTTCATATCGAAACACCGGTATCGAAACGGTGTTGATTGTTTCGGAACTCAGGTGCGTTCCGAGACCAGTATCGGAACAGGCCTCTCCAGTACCCAAAATGTTCCGAAACTCCTTCGGCCGTTCCGAAACACTATGGCCATTACAGTCCCCTATTTCGGAACAACTAAGGGTGTTTCGATACACCCTGCCCAGAAACAGCAGAACTTTCTGATTTTTCACATCTAAACGCCATCCAACATGCTCCAAAACATTCCAAAACATACCAGCAACATGCTAAGCATCAAAACCATTATAATACTTCAAAAGCTAGATACATAACAAGCATTAGGGACATCAACTCGTTTAACTCAAACAACAAGAACTTGCTTTTAACCATGGAGCATAGAAATATCAAATTACAAGAAAGAGAATCCAACCATTACATATTGACCATCTACAAACGTCAAACCATAAACCGAACTTGATCAAGGTAAACAATCTCATCACACAACAATATAAAGGATCCCACCATTGCCTTTATTATCTATAGCTATAAACCTAAACATACTTCTCAAGTGGAGCTCTTCTTGAATCCCTTGCTTCTCGTTGTCCCAAATTTATTATCTGCATTGATGGACAAAAGGAGCGTAAACACAAAATGCTTAGTGAGGAATGCTCAAAACCAAAACACCATCAATGCAGTAAAACCGTAAATCACTCTTTACTTGCAACCACACTTCTATAAAACAATGTATTGTTTGAAAACTTCATTTGAAACATCATTGCCTTAAACCATGCATTGCTCCACATAACAAAACCAACATTAAACTCAAATGCATTAAGCAACTCAACCCACACAACATTCTTGCAATTCTTCCATTTAAACCTTTTCATGCATAAACGCTTCATGCAAAGTTTAAACCAATTTCCTTGGAGACCACTTCCATTTCACACTCTTCCCTTTTTCATGCTTAAAAATCATTTCAAAGCAAAACACCATTTGAAAACCACATGTACTGTCTAGCTATCTCATGCATTCAACCAATGCAAAACTCATGGCAAAGCACACATGCTTGTTACTCAAAAGCATTTCATAAACTCAAAACCTTAAATGCATTTCTCATAGCATAAAACCATTTCAAGCATTGGTACATGTGGTACACATTTCATTCTCATATATTGGCATTATCATATTCTATTTTTACACGGATATGCAGACAACTCACTAGACTCTTCCGGTGGCATCTACCATCACCGTACTCACTCGTCTAGAACATAATTTCCGGTGGCATCTACCATCACCGTACTCATATGGCGGTTTCTACCTTCGCCAAAAAGCTTGGATATTTCACCAAGTCCTACTACGATGGAATGCCCCTCATCGATTTCTCATGGCGGTACCATTCAATGCCATAAAGCTTGGGTGTTTCACCAAGTCCTACTCCGATGGAATGCCCTTCATCGGTTTCTTTCTTTGGAACGAGTCCCAAGAGCACGTACGAATTTTAGTTTATAGTGCACTCTACATCCTATTGATCGATCAATTATATCCGGTAATCTTCTCATCATCTATGCATATATATCATGTTAAAATCATTAACATATCTATTGTTTTCAAAGCATGCAACACCATTAAGGCCAAAATGCTACACCATGCCTTTAAAACACAAATCAACATCACATACTCTCAAGGAACATTAATTTCATGCATCCTTCACCAAACCAAGTTTGATAACCAACTCTCATGCTTAAAAACCATGTTCAAACAGCAAATTAAACCATATTGCCAAACCAAACACATCAAAATCCATTTTGATAGTTTTCAAAGCAATAATAGCACAAATAGAGAGAGAAATCTACTGCACTTACTTCCGAACTTAAACCGGAGTTTCAAGCCTAGATTTAAGTTCCTAAACCTCTTTTCAAACCCATTCCAAGACTGAAAAACATGTTCTCACTCACCGATACGCAACACTACGCTAGCCGACGAGCCAACCAAGCGTCCAAAACCTCCAACGCTACCTCGATTGCTTCCGGATCACTCTCCCCTGTTGTTAGCACATAAGAGCAGAGGATTAATGCATCTCAATGCATTAAAATCATCAACCACACATCTAAACCTGATGCTCTACTCAAGAACCTCATTTCGGCCACCAAAATCAACCGAAATCACCTCCAAACTCTTAGAAAACAAAGCCCAGCCAAGATCTACCACTTCTAATCATTTCTAAACATCAATCAACACCAAAAATCACCATAAACTCGTCCTTATACCTACAGCTATAACATAACACCAAAACCACCCCAAAAATCACCATTCTAGCATGCAAAACTTAGGAATTCAAACCTATTCGGGATTTGTTTGATAAAACCTCATTTCTAACATCATTTAACATCCAAAATACATTAGAAATCAATATCAAAATAGAGCCTAACCATCAACCACAAAAATCACCAAGATCCCTCCAAGAATCTTGAGTTTTGACACAATTTCATGTTTCTAACATTAAAGCAACTCAAAAATCATTAACAAAGGATTGATAACTTGGGAATTTCATTAAAGAACTGATCATTAGAGGAGAAGGACGAATCTTACCTCTAATGGCTGATTTCTCCTTGAATTGGGCAAGTTATCTTGAAAATCCAATATGAAAACAAGAGGATTTGATGAGGAAAAGATTAGGAATCAAAAGGAGATTGAAATCTCATCAAAAGGAGTGAAAATCAGTAGCTAATTGATGAAGGAATGGTGTTTGACTGAAAGGAAATTGAGAGAAAATGAAATGAGAGAAATTAACGTAAAGTAGTTATGAAAAGTCAAAGATAGTTTTTCTTTTAATTAATCTTTATTTCCCCTAATTAAAACATTATTAAAATCACCCAAATTAAGGAGAAATCTGATTAAAAACATTTTGGTAAAATTAGCTCCTTAAAGATTCAAAGTTTCAATCCTTTACAAAACAATCACTATTCAACCTTTGCAAAAACTGCGATTTGGTCACTACACCAAAATATAGTAGCTCCAAACCTTATTTTGTAAAATTGTTTCCACCATAATCATTCATATATTAAATAAGGATTTTTAGAAATTTTTCCATATTTTTAAAGCATCCCGAACTAGGTGTTCCCTAAATCCCCCTTTAAAATTCGAACCGTTCTCGACCGGTCCGATTCAACCTCTAAACTTCTAAGCCCAAAACCGGGGCGTTACAACTCCCCCCTCTTAGGAATTTTTGCCCTCGAAATTTCAACTTGCGAAGAGAGCGCGATACCAAACCTCCCAAAACAAAACGCAACATAAACACAAGAGACATAACCATCACGGAAACATCCTCAACCAAAACACAACGAAACCAACACACCCCTCAACCTCATCGATCCAAAAACCCTCAGATTTAACCCACTCTATACCCTCACGGTGCAGGACTTTCAGAACACACGGTTATTAACCTTAGCTTAGATTTCCACACTTCCGAACCGTGCAAAACCTCCAACAACCCAAAGAATTCTTAAACTTTTGAAACATACTCCGCCTTACCTCATAACCCATTCAACAAACACACACACAGTGACACCAACCCATCCATTCTTCAGCCACCGTGTGATCCTCAACCTAATTCACTTCCCAAAACCTCTTACAATCCGCTCAACTCCTTCTCGAAGATCACCACGATAAGCAAAAATCGCTTACGCAACAACTGCTTACTCACGTTCCCCAACGTATTGACAACATTCCTTCACATCCGCCACCACCACCTGCCCTAACAGCTCATCACAACTGCCCACACAACATCTGAAAATCCTTGTCATGAGACTCCAACCTTAACTCCCGCAATCGTCCCACTTACCCCAACTGTTTCAAGGAAGATTTACATATACTTAACAAACCACCTTCTCACAAGAGCTCAGCCAATCCAACAATGGCCTTTGAACTTACATTACCTTTCCCCTTCAAGCTTTGACAATGATACTAATCTTACCTAGATGCCACTCATAACAATTTTTAATCCTCACCCAAAACAACCGCAACACACACACATAAAATTCATTCCCAAACACTTATAACTATTCAAACACATACACTAAAACTTTTCCAACTTACCTGGCCACCCATCCATCCACATACAAAACATACTAGGACCATGAAACCTCTACTCATCCCAAACCAAACCCTATCTAAAGCTCTCGTCAGAACCTCCTTCCAACTCCCCTAAGGTTACTACCAAACTGTCTCCTACATAGGACAACCATTTTAATACAACCATCAAGCAAGGATGCTTCAACACTTCGGAAACACATCCTCTAGCATACAACAACCATCCAACACAGAGAAACTACAATACCTATATGATATTCTCAATTACCTCGACCGATTCTAACCCTAAGCAGTCACACTACTAAAACCATTAAACCACCTAAACACCTTTCCTCTCGCCAAACAGGCTAGATCACACTTATTACTACCGGCAACTTGTTTACCTCCTACCATCGCCTCTAGCACCAAAACAACACTTCAAATCACAGACTACCCTAATCCTACCACAACACTATCAGATCCAATTAGCCATTCGCAAGTGTGAACGTTCATATGCATGGCCACCTACATGCCTTATCAATGCATGTGCACATGTATGCGAACCTCTAATGTCATGTCATATGTATGCATGTATCAACATATATAGTATATTAACAAATAATTTTAACTGTGCATGTATGTCGGTTCACCCTTGCCAATAACGTCCTCAGAATCTGCCTAAGAACAACCTCTTACCTACTTCCAACTTTTCCAGCCACACCATTCTAACAACTCGCTAACAGCAAGCTACTCCAACTATTACACCCTTCACCACCAATGTTGTTCTAAAAAACAACACTAGTTACTACCCAACTCACTAACTATAGGACTTTATATACTACACAAGAAAACCCAAAACCAGAACCAAACAAAGATAACATTGACAAAGATTGCTTAGTAAAGGTACCTGCAAGCACATCATCGTCCCGGAGCTTCAACTGACAAGCTCCCTCTCCCGCGGAACCACTGTTCTCCGACCGCACTGTCGCAACACCAGCCAACACCTTAGAGTCATCACCGTCCCCCTGCTGTAAAGAACCCTGACCACACTCACGCTCGTGAGGAGCCTCGACAAACATTCCACCTTGACCACCACGAGCTAACTCTAGACAATCACGCCTTAAATGTCCAACATACCCACAATTCTAACATGATTCAACCTCCATACACCTCGCACCTCTTTGCCCTTCTTGCCACCTCTGAACTCTGTCTCGACTGCGCTCACGACCCTTTCGAGACCTTTTTGCACACACTGAAGCCGATCTCACTACTTGAAGACAACTTCGCTTTACATGATACATAGAACCACAGTTCCAACAAGCTCCAACACCCCAGCAAACCCAACGTGACGCCTTCCACAACGGTCGCACTCCGGTAACTGAACTACTACTCCTTGATTTTGTTGCACTTGACCCACATCAGCACTACCACAAAAACTCTAATTCAACTGAATCCTTCTGTCACAAAGTCTCTTATGCTGCCCACTCTCGAAGCCAGAACTTACAACTCTTTCACTTGTATTTTTCTCACCATCATAAACTGAAGCCACACTCTCTCGTTGTTTAACCCCTGAAAACTTATCTCCAAGATATCTCCTATTAAAGGCAGATAAAAAGAATTTCCAATCTATATCGTGGATATTCGTTGTCACCGACACAGATGCCCACCAAACACAAGCATCCTTTAACATTAACGAGACAATACTTCCCAGCTTACAGGCATTGTCACACCCTTCCTGATCCAGAATCAGAATTATACTGGCTAACCAAGCCTCAAATGCTTCAAGCGTCGAACCGTGATACTCAACAACTCCCAAATCATGTAGACGCTGCTTTAACAAACTTGCATGTCCTACAGCCGGCACATACACAAACCCTACCTTCACCACGGCCTGAGGTGTTCCCGACATCTCCCAAATCACTGATGACAAATCTTTCATCACAAGGCCAGCCCTCTCATGTTGCCCTACCGCCTCAACTCCAGGTACTGACGACTGAAATGATACACTCTCACCAGATAATGAATTCCACCTCCCAACAACCTGCTCTAAAGCAGCAACAATCGTATCCGATTGCAATTCTCTCATCGATTCCATTGTGCTACTATTAACAAGGCAATGATAACAAAACAAACAAAACGATCAGGCCAGCTTCGAGCAAGGATTCAAGACTCCAACTCCAAATTAACACATTTGCTATAATAATAAGGCAATGGGTATACCACATTTCCTCTTCTATATGTCTCAATAATCAATAATAACATTGATATCACAAACATCGAGCATATCAATCAGCAAAACTTCAATCATGCTCTCATCAAACAACATGCACCTTCAACAACATAATAGCAACATATCACACTCATCAAAATTTTCATTACTCAAAATCAGCTCACAACATCATCGTATCATCAAAACATGTTCACTGTACCTCACATATCATTTCATAACCATTAAGCATGATAAAAACATTAACAATTCACTCAAAACATATTTTTCAACAACACACCTGAAAAGACATTCAACACTTACCATAACAGCTTACCATAAACCTACCATTGCCCCAAGTGTTCACAAACTGTGCTCTAATACCAATAAATGTAATCCCCTTAGCTCGGCCTAAACGCTAGACCCGAACTACGAAGATTACACGGGGAAAACCAAAGTCAACCCGAAAGTCAACCTTGATTAACAACCCTTTTTTCATTTTATCTTTTCTGAATGCGCATTAAGCCCATGTGAATACATAAGAGTCATGGGAGAGAAAATCACAGCGATCGGAAAACATTTAAGGACTCAATTGCAAGATTAACAGTTTTAGGGACCAAAATGCAAATTTTGTAAAACATCAGAACTTTGTAGATTTTAGTTTTACCAAACCTCAATTAGTCATATTACAAGCTTCTCTGTCAAATTTTAGCTTAAAAGGACATTCCAAGCTCAAGCAATTGCAACCACAACATTCATGACTAAATTGTAAAACATGAGAACTTGAAAAAATTCAAAAGCACAGACCAACGGTCAACCGTTCCGGGACGCTGACCTTCGTACCGAAATACCCGTATCGAAATGGTGTTGGCTGTTTCGGAACTCGGGTGCGTTCCGAGATTAGTATCGGAACATGCCTCTCCAGTAGCCAAAATGTTCCGAAACGCCTTCAGCCATTCCGAAACACTATGGCCATTATAGGCCCATGTTTCGGAACAACTAAGGGTGTTTTGATACACCCTGCCTAGAAACAGTAGAACTTTTTGGTTTTTTTACATCTAAACACCATCCAACATGCTCCAAAACATTCCAAAACATACCAGCAGCATGCTAAGCATCAAAACCATCATAATACTTCAAAAGCTAGACATATAACAAGCCTTAGGCACATCAACTCGTTTAACTCATGCAATAAGAACTTGCTTTTAACCATGGAGCATAGCAATATCAAATTACAAGAAAGGGAATCCAACCATTACATATTAACCATCTACAAACGTCAAACTATAAATCAAACTTGATCAAGGTAAACAATCTCATCACACAACAATATAAAGGATCCCCCCATTTCCTTTATTATCTATAGCTATAAACCTAAACATACTTCTCGCTTTGATGCTTAGCATGTTGTTGGTATGTTTTGGAGTTTGTTGAATGGTGTTTTGATGTGAAAAACCAGAGAATTCTGCTGTTTTTGGGCAGGGTGTATCAAAATACCCCTACCTGTTTCGAAACAGTGGTCTGTAATAGCCATGATGTTTCGGAACAGCTGAAGGTGTTTCGGAACACTTTGGCTACTAGAGAGGCCTGTTCCGAAACTGGTCTCGGAACGCACCCGAGTTCCGAAATAGTCGACATCGTTTCGTTACGGGTGTTTCGGTACGAAGGCCATCGTTCCGGAACAGTTGATCGTTGGTCTGTGGTTTTGAATTGTTTCAAGTTCTCATGTTTTACAGTTTAGTCCTGAATGTTGTGGTTGCAATTGCTTGAGCTTGATATGTCCTTTTAAGCTAAAATTTGACAGACAGGCTTGTAATATGACTAATTGAGGTTTGGTAAAACTAAAATCTACAAAGTCTTTATGTTTTACAAAATTTACATTTTGGTCCCTAAATGTGTTAATCTTGCAATTGAGTCCTTAAATGTTTTCCGATCGTTGTGCTTTTCTCTTCCATGACTCTTGAGTATTCACATAGGCTTAATGCGCATTTGGAAAAGATAAAATGAAAAAAAGGGTCGTTAATTAAGGTTGACTTTCGGGTTGACTTTGGTTTTCCCCGTGTATTCTTCGTAGTTCGGGTCTAGCGTCTAGGCCGGGCTAAGGGGTTACATTTGTCCTTTGAACTTACATTATCTTCCCCCTTCAAGCTTTGACCACGACATTAATCGTACCTGGAATTTTATGTGTGGTGAGTTGCGATTGTCCTTGGGTGAGGATTAAGAATTGTTATGAATGGCATATGTTGAGTGTGTAAAAGTTCTATAATTTACACCCTGTTTAACCCATATTTCTGTTGCATTCAAGCATCATTGCATTGCATTTAGGATAGTTTACAGCAAAACATCACAAATATATTAAAGGCACGGATTCTACTAAAAGATGGCTGATTTTGTAGGTTGCTGTCATAGTTGACAGAGAAGGCAGGCGCAGGGCAGAGAAGCAGCAGAGCTGAACTGGACAAGCAGACGACGAGGATGATGCTGCCATGGATCTGCCGTGACAGCAAGGTGACAACAGCCTTATGAAGAGGAAAAGCAAAGTGGACCTCGATAGATAGAGAAAAATCTGCTCGTCTGTCGTGTGAAAACCAAATAATTTTCCAAGCCCCGGATCAAAAGATATGTCAAGCCAAAGCTCAAGGAGAGGAAATCCCAAGAAACAAGGATGGCGGCTGCTAAGTAGGATACTTGAAGATTAAGTCTTTATTAGAATCTTACTTTTAATTAAAGTTGTAATCCTTGTTAACTTAGAATACTTGAGCCCAAAGCTTATATAAGGGCATGTATTTTAACCTAGGGCAGATGATTCATCATAACCTATAACCGATAACCAAAACCCCTCCGTCGTTTACCCGTCGTCGACATGTTCTAAAAACCCCCTAGGGCCACGGGTTGTTTTGTAAAGTAGTTGCAAGGGTTGTTTTGTTTTAGGATTTTCCAAGTTTGTAACCCCCTTAACCCGGCCTAGACGATCGACCCAAATTAAGAAAGTCACACGAGGAAAACCAAAGTCAACCCGAAAGTCAACCTTGATTAACGACCCTTTTTTTTCTTTTTACTCTTGTCTAGATGCACAATAACCCTAGTTATGATCACACAAACAACATACTAAAAGATCATAAACATCAGAGATCAAACAGGGTCCCAATTGAACAATTTACAACTTTAGGGACCAAATTGTAATTTCTGTAAAATATAAGGCCTTCATCCAAATTAAAGTTACCAGCTTGTAATTAATCAGGTTTCATGCTTCTCTGTCAAATTTCAACTCAAAAGGACTTCCCAAACTCATACAATTGCTCAAACAAGATACAGGACCAAAATGCAAACATTCAAAAACATTTAACTGCCATTGTTAGCCCCCAACGGTCGGCTGTTCCGAAACAGGGTGAGCCTGTTTCGAAACACGAGGCCGTTCCGCAACGCGTACCGAAACACGGGCTGGCAGTGGCCTTTCCGTTTCGGAACAGTGTCCCCCGTTTCGGACGCCTGGGTTGATTTAAGGCACCCGTTCCGAAACGGTAGCCTCTGTTCCGAAACACCCTACACAGAATGCAACAAAAGGCTTCCTTAAACATGCAATTGATCAACCATACGTGCTCCAAATGCTACCAAACTTTACCAGCATGAAATTCATCATAAAAGAGACATGCATGCATCAACAATTCAACATATTAACATCGTATAAGAAAAGCCCCAAAACTAAGGCATGCTTCCTACACAAGCAACCAGTCAAGCATAAAACCTTCAAAACCAAACACATATAGACCAATTACAAATCCAGCGTTTCCAACAACATTAAACATACTTAGGGAGTTCATAACATCTCCCAAAAACATCCTTAAAGGTCCCCCATTGCCAAATTGCCAAAAGCTAAAGTGTATAAGAAAACCTTTCCATACATTGAGCTTAACTTCCACTTGATTGCTTGCCTTCCTTGCTGCCCTCAAGGTACCTTAATGATCTGCATTATTGGTTTAAGAAAAAGAAAGAGAGCGTAAGCCAAAGCTTAGTGAGGAATGCTCTTTAAAACCATTCAATAATGCATTTATAAACCACTTTATAAATCATACTTCAAAGCATCATATATACATGCTCACTAGCATTCTTTAACAAGCAATACATGCTTCCATATCATTTCATGTCATATTGGCCACAAGTGATAAGTTTCATCTTTTAAAAACAAGATTAACATAAGACTCACACATGGACTTTTAAACACCATTGTGATCTTATAATTCTCAAGAACCACATAAGGACTTTTAACCACCTTAGTGTTCTTCCCAAGGACTTTTAAACACCTTGGCCCCAATGACTTTTAAACACCTTGGCCCATGGACTTTTAAACACCATGGCAAGGACCACACAAGGAATTTTAACCACCTTTGTGTCCTTAACAAGAATCATCCAAGGACTTTTAACCACCTTGATGTTCTTAAGTAACAAGGCTCACTCAAGGACTTTTAACCACCTTAGTGACCTTAACAAGAATCATCATGGACTTTTAACCACCATGAAGTTCTTAGAAACCACAAGGCTCACTCAAGGACTTTTAACCACCTTAGTGACCTTAACCTTTTCAAAACATCACTTGCCAATATACATCATTATCATCAAATAATCCACTGTTTTAAAGCATTAAACCAAGCCATAAACATCATGCATTTATAAGCATCAAACCACATTTTAACAATGCTAAAAAACAAGGAACTCTTTCCTTGAGCTTCCTTCAACATATGGCTTACAAAATCAGCAATAACCATGCTAAATCATGCTTTCAAAACAGAATTTAAAACATGCAATAAACCACATTGCACAACAATCAATCCATGGCCACCACTAGAGAGTTTTTCCGAAAACTTACACTTGAGCTTAGTAAAGTTGTTTAGACTTAAACTAAGCTCCCAAGACATTGGTTTCAAAGCTGAAAACCCAATTTCACTCACCGATTCCACTTCACCTCTTGCCAAAGCACCAATTCAAGCTTCCGGATCAACAACTCTTGGATCCAAAGATGCCTCCCCTGTTTTAACACATCAAAGCAGAGGATTAATGCATCATCATGCATTAATAGCTTCAATGAAAGCACCTAAACTCGCTGCTCTCATCCACACTCCATTTCCGGCCACCAAACACAACTGAAAATGCATCCAAACCACTTCTCAACAAAGCCCAGCCATAAACCATCAAAACCTAACATCCTTTAACATCATTTAACATCTAAAAAGAACCTATTAACATCCTTATACCTCCAGCAACACCAGATCCTCAAGATCACCTCAAAAACAATCAAGAATCACAAGCTAAACTTAGGAAACTCAACCTATCCGGGATTGCATTAATCAAAACTCAATTCCTTATCAATTTAGAGTCCAAATAACATCAAAAACACATCTCAAATCACTGATTTAACAGATCAAACGAAAATCATCAAAAATCACCAAATCTCGCATTATAAGCCAAGATCCAATTCACAACTCAAAAGCCTTTAATAAAACATCAATTAAGGATTGAAAACTTAGGAATTTCAGTAAAGAACTGATAGTTTAGAGGAGAAGGACGTTCTTACCTCCAAACTTGAGTTTCTCCTCTTTTTGGAATCAAAAACCTTGATGAATCAAGTAGCAAATGATGAGGTTTTGTAGATATGATGATTAGGAATCAAAAGAGAGTTGAAAGGAGAGATTTAGGTGAGAAAATCAGAAACAATTCTCTGGAAAGAAAGTGTTTGGGTTGAGAGAAAATGAGAGAAAAGAAAATGGGAAGTTAGTTATCAAAATGGCCTAAATGGCTTTCCCTCCTCTTTTGATATGTTTAAAAATCAGAATAAATCCTTAAAATATCTTAGAAAAATCTAGAGAAACTACTTTTGGAATAATAGCTCCTTAAAGATTCAAAGTTTCAACCCTTTCTAAAACAGTCACAAAACTTTCAAAATTTACATTTTGGTCACTAGCCAAAATGTCACCCTTCCAAAACTCATTTTCCAAAATTGATTTCACAGTTCACTTAATTATATTAAAAGATGATTTTAGAACATTTTCCACATTTTTAATGCAACCCGAACTAGGCTTTCCTAATTTCACCTTTTTAGATTCGAACAGCACTTTGACCGAACCGGTCAACGCCCAAAACTCCTAAGCCCAAAACCGGGGCGTTACAACTCTCCCCCCCTTAAGGAATTTCGTCCTCGAAATTTACCTGAAGGAAAGAGATAAGGAAACTGCTTCAGCATGTCTTCCTTCCGCTCCCACGTGGCTTCCTCGACACCTCGATGCTTCCACAGCACCTTCACCAACTCAATGGTCCTGCCACGAAGAACCTTGCTATCCGAATCCAGAACCTTCACTGGTTCCTCATCATAGGTCAAATCCGGATTCAAAACCACTTCCTCCACAGGCATCACATGCGAAGGATCAGATCTATACCTCCGGAGCATAGAAACATGGAACACATCATGAATCTTCTCCAACTCCTGAGGTAACCTCAACCGATATGCAACAGGACCCACACGCTCAACCACCTCATATGGCCCAATGTACCTAGGGCTCAACTTACCCTTCCGGCCAAACCTCATCACCTTCTTCCAAGGCGAAACCTTTAAGAACACACGGTCACCCACCGCATACTCTATCTCCTTACGCCTCAAATCCGCGTAAGACTTTTGCCGATCGGAGGCTGCCTTCAACCGCTCACAGATAAGCTTCACCTTCTCGGTGGTTCCTTTCAACAAAGCCGGCATCGAAACCAACTTTTGACCAGTTTCAGCCCAACAAAGAGGAGTCCTACACTTCCTCCCGTACAAAGCCTCATAAGGTGCCATCTGTATACTCGCTTGATAACTATTGTTATAAGCGAACTCTACCAAAGGCAGATGCTTCTCCCAAGAACCTTGGAACTCAATCACACAGCATCTCAACATATCCTCCAAAATCTGAATAACTCGCTCAGATTGACCATCCGACTGAGGATGATAGGATGTACTGAAATTCAACCTTGTGCCCAAAGCTTGATTCAAACACTACCAAAAACGTGATGTGAACCTCGGATGCCTATCCGACACAATCGACTTAGGCACACCATGCAGCCGCACAATCTCAGCAATGTACAGCTCTGCCAGCTTATCCAACGAAAACGTAGTATGCACAGGCAAGAAATGCGCACACTTCGTCAGGCGATCCACAATCACCCAAACTGAATTCTTCTTCGATGGAGACAAAGGTAAACCAGATACAAAATCCATGGTAACCCTTTCCCACTTCCATTCAGGGATTCTCAACGGTTGCAACAACCCTGAAGGAACCTGATGCTCAGCCTTAACCCGCTGACACACCATACACTTGCTCACAAACTCCACAACATCCTTCTTTAAACCTACCCAATAGTACTCATCACGAAAATCACGGTACATCTTAGTACTACCAGGGTGCATAGCAAAAGGACTACTATGACCTTCAGTCAGAATAGCACGCCTCAGCTCAGCATCACTGGGCACTACTATTCGACTCCCAAAGCACGACACACCATCATCATTAAAACAGAAATCCGAAGGTCTACCCTCTGCGATATCCTAAACATGAGACACCAAGGAATCATCCAGCAACTGTTTTTCCTTGATCAACTGAACCATAGACGGCTTCACTTGCAACTCAGCCACAAGGCCACCATCACGCGATATACTCAAGCTAGCAAACATAGCCCTCAGCTCAACAGCTACCTTCCTACTCAAGGCATCCGCAACAACATTAGCTTTTCCAGGATGATACTCAATCGTTAAATCATAATCCTTGAGCAATTCCAACCAACGCCACTGCCTAAGATTCAACTCCTTCTGAGACATCAGATACCTCAAACTCTTGTGATCCGTGTACACAGTACACTTCTCACCATACAGATAATGCCTCTAGATCTTCAAAGCAAAAACCACTGCAGCCAGCTCAATATCATGCGTAGGGTAATTGCGCTCATGCACCTTCAACTGCCGCGACGCATAAGCAACCACCTCACCCTCTTGCATCAGCACACATCCTAAACCAACATAGGACGCATCACTGTAGACCACAAACTCTTTCCCTGATTCAGGCTGAACCAAGATAGGAGCTTGCGTCAAAGCCGCCTTAAGCTTCTCAAAAGCCTGCTGTCTCGCTTCCGTCCACTCATACTTAACATCTTTCTGCAACAGCTTCGTCAAAGGTGCAGCAATCTTAGAAAACCCATCCACAAACCTCCGGTAGTATCCTGCCAAACCAAGGAAACTACGAACCTCATGAACAGACTTAGGAACCTTCCAGTTCATCACCGCCTCAATCTTCTGAGGATCAACACGAATCCCCTCAGCAGAAACTACATGCCCAAGAAACACCACCTCCTTAAGCCAGAACTCGCACTTGCTCAGCTTAGCATAAAGCTGATTCTCCAACAAAGCTTGCAAAACAAACCTCAAATGCTCTTCGTGCTCCTCCTCAGTACGCGAATACACGAGGATATCATCAATGAATACCACAACAAACTTGTCCAGGTACTCATGAAACACACGATTCATCATGTCCATGAAAGCAGTAGGAGCATTTGTCAAACCAAACGGCATCACAAGGAACTCATAATGCCCATACCTTGTCCTGAAAGCTGTCTTAGGTACATCCACATCCTTCACCTTCAACTGATAATACCCTGATCTCAAGTCAATCTTAGAGAACACAGCTGCTCCCCGAAATTGATCAAAGAGATCATCAATCCTCGGCAAAGGATACCGATTCTTGATAGTCAACTTGTTCAGCTGACGGTAATCAATGCACATCCTCATAGTGCCATCCTTCTTCTTCACAAACAAGACCGGTGCTCCCCAAGGCGACACACTCGGCCGGATGAAACCACGATCAAGCAGCTCTTGCAACTGCGTCTTCAGCTCCTTCAGCTCTTTAGGTGCCATTCTATAAGGAGTAATGGACACAGGAGTCGTATTCTCATACAGCACAATTCCAAACTCCACCTCGCGATTAGGAGGTAAACCAGGCAACTCCTCAGGAAACACTCCAGGAAACTCCTTCACAACTCTGATATCCTGCACCCTCAACTCCTTAGAACTAGGATTCATCACAAAAGCTAGATAGGCTTCACAACCTTGCCTCAGCATCCTACTCGCCTCCAAGGTAGATACCACATTGGCAAGAAACTTCACATTCTCACCAACCACAACAACTTCATAATCATCCGCAAGCTTCAACGAAACTCGCTTATTCTCACAATCCACAAAAGCACGATGCTCAGCAAGCCAATCCATACCAAGGATTACATCAAAACCATAGAAAGGCAGCTCCATAAGGTCAACATGGAAAACATGCTCTTGAACAACTAAAGGACACCTTCTATAGAGCTTTCGAGTCACAACAGTCTCACCAAAAGAACTAGTGACACGAACACCAACATCCAAAGACTCAACAGGCAAACCAAGCAGTTCAGCATGCTCACGCAAAATGTATGAATGCGTAGATCGAGAATCAATCAAAGAAAGCAATGACAAGGATTGCAAAGTAAAGGTACATGCAATCACATCCGCATCATTCCTCCCCTCACGCTGAGCATACACCCTCGCTTGGCCTCCACCTTCAGGCTGAATAGCCACAACATGAGCTACTCCACGACCACCTTCCTCTCTCCTCTGGAAATTACCACGGCCGCGCCCACGACCTCTCTGCGGTGCAGCAACAACAGGTGCACGCACTTGGCCACCAGCCAACATAGGACAATCTCGCCTCAAGTGGTCTGCGGATCCACAATTCCAGCATCCATTACCAGCAGTCGCAACAGGAGCTTGCACCTCCCTCACAGCACGAGGACAGTCACGCTTCATGTGACCACGTGAACCACAGATCCAACAAGCACTCGGATCGGCTCTAGCATTGCCTCCTCTAGCAGGTGCACCACCACCTCTCTTAGCTGAGGACTGATACTTCTGATCATGTCCCCTCTTGTTTCGTCCACCACCGGAACTAAACTCAGCAGCTCTCTTACCAGAACTCGCTCCAGCACCTCTAGCAGATAGACCCAAGTTCATCTCTATGTCCTTAGCTCGGCCCACCAACACATCAAAATCATCATACTCAGTGTCCAGCACATACATTTTCACATCCGTCACAAGACCATAACGGAACCTCTCGCACCTTGCCCGCTCATCAGGTATCAGCTCCGGTGCATATTGACTGAGTCGCACAAACTGCACCTCATACTCAGCCACACTCATGCTCCCTTGGGTAAGAGACATGAATTCGCGCTTTTTTTCATCAAGATATCTCACTCCAAGATATCTCCTCTTGAACACATTCTGAAAGAATGTCCAAGTTACATCAGCTTCAACCATCCCAGCTATGGTGGTCGTCCACCACGTATATGCATCATCCTGCAGCAAGGATACAACACAACCCAGCTTTTGCACATCCGTGCAACTCATCTGTCCCAAAATCCTCTTGGTACTCTCTAACCAAGCCTCAGAACCTTCAGCTGACATACCCCTGAACTCAGTCCCACCAAGACTGCGTAAGCGCTCCAAGGGTAGTCTAACACCAGCATCCCCCTGATGCCCAGCTCCTTGAGCTCCAGCTACTGCCGCTCGAAAAGCACCAGCAATAGCTTGTACCAACATCGTCATATCAGGCATAGCTTGCCCCTGACCAACCTCAGGTCCAGCAGCTCCAGCACCAGCTGCAGCTTCAGCTCTTCCTCCCTCAGCACCACCACCACCAGGTGGAGGAGGAGGTAACACCGCACTACCCATGTTTTCCTCATTCTCGTTCTCTTTAGGAGCCATAGCTCGCACATTACCTCGAAACTCTCTACGTGGTGCCATACTTTAACCATGCAATCACAATACAAATAAACAAATTAGGCCCATCAAGGTAAGCAATCCAAGTACTCAAGCTCAATTTCATTCAAAATCAACATCATCACTTAGCTTCGATTTGGCAATGGGTACCCACATCATGCTACATCACAGCATACAGCTCAATTGTACCAAAATCATAAACCACCCAACATGCTTTCACTCAATCAAGCATACATAGCATACATACTTCAATCATGCATACATTCATTCCCAATTACTCGAGAACTCAGCTCTGATACCACCAAATGTAACCCCCTTAACCCGGCCTAGACGGTCGACCCGAATTAAGAAAGTCACACGGGGAAAACCAAAGTCAACCCGAAAGTCAACCTTGATTAACGACCCTTTTTTTTCTTTTTACTCTTGTCTAGATGCACAATAACCCTAGTTATGATCAGACAAACAACATACTAAAAGATCATAAACATCAGAGATCAAACAGGGTCCCAATTGAACAATTTACAACTTTAGGGACCAAATTGTAATTTCTGTAAAATATAAGGCCTTCATCCAAATTAAAGTTACCAGCTTGTAATCAATCAGGTTTCATGCTTCTCTGTCAAATTTCAACTCAAAAGGACTTCCCAAACTCATACAATTGCTCAAACAAGATACAGGACCAAAATGCAAACATTCAAAAACATTTAACTACCATTGTTAGCCCCCAACGGTCGGCTGTTCCGAAACAGGGTGAGCCTGTTTCGAAACACGGGGCCGTTCTGCAAGCGTACCGAAACACGGGCTGGCAGTGGCCTTTCCGTTTCGGAACAGTGTCCCCCGTTTCGGACGCCTGGGTTGATTTAAGGCACCCGTTCCGAAACGGTAGCCTCTATTCCGAAACACCCTACACAGAATGCAACAAAAGGCTTCCTTAAACATGCAATTGATCAACCATACGTGCTCCAAATGCTACCAAACTTTACCAGCATGAAATTCATCATAAAAGAGACATGCATGCATCAACAATTCAACATATTAACATCGTATAAGAAAAGCCCCAAAACTAAGGCATGCTTCCTACACAAGCAACCATTCAAGCATAAAACCTTCAAAACCAAACACATATAGACCAATTACAAATCCAGCGTTTCCAACAACATTAAACATACTTAGGGAGTTCATAACATCTCCCAAAAACATCCTTAAAGGTCCCCCATTGCCAAATTGCCAAAAGCTAAAGTGTATAAGAAAACCTTTCCATACATTGAGCTTAACTTCCACTTGATTGCTTGCCTTCCTTGCTGCCCTCAAGGTACCTTAATGATCTGCATTATTGGTTTAAGAAAAAGAAAGAGAGCGTAAGCCAAAGCTTAGTGAGGAATGCTCTTTAAAACCATTCAATAATGCATTTATAAACCAGTTTATAAATCATACTTCAAAGCATCATATATACATGCTCACTAGCATTCTTTAACAAGCAATACATGCTTCCATATCATTTCATGTCATATTGGCCACAAGTGATAAGTTTCATCTTTTAAAAACAAGATTAACATAAGACTCACACATGGACTTTTAAACACCATTGTGATCTTATAATTCTCAAGAACCACATAAGGACTTTTAACCACCTTAGTGTTCTTCCCAAGGACTTTTAAACACCTTGGCCCCAATGACTTTTAAACACCTTGGCCCATGGACTTTTAAACACCATGGCAAGGACCACACAAGGAATTTTAACCACCTTTGTGTCCTTAACAAGAATCATCCAAGGACTTTTAACCACCTTGATGTTCTTAAGTAACAAGGCTCACTCAAGGACTTTTAACCACCTTAGTGACCTTAACAAGAATCATCATGGACTTTTAACCACCATGAAGTTCTTAGAAACCACAAGGCTCACTCAAGGACTTTTAACCACCTTAGTGACCTTAACCTTTTCAAAACATCACTTGCCAATATACATCATTATCATCAAATAATCCACTGTTTTAAAGCATTAAACCAAGCCATAAACATCATGCATTTATAAGCATCAAACCACATTTTAACAATGCTAAAAAACAAGGAACTCTTTCCTTGAGCTTCCTTCAACATATGGCTTACAAAATTAGCAATAACCATGCTAAATCATGCTTTCAAAACAGAATTTAAAACATGCAATAAACCACATTGCACAACAATCAATCCATGGCCACCACTAGAGAGTTTTTCCGAAAACTTACACTTGAGCTTAGTAAAGTTGTTTAGACTTAAACTAAGCTCCCAAGACATTGGTTTCAAAGCTGAAAACCCAATTTCACTCACCGATTCCACTTCACCTCTTGCCAAAGCACCAATTCAAGCTTCCGGATCAACAACTCTTGGATCCAAAGATGCCTCCCCTGTTTTAACACATCAAAGCAGAGGATTAATGCATCATCATGCATTAATAGCTTCAATGAAAGCACCTAAACTCGCTGCTCTCATCCACACTCCATTTCCGGCCACCAAACACAACCGAAAATGCATCCAAACCACTTCTCAACAAAGCCCAGCCATAAACCATCAAAACCTAACATCCTTTAACATCATTTAACATCTAAAAAGAACCTATTAACATCCTTATACCTCCAGCAACACCAGATCCTCAAGATCACCTCAAAAACAATCAAGAATCACAAGCTAAACTTAGGAAACTCAACCTATCCGGGATTCCATTAATCAAAACTCAATTCCTTATCAATTTAGAGTCCAAATAACATCAAAAACACATCTCAAATCACTGATTTAACAGATCAAACGAAAATCATCAAAAATCACCAAATCTCGCATTATAAGCCAAGATCCAATTCACAACTCAAAAGCCTTTAATAAAACATCAATTAAGGATTGAAAACTTAGGAATTTCAGTAAAGAACTGATAGTTTAGAGGAGAAGGACGTTCTTACCTCCAAACTTGAGTTTCTCCTCTTTTTGGAATCAAAAACCTTGATGAATCAAGTAGCAAATGATGAGGTTTTGTAGATATGATGATTAGGAATCAAAAGAGAGTTGAAAGGAGAGATTTAGGTGAGAAAATCAGAAACAATTCTCTGGAAAGAAAGTGTTTGGGTTGAGAGAAAATGAGAGAAAAGAAAAATGGAAGTTAGTTATCAAAATGGCCTAAATGGCTTTCCCTCCTCTTTTGATATGTTTAAAAATCAGAATAAATCCTTAAAATATCTTAGAAAAATCTGGAGAAACTACTTTTGGAATAATAGCTCCTTAAAGATTCAAAGTTTCAACCCTTTCTAAAACAGTCATAAAACTTTCAAAATTTACATTTTGGTCACTAGCCAAAATGTCACCCTTCCAAAACTCATTTTCCAAAATTGATTTCACAGTTCACTTAATTATATTAAAAGATGATTTTGGAACATTTTTCCACATTTTTAATGCAACCCGAACTAGGCTTTCCTAATTTCACCTTTTTAGATTCGAACAGCACTTTGACCGAACCGGTCAACGCCCAAAACTCCTAAGCCCAAAACCGGGGCGTTACAAAGTTCAATAAAATAAACTTCAAGTTCTCTTATTTTGGTTTTAATATCTTGCAAGAGCATCGGGAGAGCATTGTGAGGTTATCCATTTACTTAGCATCGGGAGAGTTAAGTATACGAAAGAAATAAGAGCGAGTTCTCTAGTTTATAGTTGAACTATCTTGTGCCTAGGGATAGGGCAAGGTTAAGTGGCTAAAGAAGAATTCATACACATCGGTGTTCATCCTTCGATTCACGCCGGGAGGTATCATCAAGACGTGATCATCGATAGACTTGGACCTAGGGATAGGCCAAGGCAGTCTGGGATTCTTGCCAAACTTGGAGTACGGAGTTGGTGTGTTCGCTGCCGCGACAGCTAACGGATAGCCGCCGCGACAGGTGCTGTCGGCGACGGGAGCGACGACAGATCTGGATTTCCTAAACTCTTCAATACCTGCACTACTGAGCAATTCAATACCAGCCCATTCTCTCTATCTTGATATCTCAACTCTTTTATTTACGTTTTTCTTTTATATTTTCGTGACAACTTTCTAAACTATTTCCTTTACTTTCGTGCAGTGAACTAAGGTGAAGTCATTAGCCCAATCCCTGTGGAGACGATATCCGATACTTCGTATCACTTTACTACTTGCGTCGTGTACACTTGCACTACAATTGCGATAGACTCTTTTACACGCAACAAGTTTTTGGCGCCGTTGCCGGGGATTGGCAACATAACTACAGCTTTCTTTTATTGCACTTTTCGTTTTTATTTTTATTTTCGTTTTTCTTTTTCTTTTTCTTTTTCTTTTTCTTTAATTTTTCTTTTGTGCTTTCAACTCTCGCTTTTCACGAGGTTTTCTTGTTTATGCGCAGATCGAAAAGAGGTGAAGATCCTGAGTATCCATTAGATCCGGAAGTTGAACGTTCCTTCAATCTCAAGAAACAACTTCGCCGACTTTTAGACAGAAACGAATACCTCGAGGAACAGCTAGAGAAAATGGGCCATAACCAACATGCTGGCGGTGGCATACCACCCCTTGGCGATCTTAACCCGCCTGTCGGTGACCCGCCTGCAGCAGCTGGACGACGGTCATGTCGTGACTACATGCTGAACGATCATGTAGAGCTGGAGACCACGCTGCCAGATATTGATGTTGATAACTTCGAGCTTAAGCCTGTCATGTTTAGTATGATCAACAATGCCGGGCAGTTTAGTGGTGCTGTGAGAGAAGATGCTAGAGAGCATCTCAAGACATTCCAGGAGATCTGTGGTTCGTTTAGACTACCAGGAGTTAGTCCGGAGATACTGAGGCTTCGATTATTTCCTCATTCATTGAGGGACAGAGCTAAAACTTGGTGGAATAAACTAACACCGGGTTCAATCGTAACTTGGGCAGATTTATCTCGTGAATTCTTATCTCGTTTTAATCCTTCGCATTTATCTGAGCGATTACGTAATGAAATTGCTACTTTTCAACAGGAAGATGACGAGCCGATGCACGAGGCCTGGGACAGATTTACTACTCTTCTTCGAAACTGCCCAATGCATGGATTCCCCGTCTGGAATCAGGTTACAAAGTTCTATAATGCTGCCAACCTACAAACTCGCATCCGAATTGATTCCGCAGCAAATGGGTTACTATTGGATAAGGATCCGGACGAGGCTTTGCAAGTTTTGAAAAATCTGGCCAAGAATGAGGAGCAGTTTCCGACTACAAGAAGAGGGGGTAAACGGGTACTTGATGTCAAGGACTACGAAGCCGACAGCACGATGAAATCACATGTAGCATTCCTTACTAAAGCATTGAAAAGGTTATTGAATGATGATGGTTTACAAGGATTTGCTGTTGAGGAAGTATGCGATATCTGTGAGGGAAATCATAGTAGGGATGAGTGCCCAATAAATGTAGAAGAGGGAAAATATGTTGGAAACTACAAGCCAAATTATAATTCCAACAACTATAATCCCAATTGGAGGAAGGATCCCAAATTTTCCTGGAATAATCCCAACAATGCCCTAAATCCTCAAGCACATAATCAAAATTAGGGAGGTCCTAGATTGCTGACGCGACAGCAACAGCCGCAGAATCTGCCGCCGCACCTACAGCCGCAGCCACCAGCTGCCACGAGCAGTATATTGGAACAGACTCTGGCCACCTTTATGTCTCAGACCGGTACTTACATTGAGAATATGAATCAGTTTGTCAAGAAGACGGAGAACTTCATGGATAAAACAGAGATGAGGATGACAAATCATGAAGCTACATTGAAATCTCTGGAGACACAAATGGGTCAGGTGTCGCAACACATTAAGCCAAGGCAGAATGGAGGATTTCCTAGCAATACTGAAAATGCTAGACCACCCACACATGAGCAGTGTAAGGCGATTACTACTAGGAGTGGGAAGAAACTACCAGGGCCGAAAAAAGAAGCTGAAACGGAAAAGGATCCAGCCTTAGACAAACCTGCCGAGGAAGCTGCCCCGACAGGTGATAAACAGACTGCTGCCGATGAACCTGTCACGACAGCAGAAGCGACAGAGGAGAAAAAAGATGATTATCGTCCTCAGATACGCATGCAGTGGGAAGGATGCATTGCTGATTACCGTCCACCACCACCCTTCCCTCAACGGATACAGCAAGCTAAGCATGAATCTCAACTTAAAAAGATTTATGATATTTTTAAGCAGGTTCATATTAATATTCCATTGTTAGATGCCGTTAGGGAGATGCCCGGTTATGCTAAATTTCTCAAGGATGTTATGTCAAAAAAATCTAAACTTGGGGAGTTTGAAACGGTAAAGATGACAGAAGGTTGCATGAGCATTCTTCATCGACAGCCACCCCAGAAAAAGAAGGATCCGGGGAGCTTCATCATACCTTGCGTAATCGGCAATAAATTCATGGGTAAGGCACTTTGTGATCTTGGTGCTAGTGTTAATCTAATGCCAAAGTCTGTTTTTCAAAAATTAGGTATTGGGAAGGCGCGACCCACGACAGTAACTCTGCAGCTGGCAGACCGCTCTTACGTTCATCCAGAGGGAAAAATCGAAGATATTTTGGTAAGAGTAGATAAGTTTATTTTCCCTACTGACTTTCTTGTTTTAGATTGTGAAGCAGATGAAAATGCACCAATCATCCTTGGGCGACCCTTCTTAGCCACGGGAAGATCACTGATTGATGTGGAGAAAGGAGAACTCACCATGCGAGTGAACGATCAAGAGATTAAGTTGAATGTTCTCCAAGCGATGAAACATGCTGATGTAGACGAGGAATGCAAGGCTATCACTGACGTTACCCTTGATCAACCCTGCATCAGGTCGGACTGTCACGATATTAAATTTGGTCACTACTACGGCAGCCACCTACAGGCCTGTCACGACAGCAACGACAACAACACCGACAACAGCAACTCCTCTGACTCCGATACATCCGATACTGAAGATCAGGAGGAGGTAAACTGGATAGGCAATCGTCTAGGTAAGTTATTCGAACCTTTAAATTACACTTCGGATAACCATTTAATCCAAAAGCCATCTACTGTTGAACCACCTGCCTTAGAACTGAAGCCCCTGCCAGGGCAGCTTAAATATGCTTTTCTTGGTTCAAATGATACGTTGCTCGTAATCATCTCTTCTAAGCTGTCGCAAGAACAGGAACGACAGCTAATCGACATGCTAAGGCAGCACAAAAAGGTAATTGGATGGACGATCGCTGACATTCAAGGCATTAGTCCGGCGTTATGCATGCACAAAATTCTTCTAGAGGAAGATCATAAGCCGACTATAGATGCCCAAAGGCGGCTTAACCATGCGATGAAGGAGGTAGTGCGTAAGGAGATAATCAAATGGTTAGATGCTGGTATTATTTACGCCATCTCCGACAGCAAATGGGTGAGCCCGGTGCAATGCGTTCCCAAGAAAGAAGGAATGACCGTGGTGACCAATGAGAACAATGAGTTAATCCCAACCAGGACTGTGACCGGTTGGAGGGTTTGTATGGACTATCGAAAGCTTAATAAAGCTACCCAAAAGGACCACTTTCCTTTACCCTTTATTGATCAAATGCTTGATAGATTAGCGGGTAAACCTTACTATTGTTTTCTTGATGGTTACTCAGGTTACAACCAAATTGCTATCGCACCGGAGGATCAAGAAAAGACGACTTTCACATGCCCCTATTGAACGTACGCATTTAGGAGAATGCCATTCGGATTATGTAATGCACCCGCCACCTTCCAAAGGTGCATGATGGCCATATTCTCCGACATGGTGGAGGACTTCCTTGAGATCTTTATGGATGATTTTTCCGTCTTTGGAGACGATTTTGAGAGCTGCCTCGGCAATCTACAAAAGGTGCTTGAAAGATGTGAAAAAGCAAATCTAGTTCTAAATTGGGAAAAATGCCACTTTATGGTGGATGAGGGGATAGTCCTTGGCCATAAGATTAGCTGCCGTGGGATAGAAGTCGATAGGGCAAAAATAGAGGTAATTGAGAAGCTGCCGCCGCCGACTACAGTCAAGGGCATTAGGAGTTTTTTAGGGCATGCTGGTTTTTATCGGAGATTTATTGCTAACTTCTCAAAAATCACGAAGCCCCTATGCCATCTCTTGGAGCAGAACCGACCCTTTGACTTTAATGATGAATGTACTGAAGTATTCCAGGTTCTGAAGGAAAAACTAGTAACAGCCCCCATAGTACAGCCACCAGACTGGACGCAGCCATTTGAAATTATGTGTGACGCTAGTGACTATGCTGTCGGGGCAGCACTTGGGCAGCGCAGAGATAAGCTGTTTCATGTCATATATTATGCCAGCAAGACATTAAATGACGCCCAAGTGAACTATACCACCACAGAAAAGGAGCTGTTAGCTGTGGTGTTCTCCATTGACAAGTTTTGTTCTTACATACTTGGGACGAAAGTAATAGTGCACACAGACCATTCTGCCCTTAAGTATTTGTTTGCAAAGAAGGATGCAAAGCCTAGATTGATACGGTGGATCCTGCTATTGCAAGAATTCGACCTTGAGATCAAGGACAAGAAAGGGACAGAAAATCAAGTGGCAGACCACTTGTCAAGGTTGGAGAAGGGACAGAGTCTGCCAATAGATGAGACACACATACTGGAGACCTTCCCAGATGAGCAGCTCTTTGCTGCCGCAATCGCTGCCGCGACAGCCATGGCAGCAGGTAAGTCTTCTGAACTTCCCTGGTATGCTGATTTCGTTAATTTTATAGTTAGCAGAGTATTCCCTTCTGATCTTAATTATCACGCCAGGAAGAGGTTCCAAAATGATGTTAAGCATTATTATTGGGATGAACCTCTTCTTTTCAAAATGTGTGCAGATCAGGTTATAAGGAGGTGTGTACCACAAGAAGAGTAAGAAGACATTCTCCATCACTGCCACGCTTCACAATATGGAGGTCACTTAGGAGGTAATAAAATTGCTGCCAAAGTGCTGCAGTCAGGGTTCTACTGGCCGACAATGTATAAAGATGCACAAGACTTCTACAAGAACTGTGACAGGTGCTAGCGGACAGGTAACATCTCGAGGAGAAACGAGATGCCACTGCAGAACATTCTAGAAGTCGAGATCTTCGATGTTTGGGGGATCGATTTTATGGGACCCTTTCCATCTTCATGTGGGAATCTTTACATCCTCCTAGCAGTGGACTATGTCTCCAAGTGGGTAGAAGCTATCGCCACTCAAAAGAATGATGCCAAGACGGTCCAAAAGTTTTTACACAAAAACATTTTTTCTAGATTTGGCATTCCTAAGGCGATTATCAGTGATGAAGGGAGACATTTTGACAATAGGGTTATTGCTGCCGCCTTGAAGAAATATGGTGTCAAACACAGGATCGCGATAGCATACCACCCATAGACCAATGGACAGGCTGAGATATCCAATAGAGAAGTCAAGAACATTCTTGAGAAGATGGTTAAGCCAACTAGGAAAGATTGGTCTTTACTCCTTAATGATGCATTATGGGCATATAGGACAGCTTTTAAGACTCCATTGGGCATGTCTCCATACCGTTTGATTTATGGGAAAACCTGTCATCTGCCTGTCGAGATAGAGCAGAGGGCATACTGGGCAATCAAGGCAGTGAATATGGACTTGGACAAGGCAGGCCAGAAAAGGTTGTTAGATTTGAACGAAATCGATGAAATACAGACAATGGCCTACGACAACGCAAGAATATACAAGGAGAAAACTAAGAAGTGGCATGACAAGAAGTTGCTGCCACGATAGTTCTGCCCAGGGCAGCTTGTGTTGTTGTTCAATTCTAGACTGAAACTCTTCCAAGGGAAGCTAAAATCTAGATGGTCCGGCCCATTCCAAGTGGTACAAGTTTTTCCCCATGGTGCCATCACAATCCAATCATTGAAAGACGGGCACCAATTCAAAGTCAACGGACAGCGCCTCAAGCATTATCAGGGGACTAAAGCCCCAGGAATACATGGAGTGGTTACTTTAGGAGATGCCCCACAAGGCATCCCTATTTTAACCTAAATTTGATTTTTTTTATTTTTATTATTTATTATTTATTAGGTTTATTTTACTCGAATAATGTTTTATTTTCTGTCTTTAGGAAATAAAGGAGTCAAGAAGAAAAGGAGAAGTGACCCAAGCCCACCATCCATCCATCAGCCCAACAGAGCCCATTTATTGAAGCCTGTCGTTTCGGCTGCCGCCGCAGACGGATAAGACACGCTGTCAACAGAATGACACGGCAGACGCAGAAGTGTGTGACAGACGCGTAACAGACGCATTAATGCGTGGCAGACGCGTCAGACATGCCAAAACTCAACAGTCGCTCCGTTATTCACGCCTGCCTTTACAGCATTAAACGGGCAGACCATCGACCGCTATAAAACCCCGTTTTCACTTTCATTTTTCATCACTTCTGCTTATTCTTACTTGCTTTCTCCTCTCATTTTTCTTTGCTTTCTTTACTTTCAAACCCTTGCAACTAATATGTCTTCTAGACAGACCCGCCGTAGTGCTGCCTCAGCCTCCTCATCAACAGCAGCATCGCCCTTCGCAAACAAGGAATTATGGGAAGAAAGGGGTTTCATCTACAACCGCAAGGCACCAAACATGGGGCTCCGACCATTCATTGCCAAGGCTATAAGAGCTCAACTATGGGAGCAATTCGCCGAACAACCGGCAGAGTTAAACGACACATTGGTGAGGGAGTTCTATGCTGCCATCGACAGCAAGACGGCAACATCTGTAATAGTTCGAGGGGTAGAGGTACCATTCACAATCGATAGCATCAACCACATGTACGGCCTCTACTTTGGTCCCAACGACGATGCCCATCAGCACTTCTTGGACACCCTCGACTCTGCCGCCTACGGTGCTGTTATGGCGGAGGTGACAGAAGAAGGGACGGAGAGGACTACTAGCAAGAAAAACCCCAACTCCGTCAAGAGGGGGCAGCTGCTCCCAGAAGCCAAGCTATGGAACGCTTTCATCAAGAAGTGTATCCTGCCGTCCTCCCATCACACGACAGTGAACCAGCAGTGGCTCGCTCTCATTCACTCGATCATGCACGACCGGCCTATCAACGTGGGCCGCTATATGCGGGAAAGCGTCTTGGATTGCACTTTTCGAATCACCTCCCGCCTCTGCTTACCGTTCATGATTACGTCACTCTGCCGCTGCGCTGCTGTCCCCGAGGCATCCACCGATAAACTGGTCCAAGGACGAGGCTGGACAGATAACAACATTACCAGCCTCATGGAGCTCATCGTCGCAACACCCATCAACTCCTTCAACCCAGCTGCCTCCCCAGCAGATTCAGACGAGGAACCTGCCACTGAACCTGCCGCCGCAGCCGCCCAGACCGACCAATCCGCCCAAATCCTTGCCGCCATACAACGGGTGGAAGACAGACAGATGGGGCTGATGACATTCATCCGGGATTTCGCAACTTCCACGGTAAATTTCATTACCAATAATTTAAATTATCCCGATGTTGTTTTCCCCACTTTTCCAGACCACTATTTCCATATCCTCACCCCTGTCCACACACCTACACCACCTGTCTCCCCACATACCCATTCCACCGCTTCCACCCCATCACCTGCCCCGACGGCAACTGCGAGTCCTCCGGCCGACAGCCCCGCACGTGGAACGAAGCAGCCAGCCACAACCGACAGCGAGGAGGAACCTCTGATTAGGAGGAATTTGGAGAGGGAGTTTACGCCTGTCAAGAGGCAGAAACACGTGGCAGAGAGAAAGCTAATGCCCAAGGCCAGCACCACCACCACCACCACTTGGGATAGCGGCAGCAGCTCAGACATCCAGCTCGTGGAGCAACCTGCCAACCTCCCCCACGGCCCAGACGCCGCCGTCAGATCCGTGTCAGCAGCAGCAGCGAGGACAGCGATTAAAATTTAAGTCCTATATTTTCCCCTTATTGCTGCCTGCTTTATTTATATTTTGTGATGTATCTGCCTTCATTTTATCTGTCATTTTGCATTGAGGGCAATGCCACCCTCGAGTTTGGGGGTGGCACCCTCCATAGTAATGGAGTCTTAGTACATTTTTTTATTATTGTTGTGTCTTCTTTTTAATTAAGTTCTCTAAAAAAATCAGAAAATATAAAATTGTTGGCTTAAAACTGTGAAGTTAGCTTACCTGTCATGACAGCTCTGTCGTGGCAGCATCTTTAGGACAGTTTAAGGAGAAGTTTAGAGCCTTTCTATAGTTCTGAAAATTTAAACACCATTGTGACTGTTATATTGCTTAGACTTCTTTTAGCCAAGCTAGAATAGAAAACTTAGCTCTTAGAGTAGAAAAGAGACTAGACTCTCAGGAAACCTAGAGGTGCCCAACACTGGCTCTAGGCAGATAACCAGAGAAAAAATTCTAGAGGTGCCTATCACCGGCTCTAGACAGTTAACTAGAGGTGCCTGAAATACTGGCTCTAGTAAAAATGAGAAGAAATTAGAAAAAAAGAAATCAACTAGAGGTGCCTTATTCTGGCTCTAGTAAAGGAAAGAAAGAAATCAGTCTCATAAGAAAAACTCTAAACAAGCTAAAGTATAATATTCTAGTGAAACTAAGAGAGTCTTAGCATATAACTGTTCACAAGCATGCACACACTGCACGAGGACTATAGGGAGATTCCAGACAGATCCTAATCTTTCCGACAGGTTGCTACCGCCACAGAGAATGAGCGACGGGTAAGGGACAGTTCACTGTTTGAAAGCCAACACAAAAAAATATTTTTCTTTTAGGTCTTAATTGCTTGAGGGCAAGCAAAAACTTGAGTTTGGGGGTGTGTTGAGTGTGTAAAAGTTCTATAATTTACACCCTGTTTAACCCATATTTCTGTTGTATTCAAGCATCATTGCATTGCATTTAGGATAGTTTACAGCAAAACATCACAAATATATTAAAGGCACGGATTCTACTAAAAGATGGCTGATTTTGTAGGTTGCTGTCATAATTGACGGAGAAGGCAGGCGCAGGGCAGAGAAGCAGCAGAGCTGAACTGGACAAGCAGACGACGAGGATGATGCTGCCATGGATCTGCCGTGACAGCAAGGTGACAGCAGCCTTATGAAGAGGAAAAGCAAAGTGGACCTCGATAGATAGAGAAAAATCTGCTCGTCTGTCGTGTGAAAACCAAATAATTTTCCAAGCCCCGGATCAAAAGATATGTCAAGCCAAAGCTCAAGGAGAGGAAATCCCAAGAAACAAGGATGTCGGCTGCTAAGTAGGATACTTGAAGATTAAGTCTTTATTAGAATCTTACTTTTAATTAAAGTTGTAATCCTTGTTAACTTAGAATACTTGAGCCCAAAGCTTATATAAGGGCATGTATTTTAACCTAGGGCAGATGATTCATCATACCCCATAACCGATAACCAAAACCCCTCTGCCGTTTACCCGTCGTCGACATGTTCTAAAAAACCCCTAGGGCCACGGGTTGTTTTGTAAAGTAGTTGCAAGGGTTGTTTTGTTTTAGGATTTTCCAAGTTCAATAAAATAAACTTCAAGTTCTCTTATTTTGGTTTTAATATCTTGCAAGAGCATCGGGAGAGCATTGTGAGGTTATCCATTTACTTAGCATCGGGAGAGTTAAGTATACGAAAGAAATAAGAGCGAGTTCTCTAGTTTATAGTTGAACTATCTTGTGCCTAGGGATAGGGCAAGGTTAAGTGGCTAAAGAAGAATTCATACACATCGGTGTTCATCCTTCGATTCACGCCGGGAGGTATCATCAAGACGTGATCATCGACAAACTTGGTCCTAGGGATAGGCCAAGGCAGATCTGGGATTCTTGCCAAACTTGGAGTACGGAGTTGGTGTGTTCGCTGCCGCGACAGCTAACGGACAGCCGCCGCGACAGGTGCTGTCGGCGACGGGAGCGACGACAGATCTGGATTTCCTAAACTCTTCAATACCTGCACTACTGAGCAATTCAATACCAGCCCATTCTCTCTATCTTGATATCTCAACTCTTTTATTTACGTTTTTCTTTTATATTTTCGTGACAACTTTCTAAACTATTTCCTTTACTTTCGTGCAGTGAACTAAGGTGAAGTCATTAGCCCAATCCCTGTGGAGACGATATCCGATACTTCGTATCACTTTACTACTTGCGTCGTGTACACTTGCACTACAATTGCGATAGACTCTTTTACACGCAACAGCATCCAGGTACGATTAATGTCGTGTTCAAAGCTTGAAGGGGGAAGATAATGTAAGTTCAAAGGACAAATGTAACCCCCTTAGCCCGGCTTAGACGCTAGACCCGAACTACGAAGATTACACGGGGAAAACCAAAGTCAACCCGAAAGTCAATCTTGATTAACGATCCTTTTTCATTTTATCTTTTCCAAATGCACATTAAGCCTATGTGAATACTCAAGAGTCGTGGAAGAGAAATGCACAGTGATCGGAAAACATTTAAGGACTCAATTGCAAGATTAACACATTTATGGACCAAAATGTAAATTTTGTAAAACATAAGAACTTTGTAGATTTTAGTTTTACCAAACCTCAATTAGTCATATTATAAGCCTCTCTGTCAAATTTCAGCTTAAAAGGACATTCCAAGCTCAAGCAATTGCAACCACAACATTCAGGACTAAACCGTAAAACATGAGAACTTGAAACAATTCAAAAGCACAGACCAACGGTCAACCATTCCGGAACGATGGCCTTCGTACCGAAACACCCGTATCGAAACGGTGTTGACTGTTTCGGAACTCGGGTGCGTTCTGAGACCAGTTTCGGAACATGCCTCTCTAGTAGCCAAAGTGTTCCGAAACACCTTCAGCCGTTTCGAAACATCATGGCTATTATAGACCCCTGTTTCGAAACAGGTAAGGGTGTTTCGATACACCCTACCCAGAAACAACAAAATTCTCTGGTTTTCACATCTAAACACCATTAAACAAACTCCAAAACATTCCAAAACATACCAGCAACATGCTAAGCATCAAAACTATCATATTGTATCAAAAGATAAACACATTGCAAGCATTAGGCACATCAACTCATTGAACTCATGCAACATCAAAGAACTTGCTTTTAACCATAGAGCATAGCAATGTCAAAATACAAGGATGAGAGTCCAACCATTACATCTTGACCATCTACAAATATCAAACCATAAACCGAACTTGTTCAAGGTAAACATTCTCATCACACAACAACGCAAAGGATTCCCCCCATTGCCTTTATTATCTGTAGTTATAAACCAAAACATACTTCTCAAGTGGAACTCTTCTTGAATCCCTTGCTTCTCGTTGTCCCAAATTCAACTATCTGCATTGATGGACAAAAAGGACTCATTATTTGCAACCACACTTCTATAAACCAATGTATTGTTTGAAAACTTCATTTGAAACAACATTGCCTTAAACCATGCATTGCTAAACATAAAACCAACATTAAACCCATATGCATCAAGCGACTCAACTCCAAACATCATTCTTGCAATTACTTCCATTTAAACCTTTTCATGCATAAACGCTTCATACAAAGTTTAAACCAATCTCCTTGGAAACCACTTCCACTTCACAGTCTTCCTTTTTCATACTCGAAAAACATTTCAAAGGAAAACACCATTTGAAAACCACATGTACCGGCTATCTATCTCATGCATTCAACCAATGCAAAACTCATGGCAAAGCCACACATGCATGTTACTCAAAAGCATTTCATAAACTCAAAACCTCATTTGCATAAGCAAATCTTCATTTTGAAAACCACATGTACCATCTAGCTATCTCATGCATACAACCTATGCAAATCTCATAATATAAAACAATTTCAAACATTGGTACATGTGATACACATTTTATTCTCATATATTTACATTTTCATATTCTATTGTACCCGGATATGAGGAAAACTCACTAGACACTTCCGGTGGCAACTACCAACACCGTACTCACTCGTCTAGTAACATAACTTCCGGTGGCATCTACCATCACCGTACTCACATGGCGGTATCTACCTTCGCCAAAAGCTTGGGTATTTCACCAAGTCCTACTCCGATGGAATGCCCCTCATCAGTCTCATGGCAATAACTCTTGTTGCCAAAAAGCTTGGATATTTCACCAAGTCCTACTTCGATGGCATGCCCCTCATCGATCTCTCTCTTTGGAACGCATCCCAAGAGCACATACGAATATTTAGTTTATAGTGCACTATACATCCTATTGATCGATCAATTATATTCGGTAATCTTCTCATCATCTATGCCAATATATCATGTTAAAATCATTAACATATCTACTATTTTCAAAGCATGCAACACCATTAAGGCCAAAATGCTAAACCATGCCTCTAAAACACAAATCAACAACACATACTCACAAGGAACATTATTTTCATGCACCCTTCACCAAACCAAGTTTGATAACCAACTCTCATGCTTAAAAACCATATTCAAACAGCAAATTAAACCATATTGCCAAACCAATCACATCAAAAACCATTTTGATACTTTTCAAAGCAATAATAGCACAAATCGAGAGAGAAATCTACATCACTTACTTCCGAACTTAAACCAGTGTTTCAAGCCTAGATTTAAGTTCCCAAACCTCTTTTCAAAACTATTCCAAGGCTGAAAAACACGTTCTCACTCACCAATACGCAACACTATGCTAGCCGACGAGCCAACCAAGCGTCCGACACCTCCAACGCTACCTCGATCGCTTCCGGATCACTCTCCCATGTTTTTAACACATAAGAAAAGAGGATTAATGCATCACCATGCATTAAAATCACCAGCCATTCATTCTAACCCGCTGTTCCCTTCAAAACAAGCATTTCGGCTATCCGAAATAACCGAAAACATCACAAAACATTCACCAAACAAAGCCCAACGTGACGCCTTCCACAACGGCCGCACTCTGGTAACCGAACTACTACTCCTTGATCTTGTTGCACTTGACCCACATCAGCACTACCACCAAAGCTCTGATCAACCAAATCCTTCTTTCACAATGTCTCTTACGCTGCCCACTCTCGAGCCCAGAACCTACAACTCATTTGCTTGTATTTTTCTCACCATCATAAACTGAAGCCACACTCTCTCGTTGTTTAACCCCTGAAAACTTATCTCCAAGATATCTTCTATTAAAGGCAGATACAAAGAATTCCCAATCTATATCATGGATATTCGTTGCCACCGACATAGATGCCCAGCAAACACAAACACCCTCCAACATTAACGAGACAACACTTCCCAGTTTACAGGCGTTGTCACACCCTTCCCGATCCATAATCGGAATTATATTGGCTAACCAAGCCTCAAACTCCTCAGGCGTCGAACCGTGATACTCAACAGCTCCCAAATCATGTAGACGCTGCTTTGACAAACTTGCTTGTCTCGCAGGCGGCACATACACAGACCCTACCTTCACCATGGCTTGAGATGTTCCCGACAACTCCTGAACCACTGATGACAAATCTTTCATCACAAGGCCAGCCCTCTCATGCTGCCCTACCGCCTCAACTCCAGGTACTGACGACTGAAATAATACACTCTCACCAGATGATGAATTCCACCTCCCAACAACATGCTCTAAAGCAACAACAATTGTACCCGATTGCAATTCTCTCAATGATTCCATTGTGCTATTATTAACAAGGCAATGATAACAAAACAAACAAAATAATCAGGACAGCTTCGAGCAAGGATTCAAGACTCCAACTCCAAATTAACACATTTTCTATAATAATAAGGCAATGGGTATCCCAAAATTTCCCCTTCTATATGTCTCAACAATCAATAACAACATTGATATCACAAACATCGGGCATATCAATCAGCAAAACTTTAGTCATGCTATCATCAAACGACATGCACCTTCAACAAATTAATAACAACATATCACACTCATCATAATTTTCATTATTCAAAAACAGTTCACAACATCATCGTATCATCAAACATGTTCACATTAACTCACAGATGATTCATAACCATTAAGCATGATAAAAACATCAACAATTCACTCAAAAACATATTTTCCAACCAACTTCCAACCACACACCAGAATAGACATCCAACACTTACCATAACAATCTACCACCAACCTACCATCGCCCTAAATGTTTGCAAACTTAGCTCTGATACCAACAAATGTAACCCCCTTAGCTCAGCCTAGACGCTAGACCCGAACTACGAAGATTACACGGGGAAAACAAAGTTAACCCGAAAGTAAACCTTGATTAACAACCCTTTTTTCATTTTATCTTTTCTAAATGCGCATTAAGCCTATGTGAAAACTCAAGAGTCATGGGAGAGAAAAGCACAGCGATCGGAAAACATTTAAGGACCCAATTACAAGATTAACACTTTTAGGGACCAAAATGCAAATTTTGTAAAACATCAGGACTTTGTAGATTTTAGTTTTACCAAACCTCAATTAGTCATATTGCAATCATCTCTGTCAAATTTCACCTTAAAAGGACATTCCAAGCTCAAGCAATTGCAACCACAATATTCAGGACTAAACTATAAAACATGAGAACTTGAAACAATTCAAAAGCACAGACCAACGGTCAACCGTTCTGGAACGCAGACCTTCGTACCGAAACACCCGTATCGAAACGGTGTTGACTGTTTCGAAACTCGGGTGCGTTCCGAGACCAGTATCGGAACAAGCCTCTCCAGTAGCCAAAATGTTTCGAAACGCTTTCAGTCATTCCGAACCACTATGGCCATTACAGTCCCCTATTTCAGAACAACTAAGGGTGTTTCGATACACCCTACCCAGAAACAGCAGAACTTTCTGGTTTTTCACATCTAAACGCCGTCCAACATGCTCCAAAACATTCCAAAACATACCAGCAACATGCTAAGCATCAAAACCATCATAATACTTCAAAAGCTAGACACATAACAAGCATTAGGCACATCAACTCGTTTAACTCAAGCAACAAAAACTTGCTTTTAACCATGGAGCATTGCAATATCAAATTACAAGAAAGAGAATCCAACCATTACATATTGACCATCTACAAACGTCAAACCATAAACCGAACTTGATCAAGGTAAACAATCTCATCACACAAGAATATAAAGGATCCCCCCCCATTGCCTTTATTATCTATAGCTATAAACCTAAACATACTTCTCAAGTGGAGCTCTTCTTGAATCCCTTGCTTCTCGCTGTCCCAAATTCAATTATCTACATTGATGGACAAAAGGAGCGTAAGCACATAATGGTTAGTGAGGAATCCTCAAACCAAAACACCATCAATGCATAAAACCGTAAAGCACTCTTTACTTGCAACCACACTTCTATAAAACAGTGTATTGTTTGAAAACTTCATTTGAAACATCATTTCCTTAAACCATGCATTGCTCAACATAACAAAACCAACATTAAACTCAAATGTATTAAGCAACTCAACCCCACACAACATTCTTGCAATTCTTCCATTTAAACCTTTTCATGCATAAATGCTTCATGCAAAGTTTAAACCAATTTCCTTGGATACCACTTCCATTTCACACTCTTCCCTTTTTCATGCTTGAAAATGATTTCAAAGCAAAACACCATTTGAAAACCACATGTACCGTCTAGCTATCTCATGCATTCAACCAATGCAAAACTCATGACAAAGCACACATGCTTGTTACTCAAAAGAATTTCATAAACTCAAAACCTTAAATGCATTTCTCATAGCATAAAACCATTTCAAGCATTGGTACATGTGGTACACCTTTCATTCTCATATATTGGCATTCTCATATGCTACTTTTACACGGATATGCGGACAACTCACTAGACACTTCCGGTGGCATCTAGCATCACCGTACTCACTCGTCTAGAACATAATTTCTGGTGGCATCTACCATCACCGTACTCACATTGCGGTTTTTACGTTCGCCAAAAGCTTGGGTATTTCACCAAGTCCTACTCCGATGGAATGCCCATCATCAGTCTCATGGCAATAACTCTTGTTGCCAAAAAGCTTGGATATTTTGCCAAGTCCTACTACGATGGAATGCCCCTCATCGATTTCTCATGGCGGTACCATTCAATGCCATAAAGCTTGGGTGTTTCACCAAGTCCTACTCCGATGGAATGCCCTTCATCGATCTCTCTCTTTGGAACGAGTCCCAAGAGCACGTACGAATTTTAGTTTATATTGCAATCTACATCCTATTGATCGATCAATTATATCCGGTAATCTTCTCATTATCTATGCCAATGTATCATGTTAAAATCATTAACATATCTACTATTTTCAAAGCATGCAACACCATTAAGGCCAAAATGCTACACCATGCCTTTAAAACACAAATCAACATCACATACTCTCAAGGAACATTAATTTAATGCATCCTTCACCAAACCAAGTTTAATAACCAACTCTCGTGCTTAAAAACCATGTTCAAACAGCAAATTAAACCATATTGCCAAACCAAACACATCAAAATCCATTTTGATACTTTTCAAAGCAATAATAGCACAAATCGAGAGAGAAATCTACTTCACTTACTTCCAAACTTAAATCGGCGTTTCAAGCCTAGATTTAAGTTCCCAAACCTCTTTTCAAACCCATTCCAAGACTGAAAATCATGTTCTCACTCACCGATGCGCAACACTACGCTAGCCGACGAGCCAACCAAGCGTCCGAAACCTCCAATGCTACCTCGATTTCTTCCGGATCACTCTCCCCTGTTATTAGCACATAAGAGTAGAGGATTAATGCATCTCAATGCATTAAAATCATCAACCACACATCTAAACTCGTTGCTCTACTCAAGAACCTCATTTCGGCCACCGAAATCACCTGCAAACTCTTCCAAAACAAAGCCCAGCCAAGATCTACCACTTCTAATCATTTCTAAACATCAATCAACACCAAAAATCACCATAAACTCATCATTATACCTCCAGCTATAACAGAACACCAAAACCACCCCAAAAACCACCATTCTAGCATGCAAAACTTAGGAATTCAAACCTATTCGGGATTTGTTTGATAAAACCTCATTTCTAACATCATTTAACATCCAAAATACATTAGAAATCAATCTCAAAACACAGCCTAACCATCAACCACGAAAATCACCAAGATCCCTCCAAGAATCTTGAGTTTTGACACAATTTTATGTTTCTAACATTAAAGCAACTCAAAAATCATTAACAAAGGATAGATAACTTGGGAATTTTAGTAAAGAACTGATCATTAGAGGAGAAGGACGAAGCTTACCTCTAATGGTTGATTTCTCCTTGAATTGGGCAAGTTTTCTTGAAAATCCAATGTGAAAACAAGAGGATTTGATGAGGAAAAGATTAGGAATCAAAAGGAGATTGAAATCTCATCAAAAGGAGTGAAAATCAGAAGCTAATTGATGAAGGAATGGTGTTTGGCTGAAAGGAAATTGAGAGAAAATGAAATGAGAGAAATTGATGTAAAGTAGTTATGAAAAGTCAAAGATAGTTTTTCTTTTAATTAATCTTTATTTCCCTTAATTAAAACATTATTAAAATCACCCAAATTAAGGAGAAATCTGATTAAAAACATTTTGGTAAAATTAGCTCCTTAAAGATTCAAAGTTTCAATCCTTTACAAAGCAGTCACTATTCAACCTTTGCAAAAACTGCGATTTGGTCACTACACCTGGGCCCGTAATGACACTTTTTGCTGGTTTTTCACACTTTAATGCACTCAAAATCATTCCAACATTTTTCAAACTTCTCAATTTCGTCTTTCCTCTTCAAGATTTAACACCGAATTTTTAGTTGTTTTTAATTCGGCCTTTAAATATTGTTTTCATTTCAATTTGGTCAATGATTTTAATTACAAAAAAATATTCTTTAAAAAAATTAAATATCCCTTCTCTTTTTTTAAGTTTTATTATTTATTTAATTTCGGTTATTTAATTATTTAAGCAGTTTATTCATTTTATTGCTTTCTTTATGTAAATATGTATACGCATGCCTAAAACCTTAGGATTAGGATCTTCGAAAATTAGATTAGAACATTGTTTGTCGAAAAACTCTCTTCATGTGTAAAATAAAATACAGTTAAATATATTCAAACTCTAATGCTAAAATAAATATAGACATTTCTTTAGGGTTTAATCACTAATTGAGTTTTAATAAAAAAACTTTAACATACTTATTATTATCTGTTGTCTGCTAAAAAGCGGAAGTTAACTAATGCGGTGTCTTACCAAACGAAAATGATGGGTTAGCGGCAAGAGTGTTGGCGGTGAATGGAGTTCATTTTTCCGGGCAATAAGGTCGTTAAAATAGATTTATATTCATTAAATGGACAAGTAAATTGAATCTTTATGAATTTGCAAACTCCAATTTTGAATACACTTTTTGAAATCAATAAGGTACCAATTTTTGTGCGTTGTGGGGATGCTAACCCTTCCCTACGCGTAACCGATCCTCGAACCTGTTTTTCTGGTTTTTGCAGACCAAAAATGTTAAATCACACTTTTTTTTAAAAAATGGTGGCGACTCCGTTGTGTTTTGTTTTCAAAACGTTGAACCACTTTAAAAAGGGTTGCGACACTATGTATGGGTATTACAACAATTGATTGAAGCGGGAGATGGCTACAGACCAATTACTGTTATTATTGATAGAGGTAAGGCCATGGAAAATTCCATTTCTCTAGTACTACCCGGGGCAAAACATAGATTGTATTTATGGCATATCATGAGGAACGTGCAATCTCATGCTCAACACAATTTTCTTGATGGTTTTGTGAGATGCGCTGACAAGTGTAGAATGCCATTAGATTTTGAAAGGGCTTGGAAAGAATTAGTGAACAAGCGCAAAGTTGAAGGAAGGAGATGGGTACAAAAATTGTATGAAGATAAAGAGAAATGATCAGAAACATATCTACAAGGATATTTTTATGCATGTAACATCATAAACACTTTAATTGTATATAATATTATATTTATTTATTGTATTTAACCAAATTATTAAACAATTTTGGTGTGCAACAATGAGGACAACTCAATGGTACGAGTCAATGTATAGTACACTGAAAACTTGGTTGGACAAAACGGTGATGTTGTATCGATTTGTTGAGAACTATCATAGAAAACTACAATCTCTAAGATAAGAGAAAGGCCATTAAGACTACAAAGAAATAGAAGAACAATCGTATTGTGATGTTGTGTTGGAAACTTTAAAATGTAATGCAACTCAAGTATATACGAGAAATGCTTTTGCTACACCATGCAAAGAAATGTCCTAAGAGGGTTATTATTTGGTCAAAAAAAGAGAAGTACAAAATGAGTGCATGTATTATTGGTTAGAGCATGCAAAAAAGGAGAAGTTGTATCTTGTACTTAAAGATACCACGCATGATACCATGTAGTGTTGTTGTATGAAGTTGGAGTCCGTTGGATTTCCATGTCGCCATGTTTTTTTCATGTTGAAATATGAAAAGGCAAAGGAAATACCCCAAGGATTTATAATAAAACAATGGACTATTTATGCGAAGAAAGATGTTGAATTACAAAATAAGAATGCATATGCCGAAGATAATAATCCAACAACACTTCAAGCTAGGCATTCCACTCTAGCCTCTTATTGTATGACTATATGTCACCATGCATCACAGTCATTCAAGACTTTCAATGAGGTTAAAGATCAATTTGCAAAAAAGAGTCTCAAATTGCAAGTGGTGAAAGTGAGATGTAAAAAGAAAACCACTAAAGACGAAGAGACTCTTGGAATTCATATGATGAAGATGTCACGTTGGATTCGCATAAAACCTCTAAACCTTCTCTGAACAAGCCTTTTGATCAGAATACGAGGCATACTAATACACTTCAAAAATCAAAATTAGTTGGATACGTACCCAACACATACAAAGAAGACGACATATCTGAGGTAACTAAATATTGATAATATCTTTTTTCGCATGCTTCATAGAGTAATGAATTAAAAAATAAGGAAAAAAGATCCAACTATTTTGGATTGACAACCAAATAAGGATTGGCAATGTGCGGTCTCGTCCAAAAATTATACTCTTTGTTCTTGTAAGTTAAGAATTAGTTTTACTAGTGATTCATTGACTTAAAAAAACATGTTTTAATTTCTTTTTTTGCGATTGCTAATATTAATTTTTACGATTTTTCCCTCTCATGAAAAATAAGGAGTAGGTCTAAGCGTGCCTCAAGAACATATCAAAATTTGAAGTAACTACCGCATGATGGATGAGGGTTACATTTTCATTATTTTCTATGTCCATTGGGACATTTTGTTTAGTTATTTTATTCTAGTTATACATGCAGGAAATACTGTTAAGTTTCAATATTTCAGATTTTATGAAGTTGGTTTTGTAATTACTTTAGTTTTATCTTATTTGAAATTGCAGTGTTTACGGTGTTTTGTGATTTTCTTCCTCTTGCAGCAACACAGTGGAGATTCAAGTTACTAGTGATTAGCTAATTTACCTTACTTTTTAATCTTGAACGATAGTTGGATTTATATGAAAAATATATCAAATCCTAATTAATTTTGGCCTTTTGATTCAAATACGAGTGTCAGATACAAATAGATATCTGTAAATCTAAAAGAGTGTAGTGTATTAGTATATGATTGTTACAATAAGTTTTTTTTTTGCAAACAAATAAGTTCTTATCATTTTATGCTTTAATTTGCATGTTTAATCATGTTATAATGAAAGCTAATCATATAGAGCATGAGTCGTGCCAAATTTTGTGGAACTTATCAAGTGTCGAGTCAAGCACTGTTCAACTTGTGATCAACTCGCTTACTGAACATGTAACACCCCCTTCCAAGGTACTTCGTGGAGCTGAATCACTTCCTTGATGTACAAGTCAGCCAGTTTAGGAAGACCGTAATCCATTCTAACAGGTATGAAGTGAGCTGACTTGGTGAAACGGTCTACCATGACCCATATGGCATCGTGTTTAGCAGTAGTTAAGAGTAGACCACTGACAAAGTCCATAGTGATCTATTCCCACTTTTATTGCGGTAAATCAATAGGTTGCAACAATCTGGTAGGGACACGATGCTTTGATTTAACACATTGACACACGAGACACTTAGATACAAAATCAACTATAGCCTGCTTCATGCCTAACCACCAATAGAGTTCACGAAGGTCCTTATACATCGTTACGGACCCAGGGTGACCGAAAAAAGAACTTGAATGAGCTTCTGTAAGGATGTCGGTGTGAAGAGATTCATCATTAGGTGCACAGACCCGATTGTGGAAACACAATAGTCCTTCAAAATTAATTCTAACGTCAGAATTATCTGATAACTTGGAAACTATGGATTGGAGTTCAGGATCTTGGTCTTGCAAAGCCTTGATTCTTGAAATGATGGTAGAATGAACTTGGAGTTTAGCTACGACGCAACAATGCTTTCGGAGTTTGAAGTGAGCATTAATTGCTCGAGGGGCTACAATTCGGTGACATTACAATGAGTCAACGTACTACACAATACATAAAACTCAATAGTCATTAACAATACTCACCAGGCAGAGGTTTGCGGCTGAGTGCATCAGCTACAATGTTGGTCTTACCTAGATGATAATCAATGACAAGATCATAATCTTTGAGGAGTTCCATCCATCTCTGTTGCCGAAGATTTAACTTCTTTTGGGTCAAAAGGTACTTGAGGCTTTTGTGGTCAGTAAAGAGATAACATTTTTCTCCGTAGAGATAATGTCTCCAGATCTTTATTGCAAAGATAATCGCAACCAACTCTAGATCATGAGTAGGGTAGCTCATTTCGTGCGGCTTAAGTTGTCTCAAAGCATAAGCAATAACTTTGCCTTCTTGCATCAATACGCATCCTAACCCGAGATGCGATGCATCACCATAAACTGTATAGTCCCTTCTAGACTCGGGTTGGGTTAGGACTTGTACATGAGCCAAGACTTGTTTCAATTGGTCGAAACTTCGTTATCATTCCTTGGTCCACACAAATAGATCTTCTTTTCTCAACAACTTAGTCAGTGGAGCTGCTATTATAGAAAACCCTTTTACGAATCTTCTACAATAGCCAACAAGACCAAGGAAGCTTCTAAATTCTCCAATATTCTTCGGTGGATGCCAATCTATGACGACTTGAATTTTCTTCGGATCCACCTGGATACTCGAAGCCAATATGATATGCCTAAGGAAGGAAACTTCGGTGAGCCAAAATTCACACTTGGAGAAATTTGCATACAACTGCTTCTCTCGTAGGATTTGAAGCACGATGCGGAGATGATCTTGATGCTCTGCAGCATTCTTGGAATAGATCATTATATCATCTATGAACACCACTACAAATTTGTCAAGATAGGATATAAAGACCCAGTTCATTAAGTCCATAAAGGTCGTCCGTGCATTGGTTAGCCCAATGGGCATTACCAAGAATTCGTAGTGTCCGTATCTCGTACGGAAAGTAGTTTTAGGTACATCACATTCCTTAACTCTCATTTGATAATAACCCGACCTCAAATCAATCTTGGAAAACACAAAGGCATCCTTTAGTTGATCGAACATGTCGTCAATTCTAGGCAATGAATACTTATTCTTGATGGTCACTTTGTTCAACTGTCTATAATCAATGCATAACGTCATTGAACCATCTTTCTTTTTTACAAAGAGAACCGGGGCTCCCCAAGGCGAAGAGCTTGGTTGAATGAAGCCTTTGTCAAGCAGTTCTTGAATTTGAGCTTTCAACTCCTTCAGCTCAACAGCTGCCATTTGATAAGGTGCAATGGAAATTGGTGCAGTTCCAAGTTGCACTTCAATACCAAATTCCACTTCACGGATTGGTGTAGGAAATTCAATTACAATATCGATATTCCGCAATAGGGGTTCATCATTAGCTTCTAACATTAAATCACACAATGAAAGACTTTTCACGTTTATCAAAACAACACTTTCCTTGCCAAGACCTCGAAGATACAACTTCCTCTTACAACAACCTACCAAGGCTTAATGCTCACTAAGCCAATCTAAGCCTAGTATAACATCAAACTCATGGATCAGTAAGGCCAACAAATTGGTCAAAAAAGGAATCCATTGAATCATTAAGGGACAGTACTTGCATACTATACTCATGGTGACACGATCACCTAAAGGATTGGTAACAGAGATTCGTGATGCTATGGGTTCAGAAGACATCCTATACTTCTTGACTATTATAGTGCTTATAAAAGAGTGAGTATAACAATGATCAATCAATGCATATAAGGAGTGCGAGTATAATCCAATGGTACCTGCAATGACATCAGGTTCATCCTCCTCTTCTATGCTCCTCACGTGATACATCTGGGCAAGGGATTTGAAATCTTGCTTATTAGACAGTTTTTCCGAGCCACTTGATCTCCCAACGGTCCCCGATGATCCTTTCCTCGATCCTTTACCTCGAAAAGATTGAGTAGGAGAGGCAGCAATAACCAATGTAGATGTACATTTGGTTGCATTAAGGGGACAGTCACGAGTGAAGTGACCTTGCTCTCCACAGTAGAAGTAAGCCCCAGCCTGCTTCCAGCACTGACCCATCAGGTGCTTATTCTGGAAATAGTTACAGACTAGGTATTGAGTGCTTCGATTCGAGCCTTCGACACTATCAATGGAAGCAACCTTAGTAAAGGATTGAGTCACAGATTGAGGTCTATCAATATTCCTATAATGGAAAGGCTGTGGATATACATTCTACTTAGGGCCTTGAAACTTTCCCGTTTTTGTTCCATTTGGGAGGTCAGGAATCATCCTTGAACCTCTTCTCGGATTTACCGGTCCCACCGATCCGTTGAGCTTTCTGTGCAGCTTCAGTGGCCTTGACTCGGTTCACCAAGTCTTGGAAGTCAACAATGCTCAATGCAGTAAACATAGGGTGTAGCTCATCATTGAGCCCAACGATGAACATTCGGCACTTCTCCCTCTCCTTCGTGATATATTCCACACTGTACCTGCATTACTTGCAGAAGTCATGAATGTACTGCTCGATCGGTCGCCCACCTTGCTTAAGATGGAGGAAGATACTTTGCCTTTTAGTGAGGTAGAACTCGCTGATGTACTTCTTGCGAAATTCTTTAAGGAAGAACTCCCATGTTACAATGTCTTCAGATATCGTTAAAGTAGTAGTCTCCAACCAATGGAGTGCCTCATCAGCCAGAAACGCGAGAGCACACTCAAGCTTGTGCTTGTTCGAGCACTATAATTGCTTGATCAAAATTCGAAGAGTGTTATCCAACCAATACTCGGCAACTTTAGGGTTGTTATTATCTTGACCTATGAAGGTGTAAGCTCGGTACTGGGATATCTTATCAATAGGAGCTCGAGTATGTTGAATAACATGAGCAATGGGTTGTACAACCTGCTCGTCCCTTATTGCAGTCATAAAACTACTTGAACATATCAGCCATGTTCTTATAACACTCAATCTGAGTTGTAGGCGCTACAGGCTCAGCATCCTAAGTTGGAGGGTCCTGTGGATTCGGAGGATTCGAAGGATCTCCTCCTCTTATCTCCACGCCATGTGTCGAGGAGACAGTGGTAGGTTCGTTAATATGAGCTTCATTAGTTTCAGACATATCTATATTACAAAGAGAGTAGATTAGTCGACAAGTTATAATGTACAAAATATAGAACTCCAAGGTGGCAAAGTAACACGATAACAATACAATAAGCTTCGGTTTAGTCCTAGAATCGACTAAACTATAGCTTTGATACCATAAATGTAACACCCCCTTCATGATCTGATAGGAAACCAGGTCAAAAAGCATTATCGGTGATCAATGCAGTGATTCCGGTACAATAATTCATTTAGTAAACAATACGATGCGATACGATATCGATACCGATATGCAACAGTAACAACTTGTGTTATGACTTGCTAATCTTTTTAGGGCCAATTTTAAACTTTTATAAGATCTAGAGACTAAACTATAATTTCAGTAATTTATGGGCCCTTTCAATAAAACGACTGTACCATAATGAAATTCAACTCAATATCAGTAAGCCTGTAAATTTTCACGTTAATCTGAGTTCATTTACCCACCTGATTAATCTTTAGAAGGTTTACTGACCAAATTATAAACAATGGAAAACAATATTCATTGCCATTTAACAGTTATAACTAACACCGTACCAAAATGCCTTAGGCTGTATCGGTACGGGCATGTATTAATTAAAATTTCTAGGGACACTATCTAATATCATACCAAAATAACCATAGATGTTTCGGTACAGGTTCACTTCTATTGACTTTGACCAAAATATCCAGTTTCAATACGGTTTAACCCGTATCGATCCCAGTTAACTCACGTTGACCTCGTTCCGATACACCCTGAGCCTGTATCAAAACGAATTTCGACAGTGGTTAAAGTCTAAAAATTGTACCGATACGCCTCTAAGTCGTATCAAAACACCTTGTTTTACCCTAGTTCATTATAGCATTTACATGATGGCCATACCGAAACGCCATCACCCGTATCGGTACGCCTACCATGTAATGGCAGATTTTAGTCTGGTTTTTATCCAATTTAATCTACCAATCGATGTCCAAATGCATTTAAACTTTACGCACAACATTTTAATACTATAAGCTACTAGCATGCCAAGTTTCATGACCGTATGAACATGTTTACTAGGTTTTTACCTTTTAGAGCCCATTATGCCATTTTAGTCTCCTTTAGCATAACACAAAAAGTCATTTTATGGTCTTTAGCTACATTACAAACCACACATAGCATAAACATACCAAAAGGGATTCAAATAACTAGTTTAACTACATTGCCACCATTCTAGGAGTTCATAAAGACAAAACACATTACTTGAGGCTTGCAGTGACTTGTCTAGATTCGACTTCTCCGATCTTCAACAATGGTAACCTTTTTAACCTGAAATACATGGAATATGAATACATTAGACTTACATAGTCTAATTGAGGTAGCCATAACAATATCCAAAACAACAATATGCATTTCAATCAAGAGTTCAACATTATCAATGCTATGATTCCATATTAACAAAGAAATGTTCATGATCAACAATAATATTCCCATATCTTAATATTAACCCTTGGGTCGAATCAAAATAGTGAATACACGAATTCCTACGCCTCTCCAAATCAATGAATGGTTCATTCCCTCCACCTCGCCAATATGACCAATAACATACACATCCCTCTGCCTCGCCAAATCAATATAGGTCGTTGCCTTAGGATCGTAGTTCACTCATACACTAAGCTCATGAATTCTATGGCATGCCAATTTTATCCAATGTCCTTTCGAATCAAAGGTCCACTGACAACAATAACAATCAAGATTCAATGATAATTACAACGTTCAATGTTTCCAATGTATTTGTCAATAAACAATGTTCCTTCACAAATACAATAACTATAACAATATTCAATGATTCCGATGCCGATTTCAATGATCAATGACCCATTTACCATGTTTCTATAACAATATCTATGCCACAAGCAACGTAGAATGATGATGACAATACCAATGTTCAATGTTCAATGTTCAAAGCTATACTTATCGATGCTTACCAAAGTATCCATTTAATGACTCGGTGCAATATCCCTTAGAGCAAGGTTAGCTAAATTAATAATAGCAATAACAATGAATTCGAGAAGGCTCATCGCCTAATCCTGAGACTCCGACTACACTCACCTTGACAATCCGATGCTTTTACGACTCTCGGATGACAACTCCTTTGTTCCTAGCCCTTGGTGCAATATCCCTTAGAGCAAGGTTAGCTAAATTAATAATAGCAATACCAATGAATTCGAGAAGGCTCATCGCCTAATCCTGAGACTCCGACTACACTCACCTTGACAATCCGATGCTTTTACGACTCTCGGATGACAACTCCTTTGTTCCTAGCCCTTGGTGAATTCGATGGATGTCCTTTATCAACTTCTTGAACTAGGAAATCAATAAGAGTGTGTTAGAAACAATACCACAACATCGTAATCAATATAACGGTAACCAAATCGATATCTAAACTTAGTATAAAAAATATCTATAAGATTTCCATGGATAGCTAAACCTAACATCGAGATTACTCTCTCAACGTCCATGTATTTCAATAATAGTTTGGGGGATTTAGCTTACCCGACCAAGAGAAATGATTCGATAACAAAGATTCGATGAAGAATCAAGCTCATGCTTGATCTTCAATGGAGGTGTGTGCTTGGAGGTAGGAGACGATGATGATAGGGAGGTGTTTGCTTAAAATTGTATCATGTAAGTTTCCTTTCCTTTCTTAACTTTAGTTTCCTATAGCCTTAAGGTTTCCTTAAGGTGAAGGAAATCAATTCTGATCACCCACGTATGTGGTGATTATAATTGAGGAGGGGCTCTTCGCAAGGTTAGTCCCTCAACTTCCAATATTCTAAGATTTTCCCCCAAACATTCAATTTTCACAATTTTGTCTCTAAACAAGTTTTGATATTATTCAATAAGGTTCAAGAACGATGAATTGACCCAATTAGAGTTTAATGTCGATATAATTGATCACACCTAAAGTGTCAGGGCAATATTTAGACCTTCTCGATGTAGGGTTTTTTGATGCTCGCGTAAAAGTACCCTGCAATAGTGCAAGTGTACACGTCTCAAGTAATATAATGATAAGTATATCGAATATCGTCTCCACAAGGATTGAGCTAGCGTTTTAATTCCACTTCCTTGCACTGCAAAATAATTAAAGTTAAAAAACCCAGATGAGTTGGGTTGTTGAGTAATCTAAAAATACTAAAACTAAAATAAGCCAGAAATAAAAATAGAAGATCAGAGTTTAGAGAATGGGCCGGATTAGAATGCGTCGTAGTGTGGAATCCTATTGACTTGTCTCTATTCTTGAATGCTGCAACACCAAACTTCCTTGGCAGTAACCTTAGTTCCTGTCACGGCCGCAAAGGTTGATTCTCTGCCACGATAATCTTTTGCTCTTGGGCAGATGTTGTTAAGGTTCGGCAAAGCGTCCTTGAATGACTTCTTCTTATCTCTAAGCTCAGAACACTATTGATGGTTGAACTCTAACCATACGTCTCGACGTAAACCAAAGACAAACACCAACAATTCACATGCTTCTCTTAGTTGTTGAAATTCTTAACCTATCTCTGGGCTGAATTAGTTAACATCAATTGGATTAAAATTGTGCTTACTCGTTTCATGAATTCAACTCTCTCGGCATCGAATAAATGGATACTCTCACAAAATCTCTCTCGACAAGAATGCAAGAATGATTAAAGTCAAGAATAAGCAAAACTCAACTTAATTGCATTAAGAACTTAAACAAAGTACAATAGTCTTCACACAACTACTAAACAAACTAATCCTAACCCTAAGGAAATTAAAACATAATGAATGGAAAGAAAACACAAACTAAACCCTAAGCTCTCTCTCTTCAATTGTCGATCGAACTATCCTCTTCTCTTCTTGTGATGACGGCAAGCCTCTTTATATAGTGGAAGGTGTAGACACAAATTCTTCTTGGAGAGGAAGTTAAGTTGGACTTGGACTTAACTTTATTAAAAAGTTGAATCTCTTTAATTTAATGCAATATAAACTTTAAGCCAAAAGTCCAACTTTATCCTTCCTTCCATGTTTTCGTTTTCTTCTCGAGCTCCGGTTGCCACGCAAAGTGTGTAGAAAAATATAGCGTTTAAAGCTCTTCAAATCGACTACCACTTTGTCTATTTTTCTCTCTAGTAGGTTGAATAGTACACGGGCGCGGCATGGCATTCTACTGCTTCGGCATAGGTCTGTGTCTGGTTCTGCTCCGCAAGGCATCATCATAAATCAGCTTCCCTCAGTAGAAGCTATATGTTGTGGCTTGGCTCGATCAGGGTCTGCTGCTATCTGATTCTGTCTCATTCTTTTACTTGTCCTCTAGTGCCGTCGCGGCATCATCCTGCCCTCGCATCGTGCAAATCTGCAGAAGCACCAAACATGCATCAAATAGTACCTTTTTCATAGAATAAACAGAATATAAGGATCAGAGGCATAAATGATGAAATTAATGCATGAAGGGCCATAATGCAGCTCAAATGGGTGTAGGTTGAGTGATAATTTCCATGTAAAAGGGGTCAAAATGTAGGACTTTTGGGCACTATTCACACCCCAAACTTTAATTATTGTTTTCCCTCAAGCAATGCAAACCATCAATTGTCAAACCTTAATTTTCATAAACCGTCTCCTTGGTCTTACTTTTCCTTCTCTCTTCAAACCATGGCAAATAACGCTCGGCTTTTAAATCTTTGGATGCCTTAAGAATTTCCTAAAATCAAACTATAAGTTTTGTGAGTGTGTGCATGCATTGTGAACAAGTTGATTATAAGGATTCTAAGCAAACACTTAAGCATTAACTTACTTAACTTGGGTATTTTTTTAGCAACCTAACCAACTAGAGCCAATTTCGGGCACCTCTAGTGATTAGCCTATGTTGAGTGTGTAAAAGTTCTATTATTTACACCCTATTTAACCAATATTTATGCTGCATTCAAGCATTATGTATTGCATTTAGGTCAGTTTACAGCAAAACATCACAAATATATTAAAAGGCACAGTTTCTACTAAAAATGGTTGTTTTTGCAGGTTGCTGCTGTAGCAGACGAAATGGGCAGGTGCTGGGCAGTGAAGCAGAAGAGCTGGAACTGGACGAGCAGTCAAAGAGGACGATGCTGCCATGGTTGCCGCCGTGACAGCAGAGGACGACAGCAGTTTTGAGGAGAAGAAGCAAAGTGGACCTCGACATATAGAGAAAATTCAGCCCGTCTGTCGTGTGAAACCACCATATTTTTCCAAGCCCCAGATCGAAAGGAATGTCAAGCCCAAAGTTCAAGGAGAGAAAATCCCAAGCAAGAAAGATGACGGCTGGAAAGTAGATTCCTTGAAGATTTAGTCTTTATTAGAATTGTACTTTCATATAAAGTTGTATTCTTGCTATTTTAGATAACTTGGACCCAAAGCCTATATAAGGGCATATATTTCGACCTAGGAGGATAGAGCCGATTCTCTAGCTTTCTTCTCAAAACCCTAGTTGTTTTCCTTCCCTCATCATGTTCTAAATTCCCCTTAGGGCCACGGGTTGTTTTGTAAAGTAGTTGCAAGGGTTGTTTTGTTTTAGAAATTTTCAGTTCAATAAAATAAACTTCAAGTTCTCTTATTTTGGTTATTAATATCTTGCAAGAGCATCAGGAGAGCATTGTGAGGTTATCTATTTACTTGGCATCGGGAGAGTTAAGTATACGAAAGAAATAAGAGCAAGTTCTTTAGTTTATAGTTGAACTATCTCAGACCTAGGGATAGGACGAGGTTAAGTGGCTAAAGAAGAATTCATCAACATCGGTGTTCATCCTTCGATTCACGCTGGGAGGTATCATCAAAGACATGATCATCGACAGACTTGGACTTAGGGATAGGCCAAGGCATATCTGGGATTCTTGCCAAACTTGAAGTACTGAGTTGAGTATTCGCTGCCGCGATAAGCAACGGACTGCTGCCGCGACAGGTGCTGCCGCGACAGGAATGACGACAGAACTGGAGTTTCGAGACTTAGCAATACCTGCACTACTGAGCAATTCAATACTAGCCCATTCTCTCTATCTTGATATCTCTACTCTTTTATTTACGTTTACTTTATTATTTTCGTGACAACTTCTCAAATATTTTCTTTACTTTCGTGCAGTGAATTAAGGTGAAGCTATTAGCCCAATCCATGTGGAGACGATATTCGATACTTCGTATCACTTTACTACTTGCGTCGTGTATACTTGCACTACCATTGCGATAGACTATTTTACACGCAACAACCTAAAGCTGGTTTCGGGAACATCTAGGGCTTTCTTATGCTAGAGCCAGTGTTAGGCACCTCTAACTTTTTACCCAATTTTCTTTCTAAGCTAGCCTATGCCCTAAGTGTTCTAGAATTCCTTAAATCATGCAAGTCACAAAGATGTTTTAAAGTTCTAATCTCATAGTGTGATCCTAAGTTATCTTCCTTTAAGCATCCTAAAAATAAAGGCTCTAAACAGTTCTAAACAATGGTAAGAAGAGAGAGTTCTATTGCCAAGTAAGAAGATTTAATTAAAACTAAACTAAGGCAATTAATAGAAAGTACTACCAAGGAAAAAGCAAAATTCGGTTAAGGCAATGCAATGAAAAAATTTTGACAATTAAAAGAACAAAACTGCATGGAAATTATATTATACTGCCGCGACATGGCTTGCCTTGGCAACTAAACCTACACCCCCAAACTCGAACCAAGCATTGCTCTCAATGCTTACATTTCATACATTAAGATAGAAAAAGTTAGCACACAAAATATAAGGGTATTAAAAATAAACGACATAAAGAAGAGGAATTTAGATGGATGGTGATTTGGAAGATTCATCTTCCTCGTCACTTTTGCTCTGTAAGATTAGCCTCATCGGTTTGGATGTCGTGTGCTTGACTCATTTGGATTCTCGGGGTGGCTGGATGCGTGATGGTGGGGTGGGCTTTGCTGTCGGGGAAGTGATTTCCCTCCCTAAAGAAAATTAAAGATGTGGAAATGAAATAAAAATAAGAACATAAAATACAAATGAGAAAATAAAGAGGAAAAGTCAAGGCACTAAAGAAGGGTATGAGAATGCATCTCCTGAAGTGATTTCTTCCTTATCCCTTACGATATTCGACTCGGAGTACGGCTTTTATCGTTACGGCACCATGGGGGAAGACTTTGAAAACTGTAAACGACCCATACCATCTTGATCGAAGTTTGCCTACGAACAACATGAGGCGAGAATTAAAGAGTAATACATGATGCCCGGGAAGGAACTACCACGGTAGGAGCTTGCTAGCGTGCCAACATTTCATCTTTTCTTTGTAGATTTTCGCGTTGTCATATGCTTGGGCCCGAAATTCTTCTATTTCGTTGAGATCTAGCAATCTCTTTTGTCCGGCCTTTTCCCAATCCATATTTGTTGTCTTGATTGCCCAATATGCCTTATGTTCGACTTCAACTGGAAAGTGACATGCTTTCCAGTACACGAGTCGGAATGGAGACATACCTAACGGAGTCTTGTATGCAGTCCGGTATGCCCATAAGGTATCGTCGAGACGAAGTGATCAATACTTTCGTGAAGGGTTAACCACTTTTTCGAGGATTACCTTTAATTCTCTGTTTGAGACCTCAACTTGCCCATTAGTTTCTGGGTGATATGTCGTGGCAATCCGGTTTGTGACACCAAACTTTTTCAATGTCGCGGCAATTAGTCTATTGTCGAAGTGCCTGCCCTCATCCATGATTATTGCTCTAGGTATCCCAAACCGTGTGAATATGTGTTTGTGCAAAAATTTCTATACGGTCTTTGAATCGTTGAGGGGTGGCAATGGCTTTGACCCACTTAGATACATAGTCAACGGCTAAAAGTATTTAGAGATCACTGCAAGATGATGGGAAAAGTCCTATGAAATCAATTCCCCATACATCGAATAGTTCCACTTCTAGTATGGTATGCATAGGCATCTCATTTCGTTTGCTTATATTGCCAATTTGTTGACATCTGTTGCATTGCTTGGATAAGTCATGGGCATCTTTGTAGAGGGCGGGCCAGAAAAGTCCTGAATGTAGTACCTTTGCCGCGGTTCGAGCTCCTCCAAAGTTTCCTCCATATGATGAAGAATGACATTGTTGGAGCACTTCTTGTCGTTCTTTTTCAGGGACGCGTCGCCTTATAACCTGGTCTGCACAATGTTTAAATAAAAGGGGCTCGTCCTAAAAATAATGCTTCGCATCATTTTTGGAATCTCTTTTTCCCTTGATAGTTAAGGTTATAAGGTAAAACACCATTGACTAAATAATTCACGAGATCTGTGTAACATGGTGTTGTTGCGACAGACATTACTGCCAAAGGCAATGTCGAGGCAATGTAGTCCGAAAGTGTCGACGAAATTTTTTGTCACTACCGTGGCAGTGGCCTCCTCTATTACCGAGTCCAGCAGTAGTTGCTCATCAGGGAATGCATCTCGTATGTCCAGACCTGTGATGTCTTCTCTTCCTTGTTCGAGCCTTGAGAGGTGATCGACAACTTGGTTTTCCATCCCTTTTCTGTCTTTTATCTCCACATCGAATTCTTGCAAAAGTAGGATCCATCGAATAAGTCTCGGCTTGGCATCCTTCTTGGAAAACAAGTATTTTATCGCAGAATGGTCTGTATGGACAATCACCTTGATTCCAATTATGCAGGATCAAAATTTGTTGAAGGCAAAAACTACGGCCAGTAATTCCTTTTTAGTGGTGGTGTAATTGATCTGGGCCTCATTTAGTGTTTTGTTGGCGTAGTAGACTACATGAAAGAGTTTTTTTGCCTTTAACCGAGTACTGCACTGACGACATAGTCACTAGCATCGCACATGAGCTCGTAGGGCAGCATCCAATCAAGTGGCACGACAATGGGTGCAGTCACCAATTTCTATTTAAGTGTCTCAAATGCCTCAGTGCATTCATCATTAAAGTCAAAGGTCCTATCATGTTCAAGCAAAGAGCACACTGGTTTAGTAATTTTTGAAAAATTTGCAACAAATCTTCAATAAAAACCTGCATGTCCTAAAAAACTTCGGACTCCTTTGATAATGGCAGGTGGAGGTAGTTTTTTGATCACATCAATTTTAGCTTTGTCAACTCCAATTCCCTTTGATGAGATCTTGTGGCCTAGCACTATGCCCTCATCCACCATGAAGTGACACTTCTCCCAATTCAAAACGAGGTTAGATTCCTCACATCGTTGGAGTACCCTCTCTAAATTGCTGAGGCAATTGTCGAAGTCATCACCAAAGACCGAGAAATCATCAATGAAAATCTCAAAGATGTCCTCCACCATGTCGGAGAAGATTGCCATCATTCATCGTTGGAATGTTGCTGGGCATTGCAAAGCCCGAATGGCATTCTTCTAAAGGCATATATGTCGTATGGGCATGTAAAGGTGGTCTTTGCCTGATCGCCCGATGCTATGGCAATCTGATTATAACCTGAGTATCCATACAAAAAATAGTAAAATGGTTTACCAGCAAGTCTATCGACCATTTGATCAATAAAAGGTAAAGGGAAGTTATCCTTTTTAGTTGATTTATTCAACTTGTGATAATCCATACAAACCCTCCAACTAGTCACGGTCTTGGTTGGGATTAATTCATTGTTCTCGTTGGTTATCACGGTTATTCCACCTTTCTTTGGTATGCACTACACCAGGCTTACCCATGTACTGTCAGAGATGGGATATATGATTCCGGCATCGAGCCATTTGATAATCTCTTTTCGTACCACCTCTTTCATAGCTTAGTTAAGCCTTCTTTGAGCTTTAATGGTAGGTTTGTGATCCTCCTCCAACAGGATTTTGTGCATGCAAACCGCTGGGCTTATTCCTTTCAAATTAGCAATGGTCCACCCTATTGCCCTCTTGTGCTGCCGCAGCATTTTGATCAAGCTTTGTTCATGTTTTGGCTGCAACTTAGAAGAGATGATTACGGGAAAAGTATCATTGGTTCCCAAGTAAACATATTTTAATTTATCTTGCAATGGTTTTAATTCATGAACTGGTGGTTGCTCGATTGAAGGTTTTTCATTTTTCTTTCCTCTCTAGAATAATTGAGGGGTTCAAAGTACTTACCTAGACGAGAGGCTGTCCAGAGGGCTTCCTCATTGTCAGCGTCGCCAATCTCTTCAACTTCGTCAAGGCTGTCCAGAACGGTGCCAAGGCAGTCGTCAGAGTGCATGCTGAGGCAGTGGCCAAACTCGTTGCCGAGGCAGTGCTTGCCAAGGTAGGGTGCATTAATATCAAAATTGAATTCTGTGTTAGCTTGCATCACTTGACATTCTTCTTGATCGTCTGCATGTTTTAAGGTCTGGAGAACGTTGAGCTTGACTTGTTGATCGTTAACCCTCATCGTTAGCTCTCCTTTTTCTACGTCGATCAAAGTCCTCTAGTGGCTAAGAATGGTCGCCCAAGGATAATGGGTGCATGTTTGTCTGCCTCACAATCAAGAATGAGGAAGTCATCAGGAAAAATAAATTTATCCACTCTTACCAGTATGTCTTCTATTTTTCCTTCTAGGTGAACATAGGAGCGGTCGGCCAACTGAAGCATTACTATGGTAGGTCTAGCCTTCCTTATTCCTAGCTTTTGGAAAACAGATTTGGGCGTTAAGTTTATGCTTGCCCCAAGTCCCACAATGCCTTCCCCATATAATGATTCCCGATTGCGCATGGTATCATGAAGCTCCCTGGATCTTTAAGTTTAGGTGGTGCTCAGTTTTGTAACATGGCCATACATCCCTCTGTTGCGGAAACCGTCTCAAATTCCCTTTTCCTTTTTCGCTTTGACACCATGTCTTTGAGGAACTTGGAGTAATTTGGCATTTTCTCTATCACTTCCACTAAGGGTATGTTGATGTGGACTTGTTTCAGGATATCTAAAAATTTCTTAAACTAGTACTCTTGCTTTTGCTGTTTCAGACTTTGTGGGAATGGTGGAGCTATTTTGATGTCTCTAGGTTCTGTCATGGGTGTTGCCATAGGTATTGTCGACGCAGTGTTGTTTTTTATTGCTGCCGCAGCCCCATTGTCTTTGGTCTGTGTTGTGGCAGTTAACTCCTTTGATTTCTCTAGTTTTGTGTGCTTGTTCTGAGGCCCTTGTAGTTGGACACCACTCCTGGTGGTTACATCTTTGCAATGTTCGTATGATGTCCCTTTAGCGGCTTCAGTGTCGCTAGGAAAGCGTCCAACTGGCCTGGTGTTCAGAATTTTTACGATCTGCCCCACTTGAGTTTCCAGGGATTTCAATGTTGTCTCGTTGTTTTGCAGCCTCATCTTTGTCTTGTCCATAAAAGTTTTAGTCTTTTTTATGAATTTATCATTATTAGCCATATATGCACTAGTCTAAGTCATAAAAGCATGAAGAATGTCTTCTAGAGAACTAGACTGCATTGGCTGATGCGGCGGCATGGGCTGCTGCTGCGGCATGTTCTGCCGAGGCATGTTTTGTTGGAATCCTATTGCTGGAGCATTCTTATTTTGCGTGTTGAGTGCATTATTGGGGTTGCTCCAGGAGAAGTTGGGGCGCTTTTTCCAGGATGGGTTGTAGTTGTTGGACGTCATGTTGTTGTTCTTGTTAAAGTTTCCAACATAACAGGAGAACTCTGGATTCTGCGGGCATTCAGAAAAAACATGGTTACCTCAACAGTTTTCACAAAATAAATCTATTACCTTGACTTCCTGGTGATTGTTTTGTGATTGAATATTTAGGACCAACTTTGTCAAGGTGGCAATTTGAGATGAAATTGAGTACGAGAACCCTATTTCATTTATTGTGGGTTGACGGCGAATTCCTCCCCTTTTGGCTATTGGAAACTGATAGTCATTCTTGGTCGTCCTGTTCAGAATCTCCATGGCTTCTTCTGATTTGTTGTCTTAGAGTATGTTGTTTGCCAAGGCATCGAGCATCATCCTAGTTGTCGTGTTAACCGCATTATAGAACATAGTCTCCTGCGACCACAATGGGTATCTGTGCAAGGGGCATTTGTGTAATAGCTCTCTATATCGCTCCCAAGCCTCGTGCATGGACTCGTCATCAACCTGTCAAAAAGAAATAATTTCATTACGCAATTTGTTAGTTAAATTTGTAGGATTAAAGCGCGCTAAGAAATCACGACATAGATCACTTCAGGATCCAATTGATCCTGCTGGGATACTGTTGAGCCAAGTTTTTGCCCTATCCCTCAATGAATAGGGCAACATTTTCAATCTCAAAATATCCTCATGTACTTCATGTATTTTAAACAAGTTACAAATCTAGAGGAAGGACTTGAGGTGTTGTCTGGCATCTTAAGTTGCTGAGCCGTCGAATTCCCTCATGGTATTGATCATGTTGAACATTACGGGCTTCAGTTCAAAGTGGGCGGCTTCGATTTCTGGGGTAACAACTCTAGGGTTTAGTTCGTTCAGGTCCTTTTCAAGATAGTATCGGATAGTGGGGTTTCATACTGGTGTGAAGTACAATGGCGGGTTGTCTCCATTGCCTGTTGGGATATTCTGCTTCCAATTGGCATGTGGCTGCCCGTCGATAGGTTGCTAACCAATGGCATTATTTGCCGGGGCACCTTGGTTGTTGCCTTGACCTTGGCCTCAACCTTCAGGTTCCTGCATTACGACTACAGTCTTTCGTCTAAGCTTTAGGTAATAGCGTTCAAGTTCTGGATCTAAGTCTCGCAATGGGCTGCTTGGGTTTGCTATGGTCATGCACCAAAACAAAACTAAGTTTTATTAGTTCTAAAATAAATAAATAAACTAAAAACAAAGAGTGCATGAAAATAAAAACAAGAGTTTCCAATCCCCGGCAACGGCGCCAAAAACTTAATGCTCGAGGAAAAGTGCCCCGCAATAGTGCAAGTGTACACGTCTCAAGTAATATAATGATAAGTATATCGAATATCGTCTCCATAGGGATTGAGCTAGCCTTTTAATTCCACTTCCTTGCACTGCAAAATAATTGAAGTAAAAAAACACATATGAGTTGGGTTGTTGAGTAATCTAAAAATACTAAAACTAAAATAAGCCAAAAATAAAAATAGAAGATCAGAGTTGAGAGAATGTGTAGGATTAGAATGCGTCGTAGTGTGGAATCCTATTGACTTGTCTCTATTCTTGAATGTTGCAACACCAAACTGCCTTGGCGGTAATCTAAGTTCCTGTCGCGGCCGCAAAGGTTGATTCTCTGCCGCGGCAATCTCTTGCTCTTGGGCAGATGTTGTTAAGGTTCGACAAAGCGTCATTGAATGACTCATTCTTATCTCTAAGCTTGGAACACTGTTGATGGCTGAACTCTGACCATACCTCTCGGCGTAAACCAAAGACAAAAACCAACCAATAACACACTTCTCTTAGCCGCTAAAATTCTTAACCTATCTCTGGGCCGAATTAGTTAACAACACTTGGATGAAAACCGTGCTTACTCATTTTGTGAATTCAACTCTCTCGACATCAAATAAATTGATAATCTCACAAACTCTCTCTTGACAAGAATGCAAGAATGATTAAAGCTAAGAATAAGTAAACCTCAACTTAATTGCATTAAGAACATAAAAAAGTAAAATAGTCTTCACACAACTACTAAACAAACTAATCCTAACCCTAAGGAAATTAGAACATAATGAATGGAAAGAAAACACAAACTAAACCCTATGCTCTCTATCTTCGATTGTCGATTGAACTCTCCTCTTCTCTTCTTGTGATGACGGCAAGCCTCTTTATATAGGGGAAGGTGTAGGCACAAATCCTTCTTGGAGAGGAAGTTAAGTTGGACTTGGACTTAACTTTATTAAAGAGGTGAATCTTTTAATTTAATGCAATATACACTTTTAGCCAAAAGTCCAACTTTATCCTTCCTTCCATGTTTTCGTCCTCTTCTCGAGCTCCAGCTGCCACGCAAAGTGTGTAGAAAAATCCAGCGTTTAAAGCTCTTCAAATTGACTACCACTTTGCCTATTTTTCCCTCCGACAGGTTAAATAGTACACGGCCGCGGCATGGCATTCTACTGCCTCGGCATAGGTTTGTGACTGGTTCTGCTCTGCAAGGCTTCATCATAAATCAACTTCCCTCAGTAAAAGCTATTTGTTGTGGCTTGGCTCGATCAGGGTCTGCTACTAGATGGTTCTGCCTCATTCTTTCCTTTTTCTCTAGTGCCGTCATGACATCATCCCGCCCTCGCATCGTGCAAACCTGTAGAAGTACCAAACGTGCATCAAACAATACCTTTTTCATAGAATAAACAGGATATAAGGATCAAAGGCATAAATGATGAAATTTATGCATGAAAGGCCATAATGTAGCTCAAATGGGTGTAGGTTGAGTGATAATTGCCATGTAAAAGGGGTCAAAATGTAGGACTTTTGGGCACTTATCATTTTCGATCGCCGGAACCCATTTCCGATTATACTAGATTTCAGGGTGTTACAAAACACCCTTGAACAAGATAAGTCAAATTATCTAACTTTAAAATTGACAATGATCTAATACGTATCTCGTATAAAATTTCAAGACAAAAACTTAATTAATTAACTAAATGAATGATGCCAAAACTAACAATGATTTAGATATTCATGGTTTTTGCAAGGATTTCATCTTCAATCAACGAATCGTGCATACCCTTCACTTCTTTCATCTATTGTACGAGTTTTTAGAGGTATTATAAGATTATCTTTTAATTTATTTTATTTCGATTCTTGAGATTTCTTAAGGTTTTGGTGTGTTGTTGATTTTGATTCTTAGGTTTCTCATTTTCTATATGTATAAGAATCGAATTGGTGTGTATTGGGGTAAAATTAAAAATGAGTTTATAGATTGAATTATAAATGGAAAAATACATAGGGATGTCCAACTAGCTATTATAGATGGAATCATGGATGGAATTAAAAATGTGTTTTAGGGTAAAATTAAAAATGAGTTTAAGAATGAAAAAATGCATAAAGTCAAAAAATATCCCAAATGTTTGACTGAATATTCACTTTGGCTCCTATTCCTTTTTTGGAGCAATTCAACCCTCAACGTTTCATTTTGGGTCAAAATAGCCCCTCTGCGGATGAAAATTGTTAGAAAACTAACAGAAAACAGTTTGAAATGACTTGACAAAATGATAAGTCAGCAGAAAAAATTATTTATAATTTATATTTTTTTGATTCATGTAAAGTTTTTTCAAGTCAACACATTTTCTATATGATACTGCCATGTTTGCGTGCACTGCCATATAGGTTTGTCACGTCATTTCAAGCCATTTACCGTTAGTTGGTTGACAGTTTTCATCCGCAGAGGGGCCATTTTAACCCAAAATGAAACGTTGATGGTTGAATTGCTCCAAAAAAATAGGGTTCAAAGTGACTATTCAGTCAAACGTTATGGGTATTTTTTGACTTCGTGCCATGAAAAAAATACATAAGCATGCTCAACCACCTATTATAGATGGAATTATAGATGAAAAAAATATGTATGTATCAAGAATTGAATCAAGAATTGAATTGAATAGAATTGGTGTCTTTTAAGAATATAAAATAGTACTAAAATGTGTAAAAAATACTTTATTGTAGTCATAAATAATTTGTGTTCTTAACTATTATTTATTTTAGTTATGTTTCGAGTTTAGTCTTAGACAACAGTAAATATAATATTTATGTAAACCATAATGCATGTGGCATTATAGATGAAATCATACACATAGGCATGCCCAATTAACTATTGATGTAGAACCTTAAAATGTAATGCATCTGAGATTAGGTATTGTTACATTATGGTCTGAAATTGATGAATTGTGTATACATTATTCTTATTGTTTTTGCAGGAGTTTGATTTTTCCTTATTGTGTCTAGAACCTTAAATCCTTTTTTCTTGTTTGAAATGGCACCAAAATCAAAATTTGCGACAAAACGTCGTCGCGCGAGTTTAGCTTCTGAGAGTCAGCATGCAACTGAACCTGAACCTCAACCCATTTTACCAACTTCATTTGGTACATGTTTTGATGAAACCGAAGTACAAAATCAAAGGGTAAAGTTTGATATGTTCAAAAATTTTATTATTCGGGGTGCGCGTGTTGTAGATTTTGAATTTATTTCCAATCCTGCTTATAAATTTATTTACCTTAGTCTTATGTGGCGATGGAAATTTCTTACCATGCTTCAGCTCAATCCTGTATATTTTCCCACTTTAATTCAAATGTTTTTTCCAATGCTCTTTGTCTTGTTGATGAAACAAGTAACACTGTTATTGCAATAGAGACTTATCTTATGGGGAAGACCTTTCAGCTAGACACCAAAATAATTGTCACCCATCTAGGTCTAGAAAACACCGGTCTTGATATAGAGGATCATCATATTCTTGATTCTCCAGCCCTCGGCTCTATTACTTCCCTAAACGCCTATGACCACTTTCTTCATTTGATTATCACTTGGTAGTTTCGACCATCCGGAGGTACGTATTCTACCATTAGGATTGTCGATGCTTTGTGGATTTAGTGCTTCCGCACTGGCCAACTCATCAATATTGCTCAGATTATTTTTACGGACCTAGTTTACATCATTAATAACCGTTGCACCTCTATGGTCAACTCATTTTACTATAATTGCGTCCTAAGCCATATCTTTATGAAGGAGGACATAGATTGCTTCATAGATATTCCCTTCCCTCTAGGACATAAGATTGATGTTTCATCTCTTCAAAGGGCTCATTTTAAACTCGTTAACGGTGAATGTATTTCTCGTGCTCCACGGCCACCTCCAGTACCTCAAGTGGCTTGTCACACAGTTGCTCCAGTACCTGAGGGAGACGTCTCTTTGGCATCACTTACAGAGTTGATCACTCAGATGGAAGGTCGCATTATGCGTCGTTTTGATTTAGTTTGTGAGCGTCTTGATATCTTGGAGTATTCGGTTCAGCTTTTTCATGATGATAATGATGACAGCAACGATGCACCGGAGGATTAGATTTATTTCATGTCACTTTAGATTATGTTGGATTATTTATGGATTACTATAGATTAATATTTATCTTACTTAATATTTATTTTTGTTTTGCTCGGCAAATAGTATGATATTACTGGGGACTCATACAAGCCAACACGACCCCGAGCCTCATTAAAAACCTCCCTAACAAACGCTAGAAACAGTCCAACACAACTCAAAATGTAAACAACACCAACATAAAGAGCGTTGTTTCAACTTGGTAGTGCGGTTACAACACCACAACGCCAATCAACCACTAACCAACGTCCTTCAATCACCACATACCAATTTATGCACAATGCTGGATTGTATAAAGAATCTAGATACCTCCCAAATCACCAACACCCCCCGAACTACCAATCGAAGGCGTATATGTATAATAAAAGAAATCCGTAAACTACTTACCAAATTATCCATCACCATTTCTAACTTTGTTTCCTGTAAACTCACCAAATCGTATCGATATTGCCGTAGAAGCACCTGCACTGCCTTACGCTTTATTAATTTACCCAATCCTCTAATATTCCACGACAACATCTGTATCTCGTTCGATCAAATTCGCGGCTCACGCGCTTCGATTAAACGCGCGATGTCTTTAACAATGTTTTCCTCATTTCCTACTGGTTATGCACCTATTAATTTACCCAATGCTAGTGTTTCATGTGTTTCCCTCAGTATTGCGCATTTTCAGCACAAAAAATCAAAATCCGACAAAGAACCATTAGCTAAAGCCGGCGATCCTAGAAGATTTTTTTCGAGGTCGACCTCTCCTCTTCTTTCACAATCTCTTTTCCACCTCAACCTGTTCACTAGGTGATAGGAAGCTATGGACAACTTCGGATACGTGTCGTATTCTCCTCTGCTGTGTCCCATTATACTCAATCAATGTGGCCCTATCTGCTCTTGGTATTTCAGTCCTGGGTCCAACTCGCACCAGTAACAACTCGCCTTATAGAGGCCTCGATTCACAAGCCATTACTAATTCGCCTGCTGAAGGCCTCGATTCACAAGCCAAAATATCTAAGCTTGAACACACATCCTCCACCTAAAGAACTGATATCCTCATCCACCACCCCCACATTCACCTCCTTTTTCGCCTCATCGTCCTGCCAAGTATCACTCACATGTGAGTTTGTTGGTATCTCCATAACCCGATCATCCTCCATTTGATTATCCTCCCACATTCAATTCAACTGCCATAAATTCGGTATGCCCCCCCGACACTGAATCTGGCACCACCGTCTCTTCTGATATCCCATTTTGTACATTATTCCTTTCCCGCCTTACGCCACTTGACACACCGTGGTGAGTCGCCGACATCGACTCAGAACCAGTCTCACTTGTATATGTCTCCATCGTGCCACAACAATCGCATTTTGGACCTAGCAGTTCCTTCAACTCCAAAATTCGCACTCAAAACGAATGTTGACCCACCTGCCCCACGAATCTTGCTTAATAGTTATGTTAGATTATTAATGGATTACTATGGATCATGTTGGATTATTTATGCATTATGCGTCGTTTTGTTTATCTTACTTAATATTTATGGATTGCTTCATCTCTATTTGTAAATATATCATCTAAATAATTCAAACCCTACGAGAGGATTATTTTTAATGCTATGTAATATCAAAATGCAATATCAAAATACATGTATAGGTAATAATTAGGTTTTCAGGTTTATGTATTTTTAAGTTCAAACTATTTCTAGGCTTGGATTTTTCTAATATAGATTTAATTATACGTTTTTGGTTCATAAATGTAATTATATCGCATCATATAGAAGTGTATTTGGTTAGAAAGTTGTGATATATAACCGAACCAATGTAAAATTACCTTTCAAGAATCAAAACCAATATAATGGAAGTGAAATGCAATAACAAAAAGCAAAAAAATGAAAAAGTTAAATGCTAATAGGCTAATAGCATTGAGCTTATGTGTTTATGTGTAAATTCAACGAGTGGTCTTAGTGGAAAAGATAATGGTGTTCATTATAGGATATCTAAATTTGAGCAGCGGTGTGTAATGCTTTATTAAAGGGTTAAGAAAAAGTATAAACATATATTACCTTAAGAATATTAAAATAAAATTAATAATTATTGTCGAGCACTTTTACTCGACCAACTCAACCAATTCCATGTCAATTTTTTTGCGGAAATTTGCTAAGGTTAGAAGTAATCAAAAAGCCAATTTGACCTCTGCATATCGATACAGTGCTATAGGCGTACCGATACGCTTGTGTTATGTCAAATTTTGGTGAGCTCTTTGCGTAGCGATACTGTCACTGTACCAATACATTTCAAATGCACGTAATGATACGGTATCTTAGTGTACCGGTATGCTTTTGTTACGCAAATTATGATGAATCCAATGCTAATGTTTGAGTATTTTTTTGCTCTTAATCCGTTTTTTTTCAATCAACTCAACTAATACTGTAAAATCAATATACCTTTTTTTTCATGTAAAACAACATTGTAATGTTTGAGTAATTTTGTAACACCCGGGTTTAGGGGTCGGGAGTTGAGTGTGTGAGTCGGGTTCGAGTCGTTGCGCTCGTTTTAATTAAATGGGCCTTACTTTAAAAATTCAAATGGGCTTGATTTTCACTAATGGCAAAATTGTAATTTTGAAAATAATAGAAAAATATAAGAAAAATGAGCTTTTGAAAATATCTTCTTCATCTTCTTCCTCTACCAAATATCACGACAAAAACCCCTCTCTAAAACCCCAATCACTATTACATTCATTTCTCCATCAAATTCAGGTGTTTTCATCAAGGTATGACCATTTTCGACTTCTTCTCTTCATTCCTAACACATTCATGGTTTAAGTTTTTGGTAAACACCATTGTTGAGATTTTCAAGTTTTCAAAGTTTGAGAAAAAGGTAGGAGCTTTAATGGCTTTTCGATTTGTTTTTGAATTGTAGAGTTAAGATATGTTTTAATCTTGCCCAAAGGTACATTATATCTCAAAATGGTGGGGTTTTATCAAAAATCCCGAAATGGGTTTTCATGGGTATTTTGAAAGGGTGAAAATATGGGTTTTTGAGGTAGTTTGGTGTTGGGGAGTGGGGCTAATGTTATACCAATGCTGGAGGGTTGTTTTGAAGGTGTTTTGGGTGTTGGAATCAGTGGTTTTCTGTTGGATTGTTGGGGAGTACGAAAATGGGAATTTTTGTTGTTAGCTTTGGCTTGAATTTTTTGTGAAATGGGTTGTGGTTGAAATCTGAGTAGTGGCAGTGTTTTTTGGATGCTTTGTGTAGTAATGAGTTTTTTTATTGGTTAGAATCAAGGGAAACCATTAGAGAAGCTTCGGGCGCGATTCCGGAAGGTGTGGAGGCTTTATTCGGCTTTTCTCGGTTTGCTTAAGGACGTGTGGTGAGTGGAATCATTTAAAATGATTTTAAATTGGTTCAAGTGTATGGTTGTGGTGTTGGATTTTTCTTGGTAGGCCAATCCAAGGTAGGGGTTAAGTTGGTAGCTTAATCTCTTGTGTGCTTTATGAGTTTTGCTTAATGTGCATAATGTGGATTTGTGAAGTATGTGTTGTTTATGCATGTTGTTATACACATTGATGTATGTGGTGTTTAATATGTTGAAATGCATGATGGATTATCATGGTGTGACTTGTATAGTATGATTGGCACTAGTTAATTATCGGGTATAAATGATCGATCATTAGGATGAGTGTGCACACGGTTGAGTCAAATTCGCGCGTAGCCTTGGTGACGTATAGTCATCAAGGAGGAGTACAGTAATGTAATATTCCACCGGAAAATATATATATTATTACGTGATGATGAGTGGAATCCCATCCGTAAGGACATGTGATGATGAGTGTAATCCCATCATGCAAGGACCGGTGATGAGTGTAATCCCACCGAAGGTAATGTTGTTGTTGAGTACGTTGGGGTGAGAATCCCAACGGAAGTTATCCACATATCCAAGTATGCTAATAGTTGCCAATATACTTGTTCATGTGTGGTTGATGTTAAGATAATTCATATATCTTGTTGAGCAAAACATGAGGTAAGATGCCATGTTCATGCATTCTCGTGATGTTAGCTATGTTGCTATATTGGTGCATATGTATGCTTGTAAATTATCTTAAGGATGATATGCTTGAACCCTGCATTGTCGTTGCTTTGTTTTAGAGCTCCCTCGCTAAGCTTCTAGCTTACGCTCTCGTTTTCGACAATGCATATCTTTAGCATGGAGTTAGCAAGGAGCAAGGGAAGGGGCATCCAAGCTTATAGTAGTTGCTCAAGTATGGTTTAGTAAATAATGTGGTAGTTTAGCAATAGGGATGCTATGTGTTTTATATGAGCGTTGTTAGACTCATATGTGTTGGTTTTTGATGTTAATGCCTTTGATGTGGATTTGTAAAACATGTTTATGTTGTTGCCTAAATGCTTTGTGTTTTGAAGGCTTATGACTATGTCCCATGAATGCTTATGTGTTTTGTTTAAAGGCATGTAAACATTGTTATGCAATGTATTTGGATGAATGCTTGATTTCTTATATGAATGGCCTTTACATGTATTTTAAGTGTTTGATCATCATTGAAGTAGGGTGAAATGCCTCTAGAGTATGTGTATGTATGTTGTATCTTGTTTCTTGTTGTTTCAGTCATGTTGGGAACTTTTGGAGATACAAAAATTGATTTTAGAAACACACAGACTGCAGGCGTTTCAGAACGGGTGGAGTGGTTTCGGAACGGGTGTGGTTCCAGGGACACCCGTATCAGAACGCGTTTCAGTACGGTTTGACACTGTGAGCCCTTGTTCCGATACGCGTACCGAAACGATTTATCTACTGTGAAGGCCTGTTTCGGAACGAGTTTCGGAAGGCTTAGGCGAAATAGACCCCTGTACCAAAATGAGGTAGACCGTATACGAACGGCTGGTCTGGCTTTTAAAACTGGGGCCCGTGTATCATAACGGGCAAGCCTGTTTCGAATCACAGGCCTGTAATTTGGGCTTCTGGCATCTTTAAAGGTTCTCGGTTTGTTGGGCTTGTGTTTTGTTTGTTGTATTCTTTCCTGTGAGTCTCGTTTGTATTCGTTTATGTATGGTTTGGTCACGTGTGCAAGAAATCGAACTAAATTGACACTTGGTAAATTTAAATTAACTCACGTTTCGTCTGCGTAGTTTTGTCCTTGTTTTTCCGCTATCGTTTCTCACCTAGGATTAAATGATTCATCTAGAACAGATAATTGAAGAAAAATTTTCTAGGGTTGCTAACCGAGGTGGGGCCTTAACAGGTTTCACTTCGGTTTTCCCCGTGTAACCTACTTGGACTGGTCTGTCGTCCAGACCGGGACGAGGGGGTTACATTTGTTGGTATCAGAGCCTAAGGTTTCCGAGACCTCGGGTAGGTAAGTGGGGTAAGTTTGAAGTGTTATGTCGTTGCTATATCTCAGTGAATGTTTTGCCATGTATTATTGATGATTGCTTGTTAGTATGGTGTTTGAAAGCATGTGTTAGCATGATGGTTGTGTTGAGGCGTAGTGTCGAGTTCTCATTGCTACTATTACTTATTTGAGAAGATTTTGTAAAGGAATATACTTGAGCACGTTCGACCCTTGCCTTTGCTAACTTAATACTTATGTGTTTGTTTGTTGTAGTTGTTATCTTGCTAGCGCTGAGATGAGACCTAGAGGGAGGCCTCGGATGGTTCATCCGGAACCACGGGTAGCAGCTCCGGGAGTTGAGCCGGTTGTTGAGGCGCAGGCTCCTCCACCTCCACCTTCTCCTCCTCGTCAAGATGGAGGTGAGGCGGGAGCCGAGGGTGTAGAACCTCAGGTTGGCCAAGGACCGGCCGGTATAGATTTGGCTCCACTAGTTCAGGCGATAGCCGGGGCTTTTCAGGCAGCAGTGGCTGGGGGCCAGTGCAGTGGCACAACCTCAGGGTGAGGGCACCGGTTTGCCACTTGAGAGACTTCGTAGTTTGGGAGGTGAAGAGTTCAGAGGGTTGGCACCGGAGAGATTAGAGACTTGGTTTGACAAGACTGTCCTTATTTTGTCACAGATGGGTTGTACTGGAGCACGCCGGCTTGGGTGTGTTGTTACGTTGCTTCAGGGTGATGCCTACACTTGGTGGGTCACCATTACTATGGGCATGCGAAAGGCCGAGCTCACTTGAGAGTTCTTTGAGTCAGCTTTCTGCAAGAAGTATATGGGTCCTCGTTATCTCGATGATAAGAAGAGAGAGTTTATGACATTGCTTCAGTGGAACTTGACAGTGACCGAGTATGAGATACGGTTCGTCAGGTTGAGTTAGTATGAATCTGAGCTAGTTTTTATTGAGAGGGAACGTTGTGACCGTTTTCGCTACGGGTTGAGTGAAGAAATAAAGATGTACACCTTGGTTACTGACTACACAGATTTTGATGTCTTGGTCGCTAGGGCCAAGGACATAGAGCACGGTTTGGGTTTGACCAAACGTTCTGGTGGTTCTAGTTCCGGAAAGAGGTCTGGCGACTTTGATAGAGGTGATTCCAAGAGGCATCGAGACAATAGGCATCACTTTGACCATAGACGTGGTGGTGGTAACGACGGTAGGGGCCATCAAGGCCAGAGAGCTGGTGCGCGTTTGCCCGATGCGGGAGGAATCACACCGGTGAGTGTTGGGGGAACTATCACTCGTGTTGGAACTGTGGAGCGAAAGATCACATTAGGCATGATTGTCCACGTCAGGCTGGGTATGCACCAGTTCAGGCTCCTGCTAGAGCAGTTGACTATCAGAGAGGTTGTGGGTGCGGTCGAGGTAACTTCTAGCCGAGAAATGATGGCAGAGAAACATAGCGCATGTAGTGGTGGTTCAGCCAAAACGCGGAGGTCAGGCTAGAGTTTATGTTCAGCGTGAGGGGCAGAACGACACGGATGTAATTGCAGGTAACTGCTCGATACAGTCTCTGAGTGTGCTTTCTTTGATTGACTCCGGGTCTACGCATTCTTATATTTTGAGTGAGCATGCAAAGATGTTGAATTTACCTTGTGAAGTGCTAGAGGTAGGTGTTAGTGTTACTAGTTCCTTTGGGGATACAGTAGTGGTTAGGAAGATGTATAGAATGTGTCCGCTAATGGTTTAGGGGCATGTATTTCCAGTGGATATGATGGAGTTACCGTTCTATGGCTTTGATGTAATTCTGGGTATGGACTAGCTTATAGAACATAGGATAGATTTTGAGACCAAGAGGATTTTCTTGAAGCTTGCGGATGATTATGAGATTGTGGTAGTAGGTGAGAACGTGAAGTTCTTATCGAATGTTGTTTCAGCTTTAGAGGCTCAGAGGTTAGTTGAGTTGGGGTTTGAGGCATACCTGGCCTACGTGATGAATCCGAACATGAGTGAAGTTAGACCTCAAGATATCATAACAGTGTGTGATCTTCCGAGTGTGTTTTCGGAAGAATTGTCTGGTTTACCGCCTGATAGAGAGGTAGAGTTTACTATAGAGACTTATCCGAATTCAGCTCCTGTTTCGATTGCTCCGTACCGTATGGCACCGAAAGAACTGAAAGAGCTGAAGACTCGGTTGCAAGAGTTGTCAGATAGAGGTTTTATCCGTCCGAGTTCTTCGCCTTAGGGCGCTCCGGTTTTGTTTGTGAAGAAGAAAGACGGTAGTATGAGAATGAGCATTGATTATAGACAGTTGAATCAGTTGACAGTGAAGAACAAGTATCCTTTACCGCGTATTGATGATTTGTTTGATCAGTTGAGAGTGGCATCAGTCTTTTCGAAGATCTTGAGATCCGGCCATTATCAGTTGAAGGTAAAAGAGGTTGATCTACCGAAGACAGCTTTTAGGACTAGATATGGTCACTATGAGTTCTTAGTTATGCCATTTGGGTTGACTAATGCACCGGCTGCTTTTATGGACATGATGAATAGAATCTTCTATCAGTACTTAGACCAGTTCGTGGTTGTTTTCATAGATGATATTTTGGTGTATTCGCGTACCGAGGAAGACCATGACCGACATTTGAGGTTGGTTTTGCTAGAGAACCAGTTGTATGCAAAGTTGAGTAAGTGCGAGTTCTGGATCCGAGAAGTAGTCTTCCTAAGACATGTAGTGTCAGCTGAGGGGATTAGAGTTGATATGAATAAGATAGAGGCCATTGTTGAGTGGAAGCAACCGAAGTCTGTAACAGAGATTCATAGTTTCCTAGGCTTAGCCGAATACTATAGGAGGTTTGTGGAAGGGTACTCGAAGATAGCCGCTCCTTTGACGAAGTTGCTTCAGAAGAATGTTCAATTTTAGTGGTCAGATGCGAGACAACAAGCCTTTGAGAAATTGAAAGAAGCTTTGACCAATGCACCGGTCTTAATTCAACCAAAGTTGGGGAAAGAGTATGTAGTTTATAGTGATGCTTCATATGTATGGTTAGGTTGTGTTCTCATGCAAGACAGAAGAGTGGTGGCTTATGCCTCAAGACAGTTGAAGACTCAAGAGCGTAACTATCTGACACACGACATAGAGCTAGCCACGGTTGTGTTTGCCTTAAAGATTTGGAGACATAATTTGTATGGAGAGAAATGCACAGTGTACACGGATCACAAGAGTTTGAAGTACATCATGACACAACGAGAGTTGAACCTTAGACAACGTAGGTGGCTAGAGTTGCTTAAGGTGTAACCCCCTTGTCCCGGTCTGGATGACTGACCGGTCTGAACGGGTTACACGGGGAAAACCGAAGCAAAACCCGTTAAGGTCCCACTCCGATTAGCAACCCTATTTTTCCCCTTAATTATTATCTTGTCTAGAGGCATTCATACATCCTATATGAAACACGACAGCGGAAACACAACGAAAGGATACGAAGCATACGAAACAAGCAATTAAAACAGCCCATTTTACTCTTTTCAACAGGCCGTATCGATACACTAGAAGAGGGTATCGATACGCCTTGACTAGGTCAACAGCCCATAGTCAACACAGGGAGACCGTATCGGTACACTGGTTGACCGTACCGATACGCCCTCACTGGTCAACCTCTCACGGTCAACTATAAACAACCGTACCGATACGCCTAGGTCCCGTTTCGATACGCCAAAATCTCGTCAACATCTCAGATTTCCAGAGAGGTTTTGGCGTATCGATACACCCCCGTGTATCGGTACGCTAAGCCTAATCTGAGTCCCAAAGTGTAGGACCGTATCGATGCGGCCCTTGGGTGTACCGATACGCCCTGCACTGCAAAACTTAAATTAGCCGCAAAACGCACTAAAACCCAGCTCTAGATGCAATTTACGACTCGCCTAGCCACAAACAAACATCTATACAACATTTAACAACCATGAAACAGCATACGAAGCAATTTAAACGAACAATAGAGCATTAACATCGAGGCATCCACACTTAAGAGAAACTTGCATTCTAAAGATACATATACTAGACCATTTCATTCCTAAGAAGTAAACACTTACATAAACACTTCATAACAAGGTTTACATGACTTAAAACATAACACACAAGCAAACGTGGAACATGGTAATAAGCCTTTAAACACAAGCATTTAGGCAACAACGTAACATGGTTTACAAATCCATCAACACAAAGCATTAACAACATAAAGCCAACACAAAGGAGTCTAGATACGCACTCCTAAAACACGTAGCATTTCCCATTGCTAAACTACTAGATTATTTAATAAACCATACCTGAGCAAACTACCACACGCTTGGACGCCCTTTTCTTGCTCCTTGCTAAACTCCAAGCTAATGATCTGCATTGTCGAAAAAAGGAGAGCGTAAGCATAAAGCTTAGTGAGTGGAGCTCAAAAACATAACAACGACAATGCAGGGTTCAAAGCTTTCTTTAAAATAAAGGCCAACACATACAATTCATCCAACGACATAATACTCTTACTAACATACAAGTTCAACCACAAGTCAACAATATAGGCATTTATCATGGCATCACACTTCATGGTATGCATAAAGGCATGATCCTAGATTTAAAGCAAAACCCTTAAGAGAGAATGGTACAGTGAGACACAAACATGAACAATACATGGTATGCACAAGCATAACCAAAACACACACGGTGGGACCACACATCACCGTTTGACTAGTAGTTTTCCGATGGGACCCCACATCACCATACTCTCCTACTAGTCACTACTGGTGGGACCACACATCATCGTAGTCTTATACTAGTCACTACCGGTGGGACCATACATCACCGTAGTAACGACAACCATCACGCGAGGTTCGACACCAACCATGCAAGACGATATACAATTCACTCTCATACAACATGGATGCACCATATAATGCATGTCCAAAACAACTTGTAACAAACACCACAATTATGCACAAACTTACTACTTACGGTCTTACTAACCGCAATTGGTCTTACTTACCATTTCCGTGCACAACCTGCACCAACTTACATATATTTTACAAGGCATATCAACAACACCATTGATTCCATCATACATGATCAACGACATAAATACAAACAACATGCCTCCTTCCAAACTATTGGAATTTCATGCATAACAAATTATCACCACAAGTAATGAAAAACAAATGGTAAAAAGGGAAATTTAAAGAGGCGATTCATATCACCTTACTCTTGAGTTTAGATTGACCTTTCAAGCTCAATCTAAACTATTTCAAAACCATCTTTGAACCAAAACGTTGCCTAAAAACATTTCCACTCACCATTCGCACACCAATGCAAACCACAAAGTCGTTTCAAGTTTCCAACTTCCCGGGACCGCATCCAAACCACCCAAGGCCTGCTATTTCTAACAATTCAAAAACAATGTATTAACCTCTTAATCAACCACAAATTTACAGTTACACATCAGCTCACAATTCCCCAATATTTTCTCAACAATTCAAAGCTGAAATCCTCACAAATAATCACATTTTCGTACTCCAGCAAAACCCATCCATTACCACACACTTAAAACACTCCAAAACATGTGCAAAACATCACCTTAAGGTTGTACAACCATCAGCCCTTCATTTCCCTACATAAACACCTTAAAACTCCCATTTTCCACTCCTAAAAATCACCTACAGCAGTATCTACGGGAATCCATTCAAACCAACATTATCTCCACTCAAAAACCATCAAATAACATCTAAAAACACTTATCCAATGTCACTATAACATCAGCCCAACAATTCTTCACATAACCACTCCAAAAACACAAGTTTTGACACTTTTAAAACACCCCCAAAAACCCATTTCGGGATTTTTGTTAAAATCCCACCATTTTAAGATATAAGGTGTCTTAGGGCAAGATTAGTTCAAAACTCAACTCTATGAATAAAAAAAACCCAAGAAGCCATTAAAGTTCCATGCTTTTCTTCAAACTTTGAAAACTTCAAAAACTCAAAAAGAGGATTTCTTTGAAAACTAAGTTATGGAAATGTTGGAAATCATGAGGGGAATTCAAAAATGCAATTACCTCGAAGAGAGCCCTTGAATTGATGAAATAGTGCTTTAGGGGATAAAAGGGGTTTTAACGTGAAATAAAACCAAAGGAAGAAGATGATGAATAGAAATTGCTAAAAAGCCCCCTTTTTTACAATTTAATTTCCTTCATTTTGAAATTACCGAAATGCCATTAATGAGATGGCTATCTCAAATATCTAAGATCCATGGGTTTTGGGTTTGAAATCAAAACAAGCCCAACATAAAATATTTGTTTTGAAAACCCGAGGCCTAAAATAATATTTCATTATTTTAAATTCACCCGACCCCCACACCCGGGTGTTACAACTCTCCCCCACTTAAGGAATTTCGTCCCCGAAATTACCTGACGAAAAGAGATAAGGAAACTGTCTTTCCATAACCTTCTCTCTCTACCCCAAGTGGCTTCTTCCACACTTCTGTGTCGCTTCTTAACCCTGACAAGCTCGATAGATCTCCCACACAACACTGAAGGTCAAAAATGCACATCTCAACACATCCTCTAGTATTTGAATATCTCTCTCTGACTGATCATCGGACTGAGGGCGACACGATGTACTGAAATTCAGACGGGTACCCAAAGCAGCATGTAGACATTTCCAAAATCTATCTGTAAACCTCGAATTTCTAGCTGACACAATCGACTTCGATACACCACGTAATCTCACAAACTCACTAATGTACAAATCGGCTAACTTACGTATGAACGACTATGAAATGAGCACACCTTGTGAAACGGTCAACAACCACCCTAACTATATTCTTCTTAAAGGAAGTCAAAGGCAAACCTGATACGAAGTCCATCGTAACATTTTCTCACTTCCATTTTGAAATTCTCAACGTCTGTAACAAACCAGACGAAAATTGAGATTCTGCCTTAACACACTAACAAACCTCACACTTGCTCACAAAATCGGCAACACCTCTCTTCAGACCAACCCAATAGCACTCATCTTTCAATCTACGGTTCATCTTTGTACTACGGGGATGCATAGAAAATGGACTATTGTGCGCTTCAATCAAGATCGTACACCTCAAATCACTGTCATCTGGCACAACTATCCTATCTCTGAAACACAAGACCCCACCAACACTGAAACTGTAGTCTGTATGTCTTCCTTCCACTATATTTTGCACGTGAGGTGCCAAAGATCTATCTAAAAACTGCTTCTCTCAATTCAACTGACCTAAAGTAGATCCATCCTGAAGCTCGGTCACTAGACCGCTATCATCGGACAAGCTCTAACTAGCAAACATGGCTCTCAACTCAACGGCTACCTTCCTACACAAGCATCTGCCACTACATTGGCTTCACCCGGATTATACTCAATCTAGAGACCATAGGCCTTAAGCAATTTTAACCACCTACGTTGTCTAAGATTCCACTCTTCCTATGTCTTCAAAATTTTCAAGCTCTGATGATCTGTACACACTATGCATTTCTCACTATACAAGTAATGCCTCTGAATCTTCTTCAAAGCAAACACAGTTGCAGTTAACTCTATGTCATATGTCGGATAGTTACGCTCATGAGACTTCAACTGTCTCGAGGTATAAGCCACCACTCTTCTGTCTTGCATGAGAACACAACCTAACCCTACATATGAAGAATCACTGTAAATCACATAGTCCTTACTCAACTCTGGCTAAATCAAAATCGATGCATTGGTCAAAGCTTCTTTCAATTTCTCAAAGGCTTGTTATCTCGCATCTGACCACTCGAACTGAACATTCTTCTGAAGCAACTTCGTCAAAGGAGCGGCTATCTTCGAGAAATCATTCACAACCTCCTATAGTATCCGGTTAAGCCTAGAAAACTACGAATCCCTGTCACAAGCTTCGGTTGCTTCCACTAAACAATGGCTTCTATCCTCTTCGAATCAACTCGAATCCCATCGCCTGACATTACGTGTCCTAGGAAGACTACTTCTAGGATTCAGAACTCACACTTACTCAACCTTGCATACAAGTGGTTGTCTAACAAGGTCTGCAAAACTATCCTCAAGTGCCGGTCATGGTCCTCCTCGGTGCGAGAATACACTAAAATATCACCTATGCAAACATCCACAAACTAATCTAAGTACTGATAGAAAATTATGTTCATCATACCACAAAAGCAGTTGGCGCATTAGTCTAACTAAACACATAACCAAGAATTTATAACGACCATATCTAGTCCTAAAAGATGTCTTCGGTACATCAACCTCTTTTACCTTCAACTGGTAATACCCGGATCTTAAATCTATCTTAGAAAACATTGAAACACTTCTAAGTTGATCGAACAAATCATCAATTCTCGGAAACGGATACTTGTTCTTCACTGTCAACTGACTCAACTGTCTGTAATCTATGCACATTCTCATACTAGCGTCTTTCTTTTTCACAAACAGTACAGGTGCGCCCCGAGGCGAAGAACTCGGATGAGTAAAACCTCTATCTGACAACTTTTGCAACTGAGTCTTCAACTCTCTCAATTCTTTCAGTGCCATACAGTACGGAGCAATCGAAACAGAAGCAGAATCTGTATACATCTCTATAGCAAACTCTACTCCTCTACCAGGCGGTAAACCAAACAATTCTTCCATAAACACTTCCGGGATATCGCAGACCGTTCTGATATCATGTGGTCTGACCTCGATCAATTTCAGATTCATCCCTAAGCTAGGTAGGCCTGACAACCAAACTCAAACAACCTCTAAGCCTCGGACGCTAAAACAACATTCGATACAAAATCCACATTCTCACCTACCATTACAATCTCATAGTCATCCGCAAGCTTTAAGAAAACTCTCTTTGACTCAAAGTCTACCCTAACCCTATGTTCTAAAAGTCAATTCATGCCCAGTATCACATCAAAACCGTAAAAAGGCAACCCCATCACATCTACTAGAAACACGTGACCCTGAACCACCAACGAACATCTTTTGTACATCTTCCTGACCACAACTGCATCCCCGAAGGAGCTAGTAACACTAACACCTACCTCTAATATCTCACAAGGTAAATTCAACAACTTCGCATGCTCACTTAAAATATACGAATGTGTTGGTCCAGAATTAATCAGGGAAAACAGACTCAATGACTGTATCGAGGAATTACCTACTATAACATCGACATCACTCTAAAGTCAACTCATAGGTTTTCACTTCTTTTACCAACTCATATCAGGATCGGTCACATTACTCTTCCTCAACAGAAACCAACTCATATCATGCTGACCCAAACAAACAAACTACACTTCGAACTCTGGTACGGTCATACTGCCCTGAACTAACGCGGTGAACTCTCTCATCATTCACATTCTCTGAAACCTCAGATTCATGATTACCAACTCCAGGCCCACGTCTCGGTCTCATACTTGCCAAGGACAACAATACAACAACAAACAAAACACGCAAGCAAAATATATGGGGTTAGCAAGGGGCAATGGTCCAAGGTGCTCAAGTACTCCTTTACTCAAAAACCTTTTTAAATAAGTAATAGTAGCAATGGGAACTCGACTCTACGCCTCAACACAACCATCATGCTAGCACATGCTTTCAAACACCGTACTAACAAGCAAACATCAAGCATACATGGCAAAACATTCACCGAGACATAGCAATAACATTTCACTTCAAACTTACCTCACTTACCTACCCGAGGTCTCGGAACCTCAGGCACTAATACCACCAAATGTAACCCCCTCGTCCCGATCTGGATGACTGACCAGTCTGAACGGGTTATACGGGGAAAACCGAAGCGAAACCCGTTAAGGTCCCACTCCGATTAGCAACCCTATATTTTCCCCTTAATTATTATCTTGTCTAGAGGCATTCATACATCCTATATGAAACACGAGAGCGGAAACACAACGAAAGGATACGAAGCATACGAAACAAGCAATTAAAACAGCCCATTTACTCTTTTCAACAGTCTGTATCGATACACTAGAAGGGCGTATCGATACGCCTTGACTAGGTCAAATGCCCATAGTCAACATAGGGAGACCGTATCGGTACACTGGTTGACCGTACCGATACGCCCTCACTGGTCAACCTCTCACGGTCAATGATAAACAACCGTACCGATACGCCTAGGTCCCATTTCGATACGCCAAAATCCCGTCAACATCACACTTCATGGTATGCATAAAGGCATGATCCTAGATTTAAAGCAAAACACTTAAGAGGGAATGGTACAGTGAGACACAAACATGAACAATACATGTTATGCACAAGCATAACCAAAACACACATGGTGGGACCACACATCACCGTTCGACTAGTAGTTTTCCGATGGGACCACACATCACCGTCCTCTCCTACTAGTCACTACTGGTGGGACCACACATCACTGTAGTCTTATGCTAGTCACTACCGGTGGGACCACACATCACCTAGTAACGACAACCATCACGTGAGGTTCGACACCAACCATGCAAGACGATGTACAATTCACTCTCATGCAACATGGATGCACCATATCATGCATGTCCAAAACAAATTGTAATAAAAACCACAATTATGCACAAACTTACTACTTACGATCTTACTAACCACAATTGGTCTTACTTACCATTTCCGTGCACAACCTGCACCAACTTACATATATTTTACAAGACACATCAACAACACCATTGATTCCATCATACATGATCAACGACATAAATACAAACAACATGCCTCCTTCCAAAGTATTGGAATTTCATGCATAACAAATTACCACCACAAGTAATGAAAAACAAACGGTAAAAAGGGAAATTTAAAGAGACGATTCACATAAACTTACTCTTGAGATGATTCACAAATTATCACCACAAGTAATGAACCAAAACTTTGCTTAAAAACATTTCCACTCACCATTCGCACAACAATGCAAACCACAAAGTCGTTTCAAGCTTCCAACTTCTCGGAACCGCGTCCGAACCACCCAAGGCCAAATCCGTTGTTTCTAACAATTCAAAAACAATGTATTAACCTCTTAATTAACCACAAATTTACTGTTACACATCAGCTCACAATTCCTCAATATTTTCTCAACAATTCAAAGCCGAAATCCTCCCAAATAATCCCATTTTTGTACTCCAGCAAAACCCATCCCTTACCTCTCAATTTAAACACTTAAAACACTCCAAAACATGTCCAAAATATCACCCTAGGGCTGTACAACCATCAGCCCTTCATTTCCCTACATAAACACCTTAAAAACTCCCATTTTCCACTCCTAAAAATCACCTACAGCGGTATCTACGGGAATCCATTCAAACCAACATTATCACCACTCAAAAACCATCAAATAACATCTAAAAACACCTATCCAATGTAACTATAACATCAGCCCAACAATTCTTCACATAACCACTCCAAAAACATAAGTTTTGACACTTTTAAAACACCCCCAAAAACCCATTTCAGGATTTTTGTTAAAATCCCACCATTTTAAGATATAAGGTGTCTTAGGGCAAGATTAGTTCAAAACTCAACTCTATCAATCAAAAACAACCCAAGAAGCCATTAAAGTTCCATGCTTTTCTTCAAACTTTAAAAACTACAAAAACTCAAAAAGAGGATTTCTATGAAAACTAAAGCTATGGAAATGTTGGAAATCATGAGAAGAATTCAAAAATGCAATTACCTCGAAGAGAGCCCTTGAATTGATGAAATAGTGCTTTAGGGGATAAAAGGGGTTTTAACGTGAAATAAAACCAAAGGAAGAAGATGATGAATAGCAATTGCTAAAAAGCCCCCTTTTTCACAATTTAATTTCCTTCATTTTGAAATTACCGAAATGCCATTAATGAGATGGCTATCTCAAATATCTAAGACCCATGGGTTTTGGGTTTGAAATCAAAACAAGCCCTACATAAAATATTTGTTTTGAAAACCCGAGGCCTAAAATAATATTTTATTATTTTAAATTCACCCGACCCCCAAACTCAGGTGTTACATAAGGACTTTGATCTTATGATTGGGTACCATCCGGGTAAAGCCAATGTGGTGGCAGATGCTTTGAGTAGAAAGGTAGTCGTTGAGTTGAGAGTCATGTTTGCTAGTTTGAGTTTGTCCGGTAATGGTGGTTTAGTGGCCGAACTTCAGGTTAGACCTACTTTAGGCCAGTTGATTAGAGAGAAACAACTCTTAGATAGATCTTTGGCACCTCGCGTGCAAGATATAGCCGAGGGTAGACCATCAGACTATAGTTTCAGTGTTGATGGGGTCTTGTGTTTCATAGATAGAATAGTTGTGCTGGATGGCAGTGATTTGAGACGTACGATCTTGACCGAAGCACACAGTAACCCGTTTGTTATGCATCACGGTAGTACGAAGATGTACCGTGGTTTGAAGAATGAGTACTTTTGTGTTGGTTTGAAGAAAGACGTAGTCGATTTTGTGAGTAACTGTATGGTATGTTAGAGAGTGAAGGCAGAACATCAGGTTCCTTCAGGTTTGTTATAACAGTTGAAAATTCCAGAATGGAAGTGGAAAAATATCGCCATGGATTTCATTTCGGGTTTGCCTTTGACTCCTACGAGGAAGAACTCAGTTTGGGTTATAGTTGATCGTTTCACGAAGTGTGCTCACTTCTTAGCTGTTAATACGACTTACTCCTTAGATAGATTGGACGATTTGTACATCTGCGAGATTGTGAGACTGCATGGTATGCCGAAGTCGATTGTGTCAGATAGAGATCCGAGATTTACAGCCAGATTTTGGGAGTGTTAGCATACAGCTTTGGGTACTCGATTGAATTTCAGCACGTCGTATCATCCTCAGTCAGATGGTCAGTCAGAGAGGGTTATACAGATTTTAGAGGACATGTTGCGTTGTTGCATCATTGATTTTCAGAGTACTTGGGAGAAGCATTTGCCTTTAGTCGAGTTTGCATATAATAACAGTTTTCAGTCGAGCATTCAGATGGATTTGTATGAGGCTTTGTATGGTAGAAAATGTAGAACTCCTATTTGTTGTGCCGAAGCAGGTCAGAAGTTGTTACCGATGCCAGATTTGCTTAAGGGGAAGATCGATAAGGTGAAGTTGATTTGTGATCTTCTAAAGGCAGCTTCGGATAGGCAGAAGTCATATGTCGACTTGAAGAGGAAGGAAGTTGAGTATTCCAAGGGAGATAGAGTGTTTTTGAAAGTCTCTCCGTGGAAGAAAGTTATGAGGTTTGGCAGAAAATGGAAGTTGATTCCGAGGTACATTGGACCGTACGAGATTATGAAGCGAGTTGGTCCGGTTGCTTATCAGTTACATTTGCCATCCGAACTAGAGAAGATTCACGATGTGTCCCATGTTTCGATGCTCCGTAAGTATAGATCAGATCCGTCGCATGTTATGCTTGTGGAAGAGATTAAATTGAATTCGGATTTGATGTATGATAAGGAACCGGTTGAGATCTTAGCCTCAGACAGCAAAATGTTGTGTGGTAGATCAATTGAGTTGGTCAAAGTGAGGTGGCAAAGTCGAGGAGTGGACGAGGCCACTTGGGAGAGAAAGGAGGATATGGAAAGGCAGATTCCTTATCTCTTTTAGTCAGGTAATTTCGAGGACGAAATTTCCTTAAGTGGGGGAGAGTTGTAACACCCAGGCTTAGGGGTCGGGAGTTGAGTGTGTGAGTCGGGTTTGAGTTGTTGGGCTCATCTTAATTAAATGGGTCTTGCTTTAAAAATTCAAATGGGCTTGATTTTCACTAATGGCAAAATTGTAATTTTGAAAATAATAGAAAAAGATGAGAAAAAGGGGGTTTTCAAAATATCCTCTTCATCTTCTTCCCTCTACCAAATATCACGACAAAAACCCCTTCCTAAAACCCCAATCACTATTCCATTCATTTCTCCATCAAATCCAAGTGTTTTCATCAAGGTAAGACCATTTTTGACTTCTTCTTTCATTCCTAACACATTCATCGTTTTAGATTTTGGTAAACACCATTGTTGAGATTTTCAAGTTTTCAAAGTTTGAGAAAAAGGTAGGAGCTTTAATGGATTTTCGATTTGTTTTTTATTTGTAGAGTTAATATATGTTTTAATCTTGCCCTAAGGTACATTATATCTCAAAATGGTGGGGTTTTATCAAAAATCTCGAAATGGGTTTTCATGGGTATTTTAAAAAAAGGTGAAAATATGGGTTTTTGAGGTAGTTTGGTGTTGGGGAGTGGGGCTGATGTTATACCAATGCTAGAGGGTTGTTTTGAAGGTATTTAGTGGTGTTTTGGGTGATGGAATCAGTGGTTTTCTGTTGGGTTGTTGGGGAGTACGATAATGAGAATTTTTGTTGTTAGCTTTGGCTTGAAATTTTTGAGAAATGGGTTGTGGTTGAAATCTGAGTAGTGGTAGTGTTTTGTGGATGCTTTGTGTAGTAATGAGTTGTTTTTGATTGGTTAGAATCAAGGGAAACTGTTGGAGAAGCTTCGGGCATGATTATGGAAGGTGTGGAGGCATGATTCGACTTTTCTCGGTTTGCTTAAGGAAGTGTGGTGAGTGGAATCATTTAAAATGGTTTTAAATTGGTTCAAGTGTATGGTTGTGGTGTTGGATTGTGCTTGGTAGGCCAATCCAAGGTAGGGGTTATGTTGGTAGCTTAATCTCTTGCGTGCTTTATGAGTTTTGCTTAATGTGCATAATGTGCATAATGTGGATTTGTGAAGTATGTGTTGTTTATGCATGTTGTTATACACATTGATGTATGTGGTGTTTAATATGTCGAAATGCATGATGGGTTATCATGGTGTGAGTTGTATAGTATGATTGACACTAGTTAATTACCGGGTATAAATGATCGATCATTAGGATGAGTGTGAACACGGTTGAGTCAAATTCGCGCGTGGCCTTGGTGATGTATTGTCATCAAGGAGGAGTACGGTGATGTAATATTCCACCGGAAAATATATATATTATTACGTAATGATGAGTGGAATCCCATCCCTAAGGGCATGTGATGATGAGTGTAATCCCATCCATGCAAGGATCGGTGATGAGTGTAATCCCACCGAAGGTAATGTTGTTGTTGAGTACGTTGGAGGTGAGAATCCCAACGAAAGTAATCCGCATATTCGAGTAAGCTAATAGTTGCCAATATACTTGTTCATGTGTGGTTGTTGTTAAGATAATTCCTATATCTTGTTGAGCATAACATGAGGTAAGATGCCATGTTCATGCATTCTCGTGATGTTAGCTATGTTGCTATATTGGTGCATATGTATGCTTGTAAATTGTCTTAAGGATGATATGCTTGAACCCTGCATTGTCGTTGTTTTGTTTTAGAGCTCCCTCACTAAGCTTTTAGCTTACGCTCTCGTTTTCGACAATGCAGATCTTTAGCGTGGAGTTAGCAAGGAGCAAGGGAAGGGGCATCAAAGCTTATAGTAGTTGCTCAAGTATGGTTTAGTAAATAATGTGGTAGTTTAGCAATGGGGATGCTATGTGTTTTGTATGAGCGTTGTTAGACTCGTATGTGTTGGTTTTTGATGTTAATGCCTTCGATGTGGATTTGTAAAAACATGTTTATGTTGTTGCCTAAATGCTTTGTGTTTTGAAGGCTTATGACCATATCCCATGAATGCTTATGTGTTTTGTTTAAAGGCATGTAAACCTTGTTATGCAATGTATTTGGGTGAATGCTTGATTTCTTATATGAATGGCCTTTACATGTATGTTAAGTGTTTGATCATGATTGAAGTAGGGTGAAATTCCTCTAGAGTATGTGTATGTATGTTGTATCTTGTTTCTTGTTGTTTGAGGCATGTTGGGAACTTTTGGAGATGCAAAAACTGGTTTTAGAAAAACTTAGACTGCGTGCCTTTCAGAACGGGTGAAGTGGTTTCGGAACGGGTGTGGTTCCAGGGACACCCGTATCGGAACGCGTTTTGGTACGGTTTGACACTGTGAGCCCATGTTCTGATACGTGTACCGAAACGGTTTTGCTACAGTGAAGGCATGTTCCGGAATGTATTTCGGAACGCTTAGGCGAAATGGACCCCTATACTGAAACGAGGTGGACCGTATCGGAACGACTGGTTTGCCTTTTAAAACTGGGGCCCGTGTATCGAAACGGGCAAGCCTGTTTCGAAACACAGGCCTGTAATTTGGGATTTTGTCATCTTTAAAGGTTCTCGATTTGTTGGGCTTGGGTTTTGTTTGTCGTATGCTTTCCTTTGAGTCTCGTTTGTATTCGTTTATGTATGGTTTGGTCACGTATGCAAGAAATCGAACTAACTTGACACATGGTAAATTTAAATTAACTCACATTCTATCTACGTAGTTTTGTCCTTTTTTCCGCTATCGTTTCTCACCTAGGATTAAATGATTCATCTAGATAAGATAATTGAAGAAAAATTTTCTAGGGTTGCTAACCGAGGTGGGGCCTTAACGGGTTTCACTTCGATTTTCCCCGTGTAACCTACTTGGACTGGTCAGTCGTCCAGACCGGGACGAGGGGGTTACATTTGTTGGTATCAGAGCCATAGGTTTCCGAGACCTCGGGTAGGTAAGTGGGGTAAGTTTGAAGTGTTATGTTGTTGCTATGTCTCGGTGAATGTTTTGCCATGTATTATTGATGATTGCTTGTTAGTATGGTGTTTGAAAGCATGTGTTAGCATGATGGTTGTGTTGAGGCGTAGTGCCGAGTTCCCATCGCTACTATTACTTATTTGAGAAGATTTTGTAAAGGAATATGCTTGAGCACGTTAGACCCTTTCCTTTGCTAACTTGATACTTATATGTTTGTTTGTTGTAGTTGTTATCTTGCTAGCACTGAGATGAGACCTAGAGGGAGGCCTCGTATGGTTCATCCGGAACCACGGGCAGCAGCTCCGGGAGTTGAGCTAGTTGTTGAGGCGCAGGCTCCTCCACCTCCACCTTCTCCTCCTCGTCAAGAGGGAGGTGAGGCGAGAGCCGAGGGTGTAGAACCTCAGGTTGGCCAAGGACCGATCGGTATAGATTTGGCTCCACTAGTTTAGGCGATATCCGAGGCTTTTCGGGCAGCAGTGGCTGGGGGCTCGGCAGTGGCACAACCTCAGGGTGGGGGCACCAGTTTGCCACTTGAGAGACTTCGCGGTTTGGGAGGTGAAGAGTTTAGAGGGTTGGCACCCGAGAGATCAGAGACTTGGTTTGACAAGACTGTTCGTATTTTGTCACATATGGGTTGTACTGGAGCACGCAAGCTTGGGTGTGTTGTTTCGTTGCTTCAGGGTGATGCCTACACTTGGTGGGTCACCATTACTACGGGCATGCCAGAGGCCGAGATCACTTGGGAGTTCTTTGAGTCAGCTTTCCGCAAGAAGTATCTAGGTCCCCGTTATCTCGATAAGAAGAAGAGAGAGTTTATGGCATTGCTTCAGGGGAACTTGACAGTGACCGAGTATGAGATACGGTTTGTTAGGTTGAGTCAGTATGCATCTGAGCTAGTTTCTACTGAGAGGGAACGTTGTGAGCGTTTTCGCTACGGGTTGAGTGAAGAAATAAAGAGGTACACCTTGGCTACTAACTACACAGATTTTGATGTCTTGGTCGCTAGGGCCAAAGACATATAGCACGGTTTGGGTTTGATCAAACGTTCTAGTGGTTCCAGTTCCGGAAAAAGGTCTGGCGACTTTGATAGAGGTGATTCCAAGAGGCATCGGGACAATAGGCATCACTTTGACCATAGACGTGGTGGTGGTAACCACGGTAGGGGCCATCAGGGCCAGAGAGCTGGTGGGCGTTTGCCCGAGTGTGCTCGATGCGGGAGGAATCACACCGGTGAGTGTTGGGGGAACTATCACTCCTGTTGGAACTGTGGAGCTAGAGATCACATTAGGCACGATTGTCCACATCAGGCTGGGTATGCACCAGTTCAGGTTCAGGCTCCTGCTAGAGCAGTTGACTATCAGAGAGGCCGTGGGTGCGGTCGAGGTAACTTCCAGTCGAGAAATGATGGCCAGAGAAACATTGCACATGTAGTGGTAGTTCAGCCAAAGGGCGGAGGTCAGGCTAGAGTGTATGCTCAGCATGAGAGGTAGAACGACACGGATATGACTGCAGGTAACTTCTCGATACAGTCTCTGAGTTTGCTTTCTTTGATTGACTTTGGGTTTACGCATTCTTATATTTTGAGTGAGCATGCAAAGATGTTGAATTTACCTTGTGAAGTAGTGGTTAGGAAGATGTATAGAAGGTGTCCAAAAAATGATAAAATAGCATTAAAATTTTCTTAATCCTCAACTTCTGAATCTTGTATGGGCAGTTTATGAAAATTGAAAAGATCAACGTTATTTTGGTTGCTTGTAAAAAGTTTTGTCAAAATTTTCAGTCCTTCAACTCTCATTTTTTGCGTCTACATAATAAATATACCACATTATTCAATATCACACAATAGCTAAACGAAACTACATAATATACTTTGTCGTGAAAATTATCTTCGACCAATCACTTTTGTTATCGGCTTCTATATACTTCAATATATACATGAAACAATTATCCTTGAAACCAATATAAAATAAATTAATTTATTAAAAAGACAATCACAGACATTGCAGAATTAAATGTTAGTTTAAATTTAAATTGCATACGAATTTGGCTGCTTCGATAGTTCAGGAAAATAGATTGGAAATTTTTCAACATCTTCAAATAATCTACCCAATTGAGCATGACACTCATATATACGTGGAGCTTTACTCAACTGTTATAAGAATTAAAAAAATTAAGAAACCGATAGTTAAAAACTATACTAATTCTATTAGTTCTCATAAATGAATAAAAAACTTACTATATTTTTTACAATCTTTTTGCGCACTTCATTGACGCCAAGAGAGCCCAAAACGTATCATGTCTCTCTACTACATCAACAATTAATAAAATTAATGCCTGCCTTCTGCATCATGTAAAGGCACATATACCTGCTAAATCATGTGAGTTAATATTTACTGTCAACTACATACAAGCAAACAATAAATTGTAAATATACATGTTCAGCATTACCATTATCAATAGGTATAAAGTCCTCCATTCATCAGGTATGAAATTTGAAAACGTTTTTATCATTTCCCGCCTTTTGAGAATGTGTGAAATATTCCAAAATAATACTCTGAGACAAACATTAAATTTAAAAAAGTCATGAAATCGGAAACTAAAAATAATATGATCCCTAACCCATAAATTATTTTTTACCTAAAAGGACAAAGACAAATATAACTTCTTTGGTATAGGCTCTTGTCTCAAGTGCAAATCGTACACATAGATATTGATAAATTATTAAATATTTAAAAACAATAAAAACACTTGTATTAATAACATACAAAAGAACAAATATTGATATGTAAAAGTTTTAAAAATTTAATCTATAATACCTAATCAGATAATCATTTTTAGAAAAATAGTACGGGCATTGCCAACGTTTAAAAAATTATTTTTGGTCATGTAAAGAGTGTTGGATGTCTTATTCCAAGTAGCAACATTCATACAAATTTTCTGTTTTTGAGGCATAAAGTATTCCAAATATTGCTTGTACGCATCAATTATCATACCATTTTCTTTGGTAGTTTGTGCTAAAAAATCACATGGCTCAAATTTATCCTAAATAAAAAACATTTAACTCTTGAAAATGACAATAACATGAAAATTAAATGTAAATATTATAAAATGTGTTTATAGTTTACGCCTTTCTTTATTTACAATTGATTTGAGCTTCTGCGAATAAATCTTACAATCGTGGTTCAATCTCATTATTATAGAGCTTGTGTTCTTTTCAACCTGCATAATAAAAAAGAAATTCATCTTACATTCAACTCAAATGAAATATTTGTACAATATTTCTTTCAAGTTTTCAACATACTACAAAAAAATTATATTTTTCATCAAGTTACTACCTCATTTTTTCCATAACTTTCAACCTTTGATGTTTCTCCAGTATCATGAAACTTTGTGATTTTTTCCTATATCTACATATCATATGAAAAATATTATATTTAAGCAAACAAATAATATTAAACTATAAGATGAAATATAACCAATAAAGAATGATATATATATACATTTGTATTCAGTTTAGAAGTTCAACCTCTTTTTTATGTCATATCTTTCAACTTCATATCATTAGTAAAATCAGAAAGTGCAGACGAACATCTCACACTCTTTTTCTATTGAGAGCCTTTACTCTTTAAAAAGTCTTAGGACCGTTAGACATTTTAGGTCACATTTTTTTAATTATTAAAGTTTCTTTCAACGTAATTAATTGACTAGGAAATTGATGGGACTAAATTGAAAGTTAAAAATCTCGCTAGGATTTTTTGGAAAACCATCAGTGTCAGTCTTGATGTTGTCTTCAGAATTAACTTCAAGTTTTCTTTTACCAATAGGTTCTAATGAGGGAGAAGAATAATCTAGAACACAATTAATAAATGGAGAGAAACTCGTTTTTTAATACTACTCTCGGTTTTTTCTTTCAATGATGCGACACTTAATCCTTTTTCTTTTTGTGATTTATTTTCTAAACCCTCATCTTTCAAGGGACCGCTATGTAAATTAGTCTCTTCTGATCTATTATTCAAAACATCTTCCTTTAATGATCGACTATGTATACATTCTCCTTTTACTGAATTATCATCTTGTATTGAACTTTTAACATTACTCGGTGTTAATATGGTCACTAATTTTTTAAATTGGTCATTTAATTTCTGAAACTGACCATTTAATTTTTAAAATTGACCTTTTATTTTAACAAATTCTTTTTCAATATTTTGTATGGAATGAATGAGTGCCTCGAACATTTGATCACTCTGATAAGAAATTCTTATCTTTTCATCATGTACAACTTCAACTTCCCCCTATATATATATATATATAAAATAAATAAAAATGTATCTTAATTAATATATACCGACAAAAAGAAATTCATCACTATAACTAAAATTTCAATTATTAATAATGAATGTACCTCATTGTTTGTCTTCTCTGAACACATATCGATATGACGCTTACACTCCATCATCTTAACTTGTTTTGAAGGCGTTAAATTTAGATCTATCATCTACGTTAAAAAGTTAAAATCTAAGCATGCATGCATTGAAACTTAACAAAAAAAATTTAAGATTCTGACAGAGCGTACCAGTACGATTTCCTAGTGTACCGATACGCTCTATTTGAAAATAATTTTCAGTGGCCACTTTTTGTATCGGTACGCATCCAATACCGGTATTGTATTGCCCGCGTACTAATATGCTTGAAACAGAGTACCGATATAGCTGCCAATTTCGATTTGGGAATTTAGACTCGGGCTTGGGAATTGGGATTCTAACATGGGAATTAGGGTTCAATTCTGGTTATTGAGGTTCCAATTTGGAAATTAGGGATTTACGTTGGCCTAATTCAAAAATTAGGATTAGGGTGGTGGTTAGGGTTTGGGAGTTAGGAGATGTTAAAATTGGGGATATCAGTTTAGGGCGATGACTGGCGGGAAAACTTCTAAATCGAAGTAAAATTAATTAAGGTTCGAATGGGGAAATTGGGGAAACATTACATTGTTGCGCGAACTGTGGGGAACGGCGGCAGGTCGCTGGCGACTTAATTTCATAGGGAAAAAATTAAGGTTTTGTAATTTCGGGGTCCATTTTTTTATCTAATTATGTTTAAAAGAAATTTAAAAATAAAACAATGTATTTTAATTAAATTACCTTTTGATTTTTAAAAAATTTATAATTGTATGGTGAGTCCTTTAGATTATAATCTTTATAAATTAAATTAATGGTGCTCATCGTTAGTGGTGCTCATCGGTGATCGTCGAGCGTGGCAGACTCATCCTAATATAAAAATAGTTAAACTTAGAAAGAAAATCTATAGACATTAAACCAACAAGTGGTTTCAGTGAAAAAGCGGATGATGTTTATATTAGAAGACTCGAGTTTAATTATTTTATCTACATAGTGTGTATTTGTCAAAGGGTTAAAAGTATTCATGAACAAATACTACTTCATATATATATATATATATATATATATATACACTCGTTTTTTTTTGTGTTCTTTTAGATTTGACTTAAATTGATATTCTGAAAAGTGTAGAGTATATAGGTGCATACTAATCGTTAGATGGATCATCGGAGGAGCTGAATGAGGAAATGGGGTATAAATTAACACCTCAAAGTTTTTAGAAAAAGTTTTCTATATATATATATATAAAGACTAGAGGTGTTCAGAATTACCCGGCCCGAACTACATGACCCGTCGACCCGTCTATCAGATTAAAATTTATCGGGTATTTATATTAAAGTACTCAAATTTTTCGGGTCGGGTACCCGACCCGCTAATTTTAATACTTATATATTTTATATTTTAAATTCTATTTTCATTCTATGTTTCTTATTAATTTTCCTTCAAATTAATTTTAAATCTCTAACTTCTTTTTATACTTGTATTATATTGTATCGTCTGAGTTTAACGCCCGGGAGACAACCGAGTTTGGTTAAACCGGTTTGGTTAAACCGGTTTGGTTAAACCGGTTTGGGTTAGGCTAATCTTTAGAAAAACATCTAGGGATGGCAACGGGGCGGGGCGGGGCGGGTTTTTGGCCGCCCCGAACCCGCCCCGACCTATAAGATACTATACCCGACCCCGCCCCGCCACGAATTAAAATATTAATTTACCCGCCCCGATCCGCCCCGATACAATAATCCTTAAACCCGACCCCGCCCCGACCCGCCCCGAAAAATTAAAAAAAAAAATTAATCTTCGTCGACGGTAAATGTTAGATTCGACCAATCTTCCACCACAATCACAAATTATAGTTCCAAGGGACTTCAAACTTATATAAAAAATAAAATAAAACCAAATTTAAATTAACTACGTGTTAAACTACATATTTAAAAGAATAAACTTGAATCATTGACGGTTAGAATCGAATATATTAAAACTTGAACAACATCTAACAGAATTTTACAAAATGTACGAACCAAAACAAAAACAAAAAATAGCTTAAAACACATAAAAGTGTTTAAATATAATGATATTTTTTTATAAATATAATAAAAATATATAGAAAAATATAAAAATATACCGGGGCGGGGCGGGGCGGGGAATTTCTAGCAAATACCCGAACCCGCCCCGCCCCGACTTCATGCTTTTCTTGCCCCGCCCCGCCCCGATCCCCGAAATTTTAGAAAAAATACCCGGTCGGGTCGGGGCACCTCGGGTCGGGTCGGGTCGGGGCCGGGTATTTTTGTCATCCCTAAAAACATCTCTAATAAACAAATTTTAAGGCTTTTAAAGAAGAAAGGGTAAAAGGGGATTTTGAAATTAAAAAAAAATGAAAATATCGTCATCTTCCAAAATCCATTTCACATTATCTACTTCAAAAAAAAACTCATTTTTACTATTTCATTGGTTCTAACTCTTCTTCAAGCAAGCTTTCAAGGTAACTACTTCTTTACGTTGATTTTCACTTATTTGACTTGTTCTCATAGAGATCTTTCTTTTAAACCTATTAAAATTCATTTTGGGTTTTGGGTTCGAAAAATGAGTATTTTCATTTGATTTTCGTGGGTCTGGTTTACCATTGTTATACATGTGCTTTAATCTAAGTTTTGAATGGTTAAACATATTGAAATATTGGCTAAATATTGGGAAACCCGAAATGGGTCAAAAAATAGGATTTTTGGGCTAAAAAGGTAGAATTTTTGGCTTGGCTTTGGGTTGATTTCGGGGCTGATGGTTCCTTAGCTGTTGGGGGATATTTTTAGATGATATTTGATGTGTTTTGATGTTTGAAATCGATGGGTTCATCTTGAAGTTTTGTTAGAACGAATTTGGTGAGATTTTGGGGAAGTTTGGGTTTGGATAAATGAGTTTTTGGTTGCAAGAAGTGGGATTCCGGGTTGTTGCTGGTTTACATGTTTAATAGCATTCTAATGTATTGTTTTAGGTTGCCTAAAAACAGAGGAAGTTGTTTTAGGCCCTTCAAACGCGAGGTCGGGTAGTTCGGAAGCTTGAAATTGGTTTTTCGACTACCGTTTGGGTTGTACCGGTGAGTGGAACTGTTTTCTAAGCCTTAACTTGGTTAAGGGTGTGATTTGGGAGTTTAGATTGAGCTTGATAAGTCAATCTAAGCTCAAGATTAAGTTTTAAGTGTTTTAATCCTTATTTTTGATATTATCATCAATGCATTTGAATGATTTTCATAGTTCATGTTGCCTCGTATATCCATGTGTTATGCTTGTGGTTGCCTTATTTGGTTTCCATGTTGATTATGGTGGTGACCTTGAGAACAAAAGGTAAGTGTTGGTTTGGTGGACATTAACATGAGAAATTTTGTTATTGGATATAGTTGGTCGACCAATAGGATGTGAATGCACTCAAGGTTATAGTCGCGCGTGGCCTTAGTGATGCTAGCTTCCACTAAGGAGGAGTACGGTGATGTGAGATTCCACCATAAGCTATGTTTTACTAGACGAGTGAGTACGGTGATGTAAGATTCCACCGGAAGTGTCTAGTGTGTTTGAGAACTATTCGTATATCTGAGTAAAAGTGATAAATGTCAATATACCCATGGTGCTCTAATTTCTCGTGTTAAGCATATTTTGTTGCTCTTCATTATTTATGCTTATTCATGTTGTTGGTTACTTTGCTTGTGTTATCAGAAAAAGCACGAGGTAAGCTTAAGGCTTGTGGTTGCATTCGGTAAATGCACGTGATGTTAAATGTATGTTGTTATGTGTCCAAGCATGGGAAATGATTTGGAAATGGTTTTGGTTTCAAGCAAATTATGTTTTAAAACTGCATTGTTGTAGCTACCGTTTTGAGCACCACTCATTAAGCTTAAATGCTTACACTCCTTTTCCAACAATGCATGCCCTTAGACTTATGGTGCAGCTCGGGGAACAAGGGAGAATCGAAGGGAGTTTGGTTTGCTCAAGTATGGTTTTTAGACTTCAATAATTAGTATTAAGGAATGGGATATGACCTTTTTATTTTGAGGAATTGTCGGTATGTCTTTTGCTTAGGCAAGTTTGTTTTGTTGTATTTGGCTTGTAATGCCTCATATTCTGTTGAAACATGTTTCGGTTTAGCTTTTGACTTTGTGGTGAACGTTAAGCATTAATGTTTTCCCTTTTAGACTTTGTTATGTTAAATATTGTTCCGTTGAATGTCTATCTTGCCTTATATGTGTTTCCATGGATGTCTTGTCTTGCATGAGTGGTTGTAAGTTGAATGAATGTTTGTCTAGTGTGTCTTGTGCTAGTTTCTTTATGCTTTTATCTGCTAAAACCAGTCTTTCTGGGCAGGGCGTATCGATACGCTCAAGGGCTGTATCGATACGGTCCCATGTTTTAAGCAAGGCGTATCGATACGTGGGGGCGTACCGATACCCACTTTGGTCTCTGAAAATCTGAAATTTTGACGAGAAATTGGGGTATCGATACGGGCCTTAGGCGTACCGATACGATCCCTGGTGTTGACTTTCGGAGTTTGACCATTAAGGGCGTATCGATACTAGCCTTGAAGGGTATCGATACGGCCTCTTGACCCTGGGGAGTTGACCGTTGATGGTGTATCGATACGGCCTGTAGTAAATCACTAAATATCAACCTTTGAATGTTCGTTTTGTTAGGTTCATGTCCGTGTTTGCTTTTCCGATGCGTATCTCCTCACATAAGGTGTGTAATGGCATTTAGACAAGATAATCTTAAAAGAAAATTTTATAGGGTTGCTAATCGGAGTGAAGCCTTAACGGGTTTCTCTTCGGTTTTTTCTGTGTAACTCGTTCGGTGCGGCCTGGTGGCTTGGTCGGGCCGAGGGGGTTACGTATATACTTTTATGTTTATAATTTTTAAAAAATATTTATATTAATTTGTCAATATGAGAGTCGAAAGAAAAATAATGATCAAGATTAATATTTTTAATACCTTCTTTTGTCGATAAACTTTAATATATATATATATACAAATATTTCTCACTTAAAACTAACCTCAAATCAATCATTTTTGTGTTTGAAATATATATCATGAAATTTTATATATTTCCTATGTATTTAAAAAAGATTTAAAAAATATAATAAAAAAATTAACCGCGTACCCGGTACTCGATTTTACGAGTACCCGATTTACGGGTACCCAGTTTTTATGGGTCGGGTCACGAGCCGACTTTTAGGTACCTGAAAATTCGGGTACCCGGATATGAACACCCTTATATAGGACATTGATATTGTTTTAAAAAGAATTTGATATCTGTTCAAAAAATAATTAAGATCCTATAATAAAAATTGACACTTACCATTTTACTCACCCACTTCTAATAAAATACAAAATTTTGAGTATGGATGCTTATCGAGCGAGTCGGTCGTGAGTTGAGTAGTGCTCGACTCGTGCTCGGTAAAAAAACCGTTATTCGATTCAATTTGTTGCACGTTAAGATCGATAAAATTTTGTTCGACTCGTGCTCGTTAAAAAATTCCGTTCCTCGACTTGTTGCTCGTTAAGCTCGCCAAAAAATTTACCTTGTTTTCTTTCATATAAGTAAAATCTAGTTATACTATTAGAGCTTAATATAAACTTACAAATTTAGAAAAAAAAACGTGAGGACTAAAGAGATAAATAAATGAACTTGTCATGACCAAGATAGAGATGAAGTCAGTATTAGATTGTACGACTCTTTTTGTTTTTTGACAAAGGAGAGAAGATTTTAAGAATTTCAGGGTTTTAACTTTCAATCGTATTTTTTCATATGAGAACTAATGACTTTTTCTCTTTTTTACTTTTACACATAAAGTAATAACAAAAGAAAAAGGAAAGACTTTAATACAAAAAGAAGGAAAGACTAATTATTATAATTTAATTTCTTATTAATTAAAATTTTTAAAACTTGAACTTGGTCCAAGTGGTAAGCAACTTGGTATCGATTAAGCAAGGTCTCGGGTTCGAGGCGTTGTGTATGCAAAAAATTCTCACTGAGAGACTCACCCACCAAAGCTAGATGTGCGACACGAGTCAGTCCGGATTAGCCAGGGCGAAGCCCTGGAAACTGGAAGGGCAATCAAAAAAAATATTTTATGATAAATTACCTAGCAAGTCACCGAACTTTTCTAAAGTTTTCAACTAGCATTTAAATTTCTTGAAACATAAATTTTTAAGGTAACCACAAAAAAAATCTAAAAAATTATTTTAAAAAATTAACGAGTTTCTCTCAAACTTATCGAGTCGAGTTAGATATTGCTCAACTCGACTTGCAAAAATCTTGAGGCGAGCTCGAATTCGAGTAGAGTCAAATCAAATCGATTGTTAACTGAATTTTAACCGAATTAAATTCGAACTGTATGCAAACTGCTAAACTCAATTTTCACCCCTAAATTTTTGAGACCTAAACCTAAGTTTTCTAGTTCCGCCCTATATGGGACAAAGTAGGAGAACTCGGAAGGCTTTGCCAATTGCCGTGGATTGCAGTCAACCTGGATAGCACAAAAGAAAAGACAAATCCTAAGACACCCCAAGAAAAAAGACATCAAGTGGTCTGAAAATGCCGGCCAACATTGTTTCCTTGGGATATTACCAAGGCTTAGCTAGCCTTACAAACATAACACCCTCTTTTTCATCGTTACCGAATCAATCCCAGCTCTGGCGTTGCCCCCATGGATCATAGGAGACTCAGCAGAGAGTCATCGTTGCAAATGAAAGCACTGGAGAATCGACGCAAAGCCGAAGCCGATCAGCAACATGCTCCCGACCTCACTGATTTCATCAACGACATGTTCTTCGGGACTGTCAACGATGACAAGAAAGCTATTTATAATTTAACTGGTAATGCTGGTGGTGGTAAGTTAATGGACGAAGATGATGAAGATTTTGATTCTAGCACAAGGAGTAATAGCAGCAAGTTAACCGAGGAATGGCTAGAAGAAGCTAGGCGTATGGTGGCTTCATCTCCTTCTCGGTGTGATTCTCCTCCCCGCTTTAATGGTTCGCCTCGGTTCGCCGCCGCTCAACCAGGCCGGCTTTCCCTCTCTTCATCATTGGAACGCCGAGACCCTCTCTCTCGGTCTGCTAGAAGGTATTTCTTTTCTTTACGTTTCCTTTTCAATTATATTATATATGTTTAATGTTTGTGTGTATGAATGGAGTGTCTGAATTACAGGCACAGGCAGCTGGAAGGATTCAGTGGAGAAATTCTATCGAAATCAGCAAAACACAGCCGCAACAAATCGGAAACACTAGACACACCCAACTCACCTACTGATATATCCCCAGTCGAGGCTGTCCATAAATGGTTCTCCAACATCCTTAAACCAACCAATCCCACACCACCTTCCCCGACCGGACACGATGGATCTGCATCCCCAGCCTCCACGTTGCCGCCTAGGCAATCAACCTTTCGCAGATCGAGGTTCCAAGCAGACCCATCTGCACAAGGAATGCCCTCCTTGAGAACTCTCAAAACTCAGCCACCATTGCAAGATACCCAGTTTCTTTCTCCTCCCAAAAACCTCCTTGAATCGTCTTCCGCGTGTTCTTTTCAGCAGAATAAGCCCCTTTCCCCTCCAAGGAACTTGGTGGAGTCTGCTCAGAGGAGGTCTATATCTAAGTCTACGTGTTCTTTAGAGAAAATTCAACCAAATGGATGGTCCAACTCCAAGGAAGATGATGGAACTCGAGAAATCAGCCTTAATGGATTTCTAAAAGATCAGAGAGCTAAGTTTGAGATGATCTTGAATGGAGAGGTTGAATCCAAGGCCAACGTCGTCCTCTCTGGACCTTCTAACAGTTAAGTATCCATTATCCAATGTCTTATACTTGATGTTTATGAAATGTTGGAAAATTTATGGGGTTTTTTTTTCAGGTACGAGTTCAATGGTGGCAGCTATATGCTATGCATGGCTATTAGATAAGAGGGCTAAGAAGAGCAAAAGAGGAGATGATGGTGGGAGCATTATGGTACCAGTGATGAATGTTACAAGGGGAAGAATGTGGAAACAAAGGCAGGCGGCTTGGCTCTTTCACCATCTTGGCCTTGATGCTACATCACTTCTCTTCTCCGATGAGGTACACTTCAACTTGCAAGTTTCAATCTGAAATCACGGAGTATGAATCAAGTGGCCTTTATGGACTGATGAATCGCTGTGGTTTATTACTCTACTCCTCAGGTGGATGTGGAGACTCTAATGATGGCTGGCCGGTTAAGCATCCTTGTAGTTGGCCAAGATATTCTCAAAACAGATGGAGAGGTCAGTAATATTAACCATGGATATATACTTAAATGAAAATATTTTGATACACAAGTCTTTTAATTTTAGGTATAGTTTAGGGTTTAGGGGTTTAGTGTGTAGGGTGTAGAATTTTAGGTTTATGGTTAGAATTTATATTGTAGGGTTTAATGTTTTAGGGTGCTAGGGTTAGCGATTTAAGTTTTAAATTTTCTAGCTTAAATACGAAGGTTGTATAATTTCTTTTTACAAAACTTGTCTATCAAAATATAACTCATACTTAAAACCCTTACTTCTTTGAAATTCCACAAAATTAAGAGGTAAACCAGTTTGGGTTTTTTTTTAGGTTGGATCTCAATGTACAATTCTAACAGATAATTATTGTGAAGATGCATATGAACTACTGCAAACCCCAATGCTGAAAAAGCTTTTGGTAATTTACATTCACCATATTCTTCACACAACTTTGTTAAACTGAACATTCTTGTCTGGGATTCTAAACTGGTTTCTTTACAGCTTTCTGGCATTCTTTTAGACACACAAAATCTGAATGTTTATGCTAAACTGTCCATGGCTAGAGATGCTGAGGCAGTTCAACTTCTTCTGGTCGGTTCGGCCCCGAATTATCGAAATTCACTTTTCAATCAATGTAAGAACTTTCACCTCTATCAATATACATAACATCAGTGACTGAAATCATCTAATTTCTGGGCTGTTTTCTCAGTAATGCAAGATGAATGGGACAATTCCTTCATTGAAGCATTGCAACATAACTATGGAAAGCCTCCGAATGATGGTAAGTAAGAAACCTATACATATATATTTGGTCAGGCCCAGATTCTTATATTGAAAGTCCTTAAGCACCATCGTTCTAAAATTTCTGGTGATTGTATAGGTGATGGTGGTAATAGGTCAGGGGCAGAGAACACGTTTTCGGAGACGAAATCGCCCTCTAATTCGCGTCTTGAAGCTTGGGCAATAAATTCTGATAAAAATTCTAATGATGCAAGGACTGCAAAAGTTAACAAGTCTCCATCAAAACCAGGTGATGCCTTGTTTTTACACATGTTGGAGAAATGTTACAAGCTTACAAGTTATATCATATTGAGTTTGAAACATTTTTCCTGGTCTTCTGTTCTTCAAACAGAATGAAGCCATTAACCCCACGTTTAAACCTTTGCAGCAAAACCTGGTGCATCACCTAAAAATCCAGCACCTGAAGCATCTCGTGGAAAAAACAAGTTTTTTCTGGCAAAATGGTTTGGTTTTGGATCAAAATGAATTGGCCTAAATTTCCAATGATCCAAACATATTCTTCTTTTTAGGTTCTATTCTTTGGCTGGCTTGACATTTGTTATTCAATTCAGGAAAATAATGTTCTATATTTTCAGGAATTTATATATTTTTAATAACAACTTTGCATATTCAAATTTAATTAATACAAAATTTATAATAATTGCATATATGATTCTACGACGAACAAGTTCAGTGAAGAGTTTCAAAAATCCATGAATATAAATATAATTTGATCCGGCCACGTAAATGTTGCACCCATGTAAATTACGCTCATATTCGAACTTTAATTCCCTCAACTATTAAGTTATCTTATGTAACATTGTTAAAAGCATGTGGCAGCATCTTACGTTTTTTTTTTAAAAAAATGAATGGAAGTTCAAAAAATTCTAAAAATTAAAAAGTAGAAAAGTCTAAAAGTTGTTCAACCTGAAACCAACAGTGAAATTTAAAATTTCTTTAATCTAAAACTCTTGAAAAATGAAACTCCTATAACTTCTGTTTCAAATATAAATTTTTACAGGAAATATCTTCAATTTTAGCAAATTGATGTCTTCGAATATTGTACTTTTATCTTAAATTATAATTGGATTATCAAAGTATTTAAAAGAAAGAATCGTTTTTTAATCAGGAAATTGCATAATTTTCATTGATAATGAGAAATTATACACGATTTTAGGTCTTAAAAGAAATAAACATCCAAAACAAACAAGTCTATTTGGCTGGTTATTTTCTCATATTCCTTTAGGTCATGTGTTCTAGATCTACTAAGAGTCCTTTTTTCTCTTACTCTCTAAATAAGATTAGGATTAGAATTTAGGTCATGAGTACTATACCCACTAAGAGCACCCCTTTCAAGTCTTATGGTTTTGGTTGGTTGTTTCTCCGATTGTTTCTTTGTAGGTCCGACAACCATTCATAAAGGTAGAAATTGCCTCAACTCTCTCTCTTTATGGTCGACGTGCTCATGACCTATGGGTTTCTCCAATTGTTTATGTGTAAGTCCGACAACCCTTCATAAAGGTAGAAATTGCCTCAGCTCTCCCCTCTTTATAGTCGACGTGCTCATGACCTATGGGTTTCTCCAATTGTTTCTGTGTAAGTCTGACAACCCTTCATAAAGGTAGAAATTGCCTCAGCTCTCCCCTCTTTATAGTCGACGTGCTCATGACCTATGGATTTTGCATTTCCCCTTTTCCTTAGGTAATGGGTTTTCCCCTAGAGACAGAGCCAAAATTTTAAGATGAGAGAAACAAAATATATTTTTTTAAAGCATAGGGAAATATACAACTATCCCATATTTTTTTTTTCAAATTTAAATATAATTTATATATAAATTATTCCACGTTGGCCATACAGATGGAGAGCTGAGGCAATTTTTACCTTTATGAATGGATGTCAGACTACAAAGAAACAATCGAAGAAACAACCAACCAAAATCAGAAGACTTGAAGGGAAGGAGAAAATCTCCATTCAATCTTCCTCTATTGAGATGACAAGAATTTTTTATCCTCCTTCTAAAAGGTCGTCTACGTTAGAACCGTTGAAGTTGAAAAAGTCTTTTTCCAACAAAAATACAGGGAGGAGCAAAACACAACAAAAATTACAGTGAAAATAAAAATGAAAAATCAAATGAAGGCTGATAAAAAATGAAGAAGAAAGAGGGAGAGGGAGGGAAACCAGCCGCTCATAGATCAATAGTGTTTTTTTTTTGATGAAAGATTAATAGTTGATCATCAAAGAAAGAAAAAGTTAGATTTATTTTTTATTTTTTGTATTTCAAGAGAGAAGGCAGATAAAAAAAGTATCAGTTAATCAAAGCGCATATTGCTCTTGTGCATTCAACATAAGATTGTACTTTTGCACAAAATTATTGTCGCTGACTAGGTTTTTCCTTCTGAATTTTTAATTGGTCCAATTTTAACACTAAACTTTAATTTTATATACAATCGTGCCATTCAACCGTTAAAATCTAAACGTTGTTATAACATGTACACCATTTTCCCTTAATTCGTTGACTTGGCTTATTGAATATTATTTTATTTTTACGTAATTATTTTCTAAAAGTAAAATAAAATTAGTTTTAGACGCAAAATGACGTAGTTTTAATAAAACACACCTTTTTAGCCCCTGAAACCCCAATTCAGATTTTTAGAATCTCTAATTCATTTTATTTATGCTTCATTCCTTGGTTCTGCTTTCCTGTCGACTTGTCTGAAATCCTCACAGATATAAAGCAAGGCACCCGAAATCACTCCTATAATTCAACAAAGTAAACAAATTTAAGAAACATTTATCATTCATCTCGTAGAAGAAAAAAGAACTAATTTTACCGGTGTCATAACCAAACATGTCGGTTTGATATATAACCCCCTTCCACCATCTTTTTTTCCCCTCACAATTTCAGAAAATCAAAAAGCTCTTCTACCATGAAAGTTGAAAATATGTTCAAAAGCATCACCTACAGAGAAACAGCAACGAAATAAACAAATCGACAATGAAAAATCTTGAATGGGTTTCGTGCAAACAATAAAAACAAAGAATATAAAAAAATAAAACCCGAAATCAAGAAGAAAGATGAAAATGATTGCCATGAAACTATGCTTTGAAATAAAAAGCCTTGATTAATAGAAGCAAACGGACAATGGGTTGAAACCTACGTTGCACTGACACAAATATGAGGATAGGAAAGGACAATTTTCAGAATTATAGAGTATGGGTACGTAAGTTTACGAAAAATATAAAATAAATTTTAATATGTTATAAATAAAGTAAAGAATAACAAGAACAAGAGAAAGATGAGAGACAAAGAGATGAACTTGTATTATATTCTCAATGTAGGATTGTATACAATGTTGTTTCCAAACTATATATTTATAGGCAGAGGGAAACCCTAATTTCAATAGGTATTAAACCCTAATAATAAAGTACATTAAAGTATCTTTTCATACATGGATATCCGCCATAAATAAATATTTATAACACTTCCCCTTGGATATCCATGAAGATAATGTGCCGCATTAAAACCTTACTAAGAAAAAAACCTAGTGGGAAAAAAATTCTTTGTGAAGGAAAAATAGTGCACACATCTTTGATACGCATAACATGTTACCTCATTAAAAACCTTACCAGGAAAGCCCAATGGGACAAAAACTCGTTTATGGGAAAAAGAGTACAACGTGTATTTACTTCGCCTCATGAAAACATCACATAAGATCATTGAATCTTTATAATTCAATCTTGAATACAATCTTCAAATGTTGAAGTATGCACTAATGAATAAATCTTCCAAATTACTGCATGAAAGAATTTGTCGAATACTATTCTTTTAAAGATCATGAGGGATGAAACTTTAGAAAAATATGTTTCGTTATGTCACATTTTGATGTATCCACCTTTCAATTTGTAATATAAATTTTGCATTTTCTCTGCACAAGATAGCTTGCATCTTATCTTGTGAAAACAATTCACATATCTTCTGGATATGTTTAGCCAAAGACGTTTTTCGTCTTTGTCAATTATTTCTACATGATTTGAAGAAGCATCGAGTTTTGAAAGATCTAAAGGTTATAATCTTTGTAACATTTAGATGGTACTTCTGAACCAACTAAGATATGATTCTCTTCACTAAGAAAATATAAAATCATATTTATTCTCATCCAACAATCTTAGAATTATTGGGGGTACTCAATAGATACTCTTTATCCATATCGAGTATTTTAAGATTCTTTCAGCATGTGTGCATTCGTGGACAAATATTCATATTTACGTGTTCGATCTTCAAGTCGAGACAAGATTTGATTTATCATGTTAAATAATCAAATGCTTTTGAAACTCTTCAAGAGTTCAAATTATCGATATATATCATAACAAATCTTGATACAATCATCATTATAAAATGTACATGGAAATAATATCATTCTTATAGTATTTCATAAATAAGTAGTTGTAACCCCCTTGACCCAACCTAAGCGTTAGGCTAAACCGAGCGAGCTACATTAGATTTGTCGTAGCAAACCTGAACCAAATCTCTCAAATTAGGTCCTTTTTTATTTTATCTTATCTAGATGCATCATTAGAACCTATAATGTATAAATTGGCAGGGGTTAAATTTGCGTCTGAAACGGACATCGAATTGACATCCAATTGTACAAATTTGCAATTTAGGGACCAAATTGAAAATTTTGAAAATTACAAAGATTTAATTAGATTTAAGGGTACCACCCTTAATCAGCCAGGTTTCATGTTTCTAAGTTCAATTTCAGCTAAAACGGATCGATCGAATACATTCAATCTGCATACATATGAACATGGACCAAAATGGAAGAATCTCAAACTTCAACAGTCAAATAACTGACATAACATCTAGGGGTATGCATAATTAACCGTAACCGTTAACCGTAATTGATAATCGGTATAACCATTACTTTTTATAGGTTAATTAATCGAACCATTAAAGTTAAACGGTTTCGGTTAAACGAACTGCTAAAAATGACGGTTAATGGTTACGGTTATGGTTATGAATTTTGACAAATGTTTAACATATATGATAACCGTTATTAAATTATTTATATAATTTTTTAAAAGATAAAATACCTCCATCTAAAAGTTCAACCCACACGCCCTATTTTCTAATTTCTAAACTCTATTTTGTAATCTAATTCATAATTATTTTTTTATCTTTGATTTGCTAGTATTACATTATATTTCTTATACTAACTTGTTTCATGTTTTGAAATATAGTAATGAATGATTTAACACTCAATCAACAAACAACTATGATTGATCAGTCGTTTTTCATTTTAGAGGAAGTAGATGAAGGACCTTAGGTGATTTAATCATAGAGTTAACTTTTTTGGCTTGCGGTACTAACTCATTGAAGTTGCGTTTACCATATGTTTATTTTATGTTAGTTAAAGATTTGTCTTTAAAACTTTTATGGTATATTGTTATGTAATGAGCACTGTTAAAACATGAAACTTTAAGTTAAGTATCGAGTTTTTGTATTTTGTGATGTGTCAGAACTTTGTAGTATGTAGGTTTTTTTTAATTTAGTTTGAAGTTATTGTTTATAATCTATATTTAAATATTTTTTATGAAAATTTTAATATAACATTTATAAAAAAAATATATAGTTCATTATTCTCAAAAGAAGTAGTGAACATGTGAAAAAAATTTATAAAGGGTTACAGGTTAACCTATAATCTAACCGTCGGTTAACCGTGTCTTAATGGTTAATCGCTACCGGTTAACCGATTCATAACAATTAGGTTACGGTTAGCTAAATTCAATAACCGATATAACGGTTAACCGGCTGTTTAAGCTAAATGGTACGGGTAACCGACCATGAACACCCCTAATAACAGCCTTCGATATCGGTACACGGGTTCTGTACTGACACTAGGCTTCATTAACAAGGGTTGTACCAGTACACAAATACACGTACCGATACCCAGGTCATAATACACAAGGCTCGTACCGATACGGCTAACGTGTGTATCAGTATCCATGCTTAATTGGCTAGAACTCAATTTCCAGTAGCAAAAACCCGTACCGATACACTTCCTCGAGTATTAGTACCTATGCCAAATTCCCACTTCTCAGACCTGATTCAGGTCCCTCATACTGATACAGGGAGCCTTGTACCCATACCTAGAGGCCTGTAATGCCCATTTTAACTGATTTTTTTATCTCCAATTCGATACAAACTAGTTCCAAACATCCTAGCATGCATACTAAACATATTTAACATAAAAGGCTAATATTCACAACATACCAACCCATCAAATATGCATTTTCGGGCACAAAAGCGTAAACTATAGGCATGCTTCCTAAACAATTCAACCAATAGACTCGAACTAGAAACAAAACATGAAACCGACAACCCACGTCACAAATCTAAACAACAATCCAACAACCAAAACGTCACAATCTTTGGAAGCAAATACAATTAAAGTAAAAATCCCCAAACTTGGACAACAAATTGCCGTATTACCAAAATATTTAAGCTTAAACCATACTTAAAGTCAAATGATGTCTTAGGATCTCCTCGCTCCAATGATCCCACAATCCTCAATTCGCTGCAAAGAAGAATGATAGTGTAAGCAAACATATGCTTAGTGGTGCCGCTCTTACACATTCATCAATGCATGAAAAACATGAGTATAAGACAACACCTTTAAAACCCTTTTCAAAACATGATATGCATAACAACCATATGCAAACATAGTTTTCTACTTGTTCCTCATATATTGGCAAGTATTGTGACATTATATAACTCGTTGTTTCATTAAAATCACATCGGATCCATGGAATTTTCGGTAGACTCACCTCTACCAAATCATACTTTGTCCCGGATAGGCTCACCTCTATCATACCTCAAGGTACACCATCAACTTGGGTTGTTTAGTTAAACCACAAACCACAAGTGATAACCCAACATCTCGAGTAGCCTAGTTAAACCGTTTTCCTCAAAGACCGTGGTGCGATCGACTTTACATATTATAGTGCTCTTTAAATCCTATGGCATACCAACTATATCTGATAATTTATTTCTATTTTTCACATATCTAATATTCACTTTTAAACACATTTACTTACTAATTTCTATATGCATTTAACAAAAAATTTTCATATGCTAAAATCACATTGCCCAAGGCAACAACCACGTTCCATTTAGGAACCATTTCTCAATGCTCTAAGCATTCATATACTTTGTTGAGTTGTGTGGGGCTCGATTCGTTCAACCGATGTTGCTCACCAAGTGGTGGAGAGGTGGATATTTGGGTGGAAGGGTTGTGGAAGCTAAAATGGAAATGACACAATGATTTATAGTGGTTCAACCTTCTAACCAAGGTCTACATCCACTAGCTTAGCTTCCCACTAAGGATTTCTCAATCAATCCACTATTGATTCGTCCCCTTTTCTAGGCTTAGGAGGAAACCCTTACAACCAATCAAGCTTTCTACCCAAAGCCTTGATTGAAACCTCTTTACAAAGAGATAATAAAAAGCAAACTAAAAACCCTCTAATAGATGTTTGTTTGCACAATTAAGCACTCACCCAAAACCTAAAACACTTGAGCAAATTTGACAATTTTGGCTCACTAGTGTTTGTCTATACAATAAATGACAATTTAAGCTCTAAGACAATTCTTGATCATTTGATGTTTGACAATATGAGCATTAGCCTTTACTTGATGCTTGGAGGTCCCTTTTATACTCCCAAATGAGTTTGTAGCCGTTACTAGCCGTTGGGATCAAATTGGAGCCGTTGAGGACTTTATTTCCCTTCATTAATGATGTTCTACAGTCTTCCGTATCGATACGCTTGGACCCGTATCGGTACGACCTTCATCAGAAACTAGCCGTTGGGCTCTTGTCAGCCTGGGCGTATCGATACGCTTGAGGGCGTATCGGTACGGGTTCATTTTTAAATGACCCTTGGGAAAGTAGCCGTTGGGGTGGTTGAAAGGGGATCGATATGCTTACCAGGCGTATCGAAACGATCCGGATCCGTATCGAAATGGCCAAGCCTGTTTTGATACGGGTTTTGGAAGTGACCAAACTGGGGCAAAAAGTTATCGGTACGGGTACAGCCGTATCGATACGAGTAACTTGAAAAGTCAAGTTTGGCTCTTTAAACTTAGTAAAAACATTGCCAAAAACCTTTTAAAATACCTCAAACATAATTTCAAGTTGTTTGGACTTAAAACCAAGTTTTAAATTCTCTTCAAATTAGTCAAAAATATTTTTCAATTATTATATCAAAACATTGGTTCTACAGTCTCCCCCTTTTTGATATAATAAAACTCACTTGAAAAATTGTTTGGAATTCTCCCCCTTTAACTTTAAAAATGTGAATAAGAGATTGAAGATATGAAATCAATTAAAGCTCCCCCTTATTCATTTGAAAAATCAATTTTTCAAACAATTTCTCCCCTTTTTTGTTATATCAAAAAGAATTTAAAACATTAAGTTCAAAATAACAATAGAGGTAAAAATTGACAAAAATATGAATTTGGTTTTAAAATGGCTCCCCCTTACTCAAAGCATCATCAAAAATGTTAGTCCAACATATATTATCATCTAGTTGAATTTAAAATAAAATAAACAAATGAAATAAAAAACAACTAGAATTTTTACCAACACTTGAACCCAAGGGAGGATGTGAAGCCTTCATTCTTCAAGTGTTCTTCCTTGTGTGCATGGAGCTCCCCCTCAATGTTTGACTTGTTGAACATCTCCATCACACCTAGCAATAGACAATCAAGTAATTTTTGGTATCCAAATTGCTTTGGATCCATGAACATTAGTGGCACAAATTTTAGTCCCCTTAGGAATCCATTTTTCAATGTCATCCTTTTTAATTGAAGTGGTTAGTCCTTTTGGGACCCAAACACTTCTAAAGCATTTTCCTTTAATAAATCTAGGGGCACTAGATTGTCTAACATAGAAATTTGATTTTCCAAAATTGTTTTTCTTTTCTAGCTATTTGGAAATCAAATCCTTTTCTTTTTTAACTTTTTGAAGCAATTTTTGTAAATCAAAACATTTTAATTCAAACTCCTTGAGTTTTGCTTCAAGTTCAAGTTTGGTTTTAGAAATCAAATCATTTTCAATTTTTAACTTTGAAATCACTTTATTGTTTTTCAAAATGTGATTTTTAAAGTCTAAAACCAAATCGTCATAGGCATCTTGTAATTCATCAAAAGAGTAAGAACATGAAGTAGATGAACTAGAAGTTACCCTTGAATCTTCTTCGATGGCCATAAGGCAAAGGTTGGCTTGTTCATCGTCGGTGGAGTCCTCATCACTCCAAGTAGCCACATGTGCCTTCTTCTTATGGCTTGAAGTGCTTGCCCTCTCCTTTCTCTTGGGTTCTCGTTCAAGCTCTCTCAAGGCTTTCTTCATGATCGGGGCACATTTCTTGAAGAGATGAACTATCTCCTCATCTTCATCCTCCTCTTCACTTGAGTAGACATGATGACAAGTGGAGGATTTGAGAGCCATGGCACTAGCATTGATGCCAAGCCCTTTGATTTTCTTCTCTCCCATAGCTCTAATTTCTTTTCTCTTCTTCTCATCTTCTTTGTTCTTCTTCATGATTTGATGAGTAAGGAGTGACCCCATGAGTTCATCAAGCTTCAAAGTCTTCAAATTCTTGGCATCGATGATGGCGGTCTTCTTTGAGTCCCAAGACTCGGGAAGTGAGTAGATGAGCTTTCGGACAAGTTTTTCCTCCGGAATGGCTTCTCCATACCCCTTGAGACCATTTGTGATTGTGGAGAACCTATCAAACATCTTCTCGATGTTTTCTTCTGGATCCATCTTGAAGTTCTCATACTTTAAGGTTAGGAGCCCAATCTTGGTCTCCTTGACTTCATTGGTCCCCTCGTATGTGACATCAAGCTTGTCCCATACCTCCTTGGCACTCTCACAAGAAGACATCTTCTCATAGATGGTTGGGCCAAAAGCACAAAACAAGATGTGCAAGGCTTTGCAATTAAGCTCCATCTTCTTGCGATCGTCGACACTCCACTCCGCTTTGCTTCTTTGAGGCACGAACGAACCATCTTCAACTATATCCCATAGCTTGTAATCCCTTGATTTGATGACGAACTTCATCTTTGTCTTCCAATGGGAATAGTGGGTTCCGTCAAAGAAAGGCGGTTTGTCGATTGATTGTGCCATTTGAGCCGGTTGATGAAATAGTGATCGAGCTTGCCGGATCTTCTCAATAGGATGTGAATCCTCTTCGATTGAGCCAAGCTCTGATACCAATTGTTGAGTTTTGTGGGGCTTGATTCGTTCAACCGATGTTGCTCACCAAGTGGTGGAAAGGTGGATATTTGGGTGAAAGGGTTGTAGAAGCTAAAATGGAAATGACACAATGATTTATAGTGGTTCAACCTTCTAACCAAGGTCAACATCCACTACCTTAGCTCCCCACTAAGGATTTCTCAATCAATCCACTATTGATTCGTCCCCTTTTCTAGGCTTAGGAGGAAACCCTTACAACCAATTAAGCTTCTACCCAAAGCCTTGATTGAAACCCTCTTTACAAAGAGATAATAAAAAGCAAACTAAAAACCCTCTAATATGTGTTTGTTTGCACAATTAAGCACTCACCCAAAACCTAAAACACTTGAGCAAATTTGACAATTTTGGCTCACTAGTGTTTGTCTATACAATAAATGACAATTTAAGCTTTAAGACAATTCTTAATCATTTGATGTTTGACAATATGAGCATTAGCCTTTACTTGATGCTTGGAGGTCCCTTTTATACTCCCAAATGAGTTTGTAGCCGTTACTAGCTGTTGGGATCAAATTGGAGCCGTTGAGGACTTTATTTCCCTTCATTAATGCTGTTCTGCAGCCTTCCGTATCGATACGCTTGGACCCGTATCGGTACGGCCTTCATCAGAAACTAGCCGTTGGGCTCTTGTCAGCCTGGGCGTATCGGTACGGGTTCATTTTTAAATGACCGTTGGGAATGTAGCCGTTGGGGTTTTTGAAAGGGGATCGGTACGCTTACCAGACGTATCGAAACGATCCCGATCCGTATCGAAACGACCAAGCCTGTTTCGATACGGGTTTTGGCAGTGACCAAACTGGGGCAAAAAGGTATCGGTACGGGTACAACCGTATCGATACGGGTAACTTGAAAAGTCAAGTTTGACTCTTTAAACTTAGTAAAAACATTGCCAAAAACCTTTTAAAATACCTCAAACATAATTTCAAGTTGTTTGGACTTAAAACCAAGTTTTAAATTCTTTTCAAATTAGTCCAAAACATTTTTCAATTATTATATCAAAACATTGGTTCTACATACTTGATAAAGGAAAATTTTACAACGTGCGACGAACACCGCTGAACATTGTTGAACACCATTAAATTAATTGATAAGAATTAAAAATTTCAAGGACTCAACATACAATTAATAATTATTTTAAAAAATATAATTAAATTATATTTCATATATATTAAAATTTATTTTTTTAATAAAGGTAAACTACATATTTAGTACATCACCTCTTTCCGTATTTCTACTTTGATACCCAAACTAATTTTTTTAACAAAATGGAACCTAACATTACGTATTATTTCTATTTTGGTACCATGACTGTTAAAAATAAACGGAAACATTGACGTTGCTTATTCAAATAATAATTTTAGTCCCTATAAGAACCTTTACAGACATAGAGAATACTTGCAGAGTATAACTTGGCTGAATGCCTAAATTTGCAAGGGGCTAGTATTTGAATGCTAACTTTAATCTGCTCAGATTTTTCCTTTTTCTAAGAATAACCATGTCCAACATATTTAAACATAGAGATATGTCCAAGAATCCCCAAATATATGAAAAATAGAAGGACAAAAAAATGAACACACTCATGGATTAATCAATATCCGATCAGTACTGGGAAGTACAACCCTAAACAAACATAAAGTACTAGTTATTACAACAACGAAAATTGTCTACTTGTGCTTGACAATCTTCCGTGACAGCTAGTAAACAAGGTATTTTAAATCGACATACACTAATTATGTAGAAGTTGAGCTCATCAAAATCGTTGATAGCAACATACGGTCGTTATCTTCAATTCCATTTCAGTAAAAGCTTCCGATTATGATTAGTTGATTACTAAGTGATAACCAGTAATCTTTAAAAAATAATTAAAGTCGATATTGTATCTCCAAAGATGTAGAAATTAATTTCTTTTCATTTTAGTTTAGAAGAAACCCAGTATTATTGGAGAATCGACTATGACAACACTGCAAATATCATTTTTTGCGCTTCTTGCTCTTGTAGGTTTTAGTTAATTTTTACTTTTTCATAGTTTGCTCTTTTTTTTGTTGTTATTAAAGTCAATATTATTTTTGGAGGAATTTAGAAAGTAATCGATGAAAATTTACAGGGAACTATAGTGACAATGAAGAAGATGTTCGATACCTAGTTTTTTCATACTTCGAATGGAAGAAGAAGAAATAATAAATTTACATTTTTAATCCAAAAATTAAAAATGATGTTTAAATTGATAATATTTTGGACTAAATTGATAATATTTTGGACTAAATTGATAGATTGTATAAGTTTTAGGGACTAAAACTATTATTTGACCAAGCAACGTCAATGTTTCCATTTATTTTTAACAACCAAGGTACCAAAATAGAAACAACATGTAACATTAGGTTCCATTTTGTTAAAATAAATTAGTTTGGGTACCAAAATAGAAATATGAGAATAGGTGAGGTACTAAATATCTAGTTTACCCTTATTCAAAAATGATTTTTTTTAATATATATGAAAAATAATTTAATTGATTTTTAAAATTATTATTAATTATATATTGAGTCCTTGAAATTTTTAGTTATTATTAATTAATTTAATGGTGTTCAGTGGTGTTTAGCGTTAGTGGTGTCCAACGGTGTTCGTCGTACGTGGTAGACTCATCTCTTGATAAATCATTGAATATCATTTAAAAGATGCATAAAACTGTAACATTCTTTTAAACCAAAACATGTAATTCAAATAGCATATCAAACCGATATTCAAAGGTAGAATTAGGGAAAACTTACTTCTGAGTTTAGTTAAGCTTGCTATGCTTAATCTAAACTTCCAACTCCTTATTTAAGCCTTTAAGAGTGTCCGAAACACATTTACACTCACCGATAGACAACGTCTTGCTTGTCGTTGCGTTCCAAGCTTTCGAAATGAGCTGACTTCCACAAAATGAGCTAAGCTTGAATCTCCCCTATTTTGGCAACACAAGACCAGAGAAAAAATGCATACTAACACCAGCCTACAATCATCCCCTGCAACCTCTACAAAATTGCATAAAAAACAATATGAAAACACCGAAAACTACTCCAAACAACATACAAACGATCTCCAGCCACAACCTAATGATTCTAGCATCCTAACAACCTCAAAGGACAACTAAAAATATATTCCAACCATCATTATACCTTCAGCAATCAAGAATCTAACACAACAACCTCAAAACCACTCTTAAACTACATTAGAAATTAACCAATTAAATAATTTCGGGATTAATTATGAAAATCTCATTTCACATTATATTTATTCAACCAAAATGTGAATTAATCCAATAGATATCTCTAAAAAAATCATCTTGTAAAACAAGAATTTAGACAAAACATCAAAATTATAAATTAATTTCACTTCCTTGAATTAAATTGCAAAACCATGTTATAATCTACAAAACACAAGCCAATCACTAGGGAATATCAATAAAGAACCTTGGTTTTAAAAGAGAAGAAAAAATTTACTTTTGAAGAACCTTCCACCAAAATTGACTTAAGTTTTATCTTGAAAATAACTTGAAAAATAGATGAGATCTTTATAAAATTTCAACAAGAGTTTGTTAGGAAATAGATGAGGAATGAAATGATGAAATCTCAATTGAAAAACAGTAAAGAAATTTAAAAATCTTGTTTGAAAAAAATGATGGAAAATGAGAGAAAATACGAAGAGAAAATCTAAGAAAATTGATAAAATAGCAAAAAATTATTTGAAAAAACAATTAACAGTTAAAATCTTACTCAATTAAGGTGGAAAACCTTTAATTAAAACAGTTGAAAAAATAACTCTATAAGGATTCTTAGTATTGTCCCAATTACACTTTAGTCATTAAAAACAGCTTTGCATTTATTATATTTTGGTCACTAAATTCAAAATGTCACCTCAATTAATTAAATCGATTTCCAATTTCAACCCAAAATGCTTAATATAATTATTAAACATTTTAAAAGTTTTAACCGAATTTTATCCCCTTTGAGAATTCCTTTTCAAAATATTTATTTTCCCGAAACGTATTTTAATTGTCAAACTCGGTTCCCAATCCGAACCTAAAGTAGCTAAACCGTCAAAACTCCTAAGCCCATTTTTGGGGCGTTACAGTACTCACTAGAGTGAGCATTCGATCGAGTCGAGTCGAGTCATTCGAGTTGATGCGTCATATTTTATAACTCAAACTTTATTTGAATTTTTTTATTCTAGTCGAGTTTATAAAATTCGAGTCGAGTTCAAGTTGAGTCGAGTTTTTGAGTTCCTATACAAATTTAATTATAGTTATTTATCATGTTATAGTATAGTTTGATTCTAATTTAAACGACTTTCTCTAACCATATAAGATATTCATATATATATATATATCATATTTTTCATATGTGGCATATATTTCTTCATTTTTTATATTGGTGTGTGTGTATATATATCAGGAAAATTTGAGGAACTTAACTAGAACTTAAAAATCAATCCACTAATTACTAAAAGTTTCGAGTTATTTGAATTATCATTGTACAACTCAAACTTTATTTGAAATTTTTTAGAGTCGAGTTTATGTAATTTCGAGTCAAGTTAGAACGAGTCGAGTCGAAAATTTCAATTTTTTTTAGTCAAGTCAAGTTTTACTCACCCCTCTCACTAAGGCAATTATACCAAATGTGCCAAAATATAAATATTCAAGAGGACATATCTAAATAAATTCCCTCGAAAATTTCCAAATGTCTGCCATTTTAAATTCTTCAAGGATAAATAGAGATCCACAAAATAATTAGACACATATAAAACATTTTATAGCTACCAAAGTAATTACATCCACTATAAAGTAATTAAATTATTCAGAAATCATAATTCAAGTCGTATTTATATCACACGAGTATTTATTTGTACCCACTTGTGTTACACCTTTAGGTATTTGAACTATTGGTCCAAAAACTTTACTTTTGAAAGTTCAAAGCCTCTTTCTACATTGGCCAATTCAATATCTATAATTCTAGATAGATATCTATAAAAGATCCTCATTTTCTTTCTTTACTTTTATAGAAGTATTCTATGTAAAATTATTGTTGACAACTTTTCTTTTTGGTTCCATTCTATTCTCTTATTAACAAACTTGTCGAGATGTCTTTTTAATCTTTATTTCAGGTACTTGAAACTCTTCTAGAATTTTATTATTAGTTCTGTCTTGGGTCTTTTTAGGAGTACTTGCCTCCAATATATGACCATCTCATACTACTTTTTATTTACGAGAATTTTGATTATTGAAACTAATTTCAACTATCATGCTTCATGCATAATTTACATCTATTCGTTGAACAAGTAATTCAAATTTAGAGTATTTTCAGCTTGTATATGAGACTAGATTACTCGCATTAGGTCAATAAATATGTCTAACAGTTGATATGTAATAATATGAATTATCTTATGAACTGTCGGTTCATATACGTAGGCCTGGCCCTGGGCAGGGGCAACAAGGGCGCCTGCTTAGGGTCCACTGCTCAAGAAAGTTATATGTTTTTAATTTTATTCGAATTGTATTCGTTCTTAATGGTTTAATTTTTTTAATACTTGTTATAAAGGGTCCAATTTTTTCAATATTTATTAATAGAGGTTTAATTTTTTCCTAATATTTATTATTAGGGCCCTACTCTTAAAATTTAACTTTTTTTAATACTTGTTATTAGGGGCCCGGTTTTTTTAATATTTTTTATTTTGAGCATACTCTTAATTTTTTTTTCAATTTTTGTTAATAGGGGCCCAATTTTTCAATACTTGTTAGTATGGACCTACTCTTAAAATTATTTTTTGTCACTTGCTATTAGGGACATAGATTTAATTAACGTTATGCAACCACAACAACGACCATTACATGACGATAGCAGTAGTGGCGAATCCAAAATTTTCTTATAGTGGGGTCATGAGTGAAGTATGAGGTATTGAGGATTTCTATACCACTAGAATAAGCATTGTTGACCCCATACCCAGCAACAAATTAAGTGGGGGTCAAATCTTATATTTCTTATGCAAATTTCTATATTAACTCCTTGAAAACCCCATTTCCCAACAAATCAAGTGGAGTCATTTGCACCCGCAATTTACATCTACATCCGCCCATGGGTAGCGCCACCATCTGAAACTGCGATACCCACAACTGTTATATCCACAATAGCGTATGTTATTAAGAGATTTCACAACCGCGATACTTGCAATGAACGAAATAGCATCTATAATGTCCATAACTACAATAAAACCTAACATGAATGTAAATACGACCACAACCGCAATTTAAATTTCTAATTTAGGGCCCATTTTTTATATTCGCCTTAGGCCACCAAAAGCCCTGGACCAGACCTACATATACGATGAACTAGATAATAATAATTCATTTTCCTTTATCCAGCTGATTATTATCTCCCCTGATGTTGAGAAAAATCATGTCATAAATAATTCTCCGATTAATGTTTAAGAATTTAAACATAAAAGGAGACTCATACTCAATATATATTCTCAACCCTTTTTATTTACCCACTTTGTGCATTGTGGTGGAGCAATTCAACTATATATCACACATTCAAAAAAATTTAAAATGGAAAATGTATGGCTTCTGACAAAAAATCAATCATAATGGGGAGTTTATTACAACTCGTTGGCTTGATGCGTATAAGTGCTGCTATATGTGAAATATCATATAGATAATAAATGTTTTGTTCTTATAGTTTAGCTATTAAAGATGAGACATCCAATCAAAAGTTTGCTAAACTGTTTTGTTCATAATCAATAGGCTTTGTAATAGTTATTTCAACTGATATGACCTAAAATATAAACCCACTAGCTTTTGCAAGACGAATAGTCTAATTGCATAATCTAAATCTTTTTCTAATCAATCTCACTGTAACGCCCCGATTTTGGGCCTAGAAGTTAGCTAACTAGGTTAGACGGCTCGGGTGAGCCGGATTAGTCGATTTGAACTAGGTTTGGGAATTAATTCATATATAAAATTGTTTTTGGTTTAAATAAATACGGAAAAATATTGAAAAATATTTAATTAATATATTGAGGGTTTTGGTAAAGTCAATTTAACAAAATAAATTCGGAATAAGAGACATTTTGGCTTGGTGACTAAAATGTAAAGTTTTCAAAACTGTTTTTGGTGACAAAATCGTAAAAGAGTCAAAACTTTTCATCTTTAAGGAGATAATCTACCAATTTTTGTAATCAGGCTTTTCCCTCAATTTAGGCTATTTTTAAATGATTTTAAAATGGTGATTAGATGAAAGTGAAATAGATTTAATAAAATGGGTTTTATTAACTAAATCACTTTTCTCACGTAACTACTTTTTCTCTCATCTTTTCTCTCAAATTTTCCTATCAGCCAGACTACTTTTCTTAACCCAAAATGACCAGGAATCAACTCTTTTTGATTTATTTTTTATTCCACAATCGATTCCTTGGAGTTCTACATCAAACTTTGTTTTCTTATAGTTTTTACTCAAATCGTGCCAATTAAGGTAGAGGTAATTTTCATTTCTCTCCTCTAATCAAAGGTTCTTTACTAAAGTTTCCAAGTTCTTGATCCTTTACAATTGGATTTTGTTATGTGTTGTTAATTAAATTAAGATTTAAATGGTTAAAGTGAGTTTTGATAAGAAATTGGAAGATCTTTGTTACAAATTTGATTTGTGGTGTTCTAGATTTGTTTGGATCATGTTAATAATGTGTTTGAATGCCATAAAGATGAAATTGTAATAGGAATCCCGAAACTAATTGAATTGCTAATTTTCTAGGTTGTGAATAGTTAGATTTTGAGGTGTTAATGGTGTTAAATGGTTGCTGGAGGTATAAGGTGTGGTTAAAGGTATTTTTAGATGTTAATTGATGTTGTTAAGATGTTCAAATCGATAGGTTGTGGCTGGGATTTGCTTAGGTTGGGTTTGGTGATGTTTTCGGTTGTTTGTGGAATGCATTTAATGGTTTTTGGTGAGGCGAAGTTGGGGTGTTGTGTTGCTGGGATTATAGATGCATAATGATACACTAATCCTCTGTTGTTATGTGGTTAAAACAAGGGATGTTGATCCTGTAACAATTGGAGAGGTTTCGGAGGCTTACGACGCTTGATTTCACATTGGCAAGTGGAGTTTTGTGTTATCGGTGAGTGGAAACGTGATTTAAAGCTTTATAAAGATTTGAAAGTGATTTTGGGAGTTTAGGTTAAGCTTGAAGCACTTTTCTATGCTAAAAAATAAGCATCGGACGTTCTCGCTCCCGCTCTGGTTTTCAGTTTTGCAAACTACAATCTGATGCTCTTGTTTATGGTTTGATTACCTACTGTTATATGCATGTTTTAGATATGAGTGATGTTGCAAATGATCATGTGTTGATGATACATGAGTATGAAAAATGGTTTGTGAAAGGATTTTGAGAATACTAAATTACATGGTTTATTGTGTTGGAAATAGGTTTGATTGATGCATACGAAAAACAATGAGGTATCATGTTTTAAATTGAATATATTGGCAAGTGATGTGGTTTAAAATGTTATCAGATATAGTTTGTCGGCCATAGGATTGATAGTGCACTATAATAAGTCGCCTCGGGTGTTGAGGGGTTTATGTGTACCGAATACTCCACCACGTGTACCCTAACGATCGAGGGGTTATATGGTACCGGAAACTCCCGTTAGTGGATTATACATCTAACCGATGATTGGGTTGTGATGGTACCCGGTTGTTATCGTACCTTAATTCCAGTTGAGATTGTATGAACTGTGGAGAGGACACTTGTGAAATCCGTGTATCCGATGTGTTTTGTAAATGAAAAGGTTTGGTTTTGGGTCACTTTAAGGCCAATATATGAATTAACGTATAATGATGAATGGCTATTGTTTGTATAATGTGGTTAATACATGTGGTGCTTCTTAAGCTTTGCTATTGAAAGAATAAGCACGTGAAGGCTTAAGTTGAGGTTTGCATAATGGTTATGCTAGAGATCCATGATACATGTTTAGCATATGGTTTAATATGCATGTTTTGGAAAGATAAAAGAAGCATGAGATGTTTTGGCATGATGTTCATTTTATGTCTTAAAGCAAATTATTTTAAGTGCATTGATGAGTGTTTTTTAGAACCCCTCACTAAGCGTTATGTGCTTATGCTCTCCTTTCTTATCAATACAGAAAAGTGAGCTTACGGGGAATCAAGCAAGCAAGGAGGAATCCAAGAGTTGAACTATTTCAAGTAAGGTTTATAAATACTTAGTAGTAATAAAGGCAATGTGTTCAAGTTGTAATTGGGAGGGTTGTTTTGGATACTCCCTATTTTGGACATATTCATTTGGTGTTTTGGACTTGTATGATGGTTTATGCTTTGATTTGGGTGCTTTAGGGAAGTTTAAGCATGTTGGGTAGATATCATGCCTATAGGTTTACCTTGTTGATTATCTTTGTTGCCATGATGTCCATGCTTCCATATTTTAGTGGTCTTTGGAATGTCTTTAGTTAGTATGATGTTTATATGGTGTTTCAAGTATGTTGTTTTGCGAGTTAGCGTGTTTGTGGCTAGTTTAGATATGTTTAGGGAGATTCTAAAGTGTCACGAATATGCATTTTCTGCAAATCTGCAGGTACGTTTTGAAACTAGATGAACAGGTTCCGAAACCTGTTGAAGCTAGTATCGAAACCAACCTCAAGGTTCTGAAACAAGGAGGCCAATTTTGTGTATTGGAATGGTCTTGAAACCTTTGAGAGAGGTTTCGAAACCTTTCGCGAGGATGGTTCTACAAAGTTGAAAATAGTTTGAAATGTTATATTTTGGTCATATAGCACAACTTTATCAATTTAATGTGTTCGAGGAGTTCTTTTGAGCTGAAAATTTACATGTGGGTTTAAATATTGTTTAATTTCATAATGGAGCTTTTAATTTCATAAAGATCCCTGTTGTGTTATGATTCTTTCAATTTGGTCCATGTTTTGTATGATTGCTAATTAAATGAGACTGGATGATTGTTTTAAGATGAAATTTGATCGACATGCATGTAATCTGATTAATAAAGGTGTGATAACTTCATATTTAAGTAAGTTATATCATTTTCAAGATTTTTAATTTGGTCCCTAAAATTACAATTACACTTAATTGGATGTCAATTTGACACCCGATTCAATCGAGAATTTATCTGGTGTGAGTATGTACAGTTAGGAATTAAATAAGCATATAGAAAATATAAAAAGGAAAAATGTACTTAAGTTTGAGTAAAACATTTCTAGTTTATTTCGGCAAACCCAATGTAGCTCGCTTGGTTCGGTCTGTCGTCTAGGCCAGGTCAAGGGGTTACATTGGGTTTGCTTGGATCCTCTTTCGCTTACTCGCTGCCTCCAACCTTTAATTCTCTGCATTGATGGACAAAGAGACCGTAAGCACACTAGGCTTAGTAAGGAGTGCTCAAAATAAAACACCATCAATGCATTTAAAACTGATTATCAAAACCACTTGAAAATCTCATTTTAAACATCTTCCAAAACATCATGTCTTATAAACCATGCAATTAACGTTTCCAAAAATGAGCATGCTAAACCATATGCAACATGTATCATGAATCAACAACAAAATCCCATTTGCAATCCCTCAGTTTAAGCTTTCCCATGCATAACAACACATATGCAAGGCTTAAAGAGTAAACATGTATAACATACATAATCCATCAACATGATATATTATGAATTATATTTACTTTCAAGTGAACATTAATCAAGTCCCACTTCACAAAATATTACAACGGATACACGGATTTAACAAGTTTCCTCACAACACTTCATACAATCTCAATCAGAATTAAGATACGATCACAACCGGGTACCATCACAACCCAATCATCGTTTAGATGTATAATCCACTAACGGAAGTTTTCGTTACCATATAACCCCTCGACCGTTAGGGTACTTGTGGTGGAGTATTCGGTACACATAAATCCTTCAACACCCGAGGCGACTTATTATAGTGCACTATCAATCCTATGGCCGTCCAACTATATCCGATAACATTTTAAACCACATCACTTGCCAATATAATGCATTATTAACCATGTTAAGTTTTCAAAAGTACTATTTTGATTACCCTTTTTACTCATATTATTGTTAGACTTAAGCTCATTTTAGTTGCATTATTAGGCATTCATGCATGTTTTAATGATTTTCTTCACCATTATGCTTGAGTTCATATTTTGATTAATTTTTTGGAAAAAGGGTACAACCGATAGTTATTTTTATGCGTGTAGGATTAGTTGCTAGGGTAGGGCTGGAACTAGTTGCCATAGCAATGCAGGGATGATATGCCGAACAAGTATCCAAGGTAACTGCCGACAACTAAAGATGAGGTGAAGTGGTAGCCGAATTGATGAGTGGACAAATCTGACTTAATCGGGATAGGTGGCGTGGAGAAAAAGAGTTGGAAGTCCATGAAGAGGTCAAAAGGAGATTAAATTCAAAGAAAATAGGAGGAGTTTTAGTTAGAATAAAATTAAGAGAGATTTAATATTTCTTTTATTCAATTTAAATACATCCTAACTTTCTCATCAAGAAAGACTTTGACCTAGCCATCTCCTATAAATAAGAAGCCTAGCCGCCTACTTTTAGGACAAGTTCGATAGAGAGAGAGAATCCAGGAGAGGGGTGTCGACTTCATCTTCTTCTTACTTCTTCTTTGTTTTGGTTTTGTTCACGCTAGGGATATTTTATTTTTGAGTTTACCTTGATCCTAGCCATGAACTAAACTCTTTTGGCTAGGATTATTGTGTTTAGTGGTTGTGAGAAAACGATTGGATTTGTTTAGGTTTTGTTATGCAATTTAAGTTCAAGGTTTGTTAATTCTTGGTATTTATTTTTGCTTGCGATTGAATCAGGAGAGGATCTTGTTAATGCATCCATTTATCTAATATCGAGAGAGTTAGATTGAAGAAACGAATGAACATGGTTTTGTCCAAATCGATGATGACTAATTCAGCTTAGGAATAAGTTAGGAATTTCAACGGCTAAAAGAAGCGCAAGATAGGTTGGTGTTCACCCATGATTAACGCAAGGATGTATTATCAAGGCATGCACATCGACTAGGGTTTCAAATTAGGGATAAGAAGAAACCATTGAAAATGCTTTATCGAACCTTGAAGGTTCTCGCCTAATTGCCCAGGCAATTGTTTCACTAGTTGCCCTGGCAATCGTCTTACCAATTGCCCAAGCAGACATTTTGTTAATTGCCCAGGCAATCGTATCGTTAGTTGCCCAGGAAATCGTGTTGCCTATTGCCAAAGAAATCGCGTTGCCTGTGCATACAAAACTAATACTGTCCATTCAATTTCCACACCACTACGCACTTTATTCTGGCTTCTTCTCTCAATCATTCAACTTCTCTTTAATTTATTCACTTTCTTTATTTTACTTGTTTATTCAATCCAACTATTATCACCTGTGTTTTTATCTTTTTAGTGCGAGAATTTAGATTCCCGATGTAGCATCAATCCATGTGGAGATGATATCTTTCTATACTATAACTTGCGATGTGTACACTTGCACCAATTGCGAAGCACTTATTACACGCAACAAGTTTTTAGCGACGTTGCCAGGGATTGGCAATAGCGACTTTGTTTTTATTTTGTTGCACTTTTATTTATTTCTAATTTTTATTGTTCAGTTTCTAAAGGGTTAACAAAATTTGGTTTTGCATTGATGTATGACCAGGGCAATCCGACAGCTCTAGAATATCCCCTTGATCTAGAAATTGAATCTACCTACCAGAGACTCAGACAAAGACTGAGAGCAGCAATGGCAGATCAAGTTGGCAATAATAATGCCAACGGCAATCAGGTTGTCGCAGTAAGAGGTGAAGCGATTCTACCAGCTCAACTTGCTCAAGCAACTCGCCCGTGAATGCGAGCAAAGAGCGTTACATTTGCAGCATATTATTATTCGGATTCATATTATACATATTCATGACATACATAAGCAATTCCAATTATCATAACATACTTGACATACAAGTTTCTTTATGAAACACACTTTAGATTTATACAACGTATACATGCGGAAGCTTACTCTAACATTCAACCAAAAATGTAAACATACATATATGTGGGCTAACAAAAACCTTAACTATTACATACAAGCAATCATGTTACAATCATAACAATTACATACATGTACTAACACAACAAGATAATCATTTAATCATGCTTATACATTCAACAACCATTATATAATCATGTTACCAAACCAATTTCTTAATCTACTCTATTCGAACCATACATATAAACAAGGCTCATTCCCTAGGTACATTCTAACTAAGCATAGCAATACATTTTAATCTTCATTTTACATCATACATCTAGATGCATATTACAATCCTATAGTTCATGTCTCATTAACACTATCAATTTTCCATGATCACATAATCATACAAGCACACTTTAAATCCCATAGCAACCATTATAACAAACTTAAAGTTAACAAACATCACTTATATACCTGCCAATATAAGGTTATTACAAAACAGCTTATGCTTACATATATATACAAAACCAAACCAAGTCTTAAACATAGCAAATACATGAAAAACATCCAAAATACATGTATCATATGCATGTGACACTTATATACATCTATGCCACCAACTATAATAACCAAAAGAGTCATACTTGTGCTTGGACTTCAAGGTCAGCTCTCTAAGACAATCGACTAGCTTTCGGGACTAGCACCTGAAATTTTTGGAAGAAGGGAACAGAAGAGTGATAAGTACAAGGTATGTACTCAGTGAGGCAGCCCTAACTTTACTAATATCCATCTTTTTAAACATGATTTAATCTTCAAGGTTACCTAACTAGGCATAAAACAAAGTTTACCTAGCTAGTCCAACATACAAAAGTAGACTTAGCTAATCTTGTAACCGTTTCAATAACCAATGATGCAACACAAATAACATACTTTCATATTCACTTATACATCATGTATCAATCAAAACATTATCATATACAACAGCAAGCATCATTTAAAAGCATTAGCATATACAAGGCAAGTAGGCATATCAATTTCATTTCATTGGTACTTACCATTTTGGTACTTATCTTTCAAGTCATGTAACTTTTAAATATGTTGCCTTGGATGATTAATGAACAAGGTAATCGAGTCTACGTGTGACATATGACTTTGGATACCCAAAGGTATCAATGCTTTGTAACCAACTTGTAACATGTAATCAGAGGATGCCATAGCATCAAGGTGACTTACCACCTTAAGGAATATTGGTGATTAACCACCATCCTTTAACAATAATCAGAGGAGCTCAATGACTCTAAGGCATGCCCTTCTACCTATAGACACTAATCAAACCAAGGACTTTACTTATCTTTCTTTATTAGCAATAGCATTTTACTAGTTTATCAAACACATATCACAAAGTCATGTACACATTCAATCAAGTTTACATTGTGCACATTCAAGCCATGCTCAATCAAATTTCCAGCAAGCATTTAGCATCATTTCAATCATATAAACATCTTTAAACAGTAGCTAAATCATCCATTAATTCAATTCAAGTGGCTCAAACAACTCATGTTACAAAGCAACCCATATAGACATCAACTAGCATATCTAGATAGCATCATATACCTAGTTCATAGTTTATTCCTTTAGTCCTTCTTCCCTAGCATTTAAATTTACCAATCCATTATTAAGTTCATTACATGCTTCATTTTAAATCATCCAAGAAACATAAACACATTGGTTGAGACACTAATCTCAACCCTAAACTAGCTACACTCACAAATACTTCCAAGCTTAGTTGTTATCCTTGATGATGATTCCTTTCCCCCTTCTCTTTGCTTGATCACTCCTTGAATCTTCTTGAAATTCTTCACCAATGTTATCTTAAAACATAAAATATCATATACAATATCCATTAGTAATTAATTCAAACATATAAATTCATTTACTTAAGCATAATCACCTAGACAAGTGAATCTGCCCCCTAAACTGGCAGTTTGAGTAACCTCTACTAAACTGGCCATATCTTTTTACTCACAACTCCAAATAAAGAGTTCTTTACCATTTTAGAAAGCTTATAAACACACCTTTACAACCATGTATGGCACATAATTTTATCATTTCCCTATTAATATATTTTATTACTTGAACATAGGGCATTTTTTTAGAAACCTAATCTGCCTATTCTTAATTTGTGACTTTAGTGCATTTATAACCTATGTTTCACTACACCATTAATCTTGAGCTTTTAACCACATTTACCTTCACATATTAACATAATAACTATGTTCCAGAAACCATGAAAACAGGGCATATAAGTCCTAAAATTATCAATTCTTACAAACTAGTCCATTTTGATCTTCTATGTGTTCTAATGATATTTAAACTATCAATTGATATATAATTCAAACTAAATTATTTATTTTTCATTCCTACAATACCTCCCCTGTTTCTAATAAACTTTCCAGAATTTATTGGCATCAATTAAACCCCTAAACATTTTCAAAATTACAATTTAACCTAAGCAGTTTCCAGATTCATTCAATTCTGAGCAGTCTTTTTGTAATTCAATTTCCAGTCACTTCCTATGTTGTTTTCATGCCCAAGAGGACATTTTCTTATAGTACTCATTCAGCTCTACAACTTTTATTTACAAATGTTTTCCTAATTCGAACCCTAACCCATTCGAAATTCAAGTTCAAAACAGGGCAATGCATGAACCCTAATCTGGGCAGATTCAATCTAAGTTCATGTTCATATTAAATTTTCCAGAAATTTAGCTATTCTAACATGAACCCAGCTACCTATCATCAATATAAAGCATCTAGCAACACATTTCCAGCAGCAATTCACAACCAAATCAACAATACAACCCTAAAACTCAAAATAGAATCGGTTAAACACAAAGTTACTTACTTGTACACTAGATGAACATGCATGCAATTGTTCTTAATTTTTCCAGCACCTATCTTCAGTTCACAGCTCCCTCTCTCACTCTATACTCAGTTTCAGTTGTTAGAATGAATGAAGAAGATGGATGCATGTGAGAAGGAAGTGGCTTACACTTGTTACTTCTTAATTCTAATGTTGGCCGATTATGGTCCTTGCAAGGACACATGGATGCCTTTATTACCATGTTTTCCCACTATGTTAATTATATTTATTTTATATTATCATATTAGTTATCAGCCATGTATATTAGTATATAATTTAATCTAATATTAATCTATTATAATTTTAAAGTATACATGTATATACTTTAATTCCCACTAACATATCTTTATAATTCATATTATAAAGTTGATCCAATATTAATTTTCCACTATCTAATACATATGTAACATACATGTATCACATGTTAAATTCTATTACTTATAAGTCTATATATGATCGTACATATTGTTTTAATCCCGTTGTAATTTAATAGGACATAGCTTATGTGGTTTCATTTCAATCTTAATTAAATTATATGATGTTTACATTTTCTTTGTTATTTTTCTACTATTCCAACTAGGGTGATTTTAGGGTGTTACACGACAGCTCTAGAATATCCCCTTGATCTAGAAATTGAATGTACCTACCAGAGACTCAGACAAAGACTGAGAGCAGCAATGGCAGATCAAGTTGGCAATAATAATGCCAACGGCAATCAGGTTGTCGCAGTAAGAGGTGAAGCGATTCTACCAGCTCAACTTGCTCAAGCAAGGAACTGAACCGTTCGAGACTATTTAGAGGAAGATCTCAACGCACTAAACCCATGAAGTGTCACACTTGAAATTGAAGCAGCCCACTTCGAATTAAAGCTAGTAATGTTCAATATGATCAATACAATTGGTCAATTTGGCGGATCGACAACTGAAGATGCCAAACATCATCTCAAATCTTTCATGGAGATTTGCAATTCATTCAAACTACAAGGAGTCCATGAGGATATCTTGAGGCTAAAATTATTCCCCTATTCACTGAGGGATAGGGCGAAATCGTGGTTTAATAGTATTCCATCCGGATCAATAGGATCTTGGACTGATTTATGTCATGATTTCCTTGTTCGATTTAATCCTACAAATATTACTGACAAGTTACGTAACAGAATTACATCTTTTTGGTAGGCAGATGATGAATCTATGTACGAGGCTTGGGAGCGATATAGAGAACTGTTACACAAATTTCCCCTACACGGATTCCCAATATGGACACAAGTGACGATGTTTTACAACGCAGTAAACACGCCGACAAGGATGATGCTAGATGCCTCGGCAAATGGCATACTCCTAGACAAGCCACCAGAAGAAGTAATATAGATTTTAAACAGGCTTGCTAAAATTGATTATCAGTTCCCAACTACCAGAAGAGGAGTCAGACGCCATGCCACGATAAACGAGCTTGTGTCACCAGATACAATTCTCACGCAATTGGCTACATTAGCCAATTTGGTTAAGAACATGCAACGACCAAGCAACACACATGAGGTCAAGGTAGTAGGTTCCTTTTGTGATTTATATAACGGTAACCATGATTCTTCTGAGTATCCACATAACCCAGAGTCCTGTTTTTATGTTGGAAACTACAACCGGAACAATAACATGATGTCCAACACCTACAATCCAGCCTAGAGGAAGCATCCAAATTTCTCATGGAGCAATCCCAACAATGCCCTCAATCAAAACAATCAAAATGCACAAGCATCGAGATTCCAACAGAACATGCCTCGGTAACCGATGCTGCAATAACAGATGCTACATCAACAATCAACTCCATCTAGTTCTTTGGAAAACTCTCTTAATGCTTTCATACTAAAAACTGAATCTTATATGCCTGAGAATAGTAGTTTCATGAAAAAGACTGACACTTTTATTAATAGGACTGAGATGAGATTACAGAATCAAGAGGCAACTCTGAAGTCATTGGAGACTCAAGTTGGGCAGTTCGCCCAAAATCTGAATACAAGACCACAAGGAGGTTTACCCAACAATACTAAGAACACAAAGGGATTTTGCCATGAGCAGTGCAAAACAATCACCACTCGGAGTGGCCGACAATTTAAGGAAGCTCAAACCCATTTAACGAAGAACACTCAACAAAAAGAGCAATTCGTATCCAGGAGGATGAATCAAGCAACCAAACCTCTGGCAAAACTGGTGAATCGGAAAGATTTAAGGCAAGTTCTAATTCCTCGGCAACTGCAAGTATAGATACCTCGGCAACATCAACTGCTTATGCCATGGCAAGACCTAATGCCTCGGCAATGCCATCAATCAAGGTCCAAACCAATGAAAAGATTGAGGACATTCGACTTCCACCACCTTTCCCACAGAGGTTGAAGCGACAAAAGTAAGAGTACCAATTCAAGAAGTTCCTCGACATCTTAAAGCAAGTTCACATCAACTTGTCGTTGGTTGAAGCAATTGAGTAAATGCTGAATTATGCTAAGTTCTTTAAAGACATAGTCTCTAAGAGGACTACGTTAGGAGAATTTGAAACAGTTGTTGCGACAGAAGGATGCATGGCAATGCTATATAATCGAAAGCCACCCAAGCTTAAAGATCCCGACAGTTTTACAATAACATGTGCAATCGGAAATCACTATGTCAGGAAGGCATTATGCGATCTTAGAGCAAGCATAAACTTGATGCTCAAATCGATTTTTCCAGAAATTGGGAATCGGGAAGGCAAGACCAACCACAGTTATGCTACAGTTAGCCGACAGAACTTATGTGCACCTAGAGGGAAAAATCGAAGATCTACTGGTAAGAGTTGATAAATTTATTTTTCCCGCTGACTTTATTGTTTTGGATTGTGAAGCAGATAAGCATGCACCCATTATCCTTTGGAGACCCTTCTTAGCAATGGGAAGAACCTTGATGGATGTCGAAAAGGGAGAACTCATAACGAGGGTGAATGACCAGGAAGTAAAACTTAACGTGTTCAACACCCTAAAGAATGTCGATGATCCAGGATAATGCCAACTCATCTATGCCACGACAGAGTTTGATTTTGACATGGAAGAGAGTTTCCTCAACATCTCAAAGTGCGTTTGCCTCGACAATTTTATTATTGAACTAGAAGAGCATAAGGAATTTGAAGAACCAATTGAGGAAGAGCAAGACGAGGAAAACTGTATAACAACTCGACCATGTATATACTTTGAATCATTGGATTACTCAGGTAAGGAAGGTAAACTCGAAAAACCCTCAATTGAACAACCCCCGATTCTTGAGTTAAAACCATTGCCAGGGCAAGTGAAATATGTTTATTTGGGAACCGAAAACACATTGCCCATAATTATTTCTTCTAAGTTGCAGCCTGAACAAGAAAAGAGGTTAATTGACATTCTAACGCTGCACAAAAAGGCAATAAGGTAGAAAATTGTCGACTTAAAGGGAATTAGTCGGACGGTGTGTATGCACAAAATCCTTTTGACGGATGATCATAAACCGACGATTGAGGCACAAAGAAGACTTAACTATGTTATGAAGGAAGTTGCGAGGAAAGAAATCATCAAGTGGCTAGATGATGGTTTCATCTATCCTATCTCCGACATTACATGGATAAGTATGATACAATGTGTACCGAAAAGGGAGGTATAAATGTGATATGTAATGAAGACAATGAACTAATCCCATCTAGTACCGTGACCAGTTGGAGAGTTTGCATAGATTACCGTAAGTTGAATAAAGCTAGCAGGAAAGATCACTTTCTTTTACCCTTTATTAATCAAATGCTTGACCATCTTGCAGGTAAACTCTTTTATTGTTTTCTTGATGGTTACTCAAGTTACAACCAAATTGCCATAGCACTAGATGACCAAGAAAAGACCACCTTCACACACCTGTACGACACTTATTCCTTTCGAATGATGCCGTTCGGATTATGCAATTCTCCAACAACTTTCCAAAGATGCATGATGGCTATTTTTTCTGACATGGTTGAAGACTTCCTTGCGATCTTCATGGATGATTTATCGGTGTTTGGGGATGACTTCGACAATTGCCTCGACAATTTGGAAAAGGTGTTGACAAGATGTGAAGAATCTGATCTAGTGCTTAATTGGGAGAAGTTCCATTTTATGGTGAACGAAAGAATTGTGCTCGGCCATAAGATTTCATCTAAATCCATTGAAGTTGATAGAGCCAAGGTGGAAGTGATTGAAAAATTACCCTCACCAAATTCAGTCAAGGGAATTCGAAGCTTCCTCGGACATGCAGGTTTTTACAGAAGGTTTATACATAGTTTTTCTAAAATTACTAAACCATTGTGTATCTTGCTTGAACAAGACAAGGCCTTCAATTTTGATGATTCTTGCGCCCATGCATTCAAAACCCTAAAGGAAAAACTTACCTCAGCACCTAAAGTCGTTCCACCCTATTGGACTTTACCTTTCGAGATCATGTGTGACGCAAGTGATTTTGCAGTAGGAGCAGTTCTAGGCCAACGAACAAGTAAAATCTTCCACGTAATATACTACGCTAGTAAAACTCTTAATGGAGCCTATTTGAACTACATCACTACGAAAAAAGAGTTACTAGTTGTGGTTTTTGCTTTTGACAAATTTCGCTCCTAGTTAATAGGGACTAAGGTAATTGTTCATACTGACCACTCAGCAATTAAGTACCTTTTTGCTAAGAAAGATGCCAAACCTCATTTGATACGTTGGATATTACTAGTAAAAGAACTTGAAATTGAAATTAAGGACATGAAAGGGACATAGAATCAAGTTGTCGATCACTTGTCACGCTTAGAACGCAACATAGAGGAGGAAATGGAGATGGAGATATGCGATTCATTCCCAGATGATCAGATGCTAGTTGCCTCGGCAATTCCCAGTATGCATGCCTCTGCAACTCCAATTGCACATGCCTCAACAATGGCAATTGCCCGTGCCTCGACAAGTCCTGATGCCTCGGTAACTCCAATAGCGCATGCCTCAACAATGATAATTGCACATGCCACGGAAAGACCTGAAGCCTTGGTAATACCAAGGTATGCAGACTTAGTTAATTTTCTAGTTAGTGGTATTTTACCTTATGACCTTACTCACCAAGGAAAGAAGCGGTTTCAACATGTTGCTAAGCATTATTATTGGGACGAGCCTCTTTTTTTAAACAATATGAATATCAAGTTATACGATGATGTGTTCCTGAGAAAGAACAACAAAACGTGATTAGAAAATGTCATGATTCACCATATAGAGGCCATTTTGGAGGCACTCGCACCGTGACCAAAGTTTTACAATCCAGTTTGTATTGGCCCACACTCTATAAGGATGCCCACAAATTTTACAAATGATGTGATCATTGTCAACGAATGGGGAATATCTCTAGGCGACATGAGATGCCACTGCAGAACATCCTTGAAGTGGATTTATCCGATGTATGGGGGTTCGATTTCATGGGGCATTTTCGTTCTTCATGTGGAAACCTCTACATCTTACTTGCCCTCGACAATGTATCTAAATGGGTCGAAGCAATTGCAACACCCAGGAACGACTCAAAAACCGTGTAGAGATTTCTATAGATAAATATAATCACATGGTTCAGAACGCCAAGGGCAATCATCAGTGATGAAGGAAAGCACTTTGACAACAAACTCATTGCCAAGATGTTGCAACTTTTTAGCGTGACACACGAAGGTGCCACGACATATCACCCACAGACAATTGAGCAAGTTGAAATTTCCAACTGGGAGTTAAAAGGGTATTCTCGAAAAAAAATGGTAAATCCCTCTAGGAAGGATTGGTCATTGAGACTCGATGATGCACTTTAGGCATACCGAACTGCATTCAAAACACCTCTAGGTATGTCTCCCTTCTAACTTGTCTATGGAAAGACTTGCCACCTGCCGGTGGAAATCGAGCACAAGGCATTTTGGGCAATTAAAACCGTGAACATGGATTGGGAATGTGTCGGGAAAAAACGTTTGTTGGACCTTAACGAGATAGAAGAATTACGTGCCTTAGCTTACGACAATGCAAGAATATACAAGGAGAAAACAAAGCATTGGCATGACAAGAAGCTATTGTCGCGGCAATTATTGCCCGGGCAATTAGTACTACTCTTTAATTATTGGCTGAAACTCTTCCCAGGAAAATTGAGATCAAGATGATCTGGACCATTCGAGGTAGTCAAACCATTCTCTCATGGCGTCATGATAATCAAGTCCACCACTGATGGACATGAATTCAAAGTTAATGGACAAAGATTGAAGCACTATACTGGTGCCCATGTGGAGCGCAACAAAGAAGTGGTCACTTTAGGAGATGCATGATCATGCTTTCCTCTCGTATTTTTATTTTTGTTTTGTTTTTAATTTTGAACTTAATTTAGGTTTTATTTAGTATTTTTATTTCATGTAATTTTAGGACAATTCTATTTTATTGTTGGTTGTTTTCTTTTTAGGATCTAGTAGTTTTCTTTGTTTTCCCACATCAAGATTCACAACTACCATGCCAAGGAAATCCCTGCACCGACCACTGCCCAGGCAACAACAATTGCTTCGGCAACTACGGCCCGAAAGAAACTCATCATACAAGGTGATAAACCTTTCCAACTAACTCCTTGGCATTTTATTTCATTTTTAATTTTAGTATTTGCATGCATTGAGGACAATGCTTCTCTCGAGTTTGGGGGGTGCTTGTTTTTAGTTAATTTCATGTCTAGCATTCATCTTTAGTAATCGCATATAGGATGCATGTGTTACTTGCCATGCCTTTGATTGGATTTAATTGCTTAAGACTTGTTGAATATTCAATGATGAATTTTTGCCACTGCACTTAATTGAAAGAACCTTTAAATTTTAGGATTGCATGAAAAGAACTTAGAATTTTGCTATGATGCTGAATTTTTTTACACACTTGTGGCTTGTTGATTGAAAGAGACTTAGTGAACTTAGGTTGCTTAAAATTTGGGTAAATTAAAATTAAATGTTAATTTCTTGCTAGAGGTGTCCGAAACCGGCTCTAGTAGTTAATGCACACTAAAGAAACGCTAGAGGTGCCCAAAATTGGCTCTTGTGAAAACAAAAATAAATACCCCGATAATTAAATTGTTAAAAACCTATTTTTCACATGGAATCTTGAAAATCAACTTGTATACAACTCTGCACACACATTATCACGAGCATTATAGTATGGTTTCGAGTAATTTTAGTGCCATAAAAAAACTTAAAAGGTGATCATAATTTGTGCCACGGTTTTGAGGATTGAATTCAAGTTTGAAGCATGCCTTTGATGATTAAAGTCTTGGCAGGTAATTGTTAGTTTGCATTGCTTGAGGAAAAGAAATAGTTTGAGTTTGGGGTGTGTTAAATGTTCAAAAGTACTATTTTGATTACCGTTTTTACTCATATTATTGTTAGACTTAAGCTCATTTTAGTTGCATTATTAGGCATTCATGCATGTTTTAAAGATTTCCTTCACCGTTATGCTTGAGTTCATATTTTGATTAATTTTGTGGAAAAAAGGTATTGTTCGTAGTTGTTTTTATGCGTGCAGGATTAGTTGCCAGGTTAGGGCTTGAACCAGTTGCCAGAGCAATGCAGGGAGGATATGTCGAACCAGTTGTCAAGGTAATCGCCGACAATTAAAGATGAGGTGAAGTGGTACCCGAATTGATGAGTGGACAAATATGACTTAATTGGGATATGTGGCATGGAGAAAAAGAGTTGAAAGTCCATGAAGAGGTCAAAAGGAGATTAAATTCCAAGAAAATAGGATGAGTTTTAGTTGGAATACAATTAAAAGAGATTTAATATTTCTTTTATTCAATTTAAATCCAACTTAACTTCCTTCTCAAGAAAGATTTTGACCTAGGCATCTTCTATAAATAAGAAGCCTACCCACCTACTTTGAGGACAAGTTCGATCGAGAGGATGTGCGATAGAGAGGGAGAATCCAAGAGAGGGTTGTCGACTTCATCTTCTTCTTCCTTCTTCTTTGTTTTTGTTTTGTTCATGCTAGGGATATTTTATTTTTGAGTTTATATTGAACCTAGCCATGAACTAAACTCTTTTGGCTAGGATTATTATATTTAGTGGTTGTGAGAAAACGATTGGATTTGTTTAGGTTTTGTTATACAATTTAAGTTCAAGGTTTGTTCATTCTTGGTATTTTTTTGCTTGTGATTGAATCGGGAGAGGATCTCGTGAATGCATCCATTTATCTAATATTAGGAGAGTTAGATTCAAGAAACGAATGAACATGTTATTTGTCCAAATCGATGAAGACTAATTCAGCTTAGGAATAAGTTACAAATTTCAACGACTAAAAGAAGCGCAAGATAGGTTGGTGTTCACCCATGATTAACGCAGGGATGAATTATCATGGCATGCACATCGACTAGAGTTTCAAATTAGGGATAAGGAGAAACCATTGAAGAACGCTTTGCCGAACCTTGAAGGTTGCCGCCCAATTACCCAGGCAATCGTTTCACTAGTTTCCCTGGAAATCGCCTTACCAATTGCCCAAGCAGACATTTTGTTAATTGCCCAGGCAATCATATCGGTAGTTGCCCAGACAATCGTGTTGCCTATTGCCGTAGCAATCATGTTGCCTCTGCATGCAAAACTGATACCGTCCATTCAATTTCCACACCACGACGCACTTTAATCCAGCCTATTCTCTCAATCATTCAACCTCTGTTTAATTTATTCGCTTTCTTTATTTTACTTGTTTATTCAATCCAACTATTATCACCTATGTTTTTATCTTTTTAGTGCAAGAATTTAGATTCCTAAAGTAGCACCAATCCCTGTGGAGACGATATCTTTCTATACTATAACTTGTGACGTGTACACTTGCACCAATTGTGAAGCACTTATTACGCGCAACAAACCATGTACCTCACTATTTTTATACGCGACATTTCAAAACCAGTTCCAATGCATTAAACCATGCATTCACAAGTATTCCTCATGCTTACATGGACCATTTTCCAAATGCATACATCATCAATATATGATCAAAATTAGTATAAATCATACTTTAAACATGCTAAAATAGTAGGTACCATGTAATTCAAAAACAAGTGCATAAAACCAATTTCGCCAAAATCAACCGCTAGATAAATCTTCTCATACTTTTTTGAGTTTAAAACAACATTCCAAGCTTAACTTAAATTCCCAAGATAACCTTTAAACAATTTCAAAGCTCAGTTCCATGTTCTCACTCACTGACTACGCAAAACCTCATCCGCCGATGCGAAGTACTCCTCCAAAGCTTCCGAAACGGTGCTGCAAGATCGAGGATCAACCGCCCCTTACCTACAATAAGTGAATTTCCTCTCAATTGGATGTTTTACTCTAAAATCTTTGATGAAAAAGAGAGTGTTTGGCTGAAGAGATTTTGAGAGAAAAGTTATGTCCAAAAGTGATTTTAGGAAAATAACTACCTTTTTAATCAAATCTCCTTTAATTCAATTATAATCCATTTAAAATAATCCAAATTGATAGAAAAATCAGATTAAAATATTTGGTAAATAATCTCCTTCAAGATTCTAAGATTTGACCATTTTACAAAACAATCACTAAAAACAGTTTTTGGCTCTATACATTTTGGTCACTAGCCCAAAATGTCCAAATTCCAAATTCCATTTTTCAAAATTGACTTTAAAAATATCCATATAATAAATATTGATTTAAGGATATTTTCCCATATATTTTCGTACACAAAAATATTTATTTTAAGTTTTAATCTCGAATTTGACTCGAATCTCTAATCTCGGTCCACCGAAATGTCTAATTAACCTAGAAACCTCTAGGCTCAAAATTGGGGCGTTACAACACTCCCCCACGTAGGAAATTTCATCATCGAAATTTACCTAAAGGAAACAAATGTAGAAACTATTTCATCATGTCCGCCTTACTCTCCCACGTGGCCTCCCCAACTCCACGGCGTCGCCACAACACCTTCAGAAGCTCGATCATTTAGCCACGAAGAACCTTACTGCTAGAGTCAAGGATCTCTATAGGTTCGTTATCATAAGATAAATCCAGATGTAACTCAATCTCCACCAACAACATAACATGCGATGGATCCGACCGGTACCCCCGCAACATCGACACATGAAACACATCGTGAATCTTCTCCAACTCAGGAGGGAACCTCAAACGATAAGCTACAAGACCTACACGCTTCAGAACCTCATATGGTCGAATGAATCTCAGAATGAGCATACCCTTACGCCCGAACCGCATCACCTTCTTCCAAGGTGACGCCTTCAAGAATACGTGATCACCAACAGTATACTCAATCTCCCTATGCTTCAAATCCGCGTAGGAATATTCTCTTACAATCTGATGCCGCTTTCAAGCAATCTCAAATATGCTTCACCTTCTCATTCATGCCTTTCAACACATTCGGCATAGAAACATAATTTTCCCCAACATCATCCCAACACAAAGGCATACGACACTTCCTACCATGCAAGGCCTCATATGGCACCATTTGTATACTAGCCTAATAACTATTGTTATCGGCGAACTCCACCTAAGGCAATTGTTTCTCCTAGGTTCCTTGGAACTCAATGATGCAACATCTCAACATATCCTCCAAAACCTTGATCACACGTTCAGACTCACCATCCGTCTAAGGATGATACGAAGTACTGAAATTCAGCAGTGTACCCAAAGCCTCGTTGTAAACCGTGGATCCCTATCCAAAACTATGGACTTGGGCACTCCGTGCAAACGTGCAATCTCCACCATATACAGATTCGACAACTTATCCAAGGTATACATTATATGCACTGGATCAAAATGTACACACTTTGTAAATCGATCAACAATCACCCAAATGGAATCCTTCTTAGTTGGCGTCTGTTGCGTGTAAGGGTGTACTACAAATGATACACAAACAATGCAAGTATACACATCGAACAAGTAATAATAGTGATAAGTAAGATCGTCTCTATAGGGTTTGGCGGTAAATTAAGTCAAGTTCAAGCACTCAAAACAAAAACTAAATACAAATGAAAGAGTTGATATGAGCAAATGAAGAAAAATGTTGTAGCAGAAATAATAATAAAAACTGGAGGTAAATAATAAGACTTTTTACGTCCTCCCACGTGTGTGAAACTCTCAAATAGGATGATAGGCTGGGTTTGTCAAGGAATCCTATGCCTAGTTTTCATGCATGGCTAACACTTTACAACTTATACTATGCTCGACAAAGTTTACTTGGACGTTTCTAAACAACCTCTAGCAAGAAACCTGACAGCCAGAATGCAATGACAATACCTCTCAGTTGGAACCCTAGCAAGCTACTTATCGATGAATTTCTACTCCTTTTAGTCGTTGAAACTCTATCCTTATCTCTAAGGTGAGTTAGGGTTTTGCCTCTCAGCATCAAACCCTATTGTCTACGTAGATCTAAGCTTAACTCTCTCGAATATTAAGCTATCAAACACTTAAGTAAAGGCTAACTCTCAAAAGCTCTTACAAACTTAAGGTAGTAAAACATTGAACAAAGCATATAAGGAACTGGAAAATGCATAAACATCCATTAAAAACTAAAACATAATAATCCAAAACAAACCCAAGCCACTTAAAGTTAGTTCATGGCTGGGTAAACATCTATAACCATTCGTTTAAAACAACCCATTCAAGATAAAAATTGAAAGAGTCAAAGAGCTTCGAAGATTATAAGAAACTCCCAAGCTGCCTTGGATTGTCGTGAACCACCCTAAGCTTGATGCTTCTCTCAAAGGTTAGCAATATCAACCCCTTTGAGCTTCAACAATGGAGGACACCAAGTTGTGGAAACCACCTTTTCTCATCTCTCTCTCTCTCTCTCTTAGCTCACAAAGCACCTTTTTTAGCTTTCCCTTTAATGTGGGTGTCTTGTCCTTTATATAGTGGGGGCTTCTAGGGTTTTGTGCCCTTAATTCTTTGTGTACCCTAGGGAATACTCCCTTCACATGTGTGGCACAGCTGGCTGGTGGAATCACGTATGGGGGTTGCAAAATATCTTCATCTTTTGTCTTCTTGTGCGCCCAGAAATGCCTTAGAATATTGCCTTTGCCCTGCACTGCTCTGTAACTATCATGCACATCACTACACCAAAACAAACCTTCCTCAAAGCAGCACCATTTTCATACATATATGCAACAATATGAACTAAATGCAACTATATGCTATGAAATGGGCTTGAAACTAAATAATAACCTAAGTAAAAAGGCATGAAATGTATACTTTTTACAAGGTTATCACACCCCCAAACTTAAGCTATTGTTTTTCCTCAAGCAATGAGTAGATATGAACAAAGAAAATGCTATGGCAGAGTTCAGATCAAGACAATGCTATGGCAAAATTTTAGTCCTCAGAAAAAAATATAGGCTTCAACATGCTACACAAAATTGAGCTTTTAATAACTTTTATTTAAGACAAGATTATTTGCACTATGTGTGCGTAATTACATCCAATCTATGCTTAATATGGTTAGAAAATTTCTAGCTAAGTTCTCTATTATACCCTAGTATGCCTCGGTCAATTTAAGTACATTTTTACTCCCATAATTCTAACTTTTTTTCTTTTTTTTGTACTGATACGAGGGGTGTCAGCTCATCACACCTACCGTCCTTAACTCTAGATGAGTATGGAGCAAACATCTCACCCCGAGCTAGTAGACAGAGTAATCCCATGACAAATTTCATTCACTCATATGTTGTTGCAGCCATTTATTCAAGCTCATTAATATCAACCATACTAAGGCATGAAAGAGTTCTTTTCATAAAAATTTTCAACACCCTTAAGCATATAAAACATGAAATCGTGTAATAGTTAAATCGCAAAGCATCAAGTCAGTTCTACCAATTCTCAATAGTTATGTACATTCAATTAATTCATAGCCATAAAAATCAAATTCTTATCATGTAACCCCCTCGACCCGGCCTGGCTCATAGACCGAACCGAACGGATCACACGTGCAATATTGAAGTAAACTGAGAAGGTTTACCTCAATAAACGACCCTAATTTTTTTTCTTTTTATCTTGTCTAGATGCAACTTAGGTTCCTATGTGTATACATCAGCAGCGGATAAAACAACGTCACACAAACGCTCAACGATTAAACTCAATTAAAGGTTTAAGGACCATTTCATAAATTCGTCAAATTGCATGGATTATTACCAAATTTGGATTACCAACCCTTAATTAAATTCATTACAAACTTCTTTGTGAAATCTCAGCTCAAAACGACATTAGAACTCATTTAATTGCATAAAAGATCAACAGGGACCAAAATGTAAGAAAACAGGAACTTAGAATATTCCAAAAACTGTATTAACTACCATCCGTTTCGGAACAGTGAGCCTTATATCGGAACAGTTGTTTTGAAACATAGCTGATCGTTTTGATACACGGGTTCGTTTCGAAACCCCTTGAGACTCATTTCGGAACAGGGTTTCACAGAGGCAAAACGTTTTGAAACAGGCCTCGCCGTTTCGAAACACCAAGGCAATTTTAAGCCATCGTTACAAAATAGGCAAGGGTGTTTCGAAACACCTGGTCCTGCAGCACTTTTAAAAGCTGTTTTAACTCGATTTAAATCCTCCGAAACCATCTCGTCATGTGACTAAACATGCTTGCAACTAAAATACATACCAACAATCGAGGATTCATGGCAAAACTATCATCATAGCATCATTCTCAAAATCAAGGAAACTAGAGGCATGTTTCCTAGAAGAAATAAACACCATATGGTCAAATCTCAATCAAAGCATAAACCAACACTTAAAAGGCCCTTTTCATAACCAATTACGCAAATCAAACTTGCACCAAATCAGAAAACACCACACCAACAACATTCATAGCATTGGACACCCCCATTGCCTTTACTACTCTAGTCCATAATCAAACATACCATCAATCAAAGTCCTTCACCGATCCCTTGCTAAAGCCCCCTCCAAAGCATAAATAGACTGCATTGATGAACAAAGAGAGCGTAAGCAAAACATGCTTACTGAGGAAAGCTCAAAACCAAAAGAATACCATCAATGCTCAAAACCATTTTTACCTCATTTCAAAACCATCATGCCTCCTTTGAAAAACCATGCACTTTACCATTAGAATCGGCATGCTAAACACCATGCAGTATGAATTACACAATTTCCAGCAATTAAACCATTGATACACAACCATCAAGCCTTCCCAAGCATAAACACCATTATGCTAAGCTTATTGTAGAGTGTCCAAAAGTTCTATATTTTATGCATATTCACGCCCTTATTATTGATGTTCTTAAGATTAGTTAGGCATAATTAGTTGCATGTCATGCATTATAACAATATTTCTTCTTTTACCATGCTTTTATTGAATATCTTATATTCGGTAGAGAAAAGGTATTGTTTTAGTTAGTTTTCTATTTCAGGAGTAGAAGGAGATGTACTGAAGCAGTTCTAGTTGCCGCCAAAGACGCCGCCGCTGTAGAATGCCGCTGCCAAGGATGCCGCCGCCGTAGAATGCCACCCAGACGGCAATACGCCGACATAGTCAAGAAGGGTCTCGTTTGATAGAGAACATTTTTCTGAGTCCATAGAGCCCAATCTTGCATTTTTCTGAGGCCTGGAGCGATGTATAGAGCTGATTGAAGATCAATAAGCAAGGTGGCTTATACTTACTTGCTGAACAATTAAACATCCAAAGGAGTCTATATTTAAGTCAGAATTGAATGAAGCATTAAATATAAAAGCTATTTTATCATCAAGACTTCTACTCCAAGGAGGACTTAACCTTAGGCCAAGCCCTATATATACACATGTATGTGAGGATATAGGGGCATAGAGATAGAGATAGAGAGAGATAGAGAGAGGGAGTCGGCTATGTTCTAAGTCCTTAGGGTTTAGGTTTTTGCTTGTAAAGTAATTGTCAGAAATGATTGTATTAGGTTAAGTTGTTTTGCAATAAGTATTCCAAGTTTGCTTAATCTATGAACTTCATCCTTTCAATTATTCTACACCAGTCAGTTGAGAGAATCCATTTGTCGGGCATGAAAGTGCAAGGCTCAGGAAAGGGTTAACTACGGTCACAACGTGCTGAGGTGTGACTAACTTGGTTCTACACCAGTCCACAAGTTTCTGCGGCTAAAAGGGATCACCAACCAAATTGACTAGATCGTGTTAGGTTTACTACGAGATTTCTAGGTATTGCCTACGTCACGCTAGCTTTCGAGCATCCTTGCCTAGAAATAGGAAGGATCACTGTCGACTATCCTGCCGATCTTGGAATATCTACCAGACTTGCCGCCATGACTTATTTTCGTTTCACCTGCCGAGACAGCGAAAGTTGCAAGGGCAGTGACCCACTGCGGCCGCGTGACAGGGTCGTAGCTGCCCCCCGCCATACCTGCTGAAGTAGCATATCGTTGCAGCGCAATCCAACCTTAACCTATGCAATGCAGTCTACACACTACTAAGCAACAATTACCTGGCCGATTCTATCACTCTAATCCCTCCTACTTTAATTATATGTGTTTTTAGTTTTATTCATTTAAACAAACCTGAAATTAATTGTGCATTTAAATTTCTTGTGCAGATATACACTCGAAGGAGCTATACCAATCCTCGTTAGATTCGACATCTTATATACTATAACTTGGTAGGAGTGTGCACTTGCGCTCTTACAAAAAGGGAACACCTGCACGCCCTACAAGTTTTTGGCATCGTTGCTGGGGATTGACAATAGCGACTTCGTTTTGTATTCTGCACTCTTTATTTAATTGCATTTAAATTTAAGGTTTTTAACTTTTTTTGTGTATATATATTAATTCAGGTACGCTACAAGTCCAAGGGCATCACAATGTCGAGGAAAACTATACGATAGCTGATGTTTGAACATGAGCAGCAGTTGCCGCTGTGGCAGTAGACAAGACAGCAAACGCCGTTGCCGTAACAACAAAAATTTTCATGGTATGATCAAAATTGTCAAAAAAAATTTACCATAACAAATTTGCTGCAGAAACAAACATGCTAGGGCAAGGTAGCCAGCTTCAAGAGAAACCACTCAAGAGCTGATGATGGAAAATTCTTGCAATCTATGTGAGGGAAATCATGTGCTCGAAAATGCCCTTTACTTATCGGAGAAGACATATGAGACCAACAACAGGAGAAGCTACAACAACAACTGGGACAGCAGATACACTTGTCGTTGTATATGCCGCCACAATAGAATTTTTCATTGTATGATCAACAACCTCAAAAAAAATTACCATGACAATTGTGTTGCCGCAACGGCAGATATACCCTAGCACTGTAGTCATCCGCAAGAACAATCACAAACCTTGAGGACATGCTTCTAGTTTTCATGGCTAGTATTGTATCCTTTATTGAATCCACTCAAAGGCTTTCACAGAAAATTGATACAAGGATGGCCCAGTAGGATTCAACCTTATGGGATACATCAGATCGATTGAACACATCCACATAAGCCATGAACGAAGAAAATGTCCCAGCAACTTCTGCCTTGGCAACCATTGATCACCAACAAGTCGGTTGTTGAGTGTGTAAAAGTTTTATATTTTACCCCCTGTTTAACCCATATTTCTGCTGCATTCAAGCATATTTCATTACATTTAGGATAGATTTTAATTATACATCACAATTATACAAAAAAGGCACAATTGCTGCTGATTTTGGTTACTTTTGCAGGTAGCTGCTGTAGCAGATGTCCGGTAGTGAAGAAGCAGAGCTGGAACATAGGACTGCATACAAGGAGGATGCTGCCAAGGCCGCTGCCGTGGCAGCTAATGACGACATCAATAATGAAGGGAAGAAGTGAAGTGGAGCTCGACGGAATAAGGAAATTAAGCACGTCTGTCGTGGAGCACTCTTATATTTTTCTGAGCCCTAAATCAGAATGAAGGCCAAGCCCAAAGTTCAAGGAAGGAACTCCAAGCAAGAAGAGAGGACGAATTAAAGACATCTACTTTGAAGATTTAGTCTTTAATAAAGTTGTACTTTAATTTAAACTTGTATTCTTGCCATATTAGAAAACTTGAACCCAAGGCCTATATAAAGGCATGTAATTCGACCTAGGGAAGGATATCTCATTCTTTAGCAGTCTTCCCCTAAACCCTAGTCGTTTTCCCCCTTCTCATCATGTTCTAAACTTCCCCCAGGGCTAAGAGTTGATTCTGTAAAGTAGTTGCAAGGATTGCATTGTTTTAGGATTTTTTTTATTCAATAAAATAGACTTCACGTTTGCTTATTCTGGTTTTCAACATCTTGCAAGAGTATCGGGAGAGCATTGTGAGATTACACATTTACTTAATATCGGGAGAGTTAAGTATACGAAAGGAATAAGTATGGGTTCTCCAGTTTATGGTTGAACTATCTCGGACCTAGGGATAGGACGAGGTTAAGTGGCTAAGGAAGAATTCAACAACAACGGTGTTCATCCTTCGATTCACGCTGGGAGGTATCATCAAAGACGTGTTCATCGACAGACTTGGAAGATAATATTGATATTGATGTGTTAGACATTGCATATTGAAACATAATATTGATATTGATAAACATAAGAATATGTATGTGCATCATTCATTGATATTTACATTGTTTATGACTACCTCACTAGACAATGCATGCCTAATGTGTCTCATCTCATGCATTTTAGGATAAGAAATCGACTCCTTTTGGAAGATCAAAAAAGTCGAGGCAAGACAAGTCACTACAAGCCAAGAGTAATGTATTTTGACCTCATGAAATCCTAGGAAGGTGGCAAAGTAGTAGAACTAGTATTTTGTGCCTATTTTGGTATGTTTGTAATGTGTATAAGAGGTAATGTTGATAAAAGCCTAATATTGACTTTTGGTATGGTTAAAAGTTGGCAAAAATGGCATATATCGCTCACATAGGTGAAAACCTAGTAAACGTATTCGAATGATCATGAAATTTGGCATGCCACTAGTTTATAACATTGAAATATTGTGTGTAAAGTTTCATTGCATTTGAACACCAATTGGTAGGTCAATTTGATTAAAAACCAGCAAAAATTTGTCATTATAGGTTAGGCCGTATCGATACGGGGTAATGGCTTATCAATACGATTAAGCATAATTGAACCTAAGGAACAAGGCGTACTGATACGGTTTGGATCTATATCGAAACATTTTTCCACTGGAATTCCTTGTTTCGATACGGGGCTAACCTGTATCGAAATGGGTCAAAGGTCAAAGTCATTGAAAGTCAACCCGTACCGAAATAAGAGTTACCTGTATCGATACGGGTCATAGGCAAAAGTCAACCCAAGTTGACCATCGTATACCCGTATCAAAACAACATCAAGGTGTTTTGATACATGATTACTATAGTTGGTTAAAAGGTAGAAATTGAAGGTTTACAATGTTCACATATTGGTCACTGGATTTAGGACGAATCAATTGGATGAGTAAATGAACTCCAAATTGTATGAAACTTTACAAACTTGTTATTAATGTACTGAATTTCATTGTGGTATAATCAATTGCATCAAAAGACCTCTAATTTATCAGATTTACAGTTTAGTCCCTAAAACTTGCAATAGCTTAAGAATTGGTCCTAAATGATTAATTATCGTTTCATATTGGGTAAAATGGACTGAGTTGTATATTTGATAATGTTTTATAGTATAACATTGCTTATGTATTGTTTATGAATTGATATTTTATTACACCGATCACCGTACTATTCATCGGTAGCACACTCTGACATGTTTCTCGACCTGGCCGGGAAAGGGGTATTACAGCTGGCTTGATGTGGCATTAGTAGGGGCTGGCTCTTTGGTGTGGTGCTCCTTGTGGTAGTAATGATAGGCTCGAGAAAGGGTGGGAAATCATTGTTCACATGCGGCAACGTCTCCTTAAAGTAGGAGTTCATCACCTCGTCCCTTTCCTTGACATACTTGAAAGAAGTGTGCAAGTTGCTGCGCATCTCGTCCATCTCTTCTTGCATGCGCCTAGTGGATGCTACCAAAGATGCAATCCTTGCTGCGGAAAAAGTTTTGGCTTCCCCCCAATAGTATGAAACTTTACATACTTGTTATTAATGTATTGAATTTCATTGTGGTATAATCAATTACATCGAAGGACCTCTAATTTATCAAATTTACAGTTTATTCCCTAAAACTTGCAATAGCTTAAGAATTGATCCTAAATGATTAATTATCGTTTCATATTGAGTAAATTGGACTGAGTTGTATATTCGATAATGTTTTATATTATAACATTGCTTATGTATTGTTTATGAATTGAAATTTTATTGCACCAATCACAATACTGTTCACCGGTAGCACACTCCGACCCGGTTCTCGACCGGGTCGGGAAGGGGGTGTTATAGCTGGCTTGATGTGGCATTAGTAGGGGGTGGCTCTTGTGTAGCTGGCTCTGATTGTGCAGGGGTCGAACGTTGGGCAGGAGGTCTCTTTGTTGCAGGAGTAGTGGGCTGGTAGTGGTCGTCTTCGGTGCGGTGCTCCTTTTGGCAGTGATGGGCTCGGGAAAAAGTGGGAAATCTTTGTTCACGTGCGACATCATCTCCTTAAAGTAGGAGTTCATCACCCCATCTTTTTCTTTAACATACTTGAAAAAAGTGTGCAAGTTGCTGCGCATCTCGTCCATCTCTTCTTGCATGCGCCTAGTGGAGGCTACCAAAGATGCAATCCTTGCAATAGCAAAAGTTTTTGCTTCCCCCTCAACAACTTCTGCCGGAGCATCCTCATCATAGCCTCGTAGCCATGGAACCATGTCTGCGGTTAGGCCACTCTTCCTATTTTCCACCGCATCCTTTTCTTGGTCTCCAAACACTTCTTTCTTTCGGCAAAGGGTCGTGATCAAGTTTGGAGCTAAGGAGAAGTAATCTGGTTATGTGGACGGTGGATGTGCACTTCAAGCGAGTCTTGATATAGTGGATCCAAACTTTAGCCTCGGGCTTTATGCGTCTTCGCTCCACAGCCTTGCTTGTAGGCTCCAACTCAGTTCCACTAAAGCATAAGTCCTCTAGGACTTTTTTGATTGTTTGTGCGTCCACGTTTTCAGCAAATGGTGTGTGCTGGCCAACGATATTCTGCAGCCCATAGAATTTTTTTATCGTCGTGGTTGTGAACATCACTTGGTCCCCTCGCATATAGACACGGGATTGTGTGGGGCTCGTGAGATGGGCATAAGATTCCCTTACTAGTGGCACGCATATGTCATCTGGGTGCTTAACAAAAGTTCCCTAGTTGTGCTTGGTTATAACAACCATCACCTCCACGTCTATAGAGCGTTTGGGTGCTCTCCAATTATGAGCGCAAGTGCACACTCTTGTCAAGTTATAGTATAAAAGATATTGTCTCCCACGAGGATTGGACAGCCAAATTCGAATGTAAATCCCTGCATGGAGAATATTTAAATGCACAATTAAATTTTAGTTTGTTTAAAAGAAAAGTAAATAAACACAAGTAACTTAAGGAAGAGATCAGGTTGATATAATGGGTCGGGTTATGCAGCTTCGTAGTGTGAAACTCCGTTGAATATGTTAAGATGTATTGCGCTGCCAGGCTGTGCTGCCTCGGCGGATAATGGCAGATTGGTGCTTCAACAACTTTCGCTGCCTCGGCAGGTGGAATGGATGAATGGCTTGGCGGCAAGTTTGGCAGTCCTTCAAGGCTCGACAGAACGTTTTTGAAGTGATTATGCTTATGTATAAGTCAGAATATTGTTGATGCCCGCTGCAAATAATACCCATCGGCGTGAATCGTGCAATGAACAGCAACCTTTGGTTCCTTCTCTCTTAGCAGCTTTAAACCCAAACATATGTCTAGGCTGGATTGATCAACACCTGGTATGGATGAGATCGTGCTTACTTATTTCGTGAGTTTGACTCTCTCGATGCCAAACAAATGGATTGCTCACAATCAATCTTTCGAACTCAATTGCAAACAATGAAGAACATGAAATAAGAAAATCTTGAATTTTATTGCAAATACAAACTTTAATCCTAAGCAACCGTTCTCACACTACTCTACAACACAACCCAAACCCTAAGAGAAATTAGAACATAGAGGTGGCAAGGAAGCAAAAGAGAAACCTAAGCTATTGCCCACTAAGGAGATTCTAAGATTGTCTAAAATACAAAATATGATCAAGTATATATAGGGCACAACCTAGGTTAAGTCTTCCTTGGAGTAGAAGTCTTCCTCATGATAAAGCAGCTTTTGCATTAAATGCAACCTTTAAATCTGACTTCTTTAACTTTAATTTGGACTTCTCTTGTCATTGCCTTTTGCCGCAAGCAAGCCTTAATCTTCTCCTTTGGCGACTCTGCCCGTTGTTTCCGGAATCAGTAAATTGAGTGGATGGGCTCAATGGACTCAGCAAATTATGCTCTACCGATCACACTCTAATTCAACAATTCTTCAAGTTGTTGCATGGGCGGCAGATATGGCGACGACAACTACTCAGCAGCATCTCTTTCTGTGTTGAACTATTTCAGTACAACTCCTTGGTTTGTTGCCTCAACATCTGCTCCTCTAATTTCTCCTCCTCCTGACAGCTTCTAGCATCTGAAACTAAAACTAAACTAAAACATTATCTTTTCTTACCAAATCAAAGATATTCAACAGAAACATGGTAAAGTAAAGAATACTGTAAATAATGCATGCATGTACCTAAATATGCCTACAATGCACTTAAGAATAGCAATAATATGAGATGGAATGCATACAAAATATAAGACTTATGAGCACTTTACAACGTCAAAGCCTTCTTCTCCCTAAGAAGGGAATTTAATTCCTTGTTCGGCGAAGACCTTTCTCTCTTTGTGTAGTTGGAAGCATTCATTGGCTCCCTCGTCGAAGAACCTTTTTTATCTCAATGGTGGGTGAAGCTTGGGAACTACTGGAGGCACCAGCTACATTCTTGCAACACACCATGGATGAAGGAAAGGGTTTTGGAGACTGTGTTTGTGTTGGGTTTTGAGTTGTTGTCGCGGTAAGGAAGAAGAAGAGAGTGTGTGTTCTTTGAAGTAAGAATAAAGTGAGAGAGGGGAAGGGTGTTGGTAAAGAAAGAAACTGACAAAATGGGGGGGGGGGGTTTAATGGGTGTGATGGTTATGCAGCGTGGGGAAGAGAAGTGATGGGGAGTTAATGAAAAGTAAAAGTATGAATGAGAATGTGGAAAGGTAATCACGGGGTAGTGTTTTGAAAGTTAAATAGGAATAAAATCCATGCCTTTTACCTTTTTAATGTCGCCCCAAACATGGAAAAAGTTGGGCTTTCAACTTGCTTTAATAACAACAAGACAAACCCTAACCCTAAATAAAATCATGCATCTTCCTTAAAGCAAACCTTCGCATGCCAACTTTCACCCTTTGGCTATTGACCTTGAAAACTGTGTCATCGTTAAGTTTCTTGATGTCCATCGCACTATGAGGATAAAATTTGTGCACTTGGAAAGGGCCTGACCATCGTAATTTCAGCTTGTTAGGGAAAAGCTTGAGTCTAGAGTTGTAGAGGATAACTTGTTGGCCTTCAGAGAAATATCGTGGCAAAAGATGCTTTTCTTGCCACTTCTTTGTCTTTTCCTTGTACAAGCGGGTATTTCTCATAAGAATGGGCTCTAAATTCTTCCATTTCATTCAGCTCCAACAACCTTCTTTCTCCAGCCACTCGGGCATCAATATTGAGCTTTTTAACAGCCCAATACGCCTTGTGTTCTTGCTCCACGGGAAGATGACATGCCTTGCCATAGATGAACTTGAATGGGGACATTCCTAAGGGTGTCTTGAAAGCTGTTCGATAAACCCACAAGGCTCAAGACTTGCAGACCAGTCTTTCCTCTTAGGGTTGACCACCTTCTCTAGTATTTATTTTATCTCACGATTGGAGATTTTAGCTTGACCATTGGTCTGGGGGTGATATGTCGTAGCAATTTTATGTCTCACCCCATACATTTGTAATGCTTCGGCAATGACCTTGTTGTCAAAGTGGGTTCCCATGTAACGCCCTTAGCCCGACCTAGACGCTTGATCCGAATTACGAAGATTACACGGGAAAAACCAAAGTCAACCCGAAAGTCAACCTTGATTAACGACCCTTTTTTCTTTTTATCTTTTCTAGATGCACATTAAGCCTATGTGTTACGCAAGGGTCATATGAGAGAAAGGCACTGTAACGCCCCAATTTTGGGCTTAGAAGTTTATGGTTGGACCGGTTCGGTCGGAGTGCGGTTCGAATATATAAAGGTGAATTTAGGAAAGCCTAGTTCGGGTTGCATTAAAAATATGGAAAATGTCTTAAAATCCTCTTTTATTATATATAAGTGAATGGTGAAATCAATTTTACAAAATGAGGTTTGGAAGAGTGACATTTTGGTTAGTGACCAAAATGTAATTTTCGAAAACTGTGAGACTGTTTTAAAAAGGATTGAAACTTTGAATCTTTAAGGAGCTATTTACCCAATGGGAGTTTCTCCAGATTTTTCCTAAATATTAAAGATTTAATTAATGGTTTTTAAATAAAAATAAAAAGGAGGGAAGATATTTTGGCATTTCCAACTAACTTTCCACATTTTCCATTTTCATTTTCTCTCATCTTTTCTCTCAAACCAAACACATTTCTCCAGAGCTTTTTCCTCTGATTTTGTCATCCAAATAACACATTTCAATTCTCTTTTGATCTCTAATCATCTCTTCATCAAAACCTTATCATTTGCTAAGTGGATTTTCAAGAATTTTGGTTCCAAAAAGGGAGAAACTCAAGTTTAGAGGTATGAACGTCCTACTCCTCTAAATTCTCAGTTCTTTACTGAAATTCCCAAGTTCTCAATCCTTAATTTATGTTTTATAAAAGGTTTTAAGGTTGTGTTCTTGATCTTGGCTTTAAAATGCAATATTTGGTTGATTTTTGTTAAAATTCGTATGATCTGTTTGAGCAGTGATTTGAGGTGTCTTTTTGATGTTAAATGAATGTATTTTTGATGAGGAAATGAGGTTTAATCAATGCAATCCCGGATAGGTTGAATTTCCTAAGTTTTACTTGAGTTTTTGATGGTTTTTGGAGTGATCTTGATGATCTGTTATAGCTGGAGGTATAAGGACGTGGTTAGATCCTTTTTGGATGTTAATTGATGTTTAAGGATGTTTAGATTTGATGGATCTTGGCTGGGTAGTGTTGTGGAGTTGTTTGGATGCATTTTCGGTTGTGTTTGGTAGCCGAAAATGGAGTGTGGATGAGAGCAGCGAGTTTAGGTGCTTTCATTGAAGCTATTAATGCATGATGATGCATTAATCCTCTGCTTTGATGTGTTTAAAACAGGGGAGTCATCTTTGGATCCTAGTGGTGGTGATCCGGAAGCTTGATTGGTGTTTCGGCAAGTGGCGAAACGGAATCGGTGAGTGGATTTTGGTTTTCAGCTTTGAAACCAATGTTTTGAAGGTTTGGGAGCTTAGTTTAAGTCTAAGCAACTTAGCTAAGCTCAAGAGTAAGTTTTCGGAAAAACTCTCTTGATGATGAACCATGGATTGGTTGTATGCAATGTGGTTGTTTGCATGTTTAAAATTCTGTTTTGAAAGCATATTTTGGCATGTTAGTTGCTGATTTTATAAGCCATGTGTTGAAGGATGCTCAAGGTAAGAGGTCCTTGTTTTGAACATTGTTAAATGTTGTTTTGATGCTTAATGATGCATGATGTTTATGGCTTGGTTAAATGCTTTAAAACAGTGGAATTTTGTGGTTAATGATGCATATTGGCAAGTGATGGTTAAGGTCACAAAGGTGGTTAAAATTCCTTGTGTGAGCCTTGTTTATTTAAGAACAACATGGTGGTTAAAAGTCCATGGTTGGTTCTTGGTTAAGATCACCAAGGTGGTTAAAATTCCTTGTGTGAGGCTTGTGTATTTTAAGAACAACATGGTGTTTAAAAGTCCATGGTTGGTTCTTGGTTAAGGTTACAAAGGTGGTTAAAATTCCTTGTGTAAGCCTTGTTTATTTAAGAACTCCAAGGTGTTTAAAAGTCCTTGGGAGATTCTTGTTAAGGACACAAAGGTGTTTAAAAGTCCTTGTGTGGTCCTTGTCATGGTGTTTAAAAGTCCATGGATGATTCTTGTTAAGGACACAATGGTGTTTAAAAGTCCATGTGTGGTCCTTGGAAATTTATAAGATCACAATGGTGTTTAAAAGTCCATATGTGAGTCTTATGTTGAATGTATCACTTGTGGCCAATATGACATGTTATGAACTTGAAGCATGAGATGCTTGTTTTAATGCTTATGTGCATGTACAAATGATGTTTGAAACTAAGGTTTATACATGTGTTTTATAAGTGCATTATTGTGTGGTTTTATTGAGCATTCCTCACTAAGCTATTGCTTACGCTCTCTCTCTTTTCTTAAACCAATAATGCAGAGCATTGAAGTGCATTTTGGGGCAGCAAGGAAGCCAAGAATCCAAGTGGAGATTAAGCTCATGTATGGTGAACATTTTCCTAAAACTATTAGCTTTTGGGTATTTGGCAATGGGGGACCTATGTTGATGTTTTGGGAGATGTTTTGGACTCCCTAAGTTGGTTTAATGATGTTGATAATGTTGGTACATGTAATTGGCCTTTGAGATGTGGTTTTTGGTATATTGATGCTTGAATGGTTTCTAAGTAGGAGGCATGCCTATAGAATTGGGGATTTTCATAATTGATGCCATGTTGATGTTTGGTTGATGCAATTATGTTCCTTGAATGTTGAATGACTTGCTGGTATAATTTGGTTGCAATTGGAGCATGTTTGATAGGTCAATTATGTGATAAACTAGCAAATTTTCTGCAATCTGGGCAGGCCGTATCGGAACGGGTGCTACCGTTTCGGAACAGGGGCCTGAAATGGCCTAGGCGTTCCAAAACGGGAGGAACTGTTCCGGAACGGAAATGCCACTGCCAAGCCTCGTTTTGGAACTAGTTTCGGAACGGTCCCGCATTTCGGAACAGGTTCTCCCTGTTTCGGAACACTCGACCGTTGGGCTCTGAATTTGATGGTTTAATGTTTCGAAATGTTTGCGTTTTGGTCCTGAAACTTGTTTATGCAATTGAATGAGTTTGAGATGTCCGTTTGAGCTGAAATTTGGCAGGGAAGCATGAAAGATGATTAATTTCAAGTTGGTAACTTTAATTTGGGTTAAGTCCTTATAATTTCCAGAATTTACAATTTGGTCCCTAAAGTTGTAATTTGTGCAATTGAGCCCCTGAATGTTCTCCGATTGTTATGATCTTTGAGTATGTTGTTCTTGTGAACATGTCTAGGGTTAATGTGCATTTAGACAAGATTAAAAAGAAAAAAAAAGGGTCGTTAATCAAGGTTGACTTTTAGGTTGACTTTGGTTTTCCCCGTGTAATCTTCTTAATTCGGGTCAACCGTCTAGGCCGGGTTAAGGGGGTTACATTTGGTGGTATCAGAGCTGAGTTCTCGAGTAATTGGGAATGTTTATGCGAATGTTTAAAGTATGTATGCTTTGTATGCTTGTTGAGTGAAAGCATGTTGGGTGAATTGTAAATATGTTGCAATTGTGTTGTATGCTGTGGTGAAGCATGTTGTGGGTACCCATTGCCAAATCAAAGCTAATGTACTGATGTTGTTTTTAAGTGGAAATGAGCTTGAGTACTTGGATTGCTTACCTTGCTGAGCCTGACTTTGTTTTATTGCATTGTGATTGTATTGTTAGTGTATGGCACCTCGTAGAGAAGTGAGGGTTAGTACGCGAGCTACGGCTCAGAACGAAAATGAAGAGAACGTTGAGAATGCTATGGATTTACCTCCTCCACCGGGTGGTGGTGGTGCTGAGGGTGAAAGAGCTGATGTTGCAGCTGGTGCTGGGGTCGCTGGACCTGAGGCTGGTCAGGGGCAAGCTATACCTGACATGACCATGTTGGTTCAAGCTATTGCTGGTGCTTTTCGAGCGGCAGTAGCTGGAGCTCAAGGAGCTGGGCATCAGGGAGATGCTGGAGTTAGACTACCCTTGGAACGTTTGCGCAGTCTGGGAGGGACTGAGTTCAGGGGTTTGTCCGCTGAAGGTTCGGAATCTTGGTTAGAGAGTACCAAGAGAATCTTGGGTCAGATGAGTTGCACTGATGTGCAGAAGCTGGGGTGTGTGGTATCATTGCTGCAAGATGATGCATACACGTGGTGGACAACCACAATCGCTGGAATGGCAGAAGCTGATGTAACTTGGACGTTCTTTCAGAACGCGTTCAAGAGAAGGTATCTAGGTGTGAGGTATCTAGATGAAAAGAAGAGGGAGTTCATGTCTCTTACCCAGGGGAGCATGTCTGTAGCTGAGTATGAAGTTCAGTTTGTTCGACTCAGTCAATACGCACCTGAGCTTGTTCCGGATGAGCGGGAGAGGTGTGAAAGATTCCGTTATGGTCTGGTGACGGATGTAAAGATGTATGTGCTGGCTACCGAGTATAATGATTTTGATGTGCTGGTGGGCCGAGCCAAGGACATTGTGATGAACTTGGGTTTATCTGCTAGAAGTGCTGGGTCAAGTGCTGGTAAGCGAGCAGCCGAATATAGTTCCAGTGGTGGACGAAACAAGAGGGGACGTGATCAGAAGTATCAGTCCTCAGCTAAGCGAGGTGGTGGTGCGCCTGCTCGGGGAGGCAACGCTAGAGTTGATCCGAGTGCATGTTGGACATGTGGTTCGCGTGGCCATATGAAACGTGATTGTCCTCGAGCTGTGAGGGAGGTGCAGGCTCCTGTTGTGGCAGCTGGTAATGCGTGCTGGAACTGTGGATCTACGGATCACATGAGGAGAGAGTGTCCTATGTTGGCTGGTGGCCAAGTGCGTGCTCCTATTGTTGCTGCACCACAGAGAGGTCGTGGGCGCGGCCGTGGTAACTTTCAGCGTAGAGAGGAAGGTGGTCGGGGTGTGGCCCATGTTGTGGCTATTCAGCCTGAGGGTGGCGGCCAAGCCAGGGTGTATGCTCAGCGGGAAGGGAGGAATGACGCGGATGTGATCACAGGTACTTTTACTTTGCAATCCCTATCATTACTTTCCTTGATTGATTCTGGATCTACGCACTCATACATATTGCGTAAGCATGCTGAATTGCTTGGTTTGCCTGTTGAGTCTTTGGATGTTGGTGTGCGTGTCACTAGTTCTTTTGGTGAGACTGTTGTGACTCGAAAGCTTTATAGAAGATGTCCTTTGGTTGTTCAAGATCATGTTTTTCCTGTTGACCTTATGGAGTTTCCTTTCTATGGTTTTGATGTAATCCTTGGTATGGATTGGCTTGCTGAGCATCGTGCTATAGTGGATTGTGAAAATAAGCGAGTTTCATTGAAGCTTGCGGATGATTATGAGGTTGTTGTGGTTGGTGAGAATGTGAAGTTTCTTGCCAATGTGGTGTCTACGTTGGAGGCGAGCCGGATGCTGAGGCAAGGTTGTGAAGCTTATCTAGCTTTTGTGATGAATCCAAGCTCTAAGGAGTTGCGGGTGTAGGATATCAGGATTGTGAAAGAATTTCCTGGTGTGTTTCCTGAGGAGTTGCCTGGATTGCCTCCTAATCGTGAAGTGGAGTTTGGGATTGAGCTGTATGAGAATACAACTCCTGTGTCCATTACCCCTTATAGAATGGCACCTAAAGAGTTGAAGGAGCTGAAGACGCAATTGCAAGAGTTGCTGGATCGTGGTTTCATTCGGCCAAGTGTGTCACCTTGGGGTGCACCGGTCTTGTTTGTGAAGAAGAAGGATGGCACTATGAGGATGTGCATTGATTATCGTCAGCTGAACAAGTTGACTATCAAGAATCGGTATCCTTTGCCGAGAATTGATGATCTCTTTGATCAATTTCGGGGAGCAGCTGTGTTCTCTAAGATTGACTTGAGGTCAGGGTATTACCAGTTGAAGGTGAAGGATGTGAATGTGCCTAAGACAGCTTTCAGGACAAGGTATGGGCATTATGAGTTCCTTGTGATGCCGTTTGGTTTGACAAATGCTCCTGCAGCTTTCATGGACATGATGAATCGTGTGTTTCATGAATACCTAGACAAATTTGTTGTGGTGTTCATTGATGATATCCTCGTGTACTTGCGTACGGAGGAGGAGCATGAAGAGCATTTGAGGATTGTGTTGCAAGCTTTGTAGGAAAATCAGCTTTATGACAAGCTGAGCAAGTGTGAGTTCTGGTTAAGTGAAGTGGTGTTTCTTGGGCATGTGGTTTCGGCTGAGGGGATTCGTGTTGATCCTCAGAAGATTGAGGCGGTGATGAATTGGAAGGTTCCTAAGTCTGTTCGTGAGGTTCGTAGTTTCCTTGGTTTGGTGGGATACTACCGGAGGTTTGTGGATGGGTTTTCTAAAATTGCTGCACCTTTGACAAAGTTGTTGCAGAAGGATGTTAAGTATGAGTGGACGGAAGCGAGACAGCAGGCTTTTGTGAAGCTTAAGGCAGCTTTGACGCAAGCTCCTATCTTGGTTCAACCTGAATCAGGGAAAGAGTTTGTGGTTTACAGTGATGCGTCCTATGTTGGTTTGGGATGTGTGTTGATGCAAGAGGGTAAGGTGGTGGCTTATGCATCGCGGCAGTTGAAAGTGCATGAGCGCAATTATCCTACGCATGATATTGAGTTGGCTGCGGTGGTTTTCGCTTTGAAGATCTGGAGACATTACCTGTATGGTGAGAAGTGTACTGTGTACACAGATCACAAAAGTTTGAAGTATTTGATGTCTCAGAAGGAGTTGAATCTTAGACAGCGGCGTTGGGTGGAGTTGCTCAAGGATTATGATTTGACGATTGAGTATCACCCTGGAAAAGCTAATGTTGTGGCGGATGCCTTGAGCAGAAAGGTAGCGGTTGAACTGAGGGCTATGTTTGCCAGTTTGAGTATTTCGCGCGATGGTGGTCTTGTGGCTGAGTTGCAAGTGAAACCATCTTTGGTTCAGTTGATCAAGGAAAAGCAGTTGTTGGATGATTCCTTGGTACCGCATGTTCAGGATATCGCGGAGGGTAGACCTTCGGATTTCTGCTTTAATGATGATGGAGTGTTGTGTTTTGGGAGTCGGATAGTAGTGCCCAATGACGCTGAGTTGAGGCGTGTTATTCTGACTGAAGGTCATAGTAGTCATTTTGCTATGCACCCTGGTAGTACTAAGATGTATCGTGATCTTCGTGATGAGTACTATTGGGTGGGTTTAAAGAAGGATGTTACTGAGTATGTAAGCAAGTGTATGGTGTGTCAGCGAGTTAAGGCTGAACATCAGGTTCCTTCAGGGTTGTTGCAACCGTTGAGAATCCCTGAATGGAAGTGGGAAAGGATTACCATGGATTTCGTATCTGGTTTACCTTTGTCGCCATCGAAGAAGAATTCGGTGTGGGTGATTGTGGATCGCCTGACGAAGTGTGCGCATTTCTTGCCTGTGCATACTACGTACTCTTTGGATAAGCTTGCGGAGCTGTATATTGCTGAGATTGTGCGGCTGCATGGTGTGCCTAAGTCGATTGTGTCGGATAGGGATCCGAGGTTCACATCGCGTTTCTGGCAGTGTTTGCATCAAGCTTTGGGTACACGGTTGAATTTCAGTACATCTTATCATCCTCAGTCGGATGGTCAGTCCGAGCGTGTTATCCAGATTTTGGAGGATATGTTGAGGTGCTGCGTGATTGAGTTCCAAGGTTCTTGGGAGAAACATTTGCCTTTGGTGGAGTTTGCCTATAACAATAGTTATCAAGCAAGTGTTCAAATGGCACCTTATGAGGCTTTGTACGGGAGGAAGTGTAGGACTCCTCTTTGTTGGGCTGAAACGGGTCAGAAGTTGGTTTCGATGCCGGCTTTGTTGAAAGGAACCACCGAGAAGGTGAAGCTCATTTGTGAGCGTTTGAAGGCAGCTTCTGATCGGCAAAAGTCTTACGCGGATTTGAAGTGTAAGGAGATTGAGTATGCGGTGGGTGACCGTGTGTTTTTGAAGGTTTCGCCTTGGAAAAAGGTGATGAGGTTTGGCCGTAAGGGTAAGTTGAGCCCTAGGTACATTAGACCATACGAGGTGATTGAGCGTGTGGGTCATGTTGCTTACAAGTTGAGGTTACCTCAAGAGTTGGAAAAGATTCATGATGTGTTTCATGTTTCTATGCTTCGGAAGTATAGATCGGATCCTTCACATGTGATGCCTGTGGAAGAAGTGGAATTGAATCCGGATTTGACCTATGATGAGGAACCGGTGAAGGTTCTGGATTCGGATAGCAAGGTTCTTCGAGGCAAGACCATTGAGTTGGTAAAGGTGTTGTGGAAGCACCGTGGTGTTGAAGAAGCCACGTGGGAACGGAAGGATGACATGCTGAAGCAGTTTCCGTATCTCTTTCCTTCAGGTAAATTTCGAGGACGAAATTTCTTAAGGGGGGGAGAGTTGTAACGCCCCAATTTGGGGCTTAGAAGTTTATGGTTGGACCGGTTCGGTCGGAGTGCGGTTCGAATATATAAAGGTGAATTTAGGAAAGCCTAGTTCGGGTTGCATTAAAAATATGGAAAATGTCTTAAAATCCTCTTTTATTATATATAAGTGAATGGTGAAATCAATTTTACAAAATGAGGTTTGGAAGAGTGACATTTTGGTTAGTGACCAAAATGTAATTTTCGAAAACTGTGAGACTGTTTTAAAAAGGATTGAAACTTTGAATCTTTAAGGAGCTATTTACCCAATGGGAGTTTCTCCAGATTTTTCCTAAATATTAAAGATTTAATTAATGGTTTTTAAATAAAAATAAAAAGGAGGGAAGATATTTTGGCATTTCCAACTAACTTTCCACATTTTCCATTTTCATTTTCTCTCATCTTTTCTCTCAAACCAAACACATTTCTCCAGAGCTTTTTCCTCTGATTTTGTCATCCAAATAACACATTTCAATTCTCTTTTGATCTCTAATCATCTCTTCATCAAAACCTTATCATTTGCTAAGTGGATTTTCAAGAATTTTGGTTCCAAAAAGGGAGAAACTCAAGTTTAGAGGTATGAACGTCCTACTCCTCTAAATTCTCAGTTCTTTACTGAAATTCCCAAGTTCTCAATCCTTAATTTATGTTTTATAAAAGGTTTTAAGGTTGTGTTCTTGATCTTGGCTTTAAAATGCAAGATTTGGTTGATTTTTGTTAAAATTCGTATGATCTGTTTGAGCAGTGACTTGAGGTGTCTTTTTGATGTTAAATGAATGTATTTTTGATGAGGAATTGAGGTTTAATCAATGCAATCCCGGATAGGTTGAATTTCCTAAGTTTTACTTTAGTTTTTGATGGTTTTTGGAGTGATCTTGATGATCTGTTATAGCTGGAGGTATAAGGACGTGGTTAGATCCTTTTTGGATGTTAATTGATGTTTAAGGATGTTTAGATTTGATGGATCTTGGCTGGGTAGTGTTGGGGAGTTGTTTGGATGCATTTTCGGTTGTGTTTGGTAGTCGAAAATGGAGTGTGGATGAGAGCAGCGAGTTTAGGTGCTTTCATTGAAGCTATTAATGCATGATGATGCATTAATCCTCTGCTTTGATTTGTTTAAAACAGGGGAGTCATCTTTGGATCCTAGTGGTGGTGAGCCGGAAGCTTGATTGGTGTTTCGGCAAGTGGCGAAACGGAATCGGTGAGTGGATTTTGGTTTTCAGCTTTGAAACCAATGTTTTGAAGGTTTGGGAGCTTAGTTTAAGTCTAAGCAACTTAGCTAAGCTCAAGAGTAAGTTTTCGGAAAAACTCTCTTGATGATGAACCATGGATTAGTTGTATGCAATGTGGTTGTTTGCATGTTTAAAATTCTGTTTTGAAAGCATATTTTGGCATGTTAGTTGTTGATTTTATAAGCCATGTGTTGAAGGATGCTCAAGGTAAGAGGTCATTGTTTTTGAACATTGTTAAATGTGGTTTTGATGCTTAATGATGCATGATGTTTATGACTTGGTTAAATGCTTTAAAACAGTGGAATATTGTGGTTAATGATGCATATTGGCAAGTGATGGTTAAGGTTACAAAGGTGGTTAAAATTCCTTGTGTGACCCTTGTTTATTTAAGAACAACATGGTGGTTAAAAGTCCATGGTTGGTTCTTGGTTAAGATCACCAAGGTGGTTCAAATTCCTTGTGTGAGGCTTGTGTATTTTAAGAACAACATGGTGTTTAAAAGTCCATGGTTGGTTCTTGGTTAAGGTTACAAAGGTGGTTAAAATTCCTTGTGTAAGCCTTGTTTATTTAAGAACTCCAAGGTGTTTAAAAGTCCTTGGGAGATTCTTGTTAAGGACACAAAGGTGTTTAAAAGTCCTTGTGTGGTCCTTGTCATGGTGTTTAAAAGTCCATGGATGATTCTTGTTAATGACACAATGGTGTTTAAAAGTCCATGTGTGGTCCTTGGAAATTTATAAGATCACAATGGTGTTTAAAAGTCCATATGTGAGTCTTATGTTGAATGTATCACTTGTGGCCAATATGACATGTTATGAACTTGAAGCATGAGATGCTTGTTTTAATGCTTATGTGCATGTACAAATGATGTTTGAAACTAAGGTTTATACATGTGTTTTATAAGTGCATTATTGTGTGGTTTTATTGAGCATTCCTCAATAAGCTATTGCTTACGCTCTCTCTCTTTTCTTAAACCAATAATGCAGAGCATTGAAGTGCATTTTGGGGCAGCAAGGAAGCCAAGAATCCAAGTGGAGATTAAGCTATGTATGGTGAACATTTTCCTAAAACTATTAGCTTTTGGGTATTTGGAAATGGGGGACCTATGTTGATGTTTTGGGAGATGTTTTGGACTCCCTAAGTTGGTTTAATGATGTTGATAATGTTGGTACATGTAATTGGCCTTTGAGATGTGGTTTTTGGTATATTGATGCTTGAATGGTTTCTAAGTAGGAGGCATGCCTATAGAATTGGGGATTTTCATAATTGATGCCATGTTGATGTTTGGTTGATGCAATTATGTTCCTTGAATGTTGAATGACTTGCTGGTATAATTTGGTTGCAATTGGAGCATGTTTGATAGGTCAATTATGTGATAAACTTGTAAATTTTCTGCAATCTGGGCAGGCCGTATCGGAACGGGTGCTACCGTTTCGGAACAGGGGCCTAAAATGGCCTACGCGTTCCGAAACGGGAGGAACTGTTCCGAAACGGAAATGCCACTGCCAAGCCTCGTTTCAGAACCAGTTTCGGAACGGTCCCGAGTTTCAGAACAGGTTCTCCCTGTTTCGGAACACTCGACCGTTGGGCTCTGAATTTGATGGTTTAATGTTTCGAAATGTTTGCGTTTTGGTCCTGAAACTTGTTTATGCAATTGAATGAGTTTGAGATGTCCGTTTAAGCTGAAATTTGGCAGGGAAGCATGAAAGATGATTAATTTCAAGTTGGTAACTTTAATTTGGGTTAAGTTCTTATAATTTCCAGAATTTACAATTTGGTCCCTAAAGTTGTAATTTGTGCAATTGAGCCCCTGAATGTTCTCCGATTGTTATGATCTTTGAGTATTCTGTTCTTGTGAACATGTATAGGGTTAATGTGCATTTAGACAAGATTAAAAAGAAAAAAAAGGTCGTTAATCAAGGTTGACTTTCGGGTTGACTTTGGTTTTCCCCGTGTAATCTTCTTAATTCGGGTCAACCGTCTAGGCCGGGTTAAGGGGGTTACAGGCACAGCGATCGGAAATCAATTAGGGACTCAATTGCAAGAATTACACTTTTAGGGACCAAAATGTAAATTTTGGAAAATATAAAGACTTAGCAGATTTTAAGTTTACCAATATGTAATTAGTCACTTTACATACATCTCTGCCAAAAGTAAACTTAAAAAGACATTCCAAGCTCAAGCAATTGCATCCACAATATACATAACTAAAATGTAAAACATGAGAACTTGAAACAATTCAAATGCACAGTCTAACGGTCAACCTTTCCGGAACGCTGTCCTTCGTACCAAAACGCCCGTATCGAAACGATGTTGACCGTTTCGGTACTCGGGTGCGTTCCGAGACCAGTATCGGAACAGGCCTCTCCAGTAGCCAAAGTGTTCTGAAACACCTTCACCCGTTCCGAAACACTACAACCATTTCGGGCCCCTGTTTCGAAACAAATAAGGGGGTTTCGATTCACCCTGCCCTCCAACAGTAGAAAATTCTGGTTTTTCACATCCTAACACTATCAAACATGCTCCAAATCATTCCATGACATATCAGCAACTTGTTTAGACATTAGAGAACATAATTGAGAAGCTTAAGCTAAAGCATGGCATCAAACACATGAACATTCAAACTATATGCATGCTTCCTAACCACAAAACCAAATATAGAACTCAAACCTCCAACCAAACCATTTAGGACCATTTACAAACCACAAAAGCCATAACAGACTTACGACAAACATAGGGAGTCCAAAACACATCTCCCAAATACAACCTTGAAACCCCATTGCCAAATACCAATACTAAAGTGTGTAAAAACATCATCATACTTGCAACTTACAAACTCTTTCGAGCTTCACCACGACAAATGGAGGCTCCGATGACGACGACAAGACCACCAAACAATGTGGGACGATGAGCTAGGCTCAACGATGTCGACGTTATCATCCATGAGGACACCAACAATGATGAAAATGTGATAAAACTCACTCCAACATTTCTCCTCATCTCTCTCTCCTCGTAATTCCTTTTTTAAAAATTATCATTTTTCCCACTTCCTCACGCCAATAAACGTTCAATTTAATGTATGCCAACATTTCATGGGTAAATCACATAAGTGGCCATCATACTTATCAAAAGTTTATACTTTTGGCACCCAAGTTTTACACCCTTACAAAATGGTCACCAATTTCCTTAATTTAAGCTTCAAAGTTTTAAAATCTTTCAATTTAGTCCCTAAATCAAAATACCAATAACTTGAATCCACGACCCGAACTACTAACCCAAAAATTGGGTCGTTGCAAAGGGTGTACATGTCATCACACCTTTTAGTTTGTAACGACAAGTGCTATGATTGAGCCTAAAATTAAATTTCAGTGTTAAAATTGGACCAATTAGAAGTTCCGTGGCAAAAAAGAGTCTAGGGCAATAGTTTGGTGGTATTTAATGTAGTTTACCCTAATTTTGAAATGCAAGAAGAGATCCACTAATTAAATTAATGGTAATGAATGATAATCCACTTCACCTCTTTGTTTGTGTTCAAACCCCCTTACATTTGTCTTTAAAATATTGGTATAACACTACTTAATAAAAAACACAAAAAAAAAAAAAAAAACAAACACTAAACGTAAGACAAATTTGCTTTTTTTTCATCCAAAGAAAATCTAAAAATGTTATGATCAATATAGAAGTTATATTTATTTACATTTTAACGATATTTATGTATTTTTATTTGATTTCTTAAAAAATATCGAACAATTCCATGTGTCAAATTTTGATGTTGCATGTTTTTAATAATGTTATAAAAATATCAAAATATTTGACAAAATTAAATTTCAGTACTAACTTTGGATCAAAAAAATTATCAATTTGAGAAAAAAGTAAAGTATAGGATTGATTTTGTAATTAAATTTTTTTCTCAAATTTACTTTTAACAATGGTGTGAAAGTAATTTGAACATAATGATATATTTTTTGGAAATACAGAAGCAGCAAATGACTAATTAATTAGCGGTTGTTCATTGTGCACCCACTCTTGCAGTTCCTCGGGTGGTTTGTGATAGGCAAGAACTCCAATTGGTTTTCCTTGTCCCATGGAAGCAAGCTTGTCGGCAATACTATTTTACTCTCTTCGAACAAGGCGAACTTTGCACTCCCAATCCCGCGCAAATAAATCAAGCGTTGACAACACAAGAGCATAACCAGCAATGGCAGACTTAGGATTTTTATATAGTGGGGTCAGTGCAGAGTGTGAGGAATAAAGGGTTCTCATACCACTACTGTAACCCCCTCGACCCGGCCTAGATGCCCAGCCAAATCGAGTGAGCTACATTAGGTTTGCCAAAGCAAACCAGAACAATTACACACGAAACAGATCTTTTTTTTCTTTTTATCTTTTCTAGATGCAACATATTAATCTATGGTGAGCATATAGGCAGTGAGTGAATCACAAAAGAAACGGACATCGAATGAACACCCGATTGCATATTGTTACATTTTAGGGACTAAAATGTAACTGTAGTAAATTATAAGGACTTAGTTAAAGTTTAGATTACCAATCCTCAATTAGACAGTTTACATGCTTGCTCGTTGAAGTTCAGCTTAAAACAATAATCCGAACTCATTTAAATGCATGCATAACAAACAGGGACCAAAACGGAAGAACCGCAAACTTCAAACATCACTTTAACTGAAATCGCCGCTGACCATATCGGTACATGAGCAAGTGTATCGGTACGTTTATGCCAATTTTAAATTCCATATTCCAGTAGCTCAAAACCATACTGATACGCTTCCCCGCGTATCGGTGCCCCTTTGTAAAACTCATACACTCGTACCGAAACAGTTACCCGCGTACTGATCCCTTAAGCCAAAATACACTTACCCATACTCATAGGTGCCTCAAACATACATCAATCAATCCCAAACATATTCATCAGTAAACCAAGCATCAATACAAGCCAAGAGCTCGTAGAAACTTGAATAGCTAGATGCAAATCCTACAAGATCACATCACTAGAGACATGCTTCCTATTTTCACCCAACTTGAAATCCAAAAAGGCATTTAAGGCATAATTCAATATAGGCATCACATCAAGAGACTCGAACCAACCATTTAGACATGCTTGAGCCACTACAACATAAGCATAGGCATATCTAATCTATTTGCATGCTATGTAATCCATCAAACACCAAACACATACATGCTAGTCCAACATTCAAATCATAAAATCAACAACATATAAGTCCAACGACCGCAGCATATAAACTCCACATTACAAATAAAATATAGGGTATAAACCTTCATAAAAATGTGGTACATATTTCCTTATTAGTCGAAATAAAACTAGGTTTTCGTACTCAATCAAGTTTCTTGTTCTTGGATCTTCTTTGTCGTCACAATGCAGCCTTCAACTTTATTTCTATGCATCAATGAGAAAAAAAGAGAGCGTAAGCAATCATGCTTAGTGGGGATGCTCTTAGGTAAAACATTGATGCATTATAAACCATTTGAAAATCATAAATCCCTTTATATACAAAGCATGCTTAGTTAAACCAAAAGCATTATCTCATTTGTTTCCACAACAAATCATGCATAACAACCATATGCATAAAACCATTTGACATATCTCATAAATCACATATATTGGCAATTATAGTGACCCCGGATAGACTCACCTCTATCCACACTTTTGGATACACGAATTTCTCATGGTGGTACTACCTCCACCAAATTTCATACCTTGCCAAGTTAAACCGCAAGATACCATCAACTTGGGTTGCCTAGTTAAACTGCATGCCCCAAGTGATAACCCAACGATCCGAGTAGCCTAGTTAAACCGCTTTTTCTCAAGGACCGTTGCACGATCGATTTTTAATATTATAGTGCACTTAATCCTATGGCTAGCCAACTATATACGATAGTTTCTCATTATGTCACATAGCTAATATATCATTTCCAAATACATGTACTTATTGTTTTCAATGCATTTCTCAAAAAAATCATTTCATATGCAACCACATCACCAAAAATAACTTACCATTCCTTTTAGGAACAAATCTCAATGCTTCCAAGCATTTAAATACTTTCATAAACAATGCAAATTTAATCAAAACCATGCATTTACAGTAAGTAATTCAAATCATGTTTAAAATCAAAACATGAATTCCACAAGCTCAAACCAAAGCCAATAGTCAATGTGAAAATAACAAAACTTACTCTTGAGCTTAGTTAAGCTTTTTAGGCTATAACTAAACCCCCATGATCCACTGATCAACCCTTTAAAGAGCTTTGAAGCATTTATGCACTCACTGATACGCCCTGCTTTGCTCGCCAACGCAAATTAAGCCTTCGGTAAGCAACGTCCACAAATAGGCAACCTTGCCTTGATCGTCCCCAGTTTTAACCACGTAAAACCAAAGGGAAATGCATCATTATGCATTCTACTTATTGCTAAAAAATAATCCCTTGCATCCTTAAGAAAAACCCTTCCAAAACTAACTGATACAACCGAAAACAACATCAATCCTTGCTCTATCAACTCCAAACCTCAAACCAGCAATTCTAACATTAAATCCACATCAAAACATATCTACAAACACCTTCTAAACATCCTTATATCTCTAGCAACTCAAAAACATATAAAACAACCCCTCCAACCACTAAAACCCCATCTAAAAATTAGCCAATCAATTAGTTTCGGGATTTTTTTGTAGATCTCATTTCACAACATTAAAACACTTTCTCAATGTGATTTAAAATTACTAAAACCATACCAAATCAAAATCACAACAAAGCTCAATCAATTGTTTAATAAAATCAACATTAAACTATTAAATCTTGATTTAATCATCAAAACATCTCAAAAATAAATTATAAAGGATCGAGAAGTTGAGAATTTCAATAAAGAACCTTTGATTAGAGGAGAGAAATGAAAATCACCTCTAAATGTAGACTTCTTCCTCAATTGGCTTGATTTGAAGAAATCACCAAAAGCTAATATAGAAAATTTGATGTAGAACCAAAGGAATCCATTGTTGAAAATAAAAGCAAGATAAAAAGATTAATTCCTCGGGATTTTAGAGAAGAAGAAGATAGTTTGGTTGTTGAGGAATTGAGAGAAAAGGTAGTTACGTAAGAAAATCTTTTTTGGTTTATTAAACCCAATTAAGTAAAACTCAATTAAATCCACCTTTTTAATTATTTTAAAACCATTTTAGAATAGCCAAAATTAAGAAGAATGTCTGATAAAACCAAGTGGTTTAATAGTTCCCTAAAGATTCTAAGTTTTGACCCTTTTTGATTTAATCACAAAAACAGTTTTTAAACTTTACATTTTAGTCACTAGAACTAAAATGTCCATAAATCTAATTCATTTTATCAAATTGAGCTTACCAAAACCTTTAATATATTTATAAAATATTTTCCATATAACAGAATCTGAATATATGATCCAAGTTTTCCCCATTACCTCTACATATCGGACAACAACTCGAGGATGTCATGTGGCGTCTACTCCATTCCACATTTGTCAATAGTATTTGCGACTCGTACTCGCTGCGGTATCTTGAGCTTCCAAATGTGTTTCCAATCATTGCGGTAAATAATTGTCCAAAGCTTTATATGTCGATTTCGTTGTAAACATACGATTATCGGCCCATCGCCAACCCTGGGTGTCATCACCAAAGGAATGATGCGGCGGCTTAACAGTAGCAATACGCCTTAAAATATGCTCTGGTAAAAGTTGTTCAAGTTTGGTCCAATCCCAATCCCCGAATTGATCAAGCCCCTCCATAAAATTTCGCTAACCAACATTGGTAACGGGTAATCGGGTACATTGCCGACTGAAGCTAATCGACCATTTTGGTCCAACCATTTGTCATAACACAAAGCTCATCCCAAATGTTGATCAAGCCCCTCCATAAATGGCAGCAATTACTACAACGCAAAGAAGATGGCAATATACCACACCATCTATAATAGGTAGGGATGTAAAAACAAGTCAGAACCTGAAAACCAATCTGAAACCTGCTCGAGTCAGAACCTGATTTGACCTAAGAATTCGATGACCCGAACCCGAACTATAACTGACTGTTGCTGACCCGAACCCGAGTTGAACTTGTTACTGTAGCAACTGAACCCGATCTGCGTCCGACTGAAAACGACCTGAACCCAAATCTGACTTGTTAATTTTGACCTGAAACTCGACCTGCATCCGACTAAAACGAACCCGAACCCGAGACCGACCTAGCAAATTAATTGATATTATCCGACTGAATTGACCTGAGATCTGATTTTACCCGACATGTTTTGAACCCGAACTGTTGTTGACCTGAACTAATGTAGACATGGCTAAAATGTTAAACAATTTAAAGTGTTAACTGTTCATTATAAATTTAATAATTTTTTAATAAATTATGTTAATTTCATTATATTTTGAAAAAATTTATCTTACATTATACTTAGAAATTTGTCTTAATTTGTTAACTTCATTATGTATAATAAAATTATATACTTGGAATTTTGTTAAGTATAATAATATATATTATGTATAATAAAATTATATACTTAAAAATGTGTTAACTTCATTATATTAAATAATAGGGTAAACTACATAAATGACCACCATATTATTGGAAAAGTCGCGATTTGACCACATTACTTTTTTCGAAGCAATTAAACCATCATACTATTAAATTGGGTGCAATGTGACCACCAGCCGTTAGAGGTTAACGGTAGGATACGTGGCAGTTAAAAAATTAAGGGTATAATTACACATTTGGTCCTTACTATTTACACATTCTTTCAATTTAGTCCTAATTTTAAACTAATAAAATAAATTAATTAGGTGGTGACAAGTGTCAACACCTTATTGGAGGAATTTAATTATTTATATTTGATTAATAAATTATTTTTCTCCTCCAATCAGGTGGTGACACTGTCACCACCTATTTAGAGGAGAAAAAACAAAATACTAAACCATGCTCTAGTTGGGAATCGAACCCGGGTAAAATGGGAATGAAGACAACACCTTAACCACTGCACCAAGCACATGTTTGTGTTATAAATCGCCAATTTTATTATATGTCTTATTATTTGTTACCATTCAAACTCATCTTCTTCCTCATCACTTTTGTCCTGCTTCTGTTTTTCCATGTTTTTTCTTCTTCAGCAGGGTTTATGAAGCAGATCAAATGGCGTGTTTTCCCAATTTTAAGATACTAGATTCATAAACCCTGCTGAAGAAGAAAAAACATGGAAAAACAGAAGCAGGACAAAAGTGATGAGGAAGAAGATGAGTTTGAATGGTAACAAATAATAAGACATATAATAAAATTGGTGATTTATAGCACAAACAGGTGCTTGGTGCAGTGGTTAAGGTGTTGTCTTCATTCCTATTTTACCCGGGTTCGATTCCCAGCTAGAGCATGTTTTGGTATTTTGTTTTTTCTCACCACCTGATTGGAGGAGGAAAATAATTTATTAATCAAATATAAATAATTAAATTCTTCCAATAAGGTGTTGACACGTGTCACCACCTAATTAATTTATTTTATTAGTTTAAAATTAGGACTAAATTGAAAGAATGTGTAAATAATAAGGACCAAATGTGTAATTATACCCTTAATTTTTTAACTGCCACGTCACCCTACCGTTAACCTCTAACGGCTGGTGGTCATATTGCACCCAATTTAATAGTATGATGGTTTAATTGCTTCGGAAAATAAATAAGGTGGTCAAATCGCGACTTTTCCAATAGTATGGTGGTCATTTATGTAGTTTACCCTAAATAATATTATATACTTAAAATTATATACTTAGAAAATTGTTAACTTCAGTATATAATATATTAGTATTATATAGTTAATATAATATATTAAACTTATTATGCTTTATTATATAATATATATTATGTTAACTTTATTATGTTCATTATAAATTTATTATGCTTTAATAAGTATAATAAAATTAACATAAATACATAATATACATTAGTATTATGTTTAACATAAAATTAACTTTATTATGCTTATAGTAGTAAATAATATTTGCCATTATATATAACTAGTAAATTCATAAAATTTATGTAACATAGCGTTTGTTGCTTTTATTATGTTTATAAAAATGTACTCCATAAATCCTCAGGTACTCATTACATTATAATTGACTTGTATTAATTTGGTTAACTTCTAGATTTTGTTACCTTATATTTTGTTTAATTCATTATGTTAACTTATATATTTTGTTAACTTCATTATTTGTGCTTCAGTTAAAAAATATAACATTATTGAACACTTCGAACACTAATAGTAAATTTGTAATGTCCCGGTTTTGGGCTTAGAAGTTTGGGCGTTGACCGGTTTGGTCAAAGTGTTGTTCGAATCTAAAAAGGGTGAAATTAGGAAAGCCTAGTTCGGGTTGCATTAAAAATATGGAAAAATGTTCTAAAATCATCTTTTAATATATATAAGTGAACTGTGAAATTAATTTTACAAAATGAGTTTTGGAAGGGTGACATTTTGGCTAGTGACCAAAATGTAATTTTTGAAAGTTGCGTGACTGTTTTAGAAAGGATTGGAACTTTGAATCTTTAAAGAGCTATTTACCCAAAGGGAGTTTCTCCAGATTTTTCTAAGATATTTTAATGTACAATTCTGATTTTAAAGCAAAAGAAAAGTGGAGGGAAATCATTTGGCTATTTTGTAACTAACTTTCTATTTTCTCAATTTTCCTTTCTCTCATTTTCTCTCAACCCAAACATTTTCTCTCCAGAGAATTTCTTCTGATTTTGTCACCTAAATCTTCCCTTTCAACTCTCTTTTGATTCCTAATCAACATATCAACAAAACCTCACCATTTGCTACTTGATTCATCAAGGTTTTTGGTTCTAAAAGAGGAGAAACTCAAGTTTGGAGGTAAGAACGTCCTTCTCCTCTAAACTCTCAGTTCTTTACTGAAATTCCTAAGTTCTCAATCCTTAATTGATGTTTTATAAAAGGTTTTTAAGTTGTGTAAATGGATCTTGGCTTAAAATGCAAGATTTGGTGATTTTTGATGAATTTTCGTTGGATCTGTTAAAGCTGTGATTTGAGATGTGTTTTTGATGATTAATGAATGTTAATTTGATAAGGAATTGAGTTTTGATTAATGCAATCCCGGATAGGTTGAATTTCCTAAGTTTAGCTTGTGATTCTTGGTTGTTTTTGAGGTGATCTTGTAGATCTGATGTTGCTGGAGGTATAAGGATGTTATTAGGTTCTTTTTAGATGTTGAATGATGCTAAAGGATGTCTGGTTTTGATGGTTTATGGCTGGGCTTTGTTAAGAAGTGGTTTGGATGCATTTTCGGTTGTGTTTAGTGACCGAAAATGGAGTGTGGATGAGAGCAGCGAGTTTAGGTGCTTTCATTAAAGCTATTAATGCATGATGATGCATTAATCCTCTGCTTTGATGTGTTTAAAACAGGGGAGGCATCTTTGGATCCAAGTGGTGGTGATCCGGAAGCTTGATTTGTGCTTCGGCAAGAGGCGAAGTGGGATCGGTGAGTGAAATTGGGTTTTCAGCTTTGAAACCAATGTCTTGGGAGCTTAGTTTAAGTCTAAACAACTTTGCTAAGCTCAAGTATAAGTTTTCGAAAGAACTCTCTCTAGTGGTGGCCATGGTTGATTGTTATGCAATATGGTTTGTTGCATGTTTTAAATTTTGTTTTGAAAGCATGATTTAGCATGGTTATTGCTGATTTTGTAAGCCATATGTTGAAGGAAGCTCAAGGTAAGAGTTCCTTGTTTTTGAGCATTGTTAAAATGTGGTTTGATGCTTATAAATGCATGATGTTTATGGCTTGGTTTAATGCTTTAAAACAGTGGATTATTTGATGATAATGATGTATATTGGCAAGTGATGTTTTGAAAAAGGTTAAGGTCACTAAGGTGGTTAAAAGTCCTTGAGTGAGCCTTGTGGTTTCTAAGAACTTCATGGTGGTTAAAAGTCCATGATGATTCTTGTTAAGGTCACTAAGGTGGTTAAAAGTCCTTGAGTGAGCCTTGTTACTTAAGAACATCAAGGTGGTTAAAAGTCCTTGGATGATTCTTGTTAAGGACACAAAGGTGGTTAAAATTCCTTGTGTGGTCCTTGCCATGGTGTTTAAAAGTCCATGGGCCAAGGTGTTTAAAAGTCCTTGGGGCCAAGGTGTTTAAAAGTCCTTGGGAAGAACACTAAGGTGGTTAAAAGTCCTTATGTGGTTCTTGAGAATTATAAGATCACAATGGTGTTTAAAAGTCCATGTGTGAGTCTTATGTTGATCTTGTTTTTAAAAGATGAAACTTATCACTTGTGGCCAATATGACATGAATTGATATGGAAGCATGTATTGCTTGTTTAAGAATGCTAGTGAGCATGTATATATGATGGTTTGAAGTATGATTTATAAAGTGTTTAATAAATGCATTATTGAATGGTTTTAAAGAGCATTCCTCACTAAGCTTTTGCTTACGCTCTCTTTTGTTTTCTTAAACCAATAATGCAGATCATTAAGGTACCTTGAGGGCAGCAAGGAAGGCAAGCAATCAAGTGGAAGTTAAGCTCAAAGTATGGAAAGGTTTTCTTATACATTTTAGCTTTTGGCAATTTGGCAATGGGGGACCTATGTGTATGTTTTGGGAGATGTTATGAACTCCCTAAGTATGTTTAATGTGGTTGGATATGCTGGATTTGTAATTGGTCTATATGTGCTTGATTTTGAAGGCTTTTTGCTTGAATGGTTGCTTGTGTAAGAAGCATGCCTTAGATTTGGGGCTTTTCTTATGTGATGTTAATATGTTGAATTGTTGTTGCAAGCATGTCTCTTATATGATGAATTTCAAGCTGGTAAAGTTTGGTAGCATTTGGAGCATGATTGGATGTTTAATTGCATGTTTAAGGAAGCCTTTTGCTGCACTCTGTGCAGGGTGTTTCGGAACAGAGGCTACTGTTTCGGAACGGGTGCCTTAAATCAACCCAGGCGTCCGAAACGGGAGACACCGTTCCGAAACGGAAAGGCCACTGCCAGCCCGCGTTTCGGTACGCGTTGCGGAACGGCCCCGTGTTTCGAAACAGGCTCACCCTGTTTCGGAACAGTCGACCGTTGGGGGCTGACAATGGCAGTTAAATGTTTTGGAATGTTTGCATTTTGGTCCTGAATCTTGTTTGTGCAATTGTATGAGTTTGGGAAGTCCTTTTGAGCTGAAATTTGACAGAGAAGCATGAAACCTGATTAATTTTAAGATGGTAACTTTAATTTGGATGAAGTCCTTGTATTTTGCAGAATTTACAATTTGGTCCCTAAAATTGTAAATTATTCAATTGGGTCCCTGTTTGATCTCTGATGTTTATGATCTTTTAGTATGTTGTTTGTGTGATCATAACTAGGGTTAAAGTGCATCTAGACAAGAGTAAAAAGAAAAAAAAAAGGGTCGTTAATCAAGGTTGACTTTCGGGTTGACTTTTGTTTTCCCCGTGTGACTTTCTTAATTCGGGTCAACCGTCTAGGCCGGGTTAAGGGGGTTACATTTGGTGGTATCAGAGCTGAGTTCTCGAGTAATTGGGAATGAATGTGTGCATGATTGAAGTATGTATGCCTTGTATGCTTGTTGAGTGAAAGCATGATGAGTGGTTTATGATTTTGATGCAAATGAGTTGTATGCTGTGATGTAGCATGTTGTGGGTACCCATTGCCAAATCAAAGCTAATGAAATGATGTTGATTTTGAATGAAATTGAGCTTGAATACTTGGATTGCTTACCTTGCTGGGCCTAGACTTGTTTTATTTGCATGGTGTTTGCATGGTAAAAGTATGGCACCACGTAGAGAGTTGAGAAGTAATGTGCGAGCTACGGCTCCTAATGAGAATGAAAATGAGGAAAATGCGGGTAGTGCGGTGTTACCTCCTCCTCCACCTGGTGGTGGTGGTGCTGAGGGAGAAAGAGCTGAAGTTGCAGCTGGTGCTGGAGCTACTGGACCTGAGGTTGGTCAGGGGCAAGCTATGCCTGACATGACTTTGTTGGTACAAGTTATTGCGGGTGCTTTTAGAGCGGCAGTAGCTGGAGCTCAAGGAGCTGGGCATCAGGGAGATGCTGGAGTTAGACTACCTTTGGAGTGTTTGCGCAGTCTTGGTGGGACTGAGTTCAGGGGTATGTCAGCTGAAGGTTCTGAAGCTTGGTTAGAGAGTACCAAGAGGATCTTGGGCCAGATGAGTTGCACGGATGTGCAAAAGCTGGGTTGTGTTGTATCTTTGCTGCAGGATGATGCTTATACGTGGTGGACGACCACTATAGCTGGAATGGCTGAAGCTGATGTGTCTTGGTCATTCTTTCAGAATGTGTTCAAGAGGAGATATCTTGGTGTGAGATATCTTGATGAAAAGAAGCGTGAGTTCATATCTCTTACCCAAGGGAGCATGACTGTGGCTGAATATGAAGTTCAGTTTGTTAGACTCAGTCAGTATGCACCTGAGCTGGTACCTGATGAGCGGGAGAGGTGCGAAAGGTTCCGTTATGGTTTAGTGACGGAGGTGAAAATGTATGTGCTGGCCACTGAGTATGATGATTTTGATATGTTAGTGGGCCGAGCCAAGGATATTGAGATGAACTTGGGTTTATCTGCTAAGAGTGCTGGTTCAAGTGCTGGAAAGCGAGCAGCTGAATATAGTTCCGGTGGTGGACGGAACAAGAGGGGACGTGATCAGAAGTATCAGTCCTTAGCTAAGAGAGGTGGTGGCGCACCTGCTAGAGGAGGCAATGCTAGAGCTGATCCTAGTGCTTGTTGGATTTGTGGTTCGCGTGGTCACATGAAGCGTGACTGTCCTCGTGCTGTGAGGGAGGTGCAAGCTCCTGTGGCGGCAGCTGGAAATGGATGCTGGAATTGTGGATCTGCAGATCATTTGAGGCGAGATTGTCCTATGTTGGCTGGTGGCCAAGTGCATGCTCCTGTTGTTGCTGCTCCGCAGAGAGGTCGTGGGCGCGGCCGTGGTAATTTCCAGCGGAGAGAGGAAGGTGGCCGAGGAGTGGCCCATGTTGTGGCTATTCAGCCTGAGGGTGGTGGTCAAGCTAGGGTGTATGCTCAGCGTGAGGGAAGGAATGATGCAGATGTGATTGCAGGTACCTTTACTTTGCAATCCTTGTCATTACTTTCCTTGATAGATTCTGGATCTACGCATTCATACATTTTGCGTGAGCATGCTGAATTGATTGGTTTGCCTGTTGTGTAACGCCCCGGTTTTGGGCTTAGAAGTTTTGGGCGTTGACCGGTTTGGTTAAAGTGCTGTTCGAATCTAAAAAGGTGAAATTAGGAAAGCCTAGTTCGGGTTGCATTAAAAATATGGAAAAATGTTCTAAAATCATATTTTAATATATATAAGTGAACTGTGAAATCAATTTTACAAAATGAGTTTTGGAAGGGTGACATTTTGTCTAGTGACCAAAATGTAATTTTTGAAAGTTGCGTGACTGTTTTAGAAAGGATTGAAACTTTGAATCTTTAAGGAGCTATTTACCAAAAGGGAGTTTCTCCAGATTTTTCTGAGATATTTTAATGTATAATTCTGATTTTTAAACAAAAGAAAAGAGGAGGGAAATCATTTGGCTATTTTGTAACTAACTTTCTATTTTCTCAATTTTCCTTTCTCTCATTTTCTCTCAACCCAAACACTTTCTCTCCAGAGATTTCTTTCTGATTTTGTCACCTAAATCTCTCCTTTCAACTCTCTTTTGATTCCTAATCAACATATCAACAAAACCTCACCATTTGCTACTTGATTCATCAAGGTTTTTGGTTCTAAAAGAGGAGAAACTCAAGTTTGGAGGTAAGAACGTCCTTCTCCTCTAAACTCTCAGTTCTTTACTGAAATTCCTAAGTTCTCAATCCTTAATTGATGTTTTATAAAAGGTTTTTAAGTTGTGTAAATGGATCTTGGCTTGAAATGCAAGATTTGGTGATTTTTGATGAATTTTCGTTGGATCTGTTTAAGCTGTGATTTGAGATGTGTTTTTGATGATTAATGAATGTTAATTTGATAAGGAATTGAGTTTTGATTAATGCAATCCCGGATAGGTTGAATTTCCTAAGTTTAGCTTGTGATTCTTGGTTGTTTTTGAGGTGATCTTGTAGATCTGATGTTGCTGGAGGTAAAAGGATGTTATTAGGTTCTTTTTAGATGTTGAATGATGTTAAAGGATGTGTGGTTTTGATGGTTTATGGCTGGGCTTTGTAGAGAAGTGGTTTGGATGCATTTTCGGTTGTGTTTGGTGGCCGAAAATGGAGTGTGGATGAGGGCAGCGAGTTTAGGTGCTTTCATTAAAGCTATTAATGCATGATGATGCATTAATCCTCTGCTTTGATGTGTTTAAAACAGGGGAGTCATCTTTGGATCCAAGTGGTGGTGATCCGGAAGCTTGATTTGTGCTTCGGCAAGAGGCGAAGTGGAATTGGTGAGTGAAATTGGGTTTTCAGCTTTGAAACCAATGTCTTGGGAGCTTAGTTTAAGTTTAAACAACTTTGCTAAGCTCAAGTGTAAGTTTTCGGAAAAAACTCTCTAGTGGTGGCCATGGATTGATTGTTGTGCAATGTGGTTCATTGCATGTTTTAAATTCTGTTTTGAAAGCATGTTTTAGCATGATTATTGCTGATTTTGTTAGCCATGTGTTTGAAGGAAGCTCAAGGTAAGAGTTCCTTGTTTTTGAGCATTGTTAAAATGTGGTTTGATGCTTATAAATGCATGATGTTTATGGCTTGGTTTAATGCTTTAAAACAGTGGATTATTTGATGATAATGATGTATATTGGCAAGTGATGTTTTGAAAAAGGTTAAGGTCACTAAGGTGGTTAAAAGTCCTTGAGTGAGCCTTGTGGTTTCTAAGAACTTCATCGTGGTTAAAAGTCCATGATGATTCTTGTTAAGGTCACTAAGGTGGTTAAAAGTCCTTGAGTGAGCCTTGTTACTTAAGAACATCAAGGTGGTTAAAAGTCCTTGGATGGTTCTTGTTAAGGACACAAAGGTGGTTAAAATTCCTTGTGTGGTCCTTGCCATGGTGTTTAAAAGTCCATGGGCCAAGGTGTTTAAAAGTCCTTGGGAAGAACACTAAGGTGGTTAAAAGTCCTTATGTGGTTCTTGAGAATTATAAGATCACAATGGTGTTTAAAAGTCCATGTGTGAGTCTTATGTTGATCTTGTTTTTAAAAGATGAAACTTATCACTTGTGGCCAATATGACATGAATTGATATGGAAGCATGTATTGCTTGTTTAAGAATGCTAGTGAGCATGTTTATATGATGCTTGAAGTATGATTTATAAAGTGTTTTATAAATGCATTATTGAATGGTTTTAATGAGCATTCCTCACTAAGCTTATGCTTACGCTCTCTTTCGTTTTCTTAAACCAATAATGCAGATCATTAAGGTACTTTGAGGGCAGCAAGGAAGGCAAGCATTCAAGTGGGATTAAGCTCAATGTATGGAAAGGTTTCTTACACTTAGCTTTTGGCAATTTGGCAATGGGGGACTTATGTGTATGTTTTGGGAGATGTTATGAACTCCCTAAGTATGTTTAATGTTGTTGGATACGCTGGATTTGTAATTGGTCTTTATGTGCTTGATTTTGAAGGCTTTTTGCTTGAATGGTTGCTTGTGTAGGAAGCATGCTTTTAAATTGGGGCTTTTCATATATGATTATAATATGTTGATTGGTTGATGCAAATATGTTTCTTATATGTTGAATTCCATGCTGGTAAAGTTTGGTAGCATTTGGAGCATGTATGGTTGATCAATTGCATGTTTAAGGAAGCCTTTTGTTGCATTCCGTGCATGGTGTTTCGGAACAGAGGCTGCCGTTTCGGAACGAGTGCCTTAAATCAACCCAGGCGTTCGCAACGGGGGACACCGTTCCGAAACGGAAAGGCCACTGCCAGCCCGTGTTTTGGTACGCGTTGCGGAACGGCCCCGTGTTTCGAAACGGGCTCTACCTGTTTCGGAACACGTGACCGTTGGGGGCTGACATTGGTAGTTAAATGTTTTGGAATGTTTGCATTTTGGTCCTGAATCTTGTTTGTGCAATTGTATGAGTTTGGTAGGTCCTTTTTAGCTGAAAATTTACAAAGAAGCATGAAACCTGACTAATTTCAAGATGGTAACTTTAATTTGGATTAAGGCCTTATAATTTGCAGAAATTACAATTTGGTCCCTAAAGTTGTAATTTGTTCAATTGGGTCCATGTTTGATCTCTGATGTTTATGATCTTTGAGTATGTTGTTTGTAAGATCATAACTAGGGTTAATGCGCATCTAGACAAGAGTAAAAAGAGAAAAAAAAAGGGTCGTTAATCAAGGTTGACTTTCGGGTTGACTTTGGTTTTCCCCGTGTGACTTTCTTAATTCGGGTCAACCGTCTAGGTCGGATTAAGGGGGTTACATTTGGTGGTATCAGAGCTGAGTTCTCGAGTAATTGGGAATGAATGTGTGCATGATTGAAGTATGTATGCCTTGTATGCTTGTTGAGTGAAAGCATGATGAGTGGTTTATGATTTTGATGCAATTGAGTTATATGCTGTGATGTAGCATGTTGTGGGTACCCATTGCCAAATCAAAGCTAATAAAATGATGTTGATTTTGAATGAAATTGAGCTTGAATACTTGGATTGCTTACCTTGCTGGGCCTGACTTTGTTTATTTGCATTGTGATTGCATGGTAAAAGTATGGCACCACGTAGAGAGTTGAGAAGTAATGTGCGAGCTACGGCTCCTAATGAGAATGAAAATGAAGAAAATGCGGGTAGTGCGGTGTTACCTCCTCCTCCACCTGGTGGTGGTGATGCTGAGGGAGAAAGAGCTGAAGCTACAGCTGGTGCTGGAGCTGCTGGTCCTGAGGTTGGACAGGGGCAAGCTATGCCTGACATGTCTATGTTGGTTCAAGCTATTGCGGGTGCTTTTCGAGCGGCAGTAGCTGGAGCTCAAGGAGCTGGGCATCAGAGAGATGCTGGAGTTAGACTACCTTTGGAGCGTTTGCGCAGTCTTGGTGGGACTGAGTTCAGGGGTATGTCTGCTGAAGGTTCTGAAGCTTGGTTGGAGAGTACCAAGAGGATCTTGGGCCAGATGAGTTGCACGGATGTGCAAAAGCTGGGTTGTGTTGTATCCTTGCTGCAGGATGATGCTTATACGTGGTGGACGACCACTATAGCTGGAATGGCTGAAGCTGATGTGACCTGGACATTCTTTCAGAATGTGTTTAAGAGGAGATATCTTGGTGTGAGATATCTTGATGAAAAGAAGCGTGAGTTCATGTCTCTTACCCAAGGGAGCATGACTGTGGCTGAATATGAAGTTCAGTTTGTTAGACTCAGTCAGTATGCACTTGAGCTGGTACCTGATGAGCGGGAGAGGTGCGAAAGGTTCCGTTATGGTTTAGTGACGGAGGTGAAGATGTATGTGCTGGCCACTGAGTATGATGATTTTGATGTGCTGGTGGGCCGAGCTAAGGACATTGAGATGAACTTGGGTTTATCTGCTAAGAGTGCGGGTACAAGTACTGGAAAGCGAGCTGCTGAGTATAGTTCCGGTGGTGGACGGAACAAGAGGGGACGTGATCCGAAGTATCAGTCCTCAGCCAAGAGGGGTGGTGGTGCACCTGCTAGAGGAGGCAATGCTAGAGCTGATCCGAGTGCTTGTTGGATTTGTGGTTCGCGTGGTCACATGAAGCGTGACTGTCCTCGTGCTGTGAGGGAGGTGCAAGCTCCTGTTGCGGCAGCTGGAAATGGATGCTGGAATTGTGGATCTGCAGATCACTTGAGGCGAGATTGTCCTATGTTGGCTGGTGGCCAAGTGCGTGCTCCTGTTGTTGCTGCTCCGCAGAGAGGTCGTGGGCGCGGCCGTGGTAATTTCCAGCGGAGAGAGGAAGGTGGCCGAGGAGTGGCCCATGTTGTGGCTATTCAGCCTGAGGGTGGTGGTCAAGCTAGGGTGTTTGCTCAGCGTGAGGGAAGGAATGATGCAGATGTGATTGCAGGTACCTTTACTTTGCAATCCTTGTCATTACTTTCCTTGATAGATTCTGGATCTACGCATTCATACATTTTGCGTGAGCATGCTGAATTGCTTGGTTTTCCTGTTGAGTCTTTGGATGTTGGTGTTCGTGTCACTAGTTCTTTTGGTGAGACTGTTGTGACTCGAAAGTTGTATAGGAGGTGTCCTTTGGTTGTTCAGGACCATGTTTTTCATGTTGACCTTATGGAGCTACCTTTCTACGGTTTTGATGTAATCCTTGGTATGGATTGGCTTGCTGAGCATCGTGCTGTTGTGGATTGTGAGAATAAGCGAGTTTCGTTGAAGCTTGCGGATGATTATGAAGTTTTAGTGGTTGGTGAGAATGTGAAGTTTCTTGCCAATGTGGTATCTACCTTGGAGGCGAGTAGGATGCTGAGGCAAGGTTGTGAAGCCTATCTAGCTTTTGTGATGAATCCTAGCTCTAGTTGAGGGTGCAAGATATCAGAGTTGTGAAGGAGTTTCCTGGAGTGTTTCCTGAGGAGTTGCCTGGTTTACCTCCTAATCGCGAGGTGGAGTTTGGAATTGAGTTGTATGAGAATACGACTCCTGTGTCCATTACTCCTTATAGAATGGCACCTAAGGAGCTGAAAGAGCTGAAGACGCAGTTGCAAGAGCTGCTTGATCGTGGTTTCATTCGGCCAAGTGTGTCGCCTTGGGGAGCACCGGTCTTGTTTGTGAAGAAGAAGGATGGCACTATGAGGATGTGCATTGATTACCGTCAGCTGAACAAGTTGACTATCAAGAATCGGTATCCTTTGCCGAGGATTGATGATATCTTTGATCAATTTCGGGGAGCAGCTGTGTTCTCTAAAATTGACTTGAGGTCAGGGTATTACCAGTTGAAGGTGAAGGATGTGGATGTGCCTAAGACAGCTTTCAGGACAAGGTATGGGCATTATGAGTTCCTTGTGATGCCGTTTGGTTTGACAAATGCTCATGCTGCTTTTATGGACATGATGAACCGTGTGTTTCATGAATACCTGGACAAGTTTGTTGTGGTGTTCATTGATGATATCCTCGTGTACTCGCGTACTGAGGAGGAGCATGAAGAGCATTTGAGGATTGTGCTGCAAGCTTTGTTGGAGAATCAGCTTTATGCTAAGCTGAGCAAGTGTGAGTTTTGGCTTAAGGAGGTTGTGTTTCTTGGGCATGTAGTTTCTGTTGAGGGAATTCGTGTTGATCCTCAGAAGATTGAGGCGGTGATGAACTGGAAGGTTCCTAAGTCTGTTCATGAGGTTCGTAGTTTCCTTGGTTTGGCGGGATACTACCGGAGGTTTGTGGATGGTTTTTCTAAGATTGCTGCACCTTTGACGAAGTTGTTGCAGAAGGATGTTAAGTATGAGTGGACGGAAGCGAGACAGCAGGCTTTTGAGAAGCTTAAGGCGGCTTTGACGCAAGCTCCTATCTTTGGTTCAGCTGATCAAAGAAAAGCAGTTGCTGGATGATTCTTTGGTACCGCATGTTCAGGATATCGCGGAGGGTAGGCCTTCGGATTTCTATTTTAATGATGATGGTGTGTTGTGTTTTGGGAGTCGGATAGTAGTGCCCAATGATGCTGAGTTGAGGCGTGCTATTCTGACTGAAGGTCATAGTAGTCCTTTTGCTATGCACCCTGGTAGTACCAAGATGTATCGGGATCTTCGTGATGAGTACTATTGGGTGGGTTTGAAAAAGGATGTTGCGGAGTTTGTGAGCAAGTGTTTGGTGTGTCAGCGAGTTAAGGCTGAGCATCAGGTTCCTTCAGGGTTGTTGCAACCGTTGAGAATCCCTGAATGGAAGTGGGAAGGGGTTACCATGGATTTTGTATCTGGTTTGCCATTGTCACCATCAAAGAAGAATTCGGTTTGGGTGATTGTGGATCGCCTGACGAAGTGTGCACATTTCTTGCCTGTGCATACTACGTTTTCTTTGGATAAGCTTGCGGAGCTGTACATTGCTGAGATTGTGCGGCTGCATGGTGTGCCTAAGTCGATTGTGTCGGATAGGGATCCGAGGTTCACATCGCGTTTCTGGCAGTGTTTGCATCAAGCTTTGGGTACAAGGTTGAATTTCAGTACATCCTATCATCCTCAGTCGGATGGTCAGTCTGAGCGTGTTATTCAGATTTTGGAGGATATGTTGAGGTGCTGCGTGATTGAGTTTCAGGGCTCTTGGGAGAAGCATTTGCCTTTGGTGGAGTTTGCTTATAACAATAGTTATCAGGCAAGTATACAGATGGCACCTTATGAGGCTTTGTACGGGAGGAAGTGTCGGACTCCTCTTTGTTGGGCTGAAACGGGTCAAAAGTTGGTTTCGATGCCGGCTTTGTTGAAAGGAACCACAGAGAAGGTGAAGCTCATTTGTGAGCGTTTGAAGGCGGCTTCTGATCAGCAAAAGTCTTATGCGGATTTGAAGCGTAAGGAGGTTGAGTTTGCGGTGGGTGACCGTGTGTTCTTGAAGGTTTCGCCTTGGAAGAAGGTGATGAGGTTTGGCCGGAAGGGTAAGTTGAGCCCTAGGTACATTGGACCATATGAGGTGATTGAGCGTGTGGGTCCTGTTGCGTACAAGTTGAGGATACCTCAAGAGTTGGAGAAGATTCATGATGTGTTCCATGTTTCTATGCTCCGGAAGTATAGATCTGATCCTTCGCATGTGATGCCTGTGGAGGAAGTGGAATTGAATTCGAATTTGACCTATGATGAGGAACCGGTGAAGGTTCTGGATTCGGATAGCAAGGTTCTTCGTGGCAAGACCATTGAATTGGTGAAGGTGCTGTGGAAGCATCGAGGTGTTGAGGAAGCCACGTGGGAGCGGAAGGAAGACATGCTGAAGCAGTTTCCTTATCTCTTTCCTTCAGGTAAATTTCGAGGACGAAATTTCTTAAGGGGGGAGAGTTGTAACGCCCCGGTTTTGGGCTTAGAAGTTTGGGCGTTGACCGGTTTGGTCAAAGTGCTGTTCGAATCTAAAAAGGGTGAAATTAGGAAAGCCTAGTTCGGGTTGCATTAAAAATATGGAAAAATGTTCTAAAATCATCTTTTAATATATATAAGTGAACTGTGAAATCAATTTTACAAAATGAGTTTTGGAAGGGTGACATTTTGGCTAGTGACCAAAATGTAATTTTTGAAAGTTGCGTGACTGTTTTAGAAAGGATTGAAACTTTGAATCTTTAAGGAGCTATTTACCCAAAGGGAGTTTCTCCAAATTTTTCTAAGATATTTTAATGTACAATTCTGATTTTAAAGCAAAAGAAAAGTGGAGGGAAATCATTTGGCTATTTTGTAACTAACTTTCTATTTTCTCAATTTTCCTTTCTCTCATTTTCTCTCAACCCAAACACTTTCTCTCCAGAGAATTTCTTCTGATTTTGTCACCTAAATCTTCCCTTTCAACTCTCTTTTGATTCCTAATCAACATATCAACAAAACCTCACCATTTGCTACTTGATTCATCAAGGTTTTTGGTTCTAATAGAGGAGAAACTCAAGTTTGGAGGTAAGAACGTCCTTCTCCTCTAAACTCTCAGTTCTTTACTGAAATTCCTAAGTTCTCAATCCTTAATTGATGTTTTATAAAAGGTTTTTAAGTTGTGTAAATGGATCTTGGCTTAAAATGCAAGATTTGGTGATTTTTGATGAATTTTCGTTTGATCTGTTAAAGCTGTGATTTGAGATGTGTTTTTGATGATTAATGAATTTTAATTTGATAAGGAATTGAGTTTTGATTAATGCAATCCCGGATAGGTTGAATTTCCTAAGTTTAGCTTGTGATTCTTGGTTGTTTTTGAGGTGATCTTGTAGATCTGATGTTGCTGGAGGTATAAGGATGTTATTAGGTTCTTTTTAGATGTTGAATGATGCTAAAGGATGTCTGGTTTTGATGGTTTATGGCTGGGCTTTGTTGAGAAGTGGTTTGGATGCATTTTCGGTTGTGTTTAGTGGCTGAAAATGGAGTGTGGATGAGAGCAGCGAGTTTAGGTGCTTTCATTAAAGCTATTAATGCATGATGATGCATTAATCCTCTGCTTTGATGTGTTTAAAACAGGGGAGGCATCTTTGGACCCAAGTGGTGGTGATCCGGAAGCTTGATTTGTGCTTCGGCAAGAGGCGAAGTGGGATCAGTGAGTGAAATTGGGTTTTCAGCTTTGAAACCAATGTCTTGGGAGCTTAGTTTAAGTCTAAACAACTTTGCTAAGCTCAAGTGTAAGTTTTCGAAAGAACTCTCTCTAGTGGTGGCCATGGTTGATTGTTATGCAATATGGTTTGTTGCATGTTTTAAATTCTGTTTTGAAAGCATGATTTAGCATGGTTATTGCTGATTTTGTAAGCCATATGTTGAAGGAAGCTCAAGGTAAGAGTTCCTTGTTTTTGAGCATTGTTAAAATGTGGTTTGATGCTAATAAATGCATGATGTTTATGGCTTGGTTTAATGCTTTAAAACAGTGGATTATTTGATGATAATGATGTATATTGGCAAGTGATGTTTTGAAAAAGGTTAAGGTCACTAAGGTGGTTAAAAGTCCTTGAGTGAGCCTTGTGGTTTCTAAGAACTTCATGGTGGTTAAAAGTCCATGATGATTCTTGTTAAGGTCACTAAGGTGGTTAAAAGTCCTTGAGTGAGCCTTGTTACTTAAGAACATCAAGGTGGTTAAAAGTCCTTGGATGATTCTTGTTAAGGACACAAAGGTGGTTAAAATTCCTTGTGTGGTCCTTGCCATGGTGTTTAAAAGTCCATGGGCCAAGGTGTTTAAAAGTCCTTGGGAGGAACACTAAGGTGGTTAAAAGTCCTTATGTGGTTCTTGAGAATTATAAGATCACAATGGTGTTTAAAAGTCCATGTGTGAGTCTTATGTTGATCTTGTTTTTAAAAGATGAAACTTATCACTTGTGGCCAATATGACATGAATTGATATGGAAGCATGTATTGCTTGTTTAAGAATGCTAGTGAGCATGTATATATGATGGTTTGAAGTATGATTTATAAAGTGTTAAATAAATGCATTATTGAATGGTTTTAAAGAGCATTCCTCACTAAGCTTTTGCTTACGCTCTCTTTCGTTTTCTTAAACCAATAATGCAGATCATTAAGGTACCTTGAGGGCAGCAAGGAAGGCAAGCAATCAAGTGGAAGTTAAGCTCAAAGTATGGAAAGGTTTTCTTATACATTTTAGCTTTTGGCAATTTGGCAATGGGAGATGTTATGAACTCCCTAAGTATGTTTAATGTTGTTGGATATGCTGGATTTGTAATTGGTCTATATGTGCTTGATTTTGAAGGCTTTTTGCTTGAATGGTTGCTTGTGTAGGAAGCATGCCTTAGATTTGGGGCTTTTCTTATGTGATGTTAATATGTTGAATTGTTGATGCAAGCATGTCTCTTATATGATGAATTTCAAGCTGGTAAAGTTTGGTAGCATTTGGAGCATGATTGGATGTTTAATTGCATGTTTAAGGAAGCCTTTTGCTGCACTCTGTGCAGGGTGTTTCGGAACAGAGGCTATCGTTTCGGAACGGGTGCCTTAAATCAGCCCAGGCTTCCGAAACGGGAGACACCGTTTCGAAACGGAAAGGCCACTGCCAGCCCGCGTTTCGGTACGCGTTGCGAAACGGCCCCGTGTTTCGAAACAGGCTCACCCTGTTTCGGAACAGTCGACCGTTGGGGGCTGACAATGGCAGTTAAATGTTTTGGAATGTTTGCATTTTGGTCCTGAATCTTGTTTGTGCAATTGTATGAGTTTGGGAAGTCCTTTTGAGCTGAAATTTGACAGAGAAGCATGAAACCTGATTAATTTTAAGATGGTAACTTTAATTTGGATGAAGTCCTTGTATTTTGCAGAATTTACAATTTGGTCCCTAAAATTGTAAATTGTTCAATTGGGTCCATGTTTGATCTCTGATGTTTTAGTATGTTGTTTGTGTGATCATAACTAGGGTTAAAGTGCATCTAGACAAGAGTAAAAAGAAAAAAAAAGGGTCGTTAATCAAGGTTGACTTTCGGGTTGACTTTGGTTTTCCCCGTGTGACTTTTTTAATTCGGGTCAACCGTCTAGGCCGGGTTAAGGGGGTTACAAAATTCATTTTGTTAACTTAGATAATTCTGCATGTCAATTAACTTATAATTGAATATAAGATAAGTTTATTACAACTACAAACTTAGAAAATAAGTTTGTTAAAAATAAAATTATACTTGAATATAAGAAAAGTTTTAGGTATAGGATTTAGCCTTTAAGAGTTTAATATTTATTGTTATAGTTTAAGGTTTATCATTAGGGTTTAGGGTTTTTATATTTTATAATATACCTTCGTATATATGTATGTATACAACCCTAATCACTAATCCTTTAAACACTAAATATTAAACCCTAAACCCTAAACCATAAAACATAAACCATAAAGCTTAAACCATAAACTCTAAATCCTAAACCCTTAAACTCAAAACCATAAAGTATATTGATAACTCGTAAACCTTAATGCAACACCCTAAAACCTAAACCCTCGAATATAAACCCTAACTCTCAAACCCTAAACATTAAACCATAAACTATAAACCATAAACCCTAACCCATAAACCATAAACCATAAACAATAACGATAACTCATAAAACATAATACAACACCATAAACCCTAAATACTCTAATTCGAACTACAAACCCTAACTCTTAAACCCTAAACCATTAAGCCCATAAACTCTAAACATTAAACAATAATGATAACTCGTAAGCTAAACCCCCGAATATAAACCCTAACTCTCAAACCCTAAACCCTGACCCCCTAAACACTAAAGCATAAAAATAATGATAACTCATAAACCCTAATGCAACACCCTAAACCCTAAACACTCTAATACAAACCGCAAACCCTTGAATACAAACCCCAAACCCTTGAACTTTAAACCATAAACAATACTGATAACCCATAAACCCTAATGCATCATCCTAAACCTTAAACCCTCGAATATAAACCCTAACTCTCAAACCCTAAACCTTAAACCATAAACAATAATGATAACTCATAAACCCTAATGCAACGCCATAAACCCTAAACACTTTGATATGAACCACAAACCCTCAAATACAAACCCTAACTCTTAAACTCTAAACCCTAAACAATAATGAAAACTCGTAATCCCTAATACAACACCTTAAACCCTCGAATATAAACCCTAACTCTCAAACCCTAAACCATAACCCCTAAATCATAAACTCAAACCCCTAAACCTTAAACCATAAACAATAATAATAACTCATAAACCATAATGCAACACCATAAACCCTAAATACTCTAATTCAAACTATAAACCCTCGAATACAAACGCTAACTCTTAAACCCTAAACCCTTAAACTCTAAACTCAAAACAATAATAATACCTCGTAAACCCTAATGCACCACCATAAACCCTAAACCCTCAAATATAAACCCTAACTTTCAAACCCTAAACCCTAAACCATAAACAATAATAATAACTCATAAACCCTAATACAACGCCCTAAACCCTAAACAATCTAATACGAAGTGGAAACCCTCGAATACAAACTCTAATTCTTAAACCCAAAACATTAAATCCTTAAACTCTAAACCATAAACAATAATGATAACTCGTAAACTCTAATGCATTACCCTAAACCATAAACCCTCAAATATAAACCCAAACTCTCAAACCTTAAACCCTAAATCATAAACAATAATGATAACTCATAAACCATAATGTAACACCATAAACCCTAAAACTCTAATACGAACCACAAACCCTCGAATACAACCTTTAACTCTTAACCCCTAAACCCTAAACCCTTAAACTCAAAATTCTAAACAATAATGATAACTTGTAAAGCCTAATGCAACACCCTAAACCCTAACCCTCGAATATAAACCCTAACTCTCATACCCTAAACCCTTAACCATAAACCATAAACCCTTAAACTCTAAATTGTAGACAATAATGATAACTCGTAAACCCTAATACAACACCTTAAACCCTAAACACTCTAATGCAAACCGCAAACCCTTGAATACAAACCCTAAACCCATAAACTTTAAACCATAAACAATAATGATAACTCATAAACCCTAATGCATCATCCTAAACCTTAAACCCTCGAATATAAACCCTAACTCTCAAACCTTAAACCATAAACCATAAACAATAATGATAACTCATAAACCCTAATACAACGCCATAAACCCTAAACACTCTGATACGAACCACAAACCCTCAAATACAAACCCTAACTCTTAAACTATAAACCCTAAACAATAATGATAACTCGTAATCCCTAATACAACACCCTAAACCCTCGAATATAAACCCTAACTCTCAAACCCTAACCCCTAACCCCTAAATCATAAACCCAAACCCCTAAACCTTAAACCATAAACAATAATAATAACTCATAAACCATAATGAACACCATAAACCCTAAACCCTCGAATATAAACCCTAACTCTCAAACCCTAAACCCTGACCCCTAAACAATAAACCATAAAAATAATGATAACTCATAAACCCTAATGCAACACCCTAAACCCTAAACACTCTAATACAAACTACAAACCCTTGAATACAAACCTTAAACCCTTAAACTTTAAACCATAAACAATAATGATAACTCGTAAACCCTAATGCATCATCCTAAACCTTAAACTCTCGAATATAAACCCTAACTCTCAAACCTTAAACCTTAAACCATAAAAAATAATGATAACTCATAAACCCTAATGCAACGCCGTAAACCCTAAACACTTTGATATGAACCACAAACCCTTAAATACAAACCCTAACTCTTAAACTCTAAACCCTAAACGATAATGATAACTCGTAATCCCTAATACAACACCATAAACCCTCGAATATAAACCCTAACTCTCAAACCCTAAACCATAACCCCTAAATCATAAACCCAACCCCTAAACCTTAAACCATAAATAATAATAATAACTCATAAACCATAATGCAACACCATAAACCCTAAATACTCTAATTCAAACTATAAACCCTCGAATACAAACGCTAAATCTTAAACCTTAAACCCTTAAACTCTAAACCCAAAACAATAATAATACCTCGTAAACTCTAATGCACCACCATAAACCCTAAAACCTCAAATATAAACCCTAACTTTCAAACCCTAAACCATAAACAATAATAATAACTCATAAACCCTAATACAACACCCTAAACCCTAAACATTCTAATACGAAATGGAAACCCTTGAATACAAACTCTAACTCTTAAACCTTAAACCCTAAACCTTAAATCTTTAAACTCTAAACTATAAACAATAATGATAACTCATAAACTCTAATGCATCACCCTCAACCATAAACCCTCGAATATAAACCCAAACTCTCAAACCTTAAACTCTAAACCATAAATAATAATGATAACTCATAAACCATAATACAACACCATAAACCCTAAAAACTCTAATACGAACCACAAACCCTCGAATATGACCCTTAACTCTTAACCCCTAAACCCTAAACCCTTAAACTCAAAATTCTAAACAATAATGATAACTTGTAAAGCCTAATGCAACACCCTAAACCCTAACCCTCGAATATAAACCCTAACTCTCATACCCTAAACCCTTAACCATAAACCATAAACCCTTAAACTCTAAATCGTAGACAATAATGATAACTCGTAAACCCTAATACAACACCTTAAACCCTAAACACTCTAATACAAACCGTAAACCCTTGGATACAAACCCTAAACCCTTAAACTTTAAACCATAAATAATAATGATAACTCGTAAACCCTAATGCATCATCATAAACCTTAAACCCTCGAATATAAACCCTAACTCTCAAGCCATAAACCTTAAACCATAAACAATAATGATAACTCATAAACCCTAATACAACGCCATAAACCATAAACACTCTGATACAAACCACAAACCCTCAAATACAAACCCTAACTCTTAACCTCTAAACCTTAAACAATATTGATAACTCATAATCCCTAATACAACACCCTAAACCCTCGAATATAAACCCTAACTCTCAAACCCTAACCCCTAACCCCTAAATCATAAACCCAAACCCTTAAACCATAAACCATAAACAATAACAATAACTCATAAACCATAATGCAACACCATAAACCCTAAATACTCTAATTCGAACTATAAACCCTCGAATACAAACGCTAACTCTTAAACCCTAAACCCTTAAACTCTAAACCCAAAACAATAATAATACCTTGTAAACCCTAATACACCACCATAAACCTTAAACCCTCAAATATAAACCCTAACTTTCAAACCCTAACCCCTAAATAATAAACAATAACAATAACTCATAAACCCTAATACAACAGCCTAAACCCTAAACATTCTAATACGAAGTAGAAACCCTCAAATACAAACTCTAACTCTTAAACCCTAAACTCTAAACCTTAAATCCTTAAACTCTAAACCATAAACAATACTGATAACTTGTAAACTCTAATGCATCACCATAAACCATAAACCCTCAAATATAAACCCAAACTCTCAAACCTTAAACCCTAAACCATAAACAATAATGATAACTCATAAACCATAATGCAACACCATAAACCCTAAAAACTCTAATACGAACCACAAACCCTCGAATACAACCCTTAACTCTTAACCCATAAACCCTAAACCCTTAAACTCAAAATTCTAAACAATGATGAGAACTTGTAAAGCCTAATGCAACACCCTAAACCATAACCCTCAAATATAAACCCTAACTCTCATACCATAAACCCTTAAACTCTAAATCGTAGACAATAATGATAACTCGTAAACCCTAATACAACACCCTAAACACTAACCCTCGAATATAAACCCTAATCCTTAAACCCTAAACCATAAACAGTAATGAAAACTCATAAACCCTAATGCAACATCCTAAACACTCTAATATGAACCATAAACCCTCGAATATAAATCCTAACTCTTAAATCATCAACCCTAAACCCTAAACTCTTAAACTAAAACCATAAACAATAATGATAACTTGTAAACCCTAATACATCACTCTAAACCCTAAACCCTCGGATATAAACCCTTAACCATAAACCCTAAACCATAAAAATGATGATAACTCGTAAACCATAATGCAACACCCTAAACCCTAAACTTTCTAATATGAACTTATAATATAACATATAAATATATACATATATATTATATGTATACGTACATAATAATTAATATAACATATAATACACATATATATATATATATATTAAAACTTATAATATAACATATAAATATAATTAATATATATATATATATATTAAAACTTATAAGTTATATAATATAATAATTAATAATAAATAATAATTATTAATAGTTTGGGGCTTTGGGCTCATATCCCACCAGACCCCCAGCCCACCACCCATTCATTTTAGATGGGCTAAATATTTTGTAGCGCTTTAAATTTTAAATGTTTTTCATTTAAGTCCTTTAAGCTTTAGTTCAATTCAATTAAGTTCTTAAAACTTTATTTTTAGTCCAAATTAACTCCCATTTATTATTTGTTGTTCATTATAGTCCCTAAAACTTTGTTTTTATTCAAAATGGACCATATTTCAAGTTTTTAATTTACTTTATTATTTTAGATATGAATCATTTGTGATATGTTTATTCATTTCTAGTGCCAAATTTTTATTTTTAATGTGATTCCATGAAAGACGTTAAATAATTAACTCGAAATAAATATCGACAACTTGTACAATCGTACCAAACTTAAAAATAATATGAATTCAAAACCTGAATTAACACGGCCTTAAATGAAACTGACCTGAAATTACCCGACCTGAAATGAACCCGACCTGAAATGAACCCGGACTGAAATGAACCCGACCTGAAGTCTACTCGAGCCCGAATTAACCTGCCAATTACTTGGTTCGGACCCGATCTGTTTTGAACCCGACCTGAAATAAACCCGACCTGAAATGGACCCGACCTGCAATGGACCCGACCTGCTACTGACCCGCACCCGACCCAAGTCAAGTCAAAAATAAATTGACCTGAATTGACCTGTATCTGATTTGACCCGACCTGAAACCCATCCGATTATTTGTTTTAACAACCCTAATACTAGGGGTGTTCATTCTCGCGTACCCAAATTTTCGAGTACCTGAAGTACCGGGTACCCAATCTTTCGGGTATTGGATTTTTCGGCCCGGTCTCGACCTATAATTACCGAGTACCCACTAATCGGGTACCCGTTAAACCCAAGTACCCGTAAAATCGGATACCGGTTACTCGGTTCACTTTTTTATTTATTTATTTTTTAAATTTATAAGTTTTAAAAAAATCACATACTAAACACATAAAATTTAAAAGTTAATAATACATAATCCAAACACAAAAATTAGTGATTTGAAGTTAGTTTTACGAAAGAAATATTTGGATATATATTAAAGTTTATAACTTATATTACATTAAACATATTAATCTCATTTTTTCGACTCTTGTATTAACAAATTAATACAAATATTTTTGAAATTTTTAAAACTAAAAAGTATATAATACAAACATAGAAAGAATTTAGAGATTTAAATTTGGTTTTAGGGTAAAAATATTAAAAACCTAAAATAAAAATATAATTTAAAACTAAAAATAAATATATTAAAAGTACTGGGTCGGGTACCCAGTTACAAAAAAAATTGGCCCAGACCTGGCCCAACTACTCGGATAACATAGACCAATTCTAAGCTATTTAATTTCACGAAACGATCAATGAACTCTTATTAGTCGTTAAAATTCACTCATTATCCCTAAGGTGAATTAGTTTCTATCAACGGTTGTTTAAATGGAAACCGTATCCAATGGTTTCGTGAATCTAGATCTCTCGGACCTAGATAAATGGACTCATTCAAGTCTCTCTCCTGAGTTCACTTGAAATTAAACAAAGAATCAAGAAATGGATAAACACTGAATATTGAATTAAAAACCAAAACAAATCATTCGTTCACAAACATCATAAACCTAATAACTCAAGCCAATTAATTTAGTTCATGGTTGGGTTGGAAGAAATCAACAAAGAATTAAACACAGGCATCAGTTGAATCAAAAGATAAAAAGAGAAATAAAAATCTGAAGGAGTCAAACTCCTTCGTGAACCGATCCTCCTTCTTGAGTCGATCTCACTCTCGCTCCAATCTTTTTCTATGATGTTGTTGTTGATGCGATGCGATTATATAGAGGTGGAAATCTCCATTTGAATTTCGAATTAGAAAGGATAATTTCTTTATCTTTGTCTACATTGATTTAAATTTGGGCTTTATCCCATGTGATAAGGATAAGGGATAATTCTTAAAAAATCTGATATTTATCTCTGACTTGCCCGGGCAATGCTCGGTAATTCATCCTTGCACAAAAGAGAGAAAAACAACAGCGATTTTTTCACAAAAATAGCTAAACGCAAGGTAAAGTCCAATAAATAGAAGGACCATGAATTTATGCATGAATAACTACAAATGAAACTAAATGGGCCTAAATCTAAACAATAACCTAAGTAAAAAGGTATAAAATTTAGTAATTTTTCACACTAATCAGTCGCCTTCCTACTCGTCTGGATCTTTTTTTTCGATTGACTACCAGCATCCAAGACCCGTAGAGTTCTGCAGGTTTAGAACTTTCTTCTTTAGTGTGATGTATCTCATTGGCTTGTTAGGGAAATTTAACCCACACACTTCTTTAGCATGATCAACCATAATCGATAACTTGTCTTTGGCCATCAATTGTCACTCCAAAGACCAGTGATTTATCAAGATCAACCATAATAGCAAGTCGAGCATACCTTCCTTGTCTTCGCTCAGTAGTGTTATAGTCAATCTGAATTATTTTGCCAATTCTCTCTGCAATTACCCGAAAAAGACTCTTAGTGTAATACTGATATGGTAGCCTCGACGATCACACTTATACCATTATATTTTCCAGATGATTCGTCGAGGTAGAAAAGTTTTTGCTCCACGGCTGAACCGTCAAGTAGCTACCATAGATTACTCGCGGTTTGCCTTCTAATACCTTGTGGTAATCATCTGCATGGGCGAAACGAACTAAGAAGTATTCGTTATCAAGATCGATAAGACTCAACTCCCTTATCGGATTCCACAGTGCACTGATCCTATTCAACAACGCTTTGTAGCTGATAGTTTTTCCCAACAACCAAACTACAATCGAATGAGTCAATTTTTCATCGATAGCAGCATGTACTCTCTCAAAAAAGTGGACCTCGGGGAAAGACCATCACTACCAATAAAAACATCATCATCTTTTAAATCCACATCAAGTTTCCTATTGAAGTTGCTACTACTTTGAGCCATAGAGTCCCCTACCACCATATCTCGAAGTGACGGTTTGGTACTATCCAACGATTTGGTCTCCATAGCCTTAGGAAGATTGATAATACCTTTTCCAACCTCACCCATATGGGTATCGTCCTTAAATAAAATAAAAAATCTTCACGACCATCGATCTCCAAGGGTGTCCCATGGTTGCGAGATTTCTTACCAATTCTCTAGTCCTCTATTAGAACAGGTAATCCAGTTCTTTCTAGTGCTACCAGGATCTCCAACACCACTTCATCTTTGAGCTATCTATCCCTTGGATTATTACTCAAATCCAGATTAGGATTGCATGCAGATCCATCAAAGAGCATCTTCGTTGACTGCAGAGATACCACTTGTGGACTTCTACTCGGTGGTCGTCCATTCAACATTCCAACTAGTGGCATGGAATGGTTATCGTGTCGATCACCCAAAGTGTTGACTTGGGGATAGCTCGTTTTCAAGAGGAAACGTGAAAATCATCCTGGTAATATTGTGAGCAGTATGATTTATTTGTTTAAGTGTTATTATTCTATGCACGGACGATAAAAAAATATTTCAAAGTGTTGAGTTGATCATACAATTGCAAATGGCCAAGAGGGGGTGAATTGGCGATTAAAATTTGAAGGGTGAAAATTTGGAAGAATAAAAATTGTGACACAAGGCAATTAGAGTGGTTCAAGTTCTCCAATGAACTCTACATCCACTACCTTAGCTCCCACTAAAGATTTTCAACCAATTCACTACTTGATTTTTCCCCTTTTCTTGGATGGGGAGGAAACCTTACAATTTGATTAAGCTTTCTACCCAAAGCTTAATCCACTCACTTTTACAAAGAAAAGTATTTGGTAAACTCTACAAATTCCTCTCAAAGGATAATATTTACCCAATTACAATTCCACACTCCCCAAACTCACAATAAGATATTACAATAAAGAACACAAAGAGTTGGGTACAAAGATTTGACTCTAAAGGTACAAAGTTTGGATTTGAGTGTTTTAATGTTGCTTGTAGGTTCAATAGTTGTTGCCGGTGCATTTGAGACTTGTTTTTATACCCTTGTATTGAATTTTAGCCGTTTGGGTGGTTGAGATCGTCAATAGAGTCGTTGGGCTGCAATTTCCCGTAATAAATGTTGTTCAACAACCTATCGTATCGATACAGCTCGTTAGCGTATCTGTACCTATCTCAAATAAAAAGAGCCGTTGTGACTGAAAAATAATACATATCGATACGCTTCGAGGGCGTATCGGTGCGGTATTAAGAGGTGTAACACCCGGGTTTGGGGGTCGGGTGAAAATAATAATAAAATAATATCTTAAGTTTCGGGTTGTAATTAAAATAATAAAATATTTTCATGCGCTTCGTGATTTCAAATTATTTAAAGTTATGTTGGGCCTATCTCCTAAGTCCAAAATCCATGGACTTTAGGAGATGAGAGTTTTAGCCATTCATTAATGGCATATTTGTAATTATGATTTTTTGGTGAATTAGAAATAAAACAAAAGATGAAGGCATGTGCTCATCTTCTTCCCCACTTCCAATTTTCAAACCAACGACAAAGAGAGCTTCTACTCTCCAAGTTACTATTCCATCTCCTTTCTCCTTCATTTTTGGTCGGTTTTGAAAGGTAATTATATCCCCATTTTACTCTCATCTTCCTCTCTTTGAAAGTACCATTAGATTTCATTTTCATCAATGTTTTAGAAATTTGGTTTTCCATGGAAAAATGTCAAAGGTTGAAGCTTTATGATTCTTTATCAAAGCTTTTGATTTATTTTGGTTAGATACGTTGTTTATGAACCATAGGGTCCAACATATGTGAATTTTGAAGTGTTTTGTAAAGATTTTCGTATTTGGGTTTTGATGGGTTTTTAGAAGGGTTTTAAGGTTGTTTTTGGGGTTGTTTTATGTTGGAAATTGAAGGCTATTGGTTGTATGTTGGTTGAGGATTGTTTTAGAAACTTTTAGAGGATTTAAAAGTGTTTGGAACAAGAGTTTTGGTTTGAGTTTGAGGGCTACTCGGGTTTGATGTTTTGGGGTTGTTCATAGCTTGAAATCTTGTGTTTGATGCTTGAGTAGTGTTCCAGGTTTGCTACATTGACGTATGGACTGATTCGAGGTTGTTTTGTTTGTGTTGAGTTGATTAGAAGCAAGAGTTTGTGTTGGTGAAGCATCGGGAGTGAATCCGGAAGCTTGAAGGTCTTGGTTGCTTGGTTGTTGAGCTTGGAAGTGAAGGTGAGTGGTTAAACGCTTTTAAATGGTTTGGAGTATTTGGTTCAAGCATGTGGACTAGGTTGGGCTTGGTAGACCCACCTAGAGTTGTGATTAGAGTGGTAGCCTAATCCCAAGCTATAGTTAGAGACTATGGTTGATCTTTGAATGTGTTTATGCCTCATGTTTAATTGTGATTGTGTCGGCTATGTATATGATGTTATACATGTATGTTGAGGCTTGGATTGATGCATTGTCATATGCGTGTGGTTTGTGCATGATGTTAATCATGGTGAGTACGTGCTAAGCACGGAAATGGTTATGAAATGATATTGTGGATTGTGTTTAATATTGGCACTAGTATGCTTGGATACAAATGATCGATCATTAGGATGTTAGTGTGCATATGTGAGTCAAATGCGTGCGTGGTCTTGGTGATGGTAGTCATCAAGATGGAGTACGGGTTCGCCCGGAAAACCTTCTTATATATATATTAGTCGATGATGAGTGTAATCCCATCGACGGGGCGTGAGGATGAGTGGAATCCCCTTCGCGTGAACGGTGATGAGTGTAATCTCACCGTAAGGTAATGGTTGTTGTTGGATGTGAGTTCCAACGTGTTATCTGTGTATTCGAGTCATAGCTAGGTGTCAATATGATATGAAATGCGATTCCTATATGGACTATTATGTGTGTTTACATATGATGTGGATTTGAGCTTGTTGAGCATGGCATAATATTGAATATATGTTCATGCATCATGTGTATTTTGGCTCATGTGGATCGAAGGTAAGATCATGCATTCTACCTTGGTTGTGCTCGTGCTTGGACCCTGCATTGTCGAGGTTTGTTTTACGAGCTTACCCTCACTAAGCTTTATGCTTACGCTCTCTTTTGTTCGACAATGCAGATCCGTAGTTCGTGGGTTGCTAGTGCAAGAAGGGCCTCCAAGTGTGCTTGTGGTGCTATCTTAGCTATTAAGTATGGATATTTTAGTTAAAGGATGTAATAGTCAAGCAATGGGACATGTATTAGTTGCTTTGAGCTTTTGAAATATGTTGGTGTTGATTGTTTAGGAGCATGGTAGACTCCTCTATATGTTGTTGGTTTGGCTTTTGGATGTCTTGTTTGGTTTGTGTAAAACCTATGTTTGATTTTGATATAATTAAATCTTTTAAGGATCAATTTGAAAAACTTAAAATTGTTTTATAAGTCCTTTATTAAGTTTTAAATCACCAACACTTTAAAACTGATTTGAAAAACTCAAACTCAAAATATTTTCTAAGTATTCCAAGGCCAAACTATTGAAAACCGTCCAGGTGTATCGATACGCTTCCAGCCGTATCGATACCTTTTTTACAAAGTTGGCTACTGCCGGAACTCGTTTCGATACGCACTTAACCGTATCGAAACAGATTCAATCTGTATCAATACGCTCCTTCATAAAAGTCTAAAGAGTTTGAATGGCGTACCGATACGACTTCACCCGTATCGATACGGTTTTAACGAATTTTAAATTCAAGTCGGTTTAAATATTTCGACCGTTGGTGACAGTTGGTTAGGTAACCATATTTTAAATTGGTTGTTGACTCGTATCGATACGATAAACCCTCGTATCGAAACAGAAATCGACAGTGAGCTAAGTTGAGAAAAAGGTATCGATACGGTCTTAACCGTTTCGATACCCCGTATCGATACCCCCTATTAATTATGCACAACGGCTCTTTCTTCTCTAAGACAGGTATCGATACGGTTCCTCGTGTACCGATACGGGTAGCTGCAGAAGTGCATTTATGGTGGTAAGAGAGGGTTCCAACGGCTCTATTCAAGTTCCCAACCACCCAAACGGCTAGAATTAATAGAGGAGGTATAAATTGAAGTCCTTTGAAGGTCAGCAACAACTATTCAACCCACAAGCATCATCAAAGCAAAAATCCAAACCTTTGAGCTATTCAAAGTCAAATTTTTGTACCCAACTCTAGTGTTTGTCAATTGTCAATTTGTATTGTGAGTTTGGGGTGATTGAAATTGTAATTGGGTAGACAATTATCCTTTGAGAGGAATCATTTGAGTTTACCACAACCTTTCTTTGTAATTTGAGTGGATTAAGCTTTGGGTAGAAAGCTAAATCGAATTTGTAAGGTTACCTCCTCATCCAAGAAAAGGGGAAGAATTCAAGTAGTGAATTGTTTGAAAATCCTTAGTGGGAACTAAGGTAGTGGATGTAGAGTTCATTTGGAGAACTTGAACCACTATAACTACTTGTGTCAATTTTATTTTTCACTCATTCTTCCCACCAAAATTTTAATTGCCAATTCACCCCCCTCTTGGCCATTTGCAATTGTTCGATCAACTCAACAATTGGTATCAGAGCTACACTCATTGGAAGGATTACAACCCTCTTGAGTCGATTCTAGGAGAGTTTGATCAACAACTAGTCAAGCAATGGCATCCACCACCAACTATGAGTCTCAATCCACCACCAAGCCACCATTCTTCAATGGGGACAACTACCCATATTGGAAGAATAGGATGAGGCTTTTCATCAAGTCTACCGACTACATGGTGTGGGATGTGGTTGAAGAAGGTCCATACATTCCCATGAAGAGAGATGGAGAAAGACTCGTCCCAAAGGTCAAAGCTGAGATGACGGATGATGAAAGAAGAAGGATGCAAGTGAATGACAAAGCTCTTCATGTGATATTTTGTGCGCTTGGTCCGGATATCTACTCCAAGGTGTCTTCAATCGAAAATGCCAAGGAGGTTTGGGACACCCTCGAGACAACATATGAGGGATGTCAAGGAGACAAAGATTGGGCTACTCAATCTAAGCTATGAGAACTTCAAGATGGATCCCGATGAAAGTGTCTCCAAGATGTTTGATCGATTCTCGGTCATTGTCAACGGATTAAAGAGGTTCAACGAAATCATCCCCGAAGACAAGCTAGTGAGAAAATTGTTGTACTCTCTTTCGGAGTCATGGGATGGCAAGAGAACGGCTATTATTGAAGCTAGAGATTTGAAGACTCTCAAGCTTGATGCTCTTGTTGGATCTCTACTCACCCATAAGATTATGAGGAAGGGAAGAGAACAAGAGAAGAAAATAGTTGAGAAGAAGGAGGTTGAGAAGAAGAAAGTGGGAATCGCTCTAAAAGCTTCACATCAAGAAAGCGATTCAAGTGAGGATGAAGATGAGGAGATGACCATGTTGGCCAAACGGTTTACTCCGTTCATGAATTCAAATCGTGGAAGAAAGTTCATTAGAAAGGGAGACTTCAAGAGTAAGATCAAGGAAGAGGAGAAGGACCAAATCACTTGCTATGAATGCAAGAAACTGGGTCACATCCGTTCCGAATGTCCTTAATTGAAGAAGAAGAGCTTTGGAAAGAAGAACAAGCTCAAAGCTCAAATAGCAACTTGGAGTGACGATGAGTTATCCGAGGAAGAGGAGGAAGTGGCCAATCTATGTCTCATGGCCATTGATGATGAACGAAAGGTAAACTCTAACTTATCCAATTTTGATTTTACTTTTGATGAACTTCAAGATGCTTATGATGAATTGCAAGAGGTTTATGATGAGTTAGTAGGAAAATACAAAGAATCCATTTTGAAAAACAAGAAAACTATTTCCTATTTGAAAAATCAAAATGAGACATTTTCTAAAGCTAACTCCGAATTGGAAAAGAAAGTTTTGTTTTTAGTAAATCTTTCAAATGATCTTAAAACAAAAAATCTTGAACTTGAAAAACTTCTTTCCGATTTTCAAGATTATCATACAAAGGAAGTGGATAATCTTAAAACATCTATTGCTATTGAGAAAAACAATTTTGAAAAAGGAAATCATTCTAAATCCCAATATGTAAAAAGAAAACATTTTATTCCTAAACAAAGAAATTTTAATAAGCAATCTAGAGGTCAAAGAGTTAGGAGTGTTTGGGTTCCTAAGGAACTCATTATTTCTAATGATATGAATGTTATTGCTTCTTGGATTCCTAAGGGAACCAAAATGTTAAAGGCTAACACTCATGCACCCAAAATGATTTGGGTACCAAAAACCAAGGCCTAATTTCTTTGTTTGTAGGGGGAGCATTGCTACAAGGATAAAGCTTCAAGCAAAAATTCTTGGTACCTTGATAGTGGATGCTCAAGACACATGACCGGTGACAAGAGTAGATTTGTGGAACTAAAGCCAAATAGTGGTGGAGTGGTAACTTTCGGTGACAACTCCAAAGGCCACATTGAAGGAATAGGCTCCATTGGTAATCACTCTTCTATTTTCATTGAAAATGTTTTGTATGTCAACGGTCTTAAACATAACTTGTTGAGTATTAGTCAATTATGTGATAAGGGTTTTAATGTTTTGTTTGATAAAAGTGGTTGCAAAATTGTAAACATTAAAACAAATCAACTAATGCTCATTGGTCATCGCATAGGAAACATATTTATGGTGCATCTAGATGACATTCATTCATCTCATACATGCTTAGTTGCACTTGATGAACATGACTCATAGCTTTGGCATAGAAAATTAGGACATGCTAGCATGAGTGTCTTAGAAAAATTAATTTCCCTTAATCTAGTTAGAGGTTTACCCAAACTTAAATTTTCTAATGATAAAATTTGTGATGCATGCTCAAAGGGTAAACAACATAGAACTTCTTTTAAATCCATAAATGATGTCTCTACTAGTAGATGTTTACAATTGATTCATATGGATCTTTTTGGGCCTATTAGAACAATGAGCTTGGGTGGAAAATCATATTCTTTTGTGCTTGTAGATGACTATTCTAGGTTTACTTGGGTTCTATTCTTGAGTACAAAGGATGAGGCTTTAGAAAAATTCATCACATTTTCTAAAATAACTCAAAATGATCTTGAACTTAAAATTTCTCACATTAGAAGTGATCATGGAACCGAATTTCAAAATCTAGGTTTCGATGAGTTTTTAAATGAAAATGGGATTAGCCACAATTTTTCCGCACCTCGCACTCCTCAACAAAATGGGGTAGTTGAGAGGAAAAATCGAACTTTAGAAGAAATGGCTAGAACCATGCTTTGCGAAAATAATTTACCTAAATATTTTTGGGCGGAAGCCACAAATACCGCTTGCTATATTGTAAATCGAGTAATGATTAGGCTAATTTTGAAGAAAACACCTTATGAGATTTTAAAATCTAAGAAGCCTAACATTAACTATTTTCATCCTTTTGGTTGCAAGTGTTTTGTTTTGAATAATGGTAAAGAAAACTTAGGTAAATTTGATTCTAAAAGTGATGAATCTATTTTCTTAGGGTACTCTTTAAACTCTAAAGCCTATCGTGTATTTAATAAAAGAACTCTAGTAGTTGAAGAGTCTATACATGTTGTTTTCGATGATAACCTCCTTCCAAGGAAGGAATCTTGTGATGATGATGATGTAGGAATCCTTGATGCCATTGATGGAGGACAAACATCAAAGGTGGATGAGGTTCCAACTAAAGATGAGGATGCACAAGATCCACCTCTTGAAGCCTTGAAGGACTTGGCTCTTGAGGAAAGGGAGGTGTCTTACCCAAGGGAGTTAAACTATGTCAAAGGTGGTGAAATCTTGGGTGATCCATCAAAGGGGGTAACTACTATATCCTCTCTCAAATTAATGAATCATGTTGCATTTCTTTCATGCATTGAGCCTAAAAATATTAAAGAAGCTTTAAAAGATAATTTTTGGATTTTGGCCATGCAAGAGGAATTAAATCAATTTGAGAGAAGTAGAGTTTGGACATTAGTTGAAAGGCCTAATGATCAATCTACTATAGGTACAAAATGGGTTTTTAGGAATAAACTAAATGAAAGTGGTAATATAGTGAGAAACAAGGCTAGGCTTGTTGCTCAAGGCTATACATAAGAAGAGGGAATTGATTTTGATGAGACTTATGCACCCGTAGCTAGAATGAAAGCTATTAGGATGTTGCTTGCATTTGCATGTTATCATAATTTCAAGCTTTTCAAATGGATGTGAAAAGTGTCTTTTTAAATGGTTTTATAAATGAAGAAGTGTATGTTGAACAACCACCGGGTTTTGAGGATTCAAAATTTCCAAACCATGTGTTTAAACTTACAAAAGCTCTCTATGATTTTAAAACAAGCTCCTAGAGCTTGGTATGAGAGACTTTCAAATTTCTTAATTGAAAAGGGTTTTGAAAAAGGAAAGGTGGATACTACACTCTTCATAAAAAGATATAACAATGACATCTTAGTAGTTCAAATTTATGTTGATGATATCATTTTTTGTTCTACTAATGAGTGTTATTGTAAAGAATTTTCTAAGCTAATGCAAAGTGAGTTCGAGATGAGCATGATGAGGGAGCTCTCATTCTTTTTGGGACTCCAAATCAAACAAAGGAAAGATGGCACCTTCATAAATCAAGCTAAGTACGTGAATGATATGCTCAAAAAGTTTGGCTTGGAGAATGCAAAGCCTCAAGCCACTCCTATGAGTTCTTCCATAAAGCTTGACAAAGATGAAGGAGGTAAGTGTGTTGATTCTAAGCTTTATAGATCCATGATAGGTTCTTTGCTTTACCTTACCGCAAGTAGACCGGATATTATGTTTAGTGTTTGCTTGTGTGCTAGGTTTCAAGCTAGTCCTAGAGAATCACACTTAGTTGCCATTAAGAGAATTTTTAGATACCTTAGAGATACACCTACCTTAGGCCTTTGGTATCCTAAAGATTCTTCCTTTAGACTTCATGCTTATTCGGATGCGGATTATGGGGGATGTAAGATAGATAGGAAAAGTACTTCCGGGACATGCCAATTCTTAGGTAGTATGCTCGTATCTTGGTTCTCTAAGAAACAAAATAGCGTAGCCTTATCTACCACCGAAGCGGAGTACATATCCTTAGGGAGTTGTTGTGCTTAAGTCCTTTGGATGAAGCAACAACTCTTAGATTATGGTGTTGAAGTAGAAACCATACCCCTTAGTGTGACAACACTAGTGCCATTTGTCTTACTAAGAATCCCATCCAACACTCTAGAACTAAACACATAGAAATTCGACATCATTTTATTAGAGATCATGTTTTGAAAAATGATGTTGTTATAGAATATGTTGACACCTTGAACCATTTAGCGGATATATTTACAAAACATTTAGATAAAGAGCGTTTTTGGTGCCTTAGGAGAGAGTTAGGTCTAGCTAGCCTATCTTGACCTTTTAGGACCTCTTTCTGCTTAAAATTTCTTGATTTTGCGAAATTGCATGTTTGTGTGTTGTAACTCTTGAAAATATCCATGCCTATAGTTAGGGGGAGTATGTTTCTATTAAAATATATCTAGAACTGTTCATTCATCATTTTCATACCTTTAGGAGATGTTAAAATTGAGCCTATGGTTGTTCTTTAGGCCTAAAGATGTATTTCTGGGCATAGAGTATCGATACGGTTATACGCGTATCGATATGTGTTCTTCATTGAGATTCCCAGGCTGCTTTTTTCCTTAAACGGGTATCGATATGGTTAAACCCATATCGATACGAGCTTCAAATCGTTTCAATACAGATCTCATCCGTTTCGATACGATTCTCCAACGGTCATTTTTAAGGAAATGACGTTTCTACCCCCGTATCAATACACCTTCAGGCGTATCGATACTCGATTGCGCAGACAGCTTTTAATTTGGCATTTAAAGTCTTAAACTTTTACCAAAACTAAAATTCTTCAAACCCTAAAAACCCTAGCCATTTTTGCCTATAAAAGGGCTCTTCCTCCCTCATATTTTCACACCACAACTCAAAATCTTAAAGAGGTTTTCCATCAAGCAAAGCTCTAAAATCCTTCTCATCAAATTTGTGCTAGATTTTTCTTCATTCTCTCAAATCCCTATCAAGGTAAAATTCTTTCTTTTTCTTTTTCTTTTTTTTTGTTTTGTTTTTGTTTTTGTTTTTATATTCATCTTCTTAACAAAAATTTTGTTTTCCAAAATTTTTTCTTCAAACTTTATTTTCAAAATTATTTTTACCTTGGTTCTTACCTAAAATGAAGAAATGTAAATGCTTGATTTTCTTTTAGTTCATGGCACCCAAGGAATCTAGGAAGAGATCGAGGGTTTCTCAAACCAGTGAATCATCCAATCTTGGAGTTGTTGCACGTCTGAACTACACTCAAATCTATGAACACTCTTTTGAAAATCCCGCGGATCTCGCATATTTTCGTCAATTCGAGAACTACAAGATTCGTGCGGAAAGGGTAATATCCATTCCTTTTCTTAACTCGGAGCGTTTCAAATTTGAATATCTTTCTTTGCTCCAACGTTGGAATTTCATGGATTTTCTCTCAATTCCCGGTTTTTATTACCGTTTTTTAGTTTTGATCTTTTACACTAATGCCAAATGTTGTTCTCGCAATGGGGTTGTTACCGCCATTAGTTCTTATCTCATGGGCAAGAAAATTATCCTTGATGTCAAATCCATATGTGAAGTTTTTAATTTGGAGGATGAAGGACTTGAAGATGAGAATGCTTTAGGCCATGTTCTTAGTGGCTCCGTCACCGCCCTAAATGCTCAAGATCGGATCCTCCATTTGATGGTGTCTTGGTGGTTTAGGCCTTCCGAAGGAAAATACTCTACCATCCGTCAAGTGGATGATTTTTGGATCCGTTGCTTCCGTGAGCGAAAGCGTCCCAACCTTGCTCGAATCATGTTTGCGGAGATTGTCTATCTTGTGCAACATCATCACACCTCTCTCGTCACCTCTTTCACCTATGGTACGGCCTTAAGTCATTTCTTTATGAAAAAGGATATTGATTGCTCATTTGACTTCCCAACTCCCCTCACCGATCCTATTGATGAACGATCTCTTGCACGAGGTAAGTTCCATTATTTTAATGGTAATTGGGTACGTCTTTCCAAGCTACCACCCGAGGTTGCGGCAATATTTGAAGAACCTCAAGGTGATCAAGCTCCTCAAGCTCCTCAACCCTCCATGGATGCTCTTATGACATTCCTCAATGAGCAATTTACCGGGTTGCGCACGGATATGGGAAATCGTCTTACCGCTCTTGAAACTACTTTTGACACACGGATGACGAACATAGAGAACCGCCTAACCTCTCTTGAAAGCGGTCAAAACTCTTTGAATATTTCCCTCTCCGCTTTCCATGATGAATGGCGTAATAGCATGAGGAATGATGATCCAATTGGAGTTGACGATGAAGATGAGGAAGAAGGCGATGATGATTCCTAGAAGATTCTCCTTGCATCTCATGCATACCATTTAGGATTTTCTATTTATGCATTTTTGTTTTATGTTCTTAGGTCTGAGTTTGCTTTTCTTTTGAACCTATGCTTTGATTTTATGTTTTTGTTGGACTTTTAAGATTGATGCTATGCTTAATAATATTTATGTTGCTTATTTATACCTTTGCCTATGTTATGCACTTATATCTTGTCTCAATATTTTTGATCTAACAAAAAAGGGGAGAGAAGCTAGCTCACAACACTTTAAAAATTTTGATTTCAACATAAAAGTTACCTAGCTTATATTAAGGGGGAGTTAACTTTACAAAGCGTCAAAAATTTTAAGTTTTAGTTTTGTTATATCAAAAAGGGGGAGATTGTAAAACCTATGTTTGATTTTGATATAATTAAATCTTTTAAGGATCAATTTGAAAAACTTAAAATTGTTTTATAAGTCCCTTAATAAGTTTTAAATCACCAACACTTTAAAACTGATTTGAAAAACTCAAACTCAAAATATTTTCTAAGTATTCCAAGGCCAAACTATTGAAAACCGTCCAGGTGTATCGATACGCTTCCAGCCGTATCGATACCTTTTTTACAAAGTTGGCTACGACCGGAACTCGTTTTGATACGCACTTAACCGTATCAAAACACCGTATCGAAACAGATTCAATCTGTATCGATACGCTCCTTCGTAAAAGTCTAACGAGTTTGAATGGCATACCGATACGACTTCACCCGTATCGATACGATTTTAATGAATTTTAAATTCAAGTCGGTTTAAATATTTCGACCGTTGGTGTCAGTTGGTTAGGTAACCATAGTTTAAATTGGTCGTTGACCCGTATCGATACGGTAAACCCTCGTATCGAAACGGAAATTGACAGTGAGCTAAGTTGAGAAAAAGGTATCGATACGGTCTTAACCGTTTCGATACCCCGTATCGATACCCCCTATTAATTATGCACAACGGCTCTTTCTTCTCTAAGACAGGTATCGATACGGTTCCCCGTGTACCGATACAGGTAGCTGCAGAAGTGCATTTATGGTGGTAAGAGAGGGTTCCAACGGCTCTATTCAAGTTCCCAACCACCCAAACGGCTAGAATTAATAGAGGAGGTATAAATTGAAGTCCTTTGAAGGTTAGCAACAACTATTCAACCCACAAGCATCATCAAAGCAAAAATCCAAACCCTTGAGCTATTCAAAGTCAAATTTTTGTACCCAACTCTAGTGTTTGTCAATTGTCAATTTGTATTGTGAGTTTGGGGTGATTGAAATTGTAATTGGGTAGACAATTATCCTTTGAGAGGAATCATTTGAGTTTACCACAACCTTTCTTTGTAATTTGAGTGGATTAAGCTTTGGGTAGAAAGCTAAATCGAATTTGTAAGGTTACCTCCTCATCCAAGAAAAGGGGAAGAATTCAAGTAGTGAATTGTTTGAAAATCCTTAGTGGGAACTAAGGTAGTGGATGTAGAGTTCATTTGGAGAACTTGAACCACTATAACTACTTGTGTCAATTTTATTTTTCACTCATTCTTCCCACCAAAATTTTAATTGCCAATTCACCCCCCTCTTGTCCATTTGCAATTGTTCGATCAACACAACAGTTTGTAAATCATGTTAAAATTACCTACCTTAAATGTCTAAGTGTATGTTCTTGTAAAGCATGAATCATGAATGCCATGTATGATCTTTTAAATGAATGCCCCTATCTTGTATCCTTATGTGTTCTGAGTATGTTTGCAATAGGGTGCATGCCTCTAGAGTGTGTTTGTATGTTGTGTATGCTCCTTGGGGTCGTTAAGGGCGTTTGGGATCATTTAGAGATGTTTAAAACTGATTTTAGGAATTCACAGACTGCAGGTGTTTCGAAACGGGTTGTGCTGTTTCGGAACGGGTGTGGTTCCAGGGCCCCCGAATCGAAACGCGTTTTGGTACGGTTTGGCTACTGTGAGCCCCTGTTCCGATACGAGTTTCGAAACACTTTGGCTACTGTAATTGTTGAGTGGATCGCAAGATCGATATTGACCAAGAGGGGGGTGCATTGGAAATTTAAAGGTTTTGTGGTGGAAATTGCAAATTGAAAATAATAGACAAGGAATTTAGAGTGGTTCAAGTTCCAAATGAACTCTACATCCACTACCTTAGCTTCACTAAGGATTTGCAACAATTCCACTAATTGCTCTTCCCCTTTTCTAGGACAAGGAGGCAACCCTTTACAATTTCAGTTGATTTTTCTACCCAAAAATCAACACAATCCTCACACAAGTGAACAAAGAAATTTGATGGATAATAAGGTATCTCTCAATACAAATGATAGCCCAATTACAAGCACTCAACCCAATTGAACAAGATATGAATGAAAATTACAATTGGGGTTTTAGACAAAATGGGATTTTTGCACAATTGCTTGGATTTGATGTTTGGATGTTTGCTTTAGGATCAATAGTTGTTGCTGGAGCTTTTAGAGGTCTCTTTTATACCTTCTCATTGATTTCTAGACGTTGTGGTTGTTGCACTCATCAATAGAGCCGTTGGGGATGTTATCTCACCACCATAAATGCAGTCTACAACAACACGTTTCTAAACGCGGGGTACCTGTTTCGGAACGGACTAAAATAGAAAGAGCTGTTGGGGTGCATTTAAGAGCCCGTTTCGAAACGCCTTAGGGCCGTTTCGAAACATTTTTGCCACTGTCAAGGGTCGTTTCGAAACGCCTTAGGGCCGTTTCGAAACACCTTAACGGTTTTCAGAAAATCAGTTAAAAACAACTTCAACGGTTATATTTTCAATTTAAACTTAAGAATTGTTTCGAAACGCTTGGCTTCATTTCGAAACGGATTTTCTACTGTCAAGGGTCGTTTCGAAACAGCCTTAGCCCGTTTCGAAACACCCTATTTATTTTTAAATATTCAGCAAAAATATTGCAACCGTTATGCTTTTTCAAAACAAATATGAAGAACAGTTTCGAAACGTGAGAGTCCGTTTCGAAACGGGTTCAAGTGTTTCGATACACGTTTCAGAATAGAGGTTGACAGTGATGAAAACGTTTCGAAATGCCTTGGGGCCGTTTCGAAACAGGAACCTGAAAATCACTGTTTTGGCTTGAAACACTTAGAAAAATATTTGGAAAACTTTATTTTTAACTTTGGCATAATCTTGAAATTCTATAGGGATGTTTTGAGGACTTAAAATTCGTTTTGACATTTTCGATTTAGTCCTTAGGTTTTTAGTTATATCAAAATTAAAATATTTGTTTCACAATCTCCCCCTTTTTGATATAACAAAACCAAAGTTAGAATTTTTAAGAGTTTTGAAAGTTTTGAAAAAAATTCTAACTCCCCCTTAATTTAAGATAGGTTTTTAAAGTTAAAAAAAATGTTTGACTTGAAATCCAAGTTGTAAAGCTTTAAAAAACCTTTTAAAATTTAAAACGAATTTTAGTTTGTGGCTCTTAAATTTCTTCTCCCCCTTTTTGTTAGATCAAAAAAGAATAATGAAAGCTCATAGAGAAGACAAAGGATTAGTACCAATAAGCATTAATAAGCAACCATAATATTAATTCATAATATCAAAATATCCAAAACATAAACCAACATTAAGTTCATAATAAAATCCCAAACAAAATATCAAAAACATAGGTTCCCAAAACATAAGAAGACATAAAGATGCAATATAAATCCTAAAATGCATAGATAATATGATATGAAGATCCTAGGCCTCGTCATCATCATCGGAAGTCTCATCGTCGCTCTTGACTTGAGAACGGTGAAACTTCGTCCATTGCCAATAGAGAGTAGAGAAGAACAAGTCCAAGTTTTAATGGGAAGTCTCAAGAGTATGAAGACGATCCTCGACAATTTTCAAACGATTGTCCATGGCAGTAAAACCCGAAGCAATGCTAGTATCCAAAGCATTGAACCGCTCGGTAATGAGAGCCGTGAGGGCTTCATTGTTTCCAACCTAAACTTGCGGTGGAGGAGCAACGGGAGGAGGAACAGCTTCTCTATCAACTCTTTCCCAAACATCATTCACATATGTAAACCCGGACTTACGAAGGGAGGACTCACCAATCTTGGTCTTGCGAGGTTCCGGAGAGTCGTAGGTACAATCGATACCAAGATCATTAAAGATGTAGCTCAAGATTGTGCCATAGGTAAAAGACTTCAACTCGTTTGTGTCAATAAGCTTAATATTATTGACTATCTCGGCAAAAATAATTTTAGGCACATTAGGGCGCTCACCTCTACGGAAACATTCAAGCCAAAAATGATCAGTTTGACGGATATGAGAGTATTTGCCTCCGGAAGGTCGAATGAACCATGAAACCATCAAGTGAAGAACGCGATCGTGCACATCCAAAGTAAGTGCCCGACCGGTGAAAGTGCCAAAGTGACGTTCATCCTCAAGACCCTCATCTTTAAGTTTAAAAATAGACTCCAAGAGATCAACATTAACAACAAACTTTTTGCCCAAAATGAAATATTCAATTCCTATAATCTCGGTTTTGGTCTCATCATGAATAAAACGAGCATTAGAGTAAAAAAGGAGTACCATGTGTTTGTAGCGAATATCCGGAATGCTCAAGAAAAAGATAAGATCCCACTCACTCAAACAGTCGAGATAACGGAATAGGAATCGCTCGGAATTGAGGAAATCAAGATCAATGGCACGTTCTCTACGAACTTCGAAATCCTTGACAAAAGAGAAGCGAGCACGCATCTCCGGAGTTTTAAGGGATTTCTGAAAAAGCAGAGCAAGATTCGGACGAATGCTCGAATCACCGGTTTGAACGGCCTTACGCTTTTTGTTAGCTTGTTCCGCCATCTAAAAACATCAAGCAAGTATATTTTAAATTAAGTGTATGTATTGATATTTAGAATCAATCCAATAGTAAATCCCACTTAGGTTTTTGAAACAAAATTAAAAACAAACAAAAAGATAAAAAGAAAAACAGTAAAAAATTAAAAAAAATACGACTGAAAAATTTTATATTCGAATCAAAAATTTTGAGATTTTGAAAATTTTTTACAAGATATGGAAAACCCACAAAGGAAAACCTATAATTTATACAAAAATAAAATTTTCTAACCTAAGATTCGAACATAAATTGAAAGAAAAAGAAAAGAAAAAAATACCTTAGTTTGGGATTTTGGATGATTTGATGAAAATCCTTGCACAATGTTGATGAAACTTGCTTAGACTTGAGTTTTAGAGCAAAACCCCTCACAATTTTGTGAAAATCAAAGAGTTTGAGAGGGTATTTATAGAGAGGGAGGCGGTTTAGGGTTTTTAAGAGTTTGATAAAAAGTGAATTTTAACATTAAAAGCCCTAAATAAAGCAATCCGCGATGCCGTTTCGAAACGGTCAGGACCGTTTCGAAACGGGACGACTAGGGTTTGACCGTTTTGAGACCATAGGCTGACCGTTTCGATACGGTATTGACCGTATCGAAGCCCTGTTGACCCGTATCGAAACACGTTTCGATACACCCCTTGGCAGTAGCCAAAACGTTTCGAAACACATTGGAGGCGTTTCGAAACGCCCTTCTCTCAGAACTGGATTTAAGGTATCTGTATCGAAACTGGGTCACCCGTTTCGATACACCTGGGCCTGGAAGTGCAGATGAGGCTCTAAAAGTGCAAAAAAATAAAGTTTTAATAGGCCTAACATGCATAAATGTCAAGAATGAGCAAGCAAAACATATTCAAGCATAAACATACTCCCCCTAACTATAGGCATGGATGAAATTAGGAGTTTAAACACATAAACATGGCATTTCACAAAATCAAGCATATTTAAGCACAAAAGAGGTCCTAAAAGGTCAAGATAGGCTAGCTAGACCTAACTCTCTCCTAAGGGACCAAAAACGCTCTTTGTCTAAGGGTTTTGTAAATATGTCCGCTAATTGATTCAAGGTGTCTACATACTCTATAACAACATCTTCCTTAAGGACATGATCTCTAATGAAATGATGCCTTATTTCAATGTGTTTGGTTCTAGAGTGTTGGATGGGATTTTTTGTTAAACATATTGCACTAGTGTTGTCACATTTTAGGGGTATGGTTTCAACTTTAATTCCATAATCTAAGAGTTGTTGCTTCATCCAAAGGACTTGAGCACAACAACTCCCTAAGGATATGTACTCGGCTTCGGTGGTAGATAAGGCTACACTATTTTGTTTCTTAGAGAACCAAGATATGAGCATACTACCTAAGAATTGACAAGTTCCCGAAGTACTTTTCCTATCAATTTTGCAACCCCCATAATCCGCATCCGAGTAAGCATGAAGGTTGAAGGTAGAGTCTCTAGGATACCAAAGACCTAAACAAGGAGTATCTCTAAGGTATCTAAAGATTCTCTTAACGGCTATAAGGTGAGACTCTCTAGGACTAGCTTGAAACCTAGCACACAAGCAAACACTAAACAAGATATCCGATCTACTTGCGGTAAGGTAAAGCAAAGATCCAATCATAGAACAATAAAGCTTAGAGTCAACACACTTACCTCCTTCATCTTTGTCAAGCTTTGTAGATGAGCTCATAGGAGTGGCTTGAGGCTTTGCATTCTCCAAGCCAAACTTCTTGAGCATATCCTTTATGTATTTTGCTTGGTTGATGAAGGTGCCATCCTTCTTTTGCTTGATTTGGAGTCCCAAAAAGAATGAGAGCTCCCCCATCATGCTCATCTCAAATTCACCTTGCATTAACTTAGCAAACTCTTGACAATGACATTCATTAGTAGAACCAAAGATAATATCATCAACATAAATTTGAACTACTAAGATGTCATTTTTATACATTTTTATAAAAAGTGTAGTGTCCACCTTACCTTTTTCAAATCCTTTTTCAATCAAAAAATTTGAAAGTCTTTCATACCAAGCTCTAGGAGCTTGTTTTAAACCATACAGAGCTTTGGTAAGTTTGAAAACATGATTTGGAAATTTTGAATCTTCAAAACCCGGTGGTTGTTCCACATACACTTCTTCATTTATAAAACCATTTAAAAATGCGCTTTTAACATCCATTTGAAAAAGCTTGAAATTATGATAACATGCATATGCAAGCAACATCCTAATGGCTTCCATTCTAGCTACGGGTGCATAGGTTTCATCAAAATATATTCCCTCTTCTTGAGTGTAACCTTGTGCTACAAGTCTAGCTTTATTTCTCACAATGTTACCACTCTCATCTAGTTTGTTCCTAAAGACTCATTTAGTTCCTATTGTAGATTGATTACTAGGCCTATCAACTAATGTCCAAACATTACTTCTCTCAAATTGATTTAACTCTTCTTGCATAGCCATAATCCAAAAGTCATCTTTCAATGCTTCTTTTATATTTTTAGGCTCTATGCATGAGATAAATGCAACATGGTTCATTAATCTAAGAGAAGAACGAGTGGTTACCCCCTTGGATGGATCACCCAAGATTTCACCATCTTTGACATAGTTCAACTCCCTTGGGTAGCTCACTTCCTTTTCCTCAATAGCCAAGTCCTTCAAGGCTTCAAGAGGTGGATCTTGTGAGTCCTCTTCCTTTGTTGGAATCTCATCCTCCTTTGAAGTTTGACCTCCATCAAAGGCATTAATGATCCCTACATCATCATCATCACAAGAATCCTTCCTAGGAAGGAGGTTATCATCGAATACAACATGAATAGATTCTTCTACTACTAAAGTTCTTTTGTTAAATACTCGATAGGCTTTAGAGGTTAAAGAGTAACCTATAAAAATGGCTTCATCACTTTTTGCATCAAATTTACCTAAGTTGTCTTTTCCATTATTTAAAACAAAACACTTGCACCCAAAAGGGTGAAAATAGCTAATGTTAGGCTTTTTAGATTTTAAAATCTCATAAGGTGTTTTCTTCAAAATTGGCCTAATCATTACTCGATTTACAATATAACAAGCGGTGTTTGTGGCTTCCGCCCAAAAATATTTAGGTAAATTGTTTTCACAAAGCATAGTTCTAGCCATTTCTTGTAAAGTTCTATTTTTCCTCTCAACTACCCCATTTTGTTGAGGAGTTTGAGGAGCCGAAAAATTATGGCTAATACCATTTTCATTTAAAAAATCTTCAAACCCTAAATTTTGAAACTCGGTTCCATGATCACTTCTAATATGTGAAATTCTAAGTTCAAGATCATTTTGGGTTAATTTTGAAAATGTGATGAATTTTTCCAAAGCCTCATCTTTAGTACTTAAAAAGAGAACCCAAGTAAATCTAGAAAAATCATCAACAAGCACAAAAGCATAAGACTTACCACCCAAGCTCATAGTCCTAATTGGCCCAAATAAATCCATGTGAATTAGTTGTAAACATCTACTAGTAGAAACATCATTAATGGATTTAAAGGAAGATTTATGTTGTTTACCCTTTGAGCATGCATCACAAATTTTATCATTTGAGAATTTTATCTTGGGTAAACCTCTAACTAGATTTAGAGAGACTAGTTTTTCCAAAACACTTATGCTAGCATGTCCTAGCTTCCTATGCCACAACCATGCATCATTTTCATTTTGAGCAACTAAGCATGCATGAGATGTATGAATGTCATCTAGATGCACCATGTATATATTCCCTATGCGATGACCTATGAGCATAATTTTATTAGATTTAATGTCTACAATTTTGCATCCATTTTTATCAAACAAAACATTAAATCCTTTATCACACAATTGACTTATGCTCAATAAATTGTGTTTAAGACCATCGACATATAAAACATTTTCAATGAGAATAGTAGAGTGATTACCTATGGAGCCAATACCTTTAATGTGGCCTTTGGAGTTGTCACCAAATGTTACTACTCCTCCACTTTTTGGCTTTAAATCCATGAATCGACTCTTGTCTCCGGTCATGTGCCTCGAGCATCCACTATCAAGGTACCATGAGTTTTGACTTTGTGCTTTGGCCTTGTAGCAATGCTCCCCCTACAAACAAAGATATTAAACTTTGGTTTTTGGTACCCAAATCATTTTGGGTCCATGAGTGTTAGCTCCCAAAACCTTGGTTCCCTTAGGAATCCAAGATGACATAGCAATAATATTATTAGATTTTACAAGTTCTTTAGGAACCCATACACTTCTAATTCTTTTAGCTCTATTATGTCTTGGGTAGCTACCTTGTTTGTAGTAGTTAGTCTTTTTCTTAGGTTGGTGTGTTCTAGAGGATTCTCCTACTTCATGCTTGACACTACCAACATTTTTTAAAGACTTTTTGAGCTCATTTAGCTCACCCAACACCTTTTGGTGTTCACTATTACATTGAGATAAAAGGTTATTAAGATCAACATTTTCATCTTGAAAGAACTTTAGTTCATCTTTTAATCCTAATATCTTTTTCTCAAATTTTGAATTAGCTTGAGTGAGTGAGTCATTTTTCTCATTTAGTTCTAAAATGATTTTCTTGTTTTTAATGACCGACTCTTTAAACTTCACAACTAATTCATCATATACCTCTTGTAACTCATCATATGCATCATTTAACTCTTCATATGAAAAATCTAAAGTAGATGAGTTAGAGGTTACCAAGGAGGAATCTTCCTCAAGTGCCATGAGGCAAAGATTAGCCACTTCTTGTTCGTCATCCTCCGATGACTCCTCACCACTCCAAGTAGCAAGCTTGGCTTTGAGTCTCTTCTTCTTCTCAAAGCCCTTCTTCTTGAGTTGAGGGCACTACGAACGTATGTGGCCGGGTTGTTTGCACTCAAAGCAAATGATAGGATCCTTTCCTTCTTCTTTGTTCTTGCCTTTGAAGTCCATCTTCCTTTGGATTTTTCTTCCCCGGTTGGACCTCATGAAGTGTGAGAATCGTTTGGCTATCATAGCCAATTCTTCAAGTTCATCCTCCTCACAAGATGAGCTCTCATCATGTTGTGAAGCTTTAGCCTTGAGAGCTATTCTCATCTTCTTCTTCTTCTCAACCTCAAGCTTCTCTACCCTTTTCTCTTCTTTCTTCTTCTCATCTTCTCTTCCTTGCTTCATGATCTCATGAGTAAGGAGAGAACCTACAAGCTCATCAAGCTTCAACGTTTTCAAGTTCTTTGCTTCGATGATAGCGGTTCTCTTCCCATCCCAAGACTCGGGAAGTGAATAGAGTAGCTTCCGGACAAGCTTGTCTTCCGGTATGATCTCTCCAAAGCCCTTTAGACCATTGACAATCTTGGAGAATCAATCAAACATCTTTGACACCGTCTCATCGGGCTCCATCTTGAAATTTTCATAGCTAAGATTGAGAATTCCAATCTTAGTTTATTTAACATCATTGGTGCCTTCATAAGTGGTCTCAAGAGTGTCCCACACTTCTTTGGCACTTTCAATTGATGAGACCTTTGAGTAGATGTCCGGACCGAAAGCACAAAATAGCATGTGGAGAGCTTTATCATTGACTTGAATCTTTTTCCTCTCATCTTCACTCATCTCCACTTTCTTCTTTAACACCATCTTGCCTTCACCATCTTGCTTCAATGGAATGTATGGCTCATCCTCAATGACATCCCACACAAGATAGTCATTTGACTTGATGAATAGACGCATTCTATTCTTCCAAAAAGAATAGTTATCACCGTTGAAGAAGGGAGGCTTTGTGGTCGATTGTGACTCGTACATGTCGAACTGGAGGTTGAAGTCATCTCTTGATACTTTGATGATCACACTCTTCCAAGAAACTCCTCTTGTGGTTGTTAATCCTCAAAGAGGTAGGCTCTGATACCAATTGTTGAGTGGATCGCAAGATCAATATTGACCAAGAGGGGGTGAATTGGAAATTTAAAGGTTTTGTGGTGGAAATTGCAAATTGAAAATAATAGACAAGGAATTTAGAGTGGTTCAAGTTCCAAATGAACTCTACATCCACTACCTTAGCTTCACTAAGGATTTGCAACAATTCCACTAATTGCTCTTCCCCTTTTCTAGGACAAGGAGGCAACCCTTTACAATTTCGGTTGATTTTTCTACCCAAAAATCAACACAATCCTCACACAAGTGAACAAAGAAATTTGATGGCTAATAAGGTATCTCTCAATACAAATGATAGCCCAATTACAAGCACTCAACCCAATTGAACAAGATATGAATGAAAATTACAATTGGGGTTTTAGACAAAATGGGATTTTTGCACAATTGCTTGGATTTGATGTTTGGATGTTTGCTTTAGGATCAATAGTTGTTGCTGGAGCTTTTAGAGGTCTCTTTTATACCTTCTCATTAATTTCTAGCCGTTGTGGTTGTTGCACTCATCAATAGAGCCGTTGGGGATGTTATCTCACCACCATAAATGCAGTCTGCAACAACCCGTTTCGAAACGCGGGGTACCTGTTTCGGAACGGACTAAAATAGAAAGAGCCGTTGGGGTGCATTTAAGAGCCCGTTTCGAAACATCTTAGGGTCGTTTCGAAACACTTTTGTCACTGTCAAGGGTCGTTTCGAAACGCCTTAGGGCCGTTTCGAAACACCTTAACGGTTTTCAGAAAATCAGTTAAAAACAACTTCAACGGTTATATTTTCAATTTAAACTTAAGAACTGTTTCGAAACGCTTGGCTTCGTTTCGAAACGGATTTGCTACTGTCAAGGGTCGTTTCGAAACAACCTTAGCCCGTTTCGAAACACCCTATTTATATTTAAATATTCAGCAAAAATATTGCAACCGTTATGCTTTTTCAAAACAAATATGAAGAACAGTTTCGAAACATGAGAGTCCGTTTCGAAACGGGTTCAAGTGTTTCGATACACGTTTCGGAACAGAGGTTGACAGTGATGAAAACGTTTCGAAACGCCTTGGGGCCGTTTCGAAACAGGAACCTGAAAATCATTGTTTTGGCTAGAAACACTTAGAAAAATATTTGGAAAACTTTGTCTTTAACTTTGGCATAATCTTAAAATTCTATAGGGATGTTTTGAGGACTTAAAATTCGTTTTGACATTTTCGATTTAGTCCTTAGGTTTTTAGTTATATCAAAATTAAAATATTTGTTTCACAGTAATTGCATGTTCCGAAACGGGTATCGGAACGCCTAGACAAACTGGGACCCTGTTCCGAAACGGGGTGGATGCGTTTCGGTACGGGTGTCTAGATTTTTAAACTGGAGCCCGTGTTTCGAAACGGGCGATGTATGTTTCGAAACACAGGCCTGTAAATGGGCTTTTTGACATCTCTAAAGGGTCTCAAGGGTTAGGCTTAGGCCCTGTTTGCTGTTAGGCTTCTCGTGAGCCTTGTTTCCGTTGTCGTTTCATGCATAGGTTTATTTAACGCATCTAGACAAGATAATAAATGAAAAGTTTTCCCTTGGGTCGGTAACCGAAGTGGAGCCTTAACGGGTTTCGTCTCGGTTATCCCCGTGTATCCCACTCGGATCGGTCAAGCGTCCGGACCGGGACGAGGGGGTTACAAGAGGTGTATCAATACGATAGGTTGTATCGATACGGATTTTGCTCACTAGAATCCCAATTTGGGTTTTGATAAAAAAGTGTATCGGTACGATACCTTAGCGTATCTGTACGGTTCAATGGTCATTTAAATTTTGGGATACCAACTAATTGACAAACCAACGTTCGAAAATTAAATGCAAGGATTTTGCAAAGATCAGCATATCGTATCGATACGGTGACATTATGTATCGGTACGCTATAGCAAAATAATGTTTTAATAAGAAACCTATATCGATACGCTTTTAATACGTATCGATACACTACAGCTTAAAGTCTTGCCCAGATAAATGTCGTATTGATACGAGGTTTTACCGTATCGGTACGCTATGAACGATTAAAATTCCAGTGTTGAAAAATTGTATCGATACGCATAAGGGTATCGATACGCATGGGGGTTTTGTTGAAGTTAGGCTTGAAAACACATAAAAAAAACTTAGTGAAATTTTAATCTTTGAGTATGTTTTAACTTGAAATATTGTTTGGTTCAAAATGGCTTGTCAAAAAGTGAGACTTTGAAAAATATTTAAAAATTTATTGTTTTGCAATTTATTCCATAAGTTTAAGTGTTATATCAAAATCAATTTTAATTTCACACAAAGCATGTATAATTTTAGTATAAAAATAAAATCTAAATCTCTAATCCTAAACTATAACCTCTAAACTTTAAATTCTAATAATAAACTTTTAAACCCTGAATTAGATTTGATTATGAAAAAACAAGTTTCATGTTTCTCTTTATATAATACGAATTATATAAAAATAAATTTACTATTTTTAAAAGAAAAAGAAAAAATATCTCATGCACTATCAGTAAAAAAAATTCACAAACGAGTTCAATATAGGATATATGAATTTATAATTTAGAGGTTTAAGTTTTAATATATATGAGTTTATAATTTAGAGATTTAAATTTTAGTATTTAGAGTAATGTTAACTTTTATGATGTGAAGTAGGAAAATACTTGAAATGTTTTTTGTTAGTTTTTATTGCCAGATTAATTTAACTAATAGTTTCCAGAGTCATCTCAGACATTTTAAGAACATGCACAAAACTTAAAAATCAAAAATATTTGGCCGAGAAATTCCTCTCATTATCTTTCTCTTATTAGTTTGATTCGATGTTTTTAATTAATCCCAAGTCGTTAGCTTGATTTTTATTTAAAAGAGCTAAAGATATTTATAAAAAAAACATTTCTATACCAAAAGTTTGGCAAAACAGAAATCCAATTTTTAAAACTAAACTCAATTTTCGTTCAACCTGAATTGGGAAAATGTATTGTCCCCAGTCCAGGCAAAGTAAACTCCACAATCGTATTTGCATACTCGGGCAAGTAACATATGTGTATCAACCATTTTTGTCATTTCTTTAATTAAAAAGAAAAAACATAGTATATCAAACACTTCAGCTGGGCAGCATTACAAGTTTTACTATGAGATTAACTTATAAATTGCATACAACAATTCAAAGTAATCAGTGATTCATCCTCAAACCAAGAATCTCAACATTCATGGTCAACTTACAACTCTTGTAAAAACCTAACAGAGCTTACATCTTAATCCTTTCAAGGGAAAAATGGAACAGATTCAAAATTGTTGCAGACCCATGCATTCAACTCCTTAACACAGCTTCTGCTAATAACCTATATATGGAGCCTCTGAATCATACCTTAGCTAATACCTTACAAGTTGCCGATTATCCTCTTCGCTTTTCTGCCTCCCGTAAGGGTTGCTTTCACTGAAATTGTTCTGTGCTCCTCCTTCAACTTTGCGCATTTTCTTTCTAAACTTGGATGCATTGCTGTCTATGTTCAGATTAACCTTCGGAGGGCATGAAAAACAGAAGGATGCAGCAACAGCCTGCTCAAAAACAGAATGTCCCGTTTCTTGTTGGTCAGCTTAATACACATAGTTATATAGAAAATTTCATATCTAATGGTAATTTCATTGTTTTGGTATTCTATTGCCAGATAATAATTAAGATTCTAACACATTCCACAAACATATGCAAAGAATAGAGTAGAGACTCCACTTTAATAAAGCTGGAAGAAAGGTTGTACCTGCAGATCAAGGCGATGCACATTAAATATATCTTTCATTGAGTGCGAATTGTATGCTAGGATGTATGATCGATAGGCGTCTTTAGCTGACTTGTTTAGATAATAGTTGTTCGCCACCAATTTCTCCTGCATCATTCCAAGTAAACACTCTAAGCTCCACCAAACTTCATTAGTTCAAGAGAATTATACAGAACAGAGTAAAAAGGCTACCAGATGAGACTGCACATTCGCCATCTTTTTCTCATCAAATTCATATTCCTTAACTGGGACTTTTGCAGCCTGTCATTAGAAATATATAGAGAAGAAAGAAACAAATTAGAATCAGTTAAACAGACTGCTAGCCAGCAATTTCTGGAAGTCTGGTTTTTCAGACTCCAACCCCTTGCAAAAACATATTAAGGTCCTCATCCCTATGTTACTCAGACTCGATGTTACAGTCGGATAACGGTATATATTTGATACAGGTATATTCAACTTTTTTTGAAGATTTCCAATGTATTTATAGGGTCAGTGAAAAGTCATATCCCCATATGTCCAAATATCGGCCGGACACAGATGTCCTACACTGATGCTTAAAGAAATTGAAGAGTTGGAGCAACATAGCTTTATCCCCAAGCCCCCACCTTCTTCCTCTCACTCAGTAAAAATTAATCATTCGGCAAAAATAATGCACCTTTAGATAGCGAAGAAACTGCAGTTCCTCTGGGATCAAGAAAAGAAGAGCATTTCCTTTTGCACCTTCCCCACGGGCAGTCCGACCAACCCTATGAATATATTCCTGAAAGAAACATTCCGAAGCCAAATGTTTACTCAACATGGATCGGAAAACAGTAAAATACATGAATAGAAAATATATATATATATATACACAGCACACACCTTGGGTTCATCAGGAGGATCATACTGCACAATCCAATCCTACACGTGAGAATAGAAAGGAAATTCAGTCAAAATGATGCTTTCTCAAGTTTAAATTGATTGAAGTACTCAACATTAACATATACACAAGTAAAACAAACAAGTACAACAAGCATAAAACATAAACAGAAAGTCACAGATACCCGGTACCATAGGAAACCCAATTAAAACTATGAACATACCACAGCAGGAATATCAAGTCCACGAGCAGCAACATCAGTGCAAAGCAAAATGCCCTTTTCTGCTTTGCAAAAGTCAAAGAAGGTAGTGGTTCGCTTTTGCTGCTTCTGCTTTCCATGGATATCAAGGCAATCCACATGAATATATCTAAGAAGTTCAGCATGAAACTTGACTGAGTTGCATGAAGAGAAAAAGACCATCACTTTCTTGGACAGGTTCCTCTTCAAAAATGAATACAAAAGGATAAATCTTTTGGAACTATGCACAACACAATAGCCTTGCTGCAGTCCTTCATTGGTGACCTATAATGATGAAAGTTTATTGTTGAGTCAAAGGATAGGCAGCTAGCAAACTTGAAAGTGTATCTATAGATTAAATTCAGACTGTGCCTACCTTCTTTCTCCCATCATCTACATCAATATAAATAGGAGTTGTCTGAAATGACAAACGAGCAAGGTCCTCAACCTGCAAATTTAAGGAAACGTCAAATGATCACACAAACATACCCCGAAATTCACTCCAAAATGACAGTCATGCAATAGAAAATAAGCTTGTTAAACACTTTTCTGAAGAAAGCTACCATACATGTGATTACCAATAAATCTTAAGGTGAAATGGTAAAACTATGAGTGAAGGACAAACCTTCTTAGTCTGGGTAGCTGAAAATAAAGCAGTTTGCCTGTTTTCCTGCAAATCAAAGAGGAATTTAGTAAGCTTTAAACACCTTAGAAGTTACCATTTACCAAATCTAAGGCTCATTGATTTCTACTGGAGTGAGAAATCAAGATACTGCAATTCAAGCAAGAGGCAATTATGTCTGTCTAAAGTCATGTCATGATCAACAATCTCCTAGCATCATTTGTCACGTAGGCAAATGCACCAAAGTTTGAAAGCTTGCTAACATTTTCAGAATAATTTATTACTGGTTGCAATTACAACCAAAAATATATATGCTACTGAGCTTAATAATATTTTTTAAAAAGAGCAAAGTCTGTTACTCCCAGATATACATTACACTTCTGCAAACTACAATATACAACCAATACTTCAAACACCTTTCATTCAACTATTAAAGAACATTGCATTAATTATCCCTTCCATTCAATTATTAAATTATCATTACGCGTTATTTTGATCCATTACAATTTTTAAGAAAAGTTGAGCAACTGGACCTAGCTCTTCAAAAAGCTACGCTTTTTAACCCCGTTCATGTACTAGTTCACAAAGTAATTTTTAACAATCAAAAGCAATATCATTGCATAAAACTGTTACTACCACTATTTTGGTTTCCATCCATTTCATTTTCAGAAATAGTCGAGATTAATTAATTGGCATAATTGAAACTTATAAAATTCCCCATGAAACAATAATCTACAATATGATTGGCTAAGGGATTCACCTTAGGAAGATACTTGATAATCTGTTTCATTTCTTCCTCAAAATTTGCTTCCAAAATCCTGTCAGCTTCATCAATAATGAGACACTGCAGATGGAGAATTTCACAAAAAAAATAATTTACATAATGTATAACCACAAGTCTGAATTTGATTAATCTTGTTAGGGAGCAGAGGGTTTTCAAGTTATCAGCATGAACTGTAAGCTAATGTGTTTCTAAATTGGTTTATACGTTAAATAACAATTCACCAGAAATAAATTCAAAATGAACATAGGTTACAGAGCAGGACTACTATAATCAAATCATAATAACTACCAAAGTTCTGCTTCCAACAATTGCATCGTGAATTCCTATTTTAAACAAAGATCACCGCTTGCTCATTCAATTATCCTTTAAATTATGCAATAATGCAAATTTTACTAGGTAAATCATCAAAGTTTGATCATTATACATAAAAAGTAGAAACACAATAACCTGATGTCAATCTGTCATTGGTTTAAGAAAATAGATTATAAATCTAAATTAGATTACCTTACAAACAACAATGTCAGCCAGGGAAAAAAGGAAAACAATAACAAACATATTACAGAAGTTCAGAAATGTTTATGTTACCTTCAGATTTTTATAAATGAATCCCTTCGTATTTTGAAGATGGTCAAGAAGCCGACCTGGAGTAGCCACTAACAAATTTACTCCCTTTACAATCCGCTCCGCTTCTCCTCTTCTGGCTGAACCACCAATAACTAATCCAAGGGTTTGAGAGTGGTATTTGAGAAGATCCTTTGCTACTGCATGAGTCTGAAATTTTGAAGGTTACATTGCTTAGTCTTGAATGGAGATTAGATTACAGATAGACAAAAATTGAACAGGATCGTCCAACAATTTTGAGTCATGCAGTAGGGTATTTATAAAAACTCTTGCTAACAGCCCTATCAAAACTCTTACTAACAGTATATGTTAATCACATAACAGAAAGGAAAAATAAGAACACAAAACCTAGACTTAAACTAACTTAAAAATCAGACTTCAAATAATTAAACTAAAAACTCAATGCTCCTGCATCAACCAGCCATTAGAAAATACATAATCTTTCCACAGTACATCTTCCAACTAAGTGATGTATCAACTTATGCCCATAACTCCATGCTCAATATCTATTAAGAAAACAGTTTTATTCCCATATAATAAGATTAGGTTGCAGATAGTACATGCTATTAAGAAAACTGAGCATTCAATACCATAGAAACAGACGTTAGAAATCCATAATCTTTTCACTCTAAGCATCTTCCACATAAGTGGTTTATCAACTTATTGTTCATAACTCCATACTGCATAACTAAAAGTAGGTTAGACACATTATTTTCCTTCAAGAACTGATTTTCAACTCAAACAGATATATAGTATCTTAATAGACAAAACGAACCCCTCACTCAGTATTTGCAGTAGGGGGCATAAGAGTGAAGCAAAGTTTTACTGTTGCTCTGATGAGAAGCACGTGGAAATTACAGGAAAAGAAAATAAGTTTTAAACCAAAGAAAAACATTGATAACAACAAGAATGATCAAGAGTTTTAAATATTTACCTGAATGGCAAGCTCTCTTGTGGGACAAATAACGATAACACCTGTTCCATTACGAGGAGTGAATCGAACATTAAATAACAACTCAACAGCAGGTACCAAAAAAGCAAGGGTTTTCCCAGAACCCGTCCTTGCAGCCCCAAGAACATCTTTGCCAATCATAAGTGGTGGAATTGATCTGGCTTGAATCTGTGATTTTTAGTTTGACAGGTCAATTTTAAGAAGATCATAAGTCTTATATATAAAATAACCACATGGAAATAACATAGTAGCATATAAACTCTAACAACAGCTTGATATATATCCTAAAATCCATCAAATGCATTTGGGTAGAAAGAGATATCAAGGGAAGTTAGCATACACACATTGTCAAAAGACCTATATTACTCAGGCTTGTGAGTGATGTTTGGATATGAGGATGTATGGACAATTTTTCTAAGATTTTATGTATTTGGATTAATCATATCTTCGTCCTCATATCTACACCAGACATGGGTTCTTCAAAATTATGAAGAGACAGAGTGACATTAGTAAGTAACCCCTTGTTCTTTTTCAAGCCATTGGCTTATGGTTAAATGCTACAGAGAACGATAACAGATACTCAACTGTGTCACTGAACTCTGAATTAAACTAAACCTACTACATAAGCACGCGTGTAGAAAACTAAACGATCGAAATCAATACAAATGACTGAACTGAAACAAAAATATGGGTAATAAAAGGATACCTGAGTCATATACTGAAAACCCATTTCTTTGATAGCCTTAAAAGTTTGCTCAGACAATCCTAAGGACTCAAATGACTCGGTGCTCATTATCCCACTTCCCCCACTCTGAATTTTCCCCTTTTCCTTCTCTCCTTCTTCATCGTTAGTTTCGCTTTCTTCTTCTCCGTCATCAGTTTCCTTTCCTGCTTGTTTCTCATCATCTTCACCCCTCACCTTCTTATTTTTCTTCTTCTTCTTCTCTTTCTTTTTCGCGTCAACTTCAACTTCTCTCGCTTGTGTTTCATCCTCTTCAAAATCTTCATTTGCTTCTTCTTCTCCTTCTTCTCTATCCGAGTTGTTATCAGAGTTTTGGAGCTCTGATTTCTTAACTCTGTTTCGCTTTCGCTTCCTTTTCTTCTTGCTATCTTCAAGGGAGGGAGATTTAAGAATTTTTTCGTCCGTCACCGCCATTGCTGATGCGCCAAGTTAAGAGTGGCCAAAAATTTTCGGAGTTTTAGGTTGTTTTAGCTTCTTCCAGGGTCGATTGGTGTGCTGAGACTTCCATCCTTAAACCCTAACCTATTAGGGTTAATGGTAGAGATGTTGACTTCGCAGTGGAAATTGGGCTCAGAAATACATTGGACTTTTGGGCTTATAACTTCCCTTTTGTTCTCTTTCTTAGTTGCCCATCCAACAAAAATTAAATCCCAACATTTATTTTAAATTAGTCTTTAAATTTTAAAATATTTTAATTTTTTAAATTATAATTCTTATTCTAAATTAATCCTCAATCTTTTAAATATTTCATTTTTATCCTCAAACTATAACCCTCATTTTAAATTTGTCCCCAAACTTTTTAAATGTTCCAATTTCATCTTCAAATTATGAGGCATCCACATCGTATCAAACTAGATTACATCAGTGCAAGTACTCAGACAGGTGACACATATTAGTACAAGCTTTGTTGTATAGTGGAACAGATGGACCTCACAACTCGTCATGGGATTTCAACTAAATAATCAAATATGTCTTTATGTGGCGTCCCTCCAGACTCCAGTTGTAACATTATCAGAATTGATTTAAAGTATAGAAGTTAGGCTTTACAAGTCTTAAGTGCATTATGGTCATTTAAGCTTCGTTGATGTTCCAATGGAGGATGTTTCAATCATTTTAGTGCACGATGGCATTTCGATTATTTAACCATCAAAGGTATTTTCGTAAATTAATAATCAGGAAATTAGGGGTGATTTTTGTACTTTGCAAACTCGAGTGCTAGAAATGGGTTATTTGGCTTTTTCCAAGCAAATTGGGAAATTAACGTGGTGACTCGAGAACACCATTTCTAGGTCATATCAGCTTCCAAGGGCATCAAGGTCATTTTACCCATTAAGGGTATTTTCTACATTTTGGTATATGAGGAAAATCTAGTCATTTCAATGTTCAGTGATATCCAATAAATTAACTTACAAGAGATAGCCCTCAACTTCAAGGTTTCTAGGCTTATCGGGTTTTACAATTCCATCCGGATAATCAAATTACTTATCGAGTCAAACGAGTCTTAAACATTCTAACTAATCTTATACAATATTCATTTCGCTAAACAACCAAGTCCAGCCTAAATCACATATCATTTATAGTCACACGTCAACCATAATCTAACTAACATCATATAACTTACTATAGGTACTAAAGTATTACCTCGACCTCGAGCTACAACGATCGGCATTCAACACATATCTTCGAACCCTTTTAATCCAACAAACGAAGCCTCAATATTCTCAAATATACAGAAATACGAATATACATTAATCACCACAATTAAACTAATTACTACACTAATTATTATATTCAAACGTAAAAAAAATAACTTATCGGTTTCAAATTTGGCGAAACGAACTGCGAAAATGAACTCAAGACATAAAAAAACTCCCGAAAAGGATATCCTAGAAAAAGTCAACGCCATGTCAACAACTCAAACGGCTTGGGTCAACCAGTTTAGTCAATGGTTGGCTTGACTCGGTCAACGGTCGTCTTAGACAACTTTCCACCCGCTGTTGAAGCACACCCACGTGTAGGTGACACTGCGTGCAACGCGTGTTGTGTCTTTTGACGGCGAGAAAGCTACGACGAGCTATAGATCTGCTTCTTTGACGTTGAGGATTTCGACGGTACAGCTGGTTCAAGACGAAGAGTGGCGAAAGACCGATTTTTGTAACTTTCAAACATTCTCGATCTCCACCCCAGCGAACGACAGCTTCGACGAAGATGATGCGACTGTCATCCGACTCTGAAAAACTAGAAAAAATCAATGGCGCAGGTAGTGTCGACCACGGTGTCCTGAACGACGTCACAACATATATGAAAGCTTCTTTCTCTCTCTCTCTCTCTCTCTTTAAATTTTCTATATCTTTTCTCTAATAAACCAACCCATTTAATTCCTCCGTAAACAAAATGGGTAAACCACACAAATGACAATTTAACTTTAGTTTAAAATATGTCTAATTGATCGTTGAACCCATGATGATTTTAATATTTATTTAAAAGTTATTAAAAAAACTAACGGTATGTGAACCCAACAATTGGTCTCAGTAGAAAAGTGATTTCGGAGTTAAAAATATGTATGAACATATACTACATTGTAATCACCTTAAAACTATTAAAAGAAATAATAGTGTATAACATTAGTGATGTATAGCAGTGTGCGTCGCTTGTTTTAAACTCATCCTAATATCATTAATTAATTTTGTGTCATACTATCAATGGATAAAATAATAAGTTGGGGTATTTAAAAAAAAAAGCAAAGGAATGGTAGTAACTAGTAAGTTACTAAATAAAATCTTTCTTATTTGAAAAAAGTACAAAACTTTGCTTAGAATGAAAGAGAAATTAATGCACTTTAAAATCATATTCTTATCGTAACAACCAAATCTCTATGCCTAACCAAATAAATCAATATTTGCTTGAGCCTTGAGCAAATCACTCATTTATTCCTAATAATTCTGTGTTAGATCATCAATCCAAATCCCTTCACTATTTGAATTTCAAAATAGAAATAAAAAGTTACTATTTTTAATAAAATATTAATATATTAGAAATTATATATTTTTTTATATAATTATAAATATTTGATTCATTAACCGATTAATATGAATTGAGAATTGCATAGACCTATTATAGGAGCAGTCATCCCTACATATTTTTTTATATTCGAACCTATGACATTTCTTAAAGAATCTAACACCCCGTCCTACTAGACCAATTAATAAAAGATAATTACTATTTCTACTGTGACCACCGAACTATAGGGGCGTACTTATTTTGACCACCGAACTATCGAACTCATCAATCAGACCACCAAACTTATTAAATCAACTTATTTTGATCACCGCCGTTAAAAAACTGACGGAGGAGTGACGCGGTAGTTAATGAAAATTTGTAAAACCACACATTTAGTCCATATTATTTACTTATTAAATTAATTTGATCCTAATTTCATTTTAATTAAAAATAAAATTAACCAATCAATCAAATGATGACACATGTCATCACCCAATTGGATTAATTTACTCATATTTTAATTTAATATATTTTTCTCTCCAATTAGGTGGTGACACGTGTCACCAATGACAATCTTGATTCTTCTTTAATTTTCCTTTAACCAGGTGGTGACACATGTCACCACCTGATTGGAGAGGAAAATATATTAAATTAAAATCTGAGTAAATTAATCTAATTGGGTGATGACACGTGTCATCATCTGATTGGTTGGTTAATTTTATTTTCAATTAAAATGAAACTAGGATCAAATTGATTTAATAAGTAAATAACATGGACTAAATGTGTAGTTTTACAAATTTTCATTAGCTACCACGTCACTCCTCCATCAGTTTTTTAACGGCGGTGGTCAAAATAGGTTGATTTAATAAGTTTGGTAGTCTGATTGACGAGTTCGATAGTTCAATGGTCAAAATAGGTACGCCCATATAGTTCGGTGGTCACTGGAGTAATTTACCCTTATAGTTTTAACAATTTGGCTCTCTTTTGCGGGAGAAACGAAAGTAAAATGTTCTTTTTACGTATCTCATCCCTGGTTGTCCTAGTGGTAAAAATTTATATAATTTATCCAGGTGACTCAGGTTTGAGCACCGGTTCTGCACAGTGTGTGCCTTATTAAAAATGACTAAAAAAATTGAACAGATGCTACCCTTATATCACACCAGCATATTCAAAAAAAATTATTTTACGTTGGAAAATAATAAAGTTTTTTTATATTAGATTTAATTATAAAAATATCAAAGTATATTTCTTTTGATTTAGGTGTTTAAAAATATTTTTTGTCAAAATAAATGTTCAACGTTTATATTGTTACCATGTTAAGTGTATGATTCTCAAAAGATATTTAGTTAATTAGAACTTAACATGTAGCGAGATTTTAATTCATATTTATTTTTATTTAAAAAACAAAATCCTAATTAAAAAACTTAAAATTTGAATTTTTTAAAATATCACAACCTAATCCCACAAATTCCTAGATGTATCCAATGCCAAAAATCGATGAATGATATGATAATAGAACGTCGAACATCAAATTTCTAAAGTTTCCAATCAAGTGACGAACAACATCATTAAAAGAAGAAGACTTCATTACGGCGGCTATGGCGGTGGATGAATTTTGGGTGTTTGTGGATTTAAGATTTTATGTGAAATTAGGAAATTTTTAGATTTTATTTTAAAAATGTAAGAAATTTTAAAAATAAAAAATTCAAAAGAAATTAGAACAAAAGTCACATGCTAAGAAATGATCACGTGTCAATTTTAATGGATCGATTTTAAAATATTAACGAGTTGAAACGTGAGTAACTTAAAAGTAATAAACGTTAAAAAACTTATTTTGAGAAAAAAAAATTTAAACTAGTTTGAGCAATTTGTTCCAATTAATTAAACCGTGATATTATATCTTCGTTTTATATTCATTTAGCTTAAAATAATTAACCTAATATTTTTTGAATTATTTAAAAAAAGAAGCATACTAGTCTTTAAATATTTTTCGTTTCTTTTTATTTTTTTATTTTTGTCGAATTAACATGGAAAAAATATCAGACATGCTGAACTAATGTAAGTTATTTTTAATTTTTAAAATATACAATATTTAAAAATTTGTAAAAATAAAAATAAATGTGTTTAAATTATTATACTAAAAGGGACAAAAAATTTAAAAATATAAGTAATTTTTTTCTAAAGATTTGAGGGTATTAATGCAATTAAATAAAAAATGATGTAGCTAAAATACACCTTTGCTTACTTTAAATTTAATTTGATTAATTATCCCCTTTGCATTACAAAATTTCCAAAAGTGGGCTCTACGTCTTTTATAAATTATCTAACCGTTTGGCCCCTCTGACAGTATTTTTGACCGTTATAAGGCCGTGGACCGTTCACATTTTCAAAAATTCTGAAATCAATAGTGTCCACAGTTTTGCTTCTTCCACATCTCTTTTTTCTCCTTTAATTAGATCTATTTAATTTTGAATAAAAGGAATATATAGATATTTAATAAAACTTTTTTTTAACTTGTACAGAATTATGTCTTATTAACCTTATACGTTTAATATGCATATTACATTTATCCATTAATAATTAAATTTATTGTAAACAAGATATGTCCTAAATCCAAGTATCTCATGTATAAAAAAATAATGTTTTATTTGAACTTTTATAAATATTTTAAATAAATATTTTGATTTTAAATTGATCTTAAAAATTTAATTCAAACGCGGATATAAATATTCAGTTTGAAATTAAACAAGGTTGAACAATATCAAAACTTAAAAAATGAAGTAGAAGTGAGCTCAAATCTAGTTTTAATAGGTGGAGTGGCGATAGCCTTTTCTGTTTCAAAAGAATTGATTTTCCAAGCTTTAAGATCGACCGTTGATGAACAAAAAAGAAAAGATCAACCGTCGATATCGCCATCAACCCTGTCAACATTCTCCCTCTCTTTCAAGTTGTTCCTGTTTTAGTAAGGGTTCATATTTAGCTTTCTATTCTCTAAACCCTTTCATTTTTCAAACTTGTCGAAAATAATTCCCTTCACTTTCATACATTCTTGAATTTCCAGCAGTTTTTTTTCTTCTTTCAATTGGGTACGTTTTGAAGAAAAATCGCATCTTTGGGTATGTTTGGATAGCGAGAAAAATCATAGAATGCCGGTGTCAACAAGGTCTCAGATCAGCTGCCAAGAAGAGCAACAAAGAAGCAGATGCAGAAGATCAAATGAAGAAACCCAGATGAACAATGTTACTAACAATTTCACACTGAGGAATCCACACCACGGATTGAAAGAAAAAATGAGGGCTTTAACTCTTTTCTATGAGCAGCAAAAGAAAGCTTCTGCAATTCTGAGAAACAATAACCCATCATCATCTCCAAAACCTGATCCTCAAGAGAAGCGTCTCACGTCTCACCCAAGTGTTGATCTCCTCACTTCTTGCAAAAGAAGTGAGAGGAAAGACGAGAAAGAGCAAAAAGATCCCAAATTCAACAATGTTATGAGGGAAAACACCGTGCCAACATTGCCTACGATGGCTAATTCTACAGTGACTAGAACTTATGTGTTGCCTCAACCACCGCTGGATGATGCAAAGGAGAATCTTTCGATTGGTACTGACAGGATTCTTGGGTTTTCTTCTTGTGCAAGAAAGGCGAAACCGACGGTGGTGGTGAGGAAGCTGTCAATGGTGGGGGCTAGGAATGTTCAAGAATTGGAGAAAATGGAGAGCAATGCCAAGACTGAGAAAAATGGGAGAGTCGGCGGAAATGAGAGTAGGATTCACGTGTTTGTAAGGCTTAGGCCTATGGCTAAGAAGGAAAAGGAAGCTGGTTCAAGATGTTGTGTCAAGATTGTGAATAAGAAAGATGTTTACTTGACTGAGTTTGCTAATGAAAATGATTACCTTAGACTGAAGAGGCTTAGAGGCAGACATTTTAGTTTTGATGCTTCATTCCCCGATTCCACTACTCAACATGAAGTTTATTCAACCACGTAAGTTTATTAGCCCCAGAATTGATCCATTTTGATAGGATTTGCAGTCAGTTTTCACCCTTGACATTATTTCATTTGGTTATTTTTTCTGTTTAACTGTGAAAATTCTCATCTATTTAGAAAGGTATTTCTCCAAGCTATATATGGAATTTCCTGATTGTGAATCTGACTGAGTATTGAAACTACTGTCCTTTGTTTTCAATTAATAGTTTATACATCTTATGTTGAGGTTTAATTTGGCTGTCTTTGTTTCTCTTGTTTTTATCAATAATGTGCTTGTTCTAGAGAAATGAGGCCTTTTTTCTATGTTGCTCGCTCAACTACTCATGTTTGACACATACTCAGACACTGACCCTCCAAATACATAGAGAAACTTAGAAAAAAAATCAAACATACATACTCGTTTCAGACATATACTCCTACATGGAACTCACATCCGTGTTACTAACAAAATCCTGAATTTGTTAATTAACAAAAAGAAAAGATAGGATTTTGAGGTAGGAAAATGCTACTGCTAATGTTGCTTGAAACTTCAACCCAATTTAGATTTCAACATTCATTGAATGGAATGAATACAAGTTTCTCAGGGTTTTTTTTCTTCAATGAATTAACTTCTTAAGAACCAATCAATTTTGAACTTTCAGGACTGCGGAGCTTGTAGAAGCAGTTTTACAGGGACAAAACGGCTCGGTGTTCTGCTATGGAGCCACAGGAGCTGGGAAAACTTATACAATGCTAGGCACCTTGGAAAATCCAGGTGTAATGGTTTTGGCAATAAAAGACCTGTTTACAAATATTAGGCATAGGAGCTTTGATGGAAACCATGCAGTTCATCTCTCCTATCTTGAAGTCTACAATGAAACCATCCGGGATTTACTCTCACCCGGAAGACCTCTTGTCCTGAGAGAAGATAAGCAGGTTTGCTTTTAACTTCCATGATATTTATGCTGCTTCAGTTCCGTTGTTTTGTTGTATTTCCAAGCAATTTTGTGAAATTTACCTGCTTAATTTGTTAAATGAGAATATCTGAAAATACTTGCTTTTATCATATATATTATTATCGACTTCTCCGCAAACTTCGTAGTACTAGTATACTGATATCATATTATTGTTTTTAGAAACTTCGTATGTTGTCCTCTGTGTCAATACAGTTTATCCTAAGATCATCAAAGATCTTCTGAAATTGTTTTTGCCGAACTAGAAGAGCTACTATTTTCGTTTCATTACTTATTTGATAAGAAAGAAATGTACCCCACTGTGTTTTCTTACATGATATATGAATAGCTGATGTTTTGGGTACAATGGTTGTTAAATACAAGGAAATATTATTGTTTTTTAAAACTATTTAAAGCAAACACGGACAATTTTACAAACCACGTTAGTAGTCTTCTATATCTTGTTTAATTCTTAGTTTTAAATGCCTTGATTTCACCTCAAAAAGTGTTTACTCAAATGTATTGCAGGGAATTGTTGCAGCAGGTATTACACAGTACAGTGCTTATTCTGCAGATGAAGTAAACTTCTGACTTTCATTAACTATGATACCTTAGAAGGTTTGGACAATTGATTGAATGGAAGGAGCATAATAGTTTTACATGGCTGTGGCAGGTGATGGCATTGCTTCAAAGAGGAAACCAAAACCGAACGACTGAACCAACTCGGGCAAATGAAACGTCTTCACGGTCCCATGCAATTCTTCAGGTACCAGTAATGATCTAGGGCTAATTACTTGTGTTGTTCTTTTAATTTGATGAAATTCTTATAGATATGAGTTGCTTTTCGTGTAGGTTGTTGTCGAATATCAAGTCAAAGATGCTTCAATGAATATCATTAATAGGGTTGGAAAGCTTTCACTCATAGATCTTGCCGGTTCTGAAAGAGCCCTTGCAACGGATCAGAGAACACTTAGATCCTTGGAGGGTGCAAACATTAATCGGTCACTTCTTGCGCTGAGCAGCTGTATCAATGCCCTTGTTGAGGGTAAAAAACACATACCGTACAGAAACTCGAAACTCACTCAACTTTTGAAAGACTCGTTAGGTGGAGCTTGTAACACTGTAATGATTGCTAATATCAGTCCAAGCAATCTCTCATTTGGTGAAACACAAAATACACTACACTGGGCTCACCGGGCAAAGGAAATCGAAACCAAGGTTAGTCAATCTTTGCTCATTTTCTTATAAAGAAGTTATGTTCATTTGGTTTCATGGTATATACCAACCTTGTGTTTCTGTTTTGAATCTTTCACTGTTTTTGAATACCGTATTCTTTGAACTTTCAGGCTTGTGAGGCAAACGAGGAGGTGATTGAAGTACCTGAAACCGGAACCGGTCAGGCAAAGCTTCTGCTTGAACTGCAGAAGGAAAATCGTGAATTGCGGGTACAGCTGACCTGCCAACAGCAAAAGTTGGTAACCCTTCAAGCACAATCCTTAGCTGCATATGCTTCTCCAACTCCTTCTTCGGTTACGTATCTCGCAACTCCATCTACGGTCCAGACACAAGAGAAATGCAAACCTAGATCCACCTTCTTAACCAGAAACTGCTTCACACCCGAATCCAGGAAGAGGGGAGCAGAAGAAGCAGTTAAAGAGCTAAGACTGACTGTGAAGGCATTGGAACTTGAAATGGCGAGAATGAAGAAAGAGCATGCCTCACAGTTAAAGCAGAAAGATGATATTATTCATGTGCTTTCAAAAAAGAAGGAAAAACCAACAGAAGTAGGCGTGAAGGTTGCCACAAAAGCTAGCTTGCGGCCGAAGGAACCAAACCATGGGGAGTTGAAGAGCCCAAGTCATCGTTTTCGATCACCAGTTCCAACAGCCAAAAAAAGAAGTTTCTGGGATATAACAACAGCTAACAGCCCATCAGTCACTACGCTCAATGGAAGGAAAACTAGAAGCCATATCGTTTCAGAACCTGTTGCAGCTCCCTCCATGCTACCTCAGGTACAATATATAATTTTTTTCACTTTGAACCTTTCTTTTGTTTCAGGTAGGTTCATTTTACCATTAAGGTCATATACATATGCAGAAAAGGGTGTCCTACAAATAGTGCTTGCACTTCTTCTCAAGTTCTCTATTCCCTCGGCACTAAATTCATTTCGTGCATATTTGAGTTTTCTTTGCCTTTTCTCTGTAACTAATGCAGCATGCTTTGTCCATGTTTCTGGTTTGTGTCTAACGTTCATTGCTGACTACATCATGCAGCCGGGATTCGCTCGACAAAGACCCAATGCTCTGAAGTAACGACAAAGAGAAAGAAATGGAAAGGAAGTTGTGATTTGGCAGACTTCTTCCCAATCCATTCTCTACACACACTGAATGCTCTTTGCTAAGTGGTGTAAGAGATGTTCTTTGCTGTCTTTTCTTTTTTCTTATTCGATTTCTTCTCATCAAGGTTACTAGCAATTACTCCATTAATGTGTTTATTTTTTTTCAAGTTGAAGCTCTTGGAGCATCTTGGGACCCATAAATTCATTTATATTTATGCTTTTTTTATTGCATATTTTTAATATCTTTATGTAAGGTTTGGTACATAAGAATTAACATAGGGAGAAAGTTCAATTATTATTTGAGTTGCTACATAAAGTTGAAGCTCCGGATAAATCCATGTGCTTAAGACCTAAAGCTGTGAAGAGATCTTCCTGCTCCAAAATAAGTTGTATTTTCTAAGCATATCAGTCAAAGGCTTGCTTATGCAACCGAAGTTCCAGATAAACTTCATGTAGGTCCTTTTAGAGACTTCAACTTCCACCATTTAAGGGCCGATTACCGCTCAATAATTGAGAATTAAAACCTCTATAACCATTTTTATTGTGGGCTAATTGAACTTTCCTGGAGTTGCAATAAATTAAAAAGTCTGGTGTTATTGTGAACATGAGCCCCTAATAACTAAACACCTACATACGAATTGTGACTAAGCATCATGTTCGTTTGGCGAGACTTACACATGGATGGATTAAACACTTAAACTTAATACCGATGGTTGGTTTAGAGATGTGAATCATGAGTAGGTACGTGAGTTTCTGCGATATATGAGAAATTTATGTACTGCATGGAGGAAAAAATTACAAATAATATGCTGGAAAGTGACGAGAATCCTAATGCTTAGAGCAATACACACAAACCCACTTGTAGTTAGCATTAAGGCGTTTTGTGCTCAACAACACCCAAACCTAATGCTTACAACAATACACCCAAACCCAAGCAGGTGAGCAGCTCGCAAACAGCTTAAATTCAATTTGGTCAAAATTCGACTCGAATTAGTTTAGTTTAAATTCTAGTTCGACTCGAGATCTTAGCAAGTTGAGTTGAGCAAGATCCAACTCGACTCGATAAGTTCACGAACAACTCGTTATTTTTTATTATATATTTTTATGATTTTTTAATTATGTTCCAAGAAGTTTACATACTAGGTTGAGAACTCTATAAAAATTCAATGACTTACTGGTAATTTACCCATAAAATATTTGGTTTCAAATTTCTAAAATATTTTGTATTTAATAATTAGTTTTTTCCTATTTGTTTATTAAAGTTTTTTTGTTGAGGATGACCAAGAGAGGTGAATTGCCAATTGAAAAATTGGTGGAAACAAATTGCAAAAAGGAAGATAAATGAAACAAGTGATTTATAGTGCTTCAACCTTCTCAACAAGGTCTACATCCACTACCTTAGCTATTAGAGGTGTTCATTTCCGGGTACCCGAAAATCCGGGTACCCGAAATTTTCGGGTACTAAACGGTCGGCCCGATACCCGGCCCATAGGAACCGGGTACCCGCAAATCGGGTACCCGCAAAACCCGGGTACCCGCTAATTCGGGTAATAGAGTACCCGTTTTTTGTTTTTTTTTAATTTTTTTAATTTTTTTATTTTGTAAAAACAAATAAAAAAATATAATCAAAATAAAATAAAAAAAAAATCAAAAACAAAAGTTTGAAACTTGTAAGCATACTTGCAGCCTTGCAATTGCAATGCGCCACTGCCCAGTGCCCAGTCCCACTGCTGTGTGCACTTTTTTTTTTTTTTTTTAATTTCATTCCTATTATATTCTAATTTCTAATCCTATTTCATTTCTTACATAAATATTTGGTATGTACTATGTAGTAATTAGGATAAAAAAACTCTAGACATAAAATAAAATAACAAATATTGTGTAGGAACATAATCCAAACAAAATACAAATATAAAACACATAGTTCATACTTCATACAAACCAAATTGTGTAGGAACTAGGAAGTACCGAAGTAGGAACATAATCCAAACAAAATGCAAATATAAAAGTTGATAGAGTCTAAAAATTCAAATTGCAGAATATAAAACTAAAAAGTTTGAAGAAAATGCAACTAAAGAAATATATTTCATTCTTCCGAAACTTCATTGGTCTCATCAATGATGATTGTTGGTTGCTCGAAAGTCAAATCTTGCATTTCTACATAAAGCATTTCAAATATATGTCAATAGCAAATTAACAATAATAAAAATAAATAACACAAAAAGAAAATAATAAATTTAAATTCGAAAACTTACCTTCTTCCATATTCTCTAATGCTAGCAAGCTTTCCTCTATCGCAATGGGGTCATGAGAAACACGTATCCAATCTTGAGTGCAAATAAGAGCTTCCACCATCTTAGGAGTCAAAGAGGTGCGGAAAGAATCAAGAACGCGCCCTCCGGTGCTAAAAGCGGACTCTGAAGCAACGGTAGAAACCGGAATTGCAAGTACATCACGTGCTATGCTCATAAGAATAGGATAGTTATTTGTTTGCACAGACCACCAAGCCAAGATATCAAAATTATCATTGTCGCGAACACATTTGTCTCCCAAATATCTTTCTAACTCAGTTGTTGTTTCAGAAGTATCATTCAATTCTATCTCGGTCTCATAGTCCTTTCTCAAATTTGTTCCTTTTAACTTCCTTATTTCTCCCTCACCATCACCACCATGACCACTAGAATAAGGATTGAAAGAGCATGATCTCATTTGAGTTGACGAAGGATGCGAAGAGGCATAAAAATCAAACAATGATGTCAAAGTACTTTTAATCCGTTGGCACAAGTCATAAGAGTCGCAAGAATCATAAGAACGACGAACAATCCACTCAACATATCGTAACTTATGCCTATGATCAAGAACTAAAGCAATGAACATCAGCACATTCACATTATTAACATTCGACCAATACTTGTCAAATTTCAACTTCATTTGACGTGCCATACTCTTAATCCCCTCATTCGGGTCATCAACAGAACGGTTAATTGTATACCCAATATCATATATTTCTTCAACAAAAGTATTACCAGTCACATACCTTGATCCAGAAAAACTCAATGTAGTCTCATAAAAGATCTGAAGAAAAGGCAAAAAGGATGCAACTTTATCCCAATCTTCATCACCGGGTGCACCACCAACCTTTCGAAGCTCCTTTGTGTAAGGAAGATATTTAGTTTTCATGTTTTTGAATGCCTTCCTAAACACCAAAGCACTTTTAAGCATAGAAAATGTAGAATTCCACCTTGTTTCAATGTCCAAGCAAACAAGAGATTTAGAATTTATATTCTCCTCTTCAACACAAGCTTTAAACTTTTGAAGCCTTGCAGGAGAAGATCTCACATATTTCACTGCAGCACGAACTCTTATAACGGAGACATCAACATCTTTCAGTCCATCTTTAACAACCAAATTCAAAATATGTGCAGCACATCTCATATGTAAAAATTCAGCATTCAACACACAACTATCCCACAAATTAAGAATTTGCTTCAAATACTTGATCGCTAGATCATTAGAACTAGCATTATCAACAGTTATAGTCATTATCCTCTTAAGGCCCCATTCTAGTAGACATTTTTCAACAGCCCTGCCAATAAGCTCCCCAGAATGACCGGCAATTAGACAAAAATTGATGATCATTTTACGCAATTTCCAATCATCATCTATAAAATGGGCAGTAAGACACATATATGACAAATTTTGACCAGATGTCCATGTATCAGTGGTAAGACATACCCTAGAAGATAAAGTGCTGAAATAACTCTTCAATTTCTTCCTTTTTTCAATAAACAGAGCATAACAATCTCTAGTAATGGTAGCACGCGAAGGAGGAACAAAACTAGGAACTGCAACCTTACAGAAATGACGAAATCCTTCACGTTCAACAAAACTAAATGGCAACTCATCAACAATCACCATCTTAGCAAGTGCTTTTCTAATCTCATCTTGATCAAAATGCCATAATCTAGGAACACTAACAGTTTCAATAGTGCCATCAGCATTGCACTTTGTCTTAGACTCAAAATCTAAGATTGTTTGTTTTGTATCGACATTAAAAGGAGCTTTCTTACACCGACTAGTGTGACGCTTCATGGCATTAGTTCCATTACTAGATGCACAAGATATCTTTTAAGAACAATAAATACACTCAGCATGATATTTATCACCCTCAATTTCTTTAAAGTGATCCCAAACAACAGATTTTTTTTTCTTTTACCTCTTTCACTCGAAGCTTCAGCAATCTTTTTCCCTTTCCTTTTGTTTTTTGCAATTGTTGCAGTCTCTACCACATTGTCAGCCTCAGGTTCGTTAGGAGACTCATTTGAGGAAGATATTCTCATTAAATCATCATCACAGTTTTCTCCCGTCATTGACATTATCTGAAAAAAAAAATTATCAAATTAGTTTGAAAACTATAACAGCTTCATAGCACTATACAATACATATGAACTTTATGCACTCAACTTTAGAAGCATAAATATGTATACTGAACATTAGCAAATTAGGGAAATTAGCAAATTAACAAATTAGTAAATTAGAAAAATTAGTAAATTAGTGAACTAAAAGCACCTATAACTGAGTTCTACCTGGACTTACATGGCTTAATGTTAATTTTTGTGGTCAAACTAAAATATTTTACTGGACTTACATGGCGTAATGTTAACTTTTTATGGTCTAGCTAAAATATTTTTGCTTACCATCAGCAAGCTTTATTGTTGATATTGATTACATTTCTTTGTCCTTTTCCGTTTTAAATTTCTTGTTCCAGTGAAACACTCTTGATTTACAATGAAGTAGTGAACTAAAGTTTAGTTACTAAACTTGAAGTGAACTTGAAGTGCATAGTGCATACATTACAGATTTACAGTGCATAGTAAATTAGGGAAATTAACAAATTAGCAAATTAGGGAAAATTAACAAATTAGCAAATTAGGGAACTAAACATTACAGATTTACAATGAACTAAACTTGAAGTGCATACATATTCAACAATAAACGGTAAATTAAGAATTTAAGATATAACACTGCAGTGTTATTTTCGCACCTCTTCTCACCGGCAAAAGGACGAGCACGTCGAGCAGTGGGCAGTGGGAGACGGCCGAACAAAGTCAGAGGAGTGTGGCCGGCGATGGAGGCTGCCGTCACGACTCACGGGATGACGGCCGACGGGAGTGAGAGGCGTGGCCGCGTGAGCGTCTGAGCGATGGGACAGTTTCAATTTAGGGCTGAGCGATTTGGGGAAAAATTTCTGAGTTTTGTCGAGGGAGAGATATTGCCGGTAGAGAGAGCAGCACAGCAAAACTAAAAAACTCACCTAAAACGGTGAGTTTTAGTTAAAATAATAATAAAAAAATTTAATATACCGGGTATCGGGTAGTCGGGTACCCGATTTGTAGCTATTTTATGACCCGGGCCCGACCCGGATACCCGGGAAAATAAACGGGTCGGGTACCCGACCCGAAAATTCGGGTAATTTTAAAAAAAATACCCGGAAAATTTAAATCGGGTATGCGGGTCAGCGGGTCGGGTCAATCGGGCCGGGTAATTTTGAACACCCCTATTAGTTATCCACACTAAAGATTTTCACAAATTCACTAATTTGTCTTTCTTTTTCGGCTAAAGGAGATAACCTCACAACAACTAGACTTGTACCCCAAACTCTAATAATCCCTTTCCCTAAAAGATGAATACAAAGAAGCAAACTATGAAAAACCTCACAAGGTAATGTGTTTGCACAATTGAAGTTCACTAAACTCCAACACTTGAATGACAATAAAATACAATGAAGAACACTCATGTGGGTTATAAGAATTTGACAATAAGAGCTCAAAGATGTTGGATGTGTGCTTGAATGCTTTAGAATGATTGTGTTGTTGTTGAAGAAGCTTTGGAGACTTGTTTTCATACCCCTTATTGATTTCTAGCCGTTTGAGTTGTTGGGAAATTGAATAGTGTAAAATTAATGAATTGATTTTGATATAACAAAAGATTTAAGGACTAAATTGAAAAAGAGAAAATGAATTTTTAAGTCCTCAAAACTTCCCTATGTCTCTAAGAAAAATGTCCAATTCAAAATCTAAGAGTATTTAAAATTTTCTAAGTGTTTACCAAGTCAAAATAGTGATTTTCGAGTCACCATTTCGAAACGGCCCTTAGGCGTTTCGGAACGTTTTAAAACTGTTAACTTCTGTTTTAGAACTAGCTTTCTCGTTTCGATACGGGTGTATCGAAACAGGTCTTTGTGTTTCGAAACAGATGAAGAACAACGAAATAGATTGAACCATTTCGATACGGCAGTATCGAAACGACCTCAAACGTTTCAAAACGATTTTCAAACTTGGTTTCAAAATATGACCGTTACAATTTAAATAACTAAATTTTGAGAGACGGTTAGAGCATATCGAAACGTTTTGAAGTCGTTTCGATACAGTTTTTGGCAGTGGCAAAATGTTTCGAAACGAGCTTTAGCATGTTTCGGAATAAACACTTAGCGTATCGAAACGATCGTGTCCATTTCGGCATGACCTATTAATTACACCCCAACGACTATTTCTATTTTGATCTGTTTCGAAATAGAGTCGAGCGTTTTGGAACGAGTAGTTGCAGATTACATTTATAGTGGGAAGATAACATCCCAAACGGCTATAATAATGAAGACAACAACCCCAACAACTAGAATTCAATGAGAAGGTATAAAATGGATTTCCAAAAGCACCACCAACAACTATTGATCCTAAGAGAAACATTCAAACATCAAATTCATGCTCTTGTGCTAAATTCCCATATTTTCTTGTAAACCCCAATTGTGATACTTTGTATTTCCAATATTATTTGTTTCAATTGGGTTGAGTGCTTGTAAAAGGGCTACATTTGTATTGAGAGATACTAGTTATTTGTAAACTTTGTGTGAGGATTGAGTCAATTTTTGGGTAGAAAAATTGGCCATTGTTCAAAAAAGTTTCTTCCTAAGCCTAAAAAAGGGAAGACCAACTAGTGGAGTTGTTGGAAAATCCTTAGTGAAGCTAAGGTAGTGGATGTAGAGTTCAATTGGAACTTGAACCACTCTAAATCCCTTGTCTTGCAAATTTTATTTTCCACTTCACCATCAAAATTTCAAAAAATTCAATTCACCCCCTCTTGGCTTAAATCGATTCTACGATCCACTCAACAAATAGAGTCGTTGGGCTGTATTTTTCCCGCAATAAATAATGTTTAACAAGTGTGAGTATCGGTACACGAGCTTCCGTATCGGTACCTACTCAAAATAGAAATAATCGTTGCAAAAAAGGAGTACCAATATGCGGGATAACGTATTAGTACGGAGTGAAGAAATTAAAAGGGGTACCAATATGCTTCGTACCGTACCGATACTAGATTTGCTCATTAGAATCCTTGAAGAAAACTATGAACTTAGCGTATCGGTACGTGTATAGCCTTACCAGAACCCTGTTCAATATATTTTAAGTTTGACTCCAAATCTTGATAAGGCTTAACGGTAAAAAAATGAAAATATTTGATCCTCGTACTGATACACAATAGGCTGTACCAGTACTCAGTGCTCATTTTAGTTTTACAGTTTCAAAGGGTCGTACTGGTATGTGTACAACCGTACCGGTACTCAGAAGCGATATAAAAATAAATCGTTTTACATATTTAAAAGCCTGTACCGATATGCGTATAGTTGTACATGTACTCAGTTGCCAAAATAGCTGATTTGAGTACCAAAACACTTATAAAATTTTAAGGATTGAAAATATTGATTTAGAAAATTATTTTGGTTCGAATACTTGTCAATTTGTGAGTAAATTCAAGTACCTTAAAATTTATTTGTTTGTAATCAAGTCCTTGTTATATCAAAATCAAATATAGATTTAACAATCTCTCCCTTTTTGATATAACAAAATCAAATAAATTTTTAGTTCACCCCTATCTTTTAAAGAAAAAGGCTATTTATTTTTAAAAGATCTTAAAAAATTTATACACCACTTCTCTCCTTTTTTTTATTAGATCAAGATCAATAAGATAAAGAAAAAACAATCATAGCAATATAATTCAAAATAGCTCCGATAACCAAAAAAATAATATTATAAATACATAGCATAATATCCAAAGCATAAAATCCATCAATATCAAAAATATCAAAAACATAAACTGAACATAATGTCATAAAAAATAATAAACCAACATAGATGCATAAAATTCAAATAAGTTTAAATGAAAAAATATTAAGCCTAAGGGCCCTCATTATTGTTGTCTATCTCCTCATAGTCATTGTCTCCATGAACGTGACCACATCATTCATGATAAAAGGCAATAAAGAAGATATCCATCAAAGAGACACTATGCTTTACAGTAGTCAATCTCGCATCAATAGAAGTCAATTTTTTGTCTATGATGTCGATCGTCGTATCCATCGCAGCAAACTTCCCATTAAGATAAGGTCATAAAATCATCAACCGAAGGTTGAAAAATTGGAGTCGCGGAAGCATCCTCGATCGGAGCTACATCATCAGGGACTTCATCATGGGTGTTCGTATCCCGAATCCATTCACCATTGATGAAGTGAAACTTGACTTTTCTGAGGGATCTAGCATCTATAGGCTCGGTAATGGGATACCCCAGATCATAGGAACAATCTATTCCTAGCATGATGAAGATGTGGCTTAAAATAGTTCCATATGTGAAAGACTTGACAATGAGGTGTGATGGTTGTTGACGATGTGAACTATCTCGGCGAAAATAATTTGGGCTAGGTTAGGCTACAAAAGAAATAGAGCCAAAAATCATCTATGACTTAGATTGTAGACCACTTATCACCGAATGATCGAAACTGCCAAGTAATAAGGAGGTGAAGGAAACATTCATGGACTTCAAGAATTGTAATCGAACCACTTAAGTTTGGGGAAAAGAAGTTTCATCATCTAAACTTATGTTCTCCAAACCTAGGTGATTGGCTAACCTTTAAGCATCAAGATAATTTTTTTACCCATAACATAATACTCTAGGCCAATGGTTTCAGTTTTTTTCTTCATTTAAAACACATCTAACATTGGAATAAAAGACCCGGACAAGTTTTTTGGAAACAACATCGGGGATTTAAAGAAAAACATAAATTTTCATTGTCTCATTAAATCAAGATTTTAAAATTAAACTCTTCGGAGCACATATAGGCATAATCAACAACTCGCTCGCGAAGGACAATAAAATTTTAAAATTATTTAAAATACACCATTTGGTGTGGGTTAAGTGACTCATTAAAACTTTGGGCATAAATATGAGTAAGGTTTGGTTTGACACCATTACTGGGATTGAAAGAGCTAGCATTGAGATCATTTCTAGGACACTTTTCAGGAGGCATGGTAAAAGGGTTTGGGAATTAAAAGCATGCAAAAGAAAATTCAAACCACAAAAACATATGTGTGCAAATACATCAAATTCAATCCAATAAATCAACCAATAATCAAGGTAATGTAAAAATCTATAATTTATAGTTTAAAATCATACACAAGTATAAAGAAATTTTTTCATAAGTTTAAAACTTTAAATCTGTAAAATATTTTATACGAGTACAAAATACAAATATATATTCGAATGAAAACTTTTCATTTTTGAATTTTTTTGTAAAACTTTTGAAACTATGGATTTATGCATCCTAAATATACTAAATTTAAACTTAAAACTATACAAATATAGAGAAATTCGAAATAGTATAAAAATAGAGTTTTTTCCTTGAGATATGGATGAATTGATGAATGAGGAGATGATTCACACAAATCTTGATAAGTATAACTTGGGTTTGATGTTTAAAATGAAAGCCCCAAAAGATTTGATAAAATTTGATGAAAATTTGTGAGAAATTGAAGATATTTAAAGAGGGGTTCGGCTAAGGTTTTAAAGAAAAAGAGTTTGACTTTAAAATAGATTTGGAAAGCCTATTTAATGGCTCAGAGGCCCCCGTACCAGTACAACATATACGTGTACCGATTCGGAAACGAGCCTGTACCGATCCTCGTTACATACCGAAACTGATATTTTAGTATCGAAACGCTTCCTTTAAGAACTCGTACCGGCACAACAACCCTCATACTAATACCCTTTGCCCAAAATGTTCAATTGTGGTTGCAAAGGTTCAAAAAATTCGATTTTACTCAAATCGATATGTATGAATATGATAAATGAGCAACATGTATGTATAGGCATCAAAGCTACATACTCCCCTAACAATATGAATAGATGCATTCAAGGAGAAGATCACATAAACATGGATTTCAAACAAATTCAAGCAAATTTTGAGATCAACTAAAGGCTCTTAGGTTCAATAAAAGCTTGTAATCTCTAACTTTCTCTTAAAAGTCTAAAAAATGCTCATTATCTAAAGGTTTGTTAAAGATATCCATTATTTGTTGCAAGGTATCTACATACTTTAGAACTATATCATCTTTTAAGACACGATCTCTAATGAAATGATGTCTTATTTCTATATGCTTGGTTCTAGAATGTTGGATGGGATTCTTAGTGTAGCACTAGTATTGTCACACTTTATGGGGATAGTACCTACATTAATTTCATAATCTAAAAGTTGTTGTTTCATCCATAGGACTTGAGCACAACAACTACCGAAATATATTCCACTTCAGTGGTAGATAGGGCAACGCTATTTTGTTTCTTAGAGAACCATGATATAAACATGTTACCAAGGAATTGACAAGTACCAGAGATACTCTTTCTATCTATCTATTTATCTATCTTACAACCTCCATAATATGCATTCGAAAAAGCATGCAAACTAAAGTATGAGTCTCTATAATACCAAAGGCCTAAACTAGGTGTATCTCTAAGGTATCTAAAGATTCTCTTAACGGCTTGTGAATGTGATTCTATAGGACTATCCTGAAATCTAGCACACAAGCAAACACTAAACATGATATCCGATCTACATATGGTAAGATAAAGCAAAGAACCTATCATAGATCTATAAAGTTTAAGATTGATACATTTACCTCCTTCATCTTTGTCAAGATTTGTAGATGAGCTCATTGGAGTGGCCCAAGGCTTCACATTCTCTAAGACAAACTTCTTGAGCATATCCTTGATGTTCTTTGCTTGATTGATGAATGTGTCATCCTTTCTTTATTTGATTTGGAGTCTCAAGAAGAATGAGAGCTCCCCCATCATGCTCATTTCGAAATCACCTTGCATTAACTTAACAAATTATTGGCAAATAGATTCATTAGTACAACAAAAAACAATATCATCAACATAAATTTGAACTACTAAAATATCATTTCCTTTTCTTTTAATAAAAAGTGTAGTATCAATATTCCCTTTATTAAAACCCTTTCTACTAAAAAATTGGCAATATTTTATGCCAAGCTCTAGGAGCTTGTTTCAAACCATATAGAGCTTTTGAAAGTTTAAAAATATGGTTTGAATATTTTGGATCTTCAAAATCGGGATGTTGTTCCACATACACTTCCTCATTTATAAAACCATTTAAAAAAGCACTTTTAACATCAATTTGAAAAAACTTGAATTCATGAAAACATGCAAATGCAAGCAACATCCTAATAGCTTCCATTCTAGCAACGAGTGCTTAAGTTTCATCAAAATCAAATCCTTCTTCTTGAGTGTAACCTTGAGCAATAAGTATAACCTTGTTTCTCACTATGTTACCACTCTCATCTAGTTTGTTTCTAAAAACTCATTTAGTACCTATTGTAGATTTATTATTAGGCCTATCAACTAATGTCCAAACTTGACTCCTCTCAAATTGTTTTAACTCTTCTTGCACAGTCAATATCCTATAATCATCGTTTAATGCTTCTTTGATATTTTTAGGCTCTATGTGTGAGATACATGTAACATAATTACAAGTATTTCTAAGTGAGGATCTAGTGGTTACCCCTTTGGATGGATTTCCCAAAATCTCACCACCTTTGACATAGTTGAACTCCCTTGGGTAGGTGAGCTCTCTTTCCTCTAGAGATAAGTCCACTACACCAGACTTGTTCTATAGCAGCGCTTTTCATGGCATTTTTGCAACAAATGCCGCTAATATTTCAATAATGCCGGCATTTAAAAGATAATCGCCACAAAATGACATATTTAACGGCGTTTTGGAGAAAAATGCTGCCATTGATGCACAATTAGTGGCGATTATCAAGTAAACGCCACAATAAGTTAGGTCTTAGTGGCATTTGTTTCGTAAAACGTTGCAAGAGGTATCATGTTGGTGGCGCTTTGAGGAAAACACCACAATATGTATGGTCTTAGCGGCATTTGTTTTGAAAAATACCGCAAGAGGTATCGAGTTAGTGGCGCTTTGACAAAAACGCCGCAATATGTATGGTTTTAGTGGAGTTTTTCTAGAAAACGCCGCAATAGGTTAAAGGTAAAAACCACATCGTTTTGGCATCTCAGACATATTTTCATATCCCCAACTTATCGTGCTCTTCAATCCCTAACTTCTCTTTCACCGTGCTGCTCTTTCACCGTTGATCCTGGTCATTTGCATCACCGTTCGCCTCACCGTCGATCCTATTTCCGAGGTTTGTTCTTAGCTTTAGATTCAAAGTACATGAGAATGCTAGGAATGGATTGAGGTTTTAGTTTCTAACTTTCTTGAAGCTCTTCCAGTTGGAGATTGAAGACCAATATTTGTTTTTCTTATTAAATCTGCAATCACATGGAGTTTGTTTTTTGGATCATACAAAACCTAACTGACCATACAATACCTCAATTTAAAAGAACATTCCCCTCTTTCTTTCGAAAAAGAAAATTGGATAAACCAATTTATTTAAATTTTATTCATAAAATTTTGGGGATATCCTGACTAGTGAAGGTTGATTTGCATGCTAAAAAGTTGGCTTCTATGTTATACTTCTTTTATCTCGATGTATTAGTAGGTTTAGCCAATGGAAATATGTTGGTTATGGTTAGTGTAAGTTAGCTCGATTCCAAACTGACAAAATGGAAGTTTAACTGTAGAGCTATGAGGTTATACACAAAGTGGAATGTCGTAGCTATTTACTCGAATCAAATTTTAAGTGATTAATCTTGGGAAGCTTGGGATAGTGAATTGATAATAGTGTTGTTTTAAATCCAAGTTATAGGCTTATAGCCTTGAGCATGAAAGAAATGTGGTAAAGATTTGAGAGTACTCTATAAGTTGTAGCTACCCAGTTGAGAATATCCGAGTTAATGGAAGTGTTTGGTCATACATTTGAGAGTACTCTATAATTTTAGGGGATATATCCATTTCTTGGATATAATCTTTGTAGAAAATGTTGAAGCAAACTTAATCAAAGGAACAAATATTATATTTAGTAAAATTCTAATAAAAATCAATTAAAATATTAACTCTTAATAAAATGCATGCACATTTTGTAGACAAAAATTCTCTAACTTGAATATTTTATGTAGATCAATATTTTCTTTTTCATGAATAGTCTAACTCGTGCTAGGCTTAGGCGTGACCATACCTCTTAAAGTCTGATTTGCGAAATTAGACTATTCTTTCCACAAAACAAAACTTGCCAACCCAAAACAAAACTAGTATTTCATTTCAGAACTAGAGTTTTAAAACTTTGTTAAGAAGTTTACCCTTAAGAAGTTTCTTTTATAAGATAATCTAATATGGATCCCATTCTCGTGTAATAGTTGCAGTGTCGTATTTATAATTATATGTAAATATGTTTAGGGACTTTTATGGACTATTTTTTTAATTCCTTGTTTAAACATTGATTTGAATGGACTATAGAGACTTTAATTTACCACATTGTTAATGTTTATCGTTATTTTTCTTTCTTGGCAGCTCATTTACCTCTCGTAATAGTTTGGCAGATGAAAGTGATATCCAAGTTGCTTCTAATAGGTATGATTTCACAGTTTAAACCCAATGTATTCCATTATGCTTATTGTTCCAACATTTATTGATCATTTCTTTGCTAGAAATCTAATGGTATGACCATTTCTGACTGATAAAGTATGACTGATGGATACTTTATATATTTAACTTGATTTTGACTTTGCTAATGTAATAGTTACATCTCTCTTCATCTTTCAAATATGCATCATGTTAGGTTCAACTTTGCAGACTATTGATTTTTTTATCTACAATTATCAATTTAAAAGAATAAATTTGAATCTATAATATTAGCAATTAACATTTGAAATGTATATTACAGAAATACAAAATGGATAAGAGTTGGATGGATTTGTCAAGGGTAACCGCCAACTATCGAAATAGAGTAGAAACTTTTCTAAATTATGCTTTTGCGAATGCAAGCTAAAAGAATATGATTCTTTGCCCTTGTAAGAAGTGTGCTAACATTAATTGGCATATTCGTGAAGTTGTACACGAACATTTAATTGTTTGTGGCTTTGTTCGGGGCTATATAAAATGGATATTCCATGGAGAGATTACACCTTGTAGAGATTCATCCACGAGTAATTCGGTTGATCCTCCTAGTTCTCTTCGTCGATCTCGTAGAGAATATGACATGGAGGGTATGTTGCGAGATGCATTTAATATGCACGATTATCATCAATCTGTTAGAGAAGATGCTTGTGATATTGGTGTTAATGCTAGCACCGAGATAGGGAGAAGTGGATATAATGAAGAGCCAAATGGAGCAGCGACAAAGTTTTATAATTTGCTTAATGAAATGAATGAACAACTTTATGCGTGATCAAAATATTCAAAACTCTCATTTTGCATTGGTCTTTTCCACTTAAAATGCTTGGGAGGGTAGACCGATAACTCTTTTATGCAGTTATTATATTTTTTGGGAGAAATGTTTCCTTTTGCGAAAATTTCTCAATCCAGCAAAGATATGAATAAAATGATAAAGGATTTGGGCCTTGGTTATGAGAAAATCCACAGTTGTCCGAATGATTGCATGTTTTGTTGGGGTGATCGAAAAAACCAGGAGTCTTGTCATGTATGTGGTAAATCTCGGTAGATGAATGGGGATGCAGAAAATATGAGTGAAGACGAAGTTGAAGCACGATCAAGAAAGAAGCCAGTAAAGATTCTACGATAATTTTCCTCTAATACCTAGGCTTCAAAGACTTTTTATGTCTTCAAAGACTACTGAGTATATGAGGTGGCATCATGATGGACGAACATATGATGGATTATTAAGGCATCCTACGGATAGTTTAACTTGGAAGTCACTTGACCAAAATTTTCCAAGTACTGCAGGAGATCCTCAAAATGCAAGGCTCGGTCTTGCATCTGATGGGTTTAATCCTTCTAAAATCATGAGTACTTCGTACAATACTTGGCATGTTCTGCTTGTTCCCTACAATTTGCCCCCGTGGATTTGCATGAAACATTCATCCTTTATATTATCCATGATAATCCCCGGTGAAAAAGGTCCCGAGAATGATATTGACATCTATATGCAACCTCTTATTGAAGAGTTGAAACAATTATGGGCGGGTGTCGAAACATATGATGTGTTGAAGAAGGAGAACTTTAATTTGTGTGTTGCTTTATTGTGGACAATTAATGATTTTCATGCTTATGAAAATTTATCTGGTTGGAGTACAAAAGGTCGTTATACTTGTCCTTGGTGTGTTGCACAAACATGTTCGAAGTGGTTGTATAATGGAAAGAAGTTCTCTTACACGGGACATCGTCGGTAGTTAGATGAAAACCGTAGATTTAGATATCAAAAGAATATATTTGATGGTATTGAAGAGTTCAAAAAAGCTCCTGAGCAAACAACTGGGCCTGATATCTTGTCGATGTTGAAACATATGCAGTTTACTTATGGAAAGGGAAACCAACCATCGAACTCGCAATCAAAGAAAAAGATAAAGGAAGTGTATGACAATAATGTTGTCCAGGAAAGTGATGATGATTCTGATGAAGAGGATGATCCAAACGAGGTAGATTTTTGGAAAAAGAAAAGCATCTTCTTCGAGTTGTCTTATTGGAAACATAACATTTTGAGACATAATCTTGATGTCATGCACATTGAGAAGAATGTTTGTGAGAATATTATCGGGACCATTCTCAATGTCGATAGAAAATCTAAAGGCAATCTAAAGAGTCGACTTAACTTAGTTGACATCAGAATTTGGCATGATCTTCATCCTCGGTAACTTCCTAATGGAAATTTTTTGATACCGCCTTCTATTTTTTGCAATGTTAAAGAAAGAAAAAAAGTGTTTTGCACGGTGTTGAAGGATATAAAGGTCCCAGATGGGTATGCATCAAATATATCTCGATGTGTCAGTGTTAAATATCGAAGACTTTATTCTCTAAAGTCACATAATTATTGCATACTGATGCAAGATTTGATGCCAGATGCATTACACGATTGTATGTCAAATGAGGTGACATCTTGTATAATTGAACTTTACAATATAATGAAAGCTATTTGTGGGAAAGTTCTGATGGTCGGAGAACTTGAGAAACTACAAGATCGAGTCGCCTTAACTTTATGCGACTTGGAGAAGATATTTCCACATTCATTCTTCACAATTATGGTGCACTTAATGGTTCATCTCTCTCGCGAAGCTAAAGTTGGTGGACCAGTTTTTTTATCGGTGGGTGTATCCTATAGAGAGGTGCGAATTGTCTAATATGTATTCAATTAGTATTGAAAATTCATTTTAATTACAACTTTATACAATAATGTTGTGTTTATTTCTCGTCTAGGTTTTTGTGCAAGTTGAAGTCTTACTGTCGTAATAAGCGTTATCTAGAAGGATTAATTGCTGAAGGGTATTTGGCAGAGGAGTGTCTGACTTTTTGCTCTCAATATTTGGAAGATGTTGAAACGAGATTTAGCCGACCAAATAGAAATGAAGTATGTAATACTAATAACTTAGCTGAGACTTATTTGTTTAGAAGTTATGGGGAACCACTCGGCAAAGTTAAAATTGCACAGTTAGATGATAAGTCTTAGGTACAAGCACATCAATATGTTCTTTTCCATTGCGATTCAATGGATTCCTTACGCACGTAAGTTTTACAACATAAATCATATTGTATTCACTTCATCTTTTATATTTCTCATTCTTTAACCACACAACCTATTTTATATAGTGAGTATAAAGAAAAGTTGCAATCTCGTGTACGCTCCCGAAGATTACATCAACGAGAGATTCATAAGTTGTTCAGAGAAACTTTCCATGAATGGTTAGGGCGAACGGTAAGCAACTAAATCTTTGTACAACGCGTAGCTAATGTATAATTTTTCTTGTTTTAATACTTTATATAAATGCTAACGTTTTCACCTTTACGCGTAATAAGTCTGGAATATGAGAGAATTTAGTGAAGAGGTTAAATGGCTTTCTCAAGGTCTGAACAGATTTGTTAAAAGATGTAATGTCTTCCTCATTAATGGGTTCGGGTTCCACATGAAATCTCGTGAAAGATTGAGGAGGACACAAAATTGTGGAGTAGTTGTTGCTTCTTCAACTACAAGTTATGCTAGTGCTAAGGACAATCATCATGTGGAGGGAGATGTAAAATATTATGGATTTCTTACAGACATTATTGAGTTGGATTATTAAGGCAAAGGAAAGGTTGTGTTATTTTGCTGTGACTGGGTTGATGTTAATTTTTGTGCGTATTCAAATTCACAATTTTAGTGCAAGTATACACGTTGCCAAGTTATAGTATAAAAGATATCGTCTCCACAGGGATTGGTGCTACTTCCAGAAATTATCGTCTCACACTGTAGAAAATTTAAAACACAAGTAATGGGTTGGTTGAGAAAACAACTAAAATAAAGAAAACAAGCAAATTAAGAGATTGAGTAAATATGATGATAGAGCAGGCCGAATTATGTTGCGTCGTAGTGTGGAAGTTGAATGAATTTGTCTCGGTTTTGAATGCAAATGTCAACTTAATTGCCTCGACAATGGGAAAAACTATTGTCGCGACAAAGAACACAGCTACTGCTTGGGTAATTGAGCGACAACCTCTAAGGTTCGACAATCGTTCTTCAATGGTTCCTTCTTATCTCTAAGTCGAAACTATATTGACGTACAGGCCTTGGCAATATCTCCCAGCATGAACCAAGGGTGAACACCAACCAATCTTACGCTTCTCTTAGCCATTTGAAACTCGTACTTATCCCTAAGTCGAATTACTCTTCATCAATTGGGGTAAAGACCATACTTACTCGTTTCGTGAGTCTAACTCTCCCGATATTAGACAAATAGATGCAATCACAATATCCTCTCCCAATTCAATTGCAAGAAAAAGTAAATACCAAGAATAAGAAAACCTTGAACTTAACTACATTAACAAAAACCTTAACAAATTACAACCATCTTCTCACAACTACTAAACAAAATAACCCTAGCCTAAAAGAAGAATTATTTCATAATGGCGATAAAAACACTCTAAATTCTCTACTGAATCTCTCTTTATACTTCGATGGTTTTTGTGGTGGCTAGGTCTTGGCTTTTATAGAGCATGGCCTTGTCGACTTCTTGGAATAGGAGGATAAGTTGGAGTTGGACATAACTTCATAAAAGAAATAAATCTCTTTTAATTCACTATTTTATTCCTCTTTATTGATTCCTTGTCCTTGACCTTCCTTTTACTTTTTCATGGTTTTCCTAGGCCCCAATCTTCATGCAAAGTGTCTCTAAAAATTCAGCGTTTTATGCTCTTCAAGTTGCATACCACTTTGCATATTTTCTCCCTTGTCGGCAAATGTCTGGGCAGTGACTTCGTCAGTGCCTCGACAATGGTTTATCAGTCTTTTCCGCTTGGCAGGGCTCATTCTCTTGGTTCAGCGTCCCCCGGTAAGGCTTGACAACAAAGAATGGCTCATTCTGGATTGTCAAGTGATGGTTCCGCGCCTTTATTTCTCCTTCCTTCACTGTCGCGACAATACTTGCCTGGGCAGTGGGTTATAAAATCTGCACATGTACAAAACACATATCAAAGCAGTACCTTTTCCACCAAATATATTCAAGTAAAGCTGATCAAGCTTGGTAATGATAAGAACAGTGAAATTGTGTATGTATGGCTAGTAATGTATCCAAAATTAGCTTAAGTTTAACAATAATTGAGTCATAAAGGGTCCTAAAATGAATACTTTTGCACACCTAACATTAATACTACTCGAGGCACTAAAATAGATCGATTGGTTTTACAATGGTGAATTTCTCTCGATTAATTCACACAAGTCAACAATTGATGGATGAACCATATGTATTTTCTTCCCAAGTGAAACAAGTTTTTTACTGTCCTCATCCAATGGATGAGGGTTGGTATGTTGTCCTCCGTAACACCCCAGAGACTTGATAGACATCGGGGATGGAAGTAGAGATGACATTGAAACAAGATCGAAAACTTTGCCTTTCACAACCCAAAACTTAGATAGAATAATCACTACTTCTAGTTCACAATTCCAATGGATTCAGGAGGACATGGATGTAGATTTTAATGAAAATTGATGACATAAAAATGTAGTAACATATTATAACTCTAACTTGCTGTTGAATACATATATTAATAGTAATATTGTAACTTGTTCATAAAATTGTTGTTTGTTTATTGCAAATATTATGCCCAGGAGAAAATTGAGTGACCTACGAATTGTTCAAGTTCCTCGAGCGGAAGAAGTAACAAGTAACGAGGAAATGTCTAGTGTTAGATCTTCACAAGTTCCAGAAAAAGTTGAAGAAAATGTAGAAATCGAAGCTAATGTTCGACACTTTATTTAAATGGTAGATGCTTTTTATTTTGACTGTATTTTAAAATTTTTACTGAATTATTTCTTATATAGTTGAAAATGGTCGAAGGCGCAAGAGTAGAGGGCGTACAATGTTGACGGAGTTATATTGTCTTCCTTCCGGGGAACGAGTGAATGTTTCAAGAAATGATGTTGGCCAACCTATAGGGGCATAAGTAGGTGTTATAGCCAATTTCTTAGGCATGACTGCACGTAATGCATCATTTTTGCTAATCAATTATGAGTTATGGCGTGAGATGCCAAATAGTAATAAAAACCAGGTTGTGGATCATGTGAAGGTAATAATGTCATTGTAATAGATAACACATTACAATTCAATAGTAATTTATATTTACTTTGGTTGTGTCATTTGTAGGAGAAATTTTCTTTAGAGGTCTCTGATGATTATATGAAGCATGCGTTAGGAAAAAAATAGAGAAACCATAAGAGTTTTTTTGAAAAAAGAAATATTTCAAGAATAATCTCAGCCTTGAAGAGAAGATGCAAAATGTCCCACATGGAATGCTCCGGTATCAATGGGAAGATGTAGTCAGGTTTTGGAGTTCAACGAAAGAAGAGGTATGATCGATGCACTTTAAAATTAATACTATGTCATTACAATATTGGCTTTATATGTAATGCAACTTTTAAACTTAGGATCGAGAGCGTGTTGGAGTTGCTAGCAGACAGCAACAGAAGTTTACTCATATAGCTGGGTCGAAGAGCTTTGCTCGTATAGCTAATGACGAGGTATTGTTTTTTTTTCATTTATTGATTATTGTTTAATCTAATACTTTTTCGTAAGTACTACTTTCTATTATAAACTGTAGCAAGTTACGACCGGTAGTAGCGTTGAGCGAGTAAAGCTCTTCGACATTACACACACAAAAACGATGGCTCACCTATGACTCCTAAAGCTGCAGAAATTATGGTATATTTATTAGACACAATCTATGTAACACCCCAAAATTTTTACCCAAATTATAAACCCTAGATTCGCAAAATCCCTAATTTTGAAATTTCTAATTCTTAAAACCCTAATGAATTGAGAATTTAATTAAAAAACTCTATTTGAGTTTGAGGGTTAAGTTGAGAAAAATCCAGATTTATAATTATTAATATAGAAATTTGGGGTCAATTTGTAAATCATGAAAAGCTTAGGTGCTCGTTTGCAAACCCCATTTAATTTAATGGCTTCCCTTGTGATTAACCCTTTCATCAATTTAAATTTTAATTTCCTTTGGTTTCTGTCACCCGTCTACTTTTCTTTCTTTCTTAATTGTTTAATTTATTTTTTTTTAAACTTTTTAATTCAAATTGAATTCTAATTCATTTTTTCATGACTAAATTGACTCTCATTTTTCAACTTAAATTCTTGTATTATTATTATTATTATTATTATTATTATTATTATTATTATTATTATTATTATTATTATTATTATTATTATTATTATTATTATTATTATTATTATTATTATTATTATTATTATTATTATTATTATTATTATTATTATTATTATTATTATTATTATAAACCTAATTTGTTTAGATTACCAACTCTCAACTCTCTCTCTATATAGTCATAGTTATTACGTACAGAAATAAACCTAAGCCTTAAGTCTTAAAGTGTTGTCGCTCTTAGTTATTCCTATGTTTTATAAATTCTTCTCGAATTGACGTTGTCATCACCTTACATCAAAGTCACAACCTGCCTTTGTTCATCGTTAAAGCTATTACCGCTTAAGGTGTGTTTCTTCCGGTGCTATGAACAAACTATTTTTGTGTGTTCTTTTTCCGTGCTACATACTTTGATTTTGTGATTGTGATTTTACACTTGAATGATTTTCGGATGCTTTGAGATTTTACCTTATGTTTTTGTGCAAATTATTTTCAGACTGTGATTTAAAATAAATGAACTGTGAATCCTTGATTTATTATCGGACAATGTTGAGACTGTGAAGACTGTGATATCTTTTTACTGTGTTATCATGGGTTGGATTGTACGGAGGAAGTTAGTGGTTTATACCACTTGTGTTGGTGACTATGTAGTGAGAGGTTCTGGGGAACCCTCTCTTTTTGGTGACTATGGAGTATGGGTGCATTGCATTGTGTTTTCATAAAATCGTGTTTAAACGTGCTTTGTGTCTTTTAAATATTTATGTGAAAATTTATTATTGTGAAACTTAGTTTGTGATTGTCTGCACTTTAGAGACACACTGAACTTAATAGCTGACTCCGCCTTAGCTTCTATTTCAGATTCTCAGACATAGGCTTCCGGTACTTGGAGGATCACAAGTTATCAGATCTATTTCAGTTTTCAGTATAGACATTTCGAATTTACAAAACTATTTTATTTTAGTTATTATTTTTGGATTTATGTAATTTCGGTTACTTATACATTTATTTGGGATTTTTAACTGTTCTAGCATGCATGGGAATTTTTATTTGGATATTTGAATAATTTATTTTATGATATTTTTATTTTTACGGCCACATTTTTTTAAAAAGAACTTATTGTGGAACGACACCGTTTTCAATAAATAACCTAATTTTTTTATAAATTATTTAAACCTAAAATTTATTACTTGAGGGAAAAGTTTTCAACGGTGACTTCCTAAATTCGGTCTTTTCTTCTAGGCTGGATTTAGGGGGTTACATAGATAATGTTATGTTTATATCAATAGTATAACATGTTTAGATTAAATAATGTTTGAATACTTTTCTTCTTACTTGATTATCATGCAAAATTAAAGGATAAAAAGATGGAGTATGAAGTTACAACTTCAACTAATGGTTTCGCTAATGTGGATGACATCGACAATCAAGTTATTGTTGATGTTTTTTGATAAGTGCCCAAAAGTCCTATGTTTTCACCCTTTTTACATGGCAATTATTGCTTAACCTACACCCATTTGAGTGGCAATATGGCCTTTTATGCATTAATTACACTGCACCTTTGATCCTGATATTTGGCGTATTTAATGAAAAATGTACTATTTTAATGCATGTTTGGTGCTTGTGTAGATTTACCCATTGTCGGGGCAGGTGATGCTGAGAGGGCAATGAAGAAAAGGAAAAATGGTGCATAACGAGCTCGTGACAGGTTGTAAACTGCTCATTAGTCCTATATTTTATATGCATTATATCTCATATTATTGTGGTTCTTAAGTACATTTTAGGCATATTTAGGTTCATGCATTGCATATTTACAATATTCTTTACTTTGCCATGATTTTATTGGTTATCTTCTATTTGGTAAGAAAAAGATATTATTTTAGTTTAGTTTGCATTTCAGGGCTAGAAGTTGTTAGAAGAAGGACAGACCGGAGGAGATGATGCTGAGGTAGCAGACCAGGGAGTTGTACTGATGCAGTTCCAAGCAGAGAAAGCCGTTGCTGAGTACCTACCGCCCAGGGCAGCTAGCTAGGGAAGTGGAGAATCGGAGTGCGATCTGTAGAACAGAAAATCCTGATTCTAACGATGCCATCCACCCAATTTTCTGACGTCTGGAACAACGAACAGAGCCGCCGAAGGAGGAAATCGAGATTACTTGCGGTGCAAGGCAACGAGAAGGAGTCCACATTCAACTCAAAGAAGTCAGAATTAAAGGTTGCATTTAATGCAAAAGCTACTTTGAAGACTTCTACTCCAAGGAGGAGTTGACCTAGCTAATGCCTATATATACTTGACATATTTTGTAATTGTAAAAAAAGAATGTTTTCCTTAGGCATAGTTTAGGTTTTCTTTGTAACCCCCTTAGCCCGGCCTAGACGCTTGACCCGAACTACGAAGATTACACGGGGAAAACCAAAATCAACCTGAAAGTCAACCTTGATTAACAACCCTTTTTTTATTTAATCTTGTCTAGATGCATATTAAGCCTAGGTGAGCACTCACAAATCATGGAAGGAATAGGCACAACAATCGGAAATTATTTAGGGACTCAATTGCTTAACTTACACATATTAGGGACCAAATTGTAATTTTTGTAAATTAGAGAGACTTCATAGATTTTAGGGTTACCAGTATGAAACTAATCATGTTACATGCTTCTCTGCCAAATTTCAGCTTAAAAAGACATCCTAAGCTCAAGCAATTGCAATCACAACATTTAGGACTAAATTGTAAAGCATGAAGACTCAAAAATTTCAAATCTGTGTCCAACGATCACCCGTATCGGAACACCTATCCACCGTATCGAAACGATGTTGACCGTTTCGGTACGCGGGTATGTTCCGAGACCAGTACCGAAACATGGCATTCCAGTAGCCAAATTGTTTCGAAACAACCTCAGTCGTTTCGAAACACAAAGACCATTTCAGGCCCCCGTTTCAAAACACTAGAGGGTGTTTCGATACACCTTGCCCAGAAACAGCAGCTATTGCTGTTTTTTCATCCTTTAACACACTCAAACATGCCTCAAAGACTCCTAAATCATACCAGCAAACCGTTATACATATAAGGAACATATTTAGGACATTCTAACACGAACATAGCATCAAACACAAATTCACATAGTCTAGAGGCATACTTCCTAATCACAAAACCAATATAAGCAATCCAACCTCAAACAAAACATTCAAGGCCAATTACAACTCAAACATGCCAACATAAACATGCCACAACCTTAGGGAGTTCAAACATATCTCCCAAATACAATCCTTGGTTTCCCATTGCCATTATATCAAAACTAAAGTGTGTGAAAACTTCACCATACATGAGCTTGAACTTCTTTGGATGATCTTAACCTCTTTGATGCCCGGAAACACCTCAATTATCTGCATTATTGGTAAAAGAGAGCGTAAGCACTAAAGCTTAGTGAGGCATGCTCTAAAGAAAACCAACTCAATAATGCATATCTTGAAAACACTTTCTCAAAAGCTATTAAACAACATGCTCACTCTATCTCATGCTTGAAAACCATTCAAAGAAACTTCTCAATGAAAACACATGTACCTTCATTCTATCGCATGCATTTAAACCAATGCAAAACTCATGGCCAAGCCAATACTCATGCTTGTACACTAAAGCATTTCATAAATAAATCACATATGCATTTCTCATAGCATAAATCATTTATTCAAAGGTACATGTGAATCAAAAACCATTTCATGTTTTATATTGGCATTTCACATCTCATTATTACTCGGATATGCGAACATCTCACTAGACACTTCCGGTGGCATCTATCATCACCGTACTCACTCGTCTAACAACACAATTTCCGGTGGAAAATCTCATCACCGTACTCACATGGCGGAATCTCTCATCGCCATAAAGCTTGGGTATTTCACCAAGTCCTACCCGATGGAATGCCCATCATCGGTTCTCTCCCTTTGGCTTAACCAAAGAGCACGTACGAATTTTTAGTTTATAGTGCACTCTCATCCTATTGATCGATCAATTATATCCGGTAAGTATCTTAACATCTATGCCAATATATTATGTTAAAACGTCATCTCACCTATTGTTTTTCATGCAACAATTCTCAAACATTCTCATCTCATTTCAAACCATAACATTTGCCATGCTTTAAACAAAAGCTCAAATCTCAACCATGCAACATGTTACTTCATGAAATCATTTCAAGCATCATCTCATGCTATAAAATATGCATAAGAACAGTGGGAATTTATCAATCTCAAACCATGAGCATGTAAAAGCATTTTAGGGGCAATCACCACATCTATGAGAGCAATCTAGCCAATACTTACTTCTGGACTTAGGAAGGTGTTTCAAACCTTTCCCAAATCCCCAAACCTTGATTTTTTGTCTCTCAAGGATTTCTAAAACCATACGCACTCACCGATTACGTTTCGCTTGCTCGCCGAAACGCTATCTAAGCTTCCGGATCAATACCAAAGGCGTCCGAAGATGTGTCCCCTGTTTTAAACACATAAGAGCAGAGGATTAATGCATCATCATGCATTGAAATCATCAGCCACACACCTAATCTCGCTGCTCTACACAAAAACCACATTTCGGCTACCAAACACTACTGAAAACACCTCCAAACTCTTCCAAAACCAAACTCAGCCAAGATCCATCACTTCTAATCATTTCTAAACATCAATTAACATCAAAAACCACCACAAACTCGTTCTTATACCTCCATCTATGATAGAACACCAAAATCACTCCAAAAAACATCATTCTAACAAGCAAAAATTAGGAAAACAAACCTATTCGGGATTTGATTGATAAAACCTCATTTGTAACATCAATTAACATCCAAAATACATTAGAAAACCATCTCAAAACATAGCCCAATCATTCACCACGAAAATATTCAAGATCTCTTCCAAAATCTTGAGTTTTAAGACAATTTCTTGTTTCTAACATTAAAACCACTTAAAAATCATTAACAAAGGATTGATAACTTGGGAATTTCAGTAAAGAACTGATCATTAGAGGAGAAGGACGAAGCTTACCTCTAATGGATGATTTCTCCTTGATTTGGGCAAGTTTTCTTGGAAATTCAATGTAGAAATCAAGAGGATTTGATGAGGAATTGATTAAGAATCAAAGAAAGATTGAAATCTCATCAAATGAAATGAAAATAAAAGTATATTTGCTGGAGAGAATGTGTTTGGTTGAAAGGAATTTGAGAGAAAAGAAAATGAGGGAAATTTTGTGAAAAGTAGTTATGAATAGTCAAAGGTAGTTTCTAATTTAATCAGCCTTCATTTTCTTTAATTAAAACATTAATTAAATCACCCAAATTAAGGAAAAATCTGATAAAAACATTTTGGTAAAATTAGCTCCTTAAAGATTCAAAGTTTCAATCCTTTACAAAACAGTCACTACTTAACTTTGTAAAAACTGCGATTTGGTCACTACACGAAATGTAGTATTTCCAAACCTTATTTTGTAAAATTGATTCCACCATTATCTTTCATATATTAAATAAGGATTTTTAGATATTTTTCTATATTTTTCTATATTTTTAAACCGTTTTCTAACAGGTCCGATTTGGACTCTAAACATCTAGGCCCAAATTTGGGGTGTTACATTATTGCCGCCATTATGTTCTAAATTCTCTTTTGGGTTTGGGTTATGTTTTAAACTAGTGTGAGAACGATTGTTTATGTATTAAGTTTGTTTTTGCAATAAAGCTTTCAAGGTTTGCTTATTCCATGATCTTCATAGTCTTCAATTAAGTTCAAAAGATTAATTGTTGACTATCCATTTGTTCGGTATCGATAGAGTCGAACTTAAGAAAGGAGTAAGTACGGTCCTCACTCTAATCAAGTGCTGATCAATCTAGCCTAGACATAGGTTAGGGTTTAAGGCGGCTAAAAGAGAACGAACCAAATATTGTTGTCTTTGTACGATTCACGTTGTGACGGGTATCATCTGCAGTGGGCAATAACAGTATTCTAACTTAGACATAAGCGATATCAATATTGAAGCGTTCTCGCGAGCGTTGAAGGTCTGTCGAGTTTTCCGCCGAGCAAATTCTTCGTTCCACTGTAGAGGCAATGAAAGCATCAAAGCAGCCAATCTGCCATCCTCCGCCGAGGCAACAAATTCTTGCAACGTAGAGCATCTTAACCAATTCAATGCAGTTTCACACTAGGGAGCAACATAATCTGACCCAGCCTATCACCCCTGATCTTTTCTTCAATTACTTGTGTCAAGCCCGACCACATTCTTTATTCACGTTCGGGGAAAATCAATCAAGGTGGATTGCATATGCCATAAACCTCTGTTATGGCATCCACATAGAGAGGGACGCGCATGCAGAATTTGTCGAGTCACTAACGGAGGAAGACTACAAACAAATAAAGGAAGAACTTTGTAATGCCGGCACGGCATAAATATCGGGGCTCACAAGGGCTCAGTCAATCGGCGACAGTTGCGGCTCGAAGCCAAGCTATGGAACACATTTGTCAAACGTCGCCTCATGCCCACCTCGCATAACAACACTGTCGATCGGCCCAGGCTTGCACTCATACACTCTATTTTAAATAATCGTATAATTAATGTTGGTAACATTATATGTCACGAGATTCACCAGTGCAACCTAAAGGAACGCAGCCCCCTCTACTTCCCATCACTCATCACCGGTTTATGCACCAAACAGGAGGTACCAACCAATGAAGCCGATGAGCATACACCTCCAAGGAAAGGATGGGACAGAGAAGCATACTACAGGTTGATGCAGATCACGGTGGCTGAACCTTGGCAATCTACGTCGATGCAGGGCCATGCCGCGGCAACATCCTCGATAGATGTTCTGGAGACTCCATAAACCACTGCCCCGACAACCACCCTCCAGCAAATTGCCCAAAAGCGGCAATGCCTTTTTATGGCCTTCACAAGGGAATTCACTTCGTCCATTATCCAGATGATTCAGCAAAAGTTTCCTGACCATACCGTCCAGTTTCCTCAGTTCCCTACTGTAATCACTAATTTTGTCCGGGCTAACATCTTTTTATTTCGTCTTATAATAGTGGGCTTATATGGGCTATTGTCTAGTTATAAAATGTGTCATTAAAATCCAAAAAAAAGCAAAAAATATTACTATTAGTATTATATCTATTATTATATCATTTATGTGAAAAACCCCTAAACACTACTAATATAGTATATCATCTTTTTATTAATATTGTTTATCATCATTATTGCTATCATATATGATTATTATTTACTATTATTACTACTTATTATTGTTATATTATTATATTATCACTATTATACTAATATGTTATCATCGCTACTATTACTATTACCTACTATTTTTATCTATTATTATTACCATCTACTATTATTATCCTATCATATATCTTATATCATTAGCTTATATATTATTATCTATTATCTATTATTATTAATATTTATTATCATTTACTATTACTTATGTTATTATTATCACTATTTTATTATCTCACATATTATTAATATATCATCTATTACCATTATTATTATTATTATTATTATCTAATATTAATATTATTATTAATCAAATCTGAAAAACAAAAAAACATTAAATAAGTAAAAGCCCAACATTAATAAAATAAAAGCCCAGTTTATTAATTTAAAGTCCATTATACAATTTCAGAGCCCAAAAAAAAAAAAATACAAGTCTGGCCCAAATTAATAAACCCTAATCTGCTAAAAATGAAACCCTAGCTGATATCTCCTATTGTTATGAAGCCGCCGCATCCCCACCGTCAGATCTGATCTAGATCTGACGGTCCATATAGCCCCTGATACGAGAAGCCCTAGATCCCATTTTTTGCCCTAGCGCCGCACAATCTCCACCGTTGGATCAGGAGCGCATCGGACGGCTGAAATCGAGGGGAGAAGTTTCCAGAACCTCCACGCACGGCTCCTCAATTCCCACACGCGCGCCTCTTCGAGTGCTACACGACCGTCCAGATTCATCATCGACAGCGTGGTTCGGCTCCACGTCCTCAAACCGTCTCAAGCCTTCCTCTGGTCCCCTCCCTCGTACGAGCCCTCGCATGCGAAAACAAAAATGTCAGAGGCGAAAATGCAACAAAAAATTCAGGATTGTACACAGCAACAACCGTCAGAGGTGAATACAAACAAAATCAGAGGCATCCAATAGCAAATTTCAGGGTTTTTTTCATTTTTCTGAAAATCGATGTAATACCGGCTATATAAAGCCGAAACCAAATGTAAATCGGGAGAGGATATTATCGAGGGAAAAAGTTTCAGATATCAATACAAAAGGCAACCATTTTACAGAGGTATCATCCTTCCATTTTCAGTTTCGCACAAAAGAAAAAATAAAGAAAACAGTGGTATAGTTTTTACCTTTCGCATCTCTTCCTCTCCCTTTCGCCCTTCATTCATCCTCGCCGGCGATAAGCTCCGTGGCCCCTCTCCGAGGCCGTGCATGTGAGCCGGTGGGGGGGAAGTTTTTAGGGTTTCTTTTCGGTTTTGGTTCAGGGATTTTCAAAAAACGATTTCGAAATGTTTTATTTTGGTTTTGGGTTTTCGGGAAGGGAGTAAAGAGAGGGCTTGCCGTTTTTTTGGTTTCGGAAAGAAAAGAAAGATTTTTTTTAGGGTCCCGGCGCCGGCAACGGCGGCCGGAACCCCTATGCGGCACCGGAGGAGTGACAGAGCAAAGAGGGGCTCTCTGTTTATTTTAGGGTTTGTAAAATGGGGAAAAGGGCTAAAAAGGGTTTGAATGTGCTTTTATAATGTTTTAAAAAATTTAAATCGGTTTAATCACATTTTAACCCCTCCGTGTTGTTCTAATTGCACGCGGAGGACTTCCGCATTACAAAACCACGCCCGTGGTCCTCCGGTGTTTTCAAACTTTTTTAATTTTGTCCCTAACTTGATTCTAATCGGTTCCCGAAGGGGGAAATTGTTGTTTTAGTCCCCTTGACTTTCAGTATTCTCACGATTTCACCCCTGATTCGTGTTTTAATCAGTTTTTTTAATGGAAGATTTACCATCCGGGTCCCTACCAGTTTGCATTTTATTATTATCATGTTGTTATGTTTTTTCCGGTTGTTCATGCATTTACCTTTTTTATATCGAATATATGCCTTTGCATTTTTATTCATTGTTGTTAAGTGTGGCATGTATGCTTATTTATCAAATGTGATCATGTGCCTTTAAATTATCTTGTTTAAGCATGTATTTATATTGTGTAGTATAATGCGGTGCATGCGTTTTTTTTATACGTGTTTTTATCCGTTTTTTATGATGGGTCGAATATATGTTTGGTGGCCATATTGTATGTTGGTTTAGTGCGAATGTTTAAATTTCTGGGGTATGTTTTCATATATATTAATTCGTATGTTTTTATGTATGGTTTTTATTCATTTAATATACCTTGGTCATATATATTGCATGCTTGCTTTATGTGTGTTTTAGCTAGTTTCCATGCCATTCGAATATATATTTGTTATATGCTATTTTAATGTGATGATTATACGTGACATGCATCCTTAAATGTCATTCATGTGAATTTTTGGTATTTTGAGTGCTCGATAATTAATTAATCTAAATTCAACCCCAAGAGGGGTATTAATTAACCTCGGTATCCGAAAACGACAGTCCTAGCTTAATGGAAGTCTATCAGATACTTAGGTTAATTTTCACCGCCTCTAGGTAAGTGAAAGCATAAAAATTGAAATAACACGCATCATCTCTTATATGCTCGCATCATGCATAAAGGTGACATACGGGATCCGAACCCTAAACTAACACGGCAGTCAGCCTTATTTGATGTCGGTTTAGTCTATGGTCCGGTGTACCGTCATCCTTCTTTAATTAAATGGTTAATTAATTCCAATGCCACTATTCGATAAAGCCCGTGTTATTTAAGTCATATTTTCATTTAAGAACAATTGTTAGATTCACTTCGATTTTTAAGTGATTTCTATCGATCAAAAGGCAACAAGCAATTTGGTACCGATTACCGGGCGTGATGGGGGTGCTAATCCTACCCCACGCGTAACCAACTCCCGAACCCGTTTTAAAATGAATCTCTGGTTTTATGGTGTCCGGCCTACCTCAGTGGCCGGTGGCGACTCCAATTTTCACAAGTTTTCCAAAACATGAATTCCCCCCTTTTCTTTAAATAAACCCCCTTTTCAAAAAGAAAATAGTGATAAGGCCCCTACTTAGCGGTTTTCAGAAAAAAAACCTTATCACAGCTTGGCGACTCCGCTGGGGACCAATTTTTGTTTTTACAAAAAAAAGAGAGTTAAGCCAATAAAACGCTTGTTGCCATTTAATCGATAGAAAATATTTAAATTTTGAAGTGAAGCTAATAAGTTTGTTCTTCTATGAAAATAAGGCTTAAGTTGGATGGGCTTTGGAGATTTGTGGCATTTCGAATTAATTTTCCATTTAATTATTAAGGAAGTCACCGACATGTGTTGCATCATGATCATCAAGCTCTATACCCGAGCTACCCTTTTTAAGTGAGAGTGAAGCGCCCATACCCACGTGAGTATCCCTCCACGGGTCGGTAATTCACTTTCGGAATCCACGCCTTTTGACACGTGAGCGGCCCTCCACGTCATTAGGTTGTGCTTTCCCTCGAGCCGAAACCAATTCGCAAGCCTGTAATGGGCCAGAATTGGGGTTCTTATTGCCTTAGTAGGTGATGAGATAGGTTCGGGTACCCTTTATTAGAACCAAACTCATGTGTGAGAATATAAGAAGCCCACCCCATTAGAGCCATGCGGATAACCCTAGAGTTTAGAGTGTCCAGGTTTGTCTTGCTAATTACTTGTTTCTACGCTTTTTTCGTTAATGCTTGAATTTCATTTCTTGCATTGATTTATGTTTATCATGCGACTAACACTTTTGCTTTTCTTCCCCTCTTATTTTGCATATTTCATCATTGCATAAAGAGCACATTGAGTTGGAAATAGTCTGAAATTAAAGACTTGATTAGTGGGAAATATGGTCTGTAACAATAGTGAGAAGGACCTCGACGAAAGTGTAGCTACAAGGAGAGCAACTACATGGTTGGGTTTCCGAGACAAGAAGGGCTTTCGAAGACGAAAAATGGCCACCTTACATATGTGTTAGACGTTCCAGGAAAGTGACCGATACTCCAAATCTTAGAGTTCAACCTACATTTGTTCTACGATTGCCAGCTTCGATTTGACTACAACAGTTGGGAAATACCGAGTCTTGCAAGGAAATTAGCGAGAACCACACCGAACAGCAACCAAGCTTTCTAGGGCAAGATCGAAAGTTTCTCGGGTACTTCGCCGCCTTGAGTCGACAATCAAGTCTCAACCTAGAACAAGGAAAAATACTTCAAGTCAGAGGGAATTCCGACCTCACCCCCCGATGCGCTTTGAAGGTTAGGCTCAGTGGGACCCTTTCAAAGAGCAAGTCAAGAGTACCAATATCGACAGTGGATTAATCATAATTCATCGCCTATACCACTTGGGGGCAGGACCGAGAGTTGGCCTACCTGTTAACGAGGATATGAGAGAACGCCCGATTCCTAGCAAAAGATCATTTCAAGAAAGAAGGAGGGATTGAGTGAGTCTTGAAGAAAACCGTCGGCCTAGACGCCAGCTTAAGAACTGCATGTAGTGGGTTTTATCCGATCATTGTAACGGACCAAGGTTCCCATTGATGAGTTGTTTAACGAGGATATTTGCCGAAATCAGTGTTGCTCTTTGCATTTCAATTATGCATTTTGTTTAATTACCTTTAGCCATGCATTTCTGTTGTACATATGACACATTGCATTCATGCAATTAATGTTCAATGCATCTTTGCATTCAATTATACATTTTGATTGATTACCTTTAATCATATGTTTCTGTTATACATACGACACATTCATTCATTCATTAAACAAATAAAATTAAGGTCCATCGGATTAATGCATCTTTGCATTCAATTGTACATATTTGTTTGATTATCTTTAATCACCTATCATTGTTGTGCATACAACACATTACATGCATTCGTTCTTAAAATGAATAAATGGAGGAAAGCTTTGCCAAGTCAGAGGCTGATTTGAGAGGTCAGATGGAACGAACTCAGTAAGAATTAAGGGGCACCATCATCAAGCCCCAACAAGATATGATGAAAGGAATACCCTAACTGTTACAGTCCGGTCTGAAAGGAAGGAGTGTTGCTCAAGAACCGGAAGACCACTCGGCTACCCCGATCTTTAAGAATCCTCTTGTTATCGGCCCCTCATCCAGCCCACCCCAAGGGGCATCTTCTGCCCGTCAAGACGAAGCCTTTGCTCAAAGCTCAGCCTAGTATGACCTTCGGAGACATTACATCGCTTCATGGAAGAAGAAGCGATGTTTGAGCAAGTCTGACAGAAATGTTGGTACAACGTGCTTAAACGCGGTAAAGTTTAAGACAATGGATAATTCAAATGTCCATCGAAAACCCATTTTCACGAATGGTCGAAGGAAAATAAATCTTTTGCGAAAATCCAATTCTCATTATTAGTGAAAACTGATTGTACCCAGGGGAATGGTACAACTAGCCCGGAGCAAACGGCTACCGGTAAAGGCGATTCAAATCCGTTAATCCCTGTGCATTTGGGAAAAATGCAAGTATCGGTTCAAGAAAAGTGAATTGGAGACATTACATCGCTTCATGAAAGAAGAAGCGATGTTTGAACAAGTCCGATAGAAATGCCAGCGCAACGTGCTTAAACGTGATAAAGTTTAAGACAATGGATAATTCAAATGTCCATCGAAAATCCATTTTTACGAATGGTCGAAGGAAAATAAATCCTTTGCAAAAATCCAATTCTCATTATTGGTGAAAACTGATTGTACCCAGGGGAATGGTACAACTAGCCCGGAGCAAACGGCTATCGGTAAAGGCAATTCAAATCCGTTGATCCCTGTGCATTTGGGAAAAATGCAAAAGAAATAAGCTAAGCTGTAGATTCTTTATCATAACAAGAGTTTCATTTTGTTATTTAGAAAATATTTTGGTATTCATTGATTCTTTAAACATTTCATTTATTATTATTATAAGCTTACTCTTGTTTTCCTATTACACATGTATATACTTTTTGTAAGATTAACTTTAATTCAATTTAAAAAAAAAATTTCTCCGAAAATTCGGATGTTGTGAGGATACTAAATATGAAAACCCTATGTTCTACTTAGGCCAAGAGAGGAATGACAATGAGTGTTCAGGAATAATGGGCCACTCCCATTGAGTGAATTTTCCCTCTCGGGCATTGTTGTTCAAGATCCTTGAATGAAGTGATAACCCTAAAACTTCTACCACATGAAGACCAATTTTGATATCCGTGTATGGGAGGACATTTGGCATTCCTTCAATTCCATTCACATAGAAAGAAAATAAAAAACCATTGTTGTCCCCGTTTGAGCCTTTTAAACCTTTTCTTTTGATTAAACCCAAATCAAGGATCACCCCTACACCGGGGGCAAATGAGATATAAAGCTATGGACAAATAAATGACATTGGATTCTGATTATGCTATGAGGATGATATCTTGTGAACTAAGTGGATTAAAAGAGAACAGATTCATTGGATACACTTTCAGTTTGAGCAGCAAAAACATCTAAAGGAAACAGCGAAAGAAAAGTCGGTTCTCAAATAGCTACCCAAGTCAAGTCAAAAGTTACCGACATAAAAGTTGAAGAAATCAAAAGCAAAGGCACTAAAGTGAAAAGTGCAATTTTGAGAAGAGAGAGAAGCATATAAAGAAAAAAGACAAGATGATTCCCTATCCAAATGAATCTCTGCTTAGATGAGCCTCGAAGGATTGTTCACCTTTGATCAAAAGCATGCACCAGTACAATGCAAAGGCGCAACCTGATCCGAAACTACGCTTGATAAAAGGAAATGAACTCTAGGGTGAAAACCCCAACAAAGGGGCAGTCTAGAGCGATCCAAAGAAACAAGAGAAGAAATAGCAGTTCATCTGGGCATAATCAAGAGACTTCCCGTTGGAAAAATTGATCCTTGGTTTCACCACCATTAAACACTTGTTTGGGCCTACTTACCCTTTCTTTCGTAGCCGTGAGCCTTAGCCTACATTACAAGCCATAAAAGACCATTTGGACCATACACGGATGGATGAATTTGTCTTCAGATCGCATCCCGCCTATCAGGGTTAACCTTTCTTCAAGGATTGACACACTTCTAATGCCTGATCGAGACCAGAAAAGAGGGAAGGATGGGGCATGGTGAGTTAGTGAGCTAAAGAGAGCCACTTTTAAATCGGGTAAACACTAGGAATGGGAGTCGCTCCTCTCGGAAGCCTAATAGCCCAGAAAAGATTTCATATGTGCATTCCTGCAACATTCGGAAAATGTCACTCGGGTTGACCTTTTTTTCAAGGACCCAAAACTTGATTTTCTTAAATACCGCTTGCCGTGATTCTTTAAAATGTATACATATACATAATGAATTTATTTTTATTATCTTCATAAGTCTCCTATATTGGAATGAACAAGCGAACTGACCATGGCTCGAGGTAAAGTCATCAGTACCTAGAGGGGCACTAAAAAACAAAGTTCAAGGACTAATCGAGAACGGTCTTTTGAAGTTTTGAAAAGAAAGAATGATGAGCGCGACTTTTGGGGAGGTGTTGTTTCCCGGGTTGTTAGGACCTCGTATGTTTGAGTCTTCTTTCATGTTGCATTTTCTGTTGAAGTAATGCATGGAACCAACATTGTTATCATTTGCCCGGAGATAGCAATGATCTTTTTGCAAGGGCACTTGTTATATTTGCAGATTTTTCTTTCTAATGAAAAGGCTTTTTTCTTAACATACGATGACCTTGAAATCATATATATGTATATCCCTCCTTACCTTTATAGGTCCTCGGATATCACATGCTTGATGTGGCATTGATTCTTACGAAAGAGATCGATTGAATGTTGTGATAACGATGAAGTGAGATTTCCCGCTCTGTCCGCTCTGGTCGGAAAAGCGAGAGAAGCAAGATTACTATTCCTTCGATGATGTTCGATGATAAGGAAATCACCTAAGAGGACCCAAATAAAGTTGCTTAAATGTGCCAGAAAAAAAGAAAAAAAAAGAAAAGTGAAAAATAGATTGTTTCAAAACGAAATAAATGGTTTTAATTTCAGAGCCTGGTAATGGGCATTAACAAAAAGCACTCCAATTTCCGAAACCTGGTAATAGGAATTTTCGGATACGAGTGTGGAATTTTAGGGGCACTCCGCTAAAGCCTGAATCTCTTCGCTTCATGAGTGATGGTAATACTTTCAAAATCGTGACCATGCCGAGTAACTCGGGGTATCGTTGTATGCTCCATCTTTATTCTCGAGCCAAAGGATTGTGACGAGTTGAATTCCCCTAAGAAAAAGAAATAAATGAACAAGTTAAATAAGTCCTGAAAAGGAATCCCTGAGGACACCGACACGAAATCAATGGTAATCATAAACGCACATGCCCATGGGCTAAGCGAAAGTTGAATTTTTAAAAACACACATATGAATGGAGAAACATGATTAGAAGGAATGGTAATCGAGCTAATCCAGCAAATACCATAATCATGAGGATGAGCCGAGCGATTAGGGAGGAGTTTCATAACTTTAAATATCGCCACAACATTCAAAGACGCAAGCTATGCTTGAAGAGATCATCGAGAAGTTGAATCTAAGACGCTCTTGCATTTGATATTCGGGGCATCCTATTCTATTTTCTTTTAATTCGACTGTTGGTTTCAGGGTTCTGTATGTTAATTTGAAAATCTACTCTTCATTAGAATGGCGACCAGCGAATTGACATATTCTTAAAACAAAGAGATTTCCTTGTATTACTTCAGAGATAAATGCGTCGTCAGCAGTGAGACCCAAAGATGGGGGGTACTACATGATGTGTGATGGTGAAAGAACCATTGAAGTTAAGTTGTCATGAAGGGGCATCTTTGTCCGTGGAGCAACTAGGGCTTTACACATAGGATTTTAAATCAGTGAGAGATGGCATACAGCTTGAAGGTACTGGGCTAATGATTCTGATTGCGATTCAGACCGTTGGACTAAGGGAATGAGCAACAACAGACGAAAGCAATTTTGTCAGGACATGTGTCTGAGGAGTGGTGATAGTCTCAAGATGGTGACCACCGACCTTAGAGAATAAAGACAAACTAAATTCATGCATCTTTGCATTCTCATGACCATACACATCTTTGCTACATGAAATATGCTCATGCATCATTGATAGTTAGACATCCCTATGTTAGGAGCATGCTAACTCATACCACCATAGCATTTTGCTCATTTTGAACAGGTATTTGAAGATTGATACAGGGGTGGATCTACGGCTCAACGAGAAGAGAAATAGATCTCAAGAATCCTATGACTGGTATCAAGGTTCTTAATCCCTGAATTTTTTTTATCCTTTCTAAAGGATGTTTTTCTCAGAATTCAAATTTCTCGATTTTATCCTTTCTGAAGGATGTTTTTCTTAAATTTCAATTTCTCAACTTAATCCTTCCTAAAGGATATTTTTCTCAAAAATTCAAATTCCTCTTGGTCCTTTCTAAAAGGACGTTTTCCTCAAAATTTAAATTTCTCAATTTTGTCCCCTTGGGAATGTAAAAAAATGAAAAATTCAGGTTTTCTGGTTTTTAGATTAAAAGTAAAGAAAAAAAAGAAAAAGAGAAGAGAGAAAGAGTAAACATAAAAAAGAAAAAAGGAAAAAAGAAAAGAAAGAGAGAAAATGAAAAAAAAGAAAAAGAAAGAAAGAAAGAAAAGAAGACGAGAGAAAGAAAGAGAAGAAAATAAAAAAGGAAAAAGAGATCGAAAATAAAAAAGAAAAGGAGAGAAAAGAGGAAAAAAGAATAAGAGGAAATAAGAAGAGAGAAAGAGAAAAGAGAAGAGAGAAAAAAGAGAGAAAAGAAAAAAGAGAAAAAAGAAAGAAGAATGAAAATGAAAAAGAAAAAAGATGAGAAAAAGAACGAGAGGAAATAAAGAGAAAAAGAAAGAGAGGGGAGAAGAAGAAAGAAAAGAAAAAAGAGAGAGAGAAAGAAAAAGAAAGAAGAACGAGAAGAAGAAAGAATAAGAAAAAAGAAGAAGAAGATGAGAGAAAGGAGAAGTTGAGAAAGAAGAAGAAGAAGATGATGAGAGAAGGGAGAAGTTGAGAAAGAAGAAGAAGAAGGAGATGAGAAAGAACGAGAAAAAGAAGAAGATGAGAAAGAAGAAGAAACAGAAGAAGAAGAAAATGAAGAGGAAAAAAGAAGAAGAAGAAAAGAAGAAGAGAAAAGAGTCCCACAACAAGGATTTTCGGCCAGAAGAGCCAGAAGGCCTGCTCAGTTTGTTTTTGCTGCTACGGGAAAACAAGTTTTTTTGGGTTTATTCTTTGCCGCTTAGGGAGAATGAATCAGCCACGTCCTTTGCCGCTCAGGGAGGACATAACAACGTTGTCCAGTTGCTATTGGAGGTTTATTCTTTGCCGCTTAGGGAGAATGAATCAGCTACGTCCTTTGCCGCTCAGGGAGGACATGCTAGCGTTGTCTAAGCTATTGAAGGTTTATTCTTTGCCGCTCAGGGAGAATGAATCAGCCACGTCCTTTGCCGCTCAGGGAGGACATACCAACGTTGTCCAGTTGCTATTGGAGGTTTATTCTTTGCCGCTCAGGGAGAATGAATCAGCTACGTCCTTTGCCGCTCAGGGAGGACATGCCAGCGTTGTCTAAGCTATTGAAGGTTTATTCTTTGCCGCTCAGGGAGATTGAATCAGCCATGTCCTTTGCCGCTCAGGGAGGACATATCAATGTGGTTCCATTCTTTGCCGCTCAGGGAGAATGAATCAGCCACGTCCTTTGCCGCTCAGGGAGGACATACCAACATTGTTTAAGCTATCGGAGGTTTATTCTTTGCCGCTCAGGGAGAATGAATCAGCCACGTCCTTTGCCGCTCAGGGAGGACATATCAATGTGGTTCCATTCTTTGCCGCTCAGGGAGAATGAATCAGCCACGTCCTTTGCCGCTCAGGGAGGACATATCAATGTTGTTCCATTCTTTGCCGCTCAGGGAGAATGAATCAGCCACGTCCTTTGCCGCTCAGGGGGGACATGCCAACGTTGTCCAGTTTGCTTTCGCCGCTCCGGGAAAGCACGCTATTTGAAGTTCATTCTTTACCGCTTAGGAAGAATGAATCGACTTTGTCCTTTGCCATTCAGGGAGGACACGCCGACGCTACCCACTTTGTTTCTGCCACTTCGGAGGAGCAAATCACCCCAAACAGGGAAGTTTGACAAAATTAGTGCTTATGGTCTTTGCTTTATTCTTGTTCCACAAGTATAAACAAAGAGGGGCAACTGTAATCACTAATTTTGTACGGGCTAACATCTTTTTATTCCGTCTTATAATAGTGGGCTTATATGGGCTATTGTCTAGTTATAAAATGTGTCATTAAAATCCAAAAAAAAGCAAAAAATATTACTATTAGTATTATATCTATTATTATATCATTTATGTGAAAAACCCCTAAACACTACTAATATAGTATATCATATTTTTATTAATATTGTTTATCATCATTATTGCTATCATATATGATTATTATTTACTATTATTACTACTTATTATTGTTATGTTATTATATTATCACTATTATACTAATATGTTATCATCGCTACTATTACTATTACCTACTATTTTTATCTATTATTATTACCATCTACTATTATTATCATATCATATATCTTATATCATTAGCTTATATATTATTATCTATTATCTATTATTATTAATATTTATTATCATTTACTATTACTTATGTTATTATTATCACTATTTTATTATCTCACATATTATTAATATATCATCTATTACCATTATTATTATTATTATTATTATTATCTAATATTAATATTATTATTAATCAAATCTGAAAAACAAAAAAACATTAAATAAGTAAAAGCCCAACATTAATAAAATAAAAGCCCAGTTTATTAATTTAAAGTCCATTATACAATTTCAGAGCCCAAAAAAATAAATACAAGTCTGGCCCAAATTAATAAACCATAATCTGCTAAAAATGAAACCCTAGCTGATATCTCCTATTGTTATGCAGCCGCCGCATCCCCATCGTCAGATCTGATCTAGATCTGACGGTCCATATGGCCCCTGATACGAGAAGCCCTAGATCCCATTTTTTGCCCTAGCGCCGCACAATCTCCACCGTTGGATCAGGAGCGCATCGGACGGCTGAAATCGAGGGGAGAAGTTTCCAGAACCTCCACGCGCGGCTCCTCAATTCCCATACGCGCGCCTCTTCGAGTGCTGCACGACCGTCCAGATTCATCATCGACAGCGTGGTTCGGCTCCACGTCCTCAAACCGTCTCAAGCCTTCCTCTGGTCCCCTCCCTCGTACGAGCCCTCGCATGCGAAAACAAAAATGTCAGAGGCGAAAATGCAACAAAAAATTCAGGATTGTACACAACAACAACCGTCAGAGGTGAATACAAACAAAATCAGAGGCATCCAATAGCAAATTTCAGGGTTTTTTTCATTTTTCTGAAAATCGATGTAATACCGGCTATATAAAGCCGAAACCAAATGTAAATCGGGAGAGGGTATTATCGAGGGAAAAAGTTTCAGATATCAATACAAAAGGCAACCATTTTACAGAGGTATCATCCTTCCATTTTCAGTTTCGCACAAAAGAAAAAAATAAAGAAAACAGTGGTAGAGTTTTTACCTTTCGCATCTCTTCCTCTCCCTTTCGCCCTTCATTCATCCTCGCCGGCGATAAGCTCCGTGGCCCCTCTCCGAGGCCGTGCATGTGAGCCGGTGGGGGGGAAGTTTTTAGGGTTTCTTTTCGGTTTTGGTTCAGGGATTTTCAAAAAACGATTTCGAAATGTTTTATTTTGGTTTTGGGTTTTCGGGAAGGGAGTAAAGAGAGGGCTTGCCGTTTTTTTTGGTTTCGGAAAGAAAAGAAAGATTTTTTTTAGGGTCCCGGCGCCGGCAACGGCGGCCGGAACCCCTATGCGGCGCCGGAGGAGTGACAGAGCAAAGAGGGGCTCTCTGTTTATTTTAGGGTTTGTAAAATGGGGGAAAGGGCTAAAAAGGGTTTGAATGTGCTTTTATAATGTTTTAAAAAATTTAAATCGGTCTAATCACATTTTAACCCCTCCGTGTTGTTCTAATTGCACGCGGAGGACTTCCGCATTACAAAACCACGCCCGTGGTCCTCCGGTGTTTTCAAACTTTTTTAATTTGGTCCCTAACTTGATTCTAATCGGTTCCCGAAGGGGGAAATTGTTGTTTTAGTCCCCTTGACTTTCAGTATTCTCACGATTTCACCCCTGATTCGTGTTTTAATCAGTTTTTTTTAATGGAAGATTTACCATTCGGGTCCCTGCCAGTTTGCATTTTATTATTATCATGTTGTTATGTTTTTTCCGGTTGTTCATGCATTTACCTTTTTTATATCGAATATATGCCTTTGCATTTTTATTCATTGTTGTTAAGTATGGCATGTATGCTTATTTATCAAATGTGATCGTGTGCCTTTAAATTATCTTGTTTAAGCATGTATTTATATTGTGTAGTATAATGCGGTGCATGCGTTTTTTTTATACGTGTTTTTATCCGTTTTTTATGATGGGTCGAATATATGTTTGGTGGCCATATTGTATGTTGGTTTAGTGCGAATGTTTAAATTTCTGGGGTATGTTTTCATATATATTAATTCGTATGTTTTTATGTATGGTTTTTATTCATTTAATATACCTTGGTCATATATATTGCATGCTTGCTTTATGTGTGTTTTAGCTAGTTTCCATGCCATTCGAATATATATTTGTTATATGCTATTTTAATGTGATGATTATATGTGACATGCATCCTTAAATGTCATTCATGTGAATTTTTGGTATTTTGAGTGCTCGATAATTAATTAATCTAAATTCAACCCCAAGAGGGGTATTAATTAACCTCGGTATCCGAAAACGACAGTCCTAGCTTAATGGAAGTCTATCAGATACTTAGGTTAATTTTCACCGCCTCTAGGTAAGCGAAAGCATAAAAATTGAAATAACACGCATCATCTCTTATATGCTCGCATCATGCATAAAGGTGACATACGGGATCCGAACCCTAAACTAACACGACAGTCAGCCTTATTTGATGTCGGTTTAGTCTATGGTCCGGTGTACCGTCATCCTTCTTTAATTAAATGGTTAATTAATTCCAATGCCACTATTCGATAAAGCCCGTGTTATTTAAGTCATATTTTCATTTAAGAACAATTGTTAGATTCACTTCGATTTTTAAGTGATTTCTATCGATCAAAAGGCAACAAGCAATTTTGTACCGATTACCGGGAGTGATGGGGGTGCTAATCCTACCCCACGCGTAACCAACTCCCGAACCCGTTTTAAAATGAATCTCTGGTTTTATGGTGTCCGGCCTACCTCAGTGGCCGGTGGCGACTCCAATTTTCACAAGTTTTCCAAAACATGAATTCCCCCCTTTTCTTTAAATAAACCCCCTTTTCAAAAAGAAAATAGTGATAAGGCCCCTACTTAGCGGTTTTCAGAAAAAAAACCTTATCACACCTACCGCCATCTCTTTCGCAGTTGCCCCAGAACCCAATGTCGGAGCCACACCTGCCGACGTTACTGCCCAGGCCTCACCAAGGCACTTTTCCGCTGCAACCACCACTTCCCCTGCCACGGCCAGGAAGACCAAGGGCAAAGCACCTCTAGACACTCTTATGGGTTCACTGATCGGGACAGAAGGCTTCTCCAATTGGACTGAAACTGCCTAATTCGTCTTCTGAACATTTGATGCAGCAAAATGCAACGCATACTCCATAGAGGCAATGAAGGAGCTCCACCTTGACACGGATAGAGAGGAAGAAGTAACTGCTTCAGCCAAGCCAACCTCCCCCCACGCACATCCAACTGCCAAGAGAAACCAAGAAAGTCAAGCATATGGCTTGCAAAGGGAGAAAACTGATCCTACAAAGCGACGACTCATTTGAGTCAATCTAAACTTTTCTCTTTCTTGTGCATTTATTTTCCTGCCCTTAAATGTTGTGCTTAATTTTTTCTATTATTGCATTTGTTGTTAATGCATTAAAGGCAATGCTTGTCTTGAGTTTGGTGGTGTAGGTTTTGCTGCCGAGGTAGTTCACTGCCGCGACATATCAATATATTGCAATGCAATTCTGTTTTGTCTAATACTTGTCAAAAAAAATTATGCACATATTACCTTAGCCGAATGAAGCTTATGCCTCGGCAATAATTCTCCGCAATTGCCTTAGTTTTAATTAATTGAATTTTCTACCTTGGTAATAGAAATCTCTCTTCTTACCATAGCTTTAAACTGTTTAGAGTCTTTAATTTTAGGATGCATAAGGAAGATAACTTAGAATCGTACTATGAGATTTGAACTTTAATACACCTTTGTGACTAGGATGATTAAAGGAGTTCTAAGACACTTAGGACATAGACTTGCTTAGAAAGAAAATTTTGGGTAAAAAATTAGAGGTGCCTAACATCGGCTCTAGCTTAAGGAAGCCCTAGAGGTGCCCGAAACCGGCTCTAGACTAATCACTAGAGGTGTCTGAAATTCGCTCTAGTATATTAGATTGCTTGAAAAAAATTAATTACCCAAGTTAAGTAGGTTAATGCTTAAATGTTTACTTAGAACCTTAATAATCATCTTGTTCACAATTCATGCACACACTCACAAATCTTATAGTTTGATTCCAGGGAATTCCTAAGGCATCCGAAGACTTAACCTATACCTATTTGAGTGGCATTATGTCCTTATATGCATTAATTACACTGTTTTTATCTTTGATCCTGATATTTGGTGTATTTAATGAAAAAGGTATTGTTTTAATGCATGTTTGGTGCTTGCGCAAGTTTACTCACTACCGGGGTAGGTGATGTCGATCGGGCAATGAAGAAAAGGAAAAATGGTGCAAAACGAGCTCGTGACAGGTCCAGATCAAGCTAAGCCAAAGACGACAGCTTCTACTAAAGGGAGCTGAGTTATGAAGATGAAGACTGGCGAAGTAAATCCAGTGACAGACCACTGCTGAGGCAGTAGATATTCTTTGCCGAGGCAGTGCACAGTCTAACCTGCTAGAGGGCAAAACATGCAAAGTGATAGCTAATTTGAAGAGCATAAAACGCTGGATTTTTCTACATACTCTGCATGGCAGTCGGGGCACAAGAAGATTGTAGAAACATAGAAGGAAGGTTAAAGATGAAATTTGGTCAAAGTGGATAAAGGCATTAAAATTAAAGAGGTTCATCTCTTTAATGAAGACAAGTCCAAGTCCAACTTAACTTCCTATCCATGAAGGACTTTGCCCTACTTCTTTTCCTATTTAAACAAAGCTTGACGCACACATCAAAAAGAGTCGAGTATTGAGAGCTTAAGAATAGGTTTAGTTGTGTGATCTCCATGTTCATCATGTTCTAAATTCTCTTAGGTTTAGGATTATTTTGTTGATTAGTTGTGAGAAAATAATTGTATTTCGTCTAAGTTTTTGTTAATGCAATTTAGTTCAAGGTTTGCTTATTCTTAGCATTGATTATATTCTTGTAATCTTATCGAGAGAGAGTATTGTGAGGTTATTCATTTTTTAATATTGGAAGAATTAAACTCAAGAAACGAATAAGCATGGTTTTCATCCCAACGGTGGAAGCTAACTCAGCTTAGGGATAAGTTAGAGTTTCAACGGCTAAAAGAAACGTGAGAATGATTGGTGTTCATCCTTTGTTTACGTTGGGAGATATTATCAAGGCCCATTCACCAACAGTGCTACGAATTAGGGATAAGAAGGAGCCATCAAAGGACGCTTTGTCGAACCTTGACATCGACTGTCGACCAGGAAGAGATTGCCTAGGCAGCACAACTTATTGTCGCGGCAGAGACTTAGGTCATTGTCGAGGAAATTTGGTATTTATTGCATTCAAAGATCGAGACAAGTCAATTTGTTTTCCACACTATGACGCAATCTAATCTGGCCCATTCTCTCATCTTGATTGCTCTAATTTTACTTACTTCCTTTAGTTTATGATTATTAGTTTAATTAAACCCCAAAACTCCTCTACTTGTGTTTTTACTTTTACTTTACTTTTTTAGTGCGAGAAGATAAACGAAGGAAGTTATCCCAATCCCTGTGGAGACGATACTCTAATACTCAACATTATATTACTTGAGACGTGTGCACTTGCACTAATTGCGAAGCACCTTTTACACGCAACATTTTTGGTCTTGAACGATATGGTCGGGTTCGATGCCAAGGATCATTCGTTACCCCAACGAAATATTTTGGTGCTAACTCGTCTTAGTATATGCCATCACAAAGCCAGTCTTTACGGACATAAATTAATCGTTTACAACAACAATTAACTCAATTTAAAGCCAAAGTAGAAGTGAGGGAAGCAGAGAGAGCAACGAGAGAAACGGAGAGAAACAACATATAAGAATCTCAAAAATAAATTTCAAGAAATGATTGCGGTGTTCAAGCAGAATCAACCACAAAATCCCCCATCTTAGTTGATTTATTAGGTTTGTTTATGTTTTTTTTATTCTACTAAATAATGTTGAAATACATTTCACTATAACGTTGAACTACAATGTTGAATTACATTTCAGTTTAATGTTCTAGACTTCAATTTATTTTTGTTGTTAAGTATTTCTACTTAATTTCTGTAATTATTTCTCATATTTGTTCTTATTGGATATGTTACAGGTTAAATTTGGGTATTAAATATATTTGAAAAGTAGCTTGGTATAGGTAGTAAGATTCGCAATGTTTTGAGGTTAAAACGCCACTACATATCGGGACCCTATTGCGGCGTTTATATTGAAAACTCCGCCAAAGAGTAGGTATTCGTGGTTTTTCCTTACAAAACGCTGCTATAAAACAGTACTCATTTGTGGAGTTTACTTTACAAACGCCGCAACATAACTTGCCCCTTTTGTGGCGTTTCTAATACAAATGTCGTTGTAGCGAAGACATTGGCTGCATTTGAAATTTCAAACGCTGCTACAAAACACGATCTGTCGTGTCGTTTTTTATACACAAACACTGCTAACGTTTGCGGCGCTCTTTTCAATGGCGGTTTTGGAAGCGTTTTTTTAACGTCGAGGGTGATTTTAGCGGCGCTAAAAAATGCCGCTATAGAACAAGTCTGGTGTAGTGTTCCTTTACGGCTTCTAGAGGTGGATCTTGTGGTTCTTCTTTTGATGAAACACCATCTACCTTTGATGATTGTCCTTCACCATCATTGGGATCCAAAATTCTTACATCATCATCATAAGTATCCTTCCTCGGAAGGAGGTTATCATCGAAAACAACATGTATAGACTCTTCAACCACTAAAGTTCTTTTATTAAATACATGATAAGCTTTAGAGTTGAAAGAGTAACCAAGAAAAATGCATTCATCACTTTTTGAATCAAACTTGCCTAAATTGTCTTTTCCATTATTTAAAATAAAACATTTGCATCAAAAGGATGAAAATATCTAATGTTAGGCTTTTTATTTTTGAAAAGCTCATAAGATGTTTTCTTCAAAAGTGGCTTAATCATTACACGATTAACAATATAGCAAGCGTTATTTGTAGCTTCCACCCAAAAATACTTTGGCAAATTATTTTCACAAAGCACGGTTCTAGCCATTTCTTCTAAAGTTCTATTTTTCCTCTCTACCACCCAATTTTGTTGAGGAGTACGAGGACCCAAAAAATTATGGCTAATTCCATTTGAGTTACAAAACTCTTCAAAGCCAAGATTTTGAAATTCAGTTCCATGGTCACTCTTAACATGAGAAATAGAGTAACCAACATCATTTTGATTTGCTTTTGAAAATGTGATGAATTTTTTCTAAAACCTCATCTTTTGTACTTAAGAATAGAACCCAAATAAATCTAAAGTAATCATCAACAACCATAAAAGCACATTGTTTACCACCCAAGCTCATAGTTCTAATAGGGCCAAAAAGATTTATATGGATCAATTGTAATATCATACTTGTTGATACATCATTAATGGATTTAAAAGAAACTCTTTTATGTTTGCCTTTAGCACATGCATCATAAATTTTATCAAGAGAAAACTTGATTTTAGGCAAACCTCTTACTAGATCATTAGAAATTATTTTTTCTAAAACACCCATGCTAGCATGTCCTAGTTTTCTATGCCACAACCAAAAATCATGCTCATCTTTAGCTACAAACCATGCATTTGAAATATGAATGTCATCTAGATGCACCATGTATATATTTCTTATTCTAAGACCAATAAGCACAATTTTATTACATGAAATGTCAATTATTTTGCAACCATTAGAATCAAACATGACATTAAAACATTTATCACATAATTGGCTTATGCTTAACAAATTATGTTTTAGGCCGTTAACATATAAAACATTTTGAATGAGTATAGAAGAATGATTATCAATAGAACCAATTCCTTCATTGTATGGTCTTTAAAGTTGTCACCAAATGTCACGACTCCTCCACTCTTTGGCTTTAGCTTTAGAAATAGAGTCATTTTCATTTTCTAAATTTGAAATAATCTTTTTGTTTTTCAAAATTGACTTATTAAATTCTAAAACCAACTCATCATAAATCTCTTGCAATTCATCATAAGCTTCTTGAAGTTCATCAAATTCAAAAGTAGATGAATTAGAGGTTACCTTATGATCATCTTCAAGTGACAAGAGACAAAGGTTGTCTATCTCTTGCTCATTCTCATCGGATGAGTCTTCATCACTCCAAGTAGCCATATGGGCCTTGAGCTTCTTTTTCTTACCGAAGCTCTTCTTATTTAATTGGGGACAATTGAACTTGATGTGTCTTGGATTTTTGCACTCATAGCAAACGATTTGACCATTCTCTTCTTCCTTTGACTTGTTCTTGAAGCCCCCTCTTCATTGGAACTTTCTTCCTCGGTTGAACTTCATGAGCCTCGTGAATCTCTTGACTAGCATAGCCATCTCTTCATTTTCCTCACTACTAGAATCACTCTCATCTTGAGAAGCTTTCAGATCAATCCCAACTTTCTTTTTCTCCACTCCCTTCTTCTATTCCTTCTTCTTCTCCTCATCTTTCTTTCCTTATCTCATTAGCTCATGAGTGAGAAGAGACCCCATGAGAGCATCAATCCTATTCTTTCTTTGTCTTCTTTGAATCTCATGATTCTAAAATAGAGTAGATGAGCTTTCAAACAAGCTTGTCCCTCCAAGATGATTTCTTCATAGCCCTTGAGCCCGTTTACAATGACAGAGAATCGATCAAACATCAACTTGACGTCTTAATATGGTTCCATCTTGAAGTTCTCTTAACATAGATTGAGGAGCTCAATCTTGGTCCCCTTCACTTCGTTGGGGCCTTCATGGGTAACTTCTAGCTTGTCCCAAATCTCTTTGGCAATCTAGCAAGAAGACATTTTGGCGTACTCATCCGTTCCAAGAGCACAAAACAATCCGTGGATGGCTTTGGCGCTGAATTATAGCTTCTTTCGATCATCGTCGGTCCACTCTTGTCTTTCCTTGGGGACAAGTCGGTCTCATTCTCTCTTCATAGGGATTGAGGGTCCATCTATCACTACATCCCAAAAGAGGTAGTCATTAGATTGGATGAACAATCTCATCCTATTCTTCCAATATGGGTAGTTCACCTCATTAAAGTACGATGGCTTGGAAATGGATTGAGAGTCCTCCATGAAGAAATTGCTAGAAGTAGAGGCCATGACTTAACTTGAAAATTGATTACGTAACGATTGGATCTAAACAAGAGGATGTGAAGTCTTCCAATGAGTGTAGCTCTGATACCAATTGTTGAATTGATCAATCAATGAAGATGGCCAAGATGAGGTGAATTGGCAATTAAAAAATTGGTGAAAGCAAATTGCCAAAAGAAAGATAAATGACACAATTGATCCACTACCTTAGCTATCCACACTAAGAATTTCTACAAATTTATTAATTTGTCTTTCCTTTTCGATTAAAGGAGATAATCTCACAACACCTAGACTTATACCCCCAAAGTCTAATAATCACTTTCCTTAAAAGATAAATACAAAGAAACAAACTATGAAAAAACTTACAAGGTAATGTGTTTTGCATAATTTAAGTTCACTAAATCCCAACACTTGAATGAAAATAAAATACAATGAAGAACACTCAAGTGAGTTACAAGAATTTGACAATAAGAGCTCAAAGATGTTGGGTGTGTGCTTGAATGCTTTAGAATGGTTGTCTTGTTGTTGAAGAAGCTTTGAAGACTTGTTTTTATTTCCCTCATTGATTTCTAGTCGTTTGGGTTGTTGAGAAATTGAATAGAGCCATTGGGCTTCATTTTTCTCGCAATAAATGATGTCTGGCAAGTGTGGGTATTAGTATACGAGCTTCTGTACCGATACCTGCTCAAAATAAAAATAGGTGTTGAAAAAATGGATAGCGTATCGGTACGAAGTGAAGAAATTAAAAGGGGCATGTAACCCCCTTAACCCGGCCTAGACGGTTGACCCGAATTAAGAAAGTCACACGGGGAAAATCAAAGTCAACCCGAAAGTCAACCTTGATTAACGACCCTTTTTTTTCTTTTTAATCTTATCTAGATGCACGTTAACCCTAATTGTGATCACACAAACAACATACTCAAAGATCACAAACATCAGAGATCAAACAGGGACCCAATTGAACAAATTACAACTTTAGGGACCAAATTGTAATTTCTGATAAATTAAAGGACTTAACCCAAATTAATCTTACCAACCTGAAATTAGTCAGGTTTCATGCTTCTCTGTGAAATTTCAGCTCAAAAGGACTTCTCAAACTCATACAATTGAACAAACAAGATTCAGGACCAAAACGCAAACATTTCAAAACATATAACTGCTCATGTCAGCCCCCAACGGTCGACCGTTCCGAAACAGGTTGACCCTGTTCCGAAACACGGGCCGTTCCGATACCAGTTCCGCAACGGGGGTCTGGCAGAGGCCAAACCGTTTCGAAACGGTGCACCCCGTTTCGGACCCCTGGGTTCATTCCAGGCACCCGTTCTGAAACGGTGCTCACTGTTCCGAAACGCCTGCTCAGATTTCAGCAAACTAGCATACCAAAACATGCAATTGATCACTCAAACATGCTCCAAATGCTACCAAACTTTACCAGCATGCAATTCAACATATATAGGACATATTTGCATCATCAATTCATCCAAACAACATCACATGCAAAAAGCCCCAATTCTATAGGCATGCTTCCTACACAAGCTAGCTATTCAAGCATTAACTTCTAAAACAAGCATATAAGGAATCCAATCCAAAAACCAGCATTTAAAACAACATTCAACATACTTAGGGAGTTCCAAACACCTCCCAAAACATACACATTGGTCCCCCATTGCCAAACCATCCAAAAGCTAAAATGTTTAACAAAAACCTTCCATACATTGAGCTCTACTTGTACTTGAACTCTTGCCCTTCTTGCTGCCCTTCAAGATACTCTATTGCTCTGCATTATTGAATTAAGAAAACGAGAGAGCGTAAGCAAAAGCTTAGTGAGGAGTGCTCTTTAAAAACCATTCAATAATGCAATTAAAAACATTTACAAAATTATGCTTACAATCAACCTTTGCACATGCTCATAAGCATATTTAAAACATGCAATCTCATGCTTCAACATAATCATTAAAACAAGCATCTCATGCTTCACAATATCATTAAAACAAGCATCTCATGCTTCACAATATTCTCAACATGTCATATTGGCTCAAGTGATACATTTCATTTAATAAAACAAGTTCAACAACTTTCCCAAGGACTTTTAAACACCTTGGCCCCAAGGACTTTTAAACACCTTGGCCATGGACTTTTAAACACCATGAATAAGGACCACACAAGGACTTTTAACCACCTTTGTGTCCAATGCTTGAATCACCCCAAGGACTTTTAAACACCTTGGCCCCATGGACTTTTAAACACCATGGAAAGGAGCACCTAAGGACTTTTAACCACCTTAGTGTCCGCAACAAGAACCATCCAAGGACTTTTAACCACCTTGATGTTCTTAAGTAACAAGGCTCACTCAAGGACTTTTAACCACCTTAGTGACCTTAACATTTTCAAAACATCACTTGCCAATATACATCTTTTTCATCATATTATCCACTGTTTTAAAGCATTAAACCAAGCCATTTACAACATGCATTTCAAAGCATCAAACCACATTATTTCAATGTATAAAATCAAGGAACTCCTACCTAGAGTTACCTTCGACATATGGCTTAAAACATCAGCATACACCATGCTAAAACATGCTTTCAAAACAGTAATTAAAACATGCAAATCATCATCTTGCATTACATCAAAATCATGGCCACCACTAGAGAGTAAATCCGAAAACTTACACTTGAGCTTAGCAAAGTTGTTTAGACTTAGACTAAGCCCCCAAAACCTTGGTTTCAAATCCGAAAACCATTTTCACTCACAAATGCACTCACCGATTTCCACTTTGCTTCAAGCCAAAGCACCAAATCAAGCCTCCGGATCAACAACTCTTGGATCCAAAGATGCCTCCCCTGTTTCAACACATTAAAGCAGAGGATTAATGCATCATCATGCATTAATTGCTTCAATGAAAGCACCTAAACTCGCTGCTCTCATCCAACCTCCATTTTCGGCCACCAAACACAACCGAAAATGCATCCAAAACACTTCTAAACAAAGCCCAGCCATAAACCAGCAAAACCTCACTTCCATAAACATCATTAAACATCTAAAAACAATCTAACAACATCCTTATACCTCCAGCAACAACAGATCCACAAGATCACCACAAAAACTACCTTGAAACACAAGCTAAACTTAGGAAACTCAACCTATCCGGGATTTCATCAATCAAAACTCATTTCCTTATCAATTTAGAGATCATTTGACATCAAAAACACCTCTCAAATCACAGATTACTCAGATCTAACGAAAATCATCAAAAATCATCAAAATCTTGCATAATAAGCCAAGATCCATAAATCAACTTAAAAGCCTTTAATTAAACATCAATTTAGGATTGAAAACTTAGGAATTTCAGTAAAGAACTTGAAGTTCAGAGGAGAAGGACGTTCTTACCTCCAAACTTGAGTTTCTCCTCTTTTTGGAATGAAAAATCTTGATGAAACTTGTAGCAATTGAAGAGGTTTTGAAGATACAATGATTAGGAATCAAATGAGAGTTGAAAGGAGGAATTTAGGTGAGAAAATCAGAATCAAATCTCTGGAAATGGAGTGTTTGGGTTGAGAGAAAATGAGAGAAAGAAAATAGAGAAGTTTGTTATGAAATTAGCCAAAATGAGATTTCCCTCCTTTATGAAATCTTTAAAATCGGAATTATAACTCAAAATATCTTAGAAAAATCTTGAGAAACTCCCTTTGGGTAAATAGCTCCTTAAAGATTCAAAGTTTCAACCCTTTATAAAACAGCCACCAAACTTGCGAAAATTACATTTTGGTCACTAGCCAAAATGTCACCCTTCCAAAACTCATTTTCCAAAATTGATTTCACAGTTCACTTAATTATATTAAAAGATGATTTTAGAACATTTTTCCATATTTTTAATGCAACCCGAACTAGGCTTTCCTAATTTAACCTCTTACGATTCGAACAGCACTTTGACCGACCGGTCAACGCCCAAGACTTCTAAGCCCAAAACCGGGGCGTTACAACTCTCCCCCCCTTAAGAAATTTCGTCCTCGAAATTTACCTGAAGGAAAGAGGTAAGGAAACTGCTTCAGCATGTCTTCCTTCCGCTCCCACGTGGCTTCCTCAACACCTCGATGCTTCCACAGCACCTTCACCAACTCAATGGTCTTGCCACGAAGAACCTTGCTATCCGAATCCAGAACCTTCACCGGTTCCTCATCATAGGTCAAATCCGGATTCAAAACCACTTCCTCCACAGGCATCACATGCGAAGGATCAGATCTATACTTCCGGAGCATAGAGACATGGAACACATCATGAATCTTCTCCAGCTCCTGAGGTAACCTCAACCGATACACAACAGGACCCACACGCTCAACAACCTCATACGGTCCAATGTACCGAGGGCTCAACTTACCCTTCCGACCAAACCTCATCACCTTCTTCCAAGGCGAAACCTTCAAGAACACACGGTCACCCACCGCATACTCTATCTCCTTACGCTTCAAATCCGCGTAAGACTTTTGCCGGTCAGAAGCAGCCTTCAACCGCTCACAAATGAGCTTCACCTTCTCGGTGGTCCCTTTCAACAAAGCCGGCATCGAAACCAACTTTTGACCAGTTTCAGCCCAACAAAGAGGAGTCCTACACTTCCTCCCATACAGAGCCTCATAAGGTGCCATCTGTATACTTGCCTGATAACTATTGTTATAAGCGAACTCAACCAAAGGCAGATGCTTCTCCCAAGAACCTTGGAACTCTATCACGCAACACCTCAACATATCCTCCAAAATCTGAATAACTCGCTCAGACTGACCATCCGACTGAGGATGATAGGATGTACTGAAATTCAACCTCGTACCCAAAGCTTGATGCAAACACTGCCAGAAACGCGATGTGAACCTCGGATCCCTATCCGACACAATCGACTTAGGCACACCATGCAGCCTCACAATCTCAGCAATGTACAGCTCTGCCAGCTTATCCAAGGAAAACGTAGTATGCACAGGCAAGAAATGCGCACACTTCGTCAGGCGATCCACAATCACCCAAACAGAATTCTTCTTTGACGGAGACAAAGGTAAACCAGATACAAAATCCATGGTAACCCTCTCCCACTTCCATTCAGGGATTTTCAACGGTTGCAACAAACCAGAAGGAACCTGATGTTCAGCCTTAACCCGCTGACACACCAAACACTTGCTCACAAACTCTGCAACATCCTTCTTCAAACCTACCCAATAGTACTCATCACGAAGATCGCGATACATCTTAGTACTACCAGGGTGCATAGCAAAAGGACTACTATGACCTTCAGTCAGAATAGCACGCCTCAACTCAGCATCATCAGGCACTACTATTCGACTCCCAAAGCACAGCACTCCATCCTCATTAAAACAGAAATCTGAAGGTCTACCCTCCGCGATATCCTGAACATGAGACACCAAGGAATCATCCAGCAACTGCTTATCCTTGATCAACTGAACCAACGATGGTTTCACCTGCAACTCAGCAACAAGACCACCATCCCGCGATATACTCAAGCTAGCAAACATAGCTCTCAGCTCAACAGCTACCTTCCTACTCAAGGCATCCGCAACAACATTAGCCTTTCCAGGATGATACTCTATCGTCAGATCATAATCCTTGAGCAACTCCAACCAACGCCGCTGCCTAAGATTCAACTCCTTCTGAGACATCAGATACCTCAAACTCTTGTGATCCGTGTACACAGTACACTTCTCACCATACAGATAATGCCTCCAGATCTTCAGAGCAAAAACCACTGCAGCCAGCTCAATATCATGCGTAGGATAATTGCGCTCATGCACCTTCAACTGCCGCGACGCATAAGCCACAACCTTACCCTTTTGCATCAGCACACACCCCAAACCAACATAGGATGCGTCACTGTAGACCACAAACTCTTTCCCTGATTCAGGCTGAATCAAGATAGGAGCTTGCGTCAAAGCCATCTTCAGCTTCTCAAAAGCCTGCTGTCTCGCTTCCGTCCACTCATACTTAACATTTTTCTGCAACAACTTTGTCAAAGGAGCAGCAATCTTGGAAAAACCATCCACAAACCTTCGGTAGTATCCTGCCAAACCAAGGAAACTACGGACCTCCTGAACAGACTTAGGAACTTTCCAGTTCATCACCGCTTCAATCTTTTGAGGATCAACACGAATCCCCTCAGCTGAGACCACATGCCCAAGAAACACAACCTCCCTAAGCCAGAACTCACACTTGCTCAGCTTAGCATAAAGCTGATTCTCCAACAAAGCTTGCAGCACAATCCTCAAATGCTCTTCGTGCTCCTCCTCAGTACGCGAGTACACAAGGATATCATCAATGAATACCACAACGAACTTGTCCAGGTATTCATGAAACACACGATTCATCATGTCCATGAAAGCAGCAGGAGCATTTGTCAAACCAAACGGCATCACAAGGAACTCATAATGCCCATACCTTGTCCTGAAAGCTGTCTTAGGCACATCCACATCCTTCACCTTCAACTGATAATACCCTGACATCAAGTCAATCTTAAAGAACACAGCAGCTCCCCGAAATTAATCAAAGAGATCATCAATCCTCGGCAAAGGATACCGATTCTTGATAGTCAACTTGTTCAGCTGACGGTAATCAATGCACATCCTCATAGTGCCATCTTTCTTCTTCACGAACAAGACCGGTGCTCCCCAAGGCGACACACTCGGCCGGATGAAACCACGATCAAGCAGCTCTTGCAACTGCGTCTTCAGCTCCTTCAGCTCCTTAGGTGCCATTCTATAGGGAGTAATGGACACAGGAGTTGTATTCTCATACAGCTCAATTCCAAACTCCACCTCACGATTAGGAGGTAAACCAGGCAACTCCTCAGGAAAAACACCAGGAAACTCCTTCACCACCCTGATATCTTGCACCCTCAACTCCTTAGAACAAGGATTCATCACAAAAGCTAGGTAAGCTTCACAGCCCTGCCTCAGCATCCTGCTCGCCTCCAAGGTAGAAACAACATTAGCAAGAAACTTCACATTCTCACCAACCACCACCACTTCATAATCATCCGCCAGCTTAAGCGAAACCCGCTTATTCTCACAATCCACAACAGCACGATGCTCAGCAAGCCAATCCATACCAAGGATCACATCAAAACCATAAAAGGGCAGCTCCATAAGATCAACATGAAAGACATGTTCTTGAACAACCAAGGGACACCTTCTATAAAGCTTACGAGTCACAACAGTTTCACCAAAAGAACTAGTGACTCGAACACCAACATCCAAAGACTCAACAGGCAAGCCAAGCAATTCAGCATGCTCACGCAAAATGTATGAATGCGTAGATCCAGAATCAATCAAAGAAAGCAATGACAAGGATTGCAAAGTAAAGGTACCTGCAATCACATCTGCATCATTCCTTCCCTCGCGCTGAGCATACACCCTCGCCTGGCCTCCACCCTCAGGCTGAATAGCCACAACATGGGCTACTCCTCGACCACCTTCCTCACGCCTCTGAAAATTACCACGGCCGCGCCCACGACCTCTCTGCGGTGCTACAACAACAGGAGCACGCTCTTGACCACCAGCCATCCTCGGACAATCTCGCCTCAAGTGGTCAGCAGAACCACAATTCCAGCACTCATAATCAGCTGCCGCAACAGGAGCTTGCACCTCCCTCCCAGCACGAGGACAGTCACGCTTCAAGTGACCACGTGAACCACAGATCCAACAAGCACTAGGGTCAGCTCTAGCATTGCCACCCCTAGCAGGTGCACCTCCACCTCTCTTAGCTGAGGACTGAAACCTCTGATCACGTCCCCTCTTGTTCCGTCCACCTCCGGAACTATACTCATCAGCTCTCTTCCCAGAACTCGCTCCAGCACCCTTCGCAGACAAACTCAGATTCATCTCAATGTCCTTTGCTCGGCCCACTAACACATCAAAATTATCATACTCAGTGGCCAGCACGTACATCTTTACTTCCGTTATGAGACCATAACGAAACCTCTCGCACCTCTCCCGCTCATCAGGAATCAGCTCCGGTGCATACTGACTGAGTCACACAAACTGCACCTCATACTCAGCCACACTCATGCTCCCTTGGGTCAGAGTCATGAATTCACGCTTTTTCTCATCCAGATATCTCACTCCCAGATATCTCCTCTTGAACGCATTCTGAAAGAATGTCCAAGTGATGTCAGCTTCAGCCATTCGAGAGATTGTGGTCGTCCACCACGTATACGCATCGCTCTGCAGCAAAGACACAACACATCCCAACTTTTGCACATCAGTGCAACTCATCTGCCCCAAGATACGATTGGTACTTTCTAGCCAAGCTTCCGACCTCTCAGCTGACATACCCCTAAACTCAGTCCCACCAAGACTGCGCAGACGCTCCAAGGGTAATCTAGCTCCAGCATCTCCCTGATGCCCAGCTCCTTGAGATCCAGCTACTGCTGCTCGAAAAGCACCCGCAATAGCTTGTACCAGCAACGTCATGTCAGGCATAGCTTGCCCCTGACCAACCTCAGGTCCTGCAGCTCTAGCACCAGCTGCTTCAGCTCCAGCTCTTTCCCTCTCTGCACCACCACCACCAGGTGGAGGAGGAGGTAACACAGCACTACCCGTATTCTCTTCATTCACATTCCCATCCGGGGTCGTAGCTCTCACGCTACTCCTTAACTCTCTACGTGGTGCCATACTTTTACCATGCATAACAATACAAATAAAACAAAGTCAGGCCCAGCAAGGTAAGCAATCCAAGTATTCAAGCTCAATTTCTTTCAAATCAACATCATTTCTTTAGCTTTTGTTTGGCAATGGGTACCCTCATCGTGCATCATCACAGCATACATCTCAAAAGCATCAACATCTCAAACCACTGAACATGCTTTCATACAACAAGCATACAAGCCAAACATACTTCAATCATGCATACAAACATTCCCAATTACTCGAGAACCTGGCTCTGATACCACCAAATGTAACCCCCTTAACCCGGCCTAGACGGTTGACCCGAATTAAGAAAGTCACACGGGGAAAACCAAAGTCAACCCGAAAGTCAACCTTGATTAACGACCCTTTTTTTCTTTTTAATCTTATCTAGATGCACGTTAACCCTAATTGTGATCACACAAACAACATACTCAAAGATCACAAACATCAGAGATCAAACAGGGACCCAATTGAACAAATTACAACTTTAGGGACCAAATTGTAATTTCTGATAAATTAAAGGACTTAACCCAAATTAATCTTACCAACCTGAAATTAGTCAGGTTTCATGCTTCTCTGTGAAATTTCAGCTCAAAAGGACTTCTCAAACTCATACAATTGAACAAACAAGATTCAGGACCAAAACGCAAACATTTCAAAACATATAACTGCCCATGTCAGCCCCCAACGGTCGACCGTTCCGAAACAGGTTGACCCTGTTCCGAAACACGGGCCGTTCCGATACCAGTTCCGCAACGGGGGTCTGGCAGAGGCCAAACCGTTTCGAAACGGTGCACCCCGTTTCGGACCCCTGGGTTCATTCCAGGCACCCGTTCCGAAACGGTGCTCACTGTTCCGAAACGCCTGCTCAGATTTCAGCAAACTAGCATACCAAAACATGCAATTGATCACTCAAACATGCTCCAAATGCTACCAAACTTTACCAGAATGCAATTCAACATATATAGGACATATTTGCATCATCAATTCATCCAAACAACATCACATGCAAAAAGCCCCAATTCTATAGGCATGCTTCCTACACAAGCTAGCTATTCAAGCATTAACTTCTAAAACAAGCATATAAGGAATCCAATCCAAAAACCAGCATTTAAAACAACATTCAACATACTTAGGGAGTTCCAAACACCTCCCAAAACATACACATTGGTCCCCCATTGCCAAACCATCCAAAAGCTAAAATGTTTAACAAAAACCTTCCATACATTGAGCTCTACTTGTACTTGAACTCTTGCCCTTTTTGCTGCCCTTCAAGATACTCTATTGCTCTGCATTATTGAATTAAGAAAACGAGAGAGCGTAAGCAAAAGCTTAGTGAGGAGTGCTCTTTAAAAACCATTCAATAATGCAATTAAAAACATTTACAAAATTATGCTTACAATCAACCTTTGCACATGCTCATAAGCATATTTAAAATAAGCAATCTCATGCTTCAACATAATCATTAAAACAAGCATCTCATGCTTCACAATATCATTAAAACAAGCATCTCATGCTTCACAATATTCTCAACATGTCATATTGGCTCAAGTGATACATTTCATTTAATAAAACAAGTTCAACAACTTTCCCAAGGACTTTTAAACACCTTGGCCCCAAGGACTTTTAAACACCTTGGCCATGGACTTTTAAACACCATGAATAAGGACCACACAAGGACTTTTAACCACCTTTGTGTCCAATGCTTGAATCACCCCAAGGACTTTTAAACACCTTGGCCCCATGGACTTTTAAACACCATGGAAAGGAGCACCTAAGGACTTTTAACCACCTTAGTGTCCGCAACAAGAACCATCCAAGGACTTTTAACCACCTTGATGTTCTTAAGTAACAAGGCTCACTCAAGGACTTTTAACCACCTTAGTGACCTTAACATTTTCAAAACATCACTTGCCAATATACATCTTTTTCATCATATTATCCACTGTTTTAAAGCATTAAACCAAGCCATTTACAACATGCATTTCAAAGCATCAAACCACATTATTTCAATGTATAAAATCAAGGAACTCCTACCTAGAGTTACCTTCGACATATGGCTTAAAACATCAGCATACACCATGCTAAAACATGCTTTCAAAACAGTAATTAAAACATGCAAATCATCATCTTGCATTACATCAAAATCATGGCCACCACTAGAGAGTAAATCCGAAAACTTACACTTGAGCTTAGCAAAGTTGTTTAGACTTAGACTAAGCCCCCAAAACCTTGGTTTCAAAGCCGAAAACCATTTTCACTCACAAATGCACTCACCGATTTCCACTTTGCTTCAAGCCAAAGCACCAAATCAAGCCTCCGGATCAACAACTCTTGGATCCAAAGATGCCTCCCCTGTTTCAACACATTAAAGCAGAGGATTAATGCATCATCATGCATTAATTGCTTCAATGAAAGCACCTAAACTCGCTGCTCTCATCCAACCTCCATTTTCGGCCACCAAACACAACCGAAAATGCATCCAAAACACTTCTAAACAAAGCCCAGCCATAATTCAGCAAAACCTCACTTCCATAAACATCATTAAACATCTAAAAACAATCTAACAACATCCTTATACCTCCAGCAACAACAGATCCACAAGATCACCACAAAAACTACCTTGAAACACAAGCTAAACTTAGGAAACTCAACCTATCCGGGATTTCATCAATCAAAACTCATTTCCTTATCAATTTAGAGATCATTTGACATCAAAAACACCTCTCAAATCACAGATTACTCAGATCTAACGAAAATCATCAAAAATCATCAAAATCTTGCATAATAAGCCAAGATCCATAAATCAACTTAAAAGCCTTTAATTAAACATCAATTTAGGATTGAAAACTTAGGAATTTCAGTAAAGAACTTGAAGTTCAGAGGAGAAGGACGTTCTTACCTCCAAACTTGAGTTTCTCCTCTTTTTGGAATGAAAAACCTTGATGAAACTTGTAGCAATTGAAGAGGTTTTGAAGATACAATGATTAGGAATCAAATGAGAGTTGAAAGGAGGAATTTAGGTGAGAAAATCAGAATCAAATCTCTAGAAATGGAGTGTTTGGGTTGAGAGAAAATGAGAGAAAGAAAATAGAGAAGTTTGTTATGAAATTAGCCAAAATGAGATTTCCCTCCTTTATGAAATCTTTAAAATCAGAATTATAACTCAAAATATCTTAGAAAAATCTGGAGAAACTCCCTTTGGGTAAATAGCTCCTTAAAGATTCAAAGTTTCAACCCTTTATAAAATAGCCACCAAACTTGCGAAAATTACATTTTGGTCACTAGCCAAAATGTCACCCTTCCAAAACTCATTTTCCAAAATTGATTTCACAGTTCACTTAATTATATTAAAAGATTATTTTAGAACATTTTTCCATATTTTTAATGCAACCCGAACTAGGCTTTCCTAATTTAACCTCTTACGATTCGAACAGCAGTTTGACCGACCGGTCAACGCCCAAGACTTCTAAGCCCAAAACCGGGGCGTTACAGGGCACTCGTACTAGATTTGTTCACTGAAATCTTTGGAGAAAATTATGAACTTAGCATATCAGTACACATATAGCTGTACCGGAACATTGTTTAATATATTTTAAGTTTGGGTCCAAAATTTTGACGAGGCCTAACTGTAAAAAAATATTTGAAAATATTTGATCCTCGTACCGGTACGCAATAGGCCGTATCGATACTCAATGCTCAATTTTGTTTTACAGTTTCAAAGGTCGTACCGGTACGCGTACAACCGTACCGGTACTCAAAAGCCATATAGAAAAAAGTTGTTTTACAGATTCAAAAGCCTGTACTGGTACGCGTATAGCTGTACCGGTACTCAATTGCCAAAATGGCTAGTTTGAGTACCAAAACAGTTAGAAACTTTTAGGGATTGAAAATGTTGACTTAGAAAAAAAATTGGTTCGAATGCTTGCCAATTTGTGAGTAAATTCAAGTACCTTAAAATTTATATGTTTGCAATCAAGTCCTTGTTATATCAAAATTAAATATAGATTTAGCATTTTTCTTTTTTTTTATTACTTTATGTATAAAAGTAGAAAATGGGAAAAGTCTTTAGTTCCAATATAAAAAAATACGATTGAAAGTTAAAACCCCAAGATCCACGTTTTCTCCTTTGTTGTTCATTGAAAATTGTTGAGAAACTAAAAAGAGTCTCACACTCAAATATCGACTTTATTTCTAACTCGGTCATGACATATTTGTTTATTTATCTCCGCAGTCTTCACGTTTTTTTTCTTCTGAATTTGTATGTTTATATTAAGCTCTAATAGTAGCACTAGATTTTACCAATATTAAAAAAAACAAGGTAAAGATTTTTGCGAGTTTAACGAGCAACGAGTCGAGCCAAGCAACGGAATTTTTTAACGGACATGAGTCGAGCAAATTTTTATCGAGCTTAACAAATAACAAATTAAGTTGAACAACATATTTTTTAACGAGCACGAGTCGAGCACTATTAATTAACAGACACGAGGCATGTAAGAATATATTTACATGTTATTAAAAATTTATCAACTCACTATCACTCTCTATTCCACGTCACTTTCTCCTCTTCATGCTTACAAAATACTTTTTCATCCCCAACCAATCACTGGATTATAGATATAAATATAATGGTGTTCTTTCTCTTCTTTTTTTCAGCTTTCGAAACCCAAACAAAAAATAATCACTAGAAATCATAAATCATTGTTATGAAATTCCATGAAAAAAAGCTACCTTCATTGCTTTTTCACCTTTTTCATTCCTTTCAATTCCCAAACTTGTTTTTCAGTAAAAAAAATGAAAATCTGAGTAAACTTTTAGAATTCATATACAACCGTCAATGGATTTAGAATTCATAAATTTATTCAAAATCTGAAATCGATTAAGTTATTGAAACAATGTTGTTGCTGGTGTTGATCGTGAGAATGTTGGAATACTGAATTTATTCTCTGCTTTAATTTTATTGCAATTTTAGGAAGAAATAAATTACTTATTTGAAGGTGTTTATTTTATTTTATTTTGATTAAATAAGGAGATATTATACTTTCATACCGAAATTCGAACTCATATAAAATGAGATAATATAAGTATCTTTAGCCACTAGGCCAATTAGTGGATTAGGCTGCATTTATTTACTTTCTATTTGATCGTGAAGACGAGGATAGAGTATTGGGTTTTAATATGAGAATATTGAATTTATTTGTAATTCTGACAGATTTTGAAGGCAATAGAACTATCTGGAAATGCAAATTTAATTTTATGGGGGGTTTGGAATTTCTCTGTAACTTTCTTTTAATTTGTAATTCCTGCTTGGAAGTATAGAAAAATTAAGTGTGATGAAGAATGAGGGGAAGATGACGTGGAATAGAGAGTGATGGTGAGTTGGGACCACCCAATTAAAATTATACATGTCATTAAATTTTTACATGTCGTCTTCTATAATCCATGCCATCTTTAATTTTTTAACCTTAAAAAATTAAACATAAAATAGTAAAAAATAAAGGAAAAAAACAAACTCCCCAATTATCAGTCGTCTCTCTCTATTCCCCCATTGCTTCTATCTCAATTCTTCATCTTTTCTCCCTAATTTCCAATCGTCTCTTTTTTATTTTTTGTACACAAACGTTAAAATAGGGGGGGGGGGGGGGGGAATTATCCAGCAAACGTTAAAATTGGATTCCTCCCAATTCCAGTGCCTCTATCCCAATCGCCTCTATTTTAATTTTCTATCTTTCAACAAACATTAAAAGTGGATCTAACAAGGATTTCAACAAGCTTCAAATAAGTATTATATTTTTATTTCTTTATGTTCTTTCAAGTTATATATATATAGAGAGAGCGCTAATGTAACTTGAAAGAACATAAAAATTACTGCTAATTTCAATTTGAAAACTACTGCTAATTTCAATTTGAACGCATATATATATATATATATATATATTTATTATCCAAACATTTTGTATAATAGTATATTTAATCCGTCATATTTACACATTTAATTAATTTAATTATAATTCGAAATAATTCACTAAATTTGACCCTCGTCATTTACACATTTTTTTAATTTGGTCCTTAAAACAAAATTCCAAAGTTGTTTGGTTGGCAATATTACAGAGGAGCCATTCACTTGTGCACTTATGAAATCAAGCAAAAAAGCTTTATAAACTTTTTAAATCAAAGATTAAACTTTACCGATTCTTAAATCAAAAATTAAACTTTACCGTTTCATGCGGGACCACATTCAGGGATCCTTGCAATTAGAGAAACCTTCTTGAACGCTGCTGCGTAGGAACTGTGTCTTTTTTTGTGGTGAGGAAGTGTAAGAAAGTTGAGCAGCAACGAAGAAGAAGGCCTAAGAACTGATTCAATTTCAATCCATAGCTAGCTTTAAGGCTATACCAATAGAGCCAATCATTAAACAAGAGATAAAATTCACTTCTTTTACTTCTTCAAAACAAAAATTGCCCCTCTAGCTTTAAGGCTACAGGGTCAAATTTGCCCCTGTAATAATCCGAAATCAGTAATGTTGCTCCTACTTTTTTTCTCTCTGTAATTTTATCTTCAAAGTCAGTTAATTGTAGAAATGTTACCCTTTGACCGATTTTGACCGTTAAATACTGATGTGGCAGTTAACGGTGCTGACGGGGCAATTTTACCCTCGAAGTCATTCATGCAATTTTGCCCTCGAGGTCATTAATTGCAGCACTTTTACCCTTGGTTTATTTAGTTTTTGAATAAAATTGGATAAATAATTTGGTTTTTTCGAGTTGAACTTTAACAAACAGAATATATGAAAAATCGATTAACAAATTGATGTAAATATCATTTGAGTCCCTAGTAATTTTAAAAATAAGCAAAATGAGAACTCTCACAAAAAATTAAAATATTATTCAGTTTTTTTAAATCTATAAACTTAATAAAAATAAATACGAGATTAAAAAAATTATTAAAAATAAACCAACGAAAAGCGTGTTAATTGAACGGTGAACGCGAACTATTCTATTCGAACGACGTTCGATTGACACACTTACCGACGATGGGTTGTTAGGAAAAAATGTACGGTGAACTCGAATCATGTGGCTCAGGTTGAATTCTGCTTTATCTTTTAGATATCCTTGTATTTATCTCCCATGCCCTTATCTCCTATGCCATTTTCGCCGAACACCACTAATGTCGTTTTCTGAGATCATCACACATTTTTTCCTAACAACCCATCGTCGATAAGTGTGACAATCGAACGTCGTTCGAATAGAATAGTTCACGTTCACCGTTCAATTAACACGCTTCTTGTTGGTTTATTTTTAATAATTTTTTTGAATATCATATTTGCTTTTATTAAGTTTATAGATTTTTTTAAAAAATTGAATAATATTTTGATTTTTTGTGAGAGTTCTCATTTTGCTTATTTTTAAAATTACTAGGGACTCAAAGGATATTTACATCAATTTGTTAATCGATTTTTCATATATTCTGTTTGTTAAAGTTCAACTCGAAAAAACCAAATTATTTATCCAATTTTATTCAAAAACTAAATAAACCAAGGGTAAAAGTGCTACAATTAATGACTTCGAGGGTAAAATTGCATGAATGATTTTGAGGGTAAAATTGCCCCGTCAGCACCGTTAACTGCCACGTCAGCATTTAACAGTCAAAATCGGTCAAAGGGTAACATTGCTACAATTGACTGACTTTAAGGGCAAGATTACAGAGAAAAAAAGTATGGCAACATTGCTGATTTCGGATTACTGCATGGGCAAATTTGACCCTTTAGCCTACTAATTATAATATATGTGTTATACAATTGGAGAAAGAAAAAATAACCATGTATCTAGCCCTAGTAGGATTTGAACATGGGAATCCTTGGGGGTTGTGGCATGGGTTTGCCACTAAGTCAGATATGTATTTGTGATGTAAAATACTAACTATAATATATATGTTATTCGATTGTAATTTAGTTTAGAATATTATATATAATAATATTAAAATAATCAAAATTTAAAAGAAAAACAAACATAATATATTAAAAATGTTATGAATATTTATCTATGTGGATGTCTATCATGATTTGTACTTTATCTAAGGAGTTTGATTTGTTTATTATTAGGAATATTATCTCTATTAATTAGAGTTCAATGTAATATGTACTTCTTATGCCTATAAATAGATGACTTGATGAAGGCATTGTACACAATTCTATGTTTTGAGAATAATACAAATCTTCCTCTTTCTCTCACCTCTTTGTTCTTTCATTCTTGTTCGTTGTTCTTATTATTGTTCTTTGTTATTTTATTCACAACACGTTATCAACACGAGTTCGCTCAAAAGATTTTGGTGCTTTTCGTTTTAATCCCAAAAGAGTTACCGAAACAAATTCGATTCTACGTTGTACCGAAGATAAGTTCATTCCTCGTATTTTTTTAATTATTGTTTGCCTTTATTTTGATATTTTTAACTTGATTTTTAATTTTTGAAAAATATGATGGCATGTTTTGAAGGTTTGAACGAACCATGAATTTTGAAGGGACTCAAAGACCTCGCGAAAGTAGAGTCATTCACTATGGTCTAAACCGAAATTAAAGGTTATGATATTTATCGTATTCCAATTCTTTGTAACATATTATTTTCCCAATAATTTGTTATATTGATTTTACAGTGTTATTATACTAACTAATTTAACCATTGATTTATTGTGTTACTACTCATGATGCTTTACGAAGCACCCAAATTTAAAGCAAGGGTTTGCAAAATAAATCATGCTTGTGAAGCCACGTGTAAAATCAAGCTTCCATTGTGGTTGTGCACCTTGCACTTTAACCTATAGTTCGATGGTTTCATTTTCGTTGGTGGCAGAGATGCTCTAATGATTATCTACAATGACATCATTCAACACGTTATCATTCGACAATGGAAAAATCAAGTTTGCTTTTATCTGACTTCAAAATGTCTTTATTTTTATGTTATTTTAATGATGAAAATTAATATTTCTAACCATGTTTTTGAGTTTTACACGTGTTTAAATGAATTGGAAAGAGACATGATATAAAGGGATTATGAGAAGCTGACTCAGTCATTCACTATGTCTCCATCGTACTCGAGAGGAAAAACATTATCGGTAAACTCTATTTTATTTTATTTTCCTTTAAACTATAATTTTAAAGTGCGATATATTATGGTGATTTTGAATCTGCAAGAGACTGTTATAAAGTCTATATTAGCTCGAAAGCAAAATTTCTTCTTCGTCGAAAAACTCGACCATAAACTTCTCCCAATTTCAAGTTACGAAAATTTGTCTTGATCCAAAAAGTTTTATGGGAGGCATTCCCTGAAGTGAATGCAAGGCATGATGTTTATTCCATGCGATTATCAATGATGGGGCATTCCCTTAAGTGAATGCAAGCATGATGTTTATTCCATGCGATTATTGGAACTGTTTCATTCCCTAAAGTGAATGCAAACATGGTAAATCATTATTCAATTAGAGACATAATTTCGGTATAATCCAAGTATATTGGCTGGACATCCCGTTCTGCGAAGCTACTGGTCTCAAAGAAGGTTTTTAAAGGACCTTGTGGACAGGTTTAACAATGCCGCGTACGAGGATTACATCTTTGTTCTCTGTGATAAGGATATGTGAAAAAAGTTTTAAAATGCCCATTGGATCTACTCCATTCCCTGAAGTGAATGTGAGATTATATTATGGAAAGAATAAAAACCACATTAGAAGTTGTGGTCGTGGTCGAGGCTATGAATATAGACATGAAAAATATGGCCATTTTAAGAATATTTCTACCCACCGGTAGTGAGGTTATAAGGATGGCAAGAGTGATAAAGATCATTCTATTGAAGTAAAACTCTTCTTATTACCAATGCGATGTTATAAACCATTGGTCTTATACGTGTTGTACGTTGAAAAATCAAGAATCATTGAATGATAAAGGAAAGAAAATAGAAGCAAATTTTGTTTGTGAAACATGACGAAGATGATACTGGTCCAACTTTATTTGGACATTGTTGGTCCAACTCTTTTGGACGTTGTTGATTTTCTTATAACCCTCGAAATGAATAAATCATTTTTTTAATTATTCTCATAACTTTGAAGAGAATTATTTTTTTATTTTTTTATTTTTTTATTTTACTTTACGTTTATTTATTTTACACACATTAATTATTTACGTTTTATATTTATATATTGTGATATTTATTTATTTTATTTAACATGATTACTTGTCAAATACAATCTATGGTGACGAATTATGCTCAACATAAGCATAAGATATATTTTCCCATTTTAATGCAAAGGAATAATGTGAGTACTATATCTCAAAGTACTGAAAATATTGATGCTCTAGAAGAGCAATAAATTCTTGAGAGAAAGCACGTTATGAAAAGTGCAGAATTGCAAATATTGCAATAATTACCGTTAATGGTAATAATATCGTCACCACTATGAGTGAAAATTTTAAGAGCAATATGAGTTCGCAAAATATCCCTTTGGAAATTATAGATAACATATGTTATCAATTGACATTTGAAATAAGCCAATATGGATATAAATTCTGGTAGCCAAAAAGTCAGTTGAAAGCTCTAGAAGAGCTATATATTGCTACCAAAAGGTAATTTCAATTGAAAGCTCCGAAAGAGCTAAATATATTCGTATTTAAAGGAACAATTTTGATGGTCATACTAGATATGTATGAGTGAGATTGAATTACATGTTATGGTAAACAAGAAGTTTACAAATTTATAGATATATACACACACATATATAGTTGGCATGATCGGTTAGACCATCCTGATCAATAATGGTGCATAAATTATTGAGATTTACATGCACGTGTATTAAAAGAACTTGTAGTGCTTGTGGTGCTTATTCTCAAAGGAATGAATTAAATTCCACTTATTAAAGAACGTAAAGTTCTTGTGTTGCTTAAAGGAATTGATTAAATTCCACTTACTAAAAGAACCTAAAGTTCTTGTGTTGTTTGTTCTCAAAGGATATAGATGATCCCACTTACCAAAAGAATTAGAACTTAAAGTTCTTGTACTGAAGTTGAGACTGTATGTCTTGCATATCTGAACGAAATATGGGCTCATATATCCACAAATGTGGAAAGTTTTATATGATTTTAGTAGATGCATCTACATTGTTTTATCGACTTACAACCAGAAGTTTGTGAGATTGATTCTAAAAAGATTCAAATTATGCAGTTAGACTATTCGTCTTGAAAAGCCGTGGGTTTATATTTTAGGCTATATCGGTTGTTACAAAACCTATTGATTATGAAAAATACGGTTTAGCAAATTTTTAATTGGATGCCTCCTATTTAATAACTAAACTGTGAGAACAAAACATTTATTATTTATATGGTATTTCCATATAACAACACTTATACGCATCAAGCCAACGAGTTATAATAAACTCCCCATTATGATTTGACTTTTGGTCAGAAGTTATATTTCCCATTTTGAATTTTTTGAATGTGCGATATATAGTTGAATTGCTCCACCATAACACACAAAATGGGCAAGTAAAAAGGGTTGATAATATATATTGAGTACGAGTCTCCTTTTATGTTTAAATTCTAAACATTAATTGGAGAATCATTTATTAGATGATTTTTCTCAACATCAGGGGGAGAGAATAATCAGTTGGATAAAGAAGGAAATGAATTATCATTATCTAGATCATCGAATATGAGCTAAAAGTTCATAAGATAATTCATGTTATTTCATGTCAACTGCCAGACATATTTACTAACCCAATGAGAGTAATTAAGTCTCATATTCCAGCTGAAATGCTCTAAGTTTAAATTACATGTCAGAGCAAATGGATGTAAATCATGCTTGAAGCATGATAGTTGAAATGGTTCCAATAATCAAAATTCTCGTAAATGAAAAGTATTATGAGATGGTCATATATTGGAGGCGGGTGCTCTTAAAGAGACCCAAAACATAACTAATAATAAAACTCTTGAAGAGTTTCAGGTACCTGAAATAAATATTAAAATCTTGAAGAGATCTCGATGAGTTATGTCATTACGAGAATGGAACCAGAAAATTAGAAAGTTGTCGACAACGAGTTTACATAAAATACTTCTATAGAAGTAAAGAAAGAAATCGGGGATCTTGTATAAAATCTATCCAGGAGTATAGATATTGAATTGGCCGATGTTGAAAGACGCTTTGAACTTCTAAAATAGAAGTATTTGGACCAGCAATCCAAACACCTAAAGGTGTAATGCAAGAGAGGCAGAAATAAGTAGCCGTAAATACGAATTGAACTATGATTTATGAAAAGTTTTAATTACTTCATGATGGATGCAATTACTTTGGCAGTTATGACAAATTTTACACGCGTCTAATTATTTGTGGATCCATATTTATCCTTGAAGGATTTAAAATGCTACAAGCATTTAGAAATTTTCGAGGAAATTTATTTATACATGTCTCATTAATATTTTGGCGCATTTGGTATAATCGCCTTAGTGAATACTAATTGAGAAAATACTATAAGAATGATCAGATTTCCTTATGTATTTTATAAAAGAGTTTGAATCAAGATCCATTATGATAATTTTAGAACTCCTAAAGAGCTTCAAATTGGAAACTCATGAAGTACTTTCAATACAAGTACTTGAATCTTGACATCAATTTTATCTCGACCTAAAGATCGAACATTTTTTTTGTCTATGAATAGACATAAGCTGAAAGAATCTTAAATAAGATTCAATATGAATAGAGCATATCTATTGAGTATCCCAATAGTTGTAAGATTGTTGGATGTGAATAAAGATAATTATATATTTTCTTGGTTTTGAAGCACCATATATTAGTTGGTCAAGCAATATCCATGAATATACAAAGATCATTATATTTAGATCTTCAAACATTCGTTGATGCCTCCTCAAATGTCGTAGAAATAATTGTTATGCACGAGGCAAGCCAAAAATGTGTTTGGCTAAGACCACTGACCCAACATATCCAAAAGATACGCGGATTTACTTTTACAAGATATGATAAAAGCTACCTTGTGTGAAGATAATGCAAGATGTATATCTCAGTTTGAAAGTGAATACATCATGGAACATATTACTCCAAAATTTCATCCCTCACGATCTTTATAAAAAATAATATTTAAGATTGAATTATGAAGATTCAAAGGTTTTTAATGAGGCAACATGTTAGCGTATTAAAGATGTGTGTACTCTTTTTCCTTCACTAATAAATTTTTTTCCCACTGGTTTTTATCTTAGTAAGGTTTTAACGAGGCACATTATCTTCATAGACATCCAAGGGAGAGTGTTATGAATATTTATCTATGTGGATGTCTATCATGATTTGTACTTTATCTAAGGAGTTTGATTTGTTTATTATTAGGAATATTATCTCTATTAATTAGAGTTCAATGTAATATGTACTTCTTATGCCTATAAATAGATGACTTGATGAAGACATTGTACACAATTCTATATTTTGAGAATAATACAAATCTCCCTCTTTCTCTCATCTCTTTGTTCTTTCATTCTTGTTCTTTGTTCTTATTATTGTTCTTTGTTATTTTATTCACAACAAAAAATAATTTTAAAATTTTAATTATTTTAATATAATTATATATTTAATATTTCAAATTGAGTTTTCCTTGAATTGATTTTTTAACTTAATTCATAATTTTAGTATTTATTAAAAATTTAATTAAATTATTATATATAATTATATTAAAAAATAAAAAAATAAAAATTATATTTAATTGAGTTATATGTTTGTATGTATCATAAGTGTATCATGTTCGAGTTACCTAAAATCACATTTACTTCTTTTTTCTAGCCATTACAATCGAATAATATATATATTGTAGTTAGTAATTTATATCACAAATACACCCCCAAGGATTCCCAGGTTCGAATCCTACCAAAGCTTGTTACATTGCTTTTTTTCCCAATTGGATAACACATATATTATAATTAGTATTGCATATCACAAGCATATGCTTGGCCTAGTGACAAACTCGTGCTACTCCCCCCAAGGATGCCCAAGTTTGATTAAAATAATTAATTTATTTTATTAGATTAAAATTAAGACCAAATTAATATATTGTATACATAAAGGGGATCAAGTGTGTAATTATACCAATTATTTTAACCGTAAACCTTTTTTAACGGTTGTTATCTTAATTGGAACTGGTATATTTACCAAAATTAAAAGTATAATGGTCGAATTGACAGCAACCCTGTAGTTAAGTGGTCACTTGAGTAGTTTACCCTTAATATTAAGAAGCTTTTAAACTCGAAAAGTAAAATGTAAAAGGCCCGGCCTTTCATAAGTGTGGGCAGGATACGGACTTGGACTTGGACTTGGCTCTTAAGCCTCGCCTTCGGATCCTACTGCAATCGGAGCTTTCAAGAGCTCAGCAAATCCCTCGAAATAAATCCCTTTTTAATCAATCAACCGCCATTTTCCGATACCTTTGATTCCCCCCCTCTCTCTTCCATTTAGACACTTAATTCAAGAGACCAGGGAAAGGAAATCATGGATTCAGACGAGGAGGATTACGTGTTCTTCGGTAAACCCATTGAGCGGGAGGAAGAGATCACCAACCGTCGGAAGAAAGCCGCTGCCGAGGCTTCTGGTAACCTCCGCGCCCTCCCTCCCTGGAAGCAAGAGGTATAAACTTTCGTCCTTTTGTTTTGTTTTTCTTTTCATTTTTGTTGCTGAGATTATAAGTGAGAAATTTGAACTTCGTAGAACCTATCCCAGGTTGAGTTCTCCTTTTCTTTTGCCCTTAAGGTAGAAATTGTCGCTTTCAGACACTGTTTGTTTTCCATGAAAATTGTGGGGAAAATAAAATAAAAAGATAGCAGGGATGAAACCTTTTTTTGTTTCTACTTTTTCCTTTATAAACAAGTGTTTTTTTAATATAACTAGCTACTTGTTTTTTTTGAGGTTTCTTTGTATAAATTGGATCCATGTCACGATCAAAGTGAATTGTTCGCTTTTAGGTAGTATTTGAAGCTAAATTAGTTCCTTAACAGTCTGGAAGCCTTTGATGGATTTCACATTCCTTCCAGTTGATTCTAAACAAATTGTCTTGGAATTGCTTTAAGCGAACATTTATGTGTTTCTTTTGTGGTGTTATCCATACTTCAATAATTCTTTGACATCCATTATATAATAATACAGATAAGGTATATTATGTAATCATGCAAGTGTTTATTTGTTATGCATGGTCAGAAGACTTTCTTTCTATCATCTTTGATTATATTTTTCCAGGTTAGAGATGAAGAAGGACGTAGAAGATTTCATGGTGCATTTACAGGTGGATTTTCTGCTGGTTACTTCAATACAGTGGGCACGAAAGAGGGTATGTCTCGGTATTCATTTTAACTAGATTGCTGCCTTTCACTTGCATTGAAATGATGTAGCATGCCTAAAGGGTTTTGAAACATATTTGTAGGTTGGGCCCCACAGTCATTTACATCATCACGAAAGAACAGAGCTGAAGTCAAACAACAGAGCATTTTCAACTTTTTAGATGAAGATGAGAAAGCTGTATTTTCTATTTCATCTTCCCACTTTTTATGATTTTCTTGGAATGCAGATAGGAACGTTGTCGTGCCTGTTAGGTTTTGACATGCTCTATTCCAAAATTACATTTGGTCATAGTTGTTTATTTCCTTAATATTTTATGTAAGTTATCCGAGAAGTGTTAGAGCTTGAGGGGGAGTGTAAGTTGACGATGAGTGTTAGAGTTTTTATTTAATGTGTAATTAGAGTTTACTCCTAATCAGTAGTTTAGATTTAATAGAAGTCTTATTTAAATTGGGAATAAGTACTATTTAAATTAAAGATAAAAGTATAGTTTTAGTTATATTAGAACTCTATATCAGCCTATTTAAAGGCTTACTCTGTATACATTTGAATAATTAAGAGTAATAAGAAAATATAGAGAAACACATTGTTCTCTCTAGAAAATATACTGTTCATCTTCTTCAAACAACAAATCCCTAACCACCGATCAAACACAAACCACCATTATTTATTGCATCTCCGGCCACCATGGCCCCTTTCTCACATGGTATCATGAGCCAACAATGGTTTTGATGTCGTCACCACTGCTGCCATCTCTAATCTGAAACAGATTGACCATGATCTGATTTTTCAGATGCACATTGTTTTTTCTTTTCCGCTGCTGTCATTAGGCCACATTCGTTCCTTGGCTTCTCCCTCGTTGGAATCTTACATCTCTAGTGAAATTTCTACTCGTTTAATTTTGCTGTTTTCTTCTCTATTTAATGGTTCTATCTTAGCCAATCAAAAAGATAGATGAAAAAGTTATAGTTTAGCCTTAAAAACTATTTGGTTCTATCTTAACCATCCATCCTAAAAGATAGAAGAAGAGGTTCTAGTTTAACCTTAAAAACTAGATAATATTTTTACAAGGGATTCTACATCAAAGATCCAAGCTGGAACTCTAGTCTGTGTAACTACCAGCTTGAGGGGGAGTGTAGATTCATGTGATCACTTTTTACATCGTTCGCATCAGACCTTTCAGTTAGGAACTGCATGCCATCAACAATTGCTGCGCAAGAACATCATGGTTCTGTCCTCACTCTTCAAATCAAAGACTCCCGAAAATAGGGAGCATTTTTTTTTCAGCAGCTTGAGGGGGAGTGTAAGTTATTCGAGAAGTGTTAGAGCTTGAGGGGGAGTGTAAGTTGACGAGGAGTGTTAGAGTTTTTATTTAATGTGTAATTAGAGTTTATTCCTAATCAGTAGTTTAGATTTAATAGAAGTCTTATTTAAATTAGGAATAAGTACTACTTAAATTAAAGATAAAAGTATAGTTTTAGTTATATTAGAACTCTATATCAGCCTATTTAAAGGCTTACTCTGTATACATTTGAATAATTAAGAGTAATAAGAAAATATAGAGAAACACATTGTTCTCTCTAGAAAATATCCTGTTCATCTTCTTCAAACAACAAAACCCTAATCACCGATCAAACACAAACCACCATTATTTATTGCATCTCCGGCCACCATGGCCCCTTTCTCACATTTTACAATTCAGTTGCTTGCACTTTTAGTATTCTAGTTTAGAAATGTTTTGAAAAATTCTTGATCCTTTGCTAAATCTGAAATTCTGCTTTGTCATGTGGCATCTAATAAAGATTTAGACCTTCATGATTTTGAAGTTTAGCCTTGGAAATATGTTTGTCCTATTATTTTTCAGCAATGCATATGTTTGAATTTTTATCTAGGGTAATTTGTTATTCACGGTGAAGAATTTATATGCATATATATTGGTCTGATATTTGCATATCTGGAGTTGCACGATTTCTTTGTAGTTCATATGTGTTTGAGATTAGATGCACGTTTGGCTGTATAGTGCACCTACTTTTAGTACATCTCTCTAAATTACCGTTTAAACCTTTCATTTGTATCGAGAGAAGGGATGATTAAATGCTAAAGCATGATTCCACTTCAGATATGTTTTAAAACATCCGTTCTCTGCATTCATTAACGAAAAGTTTTCTAACAGAGATATTTACATGATATTTTCTGTAGCTCATACCTCATTATAAAGCAGTTCGACAAGAATCATAACGGAGTTTTCCTATATACAAGTCTTTGAAAGTAGTTACACTACCTACTCAAAATGTTCACTGATTATTGTTATACGTGTCTCTCAATATTTTGTCTTTTAAGGCATTGTTGGTGTTGGAACAAGAATAAGTTTATTATATCATCCTCTCATCTACAATTTATAGATAGATGATAAGGGTTTACTAAGTTGTTTTCATATTTTGTTTCTAGTTTCTACCTGTTAGAATTATTATTATTATTATTATGACGATGATTATTTCTTTTTAGTTTATGATAGTTCATGCTTTTTTTGTATTTTAGGAACTGGAAGGTACTTTGGGGACATCTTCACAGTTTGACACATTTGGATTTACAGCTGCTGAGCATGCTCGCAAACAAGCCGGTAAGGAGCAAAAGAAAAGGTCTGTCAAATGTTTGTATATGCTTCATCTTATCAGTGATAATTTTAGCACTAAATATGAACCATCAAATTGCAAACTGTTCAGAGTCTTGGTTCTCAATAGAAATCCTTATTTTAAAAATTAAGTGCTCTTAAAGGATTGTTGGTTTTTGCCACAAGTTCGACTTATTTTTTTGCTTCAAATAAAAGAACTTAATTGTCATTTTATTGAGTCTAACCCAACATCACTGCTTGTTCATTTTTTTTCCTTTTGCTGAAGAAGACTTTTGAACTCATTTGGTTGGATATGAAACATTGCATATGGTTACTATTATTCCTGAGTTAAGGCAGCCAATGTCTCATATCACAACAATATTTGATATTGGACTCTTGATGACATCTTTTTTCATTGTCATTATCATTATTATCGTTGTTCAACATCCTCATTAACACCTTTATTATCTAATATTCTTCTTGACCATGGATATGTCAGCTCATGCATTTGCATCTCATGGAATGTGCACTCATGCATCTGCAAACTGTTTTATTTGCATGTCCTTTGTACTTCTAGAGATTTTAAATTATATACTGACTTTTTAGTTCTCTGTGTTTCCTGTAGGCCATCTGCAATTCCTGGACCTGTACCTGATGAACTTGTCCTTCCAGCTTCTGAGTCTATAGGTTTGCTTTGATTTATTAATTTATAGTCTTAGTCACCAAATAGTTTATCTGAGTAGAAGTGTAGCAACTTAGAGCCTCATCTTACTTTTCTGATTAGGTGTAAAATTGCTACTGAAGATGGGATGGCGACATGGCCGTGCGATCAATGACTCACGTGCTAGTACATTATATGGTAATTTGGTCTATTGTCACATTGGTTTTGTTCATTTTGTCCGATTTCTAGCTCTTTTAGCAGAATGCATTAGAGATGTTTTATGTTGAACCCTTTGCTGCTCGGACTCAACAAAACGGGAGCTGCACCCGTGTTAACACAACACGACAAGGATAAGATAAGGGTACAGGATATGGGTCGGATTCATCAGACTCTTGGTGAATGGGTGTGAAGAGATAAGTACAGATTGAAGTCTTGGTTTTCAAGGTGGAGAGTAGTATAAATAGTAAAATATAAAAAGCAAAAAGTAAAGTAAAAAAAGTAGAATGTTAAAACCTCTTAGTTTTGGGTTTGAAGCCCAAAAGAACGTTAATTAAATCCATATCCAATATATAAAAATAATTTTGTTTATAAAAAATTGATGTATCATAGACATTTAATATTTAAGTACATATAAAAGGAGTCCTTGTACCCGTGTCCTCTCGATACTTGAGTCCAAGCAACACAGGTTAAGCATACAATTTGAATGTATTACGCTACATGTTCTATGATAATATTATGAATTATTAGATTTTTCAATCTTAAGCTGCTATCATCTCACCTCTTAAAAAATAACTATATTGATGGAAACCTCTTCATTTAGAACATGCCAATTCCATTATGATTATATTGCAAACATGGATATTTCTATGCTTTTCTTTGTGCTATGCTTTTGTGTTTGAGGGACAAGTTTCGGGCTGAATATTCTTATCTTTATATTTACTACAGATGCTCGTAGAGAAGCTAGAAAAGCTTTACTAGCATTTGCTTCCGAGGATGCAAAGGCATCGTGTCCCACAGATGAGCCTGTTGAAGAACCTGAAAGCTTCACCGTGCAGCCTGCTGACAATGATACTCGGTCTTCTCAAAGCTTACCTGTGAGAAGTGCTCTTTGTTACCAATATTATTACTCTTGCTTTTATCTTTATGACCCTTTAGTCCTTTACCTTACTATGAAAGTCATTTATAGTAACGTGTGTGTGTGCGGGGTGGGGGTTGTGTGTCATAACAAGCTCAAAATGATTTTCTTTTGGCTCATTAATACTTGCTCCATTCGTGGGAATGTTGAACAAGTGGAAGTATATTTTATTTATTTTTTGTAACGTTGGGAGAGAATATTTGCAGTGTGTTTTAGCTTGGTCCACATGAATATTGGAATTTGCAATTAGTATCTTCTTAAGCTTTGGAGGTTAAAATTGCTGTCAATATACTTGCTTTTGTGGGCTTGAATGAGAAGAGATGATGCATGAGCTTTATTTATTTTATTATTTCAGTTTTAGTTTATAATATTTTTTAATTATTAGACATATGATAGACGGCTAAGGCTAGGACTGTTAAATATTTTTAGGGTTTAAATCTAGGGTTAGGATTGAAAGTTTATTTGGAAGAAAGCCTAGTAACTCTAGAGCCTAATTAGATAATTGGCGGTACGACGTATGACTGAAGCATTGTCGCATGCAATTTGTGCTTGGCTGTGGCATGATTCATGAACAAGCGGGAGCAGCCCACAACCAGTTTGGCATACCGGAAGGTAGTCACGCTGATAACCCTGATCTTGGCGATGAAGAAAACTCCTTCCATGATGTTGGTTCCGCAATCGTGCATTATGAGGTGGATTGGAGGGGCGGTTGGTGCATGACCTTGAATTAAATGAGTGTGGAATCAAATTGAGGTTAATGCTTTTAACGGCAAGATGCATGCGGACGAGAAAGATTATGATATGTTAGAACCGGCCTATGATGAATATCCTAAGGAAACTAAAGAAGTTGATGTGTATTTGGTTTAAGGAGAGTGACAACCAAAGCCTCAGAAGAAGGGGAGGATTGGAGGCGAGTCAGAAATCTTCCTGATGTCTCAAAGGACACAACTCCAGATGATGGTTGTGACTAAAAAGAGCTGATTCAGTTTCTACAACCTAAACAGGTTTTGTGTTTTGTCGAGAGATAATTCAATGTAGAACTCAAGAAAAAGCAATCCTTGAAGGCTAATAATGATGAGAAGACGATGCAGTCTTTCAGAGAAAACTACTTGCAAACAACATGAAAGTTGTTGCTGGAAATCGAGTTCTAGTGGTTTTCTAGAACGTCAGTTGCTAGTCGACGAAATTCATGAAAGAGGTGTGAATGATGACTTTTTGTTAATGATTTCACATGATTGTTTTAAGCTTTCTTGTTCTATTTCCATTAGTCTTGGGTCAAGGTTTCGAGTTGGCCTGAAAGTTGAGATTGGAGTTTTTTTTCTTTGATTGTTTTCAGGGTCTAGAAAAATTTTGTCCAGCGTAAGTTTCTAGGATTATTAAACATTTGCATCTCTTATGAGACAGTGCTGCTCCAGATTCTATTTTTGGTGACCTTCTGCAGGATGAGTCAGAGAAAATATAAGCAAGCTAAGTCACCTTCCCTTCCTGTCTTAAACAAATGGGGACCACGAAGAATATAGTATACTGCTGCTGCTGTGATGAAGGGTCCATATGATGTTGCTGAAATTTCAGACCGTGTGCAGCAGCTTCCTAAGCCTTAAACAGAGGTTATGGAAGATGTTGTCAATGTTAAAGAAGCTAGGTTTAGAAGGGGCGATCGATATAAGAGATTTTTGGTTACATAGTTAGGCAAAACAGCTAGTCAAAGTTCTTGGGTGGTTGGTGAGCTGATAAAAAATTTATTCTGAAGGAAGCTTTCTCGTTTGAATTGAGTTTTCCAATCCTGGGAGAATGACGTAGGAGCTTTATTTATTTTATAATATTTTATTATTTCAGTTTTGTTTTATAATATTTATTAATTATTAGACATGATAGACAGATAATAAGGTTAAATGATTAAATATTTTCAGGGTTCTTAGTTATCTTTAGTGTTCAAATCTAGGGTTAGGATTAAAACTTTATTTTCAAGAAAGCCTATATAAAAAGTTGTAGGCTTTACATTCAACATGGTTATTGGTATTATTTTCTTGAAGAGCTTTATTTATTTATAATATTTTATTATTTCAGTTTTGTTTTGTAATATTTATTAATTATTAGACATGATAGAAGGTTAGAACGATTAAATATTTTCAGGGTTCTTAGTTATCTTTAGTGTTCAAATCTAGGGTTAGGATTAAAACTTTATTTTCAAGAAAGCCTATATAAATAAGTTGTAAGCTTTACATTCAATATGGTTATTCGTATTATTTTCTTGAATACATAGAAACTAAGTGCCATCTTTCTTACTCGTTTGTTCAGTCCCAATTCTATTGATTTGCAACTGTTTTTTCCCCTTAAACCACATCAAGTGAGAGAGATCGCTTTTTTGACACCTTTAAAGCAATGAAGTTATTTTTCTGTAATAATTTTGTGCTGCAGGCTTTTGTGTGCAACCCTAAGCAGGACTTACATGGTTTAGGGTATGATCCATTCAAGCATGCTCCTGAATTCAGGGGTATGTGATTTCTTGAAGGACCACTGTTTATTAACTATTTGTATCATTCTCAGAAGCATTGTTTCTTGCTGGATTTTATTTCTTTTGTTTGCAAATGCTTCCAGAAAAGAAGAGATTGCACTTGTTGAATGATAAGCAGCATGGGGACAGGAAAGCTATGTCAATAAAAGATAGTCTCTTTGGTTCCAAGTGTAGGTTCTAATTTCTTATGAGCACGTCTTTTCAAGTCCCTGTGCAATGCATGCATTTTTGTAATGATTCATCTTTCTCCATATTTCCTTGCATGCATGAATTCTGTTTCTTAATAGAAGTTGATTCTACACCAGCAGGAAAAGCTGCTCCTGGATTCGGAATTGGTGCACTTGAAGAATATGATGCTGAAGATGAGGATATTTATGCTGCTGGTTAGTTCACTTTTTGTGAGCATGCATCTTGTAATAATTCGTCTGCTTTTATTGCCCCCTTAGAAAAACCGATTGCCAATACTACCATCATGAAGAAAACAGTCATATTGGTCCGTGTGGGAGTCAAGAACTCATATCTGTTTTCATTTTAAATTTTTTTCATTTTCAAATGAAAGGTTTGGAGTTCCATGCATTCTTTGGAGATGTTTCTTCAGAATGTTTTTTTTGAAAGGATAAAAGGGCCTCAATAAAAACCTCTTCCTAATTTTGCCAAACCAACACCAAAGCTTTGATGTAGGTTTGCAGAAGAGGAAAAGAGTGCCCCATACTTTATAAGAAAAGCTCGCACATCATCAAAAGTTACAAAGGAACCTGGGAACTGTTCTTAATAACTCCCGTGTCTAATAACAAACCAATACTCATGACCTTAGCTAAATGCCAGAATACAAATCTAATACCCTATCTGTTTGCTTTTGAGTTCAAAACTATTCTATAAGGTTCTCTTGGTGGAGTGTTTCTTATTTTTCATTTTATGATGAAAATTTGTCTCTCTAATTGATGTTGTTGATATACCAACTGACTTTGATTAACTAGTATCCTCATTGTTGATTGTCCGGGTTGTACATATGATTAAACTTGTTTTTTGCGTTTAGTTTCTATCTTGGATATCATGGAGTGCCAAAAATTTTCATTAGTTGCTAGTATTCATGGGGACTAATTTTATCATTAATTTGCCTACTCATATTGAGGTTATTAGTTTAATTTAAGTTTTAAGCTGAAGGTAAGGTTGCTATCTTAGGTTATGACTTTGAAGCAACATGCATCGAGGATGACGAAGAGCCATCAAGATTGTGCATAGAGAGTAAACAACCAGCAAGATTGAGCATAGAGAGTAAACAAAAGGTGGTTGCAAGAGATCAGGGTGTTCTGCCTGGTTTCAAAGTTGCATCAGTTTCTGACTACCAGTTAGAAAGGTAACTGTAAAGTAGTTGATGCTGCATGCTTGATGCCACATTTGTGTCATTGTGTTGAATATGTAATCTTGGGAACTAATATGTCATGTGTAATTCCTGTAGCCCATTATGGGAACTGAGGAATTTATTCATTCACATATCCTCTTCCTTGGTAGGGTGGTGGTTATGATGCATTGCTAGAATTATTAATTTAATATTGATACTGAAGAAATGAAGTTAAAGTTATTTAATTTTGGAGGATGGGGATTATGCAGGTCAGGATTTGTGTCTGAAATTATTTGGATATCATGTTGGATCTGTAGGTTTTTCATTTAAGAAATCTGGGGATAATGTTGGAGTACTTGGCAAATGGAAAATAGAGTATGTGAAAATAATGCTCTAATTAAACAGGAATGAATTAGAAGGATAGGTGATGGATATTTTTAATAGCCTGCTGGTGGAACTTTGTTTTCTTAAAGGTGTGAATTCTTCATTTATATTTATGCTAAGAAAACATAAAACAAACGACTTAACATGACCATTAAATTAAATATTATTTTTTAAGTCAAACTCATTATGATATGTGTAAGAATACGCATAGTAATCCTAATCCGTATAGGAGTTAATTTATTAGTTTAATTGCTGTAGTAGTATTCTAAGTTTTTTAGATAGAGTAGGAAGACTAAACCTAGTAGGACTCCTTATCTAACTTAAAGTCCTAGCCTATATAAGGCTGTAAGTATCTTTGTATTGAATCAGATTTTTTCAATCATCTAATAAAACAGAAGAGTTTTCTGTTGGATATTCTTCACTCAAGAAAGGCTACAAATGTTACCATCGTCCTTCTAAAAAAATTCTTTGTTACTATGGATCTAACCTTTTTTGAGCAGGAACCTTATTTCTCCAAGATTGAAATTAAGGGGGAGACATTTGGTAATAATTTTCAGCTTGTTCCTACACAAGTTCCTCTCTCTTCACCTTCTCATTATCCTCCCTTACTTGAGTCTCAAACTTCTTCCCATACTCCTAACTCATCACCTAACCCATACCTTTCTCCTGTTACTTCTCCTGCATCAAACAGTCAACTCAAACTTCTTCACATCCAACAAAACAATTGCAGGTCTATACCCGAAAAGGAAGACTATTCCAGAAATTGTTCTTCAATCTAGCACTCGTCAAGAATTAAATTTCAGTCCAGTTGCCTGTGAAGAAAATGAAGGTAATGAATCTGTTAATATACCTTCTTATCTTCTTTATGATTATGAACCTATTGCTAAGAGAAAAGAGGTGAGACAATGTACCAAGTACCCTATCCAAAGGTATGCTGCCTATGGAAGTTTAATGCCTTCATTCAAAGCTTTTACAACTTGTTTAGACAAGGAACAGATTCCAAAGAGCTATGAAGAAGCAGTTCAGAATCCTAAATGGAAGAAGGCTATAGAGGAAGAAGTTGAAGCACTTCAAAAGAATAGAACTTGGACTATTACAGACCTACCCCAAGGCAAGAGGACTGTCAGCTGTAAATGGGTATTTACCATCAAATATAATTCTAATGGGACTATTCAAAGGCACAAGGCAAGGTTGGTTGCAAAAGGGTTTACTCAAACCTATGGGATCGACTTCAAAGAAACTTTTGCTCCAGTGGAAAAATTGAATTCAGTTCGAATTCTTCTTAGTTTGGCAGTAAACTGTGACTGGAAACTACACCAACTAGATATCAAGAATGCATTCTTAAATGGAAATCTTGAGGAGGAAGTTTACATGGAAATTCCTTCAGGGGTAAAAGGTACAGGACAGCCTCAGAAAGTTGTTTGCAAACTAGCAAAATCACTCTATGGACTTAAAGAATCTCCTAGAGCCTGGTTTGAGAGATTCACCAAGGTTATATTGAAGAATGGGTTCAAGCAATCCTCAGCCGATCACACCTTGTTCAGTAAGGTAACTTCTTCCAATAAAAGAGTAATCTTAATTGTGTACGTGGATGACATAATTATGACAGGAGATGATGAAGATGCTAACTTGAAGAACTTCTTAAGTAGAGAATTTGAAATAAAAAATCTTGGGAGTTTGAGATACTTCCTAGGCATGGAGGTAACAAGAACCAGTAAAGGGTTAGTTATCAACCAACGAAAGTATATCCTTGATCTTCTTAAAGAAACAGGTTTATTGGGTTGTAAACCTGCAGACACACCAATGGAGGCAAGCCTAAAATTCAACAAACCAGGAACTGGTCTTGCGGCTGACAAAGGACTCTACCAAAGATTAGTAGGTAAATTGATTTACTTGTCCCTCACCAAACTCGACATCTCCTTTCCAGTAAATGTCAGAAGTCAATATATGACAAACCCTAGACAAGAACACATGGATGCATCAAAGAAGATCTTGGGGTATTTAAAAGAGACACCAGGACACGACCTATTTTTTAAGAAAAGTCAAGACAGAACTGTGAAAATCTACACTAATCCAAGCTGGGCAGGAGAGCACACTGACAGGAGGACAACCAGTGGATATTGTTCCTTCGTTTGGGGAAATTTGGTGACTTGGAAGAGTAAGAAACAAACGGTGGTTTCAAGAAGCAGTGCTGAGGCTGAATTCAGGGCCCTAGCCATGGGAATATGCGAAGGAATTCGGCTATTGAAATTTCTTAAAGAGTTGGGAATGGCACAAGATGAAAGTTTTGAAATTTTTTGTGATAACCGATCCACTATTCAGATAGCCAAGAATCCTGTACAACATGACAGGACAAAGCACATTGAAATCAATAGGCACTTCATTGCTGAGAAGTTGGCTAAAGGGACAGTCTCTCTCAACTACATTCCTACAGAAGAACAAGTGGTAGACACTCTCACAAAGCCTCTGCCAAAAGCTCTTTTTAGCAAATTTTTGTCCAAACTGGTATTATACAACGTATATTCACCAGTTTGAGGGGGAGTGTAAGAATACGCATAGTAATCCTAATCCGTATAGGAGTTAATTTATTAGTTTAATTGCTGTAGTAGTATTCTAAGTTTTTTAGATAGAGTAGGAAGACTAAACCTAGTAGGACTCCTTATCTAACTTAAAGTCCTAGCCTATATAAGGTTGTAAGTATCTTTGTATTGAATCAGATTTTTTCAATCATCTAATAAAACAGAAGAGTTTTCTGTTTATCTTCAATATGTGCCCAATAGCATGCTATGTGACATGGGTTGCCTATGGGAAAATATGGTTTTTTTCTTGTGGGGCATATATGAACCCGGGCTTCCCTACCTTAATAGCTAACTTTTGAGGTGTGGTTATCCAAAGGTCCGTGTTTATTGGTATTAGAGCCAGTCATCATGTCTCAGTTGTGATTGTGTAGTGCTGGTGGTGACGTCAATATTGTAGTGTTCGCTCAGGACTAGATTAAGCTAGCGCAAAGTAAGCTCGCGTGGGCACTTGGACTGCGAAGCATGGTAGCTAGGTATGTATTGTTAGTTTATCCGAATAAAAGAGTTAATTTTGTAAATAAACTCTAGTTTAGTAGTTATATTAATGTCTCCTACTTAAGGGATTAGAGTTAGTAGTTAAATGTAACTAAGACTCCTAATGTAACTAAAAGTCCTACACTTACGAGTCTTTAAATTAGTTTTGTAACGATGAATTATGAATGAATGAAATTACAGAATAAAGATTATTCTGTTTCTCTATATGGTATCAGTCTAATTTTGACCATCTCGAGAGTTTTTTTTCCTGATGGTCAATCAAAATCAATGTCGAGTGAGTTGCAATCCTCCTCAACCTCTATTGTCGGTATGGTAGATTTTTTAGAAGTAACAGGTGCGAATGTTACTTGTCACAAATTTGTAGGCACCAATTATCTTGAATGGTCCCAATTTGTTCAGATTTTCCTTGTCGGTTGAGGAACTCTAGGGTACATCACTGGCAAAGTTAAGAAACCCTCTGTTGATGATCAGGGTTTTGAAAAATGGGCTCAAGAGAATGACAGAATCATATCGCGGCTTCTCAACACAATGTCTCCAAAAGTTGGATCTCAATTTCTTCTTTATGAAACAACAAGTGAAGTTTGGAATGCTGTTCAAGATACCTGCTCGAGTACTAACAACAATTCTGAGTTGTTTGGTATTGAGAGCAAGGTTTCAAATTTCAAGCAAGAAGGGATGAATTTTACACAGTTTTATACTGCTTTAACATATCTATGGCAGCAAATAGATTTGTTTGAGGCAAATGAATGGGAAACTGCCAATGATGCTGCATTGTACAGGAAAATCACTACACAAAAGTGGATTTTCCAGTTTCTAAATGGTCTTAACAAAGATTGGGATTTGGTCAAATCCAGAATTCTAAGTTGCAACCCTTTACCCTCTCTTAGGGAAGTATTTTCTGACGTCAGGCGAGAAGAAAGTAGAAGATCTTACATGATTCAAGATGCCCCTATTTCTGAGAGTTCTGCCTTGGTTACTCAAACTACCTCTGCTCCAAAAAGGAAGGGAAGGATGGTGTGCGAGTATTGCAAGGAACCAAGTCATTTGAAGGAGATTTGTTGGAAGTTGCATGGCAAGCCAACTGATTGGAAACCATCAGCCCAGAGGGTTCCTAGGAAATCTTACTCCAATGCAGTCACCACTAATTCAACTAGTGGTTTCACTAAATAGCAAATGTTGGAGTTGCAGAAGCTGTTCAGCAAATTTAATGGTGCTAGTGAAGGGCATCTGGCCTTGGTGGAGGATGAACGTAACCAGAATCAATCCTCCTCCACTGCTCTTCTTTCTACTACAAATGTCCCGACTTGGGTAGTTGACTCGAGTGCTTCTGATCACATGACTGGTAACAAAGATTTATTCTCCTTCTAGTTCTTCTTGCACAAAGAATTCTATTAGAACAGCCAATGGTTCCCTTGCATCAATTAAAGGAACAAGTTCTGTTTTTATTAACAGTAACCTTCTTCTTGAGGATGTTCTTGTTGTGCCTAATTTGGATTGTAATCTGCTATCAGTAAGCAAGCTTTCTAAGGATCTGAATTGTTTATTTAGTTTTACTGATAAAGGTTGTTTTATATAGGCACTGGCTTCGAGGAAGAGGATTGGCAATGCTAGATTGCAAGGTGCTCTTTATGTCCTTTTTAACACCAACAATTCTGCCCATACACCTTTATCACATTGTTTTAATTCCTTAAAGACAATTTGATCTTTTTATGTTATGGCATTTTAGGTTAGGCCATCCCAATTTTTATTATCTTGCAAAAATGTTTCCAGATTTATTTATTAATATTAATCGTCTTCTTTTAAATGCCATATTTGTCCAATTGCTAAACAAATTAGAGCAACTTATTTACCATCCTCTCATAAACCCTCAAATCTTTTCTCATTAATTTACAGTGATGTTTGGGGTCCTTCTAAGGTGAAGAATGCTAATGGGTGTAGGTGGTTTGTCACTTTTATTGATGATCATAGACGAACTAGTTGGGCTTATTTATTGAAAGAAAAGTCAGAAGTGTCTACTGTTTTTCAAAATTTTTACAACATGGTAGAAACACAATTTCAATGTAAAATTTAGATTTTTAAATCTGATAATGGGGGTGAGTTTTTTACACAAAGGTCAATTCTTTCTTGAAAAAGGTATAGTTCATATAAGCTCTTGTGTTAACACTCCACAGCAAAATGGAGTGGCAGAAAGGAAAAATAGACACTTATCGGAAGTCACTAGAGCCTTACTTTTTACAAACCATGTCCCAAAGTTTTTGTGGGGTGAGGCATTGTTAACAACTACATTCCTTATAAATAGGATGCCTAGTAAAGTCTTACATTATCAGTCTCCTAGGGATGTTTTCATAAAGAGTTTTCCTCATTTTAAACCCATGACCTCAGTTCTTTCTTTGAGAGTGTTTGGGTGCACTGTTTTTGTGCATAATTTAGATCTCTCTAGGACCAAACTAGATCCGAAATCTCTAAAATGTGTTTTGGTTGGTTATTCTTCACTAAAGAAGGGCTACAAATGTTTTCACCCTCCTACTTGTAAATTTTTTACAACTTTAGACATTACTTTTTTTGAACAGGAACCTTATTTCTCCAAGGCTGCAACTCAGTGGGAGAATTACATTGATTTTCAGCCTATTCACAGTTAGGTTCTTCCTCTTATATCCTCTAATTTTTTACTTTCTACATGTCCTCCTTTACTTGATTCCCATGTTCCCGTTGAACCTCCTAGATCTTCACCTTTTTCCCCAAACAATCATTCCTCCATAATAACTCCAGTTACTTCACAATATCACCCTAAATCACCTTTACAACCTACTAAACCCTTACAAGTTTATGCTAGGAAAAGAAGGATAATACCATAGTCCATTTTGCAATCTGGTATTTGTCGAGAATTGGACTTGAGTCCAGCTGCCAGTGAAGACAATGAAGGTAATGACTCGACTAAAAGTCCTTCTCACTTGCTGGAATTCAAGTATTTCCCTATTGCTAAGAGAAAAGGGGTTAGACAGTGCACTAAGTACCCTATTTAGAGGTATGCAACTTATGGAAAATTGATGCCTTTTTAGAGCATTTACAACTTGTTTAGATGAAGAACAGATTCCAAAATTGATTGAAGAGGCTTTACAGTGTCCTAAGTGGAAGAGGGCAGTTGAAGAAGAAGTTGAGGCCCTAAAGAGAACAACACTTGGGTTGTTATTGACCTTCAGTAGCTGTCATGTCTGTTGAAGCAGAGGAGGAGAATCGACCAAAGATTTCTTGAAGCTCCTCCATTTGTTGCGGGCTAAATCTAGTGGATGAATTCTCAGCAGAAGCAAGATTTGCAGCCTTCTGAAAACGAGAGGAAGAAGGTTTAGTTGCTAAGATCCGACCCCTAGCATTATCAAACTCCCCATTCAGACCAGAGAGGAACTGAAATAGCCTTCTTTGATTCTTAAGTCGATTGTAGAAGGCAATATCATCACTGCATTTCCATTCATTAGCCTCATAATGATCCAGCTGCTGCCAACACTTAATAAGAACACTAAAGTATCGAGCCACATTCATCTCTCCTTGTCGAAGGTCCTTGATATGATTTTCAACCCCAAATATCTCGGAGGTGTTATCGACACTAGAATAGGTATCTCTTGCTGCAGTCCATATTTCAGTAGCAGTTTTATATAGCATAAAATTCTCACCGATGTCAGGGACCTTGGAGTTGATTAACCAGGACATGAGGGTGGTGTTTTCACAACAATTTGGGATAAGTTGGATCAGATTTAGCAGGAACTGTGGTGGAATCTGAGAGATAGGAAGCTTTTCCTCGGCCCGTAATATAGAGACGAACTGATTGGGACCAAGGCAGGTAATTATTGCCATTTAGTCTATAGGATGTGATCAAAGAGTAAGAGTTTTCTGACATTTGAATATCAGAGGAACGAGGGTTTGTGAGAGAACTGACTTCAGAGTCAGATTCCATGGAGAACGAGATTTTTTGGGTCGAAAGAAAAACTAGAGATGATCGACCTAATCTGATACCATGTAGAATAATAGGAAAAACACTCTTAATTTTATTCATAAGAATAAGAGAATATATACAGAGACTTAGTTAAGTATCTTTAGTAACTAAGTAATCTAGGAAACTAAATATTCCTTAGTAAATACATAAGATACTACTTTAAATATAAATGCTAAGATATCTTACCATAAGAATTAAGTTACCCGAACTAACATATTTACAGTATATTCTACAATTATCAGCCAACATATGATTGATCCTAGATAAGAACACATGAAAGCTGCAAAAAGAATACTGAGGTATTTAAAAGGGAAACCTAGTCATGGTCTGTTTTTTAGAAAGAGTTTAGACAAAAGTATCAAGGTGTTTTCAGATTCGAGTTGGGCCAGTGAACTCACAGATAGAAGATCTACCAGTGGTTACTGTACCTTTGTTTGGGGTAACTTAGTCACTTGGAAGAGTAAAAAGCAAACGGTGGTTTCAGGAAGCAATGTTGAAGCCGAGTATAGAGCACTAGCTTTAGGGATGTGCGAAGGAATTTGGCTACTCAAGCTACTTGAAGAACTCGGATTGAATCATGACAAAAAGTTTGAGATTTGGTGTGACAACAAATCTGCAATTCAGATTGCAAAGAATTCTATTCAACATGATCGAACTAAACATGTTGAGATAGATTGACACTTCATAGCAGAAAAACTCACTAATGGAGTTGCGTCTTTATCCTATGTTCCAACAGAGGAACAAGTGGCAGTCATCCTTACAAAGGCTCTGCCAAAGATCCTATTCGATAAGTTATGTTCAAGCTGGGATTATATAATGTGTACTCTCCAGCTTGAGGGGAAGTGTTAGTTTATCCAAATAAAAGAGTTAGTTTTGTAAATAAACTCTAGTTTAGTAGTTATATTAATGTCTCCTACTTAAGGGATTAGAGTTAGTAGTTAAATGTAACTAGGACTCCTAATGTAACTAAAAGTCCTACACTTAGAGTCTTTAAATTAGTTCTGTAACGATGAATTATGAATGAATGAAATTACAGAATAAAGATTTTTCTCTATATGTATCAAATTGCAAGGTATGGGACTTGGATTCCACAGGGAAAAATATTGGTTCCCTTGTGGTATTTATATGGACCCAGGCTCTCCCACATCAATAGTTAGTTTTTGCATGTCACATTTAATCAAATATTGAAATGTCAATAAATCCAGAAAGAAATAAAGATACTCCTGTAGTCGATGATAGTACACAAACTTGATGCACATAACATGTACCATATAAATTTTTATGTTAATCTGCTTGTAGTTACTCTTATTAAGTCTATTTCCTTGCAATCCTGTTTTGCGTAATTTGCAGATCAGAGATTGAAAAAACTGTCATAGTATTTTGTATTTTTCTTGAACAGAATTGTTAATATCAGTTTGCAAATTGTTATTCAGGTTTGATCCTCCTGTAATCCCAAAGGATTTTGTTCCACACCACAAATTTTCTGGACCTCTTGAGAATCTGAAGAAGCTCGATGTTCCCTCTCCACCAGAAGTTCCTCCTCCAGATGATAGTAATCTGAAGCTCTTAATTGAGGGGGTTGCAAAATTAGTAGCTCGATGTGGTAAATTATTTGAGGATCTCTCCAGAAAGAAGAACCAGTCAAATCCATTGTTCAGTTTTCTTTCTGGAGGAAATGGATGTGATTATTATGAAAGGAGACTGTGGGAGGAGCATCAGAAATTTGGTGATCAAGCCAAACTGTTATTGGATGGAAAACTTTCCCCAAGTATGCAGAAGATGACGGCAGAGAGCCGCGGAAAGTTATTAGGAGAAAAACCTTTGGAAAGAAGCTCAAGAGAGACCACAAGCTCATCGGTCGCTACTGGGGAGTTTCAACTTCAATTCAATCTTTCTGATACATTTAAAAAACCTGATTCATTTGTAAGTACCATACTTTTCTGCTTATCTCTGTTTTCAACAAAGTACAGTATCTTGGTTTTTTTTCTCCAACAGGTTCTTTCATTTTCTCATTTTCTTTCTTTTACACTTCACCATATGGTTTATACATACTGCTTAATTCGGACTTCTATTCTGTCTATTGTAGAGTAAGTTGCCGGAAGTTGCAAAACCATTCAAAGGTGATCCTGCAAAGCAAGAAAGATTTGAGCAGTATCTCAAGGAAAAGTATGAAGGAGGCCTTCGCTCTACAGGGTTTACTGTGGCCAGTAATATGTCAGAAGCAGCCCGTGCTCGTGAAAAATTGGACTTTGAGGCAGCTGCTGAGGCAATAGAGAAAGGAAAACGGGGAAAGGAAAGCATGATTTCAACACAGCCATTGGACTTTTTAGCCAGTGGGATGCAATTCACTTCCGGTGGACTAGAGGTATATTTAGGGTGGTGACTTTTTAGTTACTGAATCTTTATGCTGGATTTTGACATTTCATAAATTTAACAGCAAGTTGGAGATGCTCATGCTGAAGATTTGGTGACAAAGAAAATGTACCCAAGAAGGGAGGAGTTTCAATGGCGACCTTCACCTGTTTTATGCAAGCGCTTTGATCTCATTGATCCTTTTATGGGGAAGGTATCCTTAGATTCTTGTTTCTCTTCTGCTGTTTTCTTTTCATAATCGGAGTTAGTAGAAACAGTTTATGAAGATTTTATGATGTATTAGCATGCTTGTATGCACAAACATGGGTGTGGTTCTCCATCTGCCCACCCAACCAAACTAAAATTTGTGGTGAGAAATCTTTGCTGGTTTTACTTATTTTACTCTGATTACTGTTCTCTCTTCTAAATGAGGAGATAAGTGAAAAACTTTTAATATATTAATTGCAATTTCTGTTCTAAAAATATAATATTTCTGTTTGCAGCCACCACCAGCTCCACGCGTGAGAAGTAAGATTGATTCTCTACTTTTCATTCCAGATTCTGTTAAAGGTGCTAAACCGGAAGAAGATGCTACCACAAATAGAGATGTTCCTGCTGCTCAAACTGGTGCTCAAATGACAATTGAAGATGTAGCTGAAAAGGAAATTGAAATTGTAGCTGAAAATGTTGAAAGGCCTGTTGATCTCTATAAGGTATTCTTTGTTCAGTTGAAATCTATTTGTGATTTGATTTGTATTTAATTCAAAGTTGGTGTATACATCTCTTTTGGTTCTAGTGCCAGTTAATTTTGTCTCTTGGTGTAGTCCTTGCTCCATGATACAAACTAGATATTATAATTAGAAATGGTTAACCTCACAATTTGTAATGAACTTATTTATCCAGCTGACCCCATTTTCTCTGCTTCCTTACTTTTTATAGTTAATCACTGAGGTTTTATACTGTTAGTTGCTGGCTACAATGTTCTTTGCCACTATTTTTGCAGTTGGTTTCTGAAGAGAAACAGAATCAATTGTATTCTGTATTTTATTGAAGAATTAACTTAGTCGACAATACATACTGTACAGACTCTTTTTAAAGACTATAGAATAGGACTTCTGACACATTAGGAGTCCTACTTACAATTAACTTGTAACTCTAACCCTCTTAAGTAATAGACTTCAAGTTAAACTACTGATTTATTAATTAAATACAACACTAATACTAAATTGGATAAACTTACAGTTTCACGAGGAAACGGGCACGTATTCCTAATTCCTTTATGTTACAGAAAATCCAAAAAAATATATTTTGGGTTTTTAGTTTGGAACTCTTCAATTTTTCTCACTTTTGAATCTGATGGCACTGCAATGAGGATGATTGTTTCCTTCGGTGTCATAAGTGTTGTCTCTTGCATGAATTTATTTTGCTGAATAGTTATTGTTTGTCACTTTTCCCATAGTAAAAATGTTTTTTATATCCTGCGTTCTTAATTGAGCTTTTTGATACGAGGATATTCTCGGCAGGTTGCTGAAAACGGTTAGATAAATTGCTGCCTGCTTATTATTTACTTCATGTTTTGTTATCTTCAAGATCAGGAAGCCTTGTTTTACCTGAGTGGAAGTTGGTTCTTGGGTTTGGATATATGTTTTGTTTGTACCACTAGAGCACGTGCCTATCCTTCCTGTTTCCCCGTTATGCTTTTTATGCCTGCATGCATGTGGCTGACAAGTGGCAGGCGTACTACTATTCATACATACAGAGTCTTTAATATCTCGATAAAGCATGATATAACCATAATACCTAATTATTCTTTTGCATTGATCTTTGTTCCATGCAGGCAATTTTTTCTGATGATTCGGATGATGATGTAGAAGACTCAAACGCCAAAAAGGAGGAGGATCCAGAGAAGAAGACTGAAGTGGCAACTACAACACTGAACCGTTTGATAGCAGGCGACTTTCTAGAATCCCTGGGAAAAGAACTGGGCTTCGAGGTCCCCCCTGACACACCCTACTCGACTAATAAAGCCAATGCTCTTCGGATAGAAACACCGAACAGTGATTCTGGAAATGCTAAACTTAACACTGGAACTTATCTAAACCCTGAAAATGAAACTACTCAAGACGGCTCCCAAAAAAATAAATCCATTCCCGGCAGGTCGGTGGGATATAATAGCAAGCATACTGTTGGTGTATCGAACATGTCTGGTAAAGTCAGCGAAAATAAGTCTGCTCAAGAGGATAAGAAAGTCAAATCACCCTCCAGCCATCAGAGAAATTGGAGCAGCAGTTCCTCATCAGAAGATGAAAGGAGTAGAAAACATTCCAAACGACGTCGTTATAGAAGCAGTGATTCATGTAGTGATCCATCCAGTGATGATCGTGAACACTACCGTTCTAGGTCAAAAGGAAAAGGGAAAAGATCATCCAGGGAAAAGAGTAGTTACAGCAGAAAACACTCGAAACATCATAAACACAGAAGCAGGGACTCTCCCAGCAGGTCCCATCGTGGTTCGGAGAGGGAACATTCAGAAGCCAGGAAAGAGAAAAGAAAACGGAGGAATTGAACTTAAGCCTCTATAATTTGTTTCCAATCCTATCTCCACAGAAATTTCCGGGGACCCAACACCCAAAATTTGAGTGGTCATTAGTTTGGGGAAAGGGTCTTAGCATGGAATGTTGATCGTGGTGCTTATGTCGGGGCTTCCTTTTTTGCGTCTGGATCTTGTGACTGAGGTATGATCCATGAAGGTGATACTCGTATGAACTTTTAGAAGTGATGATATGCTCTATGAGGGCATCTTTTTGGTTCTGCTCGGAATGAATTTGCCTTCCTAATAATATAAATCTGTGAACCATTTGCTAGGTTAGTATTATTTTTAGTTTCACTTCCTCCTAGTCCTAGGTACGTATGGATAATGGATTCTCGTTTGAGGCATAGCATTTCACTGTCTTCGTATCCGGTGAGTGGTGATGTTTTATGGTTGCATATCTGGTTCTGGGTTTAAATGGACTGTCATCGTATCCGGTGAGTGGTGATGTTTTATTGTTGCATATCTGGTTCTGGGTTTAAATGGACCCCAGCTATTTCCTGATTTGATTCTCGCTTTTATTGTGCCTAGAAATCACATCCATTTTCTTTATTTCTACGGATTTGGTGGTGTTATTTCACAGCTATTTAGTGTGCCCCCCTCTCCCTATAAATTTATTGTCAATTTCAGTCCTTCATTCACTGTTAATTAGCTTTAGGAAGTATTGTATACATGTAGGTTTAGATGTCGGTATTCATTAATATATTGATTTACGAATGATTTTTACCTTTAGTATGGCTCATAGCTTAAAATAAAATGAAAAACAATATTCAAATGAGCTCTTTTTGAAAATCACAATTAATTTTCAATCTTCAAGGTTTATTGGCTGCGATTTTTAAAACAAAGGATTATTTGATCTATGATTTAAACTGAAAGTTCACTTGCTTTTTTAGCACAATTAGAAGGGTTTTTTTTTATATTATTATACATAAGCCTTTATGTTATTTCAGAAAAAAAGGAAATAATTAGACTATGTGATTAGTGAATGGCGTGGTTGGTTGTCACGCAGTCCTCATTCAATCCAACTACGTGTCCGTTTTACGTACCAAATCTTCTTTTTCACTTAAATTATAGGGTGAACTACTTTATTTGATTATATTACTTATTTTTATGTAATTAAATCACTAAATTATTTAAATGGTATCAATGTGACTATCAGCCGTTAAAAATAAAAAAAATGACGGGCTGTTAAATAAAATTGTTATAATTACAAGTTTGGTCCTAACTTAATTGGAGAATTTTAATTTATTTTTATATAATTTATTTAATCTATTTTTCTTGATGACACGTGTGATTTGATTGGAGAATGAAAAACGAAAGCAATGAAAATGCCCCAATAAGAATAAAAAACCTGCACCCCTCTTAAAGGTAATGGTCAAGTGTGCTTACTTCTGTGTCCAAGTAAATGTTTGTGATATAAGTTATAACATTTAATATATGTTTTAAATACTTGTTATGTCCTAAAAAATAGAAACAAGAAAAATAACTTTGGGTGGATTCAAACTACCGCTCTTGGAGTAAAAGTAGAGTGTGTTTGCCACTAGGACAAAAATATTTTTATAAAATAAGGTACAACATTTAATATATGTCTTAAATAATTATTAATGGCTAGAAAAATAAAAGGAAAGAAATTGTGGTTTTAGGAAAATTGAACATAAAATATTTAACCCAATATAATTTTGATTTATTTAATTAAGCTTTGGTTTATTTAATTGGGTTAAATATTTAACCCAATATAATTTTAATTTATTTAAGACATTTTTCTGGAAAAATAAAAAGAAAGAAAATGTGGTTTAAATATTGGGTTAAATCGAACATAAGATATTTAACCCAATTAAATAAATTAAAATTTAATTAAATAAATCAAAATTTTATTGGGTTAAATATTTTATGTTTGACTTAACCCAATATTTAAACTACATTTTCTTTCTTTTTATTTTTTGGCATTAATAATTATTAAAGACATATATTAAATGTTGTACCTCATATTCTAAAAGTATGCTTGACTTATTGACAAGCTCTCTCTACTTTTATTCCAAGGGCACTGGTTCAAATCCACCTAAGGCTATTTTTCTTGTTTCCATTTTTTCGGGCATTAACAAGTATTTAAAACATATATTAAAAGTTGTAACTTATATCACAAAAATGTACTTGGCCTAGTGACAAGCACACTTGACCATCACTAAGGACGCATGTTTAATTAAATAATCAATTTATTTTATTAGATTAAAATTATGATCAAATTGATAGATTTTTAAATATGTGAGATCAAATGTGTAATTATACCAATTTTATTTAACATCTCCGTCAACTTTTCTATTATTTTTAACGGCTGATGGTCACATTGATACCATTTAAATAGTTTGGTGATTTAATTGCTTCGAAAAAAATAATGTGGTCAAATGACAACTTTTCTAATAATATGGTGGTCAATGAAATAGTTTACCCTAAATTATATAAATATGTAATAATTTTTAGGCTAAAGTACACAGACGGTCACCGAACTTTGGTAAAAAAAACAAAATGGTAACCAAATTTTCAAAAATCACAAAATGACAATTAAATTTTATGTTTTATAACAAAATGGTAACTGTACGTTAAATCATGTTAAGTGACTGTTATAAAATTTGGTATAACAACACATTTAGTCCTTCATATTTCTACATTCAATTAATTTAGTCCTAATTCGAAACAATTCACTAAATTTAGCTCTCGTTATTTACGCATTCTTTCAATTTGATCCTTAAAGAAAAATTCTAAAGTATGGTAACATGATAAATAATTTGTTGAGTGGATCGCAAGATCGAAATTGACCAAGAGGGGGGGGGGGGTGAATTGGAAATTTAAAGGTTTGTGGTGGAAATTGGCAAATTAAAAATTGATGGACAAGAGATTTAGAGTGGTTCAAGTTCCAAATGAACTCTACATCCACTACCTTAGCTTCACTAAGGATTTGCAACAATTCCACTAAATCGTTCTTCCCCTTTTCTAGGACAAGGAGGCAACCCTTTACAATTTCGGTTGATTTTTCTACACAAAAATCAACCCAACCCTCACACAAGAGAACAAAGAAATTTGTAGGCTAATAAGGTATCTCTCAATACAAATGATAGCCCCAATACAAGCACTCAACCCAATTGAACAAAATATGAATGAAGATTACAATTGGGAATTTTACACAAAATGGGATTTTTGCACAATTGCTTGAATTTGATGTTTGGATGTTTGCTTTAGGATCAATAGTAGTTGCTGATGCTTTTGGATGTCTCTTTTATACCTTCTCATTGATTTCTAGCCGTTTGAGTGGTTGGGAACATAAATGGAGCCGTTGGAACCCTCTCTTACCACCATAAATGCAGTCTGCACCAACCCGTTTCGAAACGCGGGGTACCTGTTTCGGAACGGACTAAAATAGAAAGAGCCGTTGGGGTGCATTTAAGAGCCCGTTTCGAAACGGCTTAGGGCCGTTTCGGAACGATTTTGCCACTGTCAAGGGTCGTTTCGGAACGGTCTTAGCCCGTTTCGAAACGCCTTAACGACTTTCAGAAATTCAGTTAAAAACACATAACGGTCATATTTTCAAATTAAACCTAGGACCTGTTTCGAAACGATTTGGATCCGTTTCAAAACGGATTTGCTACTGTCAAGGGTCGTTTCGGAACGGGCATGATCCGTTTCGAAACACCCTTTTAATCTTTTAAAAATCAGCAAATATTTGAAACCGTTAGCCCTTTTTTAAATCACATATGAAGAACAGTTTCGAAACGAGTGATACCGTTTCGAAACGGGGTCAAGTGTTTCGATACACGTTTCGGAACGGTGGTCGACAATGATGAAAACGTTTCGAAACGCCTGAGGGCCGTTTCGAAACAGGGTCTTGAAAATCACTGTTTTTAGCTTGAAACACTTAGAAAAAATATTTGAAAAGCATGTTTTTAACTTGGGCATAATCTTAAACTTATATAGGGATATTTTGAGGACTTAAAATTCGTTTTGACTTTTTCAATTTAGTCCTTAGGTTTTTAGTTATATCAAATTTAAAATATTTGTTTCACAATCTCCCCCTTTTTGATATAACAAAACCAAAGTTAGAATTTTTGAGAATTTTGAAAGTTTTGAAAATATTCTAACTCCCCCTTAATTTAAGATAGGTTTTTAAAGTTAAAAGAAATTTTTGATTTGAAATCCAAGTTGTAAACCTTTAAAAACCTTTTAAAATTTAAAACGAATTTGTGGCTCTTAAATTTCTTCTCCCCCTTTTTGTTAGATCAAAAAGAACAATAAAAGCTCATAGAGAAGATAAAGGATTAGTACCAATAAGCAATAATAAGCAACCATAATATTAATTCATAATCAAAATATCCAAAACATAAATCAAACATTAAGTTCAACATAAAATCCCAAATAAAAAAAGCCATAAGCATAGGTCCTAAAACATGAGAAAACATAAAGATGCAATCTTAATCCTAAAATGCATAGATAATATGATATGGTATGATATGGAGTTCCTAGGCCTCGTCATTATCATCCGAAGTATCATCATCGCTCTTGGCTTGAGAACGGTGAAACTTCGTCCATTGCCCATAAAGCGTAGAGAAGGATAGATCCAAGTTGGAGTGAGAGGTCTCAAGAGTATGAAGACGATCCTCGACATTCTTCAAACGATTGCCCATAGATTCAAAACCCGAAGCAATGCGAGTGTCGAAAGCATCGAACCGAGAGTCCAAAGCATTGAATCGCTCGGTAAGGAAAGCCGTGAGAGCGTCATTGTTTGCAACTTGAACTTGCGGTGGAGGAGCAACGGGAGGAGGAACGACTTCTCTATCAATTCTTTCCCAAACATCATTCGCATATGTGAATCCGGACTTGCGAAGGGATGACTCACCAATCTTGGTCTTGCGAGGTTCCGGAGAGTCGTAGGAACAATCGATGCCAAGATCATGAAATAAGGCGCTCAAGACTATGCCATATGTAAAAGACTTCAACTCATTTGTGTCAATAAGCTTGATATTATTGACTATCTCGACAAAAATTATCTTAGGCACATTTGGGCGCTCACCCTTACGGAAACACTCTAGCCAAAAATGATCGGTTTGACGGATGTGGGAGTATTTACCTCCGGAAGGTCGAATGAACCAAGAAACCATCAAGTGAAGAACACGATCGTGCACATCCAAATGAAGTGCCTTACCGGTGAAAGTGCCAAAGTGGCGTTCATCCTCAAGACCCTCATCCTTAAGTTTAAGAGCAGACTCCAAAAGAGCAACATTAACAACAAACTTTTTGCCCAATAAGGATGATTCAATTCCTATAATCTCGGTTTTGGTCTCATCATAAATAAAACGAGCATTAGAGTAGAAAAAGAGTACCATGTGTTTGTAGCGAACATCCGGAATGCTCAAGAAATACATGAGATTCCACTCATCCAAACGGCCGAGATAACGAAATAGGAAACGCTCGGAATTGAGGAAATCAAGATCAATGACACGTTCCTTGCGAATTTCGAAATCCTTGACATAAGAGAATCGAGCACGCGCTTCCGAAGTTTTAAGGGATTTCTGAAAAAGCATAGTAAGATTTGGACGAATGCTCGAATCACCGGATTGAACGGCCTTGCGCTTTTTGTTAGCTTGATCCGCCATCTAAAAACATTAAGCAAGTGTTTTAAAATTAAGTGTATGCATTGATATTTAAAATCAATCCAATAATAAATCCCACTTAGGTTTTTGAAAACAAAATTAAAATAAAAAAGGTTAAAAAAAATACGACTGAAAAATTTTATATTCGAATCAAAAATTTTGAGATTTGGAATTTTTTTTACAAGATATTGAAAACCCACAAATAAAAGCATATAATTTATACAAAAATAGAATTTTCTAACCTAAGTTTCGAACATAAATTGAAGGAAAAAGAAAAAAAAAATTACCTTAGTTTGGGATTTTGGATGATTTGATTAAAATCCTTGCACAAGATTGATGAAACTTGCTTAGACTTGAGTTGTAGAGTAAATCCCCTCACAATTTTGTGAAAAACAATGAGTTTGAGAGGGTATTTATAGAGAGGGAGGCGGTTTAGGGTTTTAAGAGTTTTGATAAAAAGTGATTTGTATCATTAAAAGCCCTAAATAAAGCAGTCCGCGATGCCGTTTCGGAACGATCAAGACCGTTTCGGAACGGGGCGGCTATGGTTTTGACCGTTTTAAGACCATAGGCTGACCGTTTCGATACGGTGTTGACTGTATCGAAACCCTTTTGACCTGTATCGGAACACGTTTCGATACACCCCTTGGCAGTAGCAAAAACGTTTCGGAACGCTTTTGAGGCGTTTTGAAACGCCCTTCTCTCAGAACAGGATTTAAGGTATCCGTATCAAAACAGGTTCACCCGTTTCGATACACCTGGGCCTGGAAGTGCAGATGAGGCTCTAAAAGTGCAGAAAAATGAAGTGTTAAGAGGCCTAACATGCATAAAGGTCATGAATGAGCAGGCAAAACATATTCAAGCATAAACATACTCCCCCTAACTATAGGCATGGATAAGATTAGAAGTTTAAACACATAAACATGGCATTTCACAAGATCAAGCATGTTTAAGCACAAAAGAGGTCCTAAAAGGTCAAGATAGGCTAGCTAGACCTAACTCTCTCCTAAGGGACCAAAAACGCTCTTTGTCTAAGGGTTTTGTAAATATGTCCGCTAATTGATTCAAGGTGTCTACGTACTCTATAACCACATCTTCCTTAAGGACATGATCTCTAATGAAATGATGCCTTATTTCTATGTGTTTGGTTCTAGAGTGTTGGATGGGATTTTTAGTTAAGCATATTGCACTAGTGTTATCACATTTTAGGGGTATGGTTTCAACTTTAATTCCATAATCTAAGAGTTGTTGCTTCATCCAAAGGACTTGAGCACAACAACTCCCTAAGGATATGTACTCGGCTTCGGTGGTAGATAAGGCTACACTATTTTGTTTCTTAGAGAACCAAGATATGAGCATACTACCTAAGAATTGGCAAGTTCCCGAAGTACTTTTCCTATCAATTTTGCAACCCCCATAATCCGCATCCGAGTAAGCATGAAGGTTGAAGGTAGAGTCTCTAGGATACCAAAGGCCTAAACAAGGAGTGTCTCTAAGGTATCTAAAGATTCTCTTAACGGCTATAAGGTGAGACTCTCTAGGACTAGCTTGAAACCTAGCACACAAGCAAACACTAAACAAGATATCCGGTCTACTTGCGGTAAGGTAAAGCAAAGATCCAATCATAGAACGATAAAGCTTAGAGTCAACACACTTACCTCCTTCATCTTTGTCAAGCTTTGTAGATGAGCTCATAGGAGTGGCTTGAGGCTTTGCATTCTCCAAGCCAAACTTCTTGAGCATATCCTTTATATATTTTGCTTGGTTGATGAAGGTGCCATCCTTCTTTTGCTTGATTTGGAGTCCCAAAAAGAATGAGAGCCCCCCCATCATGCTCATCTCAAATTCACCTTGCATTAACTTAGCAAACTCTTGACAATGACATTCATTAGTAGAACCAAAAATAATATCATCAACATAAATTTGAACTACCAAGATGTAATTTTTATACATTTTTATAAAGAGTGTAGTGTCCACCTTACCTTTTTCAAATCCTTTTTCAATCAAAAAATTTGAAAGCCTTTCATACCAAGCTCTAGGAGCTTGTTTTAAACCATAAAGAGCTTTGGTAAGTTTGAAAACATGATTTGGAAATTTTGAATCTTCAAAACCCGGTGGTTGTTCCACATACACTTCTTCATTTATAAAACCATTTAAAAAGGCGCTTTTAACATCCATTTGAAAAAGCTTGAAATTATGATAACATGCATATGCAAGCAACATCCTAATGGCTTCCATTCTAGCTACGGGTGCATAGGTTTCATCAAAATCTATTCCCTCTTCTTGAGTGTAACCTTGTGCTACAAGTCTAGCTTTATTTCTCACAATGTTACCACTCTCATCTAGTTTGTTCCTAAAGACCCATTTAGTTCCTATTGTAGATTGATTACTAGGCCTATCAACTAATGTTCATACATTACTTCTCTCAAATTGATTTAACTCTTCTTGCATAGTCATAATCTAAAAATCATCTTTCAATGCTTCTTTTATATTTTTAGGCTCTATGCATGAGATAAATGCAACATGGTTCATTAATTTAAGAGAAGAACGAGTGGTTACCCCCTTGGATGGATCACCCAAGATTTCACCATCTTTGACATAGTTCAACTCCCTTGGGTAGCTCACTTCCTTTTCCTCAATAGCCAAGTCCTTCAAGGCTTCAAGAGGTGGTTCTTGTGTGTCTTCTTCTTTTTTTGGAATCTCATCCTCCTTTGAAGTTTGACCTCCATCAAAGGCATTTATGATTCCTACATCATCATCATCACAAGAATCCTTCCTAGGAAGGAGGTTATCATCGAATACAACATGAATAGATTCTTCTACTACTAAAGTTCTTTTGTTAAATACTCGATAGGCTTTAGAGGTTAAAGAGTAACCTATAAAAATGGCTTCATCACTTTTTGCATCAAATTTACCTAAGTTGTCTTTTCCATTATTTAAAACAAAACACTTGCACCCAAAAGGGTGGAAATAGCTAATGTTAGGCTTTTTAGATTTTAAAATCTCATAAGGTGTTTTCTTTAAAATTGGCCTAATCATTACTCGATTTACAATATAACAAGCGGTGTTTGTGGCTTCCGCCCAAAAATATTTAGGTAAATTGTTTTCATAAAGCATAGTTCTAGCCATTTCTTGTAAAGTTCTATTTTCCTCTCAACTACCCCATTTTGTTGAGGAGTTCGAGGAGCCGAAAAATTATGGCTAATACCATTTTCATCCAAAAATTCTTCAAACCCTAAATTTTGAAACTCGGTTCCATGATCACTTCTAATATGTGAAATTCTAAGTTCAAGATCATTTTGGGTTAATTTTGAAAATGTGATGAATTTTTCCAAAGCCTCATCTTTAGTACTTAAAAAGAGAACCCAAGTAAATCTAGAAAAATCATCAACTAGCACAAAAGCATAAGATTTACCACCCAAGCTCATAGTCCTAATTGGCCCAAATAAATCCATGTGAATTAATTGTAAGCATCTACTAGTAGAAACATCATTAATGGATTTAAAGGAAGACCTATGTTGTTTACCCTTTGAGCATGCATCACAAATTTTATCATTTGTAAATTTTATTTTGGGTAAACCTCTAACTAGATTTAGAGAGACTAGTTTTTCTAAAACACTTATGCTAGCATGTCCTAGCTTCCCATGCCACAACCATGCATCATTTTCATTTTGAGCAACTAAGCATGCATGAGATGTATGTATGTCATCTAAATGCACCATGTATATGTTTCCTATGCGATGACCTATGAGCATAATATTATTAGATTTAATGTCTACTATTTTGCATCCATTTTTATCAAATAAAACATTAAATCCTTTATCACACAATTGACTTATGCTCAATAAATTGTGTTTAAGACCATCGACATATAAGACATTTTCAATAAGAATGGTAGAGTGATTACCTATGGAGCCAATACCTTTAATGTGGCCTTTGGAGTTGTCACCAAATGTTACTACTCCTCCACTTTTTGGCTTTAGATCCATGAATCGACTCTTGTCTCCGGTCATGTGTCTCGAGCATCCACTATCAAGGTACCATGAGTTTTGACTTTGTGCCTTGGCCTTGTAGCAATGCTCCCCCTACAAACAAAGATATTAAACTTTGGTTTTTGGTACCCAAATCATTTTGGGTCCATGAGTGTTAGCTCCCAAAACCTTGGTTCCCTTAGGAATCCAAGATGACATAGCAATAATATTATTAGATTTTACAAGTTCCTTAGGAACCCATACACTTCTAATTCTTTTAGCTCTACTATGTCTAGGGTAGCTACCTTGTTTGTAGTAATTAGTCTTTTTCTTAGGTTGGTGTGTTCTAGAGGATTCTCCTACTTCATGCTTGACACTACCAACATTTTTTAAAGACTTTTTGAGCTCATTTAGCTCACCCAACACCTTTTGGTGTTCACTATTACATTGAGACAAAAGATTATTAAGATCAACATTTTCATCTTGAAAAAATTTAAGTTCATGTTTTAATCCTAAAATCTTTTTCTCAAGTTTAGAATTAGCTTGAGTGAGTGAGTCATTTTTCTCATTTAGTTCTAAAATGATTTTCTTGTTTTTAATGACCGACCCTTTAAACTTCTCAACTAATTCATCATATACCTCTTGTAACTCATCATATGCATCATTTAACTCTTCATATGAAAAATCTAAAGTAGATGAGTTAGAGGTTACCAATGAGGAATCTTCCTCAAGTGCCATGAGACAAAGATTAGCCACTTCTTGTTCGTCATCCTCCGATGACTCCTCATCACTCCAAGTAGCAAGCTTGGCTTTGAGTCTCTTCTTCTTCTCAAAGCCCTTCTTCTTGAGTTGAGGGCACTCCGAACGGATGTGGCCGGGTTGTTTGCACTCATAGCAAATGATGGGATCCTTTCCTTCTTCTTTGTTCTTCCCTTTGAAGTCCATCTTTCTTTGGATTTTTCTTCCCCGGTTGGACCTCATGAAACGTGAGAACCGTTTGGCTATCATAGCCAATTCTTCAAGTTCGTCCTCATCACTAGATGAGCTCTCATCAAGTTGTGAAGCTTTAGCCTTGAGAGCTATTCCCATCTTCTTCTTCTTCTCAACCTCAAGCTTCTCTACCCTTTTCTCTTCTTTCTTCTTCTCATCTTCCCTTCCTTGCTTCATGATCTCATGAGTAAGGAGAGAACCCACAAGCTCATCAAGCTTTAATGTCTTCAAGTTCTTTGCTTCGATGATAGCGGTTCTCTTCCCATCCCAAGACTCGGGAAGTGAATAGAGTAGCTTCCGGACAAGCTTGTCTTCCGGTATGATCTCTCCATAGCCCTTTAGACCATTGACAATCGTGGAGAATCGATCAAACATCTTTGACACCGTCTCATCGGGGTCCATCTTGAAATTTTCATAACTAAGATTGAGAATTCCAATCTTAGTTTCTTTAACATCATTGGTGCCTTCATAGGTGGTCTCAAGAGTGTCCCACACTTCCTTGGCACTTTCAATTGATGAGACCTTTGAGTAGATGTCCAGACCGAAAGCACAAAATAGCATGTGGAGAGCTTTATCATTGACTTGAATCTTTTTCCTCTCCTCTTCACTCATTTCGGCTTTCTTCTTCAACACCATCTTGCCTTCACCGTCTTGCTTCAATGGAATGTATGGCCCATCCTCAATGACATCCCACACAAGATAGTCACTAGACTTGATGAATAGACGCATTTTATTCTTCCAAAAAGAATAATTGTCACCATTGAAGAAAGGAGGCTTTGTGGTCGATTGTGACTCGTACATGCCGAAACCGGAGGTTGAAGCCATCTCTTGATATTTTGATGATCACACTCTTCCAAGGATCTCCTCTTGTGGTTGTTAATCCTCAAAGAGTTAAGCTCTGATACCAATTGTTGAGTGGATCGCAAGATCGAAATTGACCAAGAGGGGGGGTGAATTGGAAATTTAAAGGTTTGTGGTGGAAATTGGCAAATTAAAAATTGATGGACAAGAGATTTAGAGTGGTTCAAGTTCCAAATGAACTCTACATCCACTACCTTAGCTTCACTAAGGATTTGCAACAATTCCACTAAATCGTTCTTCCCCTTTTCTAGGACAAAGAGGCAACCCTTTACAATTTCGGTTGATTTTTCTACCCAAAAAGCAACCCAACCCTCACACAAGAGAACAAAGAAATTTGTAGGCTAATAAGGTATCTCTCAATACAAATGATAGCCCCAATACAAGCACTCAACCCAATTGAACAAAATATGAATGAAGATTACAATTGGGAATTTTACACAAAATGGGATTTTTGCACAATTGCTTGAATTTGATGCTTGGATGTTTGCTTTAGGATCAATAGTAGTTGTTGATGCTTTTGGATGTCTCTTTTATACCTTCTCATTGATTTCTAGCCGTTTGAGTGGTTGGGAACATAAATGGAGCCGTTGGAACCCTCTCTTACCACCATAAATGCAGTCTGCACCAACCCGTTTCGAAACGCGGGGTACCTGTTTCGGAACGGACTAAAATAGAAAGAGCCGTTGGGGTGCATTTAAGAGCCCGTTTCGAAACGCCTTAGGGCCGTTTCGGAACGATTTTGCCACTGTCAAGGGTCGTTTCGGAACGGTCTTAGCCCGTTTCGAAACACCTTAACGACTTTCAGAAATTTAGTTAAAAACACATAACGGTCATATTTTCAAATTAAACCTAGGACCTGTTTCGAAACGATTTGGATCCGTTTCGAAACGGATTTGCTACTGTCAAGGGTCGTTTCGGAACGGGCATGATCCGTTTCGAAACACCCTTTTAATCTTTTAAAAATCAGCAAATATTTGAAACCGTTAGCCCTTTTTTAAATCACATATGAAGAACAGTTTCGAAACGAGTGATACCGTTTCGAAACGGGGTCAAGTGTTTTGATACACGTTTCGGAACGGTGGTCGACAGTGATGAAAACGTTTCGAAACGCCTGAGGGCCGTTTCGAAACAGGGTCTTGAAAACCACTGTTTTTAGCTTGAAACACTTAGAAAAAAATATTTGAAAAGCATGTTTTTAACTTGGGCATAATCTTAAACTTATATAGGGATATTTTGAGGACTTAAAATTCGTTTTGACTTTTTCAATTTAGTCCTTAGGTTTTTAGTTATATCAAAATTAAAATATTTGTTTCACATAATTACAATTAAATTTTTATAAATATTCAAATATTTTAAATCATTTTTTCTTTTAAATCGAATACTTTTTAAAATAGAATAATTAATATTTTAATATTTAAATCACATCGATTATTTAATAACCACTTTAAATATTCGATTTAATTTTAAAATATTTGATTTAAAAGAAAAATTGATTTAAAATATTAGAATATTTAATTAAATTTTTATAGGAACTCGAAAACTCGACTCGAATCGAAAAAGTTTCAAATAAAGTTTGAGTTGTAAAATATGACACATCAACTCGAATAACTCAATTTTTTTTTGACTCGACTCGATCGAACACTCACCTCTATCTTAAGATGTGACGCGTCAACTCGAATAACTCAAAATATTCAAATATTTTAAATCATTTTTCTTTTAAATCACATCGAATATTTAATAACTACTTTAAATATTCGATTTAATTTAAAAATATTCAATTTACAAGAAAAAATTGATTTAAAATATTCAAATATTTAAAGTAGTTAATAAATATTTGAATATTTAAAAGAAAAATATTTAAAGTAGTTATTAAATTTCGAGGTGAGTGTTCGATCGAGCCGAGTCAAATTTTTTTTATTTATTCGAGTTGACGCGTCATATTTTAAAACTCAAACTTTATTTGAAATTTGTTCGCTTCGAGTCGAGTCAAGTCGAGTTGAGTTTTCGAGTTCCTATAAAATTTAATTAAATATTTGAATATTTTAAATCATTTTTTCTTTTAAATCGAATATTTTTAAATCAAATCAAATATTTAAAGTTGTTATTAAATAATTGACGTGATTTAAATATGAAAATATTAAATATTCTATTTTAATAAAATATTCGATTTAAAAGAAAAAATGATTTAAAATATTCGAATATATCTAGTTATTCGAGTTGACGCGTCATATCTTAAGATAGAGGTGAGCGTTTGATCGAGTCGAGCCAAAAAATTTTGAGTTATTCGAGTTGACGCGTTATATTTTACAACTCAAACTTTATTTGAAATTTTTTCGATTCGAGTCGAGTTTTCGAGTTCCTATAAAAATTTATTTATAATTATTTATCATGTTTCTATACTTTGGAATTTTGCTTTAAGGACCGAATTGAAAGAATGCGTAATTAACGAGGGTTAAATTTAGTGAATTGTTTCGAATTAGGACTAAATTAATTAAATGTATAAATATGAAGGATTCAATGTGTTACTATACCAAATTTTATAACAATCACTTTACGGGATTTAACATCCAATTACCATTTTGTTATAAAACATAAAGTTTAATTATCATTTTGTGATTTTTAAAAATTTGGTTATCATTTTATTTTTTTTTACCAAAGTTCAGTGATCGTCTGTGTACTTTACCCTAATTTTTATATTATAAAAATCTAAACAGAAAAAGCTGCCAAAAAAGAAAATTTAGGAAACAACAAAAATCGATCAAATCATCCATGTTTCTCATTTTCTTGCATCACCCGAAAACTGTCTTAATTTGTTTTGATGTGCTTGTTGTCGTCACAAAGGAATGGAACGTACCAGAAAATATCATTCATATTATTTAGACCCTTTAATTGTACCTAAAAATTGAGTGATTTGTAAATTCAAGAGGCAATTTCAGTAAAAATAAATCATTCATAGGAGATCCATGTTAAATTTTTATCGATTAAGTGCATGAGAATTTTATTCAATACTAAAAAATTAAAACATATATTATTATAGATTAAGTGAACTCTTAATTGAAATATTATGATCAAACGAGTCTTATTTAAAAATTGTGTATCGAATAAGTGTATGACTCACTTGATATTGAGTACAGTTAGAGGGACATATTTTATATACAAGCATATTATTTATTATATATAGATGTGATCTTTCTACTCGATTTTTTTTTTAATTTTGAAGTATTGAGTCAATTTGAATTAGTGGTTCAAATATTGAGTTCGAGTTGAGTTTGAATAATCAAATATTAATCATTTCAGACTTTTAACTAAGTAATTTGATTGTTTTGTTTTTTTTCAATTCTCCTTCATTTAGAGTTGAATTTTTGTTAAATTTGAACCACATTCTATTCAAATACTTGTGTAATCAATTTTTTTTGATGAAAATAAATATTTTTTTTTTATCAATTTAATCCCCCAACTTTATGTCTTATTCTAATTGGTCATCGGGCTGCACCTATATGTAAAATTTTTCTTCTCGTCAATTCATTGACTTCTTTATATTCTAATTAATATTTTTTATTCAAAATAAGACTTTATTGTAAAATAAATGCTCGAACCATACATTTTTGTTTTAAGTGTTTAATTTTTTTTGTTAAAGTATGAGTTTAATGTTTCATTCATTTTTCATCTTCAGTCCCTCGTTAAGTATTTTTGCCTAATGAAAGTTTAATATGTGACATCCGTTCATCTTCTTTCTTTCTCCACTTTAATTGGGTTGTTTTTCAAAAATTGATTTGTTTTAGAAATGAAACAATCCTAAGTGTCAATCACTTTGATTCCTAGAACCCATATATTCTCAATACATCAATTTCAATATGTTGTGTACATGACAAACAAAAAAGAAAACCAAACAAGTAAGAACACAAGAGATTTAACGAGGTTCAACAGTGTGCTTACGTCATCGGGGAGCAAATAACAATTGTTTTCTTTTATTCAATCAATGGTTCTTAGGTTACAAATAACACATCTATTTATAAACCCGATACAATTACAAAGATACCCCGTACCGTACCACTGAAAACTCGAGTACTCCTTTGATGGACAAATGCTCTCGCTTCGCAAAACCTAAAGAACAATTGATGAAGTGCCTAATGAGGTGGGGGTAAGCCTCTTTATATAGCCCCCTACATCCAAGTTCTATTCTAACTAGGATAAGGAATACTACTCCCGAAGGATTAGAACAATTGTAATCCTAGTTAAAGTAGCCAACATCTTTCCTTTTACAATATATGAACCATACTTAACAAATCTCCACCTTGGCGAATATCATGCCCCTTAAGAGATAAATCTAGAGTATCTCACACATCAAAGTGGGTTGGGCTACCATGCTTCTATAGCATTTGCAAACATTCAACAAGTCCAAACAATGCTTGAACTTGTCTGTAGTAACAAGCTTGGTCAACATATCAGCTGGATTGTCTGCAGTATGCACCTTTTGTAACAATATCTCACTAGATGCAATCAACTCTCTAATCTTGTGAAACCTCGTATCAATATGTTTAGTTCTAGTATGATACGCTTGATTCTTAGCCAAATGAATAGCACTTTGGCTATCACAATGCAACTGAACTCCACCTTGCCGAATACCCAATTCCTTCATTAGCCCGATAAGCCATAAGGCTTCTTTTGCAGCTTCAGCTACTCCCTTGTACTCAGCTTCAGTTGTTGATAATGCCACAACAGACTGAACAATTGACTCCCAACATATAGGCCCTTCACCAAGGGTGAAAACATACCAGTTGTAGACCTTATATCATCCAAATCACATGCATAGTCTGAGTCCATATATCCAACAATCAAAGGATCATGTCGCTGACTACAAAAAACAATTCCATGTCCCACAATACCCTTTAAATACCTGAAAATCCACTTGACTGCTTCCCAATGTGATCTTCCTGGTTTGAACATGTATTTACAGACTTGACCAACAACATGAGCTAAATCAGGATGAGTACATACCATCGCATACATCAGGCAGCCGATAGCACTGGCATAAAGGAACTTTGCCATCTTTTCAATTTCCTTGTCTGTCTTCGGGCACTGTTCTGTAGAAAGCTTAAAGTGATTCACCAATGGAGTGCTCACGGGCTTTGCTTTGCTCATCCCAAACCTGTCTAACACTTTCTCAACATAGCCTTGTTGAGATAACCACAGTTTCCTTGAGCATTTATCTCTGTGAATCTCCATTCCAAGAATTTTCTTTGCAGCTCCTAAGTGTTTCATATCAAATTCTTGACTCAATAAAGCTTTCAAACCGACAACATCATGTATATACTTTGCAGCCAACAACATATCATCAACATATAGTAGCAGAAAAATAAAAGAACCATCACCAAGGCTTTTAACATAGACACAACAATCATACTTACATCGCTTGTAGCCAATCTGAATCATGTAGGACTCGAATCAGTTGTACCATTATCGTGGAGACTGCTTCAACCCGTACAAGGATTTATTTAACCTGCAAACCAGATGTTCATCTTCGGATTGAATGAACCCTTCTGGTTGCTGCATATAAATCCGCTCCTCTTGATCACCATGCAAAAAAGCAGTTTTAACATTCATCTTCTTTAAATGCAAATCCGAACTAGCTACAAGTGCAAGAACTACCCTGATTGAAGTATGTCTAACCACATGAGAAAATATTTCATCATAATCAACTCCTTTTTATTGTGAAAAACCCTTTGTTACCAGTCGAGCCTTGAACTTTTCCCCTTCTTTTTCTGATACTGCCGATTTCCTTTTATACACCCATTTGCAACCTATAGCCTTCTTTCCCTCAGGAAGCCTAGCTAGCTTCCACGTATGAATTTTCTACAAAGATTCCATCTCCTCAACCATTGCAGCCATCCATTTTCTTTTCTCCGGACTAGAGATAACCCCTTGAAAAGTATCCGGATCTTTACTACTAATGTGAAGTGCAAAAGAAACCATATCTTCAAAACCCAATACGCATGAAGCCTTTACATTGGTGTGTCTCTTGTTGAGTGTGTAAAAGTTCTATGATTTACACCCTATTTAACCCATATTTCTGCTGCATTCAAGCATTATTCATTGAATTTAGGTTAGTTTACAGCAAAACATCACAAATATATTAAAGGCACAGATTCTACTAAAAATGGCTGTTTTTGCAGGTAGCTGCCGTAGAAGACGGTGAAGGCAGACGCTGGGCAGAGAAGCAGAAGAGCTGAACTGGACAAGCAGACAAAGAGGACGATGCTGCCATGGTGCTACCGTGACAGCAGAGGACGACAGCAAGTTAGTGGAGAAAAAGCAAAGTGGACCTCGAAAGATAGAGAAAATTCAGCTCGTTTGTCGTGTGAAAACCATATATTTTTCCAAGCCCCGGATCAAAAGATATGTCAAGCCCAAAGCTCAAGGAAAGAAAATCCCAAGAAACAAGGAAGACGGCTGGAAAGTAGATTCCTTGAAGATTTAGTCTTTATTAGAATCATACTTTTAATTAAAGTTGTAATCCTTGTTAAATTAGATAACTTGAGCCCAAAGCTTATATAAGGGCATGTATTTTAACCTAGGGAGTAGATCATACCCCAAACCCCATAACCGACAACCAAAAAAAACCCCTAGCCGTTTACCCGCCGCCGACATGTTCTAAATTCCCCTTAGGGCCACGGGTTGATTTGTAAAGTAGTTGCAAGGGTTGTTTTGTTTTAGGAATTTTCAGTTCAATAAAATAAACTTCAAGTTCTCTTATTTTGGTTATTAATATCTTGCAAGAGCATCGGGAGAGCATTGTGAGGTTATCTATTAACTTAGCATCGGGAGAGTTAAGTATACGAAAGAAATAAGAGCAAGTTCTCTAGTTTATAGTTGAACTATCTCGTGCCTAGGGATAGGGCGAGGTTAAGTTGCTAAAGAAGAATTCATACACATCGGTGTTCATCCTTCGATTCACGCCGGGAGGTATCATCAAGACGTGATCATCGACAGACTTGGACCTAGGGATAGGCCAAGGCAGATCTGGGATTCTTGCCAAACTTGAAAGTATTGAGTTGAGCGTTTGCTGCCGCGACGATCAACGGACTGCCGCCGTGACAGGTGCTGCCGCGACGGGCGCGACGACAGAACTGGATTTCCTAAACTCTGCAATACCTGCACTACTGAGCAATTCAATACCAGCCCATTCTCTCTATCTTGATATCTTTACTCTTTTATTTACGTTACTTTATTATTTTCGTGACAACTCTCAATTATTTCCTTTACTTTCGTGCAGTGAATTAAGGTGAAGCTATTAGCCCAATCCCTGTGGAGACGATATCCGATACTTCGTATCACTTTACTACTTGCGTCGTGTACACTTGCACTACCATTGCGACAGACTATTTTACACGCAACAAGTTTTTGGCGCCGTTGCCGGGGATTGGCAACATAACTCTACCTTTTCTTTTACTGCACTTTTCGTTTTTATTTTCATTTTGTTTTTATTTTTATTTTTCTGTTTTTCTTTGGTGCATTCAACTCTTGCTTTTCACAAGGTTTCTTGTTTATGCGCAGATCGAAACGAGGTGAAGATCCTGAGTATCCATTAGATCCGGAAATCGAACGATCATTCAATCTCAAGAAACAACTTCGTCACCTTCTAGCCAAGAACGAGTACCTTGAGGAACAGCTAGAGAAGATGGCCCACAATGGAGACGACCCGCCTGTCGGCGATATTATACCGCCTGTCGTTAACCCTGCCGCCGCCGGATGACGGTCATGTCGTGACTACATGTTGAACGATCATGTAGAACTGGAAACCACACTGCCGGACATAGATGTTGACAACTTCGAGCTGAAACCTGTTATGTTTAGTATGATCAACAATGCCGGACAATTCAGTGGTGCTGTTACAGAGGATGCTAGGGAGCATCTAAAAACGTTCCAGGAAATATGTGGTTCGTTTAGACTGCCAGGAGTTAATCCGGAGATACTGAGGCTTCAGTTATTTCCCCATTCATTGAGGGACAGAGCAAAAACTTGGTGGAATAAACTTACGCCGGGTTCAATTAGAACTTGGGGCAGATTTATCTCGTTTTAATCCTTCACATTTATCTGAGCGATTACGTAATGAAATTGCTACTTTTCAACAGGAAGATGACGAGCCGATGCACGAGGCCTGGGACAGATTTACTACTCTTCTACGGAACTGCCCAATGCATGGATTCCCCGTATGGAATCAGGTAACTAAGTTTTATAATGCTGCCAACTTACAAACTCGTATTCGAATTGATTCAGCAGCAAACGGACTATTATTGGATAAAGATCCGGACGAGGCAATGCAAGTATTGAAAAATCTGGCTAAGAATGAGGAGCAGTTTCCGACAACAAGAAGAGGGGGTAAACGGGTACTAGCTGTCAAGGATTATGAGGCCGACAACACGATGAAATCACAGGTAGCATTCCTTACTAAAGCAATGAAAAGGTTATTGAATGATGATACACAACATGGATTTGCTGTTGAGGAAGTAGGTGAAATCTGTGAGGGAAATCATAGTTCGGATGAGTGTCCTATACAGTTAGAAGAGGGAAAATATGTTGGAAATTACAAGCCGAATTACAATTCCAACAACTATAATCCCAATTGGAGGAAGGATCCCAATTTTTCTTGGAGTAATCCTAATAATGCCCTGAATCCTCAAGCACACAATCAGAATCAGGGAGGACCTAGATTGCTGACGCGACAGCAACTGCCGCCGCAGCAACCAGCTGCCACGAGCAGTATACTGGAACAGACTCTTGCCACCTTTATGTCTCAGATAGGTACTTATATCGAGAATATGAATCAGTTTGTCAAGAAGACAGAGAATTTCATGGATAAAACAAAGATGCGGATGACGAATCATGAAGCTACTCTGAAATCTTTGGAGACACAAATGGGTCAGGTTTCCCAACATATTAAGCCGAGGCAGACTGGAGGATTTCCTAGTAATACTGAAAATGCTAGGCAGCCCACAGATGAGCAATGTAAAGCTATTACTACAAGGAGTGGGAAGAAACTACTAGGGCCAGAAAAGGAAGTTGAAACAGTAAAGGAACCAGCCTTAGACAAACCTGCCGAGGAAGCTGCCCCGACAGGTAATAAACAGACTGCTGCCGATGAGCCTGTCACGACAGCAGAAGCGACAGAGGAGAATGATGAACCCAAACCTCCTCAGATTCGTATGCAGTGGGAAGGACGTATTGCTGATTATCGTCCCCCACCCCCTTTCCCTCAACGGTTACAACAAGCTAAGCAAGAATCTCAACTTAAAAAGATTTATGATATTTTTAAGCAGGTTCATATTAATATTCCGCTGTTAGATGCCGTTAGGGAGATGCCCGGTTATGCCAAATTTCTCAAGGATGTCATGTCAAAGAAATCTAAACTTGGGGAATTTGAAATGGTAAAGATGACAGAAGGTTGCATGAGTATTCTTCATCGGCAGCCACCCCAGAAAAAGAAGGATCCGGGGAGCTTCATCATACCTTGTGTAATCGAAAATAAATATGTGGGTAAGGCACTTTGTGATCTTGGTGCTAGTGTTAATTTAATGCCAAAATCTATTTTTCAAAAATTAGGCATTGGAAATGCGCGGCCCACGACAGTAACTCTGCAGCTGGCAGACCGCTCTTATGTTCATCCCGAAGGAAAAATCGAAGATATTCTGGTAAGAGTGGATAAATTTATTTTTCCTGCTGACTTTCTTGTTTTAGATTGTGAGGCAGATGAAAGTGCACCAATCATCCTTGGGCGACCCTTCTTAGCCACGGGAAGATCACTGATTGATGTTGAGAAAGGAGAACTCACCATGCGAGTGAACGATCAAGAGATTAAGTTGAATGTTCTCCAAGCTATGAAACATGCTGATGCAGACGAGGAATGCAAGGCTATCACTGACGTTGCCTTTGATCAACCCTGCATCAGGTCGGGCTGTCACGATATAAAAATTGGGCACTGCCTCGGCAGCCACTTACAGGACTGTCACGACAGCACTGATGACAGCACTGACGACAACAACTCCTCTGATTCCAATACATCTGATACTGAAGATCAGAAGGAGGTAAACTGGATAGGCAATCGTCCAGGTAAGTTATTCGAACATTTGAATTATACTTCAGATAACCATTTAATCCAAAAGCCATCTACTGTTGAACCACTTGCCTTAGAACTGAAGCCACTGCCAGGGCAGCTAAAATATGCTTTTCTTGGTTCAAATGATACGTTGCCCGTAATCATCTCTTCTAAGCTGCCACAGGAACAAGAACGGCAGCTAATAGGCATGCTTCGGCAGCACAAAAAGGCAATTGGATGGACGATAGCTGATATTCAAGGCATTAGTCCGGCGCTATGCATGCACAAAATCCTCGTAGAGGAAGATCATAAGCCGACTATAGATGCCCAAAGGCGGCTAAACCATGCGATGAAAGAGGTGGTTCGTAAAGAGATAATCAAATGGTTAGATGCTGGTATTATTTACGCCATCTCCGACAGCAAATGGGTGAGCCCGGTGCAATGTGTTCCAAAGAAAGGAGGAATGACCGTAGTGACCAATGAAAACAATGAGTTAATTCCAACCAGTACCGTGACCGGTTGGAGGGTTTGTATGGACTATCAAAAGCTTAACAAAGCTACTCGAAAGGACCACTTTCCTTTACCCTTTATTGATCAAATGCTTGATAGATTAGCGGGTAAACCTTACTATTGTTTTCTTGATGGTTATTCAGGTTATAATCAAATTGCTATCGCATCGGAGGATCAAGAAAAGACGACCTTCAATGCCCATACGGAACGTATGCTTTTAGGAGAATGCCGTTTGGATTATGTAATGCACCCGCCACCTTCCAAAGGTGCATGATGGCCATATTCTCCGACATGGTGGAGGACTTCCTTGAGATTTTTATGGATGATTTTTCTGTCTTTGGAGACGATTTTGAGAGCTGCCTCGGCAATCTACAAAAGGTACTTGAAAGATGTGAAAAAGCAAACCTAGTTTTAAATTGGGAAAAATGCCACTTTATGGTGGATGAAGGGATAGTCCTTGGCCATAAGATTAGCTGCCGTGGGATAGAAGTCGACAGGGCCAAAATAGAAGTGATCGAGAAGCTGCCGCCGCTGACCACAGTCAAGGGCATTAGAAGTTTCTTGGGACATGCTGGTTTTTATCGGAGATTCATTGCAAATTTCTCAAAAATCACCAAGCCCCTATGCCATCTTTTGGAGCAGAACCGACCCTTTGACTTTAATGATGAATGTACTGAAGCATTCAAGGTTCTGAAGAAAAAACTGGTAACAACCCCAATAGTACAGCCACCAGACTAGACACAGCCATTTGAGATTATGTGTGATGCTAGTGACTATGCTGTCGGGGCAGCACTTGGGCAGCACAGAGATAAGCTATTTCATGTCATATATTATGCCAGCAAGACGCTGAATGACGCCCAAGTGAATGACACCACCACAGAAAAGGAATTATTAGCTGTGGTGTTCTCCATTGACAAGTTTCGTTCTTACATACTTGGGACGAAGGTAATAGTGCACACAGACCATTCTGCCCTGAAATATTTGTTTGCGAAAAAGGATGCAAAGCCTAGATTGATACGGTGGATCCTGCTATTGTAAGAATTCGACCTTGAAATCAAGGACAAAAAATGGACAGAAAATCAGGTGGCAGATCACTTGTCAAGGTTGGAGAAGGGACAAAGTCTACCAACAGATGAGGCAAACATACTGGAGACCTTCCCAGACGAGCAGCTCTTTGCTGCCGCAATCACTGCCGCGACAGCCGTGGCGGCAGGTAAGTCTTCTGAACTCCCCTGGTATGCTGATTTCGTTAATTTTATAGTTAGCAGAATAATTCCTTCTCATCTTAATTATCAAGCCAGGAAGAGGTTCCAAAATGATGTTAAGCATTATTATTGAGACGAACCTCTTCTTTTCAAAATGTGTGCAGATCAGGTTATAAGGAGGTGTGTACCACAAGAAGAGCAGGAAGACATACTTCATCACTGCCATGCTTCACAGTATGGAGGTCACTTAGGAGGCAACAAAACCGCTGCCAAGGTGCTGCAGTCAGGGTTCTATTGGCCGTCACTGTATAAAGATGCACAAATCTTCTACAAGAGTTGTGACAGGTGCCAAAGGACAGGAAACATCTCAAGGAGAAACGAGATGCCGCTGCAGAACATTCTAGAAGTCGAAATTTTCAACGTTTGGGGGATCGATTTTATGGGACCTTTTCCATCTTCATGTGGGAATTTATACATCCTCCTAGCAGTGGATTATGTCTCTAAGTGGGTTGAAGCTATTGCCACTCAAAAGAACGATGCCAAAACAGTCCAAAAATTTCTACACAAAAACATCTTTTCTAGGTTTGGCATCCCTAAGGCGATTATCAGTGATGAAGGGAGACAATTTGACAATAGGGTAATTGCTGCCGCCTTGAAGAAATATGGTGTCAAGCATCGGATCGCGACAGCATACCACCCACAGACCAATGGACAAGCTGAAATATCTAATAGGGAAGTTAAGAACATTCTTGAAAAGATGGTTAAGCCAACTAGGAAAGATTGGTCTTTACTCCTCAATGATGCGTTATGGGCATATAGGACAGCTTTCAAGACTCCATTGGGCATGTCTCCGTACCGATTGATTTATGGGAAAACATGTCATCTGCCTGTCGAGATAGAGCACAGAGCATATTGGGCGATAAAGGCAGTAAATATGGACTTGGACAGGGCAGGGCAGAAAAGGCTGTTAGATTTGAATGAAATTGAAGAAATACGGACAACGGCCTACGACAATGCAAGAATTTACAAGGAGAAAACTAAGAAGTGGCATGATAGGAAGTTGCTGCCACGACAGTTCTGCCCAGGGCAGCTTGTATTGTTGTTCAATTCTAGACTGAAACTTTTCCCAGGGAAACTGAAATCTAGATGGTCTGGCCCGTTCCAAGTCGTACAAGTTTTTCCCCATGGTGCTATCACTATCCGATCATTAAAGGACATGCACCAATTCAAAGTCAACGGACAACGCCTCAAGCATTATCAGGGGACTGAATCCCCAGGAATATAGGAAGTGGTTACCTTAGGAGATGCCCCACAAGGCATCCCTAATTTACCTAAATTTTATTTTTATTTATTACTTATTATTTATTAGGAAATAAGGTTTATTTTATTCGAATAATGTTTTTATGTTTACTGTTTTTAGGAAATAAAGGAGGCAAGAAGAATAGGAGAAGTGACCCAAGCCCACCATCCATCCATCAGCCCAACAAAGCCCAATATTGAAGCCTGTCGTTCCAGCTGCCGCGGTAGACACAGAAAAGACAGGCTGTCACCAGACTGTCATGGCAGACGCGGAAATGTGTGACAGACGCGTAACAGACGCAGAAACGCGTATCAGACGCGTCAGACATGCTAAAGCTCAACAGTCACCCCGTTATTCACGCCTGCCGTTACAACTTCAATGGGCAGCAACTTCTCTTCTATAAAACCCCGTTTCATTTTCATTTCTTTCACTTCTATTGTTCTTACTTGCTCCCCCCTTTAGTTTTCATTTGTTTTCTTTTGCTTTCAACAACCCTTGCACTAACATGTTTTCCAGAAGAACCCGCCGCAGTGCTGCTTCAACTTCTTCACCGGCAGCACCTACCCCACAATCCTTTGCTACTAGAGATTTATGGGAAGAAAGAGGTTTCATTTACACTCGAAAGGCAGTCAATATGGGCCTCAAGCCTTTCATCACAAGAACGATTAGAGCCCTCTTGTGGGAACAATTCGCGGAGCAACCAGCAGAGATGAATGAGACGCTGGTGAGGGAATTCTATGCTGCCATCGGCAGTAGGACGGCAACAGCAGTGACTGTCCGAGGGACAGAAGTGCAGTTCACAGCCGAGCACATCAAATCTTTCTATGGCCTCTACTTCGGCCCCAACGACGATGCTCACCAGCAGTTCCTTGACACTATAGACGATGCTGCCTATGACGCTGTCATGGCAGAAGTAACGGAAGAAGGGACTGAATGGAACACAAGCCGCAAAATCCCCACACAGTGAAGAGGATCCTGCCGTCATCACACCACACCACCGTTGACCAGCAGAGGTTAGCCCTAATACACTCCATTCTAAATAAACGACCCATTAATGTGGGGAGTTATATACGGGAGAGTATTTTGGACTGCGCCCATAAATCGACGACCCTCCTCTGCCTTCCCTACCTTATCACGTCCCTCTGCCGCTGCTCTGCCGTGCCAGAAGCCAACACCGATCGCATAGTGAAGGGACGAGGCTGGACAGACAAAAATATCATCAGCCTCATGGAGCTGACAGTAGCAACCCCCTATCTTCCTTCAACCCTGCTGCCGCCCCAACTGAATCGTCAGAGCAGCCCAACCCTGAACCTGCCGCAGCAGCTGCACCGACAGACCCATCCACTCAAATCCTTGCTGCTATTCAGAGGATGGAGGACAGACAGCTGGGTCTAATGACATTCATCAAGGATTTTGCCGCATCCACGGTAAATTTCATTCACCATACTTTAAATTTTCCTGATGTTGTCTTTCCCACCTTCCCTGCCCACTACTTCACCGTCCCCACCCCTGCCCACACACCTACACCTGCTGCCACACCACATACACCATCTGCCGCCTCCATTCCATCACCTGCCCCGACGGCAGCCGGCAGCCCTCAGGCCGAAACATCCGCCTGAGGAACAAAGCGACCGACACCCTCGGATGACATTGCTGCCTTTGTAGCTGGGTTCTCTTCTTCCTCCGTCTGGGCAGAAAGCGACGCCGAACCCTCTATTCGGAGGAACTTGGAGAAAGAATTTACACCTGTCAAGAGGCAGAAAAGAATGGCCAACAAGAAACTTATGCCAAAGGCCAGCAGCAGCAGCAGCAGTAGCAGCGACAGCAGCAGCAGAAGCTCTGACATCCAGGTTGTAGAGCAACCACAACAGCCTGCCCTAAAGCCCAGAATCCGCCGCCAAATCCGCCTCAGCAGCAGCAGTGAAGACAGTGCTTAAAAAATTTAAGTTTCTTTTTTTCTTCTTATTGCTGCTTGCTATATCTATATTTTGTGATGTACTGCCTTCATTTTTATTTTGTCATTTGCATTAAGGGCAATGCAACCCTCGAGTTTGGGGGTGGCAACCCTCCATTTTAATGGAGTCTAAGTACATCTTAGTTAATTGTTGTGTCTTTTAATTATTTATTTAAGTTCAAAAAAAATCTGAAAAACTGAAAATTTTGGCTTAAAACTGTGAATTGAACTTACCTGTCGTGACAGCTTTGTCGTGGCAGCATCTTTAGGATAGTTTAAGGAGAAGTTTAGAGCCTTTCTATAGTTCTGAAAACTTAAACACCATTGTGACTGTTATACTGCTTAGACTTCTTTCAGCCAAACTAGAATAGGAAGCTTAGTACTTGAATAGCCCCTAGATGTGCCTAACACTGGCTCTAGGAAAGAAGTTTAGCAAAAGAGACTCAAAAACCCTAGAGGTGCCCAAAACTGGCTCTAGGAAGCTAACTAGAGGTGCCTAAAACTGGCTCTAGTAAAACTTTAGAAATCGAGTCAAAACAAAGAAATCAAAGAAGCATGAAAATGTGCCTTCAAAAAGATAAGCTTTGGCATAAAAATTCGAGTTAAGAAGTTGAATATTCTAGTGAAACTAAGAGAGTCTTAGCATATAACTGTTCACAAGCATGCACACACTGCACGAGGACTATAGTGAGATTCCGGACAGATCCTAAATTATCCGATAGGTTGCTACCGTCATAGGGAACGAACGAAGGGTAAGGGAAAGTTCACTGTTTGAAAACCAAAACAAAAATATTTCATTTTTCTTTTAGGTCTTAGTTGCTTGAGGGCAAGCAAAAACTTGAGTTTGGGGGTGTGTTGAGTGTGTAAAAGTTCTATGATTTACACCCTATTTAACCCATATTTCTGCTGCATTCAAGCATTATTCATTGCATTTAGGTTAGTTTACAGAAAAACATCACAAATATATTAAAGGCACAAATTCTACTAAAAATGGCTGTTTTTGCAGGTAGCTGCCGTAGAAGACGGTGAAGGCAGACGCTGGGCAGAGAAGCAGAAGAGCTGAACTGGACAAGCAGACAAAGAGGACGATGCTGCCATGGTGCTGCCGTGACAGCAGAGGACGACAACAAGTTAGTGGAGAAAAAGCAAAGTGGACCTCGAAAGATAGAGAAAATTCAGCTCGTTTGTCGTGTGAAAACCATATATTTTTCCAAGCCCCGGATCAAAAGATATGTCAAGCCCAAAGCTCAAGGAAAGAAAATCCCAAGAAACAAGGAAGACGGCTGGAAAGTAGATTCCTTGAAGATTTAGTCTTTATTAGAATCATACTTTTAATTAAAGTTGTAATCCTTGTTAAATTAGATAACTTGAGCCCAAAGCTTATATAAGGGCATGTATTTTAACCTAGGGAGTAGATCATACCCCATACCCCATAACCGACAAAAAAAAAAAACCCTAGCCGTTTACCCGCCGCCGACATGTTCTAAATTCCCCTTAGGGCCACGGGTTGATTTGTAAAGTAGTTGCAAGGGTTGTTTTGTTTTAGGAATTTTCAGTTCAATAAAATAAACTTCAAGTTCTCTTATTTTGGTTATTAATATCTTGCAAGAGCATCGGGAGAGCATTGTGAGGTTATCTATTTACTTAGCATCGGGAGAGTTAAGTATACGAAAGAAATAAGAGCAAGTTCTCTAGTTTATAGTTGAACTATCTCGTGCCTAGGGATAGGGCGAGGTTAAGTGGCTAAAGAAGAATTCATACACATCGGTGTTCATCCTTCGATTCACGCCGGGAGGTATCATCAAGACGTGATCATCGACAGACTTGGACCTAGGGATAGGCCAAGGCAGATCTGGGATTCTTGCCAAACTTGAAAGTATTGAGTTGAGCGTTTGCTGCTGCGACGATCAACGGACTGCCGCCGTGACAGGTGCTGCCGCAACGGGCGCGACGACAGAACTGGATTTCCTAAACTCTGCAATACCTGCACTACTGAGCAATTCAATACCAGCCCATTCTCTCTATCTTGATATCTTTACTCTTTTATTTACGTTACTTTATTATTTTCGTGACAACTCTCAATTATTTCCTTTACTTTCGTGCAGTGAATTAAGGTGAAGCTATTAGCCCAATCCCTGTGGAGACGATATCCGATACTTCGTATCACTTTACTACTTGCGTCGTGTACACTTGCACTACCATTGCGATAGACTATTTTACACGCAACAAGTTTTTGGCGCCGTTGCCGGGGATTGGCAACATAACTCTACCTTTTCTTTTACTACACTTTTCGTTTTTATTTTCATTTTGTTTTTATTTTTATTTTTCTGTTTTTCTTTGGTGCATTCAACTCTTGCTTTTCACAAGGTTTCTTGTTTATGCGCAGATCGAAACGAGGTGAAGATCCTGAGTATCCATTAGATCCGGAAATCGAACGATCATTCAATCTCAAGAAACAACTTCATCACCTTCTAGCCAAGAACGAGTACCTTGAGGAACAACTAGAGAAGATGGCCCACAATGGAGACGACCCACCTGTCGGTGATATTATACCGCCTGTCGTTAACCCTACCGCCACCGGACGACGGTCCTGTCGTGACTACATGTTGAACGATCATGTAGAATTGGAAACCACGCTGTCGAACATAGATGTTGACAACTTCGAGCTGAAACCTGTTATGTTTAGTATGATCAACAATGCCGGACAATTCAGTGGTGCTATTACAGAGGATGCTAGGGAGCATCTAAAAACGTTCCAGGAAATCTGTGGTTCGTTTAGACTGCCAGGAGTTAATCCGGAGATACTGAGGCTTCGGTTATTTCCCCATTCATTGAGGGACAGAGCAAAAACTTGGTGGAATAAACTTACGCCGGGTTCAATTAGAACTTGGGCAGATTTATTTCGTTTTAATCCTTCACATTTATCTGAGCGATTACGTAATGAAATTGCTACTTTTCAACATGAAGATGACGAGCCGATGCACGAGGCCTGGGACAGATTTACTACTCTTCTACGGAACTGCCCAATGCATGGATTCCCCGTATGGAATCAGGTAACTAAGTTTTATAATGCTGCCAACTTACAAACTCGTATTCGAATTGATTCAGCAGCAAACAGACTATTATTGGATAAAGATCCGGACGAGGCAATGCAAGTATTGAAAAATCTGGCTAAGAATGAGGAGCAGTTTCCGACAACAAGAAGAGGGGGTAAACGGGTACTAGCTGTCAAGGATTATGAGGCCGACAACACGATGAAATCACATGTAGCATTCCTTACTAAAGCAATGAAAAGGTTATTGAATGATGATACACAATATGGATTTGCTGTTGAGGAAGTATGTGAAATCTGTGAGGGAAATCATAGTTCGGATGAGTGTCCTATACAGTTAGAAGAGGGAAAATATGTTGGAAATTACAAGCCGAATTACAATTCCAACAACTATAATCCCAATTGGAGGAAGGATCCCAAGTTTTCTTGGAGTAATCCTAATAATGCCCTGAATCCTCAAGCACACAATCAGAATCAGGGAGGACCTAGATTGCTGACGCGACAGCAACTGCCGCAGCAACTGCCGCCGCAGCAGCAACAGCAGCAACCAGCTGCCACGAGCAGTATACTGGAACAGACTCTGGCCACCTTTATGTCCCAAACAGGTACTTATATCGAGAAAATGAATCAGTTTGTCAAGAAGACAGAGAATTTCATGGATAAAACAAAGATGCGGATGACGAATCCTGAAGCTACTCTGAAATTTTTGGAGACACAAATGGGTCAGGTTTCCCAACATATTAAGCCGAGGCAGACTGGAGGATTTCCTAGTAATACTGAAAATGCTAGGCAGCCCACAGATGAGCAATGTAAAGCTATTACTACTAGGAGTGGGAAGAAACTACTAGGGCCGGAAAAGGAAGCTGAAACAGTAAAGGAACCAGCCTTAGACAAACCTGCCGAGGAAGCTGCCCCGACAGGTAATAAACAGACTGCTGCCGATGAGCCTGTCACGACAGCAGAAGCGACAGAGGAGAATGATGAACCCAAACCTCCTCAGATTCGTATGCAGTGGGAAGGACGTATTGCTGATTATCGTCCCCCACCCCCTTTCCCTCAACGGTTACAGCAAGCTAAGCAAGAATCTCAACTTAAAAAGATTTATGATATTTTTAAGCAGGTTCATATTAATATTCCGCTGTTAGATGCCGTTAGGGAGATGCCCGGTTATGCCAAATTTCTCAAGGATGTCATGTCAAAGAAATCTAAACTTGGGGAATTTGAAACGGTAAAGATGACAGAAGGTTGCATGAGTATTCTTCATCGGCAGCCACCCCAGAAAAAGAAGGATCCGGGGAGCTTCATCATACCTTGTGTAATCGATAATAAATATGTGGGTAAGGCACTTTGTGATCTTGGTGTTAGTGTTAATTTAGTGCCAAAATCTATTTTTCAGAAATTAGGCATTGGAAATGCGCGGCCCACGACAGTAACTCTGCAGCTGGCAGACCGCTCTTATGTTCATCCCGAAGGAAAAATCGAAGATATTCTGGTAAGAGTGGATAAATTTATTTTTCCTGCTGACTTTCTTGTTTTAGATTGTGAGGCAGATGAAAGTGCACCAATCATCCTTGGGCGACCCTTCTTAGCCACGGGAAGATCACTGATTGATGTTGAGAAAGGAGAACTCACCATGCGAGTGAACGATCAAGAGATTAAGTTGAATGTTCTCCAAGCTATGAAACATGCTGATGCAGACGAGGAATGCAAGGCTATCACTGACGTTGCCTTTGATCAACCCTGCATCAGGTCGGGCTGTCACGATATAAAAATTGGGCACTGCCTCGACAGCCACTGACAGGACTGTCACGACATCACTGGAACTGCTCGCTAATGATGTTGTTTCACAATATGGTAACATGATAGATTGGGGTTGGGCAACAAGACAATTTTATCAGTGATCTGGACGTGGAACTGCTCGCTAATGATGTTGTTATTAGATACAATGGTGTTTTCTCTAAGATTCAATTTTTGGAGAGAGTTTACAAAACAATCGACGGTAAATTGTCGAAGTCCTTGATTGTGAGATTGTTGGGGAAATCGATAGGATATCATGCTTTACGTAACCATGTTCAATCGTCATGGAATCTAATGGGTGATATGCATCTTGTTGATCTAAAAAATGATTACTTTCTTGTTCAGTTCGCGATGGATGATGATTATGAGAGGGTTTTGTCTGGTGGTCCTTGGATGGTGTATGGCAGCTACTTGAGAGTGCAACTTTGGTCAAGATCTTTCTCCACATCTCTTGATCATCTGATTCATATCCTTGCTTGGATTCGACTCCCAAGTTTACCCTACCACTAATATTTTAAGAGTTTATTTAGGGCTATTGCCAGTGTGTTAGGGGATGTAGTCCGCTTTGACTTTAATACAACGGAAGGGAAGAGGGGCAGGTTTGCCCGTCTCGTGGTTGTTGTGAACTTGGACAAGCCGTTGGTTCTTGGGATTGTGATTGACACTCACTAGCAAAAAATTTTGAGTATGAAGGGCTGCTAGTTATCTGTTATGGGTATAGAAAATGTGGCCATTCTAAGAAAGTGTGTGGCCTCCGAGCAGACCGACCAGCTGTGGAGGACACGACTCAGCCGAAAATGGTGTATGCGGAGGATATGTATGTCCCTTGGATGCAAGTGGCAGGTAGGAAGCGACGACCAAATGGGAATCGTGGGATACTCACTAAGAAATTTGATTCTCCTCTACCATCTGATGAGACAAGGTTAGGAGTTTTGGCTTCGATGGAGGGTGGTGCGCCCAAGCAAACTACTCTGGCCCATGTGCATAACACTAACCTAGAGAAGATGAGGGAGAGCTACAATTTAGCGATAGGTCGGGGAAAGAACCTTGCTGACTCAAATGTTGATCAAGCAACCAAGAGAGTGGGGAGTCAGGTAAGGATCGCGGTAAGGAAGTGGTTGCTTGTTGAGTGTGTAAAAGTTCTATTATTTATACCCTGTTTAACCCATATTTCTGCTGCATTCAAGCATCATTGCATTGCATTTAAGTCAGTTTACAATAAAACATCACAAATACACTAAAGGCACAGATTCTACTAAAAGATGGCTGATTTTGCAGGTTGCTGCCATAGTTGACAAAGAAGGCAGTCGCAGGGCAGAGAAGCAGAAGAGCTGAACTGGACAAGCAGACGACAAGGACGAAGCTGCCATGGATCTGTCGTGACAGCAAGGTGACAGCAGCCTTATGAAGAGGAAAAGTAAAGTGGACCTCGATAGATAGAGAAAAATCTGCTCGTCTGTCGTGTGAAAACCAAATATTTGTCCAAGCCCCGGATCGAAAAATATGTCAAGCCAAAGCTCAAGGAGAAGAAATCCCTAGAAACAAGGATGGCGGCTGCAAAGTAGGACTCTTGGAGATTAAGTCTTTATTAGAATCTTACTTTTAATTAAAGTTGTAATCCTTGTTAACTTAGAATACTTGAGCCCAAAGCTTATATAAGGGCATAGATTTTAACCTAGAGGCATCATACCCCATAACCGATAACCTAAACCCCTCCGCCGTTTACCCGTCGTCGACATGTTCTAAAAACCCCCTAGGGCCACGGGTTGTTTTGTAAAGTAGTTGCAAGGGTTGTTTTGTTTTAGGGTTTTCCAAGTTCAATAAAATAAACTTCAAGTTCTCTTATTCCGGTTTTAATATCTTGCAAGAGCATCGGGAGAGCATTGTGAGGTTATCTATTTACTTAGCATCGGGAGAGTTAAGTATACGGAAGAGATAAGAGCGCGTTCTCTAGTTTATAGTTGAACCATCTCGTGCCTAGGGATAGGGCGAGGTTAAGTGGCTAAGGAAGAATTCATACACATCGGTGTTCATCCTTCGATTCACGCTGGGAGGTATCATCAAAGACGTGATCATCGACAGACTTGGACCTAGGGATAGGCCAAGGCAGATCTGGGATTCTTGCCAAACTTGGAGTACGGAGTTGGTGTGTTCGCTGCCGCGACAGCTAACGGACAGCCGCCGCGACAGGTGCTGTCGGCGACGGGCACGACGACAGAACTGGATTTCCTAAGCATTGCAATACCTGCACTACTGAGCAATTCAATACCAGCCCATTCTCTCTATCTTGATATTCCAACTCTTTTATTTACGTTTTACTTTATTATTCTCGTGACAATCTTCTCAATATTTCTTTTACTTTCGTGCAGTGAATTAAGGTGAAGTCATTAGCCCAATCCCTGTGGAGACGATATCCGATACTTCGTATCACTTTACTACTTGCGTCGTGTACACTTGCACTACAATTGCGATAGACTCTTTTACACGCAACAAGTTTTTGGCACCGTTGCCGGGGATTGGCAACATAACTACACCTTTCTTTTATTGCACTTTTCGTTTTTATTTTTATTTTCGTTTTTATTTTTATTTTTATTTTTATTTTTCTTTAATTTTTCTTTTGTGCTTTCAACTCTCGCTTTTCACGAGGTTTTCTTGTTTATGCGCAGATCGAAAAGAGGTGAAGATCCTGAGTATCCATTAGATCCGGAAGTTGAACGTTCCTTCAATCTCAAGAAACAACTTCGCCGACTTTTAGACGGAAACGAATACCTCGAGGAACAGCTAGAGAAAATGGGCCATAACCAACCTGCTGGCGGTGGCATACCACCCCTTGGCGATCTTAACCCGCCTGTCGGTGACCCACCTGCAGCAGCCGGACGACGGTCATGTCGTGACTACATGCTGAACGATCATGTAGAGCTGGAGACCACGCTGCCAGATATTGTTGTTGATAACTTCGAGCTTAAGCCTGTCATGTTTAGTATGATCAACAATGCCAGGCAGTTTAGTGGTGCTGTGACAGAGGATGCTAGAGAGCATCTCAAGACGTTCCAGGAGATCTGTGGTTCGTTTAGACTGCCAGGAGTTAATCCGGAGATACTGAGGCTTCGGTTATTTCCTCATTCATTGAGGGACAGAGCTAAAACTTGGTGGAATAAACTAACACCGGGTTCAATCGTAACTTGGGCAGATTTATCTCGTGAATTCTTATCTCGTTTTAATCCTTCGCATTTATCTGAGCGATTACGTTATGAAATTGCTACTTTTCAACAGGAAGATGACGAGCCAATGCACGAGGCCTGGGACAGATTTACTACTCTTCTTCGAAACTGCCCAATGCATGGATTCCCCGTCTGGAATCAGGTTACAAAGTTCTATAATGCTGCCAACCTACGAACTCGCATCCGAATTGATTCCGCAGCAAATGGGTTACTATTGGATAAGGATCTGGACGAGGCTTTGCAAGTTTTGAAAAATCTGGCCAAGAATGAGAAGCAGTTTCCGACTGCAAGAAGAGGGGGTAAACGGGTACTTGCTGTCAAGGACTACGAAGTCGACAGCACGATGAAATCACAGGTAGCATTCCTTACTAAAGCAATGAAAAGGTTATTAAATGATGATGGTTTACAAGGATTTGCTGTTGAGGAAGTATGCGATATATGTGAGGGAAATCATAGTAGGGATGAGTGCCCAATAAATGTAGAAGAGGGAAAATATGTTGGAAACTACAAGCCAAATTATAATTCCAACAACTATAATCCCAATTGGAGGAAGGATCCTAAGTTTTCATGGAGTAATCCCAACAATGCCCTGAATCCTCAAGCACATAATCAGAATCAGGAAGGTCCTAGACTGCTGACGCGACAGCAGCTGCCGCAGAATCTGCCGCCGCCGCCGCCGCCGCAGCCACCAGCTACCACAAGTAGTATACTGGAACAGACTCTGGCCACTTTTATGTCTCAAACCGGTACTTATATTGAGAATATGAATCAGTTTGTCAAGAAGACAGAGAATTTCATGGATAAGACAGAGATGAGGATGACAAATCATGAAGCTACTTTGAAATCTCTGGAGACACAAATGGGTCAGGTGTCGCAACACATTAAGCCAAGGCAGAATGGAGGATTTCCTAGCAATACTGAAAATGCTAGACCACCCACACATGAGCAGTGTAAGGCGATTACTACTAGGAGTGGGAAGAAACTATCAGGGCCGGAAAAAGGAAGCTGAAACAGTAAAGGATCCAGCCTTAGATAAACCTGCCGAGGAAGCTGCCCCGACAGGTGATAAACAGACTGCTGCCGATGAGCCTGTCACGACAGCAGAAGCGACAGAGGAGAAAAAAGATGATTATCGTCCTCAGATTCGCATGCAGTGGGAAGGACGCATTGCTGATTACCGCCCCCCACCACCCTTCCCTCAACGGATACAACAAGCTAAGCATGAATCTCAACTTAAAAAGATTTATGATATTTTTAAGCAGGTTCATATTAATATTCCATTGTTAGATGCCGTTAGGGAGATGCCCGGTTATGCTAAATTTCTCAAGGATGTTATGTCAAAAAATCTAAACTTGAGGAGTTTGAAACGGTAAAGATGACAGAAGGTTGCATGAGCATTCTTCATCGGCAGCCACCCCAGAAAAAGAAGGATCCGGGGAGCTTCATCATACCTTGCGTAATCGGAAATAAATTCGTGGGTAAGGCACTTTGTGATCTTGGTGCTAGTGTTAATCTAATGCCAAAGTCTGTTTTTCAGAAATTAGGTATTGGGAAGGCGCGACCCACGACAGTAACTCTGCAGCTGGCAGACCGCTCTTACGTTCATCCAGAGGGAAAAATCGAAGATATTTTGGTAAGAGTGGATAAGTTTATTTTCCCTACTGACTTTCTTGTTTTAGATTGTGAAGCAGATGAAAATGCACCAATCATCCTTGGGCGACCCTTCTTAGCCACGGGAAGATCACTGTTTGATGTGGAGAAAGGAGAACTCACCATGCGCGTGAACGATCAAGAGATTAAGTTGAATGTTCTCCAAGCGATGAAACACGCTGATGTGGACGAGGAATGCAAGGCTATCACTGATGTTACCCTTGATCAACCCTGCATCAGGTCAGGCTGTCACGATATTAAATTTGGTCACTGCTGCGGCAGCCACCTAGAGGACTGTCACGACAGCAACGACGATAGCAACTCCTCTGAATCTGATTCATCTAGTACTGAAGATCAGGAGGAGGTGAACTGGATTGGAAATCGTCCAGGTAAGTTATTCGAACCCTTAAATTATACTTCGGATAACCATTTAATCCAAAAGCCATCTATTGTTGAACCACCTACCTTAGAACTGAAGCCCCTGCCAGGGCAACTTAAATATGCTTTTCTTGGTTCAAATGATACGTTGCCCGTAATCATCTCTTCTAAGCTGCCGTAGGAACAGGAACGACAGCTAATCGACATGCTAAGGCAGCACAAAAAGGCAATTGGATGGACGATCGCTGACATTCAAGGCATTAGTCCGGCGTTATGCATGCAAAAAATTCTTCTAGAGGAAGATCATAAGCCGACTATTGATGCCCAAAGGCGGCTAAACCATGCGATGAAGGAGGTAGCGTAAGGAGAGAATCAAATGGTTAGATGCTGGTATTATTTACGCCATCTCCGACAGCAAATGGGTGAGCCCGGTGCAATGCGTTCCCAAGAAAGGAGGAATGACCGTGGTGACCAATGAGAACAATGAGTTAATCCCAACCAGGACTGTGACCGGTTGGAGGGTTTGTATGGACTATCGGAAGCTTAATAAGGCTACCCGAAAGGACCACTTTCCTTTACCCTTTATTGTTCAAATGCTTGATAGGTTAGCGGGTAAACCTTACTATTGTTTTCTTGATGGTTACTCAGGTTACAATCAAATTGCTATCGCACCGGAGGATCAAGAAAAGACGACTTTCATATGTCCCTATGGAACGTACGCATTTAGGAGAATGCCATTCGGATTATGTAATGCACCCGCCACCTTCCAAAGGTGCATGATGGCCATATTCTCCGACATGGTGGAGGACTTCCTTGAGATTTTTATGGATGATTTTTCCGTCTTTGGAGATGATTTTGAGAGTTGTTTAGGCAATTTACAAAAGGTACTTGAAAGATGTGAAAAAGCAAACTTGGTCTTAAATTGGGAAAAATGCCACTTTATGGTGGATGAGGGGATAGCCCTTGGCCATAAGATTAGCTGCCGTGGGATAGAAGTCGACAGGGAAAAAATAGAAGTGATCGAGAAGCTGCCGCCACCGACCACAGTCAAGGGCATTAGGAGTTTTTTAGGGCATGCTGGGTTTTATCGGAGATTTATTGCTAACTTCTCAAAAATCACGAAGCCCCTATGCCATCTCTTGGAGCAGAACCGACCCTTTGACTTTAATGATGAATGTACTGAAGCATTCCAGGTTCTGAAGGAAAAACTAGTAACAACCCCCATAGTACAACCACCAGACTGGACGCAGCCATTTGAAATTATGTGTGATGCTAGTGACTATGCTGTCGGGGCAGCACTTGGGCAGCGCAGAGATAAGCTGTTTCATGTCATATATTATGCCAGCAAGACATTAAATGACGCCCAAGTGAACTATACCACCACAAAAAAGGAGCTGATAGCTGTGGTGTTCTCCATTGACAAGTTTCGTTCTTACATACTTGGGACGAAAGTAATAGTGCACACAGATCATTCTGCCCTCAAGTATTTGTTCGCAAAGAAGGATGCAAAGCCTAGATTGATACGGTGGATCCTGCTATTGCAAGAATTCGACCTTGAGATCAAGGACAAGAAAGGGATAGAAAATCAAGTGGCAGACCACTTGTCAAGGTTGGAGACGGGACAGAGTCTGCCAATAGATGAGACACATATACTGGAGACCTTCCCAGATGAGCAGCTCTTTGCTGCCGCAATCGCTGCCGCGACATCCATGGCGGCAGGTAAGTCTTCTGAACTCCCCTGGTATGCTGATTTCGTTAATTTTATAGTTAGCGGAGTATTTCCTTTTGATCTTAATTATCAAGCCAGGAAGAGGTTCCAAAATGATGTTAAGCATTATTATTGGGACGAACCTCTTCTTTTCAAAATGTGTGCAGATCAGGTTATAAGGAGGTGTGTACCACAAGAAGAGCAAGAAGATTTTCTCCATCACTGCCACGCTTCACAATATGGAGGTCACTTAGGAGGCAATAAAACTGCTGCCAAGGTGCTGCAGTCAGGGTTCTACTGGCTGACACTGTATAAAGACGCACAGGACTTCTACAAGAACTGTGACAGGTTCCAGCGGACAGGTAACATCTCGAGGAGAAACGAGATGCCACTGCAGAACATCCTAGAAGTCGAGATCTTTGACGTTTGGGGGATGGATTTTATGGGACCCTTTCCATCTTCATGTGGGAATCTTTACATCCTCCTAGCAGTGGACTATGTCTCCAAGTGGGTAGAAGCTATCGCCACTAAAAAGAATGATGCCAAGACGGTCCAAAAGTTTTTACACAAAAACATTTTTTTTTCTAGATTTGGCATTCCTAAGGCGATTATCAGTGATGAAGGGAGACATTTTGACAATAGGGTTATTGCTGCCGCCTTGAAGAAATATGGTGTCAAACACAGGATCGCGACAGCATACCACCCACAGACCAATGGACATGCTGAGATATCCAATAGAGAAGTGAAGAACATTCTTGAGAAGATGGTTAAGCCAACTAGGAAAGATTGGTCTTTACTCCTTAATGATGCATTATGGGCATATAGGACAGCTTTTAAGACTCCATTGGGCATGTCTCCATACCGTTTGATTTATGGGAAAACCTGTCATCTGCCTGTCGAGATAGAGCACAGGGCATACTGGGCAATCAAGGCAGTGAATATGGACTTGGACAAGGCAGGCCGGAAAAGGCTGTTAGATTTGAACGAGATCGATGAAATACAGACAATGGCCTACGACAATGCAAGAATATACAAGGAGAAAACTAAGAAGTGGCATGACAAGAAGTTGCTGCCACGACAGTTCTGCCCAGGGCAGCTTGTGTTGTTGTTCAATTCTAGACTGAAACTCTTCCCAGGGAAGCTAAAATCTAGATGGTCCGGCCCGTTCCAAGTGGTACAAGTTTTTCCCCATGGTGCCATCACAATTCAATCATTAAAAGACGGGCACCAATTGGAAGTCAACGGACAGCGCCTCAAGCACTATCAGGGGACTGAAGCCCCAGGAATACAGGAAGTGGTTACCTCAGGAGATGCCCCACACGGCATCCCTAATTTAACCTAAGTTTTATTTATTATTTATTATTTATTATTTATTAGGTAATAAGGTTTATTTTTATTTGAATAATGTTTTTTTTCTATTTTCAGTTTTTAAGAAATAAAGGAGTCAAGAAGAAAAGGAGAAGTGACCCAAGCCCACCATCCATCCATCAGCCCAACAAAGCCCATTTATTGAAGCATGTCGTTTCAGCTGCCGCCGTAGACGGATAAGACAGGCTGTCAACAGACTGTCACGACAGACGCAGAAGCGTGTGACAGACGCGTAACAGATGCATTAATGCGTGGCAGACGCGTCAGACACGCCAAAACTCAACAGTCGCTCCGTTATTCACGCCTATCGTTACAGCATTAAACAGGCAGACCATCGACCGCTATAAAACCCCGTTTTCACTTTCATTTTTCATCACTTCTGCTTATTCTTGCTTGCTTTCTCCTCTCATTTTTTTGTTTACTTTCCTTTCACAACCCTTGCAACTAATATGTCTTCTAGACAGACCCGCTGCAGTGCTGCCTCAGCCTCTTCATCAGCAGCATAGTCACCCTTCGCAACTAAGGAATTATGGGAGGAAAGGGGCTTCATCTACATCCACAAGGCACCGAACATGGGGCTCCGACCATTCATCGCGAAGGCAATAAGGAATTTGCTATGGGAGCAGTTCGCCGAACAACCAGCAGAACTAAACGATACATTGGTGAGGGAGTTCTATGCTGCCATCGACAGCAAGACGGCAACATCTGTAATAGTCCGAGGAGTAGAGGTGCCATTTACAGCTGACAGCATCAACCACATGTATGGCCTATATTTTGGCCCCGACGATGACGCCCACCAACAATTTTTAGACACCCTCGATTCTGCCGCATACGGTGCTGTCATGGCGGAGGTGACAGAGGAAGGAACAACATGGACCACGAGCAAAAAGAACCCCAACTCTGTCAAAAGGGGGCAGCTGCTCCCAGAAGCCAAGCTATGGAACACTTTCATCAAGAAGCGTATCTTGCCGTCCTCCCATCACACGACGGTGAACCAGCAGCGGCTCGCTCTCATTCACTCGATCATGCACAACCGGCCTATCAACGTGGGCCGCTATATGAGGGAAAGCATCTTGGACTGCACATTCCGCTCCTCCCCCCGTCTTTGCCTACCGTTCACGATCACTTCCCTTTGCCGCTGCGCTACTGTCCCAGAGGCCACCACCGACAAACTGATCCAAGGCAGAGGCTGGACAGAAAACAACATTACCAGCCTCATGGAGCTGATAGTCACAACACCCATCAACTCCTTCAACCCAGCTGCCTCCCCAGCAGATTCAGACGAGGAACCTGCCACTGAACCTGCCGCCGCAGCCGCCCAGACCGACCAATCCGCCCAAATCCTTGCCGTCATACAACGGGTGGAAGACAGACAGATGGGGCTGATGACATTCATCCGGGATTTCGCAACTTCCACGGTAAATTTCATTACCAATACTTTAAATTATATCGATGTTGTTTTCCCCACTTTTCCAGACCACTATTTCCATATACCCACCCCTGTCCACACACCTACACCACCTGCCTCCCCACATACCCATTCCACCGCTTCCACCCCATCACCTACCCCGACGGCAGCTGCGAGTCCTCCGGCCGACAGCCCTGCACGTGGAACGAAGCGGCCAGCCACAGCCGACAGCGAGGAGGAACCTCTGATTAGGAGGAATTTGGAGAGGGAGTTTACGCCTGTCAAGAGGCAGAAACACGTGGCAGACAGAAAGCTAATGCCCAAGGCCAGCACCACCACCAGCAGCACTTGGGATAGCGGCAGCAGCTCAGACATCCAGCTCGTAGAGCAACCTGCCCAACCTCCCCCACAGCCCAGACGCCGCCGTCAGATCCGTGTCAGCAGCAGCAGCGAGGACAGCGATTAAAATTTAAGTCTTTTATTTTTCTTTTCTTGCTGCCTGCTTTATCTTTATTTTGTGATGTATCTCTGCCTTCATTTTATCTGTCATTTTGCATTGAGGGCAATGCAACCCTCGAGTTTGGGGGTGGCACCCTCCATAGTAATGGAGTCTTAGTACATCTTTTTATTATTGTTGTGTCTTTTATTTAATTAAGTTCTCTTAAAAAAAATCAGAAAATATAAAACTGTTGGCTTAAAACTGTGAAGTTAGCTTACCTGTCATGACAGCTCTGTCGTGGCAGCATCTTTAGGACAGTTTAAGGAGAAGTTTAGAGCCTTTCTATAGTCCTGAAAATTTAAAACACCATTGTGACTGTTATATTGCTTAGACTTCTTTTAGCCAAACTAGAATAGAAAACTTAGCTCTTAGAGTAGAAAAAAGACTAGACTCTCAGGAAACCTAGAGGTGCCCAACACCGACTCTAGGCAAATAACCAGAGAAAAACTTCTAGAGGTGCCTATCACCGGCTCTAGACAGTTAACTAGAGGTGCCTGAAATACTGGCTCTAGTAAAAATGAGAAGAAATTAGAAAGAAATCAACTAGAGGTGCCTTATTCTGGCTCTAGTAAAGGAAAGAAAGAAATCAGTCTCGTAAGAAAAACTCTAAACAAGCTAAAGTATAATATTCTAGTGAAACTAAGAGAGTCTTAGCATATAACTGTTCACAAGCATGCACACACTGCACGAGAACTATAGGGAGATTCCGGACAGATCCTAATCTTTCCGACAGGTTGCTGCCGCCACAGAGAATGAGCGACGGGTAAGGGACAGTTCACTGTTTGAAAGCCAACACAAAAATATTCATTTTTCTTTTAGGTCTTAATTGCTTGAGGGCAAGCAAAAACTTGAGTTTGGGGGTGTGTTGAGTGTGTAAAAGTTCTATTATTTACACCCTGTTTAACCCATATTTCTGCTGCATTCAAGCATCATTGCATTGCATTTAGGTCAGTTTACAATAAAACATCACAAATACACTAAAGGCACAGATTCTACTAAAAGATGGCTGATTTTGCAGGTTGCTGCCATAGTTGACAAAGAAGGCAGTCGCAGGGCAGAGAAGCAGAAGAGCTGAACTGGACAAGTAGACGACAAGGACGAAGCTGCCATGGATCTGTCGTGACAGCAAGGTGACAGCAGCCTTATGAAGAGGAAAAGTAAAGTGGACCTCGATAGATAGAGAAAAATCTACTCGTCTGTCGTGTGAAAACCAAATATTTGTCCAAGCCCCGGATCGAAAGATATGTCAAGCCAAAGCTCAAGGAGAAGAAATCCCTAGAAAAAAGGATGGCGGCTGCAAAGTAGGACTCTTGGAGATTAAGTCATTATTAGAATCTTACTTTTAATTAAAGTTGTAATCCTTGTTAACTTAGAATACTTGAGCCCAAAGCTTATATAAGGGCATAGATTTTAACCTAGAGGCATCATACCCCATAACCGATAACCTAAACCCCTCCGCCGTTTACCCGTCGTCGACATGTTCTAAAAACCCCCTAGGGCCACGGGTTGTTTTGTAAAGTAGTTGCAAGGGTTGTTTTGTTTTAGGGTTTTCCAAGTTCAATAAAATAAACTTCAAGTTCTCTTATTCCGGTTTTAATATCTTGCAAGAGCATCGAGAGAGCATTGTGAGGTTATCTATTTACTTAGCATCGGGAGAGTTAAGTATACGAAAGAGATAAGAGCGCGTTCTCTAGTTTATAGTTGAACCATCTCGTGCCTAGGGATAGGGCGAGGTTAAGTGGCTAAGGAAGAATTCATACACATCGGTGTTCATCCTTCGATTCACGCCGGGAGGTATCATCAAAGACGTGATCATCGACAGACTTGGACCTAGGGATAGGCCAAGGCAGATCTGGGATTCTTGCCAAACTTGGAGTACGGAGTTGGTGTGTTCGCTGCCGCGACAGCTAACGGACAGCCGCCGCGACAGGTGCTGTCGGCGACGGGCGCGATGACAGAACTGGATTTCCTAAGCATTGCAATACCTGCACTACTGAGCAATTCAATACAAGCCCATTCTCTCTATCTTGATATTCCAACTCTTTTATTTACGTTTTACTTTATTATTCTCGTGACAATCTTCTCAATATTTCTTTTACTTTCGTGCAGTGAATTAAGGTGAAGTCATTAGCCCAATCCCTGTGGAGACGATATCCGATACTTCGTATCACTTTACTACTTGCGTTGTGTACACTTGCACTACAATTGCGATAAACTCTTTTACACGCAACATTGCTCATGATCAAATTATTGCTCCAGTAGTTGAGGTGGTGTCATCTACAACTGAGCTTGTTCAGGAGGTCCCAATGGAAGTTAGTGAAGCATTACCTAAATTCGTTACAAAGGAAAAGTTTTTTATAACACCATCCTCACTAAAATCTGACAAGCATAGTGGTCAGTGTGATTGAGGAGGGAGCTAAGAGAATTTTGAAAGAGACAAATGAGAGGCCGATGTATAGGCAAATAAGAAACTCTGGTGCTAAAGGAGTTAACCAAAATTTTGCATCAACTAAGGGGCTATCCTAGAAGGGTACTAAAATAAAGAAGAATGGCGATAGTACCCAAAAACTGATTGTGGTGCCAAATTGGGATGCAAATATTTCTAGGGATCTAGTCAAAGTTGGCTCATTTGCTGCTCACTCGTCCCTTGCTCCTCCAAGTCATCTGGTGGGTAAGGAGAACAAGGTTCAATGGATCGAGAATAAGACATTTGAAGGGGCGTCACATGTCAAGGTTTAGTAAGTTGGTTTCTACTGCTGGTCATTTTTATTTTTTTATCTATGGTTAAAGTTATTTATTGGAATCCTCAAGGCATCTTAGGCCTTGATTTTAACTGGTACTTTAGATTGTTGCTAAGATCGTAGGATCCTGATATTATTGCTATTGTGGAACCTTGTGTGAGTGGGAATAAAGTTGATGCCTTTATTCGTCGCTTGAGATATGCCTGTTCTTTTCGTGTGGAGGCGAATGTGTTCTTTGGTGGTATGTGGGTTCTATGGAATGATACAGTGAAACTTGATATTGTTGTTGTGTCTAATTAGTTTCTCCATGGGTGTGGTGAATAAACGTAGCTTTTTTTTATTACCTTTGTGTATGCTAGTCTAGATTAGGGTCACAGGAAATTTGTCTGGGATCAATTGTGAGCTCTTAGCCTTGGCGCTGAGTGGACGTGGACTATGGGTGGTGACTTTAATGCAATATGTAGTACAAAGAAGAGACAAAGGGGATCTCAACGTCGGTCAGGCGTTTGCAGAAAGTTTTGCGATTTTTTATTCAACTCTGGATTGCTTAACATGGGGTTTAATGGGCTGAAGTTCACTTGGAAGCGCGAAACTCTTAGTCAGTGGCTTGATAGAGGTCTGTGTAATGCACAATGGTATGATTCCTTTGCTTTTTTAGAGATTTCCCATGTTCAGAAGCTTGGGTCTGATCATATACCAATCATGCTTTCTATGGATCCTCCTGCCCCAGCCCATGATATTCGACCTTTTTGGTTTGTCGTAGCATGAAATGATCACTCGAATTTTGAGAGACTATTGATCGATTCTTGGAATAATACGACACCCATCTTTGAGAACTTGATTGCTTTCCAAGGGACGAGTCGACGGTGGAACATGGAGGTTTTTGTGCACATTGGCCGCCGTAAAGCTCATCTCCTGGCTTAGATTATGGGTGAGGAGATAACGTTGGAGTCCTCTACTTCACCTTTCTTGATTGAGTTGGATATCACTCTTAAAAGGGAGCTTGACATTATGCTGAATTAAGAGGAGAGTCTATGGTACCAGAAATCGAGAAGTAAGTGGATTACGCAATGAGACCATAATACAAAGTTTTTCCACGCTCAAGTTGAATGATGGTACTTAGTGCGATGATGTAGATCTTCTTAATGATCATGCTATTGGTTACTTTAGCTCTCTCTTTACGGCTGAGGAACAACATAAAACACCGATCCATTTTAGGGGTGTGTCCATTTTGCTTCTGACGTCCACATGCAATCCCTGACGCGTAATGTCTCCATGGAATGGGTCCTACGAACTATTTTTAGTATGGATCCGTTAAAAGCTCCATGGGTGGATAGATTCTTGGCATGATTCTTTTAGAAGAATTGGGCTACATTTGGTAACTTCATTTATCAGTTTGTGTCTATTTTTTTATTCTGGAGTTATGGCGGAATGGGCTAATCGTACGCTTATGGTCACCACACATAAGCTTTTTTCTCCTAAAAGTATCAGTCAATTTTGGCCGATAAGCTTGTGCACGATGCTGTATAAGGTGATTACAAAGATTCTAGTGAACCAATTGAAACTTTTCTTGCTGGACTAGATCTCTCAGAACCAGTTCAGTTTTGTTCATTGGAGGCACATTACCAACAACGTGATTCTCACCCAAGAGGTGATCCACTCTATGCGCCAGAGAACATGTTTGAAGAAGTGGATGGCTATTAAAGAGGACTTAGAAAAGGCATATGACCGTCTTAAGTGGTGTTTTATTGAGGAGACTCTTTAGGATTTGGGTTTACCAGATATGTTCATTGCGTGGATTATGCAGTGTGTTCGTTCTATTTCTACTCAAATTCTTTGGAAAAAGGAGATTACGATAAGCTTCACCCCCTCGTGGGGTATTCATTAGGGTATCATCTATCACCGTACTTGTTCGTATTATGTATGGAGCACCTTTCTCATGCTATTGAGTGGAAAGTGTTTCAACCCTTTCGAGCCCGACTTTTTTTTAAAAAAATACGGAGTCACCACCAATCTTTTAAAAAGGCGTGATTGGATCGCCTAAAAACGGGTCATTTTAATAAAATATTTTATTTTATTAAAACAACAGTTTTGGTCTGCGAAAACACGAAAACAAGTTCGGGAGTCAGTTATGCGTGGGGAAGGGTTAACATCCCTACAATGCTAAAAATTAGTACATAGCCGATTACAAAATGTTTTAATGTCATAATTTGAAAGTTCACGAAAATTTCGATTTATTTGTCCATTTATGAATATGAATCTATTTTGACGGTCTTACCATTCGAAAAATGAACTCCAATCACCGCCAACACTCCTAGAGCTAACCCGTCATTTCCGTCTGGTAAGACACCACATTAATTATATTCCATTTTTATTAAACAACCACAAAAGCAATTAAATGTGTTGAAGCCTTTAATTATCCTAAGTTAGCGATTATTAACCTAAAGAATAGTCTAGGTATTTTTTAACTATTGGGGGTTAAAGTGTGATTAAGTGTGTTTTATTATTTGAAAACATGAAGAAAATTTTATTAAACAAAAAGGTTCTAACTAAGCTATTTGAGGACCTATTGTTAAAGTTTTATTATAATCATAGCAACAAACAACAAGGAATAAGAGAAATTAAATTGTTAAATAATAATAAAAATCTAATAAGAAAACGAGATAAAATAAACCTTATTTTAAATAGAAAATAATAATATTTATAAAAGTAGATTAGGGATCGATCTGAAAGAAAATTGAAATTTAGAGGTCAAATTAGAACAAAAAGGACAAAATCAAAAGAAAGGAAAGTTGAAGAGCTGTGATAGGACACCCGTAAAAGAAGGGCGTGAGTTAAAAGCGGGTATGGGTAAGGTCATCGGGTCGATATAAAACGTTGAAAAAAACATTCTAAACCATGAACACCTCTCCTTTTTGTTCTCTGAGGAATTCTCCGTATCCTCCATAGTCTGGGAGGTTGCGATGAACATCTGCCGCACCGACCACCATTGATATGCGTCGGTTGTTGTTACCGGCAGCGGAAAATTCAAAAAAAATAGTTTCACTTCTTTCTTTTTAAAAAAAAGCAAAACCTTTGAAAATAAAAACTCAAATAAACTTTGAACCCTACCCCTTTTTCAACAATTTTCCTGAATCCGACGATCTCAAAGTTGTGTATTCATCATCGGGATCACCGCCTCAACCACCATACACGACGACAATTTCCAATGGAAGGTAAAAATTATACCGTTCTCTTATTTAACATGCGAATATTGAATGAAAGAAGAAAAGATACCAGAAACTTTGCTTGCTTTATTACTCTGAAAAAATGCTTGAATACACTATTGCTTCCTCCCTATTCAATCTGAATGCCTCTCTATCAATTTGTGTGTATTGTGTGTATTTTTGTGTCTATACTCTTTGTTTCTTTGTGTTACATAAAATTTACAAGGATTATATAAGTAAAAGCTTGCCTAAATTATATGAAATCTAATCCCCTAATCCTCGTCCCGAATTGATTTGCAAAGATTCGATATTTGGGTTGATTTTGATTTGCCTCTGATTGATTCGATATTGGCTCTGATTTGTTTTGACTTTCCCCTTTAACTTTGATTCGGAATTTAATCTTTGCGTGTTTTCATTTTCGGTGGCTGCAAACGGCGTCGAAATCAACGACGAGAGGGGTTCGAGAGGAGGAAAATGATACGTGCCTTTGTCGAAGAAGACGAAGCGTCTAGTGAAAGCTCAAACATTGGGCACGTGACTGCCATGCGCGAGTGGCGATCCGTGTGCTCTTCGATGACACGATTTGGGCTATTAGATCTGATACATGCATGGGAGGGCTAAAGCAATGCATATTGGACAAGAAGTTGAATATGTTTGTGAAGTCTGGAAAGTCATCTAATTTGCGACGACTTTTCAGATGGGATCCCGGCATTTCTGGACAGAGTTGTCTTCTAAAAAATTGACCGCCATTCAGTTACCTTTCCAACTCATCTTAAAACGCATCAATCAGACATCGGGAACTCAAGATATTTCCATTTGACTGAAGACTGTGCATGCAGAAAACATGATACGAGATTATTACGGGATTTTGTAAAATTCAGCCCAAAGGCTATTATATAAAGCTTTTGGACGAATTAGACTTAGCCCAATTTAATTATTAACATTTAAATTATGTTTTTAGGATTTTATATACTTTAGGAATCATCCACCCTTCTCCCAAGCAACTCTTATCAGCTTATCACTTGCAGCCCAAGCACAAAGAGTTTAAAGGCTGTTTTTCTTTTATTTTTAATTAAATTAGGGTTTCTTTGTTTTAGTAGAAGTTAAATTACTTTGACTATCCTTCACCTATAAAAGGAAGAAGACTCCACCATTGTAATTAAGATTATTCAAATTTGTTTTTACTATTCTTCTCTTCATCTTTTTTAATCTTTTTTTGCTATATTCTTATTATTCATCTTCTAATCTTTCTTATTGTATTCATTTCTTTAAATTTCCAGCCTTAAATCTGAAATTTTCAAGAAAAGCCCTTCTCTTTTCTATTGAATTTTAAGATCTGCCCATAGCTTTCTTGATTGAGTCTAGAGCTCTTAGTTTTTGCAACAACTTGATTGAAGGCTTCCAAATCCACAATTTTTGCTACTCTATCATTTGGTATCAGATTGGGACGATTCTTGGCAAGAATTTTGGCGTTTTGGGTGAAAAATTGGAATAAAAAGGGAAAATTCGCAAAAATCAAACGAACGAATTTTGAGCTGAAAATTTTCAGATCAGATCTACACCATTGGAGGAGTCACCACATAAAATTTCAGAATTTTTTGACATTGGGAACACCTCGAACAAAGTGGATCAAAATTGAGCAGAATTAGGTTCTTTTCCTCCATTTTCACCCTAGTTTAGTTTCTTTCTGTCAATTTTCATTCCTTTTAGTTTATTTATCTTATCAAACAAAAAAAGAAAAGAAAAGAAAAGAAAAAGAAAAAGAAAAGAAAAGAAAAAGAAAAAGAAAAGAAAAGAAAAAACAAAAACAGAAACTGAAACTGAAGAAAAGTGAGAAAGATCATACCTAGCCGCCAACTACCATCAAGAATCATCAAGATCAACATCATCCATCGCTGCAAGCATCACATTGAAGTGGGTTCAACTTTGGATTTCTTTCTTCAAGTTGTTTCCGGGTTTTGGGTTTTCATATTTCTAGTTTTTTTTTCTTTTCTACTCTTTAGTTATTTAAGTTAGTTTGTTTTGCTTTTCTTTCTTCTCTTACACCATTAACACCTTTTCTTTTCTGGTGTGAGTAGGATTAAACAAGTTGCATTCTAATTCTTCCTCCTTGCAACTAGAATTCAATTGGTATCATACCTTTCATTGGACTCCTAGTACAAATAGGACTCATTGTTAGGATTAAACTCCGATTATAACTTGTTGACTTGTGGCAGGAAGGTCTTTAAAGAGTACAAGATCGACTTACTTGCCTCACTAAGTATTTATTTCTTGGAGTGTTTAGTGAGATTCCTAATTTTCTTTCTTTTGTTTTTAACCTTTTGTAAATTTGAGTGTTACAAGATGTTTCACAGACACAAGCATCGTGCAAAACAACATGATACTTTGGGTTCTACTTATCGAGGAAAACCTTCCTTGACCAAACCGAGGCATTCGTTCAATTTTTGTAAAGAAGGGCGAACTGAACCAAGGCGAACCGCACACACTTTGGCCATCCCAAAATTTAGAATACCTTCTTTTCAAGGAAGGCATGATCTTGAAAGTAAGTGTGATTCTAACCCTTTATTTGATTCTTGTCCTATCATTCTATTAGAAACACTTCATCCTTTACAGAAATTGTATTTTGATGATATTTTTTTGTGAGAGGAATTGGGTACGTGAGTTATCTTATTTAAAAAGACAGAGAGTCAAGAGGCCGAGAGCAATAAAAGTCAAATTAATGGCCCAATTTTAGTGAGTGAAAAGAAACATAAGGTAAAAGTCGAACAATGTTCAAATGAAAAAGGCGAGAAAAAGATAAAGAGAGATTTTTTTGACCTAACCATAACATCATTCTTTCAAGTGGTTTTGATTTCTTTTTTCAGGATTTTGTTGAACCATTGAGAGGAGCTCAATTGGATCACTCCACCTATGACAAAGATTCCTTTTTGATTGCCATTGTTAAACGTCCTTCTTTTGCTGTTTCTGATTCGAGGAAGAATCCTTTTAAGGAGAGGGGGAATGATACATGCATGGGAGGGCTAAAGCAATGCATATTGGACAAGAAGTTGAATCTGTTTGTGCAGTTTGGAAAGTCAGCCAATTTGCGCCAACTTTTCGGATGGGATCCGGGCATTTCCGGGCAGAGTTGTCTTCTAGAAAATTGACCATCATTCAGTTACCTTTCCAACGCATTGCCTTAAATATGAAATTTTCAAGAAAAGCCTTCTCTTTTCTATTGAATTTTCAGATATGCCCATAGCTTTCTTGATTGAGTCTAGAGCTCTTAGTTCTTGCAACAACTTGATTGAAGGCTTCCAAATCCACAACTGCGCTACTCTATCAAGATCGCTTCTAGATCTAACGACTGGGAGAGAGCAACGCTAAATCTCCTTTCACTATGGTTCTCATACGTGATCTGTGTCGTTGGATCGCGTTTCCATCGAACGATTATGAGTTGGTGCGGCGCCAAACCTTTTAGCTAGGGTTTTTCGTGTCTTCATCTACACCGTTGGATCAATTTGTGATCCAACGACCCTCTTATGGTTGCGCAATGAGAAACAAAAGGGCCTTAAGTTTTAGTTTTTTGGGCCGGTCAGACCTATTTTTTGCATGGACCTTTTTAAAATGTAATGACCTATTTTTTATATAATGGACCATTTTATTATTTTTTGGGTTTTGTGTTAATTCAAATAGATCCCTTATTTATTAAATGAGCTAACTAAGTATAATAATAATACTAGTATACAAATAATAAAACAAATGGTAATAATAAGTATAGAGTTAGGTGAAAATTCAATGACAACAAGGTGGGGAAGGGATCCTAGAAGCGTATTCATCTAATCCGAAATGGCCAAGGTTTGTCAAATTTATTTTTTGCGAATAATCTTGTACAGTTTACGAAAGTGACTATGGATACTATAGAAGTTATTAAAGAGGTTATGGTTAACTGTTGTGCATGTTCTGGTCATCAGTGAGTGTTGCTAAAACCCTTATTTATTTCTCCAAAAATTCTGTGGCGGATATGAGACATGAGATTACTGATAGTTTGGGTTTTGTGATTGTGGATGACCTTGGTAAGTACTTGGGTATTCCTCTTCTCCAAAAATGGGTTATGATGGATACCTATTGCTTTTTTTATGGATAAAATTAAGCATCGTCTTTAAGGTTGGGTTGCTCGTTCACTCTCCTTAGCAAACCATATCACCTTGGTGAAGTTTGTATTACAAGATATTCCTACGTATGTGATGTATCCTACATGGTTGCTGTAGAGAGTGTTAGTGTTCTCTAAATATGAGCGCAAGTGCACACTCCTGTCAAGTAATAGTATAAAAGATATCGTCTCCCACATGGATTGGACAGCTTGACTCGAATCGTAACTTATGCATAAGGGAAAATTAAATGCACAAATAAGTTGAATTGTTTAAGAAGAAAAGAAAATAAAACACAAGTAAATAAAAGGGAAGATATCAGATTGATGTAATGGGCTGGGTTATGCTACTGTTTAATATGAAACTGCGTTGAATATGACAAGTTGCTTTGCGCTGCCAGACTTTGCTGCCTCGGTGAGAGATTGCAGTTAGGCTGTTGAGACGCTATCGCTGCCTCGGCAGGGGAATGGACTTGCGTCTCGACGACAAACTCGACAGAACTACAAGGCTCGGCAGAACGCTTCGAAAGTGATCCCGCTTAAGTCTAAGTCAGAATGCTGTTGATGCCCACTGCAGATAATACCAGTCGCGATGTGAATCGTGCAAAGACAATAATGTTTGGTTCGTTCTCCTTTAGCCACCTTAAACCCTAACCTATGTCTAGGATGGATTGATCAACAATTGATTAAGGTGAAGACCGTACTTACTCATTTCGCGAGTTCGACTCTCTCGATACCGAACTAATGGATAGTAATCAACTAATCTTTCCCCTTAATTGAAAACTATGAGGAACATGGAATAAGCAAACCTTGAAGCTTTATTTGCAAAAGCAAACTTAAAATCCTAAACAACTGTTCTCACACTAATTACAACATAACCCAAACCCAAAGAGAATTTTAGAACATAATGGCGGCAAGAAAATCTAAACTATGCCTAAGGGAAAACCTAAATTGTTTTGAAGTAAAAGTATAATGGGTATATATAGGCATTAGCTAGGTCTAGTCCTTCTTGGAGTAGAAGTCTTCAAAGTAGCTTTTGTATTAAATGAAACCTTAAATTATGACTTCTTTGAGTTGAATGTGGACTTCTTCAATTTGCCTTACTCTGCAAGTATTCTCGAATTCCTCCTTTGGCGGCTCTGCCTACTGCTACAATTATAGAAAAATTGAGTGGACATCATCGTCAAAATCAGGATTTTCTGCTCTATAGATAGCACTCCAGTTCTCCAATTCCTCATTTTGTTGTCTTGGGCGGCAGGTAGGGCAGCGACAACTACTCGACATCTGTTGTCTCTGTCTGGAACTACATTAGTACATCTCCTTGGTCTGCTGCACTAGCATCATGTCCTCAGCTCCTCTCTCCTTCTATCAGCCTCTAGTACTTGAAACTAAAACTAAACTAAAACAATACCTTTTTCTTACCAAATTACATATAATCTATAAAAATCATGGCAAAGTAAAGAATACTGTAAAATGCAATGCATGATCCTAATTATGCCTAAAATGTACTTAAAAACAACAATAATATGAGATGGAATGTACATGAAATATAGAACTTATGGACACTTTACACACCCCCAAACTCGAACTATTGCTTGTCCTCAAGCAATGCAACCTAAATATACTTGCCCCTTTAAACTAATCGAAAAGAAAAATTATGTTTTAAACTTGATTTAACACCTCAAGGCCGTGGCACCTGTCATTAGATTATTGAGAGGGGAAAATATGAATTACCTCAGAATTAACTATAATATGCCAGTGAAGTGTGTGCAGTGTACATGCTGAATCTGATGAATATTCTAAGTAAACAAAGATGCTGTCATGATATACAAGGTTGCTGTCGAGGCAACATAATTAAGAACAATTAAATAATCATGGCAATAAAGGCATCATCTTATCACAACTACTCTTCTAGGTCTGAAATTAAGATAGGAGCAAACTACAAAACCCAAAACCCTTGGAGTAGAGTCATACCATGAAGACTTTCATTCACTCATGCTAATGGTTGGGCCTTTGCTGCTGAGGAGAAGGATGAGGATTGGATGATTAGGTGGTGGCTGGTAGATGTATGGGAAAAAGACTTAGCAGGTGAGACCTTTGCTGTCCACGGCGGCTGGACTCTCTTAGGAGTGGGACAAGGTTCTTCACGAGGCTCTTCTAGAGGGGCTTCGCTCTCCCCAGATTCTGTCTCCTCGTCCACTGGATCGACGACTATGATGTGCCACTTCCTCTTCCTTGTTCCTTCCGTTGGTGCTGCCGAAGGGTCCATCGCCATTGGGGTTGCTGCTTCTGCTGCTACTGCTGCTGTTGCTGGCGGCTGCTCTACCTCATCGGTGGAAGAGGTTTTAGCCACCATTACCGCTGTGTAGACGAAGGAATGATGTTGCTGATGCCGCTCAGGGGAGTTTGCCACCGTGTTGGAAGTGAAGGTGATGGTCAGTGCGTCGGAGACGACATCTGGTGGCAGAAGTCGGCGTGGCGGACATCTTCTTCTAATGGTGTGCCTTCTCTGGGGGCAGCTGCGGCGGCGAGGTCGGAAAAGTGGGGTCGTCGTCTAGAAATTTCTGAACGAGATATTCCACAAGGGCATCTTGTACCTCCCCCACGTACTTCATGAAGGTCAACTACTGCTGCTCGATCCGTTTGTTGTTGTCAATGAGGGTGCACAACAGAGTGAGGAATTCATTGTTCGGGGCAGCTTCAGTATTACCGGGGGCGGCTGGAGTGGCTGGCTGGGCGGCAGAGGGCTGGCTGGGGTTGATGGGCTCTGTCTCTGGGGCCTACATCTTTGCAGGTGGACTTTCCTGGTCCACCCTTCCTTGGCAGTTGTCATCTCATCTTCTGGGTTGGTTGGTACGTTGAAGTTGGCACAAAGGCATGTGATGAGAGACCGGAAGTACAGCCTGCCCTTTGTCGTGCGGAAGCAGTTTTAGATCTTCTTGCATATGATCTCTCCAACGTTGATAGGCCGGTTCACCATGATGCTGTGGATGAGTGCAAGGCGCGACCGATCGACAGTGGAGTTGTGGGAGGTGGGTAGCAGACGACGTTTGATAAAGGTAATCCATAGCATAGGCTCAAGCAGCAGGTGACGGTGTTGGACAGAGCCGCCATGCTCTCCTGCCAACCATAACGTGTTTGGCTTGCACAGCTTGTCCTTGAGTCTATCATAGTCGGCAGCCGTCAGTGACTGCCTCCATTCCTCGTGAGGGTTGTCGTCCATCTCTAGGCCGTAGGAGCTGTTGATCACGGCGACGTTCAGCTTGACATGCTCCCCTTAGACATAGACGAACGAAAGCTCTGGGCGGGGGTGATAGGCATAAAACTCTCTGATCATGGTGATGTTAGCCATCTCCGGCTGCCGTGCGATTATTTCCCATCCCTTGCTATGGATGGCCTCGAACAAGGTGAGCTCTAAGCCAAGGTCCCTCGTTTGCTTCGTGTAGTGGAAACCTTGCTCCTCCGAAATTGCTTGCTTGGCAAACTAATTTTATTATCTCTTCTCATCTGCCTTGGAGCAGAAGCATTGGAATGTGGGTTTGGGTGCTAATGTTGATGCCATGTGTGAAACAGTTTAGATATAACTGAAACTTAAAAAGAATGTTGTGAGAAAAGAGAGCTATGGATTCAAGAAGAGTATAGAGAGGAGGTGAAAGTAAAATGAATGAATGAGATGAGTGAGGTTTAAATAGAGGTTACCGAGAGATGCCGGACCGACATTAAATGTCCAACGAGAAAGTTGTCTCACCCACGTTACGCGATTTATGCCCTTATTTCTGTAGCCGTTGGCAGCTAGCCGTTAGCGGGCAACTAGCCGTTACACGCTGTGTATGCTGGGCCGCCCATGGCTGTCTTGGCGGGATGGTGGTCGGGCTCCTTATTGAGCCTTCTTCTTGATCCAGCTCTTTTATTCCTAAAGCCTTAAATAAAATTAAAGGTTATTAAATAATAACTTCTGAAAAATTGAAAATGTGGAAAATAAATTCGGCTAATATAAAATCTAAAAAGAATAAATCACAGAAAATAAAATTCTATTCCTAAAGCATAAAAAATAAAAATAAAGAAAATAAAGATAAAAATAATTAAGTTATGTTGGGAGTGCATTTGTGTGCATCTCCCAGACATAACCACTCGAGGTGGTGTTTCTTGTTTTTCCCTCATGGGGGTCCTCCTGTTCTTTAAGGTGGTGTGCTGCTGGGTCCTTCAGCCTGCCCTTGGGTCTGCCGCGACAACTGCTGTCTTGGCTTGTCCCTTTGCTAATTTTGGCGGCCTGAGCATCTGGGCATCCTTCCTTTTCCTTTTCTGAGGGTTGTAACACATTTAACTTGATGTTCTGATTGTCTACCCTCATGATCAGCTTCCCATGCTCCACATCTATTAGCATTCTGCCCGTGGCAAAGAATGGTCGCCCAAGGGTGATTGGGGCATTTTTATCGGCCTCACAGTCTAAAATGAGGAAGTCTGCTGAAAAAATAAGGTTGCCCACTCGTACTAGGATGTCTTCAATCTTGCCCTCCGGTTGTACAAATGAATGATTAGCAAGTTTCAGCATAATGGAGGTAGGTTTGGCTTGCCCAATTCCTAGTTTGTTGAAGACTGCCTTAGGCATCAAATTTATGTTGGCTTCTAAGTCACATAGGGCTTTTGTTTCATGCTTGCTGCATATTCTGCATGGTATAATAAAACTGGCCAGATCTGTTTGCTTGGGCGGCAACCTGTTGTGCAGCATAGCCATGTACTCCTTTGTCACATCAACTGTTTCAAACTCCTCAATACTTTTCCCCTTAGAAACCATATCCCTTAAGTATTTTCATAGTTAGGCATGTTCTGAATGAGTTCTATGAGAGGGATATTTATGTGTACTTGTTTCAGAATATCCAAGAATTTCTTGAATTGGTGCCCTTGCTTCTGTTGCTTAAGCCTCTGGGGGAAAGGTGCTAGCAGGTGGATGTCCGCTATACATTCTTTGCATGGTAACTTCATCTGTGGAGGATCATCTGCCTCAGGGCTGCTGTCACGCTCATCTGCCGGGGCGGCTGGTGTGGATGCTGCCGCGACAGGTAGTTCTTTATGTGCCGACTGTTTCTCTTCTGGTTTTTCCATTTTGGGCTCATTCAACTGTTTCCTACTTCTGGTTGATATGTCTTTGCACTGCTTATATGTGGGTTTAGCTGCTGCCTCTATACTGCTAGATGCTGCACCCATTGTCATGCTGCTGAAGATCGCAGTAAAATGCCCAAACTGGGTCTCCAAGTTCTTTATCGCAGCCTCCTGGTTGTTCATCCTCATCTTTTTCCTGTCCATGAATGACTCCATTTTATGAATAAACTTATTTGTACAAACAATAAACTCACTAGTATTAGACATAAAAGTTTGAAGAGTTGCTTCTAGTGAATTATTGTTTTGTAGTTGTTGACGTTGCTGTCTGGACTGGTTTTGCTAGTAGCCTCCCTGTTGATGTTGTGGATTGTCAGCAGTTTTAGGATTGCTCCAGGAGAAGTTTGGATGGTTATACCAACAATGGTTATGTATTCGTGTTGGGCTTGCTGTTCCTCTCGTACCCTCCCATGAAATTGGCAGATGCGGTACATTCAGAGGAGTCATGGTTGCCCCCACACTCATCGGAGAATGGCTATACAACCTTGGCCTCATAGACTTTCCCAGTGGGCTTTACCATGTTCATAACCAGCTCTGTCAGCTTGTCGAGGCGGGCATTGACAGATTCTGAGGCTTCCACTTCGTTCACAATTGCTGGCTACCTAATGCCGCCTCGGCGGGCTGTTGGGTACTTATAGTCATTTTTTGCGGCTTGGTTCAGGATCCGCAGTGCCTCCTCTGGTTGTCTGTCGAGGATGATTTCGTTGGCCGAGGCATCAATCATCATTCGAGTTGGGTAGTTTACCCGTTGTAAAACATTGACACTTGTGTCCAAGCTGGAAAACCATGAAGCGGGCAATTATTGAGAATCTGTTGATACCACTCCCATGCTTCATACATTGGCTCATCATCCTCTTGTCGGAAAGCTGTGATCTCGTTTCTTAATTTGTCTGTGACATTAGATGGGCTGAAACGATCTAAAAAAAATCCCTGCACAGCTCTTTCCATGTGTAGAACGATCCTGCTGGCTGGTTATTCAACCACTATTTTGCCCTATCCCTCAGTGAATAGGGGAATAACCTCAGCCTTAGCACATATTGACGGACTCCGTGTATTTTTAAGGCTCTACATATGTCTAGGAACCCTCTTAAGTGTTGTCGAGCATCTTTTGTGGCAGTCCCTTCAAATTGCCCCAAAGTGTTGATCATGTTAAACATCATGAGCTTTAGCTCAAAGTGACCCACCTTAATTTCAGGTTTTGTCACTGTAGGTTCAAATCCTCTGAAGTCACGCTTCAAATAATCAAAGGTGGTTCGAACGTTGTTTATTACTTCCATGATTTCCTCTGTTTTTCTCTCTTCTTTAGGTTTCCCTAGGGCTGTTCTAATATCTTTTTTGAGTTATCTTGCTCTTCGTTCGATATCGTCAATGATTTTGCCTTTTGGGTTTGCCCCGGTCATGCATTTAGCAAAGGAATTGTAAATTTTTTTCCGAATAAAAATAAAACAAAAAATTAAAAGCAAATAAATAACGGTGCATAAATTAAAAACGAATTTCGCTGTTACCAATCCATGGGAACAACACCAAAAACTTGTAGAGCGTTTTAGTGTTCTCTAAATATGAGCGCAAGCACACACTCCTGTCAAGTAATAATATTAAAGATATCAGATTGATGGAATGAGATTGTACAGCTTGACTCGAATTGTAACTCATGCACAAGGGAAAATTAAATGCACAAATAAGTTGAATTGTTTAAGAAGAAAAGAAAATAAAACACAAGTAAATAAAAGGGAAGAGATCATATTGATGGAATGGGCCGGGTTATGATGCTGTTTAGTGTGAAACTGCTTTGAATAGGACAAGTTGCTTTGCACTGCCAGACTTCCCTGTCTCGACAGGGGATGGTAGTTAGGCTACTGAGATGCTCTCGCTGCCTCGGCAGGGGAATGGAGTTGTGTCTCGACGGCAAACTCGGCAGAAATACAAGGCTCGGTAGAACGCTTCGAAAGTGATCCCGCTTATGTCTATGTTATAATGCTGTTGATGCCCACTGCAGATAATACCAGTCGCGACGTGAATCGTGCAAATACAACAATGTTTGGTTCGTTCTCTTTTAGCCACCTTAAACCCTAACCTATGTCTAGGCTAGATTGATCACCACTTGATTAAGGTGAAGACCGTACTTACTCCTTTCGTGAGTTCGACTCTCTCGATTAGTAATCAATTAATCTTTCGCCTTAATTGGAAACTATGAAGAACATGGAATAAGCAAACCTTGAAGCTTTATTTGCAAAAACAAACTTAAATTCCTAAACAACCGTTCTCACACTAATTACAACATAACCCAAACCCAAAGAGAATTTTAGAACATAATGGCAGCAAGAAAACCTAAACTATGCCTAAGGGAAAACCTAAATTGTTTTGAAGTAAAAGTACAATGGGTATATATAGGCATTAGCTAGGTCTAGTCCTTCTTGGAGTAGAAGTCTTCAAAGTAGCTTTTGCATTAAACACAACCTTAAAATCTAACTTCTTTGAGTTGAATGTAGACTTCTTCAAGTTGCATTGCTCCACAAGTAATCTCGAATTCCTCCTTCGGCGGCTCTGCCTACTGCTATAGTCATCGGAAAATTGAGTGGACAACATCGTCAAAATCAGGATTTTCTGCTCTACAGATCGCACTCCAGTTCTCCAATTCCTCAGTTTGCTATCTTGGATGGCAGGTAGGGCGGTGGGAGCTGCTGTCTCTATCTAGAACTGCATCAGTACAGCTCCTTGGTCTACTGCCTCATCATCATGTCCTCAACTCCTCTCTCCTTCTATCAGCCTTTAGTACTTGAAACTAAAACTAAACTAAAACAATACCTTTTCTTTACCAAATAACAGATAATCTATAAAAAGCATGGCAAAGTAAAGAATACTGTAAAATGCAATGCATGATCCTAATTATGCCTAAAATGTACTTAAAAACAACAATAATATGAGATGGAATGTGCATGAAATATAGAACTTATGGACACTTTACAGTTGCCTAAAGGTATTTATGATGCTATGGAAAAATTGATTCGTCGCTTTGCTTAGAGATCGACCAATGGGTCATACACTCTTGCTCTCGTTCGTTGAGACTATGTTAAATTTCCAATTGAAGCTGGTGGCTAAGGACTGTGTAGATTAACCTATTTTGTGTACCATTTTTACTTAACTTTTGTATGTGTTTAGGCTCATATAGTTTCATTTAAGAGTAGTTTGCACATAGTTAAGAAGTTATTGTGCATGCACTTAATTGTTTATACCTTGATGCGTTTAATGGGGAAGGTAGTGCGGGTGCTTGTGCACTAAGTTGTTGAGGCAGATGAGCGCTAGAGTGGAAGAGTGGATCCCTCTCGGGTTGAGCTGACAAAGCAATATAGTTGGAGATGATTTAGACTTTGACACACGTGGATTCCCACCTGATACGAAACACATTGAATGAACCAGGAAAACAAGATCCTTCTTAAGAGGGTTTGTGCGCTTTAGAGTTTCTAAACCCTAGCTTTTTCGCCTATATAAAGAAGACTTGGGCCACAAACAAAGGGATCCTTATCTTAGACGACAACCCTTAGTCTCCAGCTATCAGAGAACCACCAGAGTCGAAGGTCTAGAGGAGTCTCCACACAACGAGAACCATCAAGAGAGGCTTGAGGAGTGTGGGACCAGCATCACAGTTAGAAAGCTTGGAGGAGAAGGTTGAGGACGCTTGATTCTTTCTTTTCCCTTGCTTGATAAACCGTCATGTTTCTTAATACTTTTATTATGGATCTTATAGGCTCAAACATGAGCTAAATACTTTTTTTGTGTTTATTGTTTTTAGGATATTATGTTTTGATTAATTGTTTAATGCTATAGTTTTCCTTTATCTATTCTGTTTATTGTTCTTCATGCATAGTTATTGCAAGATCTATCGAGAGAGCCCTTTTAACTATTGAAATGTGGATTAATATCGAGAGAGTTAGGTTATACAAACGTGAACAATGGAGCTTAAGCTGTCAATTTAGGTTCTAATTCATCTTAGACATAAGTTTAGGATTCCAATGACTAATAAGGGGAACTTGAATAGATAATAGAATTGTTAGGGTTCACGCAGACATATATTGCCTTAGCTTCATTGTTATCAACTTCTAGGCACCGAGAGAGTCAAAAGTAAATAGAAAACCCTGTCAAGTAGGTAAAAACATAATTGGTTTACGCAAACATGTATTGCCAACCGTTATAACATTCAAATAAGTAATTAACATAATTCCTATGTAATAAACCCAACTTCCATAATCATCTAAATATCTACTACATCACATGCTTGTCTTGATCATTGTTATCTTTACTTTTATTGCATTTAGTTTTGATAATCTCCATCAAATCAATACTTGCTCACCAACTCTTAAGCACGACCGCTTCGTATTTATCAATACAATCCATGTGAGTTTGACACTCTACTCTATCTCTTTATTACTTGTTTAACGAGTATACTTGCTCTAAATTGCATACCTGTTTACCAAGCATCAAGTTTTTGGCGCCGCTGCTAGGGATTGGCAATTGATAATTAAGTAGTAATTGCGCTTAAGATTTTCTTTAGTTAATTTTTAATTTTGTATTTCTTTTTCTTTCATGTGCATTATAGTGTATGACCAGACACACAAATCGAGAGGAGCCCATTATTCCATACAATCCCGAGGTCGAAAGATAGCTGTGAACCCTACACAGAGAACACATGATAATGGCGGACCCAGTCGATAATAACGGCTTGAATGACTCATGAGTTGGTGACGATCCACCACTTGGTGTATGAGTAATTGTTGTTTATGAAAATGCTAATGGAGCACGGGAGGGGCACCTGATTGTTCCACTGCTAGCCCGACCTCGATGACCCATTCGTGACAACTTTGCACCTATCCTTATTGACCTCAACCCATCGATCGTTGTGCCAGCAATAAGGGCATCTAATTTGAGCTAAAGCCCGTTATGTTTAACATGCTCAACTCCATTGGAAAATTTAGTGGATCGGCAAGGGAGGATGCTCGAGAGCACATTCAAGCTTTTCTGGAAGTCTGTGACTATTTTAGACAATAGATGGTTCATGATGATGTGTTCAGACTTAAATTGTTCCCTTATTCCTTGTGTGATTGAGCTTGAGCATAGTTGAAAACCATATCGCAGGATCTATTACATCACGGGATGACTTGCGTAGAAGCTTTCTGCATCGATACGATCCACCAAACGTGCACAACCAGAAGCATAGCGAGATTATAGCATTCAAGCAACAAGATGATGAATACATGTATGAATGCTGGGATAGATATAAAGACATGTTGTGCAAATGCTCGATTCATGGATTCCATGATTAGATACAAGTGGCAACGTTCTATAATGGCGTTAAAACTCCTACAAGAATGATGATTGACGCTTCAACCAATGATATTTTGCTCGATAAAGATCATGAAAAGGCTTTTGAAATTCTTAATCAAATAGCCAATAATGACTACCAGTTTCCTACGGGAAGATTGAGTCCCGACCCTAAATCTTCTAGAACAATCCAATTGGATGATTCCCAAAGTGTGACAGCTCAACTCTCCACCATCACAAATCTGCTCAAGAACATACAACTACTATCCAATACACAAAAGGCTAAGGTAATTCAAATACATGCGAGCATTGTGATGGGGAACACCAGTTGGATGAATGCCCCCAACAACAAGAATCTAGATGCTATGTAGGGAATGCCAACATCAACAAAAATCCTTACTCGAACATATACAACCCAGAGTGGCGACAACATCCAAATTGTGGTTGGAGAGGTAACACAAGAAATTCAAGATCCTGACAGAATGCTACAACAAAGCCTCATGGATTCCAACCGAAAAATCAGAGACAGAACCTACGAGTTTCTAACTCCAATTATTTTGATTCTTCCCATCGGATTTTTATGGATACTGATGAGTTATCATGCAGGAGCAATTCGCGCATCTCAAGAACCATAATGACATGCTCGCAGCACAAGTTGGTGTGTTGCAAAACCAACAAATCCATCATGCAGAATCACATCGATTCCTTACGGTTCTTGGAAAGCAAGTTAGGCAGATTGCCCAAGTCTTGAAGATGAAACCTCAAGGCGGTTTACCTAGTGATACTAAAATCACTAAGACCTTTAGTGCGGAGCAATGCAATGCTATCACATTGTATAGTGGCTCACGATTGACCAAAGATGACAAGTTTGATGGAGGATCCCTTATGGATTCCACTTCGAGCAAGACATCAACTGATGCTCTGGCACCTATGGATACAACTCCCGTGTCTAATACAGGGAAGGACCTTGCTACTGATGTCAAGGAAAACAAAGATAATGATGCTACAACATCCAGTGGACCACGCGATGAGCCCAGACCACCACCTCCGTTTCCACAACGATTGAAAGCTAAAAACCAAGATGCTCAATTCTAGAAGTTTCTGGAGATGATTAAACAACTGAACATTGATGTCCCATTCTTTGACGCCATCGATCAAATGCTGATCTATGTGAAGTTTTCGAAGGAGATCGCGACCAAGAAAAGGATGGTATGTGTAGAGCATTTTAGTGTTCTCTAAATGTGAGCGCAAGTGCACACTCTTGTCAAGTAATAGTATAAAAGATATCGTCTCCCATAGGGATTGGACAAATTGACTCGAATCGTAACTCCTACACAAAGGAAAATTAAATGTACAAATAAGTTAAATTGTTTGAGATGAAAATAAAATAAAACACAAGTATATACAAGGGAAGAGATCATATTGATGGAATGAGCCGGGTTATGTTGCTGTTTAGTGTGAAATTGCGTTGAATAGGACAAGTTGCTTTGCGCTACCAGACTTCGCCACCTCGGCTGGGGATGGCGGTTAGGCTGTTGAGACGCTCTCGCTGCCTCGGTAGGGGAATGGACTTGTGCCTCGACGGCAAACTCGGTAGAACTACAAGGCTCGATAGAACGGTTCAAAAGTGATCTCGCTTATGTCTAAGTGAGAATGCTATTGATGCCCACTGCAGATAATACCAGTTGCGGCGTGAATCGTGCAAAGATAGCAATGTTTGATTTGTTCTCTTTTAGTCGCCTTATACCCTAACCTATGTTTAGGCTGGATTGATCAACACTTGATTAAGGTGAGGACCGTACTTACTCCTTTCGTGAGTTCGACTCTCTCGATACCGAATAAATGGATAGTAATCAACTAATCTTTCCCCTTAATTGAAAACTACGAAGAAAATGGAATAAGAAAACCTTGAAGCTTTATTGCAAAAACAAACTTAAAATCCTAAACAACCGTTCTCACACTAATTATAACATAACCCAAACCCAAAGAGAATTTAGAACATAATGGCGGCAATAAAACCTAAACTATGCCTAAAGGAAAACCTAAGTTGTTTTGAAGTGAAAGTACAATGGGTATATATAGGCATTGGCTAGGTCTAGTCCTTCTTGGAGTAGAAGTCTTCAAAGTAGTTTTTGTATTAAATGCAACCTTAAATTCTGACTTCTTTGAGTTGAATGTGGACTTCTTCACATTGCCTTGCTCTGCAAGTAATCTCACATTTCTCTTTCGGAAAATTGAGTGAACATCATTGTTAAGATCAAGATTTTCTGCCCTACATATCGCACTCCAGTTCTCCAATTCCTCAGCTTACTGTCTGGTGCGGCAGGTAGGGCGGCAGTAGCTACTCGGTAGCATCTGTCTCTGTCTGGAACTACATCAGTATAACTCTTTGGTCTGCTGCCTCAGCATCTTGTCCTCAGCTCCTCTCTCCTTCTACCAGCTTCTAGTACCTGAAACTAAAACTAAACTAAAACAATACATTTTCCTTACAAAATAACATATAATCTATAAAAAACATGGCAAAGTAAAGAATACTGTAAAATGCAATGCATGATCCTAATTATGCCTAAAAGGTACTCAAAAAGAACAATAATAGGAGATAGAATGTGCATGAAATATAGAACTTATGGACACTTTACACACCCCCAAACTCGAACTATTGCTTGTCCTCAAGCATTGCAACCTAAACATACTTGCCCTTTAAACTAATCAGAAAGAAAAAAATCTGTTTTAAACTTGATTTAACACCTCAAGGCCGTGACACCTATCATTAGATTAGTGAGAGGGGAATAACATGAATTACCTCAGAATTAAACTATAATATGCTAGTGAAGTGTGTGCAGAACTGTGTACAAGCTGAATATGATGATTATTCTAAGTAAACAACGATGCTGTCATAGTATATAAGGTTGCTGCCGAGACAACATTGTTAAGCACAATTTTAATAATCATGGCAATAAGGGCTTCAACTTATCACAACTACTCTTCTAGGTCTGAAATTAAGATAAGAGCAAACTACAAAACCTCGAACCCATATAGTAGAGTCATTCTATGAAGATTTTCATTCACTCATGCTAATTTGTCCGTCACTTCAAGATTTTCAGATTCATGGAATTTGATAGCAGCGAAGTTTCCTTGCACATGATTCTTTCTAGAGCCTATTTCGGGCACCTCTAGGGATAAACATCATAAATTTTTTCTTTTGCCTGCCTTGACAGTGCTTTTGTTTTTTCCTGTTTTGTTGCCTACCGCGGCAGCTTCCTGCAACCATGTTAGAATTTTACAAATAATTCAACATGCACTGTTTATCATTAACTCAATCAAATTCAGCAAGTAACATTAGTGTTTCAATGTTTTGGCACTTATAGAAAAGTCCTAAGTTTACTTCATGCTTTTCCCCAAAATTAAGTTTATTTTAACCTGGTGCAAAAAAATAAGATCGGCTATCTTATCATAGGCACAAGTTCTAACAAATTTTTGTTATTTTCAATTAATTTTCGAAGGCAAGTACATAATGTAACCTAAAATGCCCTAAAACATGCCAAAAAATAATGAGTGCTAACCCCCCAAACTAGAGATGGGCATTACCCTCAATGCACAAAATAAAATCATAAAAATAAATACAATTAATATAAAAACAGAAAAATAAAATAAAGAGAAGAAGAAAAAAACTCTAGAAATTGGCTGAGGGATGAGAGGAGACTTGGGTCTTGGCGGCAAAGGAGGATTAGATGACAAGGCAGCGGCTCGTAGATGCCCCGGCGACAGATTTGGATGGTGCGACCTTTGCTGTTCGCGACGGCTAGACTCTCTTAGAAGTGGGGCGAGTTTCTTCCTCAGGTTCTTCACGGGGTTCTTCTGGAGGGGCTTCGCTCTCCTTGGAGTCTGTCTCCTCGTCTACTGGCTCGGCGTCTAAGATGTGCCGCTTCCTCTTCCTTGTTGTTTTTGTTGGTGCTGTCAGAGGGTCTATCACTATTGAGGCTGCTGCTTCTGCCGCTGTTGTTGTTGTTGGTGGCTGTTGCTCGACCTCATCAGAAGAGGAGGTGTTAGCCACCGTTGCCACTATGTAGGCGGGGGGTGATGTTGCTAATGCCTCTCGGGGGAGTCTACCACCGTGTTGGAAGCGGAGGTGGCAGAGTACAATGGGTAGTGCGTCGGAGACGACATCTGGCGGCGAAAGGCGGCGTGGCGGGCAGTTGCTGCTAATGGTGTTCCTTGTTCGAGGGTAGCTGCAGTGGCTAGATCAACAAGGTAGGGTGGCAGAATGGGGCCGTCATCTGGATATTTCTGTAGAAGATAGGCCACAAAATCCTCTTGGACCTTCCTCACATACTTCATGAAGGTTAACTACTGCTGCTCAATCCGTTTGTTGCTATCAATGAGAGTGCGCTGCAGAGTGAGGACTTCATTGGCTGGGGCAGCTTCAGTACTGCCAGGGCGGCTGGTGTGGCTGGCTGGGCGGCAGAGGGCTGGCTGGGGGTGATGGGCTCTGTCTCACGGGCCTGCATCATCTACAGGTGAACTTTCCTAGTCCACCCCTCCTTGGCGGTTGTCATCTTATCTTCGGGGTCGGTTGGGACGTTGAAGTTGGCCCAAGGGCCGATGATGAGTGACGAGAAGTACAGCCTGCCCTTCATCTTGCGGAACTAGTTGTGGATATCCTTACATATGATCTCCCCAACATTGATAGGCTGGTTCACCATGATGCTGTGCATGAGTGCGAGGCGCAGCCGGTCGACTGTGGAGTTGTGAGAGGTGGGAACAGACATCGTTTAATGAAGGTATTCCACAACATGGGTTCGGGAAGCAATCGGCAGCGTTGGACTGAGCCGCCATGCTTTCCTGCCAACCATGGTGTGTTGGGCTCGCACTGTTTGTCCTTGAGTCTGTTGTATCGGCAGCCGTTAGTGACTGCCTCCATTCCTCGTGGGGGTTGTCTTCCATTTCTAGGCCATAGAAGCTGTTGATCATAGCGGCGTTCAACTTGACAGGCTCCCCTCGGACATAGACGAACGACAACTCTGGGCAGGGGTGATGGGCATAGAATTCTCTAACCATTGTGATGTTGCCCATCTCCGGCTGCCGTGCAAATATTTCCCATCCCCTGCCGTGAATGGTTTTGGATAAGGAGGGCTCTAAGCCAAGGTCCCCTGTTTGCTTTGTGTAGTGGAATCCTTGCTTCTCCCAAATTGCTTGCTTTGCAAACTGCATTTTGTATCTCTTCTCATCTGCCTTGGAGCAGAAGCGTTGGAAGGTGGGTTTGGGTGCTGACGTTGATGCCATGTGTGAGACGGTTGGAATATAACTGAAACTTTAAAAGAAGGTAATTAGCAAGAGAGTAGTGGATACAAGAATAAGATAGCAAGGAGGTGGAAGTAAAGTGAATGAATGAGATGAGTGAGGTTAATATAGAGGATGTCAAGAGGTGCCAGGGCGGCATTAAATGTCCAACAAGCAAGTTGTCTCGCGTACGTTACGTGCTTTCTGCCCATTATTTCTGCAGCCGTTGGCAGCTAGCCGTTAGCGAGCAACTAGTCGTTACACGTTGTCTGCACTGGGCCACCCTTGGCTGTCTTGGCGGTATGGTGGGCGGGCTCCTTGTTGGGCCTTCTTCTTGATCCAGCTCTTTTATTTCTAAAGCCTGAAATAAAATAACAATAATTAAATAAATTCTGAAGAGAAGAAAAATGTGAAAAATAAATTAAATTAATTTAAAATATAATCCTAACAAAAAAATAAATTGCAATAAATTAAACTCTATTCCTAAAATATAAAAAAGAATAATAAAAAGAAAAATAAAATAATTAAGTTATGTTGCGAGTGCATTTGGGTGCATCTCCCAGACATAACCACTTCTTGAGGTGGTTTTTCTTGTCTTTTCCTCCTGGGGGGTCCTCTTGTTCTTTATGGCGGTGTGCTGTTGGGTCTTTCAGCCTACCCTTGGGTCTGCCGTGATAGCTGTTGTCTGGGCCTGTCTCAGTGCTGATTTTAGCAGCATGAGCTTTTGAGCATTTTTCATTTTCTGAGGGCTGTAACACATTCAACTTGATGCTTTGATTGTCTACCCTCATGATCAGCTCCCCATGTTCTACATCTATTAGCGTTCTGCCTGTGGCCAAGAATGGTCACCCACGGATGATGGGGGCGTTTTCATTGTCCTCACAGTCTAAAATGAGGAAGTCTGCTGGAAAAATAAGGCTGCCCACTCTAACTAGGATGTCTTCAATCTTGCCTTCTGGTTGTACAAACGAATGATCATCAAGTTTCAGCATAATGGAGGTGGGTTTGGCTTGCCCAATTCCCAGTTTGTCGAAGACTGCCTTGGGCATTAAGTTGATGTTGGCACCTAGGTTGCACATGGCCTTAGTTTCATGCTTGCTGCCTATTCTGCATGGTATAACAAAGCTACCTAGATCTGTTTGTGTAACACCCCAATTTTGGGCTTAGAAGTTTAGGGTCTGAACTAGACCGGTCTGATATTTGGTTCGAATATAAAAGGAGGTTTTAGAGAAAGCCTAGTTCGGGATGCTTTAAAAATATAGAAAAATATCTAAAAATCCTCTTTTAATATATATAAGAGGGTGGTGAAATCAATTTTACAAAATAAGGTTTGGAAATACTACATTTCGGTGTAGTGACTAAAATGCGATTTTTGAAAAGTTTAGTGGTGACTGTTTTGTAAGGATTGAAACTTTGAATCTTTAAGGAGCTAATTTACCCAAAAATGTTTTCTCCAGATTTTTCCTTAATTTGGGTGATTTAATTAATGTTTTAATTAATTAAAAGAAAAGGGAAACTACTTTTTGGAATTTCATAACTACATTTTCCTAAATTTCTCTCATTCATTTTTCTCTCAAAATCCCATCATCCAAACACTTTTTCTCCAGCAACTTTTGTATTGATCTTCACTTCAATTGATGATATTTCTATCATCAATTAATTCCTAATCAATCTTGCATCAAATCCTTTTGATTTCCTCATTGAATTTTCAATGAAATTGACTCAAATCAAGGAGAAATCACCATTTAGAGGTAAAATTGTTCTTCTCCTCTAAATACTCAGTTCTTTACTGAAATTCCCAAGTTGTCAATCCTTAATTTAAGTTTTTTATACGGTTTTAATGTTAGAAACTTGATTTTGGCTTAAAACTCAAGATTTGGAAGAAATCTTGAAGAATTTCGTTGAAAATGATTGGGCTCGGTTTTGAGGTGGTTATTTAATGTGTTTTGGATATTAAGTGATGTTAGAAATGAGGTTTTATCAATTCAATCCCGAATATGTTGTGTTTCCTAAGTTTTTGCTCAAGAAAATGGTGGTTTTTGAGGTGTTTTTGATGATCTGTTATAGCTAGAGGTATAAGGACGAGTTTAGGTTTATTTTGGATGTTATTTGATGTTTAGAAATGGTTAGAAGTGATGGATCTTGGGTGGGTTATGTTTTGGAAGAGTTTGGAGGTGTTTTCGGTTGTGTTTGGTAGCCGAAATGTTAGTTTTGGGTAGAGCAGCGAGTTTAGGTGTGTTGGCTGAAGATTTCAATGCATAATGATGCATTAATCCTCTGCTTTGATGTGTTTAAAACAGGGGAGACATCTTCAGACACTTTTGGAGTTGATCTAGAGGCTTGATTGGCGTTTCGGCAAGCAAACGAAACGTAATTGGTGAGTGGTGTTGGGTTTCCAGCTTTGAAACAATTATTTGAAGGTTTTGGGAGCTTAGTTTAAGTCTAAACAACTTAGCTAAGCTCAAGAGTAAGTTTTCGGAAAAACTCCCTCGGATGTGCTATGAAGTGGATTGATGCATTGGTTATAAATTGCATGTTTAAATTCTGTTTTGAAAGCATGTTTTAGCATGGTTAATGCTGGTTTTGAAAGCCATGTGTTGAAGGATGCTCAAGGTAAGAGATCCTTGGTTTGACATGTTATATTTTGGTAATGATGCATGAAGACGCATGATGTTTAATGGCTTTGATTAATGCTTTAAAACAGTGAATTGATGATGGTATTTGATGTATATTGGCAAGTGATGAATTGGTTTTGAAGTACTTGAATCAGATATAGTTAGCCGGCTATAGGATTGGGTGCACCGTGAATAAAGTCTCCTTGGATGTTGAGGGGTTGTGATTGTACCGTTAAACTCCATCCAAGTACCCTAACGAGTGAGGTAAGATCACACGATGGTTAAAAGTCCGTGTGTGGATGTTGAGGGGAATTATACAACTACCGATGAGTGATGTTGAGGGGTTGTGATTGTACCGTTAAACTCCATCACAGGTGTTGATGGGTTGTGATTGTACCGATAAACTCCACCTTGTGTTGTTCGGTAGTGTGTATGAAGCGTGTGGGACAACGCTTGTAATCCGCGTATCCGATTGTGTTTTGTGTTGTAAATGGTCATGAATTATCACTTGAAAGCCAATATGATATGTTGATTATAGTGAAGCATGAGATACTTGTAAAGTATGCAAGGTTGCATGAAAAGAGATGAGCATGTGTTAGAAGAGCTTTGTTGAAAGTGTTTTCTAAAAATGCATTATTGTGTTGTTTTCTTTAGAGCATGCCTCACTAAGCATTTGTGCTTACGCTCTCTCTCTTGTACCAATAATGCAGATAATTGAAGTGTTTAAGGGCAACAAGGAAGCTAGAGTGTCCAAGGGAAACCAAGCTCATGTATGGTGATGTTTTCATACACTATTAGTTTTGGTAATTTGGCAATGGGAACCTAAGATGTGTTTTGGGAGATGTGTTGAACTCCCTAGTTTGTGGCATGTTGTTTTTGATGGTTTGATTTTTTAAATGGCCTTTTAATGCTTGTTTTGGAGATTGGTGGATTATTTGGTTTTGGATAATAGGAAGCATGCCTATAGACATGTGAAGTTTCATGTTTGATGCTTTGAACGTGTTTAGGAGTTGCAAACATGCTCCTTATGTGTATGATGACTTTGGCATGACTAGGAAGTCATTAGGTTGTGTTTGATTGGATTTATGTATGAAAAACCAGCAAAATCTGCAGCCTCTGCGCAAACCGTATCGGAACACTCATTGGCGTTTCGAAACGGGGGCCTATAATGGCCTTCGTGTTTCGAAACGGCTGGAGGCTGTTCCGAAACGTTTTGGCTACTGGAATGCATTGTTTCGAAACCAGTCTCAGAACCAACCCGTGTTTCGGAACAGTCAATGTCGTTTCGAAACAGGTGACCGTTGGGCACTGATTTGAATGGTGTTGAAGTTTGCAAGATTTACGTTTTAGTCCCGAATGTTGTATTTGCAATTGTATGAGTTCGTGATGTCCAACTAAAGTGAAACTTGACAGGGAAGCATGTAATATGACTAATTTCATATTGGTAACTTTGAAATCAATTATGACCTTCTAATTTACAGAATTTACGTTTTGGTCCCTAACATTTGTATATTGTGCAATTGAGTCCCTTTCTGAAATCCGATCGCTGTGCTTTACACGTATATGTATCTCGAGTGTTCATCTAGGGTTAACATGTATCTAGAAAAGTTTTAAAAGAAAAAAATGGGTCGTTAATCAAGGTTGACTTTGGGGTTGACTTTGATTTTCCCCGTGTAATCTCCATAGTTCTAGTCAACTGTCTAGGCTGGGCTAAGGGGGTTACATTTGATGGTATCAGAGCTTGGTTCTCGTTGTAATTGGGAATTGTTTTGTGGGTGATGTACGTGTTTTTGCATGATGGACCTTTTGAGTGAAGGAATGTTTTATGAATTGTGTTGTATGGTTGCAATTGTGATGCTATGCTATGTTGAAGCATGTTAGGGGAACCCATTGCCATATCAAAACTAATGAAAGGAATTGTTTCTGGAAAATGAGCTTGAGTACTTGGATTACTTACCTTGTTGAGCCTAATTATGTTTATTGCATTTGTGTCAGTGCATCTTGTAAATGGGGCCTCGTAGAGAGATGAGGATGAATACGAGAGCTATGGCTCAGAACGAGAATGAAGAACATGCTGAGAATGTTGTGGATATACCTCCTCCCCCTGGTGGTGGACCACCCGGAGGTGGTGGTGCTGGAGGTGATAATGCTGGTGTTGGTGCTGGTGCTGGGGTTGCCTGGACCTGAAGGTGTGCAGGGGCAAGCTGCTCCTGACATGACTGTGTTGATTCAGGCTATTGCTAGAGCCTTTCAGGCAGCAGTAGCTGGAGCTCACGGGGCTGCGCATCAGGGTGATGCTAATGTGAGATTGCCTTTGGAACGTCTTCACAGTCTGGGAGGGACTGAGTTCAGAGGTTTATCTCCTGAAGGATCTGAATCTTGGTTGGAAAGCACCAAGAGGATTTTGGGGCAAATGAACTACAACAATGTGCAGAAGTTGAGTTGTGTGGTGTCACTGCTGCATGATGATGCTTATACGTGGTGGACGACCACTGTCTCTGGAATGGAGGAAAATAATGTGACTTGGATGTTCTTCTTGAACGCGTTCAACCGAAAGTATCTAGGTGTGCGATACCTAGATGAGAAGAAAAGAGAATTCATGTCTCTTTTGCAAGGAAGCATGACGGTGGCTGAGTATGAGATCCAGTTTGTCCGCCTTAGTCAGTACACACCTTAGCTAATTCCTGATGAGCGGGAGAGGTGTGAACGCTTCCGTTATGGTTTGGTGACGGACGTGAAGACTTTTATGCTTGCAGCTGAGTATACATGTTTGATGTGCTGGTGAGTAGAGCGAAGGACATTGAGCAGAACTTGGGTTTGTCTCTCAGAGGTGTTAGTTCTAGCTCAGGCAAAAGAGCTGCTGATTATAGTTCTGGTGGTGGACGGAACAAGAGGGGACGAGATAAGAGGTATCAGTGTTCTGCTAGGTGTGGTAATAGAGGGCATGGTGCGCCTGTTCAGGGAGATCAGATGAGGGCTGATCAGAACACGTGCTGGACGTGTGGATCTCGTGGCCATTTGAGGCGGGATTGTCCTCGAGCAGCGAGGGAAGTTCAAGCTCCTGTAGCAGTGACCGGTAATTAATGATGGAATTGTGGTTCAGCAGACCACATGAAGAGGGAGTGTCCTTTGTTGGCCGGTGGTGGTCAGGGACGTGCTCCTGGGGTAGTTGCACCACAGAGAGGTCGTGGGCGCAGTCGTGGTAACTTCCAGCGCAGAGATGATGGTGGGAAGAATGTGGCGCATGTGGTGGCTGTTCAACCTGAGGGTGGTGGCCAGGCTCGAGTGTATGCTCAGCGTGAGGGGAGAAATGATACGGATGTGATTGCAGGTACCTTTACTTTGCAATCCTTGTCATTACTTTCCTTGATTGATTCTGGACCTACACAGTCATACATATTGCGTGAACATGCTCAATTGCTTGGTTTACCTATTGAGTCTTTGGATGTTGGTATGCGTGTAACTAGTTCCTTTGGTGAGACCGTTGTGACACGGAAGTTGTATCGAAGATGTCCCTTGAAAGTGCTTAGCCATGTTTTTCTTGTTGATCTCATGGAATTGTCAATCTATGGTTTTGATGTAATCCTTGAAATGGATCGGCTTGTTGAACATCGAGCTGTAGTGGATTTTGAGAACAAGCGAGTTTCGTTGAAACTTGGGGATGATTATGAGGTAGTGGTGGTTGGCGAGTTTAGGTGTGTTGGCTGAAGATTTCAATGCATAATGATGCATTAATCCTCTGCTTTGATGTGTTTAAAACAGGGGAGACATCTTCGGACACTTTTGGAGTTGATCTAGAGGCTTGATTGGCGTTTCGGCAAGCAAGCGAAACGTAATTGGTGAGTGGTGTTGGGTTTCCAGCTTTGAAACAATTATTTGAAGGTTTTGGGAGCTTAGTTTAAGTCTAAACAACTTAGCTAAGCTCAAGAGTAAGTTTTCGGAAAAACTCCCTCGGATGTGCTATGAAGTGGATTGATGCATTGGTTATAAATTGCATGTTTAAATTCTGTTTTGAAAGCATGTTTTAGCATGGTTAATGTTGGTTTTGAAAGTCATGTGTTGAAGGATGCTCAAGGTAAGAGATCCTTGGTTTGACATGTTATATTTTGGTAATGATGCATGGAGACGCATGATGTTTAATGACTTTGATTAATGCTTTAAAACAGTGGATTATTGATGATAATTGATGTATATTGGCAAGTGATGAATTGGTTTTAAAGTACTTGAATCGGATATAGTTAGCCGGCTATAGGATTGGGTGCACCGTGAATAAAGTCTCCTTGGATGTTGAGGGGTTGTGATTGTACCGTTAAACTCCATCCAAGTACCCTAACGAGTGAGGTAAGATCACACGGTGGTTAAAAGTCCCTGTGTGGATCTTGTGTTATGTGTCCCTTGCTCTCATTAGGGGAATTATACAACTACCGATGAGTGATGTTGAGGGGTTGTGATTGTACCGTTAAACTCCATCACGGGTTTTGATGGGTTGTGATTGTATCGATAAACTCCACCTTGTGTTGTTCGGTAATGTGTATGAAGCGTGTGGGACAACGCTTGTAATCCGCGTATCCGATTGTGTTTTGTGTTGTAAATGGTCATGAATTATCACTTGAAAGCCAATATGATATGTTGATTATAGTGAAGCATGAGATACTTGTAAAGTATGCAAGGTTGCATGAAAAGAGATGAGCATGTGTTAGAAGAGCTTTGTTGAAAGTGTTTTCTAAAAATGCATTATTGTGTTGTTTTCTTTAGAGCATGCCTCACTAAGCATTTGTGCTTACGCTCTCTCTCTTGTACCAATAATGCAGATAATTGAAGTGTTTAAGGGAAACAAGGAAGCTAGAGTGTCCAAGGGAAACCAAGCTCATGTATGGTGATGTTTTCATACACGATTAGTTTTGGTAATTTGGCAATGGGAACCTAAGATGTGTTTTGGGAGATGTGTTGAACTCCCTAGTTTGTGGCATGTTGTTTTTGATGGTTTGATTTTGTAAATGGCCTTTTAATGCTTGTTTTGGAGATTGGTTGATTGTTTGGTTTTGGATAATAGGAAGCATGCCTATAGACATGTGAAGTTTCATGTTTGATGCTATGAACATGTTTAGGAGTTGCAAACATGCTCCTTATGTGTATGATGACTTTGGCATGACTAGGAAGTCATTAGGTTGTGTTTGAGTGGATTTATGTATGAAAAACCTGTAACCCCTGTAGCCCGGTCTGGACGGTTGACCCGAACAACGAAGATTACACGGGGAAAACCAAAGACAACCCGAAAGTCAACCTTGATTAATGACCCTTTTTTTTTCTTCTTAATCTTGTCTAGATGCACATTAACCTTAGATGTGATCACACAAACACCATGCTCAAAGATCATAACCATCAGAGATCAAACAGGGACCCAATTGAACAAATTACAACTTTAGGGACCAAAATGTAATTTCTGAAAACTTTAAGGATTTAACCAGATTTTAAGTTACCAACTTAAAATTAATCAGGTTTCATGCTTCCCTGCCAAATTTCAGCTCAAACGGACATCCCGAACTCATACAATTGCACAAACAAGATTCAGGACCAAAATGCAAACATTTTGAAACATTTAACCGCCCATGTCAGCCCCCAACGGTCACCCGTTCCGAAACAGGCCAAGCCCTTTCCGAAACACGGGGCCGTTCCGCAACGCATTCCGCAACGGGGGTCTGGCAGAATGCCTTCCGTTTCGGAACGGTGGCACCCGTTTCGGACGCCTGGGTTCATGCAGGGCACCCGTTCCGAAACGGTGTCATCTGTTCCGAAACGCCTAGCCCAGAATGCTGCATTTTGCTCACTCAAACACACAATTGATCAATCAAACATGCTCCAAAAGCCACCAAACTTTACCAACATGCAATTCAACATAAATGAGACATACTTGCATCAACAATTCCACAGAAACACAACATATAAGAAAAGCCCCAAATCTATAGGCATGCTTCCTACACAAGCAACCATTTAGGCACAAACCTTCCCAAATCAATCACATTTAAGCCAATTCATGAACCAACTACATTAGCAACAACATTTAAGCATTCTCGATCAAACATATATGATCACATACACATAAACCCGAGAGATTCTACCCCGTTGCCCTTATTAACTATAGCTATTCACCGAGACATACATCTCCATTGGAGTCCACCTTGAATCCCTTGCTCCTTGCTGTCCAAACTTCAAGAATCTGCATTAATGGACAAAAAGGAGCGTAAGCACATAATGCTTAGTGAGGAATGCTCAAAACCAAAACACCATCAATGCAGCGGGTCATTAAAACACTTTTAAAACCAACCCGATTTGTTCACCAAAGCCATGTTTGAAAACCCTTTTCAACATCAAGCTCAAATCATGCATAAACACCATATGCCAAGCTTAAACAAAACCATGGAAAACACTCCCATTTCACAACATACCTTTCTTAAACTTGAAAGCCATATCAAGCAAGAAACCTTTTAAAACTATAGCTCAAATATTCTATCACATGCATTCAACCAAGGCAACATAAAAACCATAACATCATCTTCACATGCCTTTAAAAGCAAGTCTTACAAGACTCCAATGCAATGTAGATATTTCATGCTCACATGCATCATTTACCATATGATAACCAACACTTGTTCAACTTAACAAGTAAACATGCATTCACTAGCATCATACACTTTTCAAGCATCTCACGCTTCACATGCAATCATGCATCAATCCAAGCATCTCATGCTTCACATGCAACCATGCATCATTTCAAGCATCTCATGCTTCTTTATGATCAAGAACATTACATTGGCTTCCAAGTGATCAACCACATTCACTTTTCAACTCAACAACCCGATCGGATACGCAGATTCCGAGCGTTGTCCCTACGCTCCATACACCCTACCAATCCAAGGTCCTCGAATGGGCAACAACCTCCATTATGACCTCATCATCCTAAGGTTCCCATGTATGGACTTTTAAACACCATACAACCTTAGCTTTTACCGAGGTTCCCATGCATGGACTTTTAAACACCATACAACCTCAACATGCACAAGGTTTCCACGTATGGACTTTTAACCACCATACAACCTTTGCATAACCTATTGGTAGTTGTATAAATCACTAACGAGATCCGGGACACTCCACACAAGATCCACACATGGACTTAACACTGCCATTGTGATCTTAACAAGCACAAGGTTCTCACATATGGACTTTTAACCACCATATAACCTTTGCTTAACCTAGGTCCTCGAATGGGCAACAACCTCCATTATGACCTCATCAACCAAGGTCCTCGAATGGGCAACAACCTCCATTATGACCTCATCTCGTTAGGATACTTGAAGGGAGCTTATCCGGTCCACTCTTGACCACTCCACCTCCAAGGCGACTTAATTCACGGTGCACCCAATCCTATAGCCGGCTAACTATATCCGATCAACAAACCAAGAACCATTTACATCACTTGCCAATATAACCATCTTACCATATTAATCCAATGTTCCACATGCATAAATATAATGCAAAGCCATCACAACATTAGCCCAATGATTCACATGCATAACCAATATTCAAAACCATTACCTCATTAATCCAATGATTCACATGCATAACCAATATGCAAAAGGTAACATTTACCATCATCAATTCACTGTTTTTAAGCATCATACAAAGCCATTGATCAACATGCAATACTATGCATCAAAACCACATTTACCATATACAAAACCAAGGATCCCTTACCTTGAGCATCCTTCTCAAATGGCTTTCAAAACCAGCATTAAACCATGCTAAAACATACTTACAAAACAGAATTAAACCATGCAAAACACATGCATTTCAATCATCAACCACATTTGCTTTTAAAACCAAATCACAACACAATTCAAGAGCAAAAATCCTTTTACTTACTCTTGAGCTTAGCAAAGTTGTTTAGACTTACACTAAGCTCCCAAAAAACCTTCAAACCTTGGTTTAAAAGCTGAAAACCCAACTTCACTCACCGATAACCAAAACAAGACTAGCCAACAAGCCTTCCAAGCATCCGAAACCTTCCGCAACACCTCTAAAGCTCACGGATCAAACTCCCCTGTTTCAAGCACACAAAAACAGAACATTAATGCATCCTTATGCATTAAAACACCAGCAACAACAACACAACTCGCTGCTCATCACAAATCTAACAATTTGGCTACCAAACACAACCGAAATCACCTCCAAACATTTCCAAAACTTAACCCAGCCAAGATCCATCACTTCTAACCATTTTTATACATCAATTAACATACAAAATGATCACAACCACGTCCTTATACCTCCAGGTATAACAGATCACCAAAAACACTCCAAAAACAACCAAAAACTCAAGCCAAACTTAGGAAATTCAACCTATCCGGGATTGCATTAATTAAACCTCAACTTCTAATCAATTTAGCATTCATTTAACATCATTTTGACATTCCAAAACACTGCCCAAACAGATCATACGAAAATTTCACCAAAATCACCAAATCTTGCATTTTAGCCAAAAATCAAGATCTCAATTGAAAAGCCATTAACAAAACATAAATCAAGGATTGAGAACTTAGGAATTTCAGTAAAGAACTGATAGTTTAGAGGAGAAGGACGTTCTTACCTCCAAACTTGAATTTCTCCATTTTAGAGCCAAAAAGCTTGATGAAACAACTTGCAAATTGAGAGGTTTTGTTGATGAGATGATTAGGAATCAAAAGAGAGTTGAAATGAGAGATTTAGATGTTAAAATCAGAGAAGGAAATCTTGAGAATTGTGTTTGGGTTGAGAGAAAATGAGAGAAAAGGAAAATTGAGAGAAAATGGAAAGTTAGTTAAGAAATTGGTTAAAATGATTTCCCTCCCTTTCTTAATCTTTAAAAATCAGAATAAAGCCTTAAAATATCTTAGAAAAATCTGGAGAAATCCTTTTTGGAATAATAGCTCCTTAAAGATTCAAAGTTTCAATCCTTTATAAAACTGTCCCGCAACTTTCAAAAATTACATTTTGGTCACTAGCCAAAATGTCAACCTTCCGAACCTCATTTTCCAAAATTGATTTCACAGTTCACTTATATATATATAAAAAGATGATTTTAGAACATTTTTCCATATTTTTAATGCAACCCGAACTAGGCTTTCCTAAATTCACTCTTATATAATCGATCAGCACTTTGACCGAACCGGTCAACTCCAAAACTTCTGAGCCCAAAACCGGGGCGTTACAACTCTCCCCCCCTTAGGAAATTTCGTCCTCGAAATTTCAACCGGCGAAAAGAGAACCACAACCTTCTCAAAGCAACACACAAGATAACACAACCGCCTCAACCTCACTGAACACATTCCACACAAAACCTCCACCAAAACATAACACCACCACACACCGTTCACAAATCTAAACTCTCAAAGGTAACCACGACTTAACCTTCCACATAACCGGACTGTACACAATCCCAACATCAACCTGAAGAACTTCAGCTCTTACAGCAGTCAACACTGTAACACACAACTCCCAAGACTTGTCTACACAAAGACAACCACCAAACCAATTCAGCCACTATGCAAACCGCTCAGCCTCTAAACTCTTGCAAACTCCCAAACCTCTTCCAAGGATTTTCCCCAACAAGCAAAAATCCTTAAACATCAACTGGTCACTCAAACTCTTCAACGAAGCTGACAATCCTTCACATCCGCCACAACCATTACCATAACAGCTCACCAGAACTACTCACCCCAAATACCAAAAATTACATCACAACCCCAACTTGAAACCGTCAGCCGCTCCACACACCACAAGCTGACTTCAAACGGAACTTTCTTAACTACAATCAGCCAACCACTTCTCACAAGAACCCAAACAACCAACGAAAGCCTTCGATCTTTCACAGCCCTTTCACCACAAACTTCAACCAGAACACTTGCATTACAGAACATTACTTAACCAAAACACACGTAACAGCTTCTGAACTCCTCAAAGGTTGCTAAGAACCAACACAACCCTTTTACAACAACTTAAAAGCTAAACTACCTCAGCACTTGGGAACTCAATCACTAAGCTGCAACATCACTTAGCACCAAGGAACTACCACTTCCTTTTAGCTAAACAAACCACTTAACCGATACTAACCTCAACCGATACCCTTCACCACCAAACCACTAAACTCTCTGAGCATCAAACACTATCCTTCTACCAATAGGCTATACCACTCTCACTATCACTAGCAACTAGTTTAACAAACTTCAACACTTCTAACTCTCACTCAGCACCAAACAACCTCTAAAAACCCATCATCCCACCTAATCCAACCACAACACTAACAGATTCAATTAGTTATTAGCGAGCGTGAACATCGTATGCATGATCACCTACATGCCCTATCAATGCCTGATGTACATGTATGCAAAACCTCTAGTGTCATGCCACATGTATGCATGAACCAACATATATAATATAGCATATAACAATGATTTTAACTGTGCATGAATGCCAGTTCACACCCTCCAATAACATCCTCAAAATCTGTCTAAGAACAACCTCCTAACTCACCTTTAACTTACCTAACTCCATCATACCAACAACCATTAACCACAAGATACTTACCCAAGCCTTCTTCACACCCAAGATATTACCAAACCACAACTACCATTACCCCAAACATACTAGCAACAAGACTAGACTTACCACGCAAGGAAAACCAACAGAAACCAACTAAGGCAACTACAGCAAAGATCACTTAACAAGGTTACCTGAAAGCACAACACCACCCTGAAGCTTCATCAGACGAGCTCTCTTCCTTGCGAAACCATCATCCTCCTGCCGCACCATTGCAGCACCAGCTAACACACCAGAGTCACCACCAACTCCTTGCGGTAAAGAACCTTGGCTATTCCGAGCCAACATCAAACAATCACGTCTCATGTGTCCAGCAGACCCACATTTCCAGCAACTCTCCTTTCCCAAACTCTTCACAACTTCCTGCTCTTTCTGCCACCTCTGAACCTTGCCTCGGCCGTGCCCACGACCTTTCTGAGACCCTTTGGCTAACACCAAAGCTGACTTCACTCCATGAGGACAACCACGCTTAACATGCACTCTAGAACCACAATTCCAGCAAACACCTACGCCCCAACAACTTCCAACATGTTGCCTTTCACAACGGTCACATACAGATGGCTGAGCTTCTACTCCTTGCTCAAGCAACACTTGCTCACCAACAGCACTACCTTCACATTGCTTAACCCTTGGAAACTTCTCTCCAAGATACCTTTCATAAAAAGCCGATACAAAGAAATCCCAATCAATATTAGGAATATGTGACGCCACAACCACAGATGTCCACCAGACACACGCATCTTCCAACATCAAAGAAACAACACTCCCCAGCTTACAGGCATAATCACAACCTTCCCGATCCAAGATAAGAATCACTCTGGCCAACCAGGCCTCAAACATCTCCGGTGTAGAACCATGATATTCCACAGTACCCAAATCAAGCAAACGCTGCTTCGGCAAACCCTCACATCTAGCCCGCACATCCACTGACTTTACCTCAACCGTAGCCTGAGATGTTCCCAACACCTCCTGAACAACAAATAATGGACTTTTCATCACAGAACCAGCTTCTTTCCCTTGCCTTACCACCTCAACTCCAGACACAGAAGACTGAGACAAAACACCTTTACAAAAGGGTGAATTCCTTGCCTTAACAACCTGCCCCAAGGCAGCAACCATCTCCCTCAACCGCCATTCTTTCATCGACTTTGCCATACCACTAACAACAACAAACATACAATCACAACAAGCAAACAAACCAGTTAGACCAGCATTAAGCAAGTATTCAAATTCCAACTCCAAATAACATAATAGCTATATTAATAAGGCAATGGGTATCCCGAATCCTCCCCTTTACATGACATAACAGTCAACACAACATGGATATCACAACATCAAGCATACCAACAACATACCTTGATCATGCTTACACCAAACAACATCCAATTGCACCAGCATATTAGCAACATAACATGCTCAAAACACATTCACCATGCATAACATCAGCTCATAGCATCAGCACATATCCACATAAACTCAATCAAGATTCATAACCACAAAACATGCTTGCATATATCAGCAACATGCTCAGAAACATCAACATCATACTCAGAAACACATGTTTCAACCAACTTTCAACCACACAACAAGATAAACATCAAACACATATCACAACAACTTACCGTTTTCCCCAACCTTCGCAACTCAGCTCTGATACCACCAAATGTAACCCCCGTAGCCCGGTCTAGACGGTTGACCCGAACTACAAAGATTACACGGGGAAAACCAAAGTCAACCTGAAAGTCAACCTTGATTAACGACCCTTTTTTCTTCTTCTTAATCTTGTCTAGATGCACATTAACCTTAGATGTGATCACACAAACACCATGCTCAAAGATCATAAACATCAGAGATCAAACAGAGACCCAATTGAACAAATTACAACTTTAGGGACCAAAATGTAATTTCTGAAAACTTTAAGGACTTAACCAGATTTTAAGTTACCAACTTAAAATTAATCAGGTTTCATGCTTCCCTGCCAAATTTCAGCTCAAACGGACATCCCGAACTCATACAATTGCACAAACAAGATTCAGGACCAAAATGCAAACATTTTGAAACATTTAACCGCCCATGTCAGCCCCCAACGGTCACCCGTTCCGAAACAGGCCAAGCCCGTTCCGAAACACGGGGCCGTTCCGCAACGCGTTCCGCAACGGGGGTCTGGCAGAATGCCTTCCGTTTCGGAACGGTGGCACCCGTTTCGGACGCCTGGGTTCATGCAGGGCACCCGTTCCGAAACGGTGTCATCTGTTCCGAAACGCCTAGCCCAGAATGCTGCATTTTGCTCACTCAAACACACAATTGATCAATCAAACATGCTCCAAAAGCCACCAAACTTTACCAACATGCAATTCAACATAAATGAGACATACTTGCATCAACAATTCCACAGAAACACAACATATAAGAAAAGCCCCAAATCTATAGGCATGCTTCCTACATAAGCAACCATTTAGGCACAAACCTTCCCAAATCAATCACATTTAAGCCAATTCATGAACCAACTACATTAGCAACAACATTTAAGCATTCTCGATCAAACATATATGATCACATACACATAAACCCGAGAGATTCTACCCCATTGCCCTTATTAACTATAGCTATTCACCGAGACATACATCTCCATTGGAGTCCACCTTGAATCCCTTGCTCCTTGCTGTCCAAACTTCAAGAATCTGCATTGATGGACAAAAAGGAGCGTAAGCACATAATGCTTAGTGAGGAATGCTCAAAACCAAAACACCATCAATGCAGCGGGTCATTAAAACACTTTTAAAACCAACCCGATTTGTTCACCAAAGCCATGTTTGAAAACCCTTTTCAACATCAAGCTCAAATCATGCATAAACACCATATGCCAAGCTTAAACAAAACCATGGAAAACACTCCCATTTCACAACATACCTTTCTTAAACTTGAAAGCCATATCAAGCAAGAAACCTTTTAAAACCATAGCTCAAATATTCTATCACATGCATTCAACCAAGGCAACATAAAAACCATAACATCATCTTCACATGCCTTTAAAAACAAGTCTTACAAGACTCCAATGCAATGTATATATTTCATGCTCACATGCATCATTTACCATATGATAACCAACACTTGTTCAACTTAACAAGTAAACATGCATTCACTAGCATCATACACTTTTCAAGCATCTCATGCTTCACATGCAATCATGCATCAATCCAAGCATCTCATGCTTCACATGCAACCATGCATCATTTCAAGCATCTCATGCTTCTTTATGATCAAGAACATTACATTGGCTTCCAAGTGATCAACCACATTCACTTTTCAACTCAACAACCCGATCTGATACGCGGATTCCGAGCGTTGTCCCTACGCTCCATACACCCTACCAATCCAAGGTCCTCGAATGGGCAACAACCTCCATTATGACCTCATCATCCTAAGGTTCCCATGTATGGACTTTTAAACACCATACAACCTTAGCTTTTACCGAGGTTCCCATGCATGGACTTTTAAACACCATACAACCTCAACATGCACAAGGTTTCCACGTATGGACTTTTAACCACCATACAACCTTTGCATAACCGATTGGTAGTTGTATAAATCACTAACGAGATCCGGGACACCCCACACAAGATCCACACATGGACTTAACACTGCCATTGTGATCTTAACAAGCACAAGGTTCTCACATATGGACTTTTAACCACCATATAACCTTTGCTTAACCTAGGTCCTCGAATGGGCAACAACCTCCATTATGACCTCATCAACCAAGGTCCTCGAATGGGCAACAACCTCCATTATGACCTCATCTCGTTAGGATACTTGAAGGGAGCTTATCCGGTCCACTCTTGACCACTCCACCTCCAAGGCGACTTAATTCACGGTGCACCCAATCCTATAGCCGGCTAACTATATCCGATCAACAAACCAAGAACCATTTACATCACTTGCCAATATAACCATCTTACCATATTAATCCTATGTTCCACATGCATAAATATAATGCAAAGCCATCACAACATTAGCCCAATGATTCACATGCATAACCAATATGCAAAACCATTACCTCATTAATCCAATGATTCACATGCATAACCAATATGCAAAAGGAAACATTTACCATCATCAATTCACTGTTTTTAAGCATCATACAAAGCCATTGATCAACATGCAATACTATGCATCAAAACCACATTTACCATATACAAAACCAAGGATCCCTTACCTTGAGCATCCTTCTCAAATGGCTTTCAAAACCAGCATTAAACCATGCTAAAACATACTTACAAAACAGAATTAAACCATGCAAAACACATGCATTTCAATCATCAACCACATTTGCTTTTAAAACCAAATCACAACACAATTCAAGAGCAAAAATCCTTTTACTTACTCTTGAGCTTAGCAAAGTTGTTTAGACTTACACTAAGCTCCCAAAAAACCTTCAAACCTTGGTTTAAAAGCTGAAAACCCAACTTCACTCACCGATAACCAAAACAAGACTAGCCAACAAGCCTTCCAAGCATCCGAAACCTTCCGCAACACCTCTAAAGCTCACAGATCAAACTCCCCTGTTTCAAGCACACAAAAACAGAACATTAATGCATCCTTATGCATTAAAACACCAGCAACAACAACACAACTCGCTGCTCATCACAAATCTAACAATTTGGCTACCAAACACAACCGAAATCACCTCCAAACATTTCCAAAACTTAACCCAGCCAAGATCCATAACTTCTAACCATTTTTATACATCAATTAACATACAAAATGATCACAACCACGTCCTTATACCTCCAGGTATAACAGATCACCAAAAACACTCCAAAAACAACCAAAAACTCAAGCCAAACTTAGGAAATTCAACCTATCCGGGATTGCATTAATTAAACCTCAACTTCTAATCAATTTAGCATTCATTTAACATCATTTTGACATTTCAAAACACTGCCCAAACAGATCATACGAAAATTTCACCAAAATCACCAAATCTTGCATTTTAGCCAAAAATCAAGATCTCAATTGAAAAGCCATTAACAAAACATAAATCAAGGATTGAGAACTTAGGAATTTCAGTAAAGAACTGATAGTTTAGAGGAGAAGGACGTTCTTACCTCCAAACTTGAATTTCTCCATTTTAGAGCCAAAAAGCTTGATGAAACAACTTGCAAATTGAGAGGTTTTGTTGATGAGATGATTAGGAATCAAAAGAGAGTTGAAATGAGAGATTTAGATGTTAAAATCAGAGAAGGAAATCTGGAGAATTGTGTTTGGGTTGAGAGAAAATGAGAGAAAAGGAAAATTGAGAGAAAATGGAAAGTTAGTTAAGAAATTGGTTAAAATGATTTCCCTCCCTTTTTTAATCTTTAAAAATCAGAATAAAGCCTTAAAATATCTTAGAAAAATCTGGAGAAATCCTTTTTGGAATAATAGCTCCTTAAAGATTCAAAGTTTCAATCCTTTATAAAACTGTCCCGCAACTTTCAAAAATTACATTTTGGTCACTAGCCAAAATGTCAACCTTCCGAACCTCATTTTCCAAAATTGATTTCACAGTTCACTTATATATATAAAAAGATGATTTTAGAACATTTTTCCATATTTTTAATGCAACCCGAACTAGGCTTTCCTAAATTCACTCTTATATATTCGATCAGCACTTTGACCGAACCGGTCAACTCCAAAACTTCTGAGCCCAAAACCGGGGCGTTACAACTCTCCCCCCCCCTTAGGAAATTTCGTCCTCGAAATTTCAACCGGCAAAAAGAGAACCACAACCTTCTCAAAGCAACACACAAGATAACACAACCGCCTCAACCTCACTGAACACATTCCACACAAAACCTCCACCAAAACATAACACCACCACACACCGTTCACAAATCTAAACTCTCAAAGGTAACCACGACTTAACCTTCCACATAACCGGACTGTACACAATCCCAACATCAACCTGAAGAACTTCAGCTCTTACAGCAGTCAACACTGTAACACACAACTCCCAAGACTTGTCTACACAAAGACAACCACCAAACCAATTCAGCCACTATGCAAACCGCTCAGCCTCTAAACTCTTGCAAACTCCCAAACCTCTTCCAAGGATTTTCCCCAACAAGCAAAAATCCTTAAACATCAACTGGTCACTCAAACTCTTCAACGAAGCTGACAATCCTTCACATCCGCCACAACCATTACCATAACAGCTCACCAGAACTACTCACCCCAAATACCAAAAATTACATCACAACCCCAACTTGAAACCGTCAGCCGCTCCACACACCACAAGCTGACTTCAAACGGAACTTTCTTAACCACAATCAGCCAACCACTTCTCACAAGAACCCAAACAACCAACGAAAGCCTTCGATCTTTCACAGCCCTTTCACCACAAACTTCAACCAGAACACTTGCATTACAGAACATTACTTAACCAAAACACACGTAACAGCTTCTGAACTCCTCAAAGGTTGCTAAGAACCAACACAACCCTTTTACAACAACTTAAAAGCTAAACTACCTCAGCACTTGGGAACTCAACCACTAAGCTGCAACATCACTTAGCACCAAGGAACTACCACTTCCTTTTAGCTAAACAAACCACTTAACCGATACTAACCTCAACCGATACCCTTCACCACCAAACCACTAAACTCTCTGAGCATCAAACACTATCCTTCTACCAATAGGCTATACCACTCTCACTATCACTAGCAACTAGTTTAACAAACTTCAACACTTCTAACTCTCACTCAGCACCAAACAACCTCTAAAAACCCATCATCCCACCTAATCCAACCACAACACTAACAGATTCGATTAGTTATTAGCGAGCGTGAACATCGTATGCATGATCACCTACATGCCCTATCAATGCCTGATGTACATGTATGCAAAACCTCTAGTGTCATGCCACATGTATGCATGAACCAACATATATAATATAGCATATAACAATGATTTTAACTGTGCATGAATGCCAGTTCACACCCTCCAATAACATCCTCAAAATCTGTCTAAGAACAACCTCCTAACTCACCTTTAACTTACCTAACTCCATCATACCAACAACCATTAACCACAAGATACTTACCCAAGCCTTCTTCACACCCAAGATATTACCAAACCACAACTACCATTACCCCAAACATACTAGCAACAAGACTAGACTTACCACGCAAGGAAAACCAACAGAAACCAACTAAGGCAACTACAGCAAAGATCACTTAACAAGGTTACCTGAAAGCACAACACCACCCTGAAGCTTCATCAGACGAGCTCTCTTCCTTGCGAAACCATCATCCTCCTGCCGCACCATTGCAGCACCAGCTAACACACCAGAGTCACCACCAACTCCTTGCGGTAAAGAACCTTGGCTATTCCGAGCCAACATCAAACAATCACGTCTCATGTGTCCAGCAGACCCACATTTCCAGCAACTCTCCTTTCCCAAACTCTTCACAACTTCCTGCTCTTTCTGCCACCTCTGAACCTTGCCTCGGCCGTGCCCACGACCTTTCTGAGACCCTTTGGCTAACACCAAAGCTGACTTCACTCCATGAGGACAACCACGCTTAACATGCACTCTAGAACCACAATTCCAGCAAACACCTACGCCCCAACAACTTCCAACATGTTGCCTTTCACAACGGTCACATACAGATGGCTGAGCTTCTACTCCTTGCTCAAGCAACACTTGCTCACCAACAGCACTACCTTCACATTGCTTAACCCTTGGAAACTTCTCTCCAAGATACCTTTCATAAAAAGCCGATACAAAGAAATCCCAATCAATATTAGGAATATGTGACGCCACAGCCACAGATGTCCACCAGACACACGCATCTTCCAACATCAAAGAAACAACACTCCCCAGCTTACAGGCATAATGTCAACCTTCCGAACCTCATTTTCCAAAATTGATTTCACAGTTCACTTATATATATAAAAAGATGATTTTAGAACATTTTTCCATATTTTTAATGCAACCCGAACTAGGCTTTCCTAAATTCACTCTTATATATTCGATCAGCACTTTGACCGAACCGGTCAACTCCAAAACTTCTGAGCCCAAAACCGGGGCGTTACAATACCAGCAAAATCTGCAGCCTCTGCGCAAACCGTATCGGAACACTCACTGGCGTTTCGAAACGGGGGCCTGTAATGGCCTTCGTGTTTCGAAACGGCTGGAGGCTGTTCCGGAACGTTTTGGCTACTGGAATGCATTGTTTCGGAACCAGTCTCAGAACCAACCCGTGTTTCGGAACGATCAATGCCGTTTCGAAACAGGTGACCGTTGGGCACTGATTTGAATGGTGTTGAAGTTTGCAAGCTTTACGTTTTAGTCCCGAATGTTGTATTTGCAATTGTATGAGTTCGTGATGTCCAACTAAGGTGAAACTTGACAGGGAAGCATGTAATATGACTAATTTCATATTGGTAACTTTAAAATCAATTATGACCTTCTAATTTACAGAATTTATGTTTTGGTCCCTAACATTTGTATATTATGCAATTGAGTCCCTTTCTTAAATCCGATCGTTGTGCTTTACACGTATATGTATCTCGAGTGTTCATCTAGGGTTAACATGTATCTAGACAAGTTTTAAAAGAAAAAAATGGGTCGTTAATCAAGGTTGACTTTCGGGTTGACTTTAATTTTCCCCGTTTAATCTCCATAGTTCGGGTCAACCGTCTAGGCTGGGCTAAAAGGGTTACAGTCTGCTTGGGCAGAAACTTGTTGTGCAGTATAGCCTTGCATTCCTTTGTCACAACAACTGTTTCAAACTCCCCAATTATCTTTCTTTTAGAAACCATGCCTCTTAAGTATTTTGCATAGTTGGGCATATTTTGAATGGCTTCTATGAGGGGGATGTTTATGTGCACCTGTTTTAGAATATCCAAGAATTTCCTAAACTGGTGCTCTTGCTTCTGTTGCTTAAGCCTCTGTGGGAGTGGAGCTGGTAGACGGATGTTCTCTATACGTTCTTTGCATGAGAACTTTATATGTGGAGGATCATCTGCCTGAGGGCTACTGTCTGGCTCAGCTGCCGGGGTGGCCGGTGTTGATGCTGCCGCAACAGGTAGTTCTTTCTGTGCTGACTATTTTTCTACTGGCTTTTCCACTATGGGCTCATCCAACTATTTCCCACTTCTAGTTGATATAGCTTTGCACTGCTCATATGTGGGTTTAGCCTCTACCTCTGTACCACTGGATGTTGCACCCATTATCCTGCTGCTAAAGATCGCGGTGAATTGCCTAAATTGGGTCTCTAGGTTCTTTATCGCAGCTTCCTGATTATTCATCCTCATTTTCGTCCTCTCCATAAACGACTTAGTTTTATCAATAAAATTATTTGTACGAACAATAAACTCACTAGTATTAGACATAAAGGTTTATAAAGTTGCATCTAGTGAATTGTTCTATGGTTGTTGAGCTTGCTGTCTGGACTGGTACTGCTGGTAACCTCCCTGTTGCTGTTGTGGATTGACAACAGTTTTTGGATTGCTCCAGGCGAAGTCTGGATGATTCCTCCACCCAGGTTTGCATGTATTCATGGCGGGCCTGCTATTCCTCTCGTATCCTCCCATGAAATTGGTAGATGCAGTACATTCAGAGGAATCGTTGTTGCCCCACATTCTCCACATAATGGCTCTACAACCTTGGCCTCATAGACTTTCCCAGTTGATTTTACCATGTTCATAACAAGCTCTGTCAGTTTGTCGAGGCAGACATTAACAGATTATGCGGCTTCCACTTCGTTCACAACTGTTGGCCGCCTAATGCCGCCTTGGCGGGCTGTTGGGTACTTATAGTCATTTTTGGCGGCTTGGTTTAGGATCTACAGTGCCTCCTCTAGTGGTCTGTCAAGGATGATTCCGTTGGCTGGGGCATTAATCATCATTCGAGTTGGGTAGTTCACCCCGTTGTAGAATATTGACACTTGTGTCCAAGCTGGAAAACCATGAAGTGGGAAGTTATTAAGCATCTGTTGGTACCGCTCCCATGCTTAATACATTGGCTCATCACCCCCTTGTCGGAAAGCTTTGATCTCGTTTCTCAATCTGTCTCTGACATTAGATGGGCTGAAACGATTCAAAAAATCCTTGCACAGCTCTATCCATGTGTTGAATGACCCTGCTGGCTGGTTGTTCAACCACTGTTTTGCCCTATGCCTCCGTGAATAGGGGAATAACCTCAGCCTTAGCATATCTTGGTGGACTCCATGTATTTTGAAAGCTCTGCATATGTCCAGGAATCCTCTTAAGTGCTGCCGAGCATCTTCTGTGGCAGTCCCTCCAAATTGCCCCAAAGTGTTGATCATGTTAAACATTATGGGCTTCAGCTCAAAGTGATCCGCCTCAATTTCAGGTTCTGTCACTGTAGGATCGAACCTTCTGAAGTCATATTCCAAGTGTTCCCTAGTGGTTCGAACGTACTGTGGTTGCCTGGGCGTAATAGGGGGCGACTGCCTAGGTGGAACTTGCTGCTATTCTCTGGGCGGCGGGTCTTGCTGCCCTTCCCAGCCGTTTTGAGCATTGTTGACAGGGTTGTCGTTTATTTCTTCCATGAATTCCTCTGCTTTTCTCTCTTCTTTAGCTTTCCCTAGGGTTGTCCCGATTTCCTTTTTGAGTTCTCTTGCTCTTCGTATGATATCATCACAACAAACGATTTCGCCTTTTGGATTTGCCCTTGTCATGCACTAGCAAAGGAAACTTTATTTTTTTTCAATTAAATATAATAATAATAAGAACTAAAAATTTATTGCAAATAAAATAAAAGTGCAAAAATTAAAAACGAATTTTGTTGTTACCAATCCCTGGCACCGGCGCCAAAAACTTGTAGAGTGTTTTAGTGTTCTCTAAATGTGAGCGCAAGTGCGCACTCCTGTCAAGTAATATTATAAAAGATATCTTCTCCCACAGGGATTGGACAGCTTGACTCGAATCGTAACTCTTGCACAAAGGAAAATTAAACGCACAAATAAGTTAAATTGTTTGAGAGGAAAATAAAATAAAACACAAGTAAATAAAAGGGTAGAGATCAGATTGATGGAATGGGCCGGGTTATGCTGTTGTTTAGTGTGAAACTGCATTGAATAAGACAAGTTGCTTTGCGCTGCCAGACTTTGCTGCCTAGGCGGGGGATGATAGTTAGGCTGCTGAGACGCTCTCGCTGCCTTGGCAGGGGAATGGACTTGTGTCTTGGCGGCAAACTCAACAAAACTACAAGGCTCGGTAGAACGCTTCAAAAGTGATCCCGCTTATGTCTAAGTCAGAATGTTGTTGATGCCCACTGCAGATAATACCAGTCGCGGAGTGAATCGTGCAAAGACATCAATGTTTGGTTCGTTCTCTTTTAGCCGCCTTAAACCATAACCTATGTCTAGGCTGGATTGATAAACAATTGATTAAGGTGAGGACCGTACTTACTCCTTTCCTGAGTTCGACTCTCTCGATACCAAACAAATGGATAGTAATCAACTAATCTTTCGCCTTAATTGAAAACTATGAAGAACATGGAATAAGCAAACCTTGAAGCTTTATTGCAAAAACAAACTTAAAATTCTAAACAACCGTTCTCACACTAATTACAACATAACCCAAACCCAAAGAGAATTTAGAACATAATGGAATCAAGAAAACCTAAACTATGTCTAAAGGAAAACCTAAGATGTTTTTGAAGTGAAAGTACAATGGGTATATATAGGCATTAGCTAGGTCTAGTCCTTCTTGGAGTAGAAGTCTTCAAAGTAGCTTTTGCATTAAATGCAACCTTAAATTCTGACTTCTTTGAGTTGAATGTGGACTTCATCACATTGTCTTGCTCCGCAAGTAATCTCGCATTCCTCCTTCAGTGGCTCTGCCCGCTGCTAAAGTCATCGAAAAATTGAGTGGACAACATCGTTAAGATCATGATTTTCTGCTCTACAGATCGCACTCCGGTTCTCCAATTCCTCAGCTTGCTGTCTTGGGCGGCAGGTAGAGCGGCGACAGCTACTCGACAGCATCTTTCTCTGTCTTGAACTGCATCAGTACAACTCCTTGGTCTACTGCCTCAACATCATGTCCTTAGCTCCTCTCTCCTTCTACCAACTTCTAGTACCTGAAACTAAAACTAAACTAAAACAATACCTTTTCCTTACCAAATAACAGATAATCTATAAAAAACATGGCAAAGTAAAGAATACTGTAAAATACAATGCATGATCCTGATTATGCCTAAAAGGTACTCAAAAACAGCAATAATAGGAGATGGAATGTGCATGAAATATAGAACTTATGGACACTTTACAGTATGTGAGGTTGGAACTGTTGCCATAGTAGGCGAGTGCGTGACTATGCTAAGTGATTTACCACCTAAGATGAAGGATCCTAGCAATTTCACCATTCCATGTTCCATAAGTCAGAATTACTCTTGTCGTTCTTTGTGCGATCTTGATGCAAGTGTCAACTTGATGCCAAAATCAGTGTGTATGAAATTGGGCATGAGAAGAGTCAAACCTAATCGGTGATCCTTCAATTGGCCGATCGTTCCTAAGGGCAAGATGGATGATGTCTTGGTCAAGGTAGATAGATTTTTCTTCCTGGGGCTTTCATCATCCTTAATTGTGAAGCCGACGAGAATGCTCCCATCATCCTCGGGAGACCATTACTTGCTACCGGGCGTATTGTGATCGATTGTGAAAAAGCTGAATTTACTATAAAAATGAATGACCAAAAGATCACACTCAGTGTCTTCAACACTCTCAAGTATACATATGGATATGAAGAATGCCAGCTTGTGCAATGCGAGGAAACCCTAGTCGAAGAGAACCTTTAAGAAATATGTTGCAACAACATACTCAACACTGCGGAACAATATGAATTCGATGAGGCAATGCACGAGGCTGAAGAAGAAGGTAAGGGAGAGACTGAACAATCCAATGTTGTGCATATTTAGTGGAGAACAATACGCTGCCTGTAATCATATCTGCTAGCTTAACATCCAACCAAGAAAATAAATCATTGCATGTTTTATCTAAACATAAGAAAGTTATTGGTTAGACTATTGCCGACTTGAAGGGTATAAGTTCTACTTTGTGTATGCATAAGATTTTGCTTGTAGATGATCATAACAGATCGATTGAACCACAACAGAGACTCGATTCGATCATGAGGATAGTGGTTATGAAGGAGATCATCAAGTGGCTCGATGCTGGAATTATCTATCCTTTCTCGGATAGTTCTTGGGTGAGTTTTATCTAGTGCGTGCTGAAGAAAAGAGGCATGACCGTGATAAAGAAAGATGCCAATGAACTCCTCTCGACGAGAACCGTTACTAGATGGAGGATATGTATTAAATGGACGAGAACTGTATCTGCAGTACTTACAGAAGTTATAGATGGATTTATCGATCGGTCGCCCACCTTGTTTGAGGTGGAGGAAGATACTTCGCCTCTCAGCAAGGTAAAACTCACTGATATATTTCTTGCAGAATTCCTTAAGGAAGAACTCCCAAGTCATAGTGTCTCCAAAGACCGTCAATATGGTAGTCTCCCACCAGTGAAGTGCCTCATCAGCCAGCAACGCGATGGCACACTCGAGCTTGTGCTCGTCCAAGCACAGAAGTTGCTTATCCAAAATCCGCAAAGTGTTGTCCAACCAGTATTCGGCAACTTCAGGGTTGTCGTCATCTTGTCTAGTAAAAGTGTAAGCTCGATAATGCGAAAGCTTATCGAAAGGATCTCGAGTATGTTGAACAACAGGAGGGATGGGTTGCACTACCTGCTCAGATCTCATAGTAGTCATAAACTGCTTGAACATGTCAGCCATGTTCTTGTAACATTCAGCCTGAGCAGTAGGTGCTACAGGCTCGGTACCTTGAGCAGGAGGATCCTGCGGATGCGGTGGGTACGGAGGATTCTTTCCTCCAATCTCCTCGCCATGTGTCGAGGAGCCGGAGGCAAGCTCGTCATGTGAGCTTCATTAGTTTCAGACATATCTATATGAAAGATCGGATTAGTCGACAAGTCACAATATACACAATATATAACTCCTAGGTGGCAAAGTAACACAATAACAATGCAACAAGCTTCGGTTTAGTCCTAGAATCGACTAAACTCTATCTCTGATACCACAAATGTAACACCCTCGTCCTAGCCTGGTCGAGAACCGGGTCTGAGTTTGCTACCGATGAACGGTACAGTGATCGGTGCAATAAAATTTCATTTCTTAACCGACAAATGATCAATATTACACAAACAAAACAGTACCGGATATAAATCCTAGTCCACTCGACTCCTTGTGAAATAATATTTAAACGTTTAGGACCAATTCTTAACTATTATAAGTTTTAGGGACTAATCTATAAATTTGAAAAGTTAGAGGCCCTTCGATGCTATAGACTATACAATAATGAAATTCAGTGAAATATTAATAAGCCTGTAAAAATTCATACAATATGGAGTCCATTTACTCATTCAATATTCAGTGACCAAACTGAGAACATTGCAAACCTTTTGTTTCAGCTCTTTTAACTAATTTAACTAACCCTGTATCGAAACACCTCAAGACTGCTTCAAAACAGGTGTACGATGGTCAGCCTAAGCTCACTTTTTCCTTTAGACCGTATCGATACGGGCAAGCCATGTATCGGTACGGGTTGACTCCCTTTGACCCATTTCAATACATTATAGACATATATCGAAATAGTGAATTCTAGTAGCAAAATGTTCTAGTACAGCTCTAAACCGTTTTGATACGCCCTGATCTGTGAGTTCAATTATGCCTACCTGTATCGATACACCATTAACTGTATCGATACGGCCTGGCCTGTAATGACATATTTTTGTTGGTTTATAATCGAATTGGCCTACTAAACAATGTCCAAATGCAATGAAACTTTACACACAACTTTTAATAGTTATAAACTATTGGCATGCCAAATTTCAACATCATATGAATACGTTTACTAGATTTTGACCTTTATGAGTCAAATATACCATTTTTTGTCGAGTTTTAGCCAAACCAAAAGTCATTTTTAGGCTCTTAACCACAATTCATCTATAACACATATTAGGCATAACAAAATAGGCATATAAGACTAGTTCAACTACTTTCCCACCTTCCTAGGAGTTTTTAAGGACAATTTACATTACTTGGCTTGTAGTGACTTGTCCGATCTTCAAAAGGGGTCTCTTCTTCAACCTGAAATGAGTGAGATAAGACACGTTAGGCATATATTGCCTAGTGAGGTAGTTACAACAACATGAATAACAAAGTGTGAAGTTTTACATAATCTCATGCTCAACAATGTTAGTGCAATGTCTCAATATACAATGTTTAACATATCATATTCACTAATAATCCTTGGATTGAATCAAGATAGGGGATACGCGAATTCCTACGCCTTGCCAAATCAATGAATGGTTCAATTCCTTAGCCTCACCAATATGACCAAAACCAAACACATCCATCCCCCTCGCCAAATCAATATAGGTCGTAACTCTAGGACTGTAGTCCACCCGTACACTAAGCTCATGAAATCTATAGCATGCCAATTGTATCCAAAGTCCAATGAAATCCAAGGTTTCAATACTAATGTCAATAATCAATTATAATTGCAATAACCAATGTTAATAATCAATGATAATTCCAATAACCAATGTCTCTAAAGTGACTAATAGTGAACATGACTCAATATCAATATTTCTTAATTTCAATGTCAATATCTATGTCCGATGGTTATGAACAAACTTACCGACATTTACCAATAAATCTCATTAACAACCTAATACATCATCTTCAATGATATTGTTAGCGATATAACCGAAAACAACAATAAGAGATTCGGGGAGGCTCCTCGCCAAATCCCGAGACTCCGACTACACTCACCTTAGAATACGATGCTTTTACGACTCTCGGATGACAACTCCCTTGTTCGTAGCCTTCGGTGAATTTGATGGATGCTTCTTTTCATTATCTTGAGCTAGGAAATCAATAGGGAGACTATTAGAATCGATAATACGATATCAAAATCTATACAACAATATCAAAATTGATATATGATTTCAATATAAACAACAATGATGAAATATCCATGGATGATCAAAACCCTAACTTAAGATTTAGCCCAACTCATCCATGGATTCCAATAGTCGATTGAAAAATTTAGCTTACCCAATCGATAGTAATGATTTGATATCAATAAAACGAAGGAAAAGCAAAGATTAAAGCTATCTCCAATGGAGGTGTATGCTTCAAGGAAGAAGATGATGAAGAAGGAGGTGCTTGCTTCAATATCTCGAGTAAGTCTCTCTAGTACTTTTCCTTTGTTTATGTAAAATATATATTCCTATTCAATTTAACTTTCCTTTAGGTGATGTAACTTCACTAGATTGTCCCATGTTGGATATTAGAAATTAAGGAGGGGCTAATCGCAAGGTTAGCCCCTCAACTTTCACTACACTATTATCTTGCCCTCCAACTTACAATTTTCTCAATTTAGCCACTATATAGGTTTCAATATTATTCGATAGGGTCCAATGACAATAATTTAGCTCAATTAGAGTTCGATATCAATAATTAAATAGCCGATATAATATTTGGATTTTATCAATATGAGATTTCCGATCACCAGAACCTAATTTCGACTAGACCGGATTTTGAGGTGTTACACCTTGAAACTAGATGAAGCCTTTTTGGCGATCAAGAAGATCAACATGGAATGCCAACTAGCTAGAGAGAGAAGACTACTAGAGTTGAATGAGTTAGAGGAGCATCGTCTGAATGCTTTTGAGAATGCCAAGGTCTACAAGGAGAAGACTAAGAAGATCAACGTGAAACTGATGCCGCAACATTTTGATGAAGGCCAGAAAGTCTTTCTCAACAACTCTCGCTTAATGCTCTTCTCGAGCAAGTTGAAGTCTCGTTGGTCCGGCCCATTCCAAGTCGTCAAGGTGTATCCACATGGTGTTGTGGAAATCAATGATCTTAAAGTCAAAGATGACTCGATCTTTAAAGTCAACGGTCAAAGGCTCAAGGCCTACCAAGGAGCACCAATTCTTCATGAAAAGACTTCAGTCACGCTACTGGATGCTTAGGCATATAGTTCTATCTTTTTTTCTTTTTTCCGCACTTTTATTTTTCAGCATTTTTATTTTCAAACTTTAATTTATTTTTGTAATATTATCTTGTTTAATTATCAATTTTTATTTATTACCATTATGTGTTTTATATTTTATTTAATGTTTATTTTTTATTATTTTTGGTAGTTATTAAAGCAAGAGATAGAGTTGGAAATTCCTCCTAAGATCTTGGAAAGAAGAAGACCTTTTGGTTGATCTGGTTGACTTGGAATAGGATCGTTTAGCAGCCACATGCCAAAAAGGGGGGGGAGAATATTATGTGATTTATTACACTTTATTCTTTTGTTCCCTTAATGATTATACCAATATACCTCTCTCTTACTTTACCCTTTTCCACTTCCCCATGCCTGCCACACGTTGTTTCCCCATTTCTCACGCTGCCTATCCCTCCATTTTCATACTTCTCAAAATTGTCAACATTAAATGCTACTTTTTTCTCTTCATCATAATACAAACCCTTTCTTCTTTTTGCCTTTTCATCCTCTTTCGTTTCCCTACACATACATATCAGAGAATCGTTCCCTTCTAGAAACTAGATTGCCAAAATTCTTTCCCTCCTAAACACTAAAGCTATCCTCTTCATGTCCTCTTCCACCACTCCTCTTAAAAGATGGTTCTCCAACTTGTTGTACCCATCAAACTCATCTCCAAGGGAAAAGACCTAGTCCTCCATCCCTCACATCGTTCTCTTCTAACCTTGTCACTACCGGTTCAAGTGACACTGCCCTAACGGAGCAAGAACTGCTCCACTTCCTCCTGCACTCCATCCAGTTCCAGGATATTTACAAGAACATGTACAACCAAGACTTCATCTTTGAGGAAGTATTAGAGTTTACCCCCACTTACCGCTACAAGTTTGACGTCGTCGTGCTTGACGCCATCAAAGTCCATGGTTGGGAGGATTTCATTTGCCAATCAGGGCCAGTCAACGTCAATTGGGCCCAGGAGTTCTACACTCATGCTAGTCATATTGGGAATGGATGGGTATACGTTCAGGGGGAAAAGGCGGAGTTCTCAGCGCCCTTGATTAATTGTCATTACAACTTTCAGGTAATCGGGGGCAACCATGGTAACTTTGTGGCCAAGGTCACTGATGAAATATATACCCAAGTTCTGTGAGACCTTTGTGTCCCAGAACCAACTGGGTGAGGACAACATCGAATGCCAGGGCGGTGCACTAGGAGTAGCTAAAGATGGACTCCAAGTTTTGGATTCACTTTATCAACAACTGCATCTTGCCAACTAGAAATCATTCCACTGTCTTGTGTTGATGATTGATGCTCCTCCACTCCCTGGTTACCGGGCGGGGCATTGACCCATTTGTGCTCATCTACGGGTCAATTATGGCGAGGGAAGTCTTGAAACAAAGTACATAGACTTGCCCTTCCATAACCCGATCACAACCCTTTGTTAGAGGGCCCGCGTAGATGATGAAGGGATGATCAAATCCTTGAAAGATTAACCGGATGGCTACCATCTAAAGTACGAGAACTGAAAGGCCTCTGTGGCCAAGCCAGCACATCAGCCGCCTCGACCCTAACTCCTAACTCCCTATTTAAGGGACCACCACTCGGTTTTAGAGCCTTACATCATATATGTTCAAGAGTGGGACATGGTCGTGCGCTCTATCTTCAATGAGCTCATTCGTGTATCGAGGGTGGAATTTCCATTATTGCCTTTGCATCTTCTAATTGTTTCTGCCGCACATCCTTTTGTTGCACAACCATTCTAGCGATGAGACCATGATGCCAACACTCCCATCACCTTACCAAGCCAAAGAAGGCAACCAAATACTATTGTTGGTGCCTCTAGTTGCCCTTCCAAAAAGGCCAAGTCTTCCCGAGACAAAGGGAAGAGCGTCATGATCTGGGAACCTTCTCCATCATCCTAGTAACACCCTAGTTAGTTTTCTTTTCTTTTTTTACTTTTGTTTTTCTTTTTGCATTGAGGACAATGCTTCTCTCAAGTTTGAGGGAGTACTATCCTATGTACATATTAGGTAAATTTTAGGAAAAAATTTAGGTTTGTAAATAGCCTAGACAGTTTTTAGGGTTCCCTTTCCTATGGTTCTATTATTCTGAAATTGTTGTTGTGTTCATCATGATATTCCTATGATAAATTTGGGTTTAATTTTTTTTGTAAAGTGTTAAGTGCTCTTGTGATTTGAACTTAGGGTTGAAACTGATGTAGCTTTTATCTTACACGTTGGATGCTCTCTAAAAACTTAAGAAACCTTAGGGAATTCTAGGACGACTCTATGATGTCAAAGTATAATTTTTTGTTAATGAACTGAATGCTCAATGTAGCAATAAAAGGCTCAAATAAAACTCCCAGAAAAATCGAGAAAGAAAATGAAGTTCAACTTAATTGTTAAACTCGATGCCAAAGGTAAACTGTTGAATGACATTCTTCTATGCATTTTTCTAGCTTAGTACACTAGGTGAGTTATGTTTGCTCCATTTAACATTGTGCTTAAAAGAAAAAGAAAATGCTAAGGCAACAATAAAGAGCAGTCCTTGAACTTTCTAAGGCCATTAAGTGATGATTGCATACGACACAACACTCACTGCACCTATAGTGGAATTGATCCTAGGAATGAATCTGTAAGCTTTGTTACTTTTCATATTTTAATTATTTTGAGGATTGAGTTGAAGCTGCAGCATGTCTTGGAACTTTTGGAACCATAGCTTAGTTGGAAATTTTGAAACAATAGGTTGTTTCCAGTTTAGTCTTTAGTATAGGTCTAGGTTTGCATTGCTTGAGGACAAGCAATGCTTCAAGTTTAGGGGCATTTAATATCTGTGTAGATAACCTATTCTGTGTACCCTTTTTACTTAACTTTTGCATGTGTTTAGGCTCACATAGTTGTATTTAGGAGTAGTTTGCGTATAGTTAGGGAGTTATGGTGTCTGCGCTTAATTGTCTATATTTTGATGCGTTTAATGGGGAAGGTAGTGTGTTTTAGTGGTTCTTATGCATGAATCTGTTGAGGCGGAGGAGTGCTAGAGCGGAAGAGTGGGTCCTTCTCGTGTTGAGCTGACAAAGTAGTATAGTTGGAGAAGAATCGGACTTTGGCACACGTGGATTCTCACCTGATACAGAACTCATTGAATGAAGTGGTAAACGAAGATCCTGTTTAAGAGGGTTCATACGTTTTAGGGTTTCTATACCCTATCTTTTCTTCCTATATAAAGAAGACTTGGGCCACAAACAAAGGGAGCTTGATCTTAGATGACAACCCTTAGTCTTCAACTATCAGAAAACCACTAGAGTCGAAGGTCTATAGGTGTCTCCACACAACGAGAGCCATCGAGAGAGGCTTGAAGAGTGTGGAACCTGCAACACACTTAGAAAGCTTGAAGGAGAATGTCGAGGACGCTTGATTCTTTCTTTTCCTTTGCTTGATAAATTGTCATCTTTCTTAATTCTTTTATTATGGATGTTTTAGGCCCAGGCATGAGCTAAATACTTTTTTGGGTTTATTGTTTTTTAGGAAATAATGTTTTGATTAATTGTTTAATGCTATAGTTTTTCCTTTATCTATTATATTCATTATTCTTCATGCATAGTTATTGTAAGAGCTGTCGAGAGAGGCCTTTTAATTATTGATATGTGGCTTAATATCGAGAGAGTTAGGTTATAAAAACGTGAGCAATGGAGATTAAGTTGTCAACTTAGGTTCTAATCCGGCTTAGACATAAGTTTAAGATTTCAACGACTAAGAAGGGGAACTTGAATAGATAATAGAGTTGTTAGGGTTCATGCAGACATGTATTGCCTTAGCTTTATTGTTATCAACTTCTAGGCATCGAGAGAGTCAGAAGTTAATTAGAAATGTAACCCCCTTAACCCGGCCTGGACGGTTGACCCGAATTAAGAAAGTCACACAGGAAAACCAAAGTCAACCCGAAAGTCAACCTTGATTAACGACCCTTTTTTTTCTTTTTAATCTTATCTAGATGCACATTAACCCTAATGGTGATCACACAAACATCATACTCAAAGATCACAAACATCAGAGATCAAACAGGGACCCAATTGAACAAATTACAACTTTAGGGACCAAATTGTAATTTCTGATAATTAGAAGGACTTAACCCAAATTAATCTTACCAACTTGAAATTAGTCAGGTTTCATGCTTCTCTGTGAAATTTCAGCTCAAAAGGACTTCCCAAACTCATACAATTGCACAAACAAGATTCAGGACCAAAATGCAAATATTTCAAAACATTTAACCGCCAATGTCAGCCCCCAACGGTCACCCGTTCCGAAACAGGCAGAGCCCGTTTCGAAACACGGGCCGTTTCGCAACAAGTACCGCAACGGGGGTCTGGCAGAGGCCAAAACGTTTCGAAACGGTGCATACCGTTTCGGACGCCTGGGTTCAATCAAGGCACCCGTTCTGAAACGGTGCACACTGTTCCGATACGCCCTGCACAAAAATTGCTCCAAATGCATTCCAAAACATGCAATTGATCATTCAGACATGCTCCAATTGTCACCAAACTTTACCAGCATGCAATTCAACATATATAGGACATTCTTGCATCAACAATTCATCAAAACAACATCACAAACAAAAAGCCCCAATTCTATAGGCATGCTTCCTACACAAGCAAACCATTTGAGCATAAACCTCCAAAACAAGCAAGTAATGATTCAATCCAAAAACCAGCATTCATATCATCATCCAACATACTTAGGGAGTTCCAAACACCTCCCAAAACATACACATTGGTCCCCCATTACCAAATTACCCAAAAGCTAAAAAGTGCTTATAAAACCTTCCATACATTGAGCTTTACTTGAACTTGAATGCTTGCCCTCCTTGCTGCCCCTCAAGGTTCTCTAATGCTCTGCATTATTGAATTAAGAAAACGAAGAGAGCGTAAGCAAAAGCTTAGTGAGGAATGCTCCTAAAAACCATTCAATAATGCATTTAAAAACATTTACAAATCATGCTTATAATCAACCTTTGCACATGCTCAAAAGCATACTTTAAACAAGCAATCTCATGCTTCAACATAAACATAACATGTCATATTGGCTCAAGTGACAATTTCCATTTCTTAAAACAAGTTCATCAACTTCCCAAGGACTTTTAAACACCTTGGCCCCAAGGACTTTTAAACACCTTGGCCATGGACTTTTAAACACCATTAATGAGGACCACACAAGGACTTTTAACCACCTTTGTGTCCATAGCTTGAATCACCCCAAGGACTTTTAAACACCTTGGCCCCAAGGACTTTTAAACACCTTGGCCCCATGGACTTTTAAACACCATGGAAAGGATCACCTAAGGACTTTTAACCACCTTAGTGTCCGCAACAAGAATCATCCAAGGACTTTTAACCACCTTGATGTTCTTAAGTAACAAGGCTCACTCAAGGACTTTTAACCACCTTAGTGACCTTAGCTTTTTCAAAACATCACTTGCCAATACACATCTTTTTCATCATTTAATCCACTGTTTTAAAGCATTAAACCAAGCCATTTTCATCATGCATTTCAAAGCATCAAACCACATTATTTCAATGTATAAAATCAAGGAACTCCTACCTAGAGTTACCTTCAACATATGGCTTACAACATCAGCAAAAACCATGCTAAAACATGCTTTCAAAACAGTAATTAAAACATGCAAACAACCATTTTGCATCACAACAAAATCATGGCCACCACTAGAGAGAAATTCCGAAAACTTACACTTGAGCTTAGCAAAGTTGTTTAGACTTAGACTAAGCTCCCAACACCTTCAAACCTTGGTTTTAAAATCTGAAAACCCAACTTCACTCACCGATTTCCACTTTGCTTCAAGCCAAAGCACCAAATCAAGCTTCCGGATCAACAACTCTTGGATCCAAAGATGCCTCCCCTGTTTCAACACATCAAAGCAGAGGATTAATGCATCATCATGCATTAATTGCTTCAATGAAAGCACCTAAACTCGATGCTCTCATTCAACCTCCATTTTCGGCCACCAAACACAACCGAAAATGCATCCAAACCACTTCTAAACAAAGCCCAGCCATAAACCAGCAAAACCACACATCCTTAAACATCATATAACATCTAAAAACAACCTATCAACATCCTTATACCTCCAGCAAAATCAGATCACCAAGATCACCTCAAAAACAACCTTGAAACACAAGCTAAACTTAGGAAACTCAACCTATCCGGGATTGCATCAATCAAAACTCAATTCCTTATCAATTTAGAGTTCATTAATCATCAAAAACACATCTCAAATCACAGATTAATCAGATCTAACGAAAATCATCAAAAATCATCAAAATCTTGCATTATAAGCCAAGATCCATTTCACCACTTAAAAACCTTTAATTAAACTTCAATTAAGGATTGAAAACTTATGAATTTCAGTAAAGAACTGATAGTTTAGAGGAGAAGGACGTTCTTACCTCCAAACTTGAGTTTCTCCTCTTTTTGGAATCAAAATCCTTGTTGAAACAAGTAGCAATTGAAGAGGTTTTGAAGATATGTTGATTAGGAATCAAATGAGAGTTGAAAGGAGGGATTTAGGTGAAGAAATCAGATCCAATTCTCTGGAAAAGAAATGTTTGGGTTGAGAGAAAATGAGAGAAAGAAAATTAGGAAAAGTTGGTTACAAAATCCAAAAATAGCCAAATGGCTTTCCCTCCACTTTTAATATCCTTTAAAATCATATTTTAGACTTAAAATATCTTAGAAAAATCTGGAGAAACTCCCTTTGGGTAAATAGCTCCTTAAATATTCAAAGTTTCAACCCTTTATAAAACAGCCACCAAACTTGCGAAAATTACATTTTGGTCACTAGCCAAAATGTCACCCTTCCGAAACTCATTTTCCAAAATTGATTTCACAGTTCACTTAATTATATTAAAAGATGATTTTAGAACATTTTTCCATATTTTTAATGCAACCCGAACTAGGCTTTCCTAAATTCACCTCTTTAGATTCGAACAACACTTTGACCGAACCGGTCAACGCCCAAAACTACTAAGCCCAAAACCGGGGCGTTACAACTCTCCCCCCCTTAAGAAATTTCGTCCTCGAAATTTACCTGAAGGAAAGAGATAAGGAAACTGCTTCAGCATGTCTTCCTTCCGCTCCCACGTGGCTTCCTCAACACCTCGATGCTTCCACAGCACCTTCACCAACTCAATGGTCTTGCCACGAAGAACCTTGCTATCCGAATCCAGAACCTTCACTGGTTCCTCATCGTAGGTCAAATTCGGATTCAATTCCACTTCCTCCACAGGCATCACATGCGAGGGATCAGATCTATACTTCCGGAGCATATAAACATGGAACACATCATGAATCCTCTCCAACTCCTGAGGTAACCTCAACCGATACGCAACATGACCCACTCGCTCAACAACCTCATACGGTCCAATGTACCGAGGGCTCAACTTACCCTTCCGACCAAACCTCATCACCTTCTTCCAAGGCGAAACCTTCAAGAACACACGGTCACCCACCGCATACTCTATCTCCTTACGCTTCAAATCCGCGTAAGACTTTTGCCGATCAGAGGCAGCCTTCAACCGCTCACAGATAAGCTTCACCTTCTCAGTGGTCCCCTTCAACAAAGCTGGCATCGAAACCAACTTTTGACCAGTTTCAGCCCAACAAAGAGGAGTCCTACACTTCCTCCCATACAGAGCCTCATAAGGTGCCATCTGTATACTCGCCTGATAACTATTGTTATAAGCGAACTCAACCAAAGGCAGATGCTTCTCCCAAGATCCTTGGAACTCAATCACACAGCATCTCAACATATCCTCCAAGATCTGAATAACTCGCTCAGACTGACCATCCGACTGAGGATGATAGGATGTACTGAAATGCAACCTTGTACCCAAAGCTTGATGCAAACACTGCCAGAAACGCGATGTGAACCTCGGATCCCTATCCGACACAATTGACTTAGGCACACCATGCAACCTCACAATATCAGCAATGTACAGCTCTGCCAGCTTATCCAAAGAAAACGTAGTATGCACAGGCAAGAAATGCGCACAATTCGTCAAGCGATCCACAATCACCCAAACAGAATTCTTCTTCGATGGAGACAAAGGTAAACCAGATACAAAATCCATGGTAACCCTCTCCCACTTCCATTCAGGGATTTTCAATGGTTGCAACAAACCAGAAGGAACCTGATGTTCAGCCTTAACTCGCTGACACACCAAACACTTGCTCACAAACTCTGCAACATCCTTCTTCAAACCCACCCAATAGTACTCATCACGAAGATCACGATACATCTTAGTACTACCAGGGTGCATAGCAAAAGGACTACTATGACCTTCAGTCAGAATAGCACGCCTCAACTCGGCATCAGCAGGCACTACTATTCGACTCCCAAAACACAACACTCCATCATCATTAAAACAGAAATCCGAAGGCCTACCCTCCGCGATATCCTGAACATGAGACACCAAGGAATCATCCAACAACTGCTTATCCTTGATCAACTGAACCAACGATGGTTTCACCTGCAACTCAGCAACAAGACCACCATCTCGCGATATGCTCAAGCTAGCAAACATAGCTCTCAGCTCAACAGCTACCTTCCTACTCAAGGCATCCGCAACAACATTAGCCTTTCCAGGATGGTACTCAATCGTCAGATCATAATCCTTGAGCAACTCCAACCAACGCCGTTGCCTAAGATTCAACTCCTTCTGTGACATCAGATACCTCAAACTCTTGTGATCTGTGTACACAGTACACTTCTCACCATACAGATAATGCCTCCAGATCTTCAGAGCAAAAACCACTGCAGCCAGCTCAATATCATGCGTAGGATAATTGCGCTCATGCACCTTCAACTGCCGCGTTGCATAAGCAACCACCTTACCCTCTTGCATCAGCACACATCCCAAACCAACATAGGATGCATCACTATAGACCACAAACTCTTTCCCTGATTCAGGCTGAACCAAGATAGGAGCTTGCGTCAAAGCCGCCTTCAGCTTCTCAAAAGCCTGCTGTCTCGCCTCTGTCCACTAATACTTAACATCCTTTTGCAACAACTTTGTCAAAGGAGCAGCAATCTTGGAAAAACCATCCACAAACCTCCGGTAGTATCCTGCCAAACCAAGGAAACTACGGACCTCATGAACAGACTTCGGAACCTTCCAGTTCATCACAGCCTCAATCTTCTGAGGATCAACACGAATCCCCTCAGCTGAGACCACATGCCCAAGAAACACCACCTCCTTAAGCCAGAACTCACACTTGCTCAGCTTAGCATAAAGCTGATTCTCCAACAAAGCTTGCAGCACAATCTTCAAATGCTCTTCGTGCTCCTCCTCAGTACGCGAGTACACGAGGATATCATCAATGAACACCACAACGAACTTATCCAGGTATTCATGAAACACACGGTTCATCATGTCCATGAAAGCAGCAGGAGCATTTGTCAAACCAAACGGCATCACAAGGAACTCATAATGCCCATACCTTGTCCTGAAAGCTGTCTTAGGCACATCCACATCCTTCACCTTCAACTGATAATACCCTGACCTCAAGTCAATCTTAGAGAACACAGCAGCTCCCCGAAATTGATCAAAGAGATCATCAATCCTCGGCAAAGGATACCGATTCTTGATAGTCAACTTGTTCAGCTGACGGTAATCAATGCACATCCTCATAGTGCCATCTTTCTTCTTCACAAACAAGACCGGTGCTCCCCAAGGTGACACACTCGGCCGGATGAAACCACGATCAAGCAGCTCTTGCAACTGCGTCTTCAGCTCCTTCAGCTCCTTAGGTGCCATTCTATAGGGAGTAATGGACACAGGAGTTGTATTCTCATACAGCTCAATTCCAAACTCCACCTCGCGATTAGGAGGTAAACCAGGCAACTCCTCAGGAAAAACACCAGGAAACTCCTTCACAACTCTGATATCTTGCACCCTCAACTCCTTAGAACTAGGATTCATCACAAAAGCTAGATAAGCTTCACAACCTTGTCTCAGCATCCTACTCGCCTCCAAGGTGGAAACAACATTGGCAAGAAACTTCACATTCTCACCAACAACAACCACTTCATAATCATCCGCAAGCTTAAGCGAAACACGCTTATTTTCACAATCCACAACAGCACGGTGCTCAGCAAGCCAATCCATACCAAGGATCACATCAAAACCATAGAAAGGCAACTCCATAAGATCAACATGAAAGACATGTTCTTGAACAACCAAGGGACGCCTTCTATAAAGCTTTCGAGTCACAACAGTTTCACCAAAAGAACTAGTGACACGAACACCAACATCCAAAGACTCAACAGGCAAACCAAGCAATTCAGCATGCTCACGCAAAATGTATGAATGCGTAGATCCAGAATCAATCAAAGAAAGCAATGACAAGGACTGCAAAGTAAAGGTACCTGCAATCACATCTGCATCATTCCTTCCCTCGCGCTGAGCATACACCCTAGCTTGGCCTCCACCCTCAGGCTGAATAGCCACAACATGGGCTACTCCACGACCACCTTCCTCACGCCTCTGGAAATTACCACGGCCGCGCCCACGACCTCTCTGCGGTGCAGCAACAACAGGAGCACGCTCTTGGCCACCGGCCAACCTCGGACAATCTCGCCTCAAGTGGTCTGCGGATCCACAATTCCAGCATCCAAAACCAGCTGCCGCAACAGGAGCTTGCACCTCCCTCACAGCACGAGGACAGTCACGCTTCAAGTGACCACGTGAACCACAGATCCAACAAGCACTAGGGTCAGCTCTAGCATTGCCCCCTCTAGCAGGTGCACCACCACCTCTCTTAGCTGAGGACTGATACCTCAGATCACGTCCCCTCTTGTTCCGTCCACCTCCGGAACTATACTCAGCAGCTCTCTTCCAGAACTTGCTCCAGCACCTTTCGCAGACAAACTCAAATTCATCTCTATATCCTTGGCTCGGCCCACTAACACATCAAAATCATCATACTAAGTGGCCAGCACATACATCTTTACTTCCGTTACAAGACCATAACGAAACCTTTCGCACCTCTCCCGCTCATCAGGAATAAGCTCAGGTGCATACTGACTGAGTCGCACAAATTGCACCTCATACTCAGCCACACTCATGCTCCCTTGGGTAAGAGTCATGAACTCACGTTTCTTCTCATCAAGATATCTCACACCAAGATATCTCCGCTTGAACACATTCTGAAAGAATGTCCAAGTCACATCAGCTTCAGCCATCCCAGAGATTGTGGTCGTCCACCAGGTATAAGCATCGTCCTGCAGCAAGGACACAACACAACCCAGCTTTTGCACATCAATGCAGCTCATCTGTCCCAAGATACGCTTGGTACTTTCTAACCAAGCCTCAGAACTCTCAGCAGACATACCCCTAAACTCAGTCCCACCAAGACTGCGCAGACGCTCTAAAGGTAGTCTAACACCAGCATATCCCTGATGCCCAGCTCCTTGAGCTCCAGTTACTGCTGCTCGAAAAGCACCCGCAATAGCTTGTACTAGCATCGTCATATCAGGCATAGCTTGCCCCTAACCAACCTCTGGTCCTGTAGCTCTAGCACCAGCTGCTTCAGCTCCAGCTCTTTCCCTCTCCGCACCACAACCACCAGGTGGAGGAGGAGGTAACACAGCACTACCCGCATTTTCTTCGTTCTCATGCCCATCTGGGGTCGTAGCTCTCACGCTACTCCTTAACTCTCTACGTGGTGCCATACTTTTACCATGCATATCAATACAAATAAAACATAGTCAGGCCCAGCAAGGTAAGCAATCCAAGTATCCAAGCTCAATTTCTTTCAAAATCAACATCATTTCATTAGCTTTTGTTTGGCAATGGGTACCCTCAACATGCTACATCACAACATACAATTCAATTGCACCCAAATCACAAGCCACTAAACATGCTTTCACACAACAAGCATACATAGCTCATACACTTCAATCATGCATACAAACATTCCCAATTACTCGAGAACCTGGCTCTGATACCACCAAATGTAACCCCCTTAACCCGGCCTGGACGGTTGACCCGAATTAAGAAAGTCACACGTGGAAAACCAAAGTCAACCCGAAAGTCAACCTTGATTAACGACCCTTTTTTTCTTTTTAATCTTATCTAGATGCACATTAACCCTAATGGTGATCACACAAACATCATACTCAAAGATCACAAACATCAGAGATCAAACAGGGACCCAATTGAACAAATTACAACTTTAGGGACCAAATTGTAATTTCTGATAATTAGAAGGACTTAACCCAAATTAATCTTACCAACTTGAAATTAGTCAGGTTTCATGCTTCTCTGTGAAATTTCAGCTCAAAAGGACTTCCCAAACTCATACAATTGCACAAACAAGATTCAGGACCAAAATGCAAACATTTCAAAACATTTAACCGCCAATGTCAGCCCCCAACGGTCACCCGTTCCGAAACAGGCAGAGCCCGTTTCGAAACACGGGCCGTTCCGCAACAAGTACCGCAACGGGGGTCTGGCAGAGGCCAAAACGTTTCGAAACGGTGCATACCGTTTCGGACGCCTGGGTTCAATCAAGGCATCCGTTCTGAAACGGTGCACACTGTTCCGATACGCCCTGCACAAAAATTGCTCCAAATGCATTCCAAAACATGCAATTGATCATTCAAACATGCTCCAATTGTCACCAAACTTTACCAGCATGCAATTCAACATATATAGGACATTCTTGCATCAACAATTCATCAAAACAACATCACAAACAAAAAGCCCCAATTCTATAGGCATGCTTCCTACACAAGCAAACCATTTGAGCATAAACCTCCAAAACAAGCAAGTAATGATTCAATCCAAAAACCAGCATTCATATCATCATCCAACATTTTTAGGGAGTTCCAAACACCTCCCAAAACATACACATTGGTCCCCCATTGCCAAATTACCCAAAAGCTAAAAAGTGCTTATAAAACCTTCCATACATTGAGCTTTACTTGAACTTGAATGCTTGCCCTCCTTGCTGCCCCTCAAGGTTCTCTAATGCTCTGCATTATTGAATTAAGAAAACGAAGAGAGCGTAAGCAAAAGCTTAGTGAGGAATGCTCCTAAAAACCATTCAATAATGCATTTAAAAACATTTACAAATCATGCTTATAATCAACCTTTGCACATGCTCAAAAGCATACTTTAAACAAGCAATCTCATGCTTCAACATAAACATAACATGTCATATTGGCTCAAGTGACAATTTCCATTTCTTAAAACAAGTTCATCAACTTCCCAAGGACTTTTAAACACCTTGGCCCCAAGGACTTTTAAACACCTTGGCCATGGACTTTTAAACACCATTAATGAGGACCACACAAGGACTTTTAACCACCTTTGTGTCCATAGCTTGAATCACCCCAAGGACTTTTAAACACCTTGGCCCCAAGGACTTTTAAACACCTTGGCCCCATGGACTTTTAAACACCATGGAAAGGATCACCTAAGGACTTTTAACCACCTTAGTGTCCGCAACAAGAATCATCCAAGGACTTTTAACCACCTTGATGTTCTTAAGTAACAAGGATCACTCAAGGACTTTTAACCACCTTAGTGACCTTAGCTTTTTCAAAACATCACTTGCCAATACACATCTTTTTCATCATTTAATCCACTGTTTTAAAGCATTAAACCAAGCCATTTTCATCATGCATTTCAAAGCATCAAACCACATTATTTCAATGTATAAAATCAAGGAACTCCTACCTAGAGTTACCTTCAACATATGGCTTACAACATCAGCAAAAACCATGCTAAAACATGCTTTCAAAACAGTAATTAAAACATGCAAACAACCATTTTGCATCACAACAAAATCATGGCCACCACTAGAGAGAAATTCCGAAAACTTACACTTGAGCTTAGCAAAGTTGTTTAGACTTAGACTAAGCTCCCAACACCTTCAAACCTTGGTTTTAAAATCTGAAAACCCAACTTCACTCACCGATTTCCACTTTGCTTCAAGCCAAAGCACCAAATCAAGCTTCCGGATCAACAACTCTTGGATCCAAAGATGCCTCCCCTGTTTCAACACATCAAAGCAGAGGATTAATGCATCATCATGCATTAATTGTTTCAATGAAAGCACCTACACTCGCTGCTCTCATTCAACCTCCATTTTCGGCCACCAAACACAACCGAAAATGCATCCAAACCACTTCTAAACAAAGCCCAGCCATAACCCAGCAAAACCACATATCCTTAAACATCATATAACATCTAAAAACAACCTATCAACATCCTTATACCTCTAGCAAAATCAGATCACCAAGATCACCTCAAAAACAACCTTGAAACACAAGCTAAACTTAGGAAACTCAACCTATCCGGGATTGCATCAATCAAAACTCAATTCCTTATCAATTTAGAGTTCATTAATCATCAAAAACACATCTCAAATCACAGATTAATCAGATCTAACGAAAATCATCAAAAATCATCAAAATCTTGCATTATAAGCCAAGATCCATTTCACCACTTAAAAACCTTTAATTAAACTTCAATTAAGGATTGAAAACTTAGGAATTTCAGTAAAGAACTGATAGTTTAGAGGAGAAGGACGTTCTTACCTCCAAACTTGAGTTTCTCCTCTTTTTGGAATCAAAATCCTTGTTGAAACAAGTAGCAATTGAAGAGGTTTTGAAGATATGTTGATTAGGAATCAAATGAGAGTTGAAAGGAGGGATTTAGGTGAAGAAATCAGATCCAATTCTCTGGAAAAGAAATGTTTGGGTTGAGAGAAAATGAGAGAAAGAAAATTAGGAAAAGTTGGTTACAAAATCCAAAAATAGCCAAATGGCTTTCCCTCCACTTTTAATATCCTTTAAAATCAGATTTTAGACTTAAAATATCTTAGAAAAATCTGGAGAAACTCCCTTTGGGTAAATAGCTCCTTAAAGATTCAAAGTTTCAACCCTTTATAAAACAGCCACCAAACTTGCGAAAATTACATTTTGGTCACTAGCCAAAATGTCACCCTTCCGAAACTCATTTTCCAAAATTGATTTCACAGTTCACTTAATTATATTAAAAGATGATTTTAGAACATTTTTCCATATTTTTAATGCAACCCGAACTAGGCTTTCCTAAATTCACCTCTTTAGATTCGAACAGCACTTTGACCGAACCGGTCAACGCCCAAAACTACTAAGCCCAAAACCGGGGCGTTACAAGAAAACTCTATCGAGTAGGTAAAGACATAATTGTTTTACACATACATGTATTGCGAACCGCTATATCATTCAAATAAGTAATCAACATATTATAGGCAATAAACCCATCTCCCTTAATAATCTAAATATCTGCTATAACATTTGCTTATCTTGATCATTGCTATCTTTACTTTTATTGCATTTAGTTTTGTTAACCACCATCAAATCAATACTTGCTCACCAACTCTTAAGTACGCTCGCTTCGAATTTATCAATAAAATCCATGTGGGTTTGATACTCTACACTATCACTTTATTACTTGATCGATGAGTATACTTGCTCTAAATTGCATACATGTTTACCAAGCATCCGTGGCCTGGGTTTTAGGGACTCAAGTCGGAGAGCCAAGCTCTCCTTATAAAGATAGGGTTCCAACTTGTGACAAATGTGGACAAGTTGTGGGTTTGTGTCCTTAAGGCAAAGTATAGTTGGGATGATACCATTCTGGACAACATTTGTCGGCCGAATTGCTCTCGTCTTTGGAAGGGTTTAAATCACATATGGGAGGATATTCATAGTAGCATTTGCTGGCAGGTGCAAGATGGTTGGCACACAGACTTTTGGTGGGATGTTTGGCTTGATGAGAGTGGTCCATTGGCTCCTCACTACCTTCGTAATTCCCTTAATTCGCCTTTGTCGGTGACTGCTATGATCACAACCTCGGGTGATTGGGATCGGAACCTATTGGAGCTTGTGCTTCCTGCATCGATCCTGAGTAGAATTGCTACTATATGCCCTCTGTACGCTTCCTTAAGGCATGATTTACGAGGATGGAGATGGGAGTTGTCTCGGTCTTTCTCGACATCTTCGGCTTATAGAGCCCTTATGGTTGGTTCATAACTTGTTATGAGTGGATTATGGAAATACATTTGGCAGTTGAATGTTCCACAGAGAGTGAGGATTTTCCTTTGGCTTGCCCTTCATGGTCGTTTATTAACTAATGTTGAGCGCTATCATCGCCATCTTACTTCATCCACAATGTGCTAGATTTGCTCGTATCATGAAGAGACTATGGATCATGTCCTTCGCCACTGTCTTGGCTCGGTAGGTTTGGAATCGGCTTGTTAGGCATGACCAATTGCACGAGTTTCTTGGTAAGCCGGTGGAGGTTTGGTTAGCAGATAATTTGAAGGAAACTCGGCACTCTCCCTCTTTTGGAAGCAACTGACATATCTTATTTGCTATTAATTGTTGGTCTTTAAGGAAACGTCGTTATTCATTTATTTTTGTCGATGGAAGATTGGATTGTAGTGAGGTGGTGGCCTATTGCATTCGTTTGAAAGATGAGCTTGTTACATCTGCTCAATCTAGATCAGTGCTGAGAGGTACGGTTACGATGTATACGCTATGGCGTAAGCCGGCCCAAGGTGGGTTAAATTGAATGTTGATGGGGCTTTTGGTGGGAATCAAAATATGGTGGTGACGAGAGGGGTCATTTGTGATGACGCATGGGCTTGGCTTTTGGCTTCTCTTATAGCTTAGGGTCATGTTCGGTTCTTATATCAGAGCTATGGGTTGCTCATGATGCGCTTGTGCATTATTGGCGGTTGGGGTACCGTCACGTTGAACTTGAGCTTAATAATTCTACAATGGTGGATATTTTGAATGGGCTATGAATGATGTTAGCAAGAAGCACTCTTGTGACCAGGCTTTAAGACCTCATGAAGCGCAATTGGAACGTGAAGGTTATGCATGCGTGAAGAGAGGCTAATTAGGTTGTGGAAAGTCTGACATGGATGGTTAGGGGCTTACTGATAGGTGAGGTGCTCCATACTTTCCCACCGCCCGTGGTAGTCCCCTTGTTGGCTCATGATCAAAACTTGGTAGCCTAATTTGTTCCTTTCTTATTTGTTGTGGTTCTTCGATATGGTTTATGCTTGTAATGATTTTAATTGATGAGTTTTTCTTGTTTGCTTTGTAATTATTACCATGTGTACTATTTTCCTCCTACTAGGTTTAAGGTTTTTTTAACGAGGCACATTTCTCCTTATTCATAAAAAAGAATTGTTTAAATTGAAATCAATCGATACCATAATATTATAAATAATTAAAATTAAACTTTTACATGAATTTGAACAAATATATTCAATTTGACTAACAAAACTTCAAATAAAGTTTGAACGATTAAATAGTCCTCGTCAATTTGACTAATTCAATTTTTTCCACTCGATTCAACTCGATCGAATACTATCTCTAATTATATATACATCATACATTGCTCACCCAATAAAATTTTCATGTATATAAGAAAAAGAAAGGGTGATTCTAACATTAGGTCCCTTAAAATTAGGCAAATCTTAGGTCACATCGGTACTACCGTTAGATCTAGGCCAAATTGATTTCAACCGTTGATGGGGAAAAGGGACAAGGTGAAACTGGTATTCCAAAATTCCTTTAAGACCCTCATATTGGAATAGCATCGGTACTGATGAAATAATTTCAAAAATACTGGCTTTCCCTCTCCCTCCCTTGTGAAAACTTCAGAAAACTCTGCCCCCTCGTCCAAACTTTTCGTTCATCTTACAGGAAGAAATCATTGGTTGGTCAGTTCTTATCTCTTAAAGTCAGGTTAGTAATGTTTAAGATTTTGTGTTAGTCAAATCCGAAATGAAAAATGTGTATGAAAAATTATTAGGGTTTTGGGGAATGTGAGGGTTTAATAATGATTTTGAGGGATTAAGATTAGGAGTTTAATGATGTTTACTTATTATACCGAAGCGCATCAATTTCCATATAGTTTAAGGATTAGGTTTGGTGATATTTGTTACGAATGCGGAGGTTGAGAAATGGTTCTAGGAAAATAGCATTTGTACTGTTCTTCAGATACCAATGCTGAGAGTAATTGGAATGACATCGAATGGGAAAATGGTATCGGTATGTACAAGTGATATCAATACTAATAGGTAGAAATATCGGTATTGTAGTAGTAGTACAGATATGGAAATAATTTTAATGACATCGAATGGTAAAATGGTATCGGTATGGGTAAGTCATATCGGTACAAATAGATAGAAATATCGATATTGTAGTAGTAGTAGTAGTACAGATATGGGAATATATTGAATGACATCGAACATGTAAATGGTATCAGTATTTATAAGTAATATCTGTACTAATCCATAGAAATGTCACATATGTAGGAAAAAATGTTTGTTTAACACGAAAAGAGACATGTTAATAAATAATATGGTATGATAACCATTAATAAAATGTTGTGTTTTTTTTTATTTGTGTTATAAATTAATGTGATATAAATGAACTTATCTTTTGTTGGTAAGTGTGTGAGCATGGAGGATTAGACGGTGAAGGTTGTGGTGGTTAAGGCCCGTAAACTTGTGTCTGCCTTTATGAACTTTTAGTAAATTAAAGTTCAATTTGTATTTAATATTTGAAGTTGTTTAATTTGTTAGATTGAAGTTTAAATATGATATATATGAATGAATGTATGTATAGTATAAATGAATGCAAAGGGAGAAAGGGTGGGAAGAATAAAATGACTAATGAGGTCAGTATGAAATTTCGAATAGTTGAATGTGTTTGTTTATTTTTCCAGTAATGTGTATATGAGGTAAAATTGTAATATCTTTTGAATTATAAAGGTGAGGAAAACATTGGGAAGGAAGTGGGGAAAATTGACTACTGATGAAAAAAGGTCGTATATTGAAATGTACTTGCATCAGAAGGAAGCATATATAGAAGCAAAATCAAAAGGCGAAAATGCGGCCACTGTTAAGAAGGTTAAGAAGGTAAGAGTTGCATTAATTTTAGTAATAATTGTTAGTATTTTATAGATGTCTAATGTTGATGTAAATAATTGAATGTTTGTAGGAGGCACCCACAAGGTGTAGCATAAAGAAGTTGTCGAATTTGTTTGAAGAAATGAAGAGTAAAATGATGGATGGAGTAGTCGTAGAACTTGGGTTTGGGAGTTTACTTGGATTAAAATCGTACAAAATTTGTCGTGATCTGTGTCGTGAGTTAGTGGAAAGCTTTGATGTCGAAAGCTCAATGATGAAGTTTAATGGCCATGATGTTTCTGTAATGGTGGATGATGTTGAAGTTGTTTTGGGGTTAAGAAATGAAGGTCTTGATGTTGGACGCGTGAGTGAGGAATGTAATGGGAAAGAGCTAGTTTTGAAGCATAAATACATGTCGAAGGTTTCATATGTTGATTTGGAGACAAAAATATTAAGTGGTGAATATGAGGGAGACGAATTGAAAGCCAAGGTGATTCTTTACATTGTTGGTGTCTTTCTTGCTCCAACTTCGGACACGGTGACCTCAACAGAAAGTTTGAAGTTATTGTGCTCTGATGGGTTGAAGGGCAAACTGAATTGGTGTAAGTTTGCGTATGAGAGATTAATTGATTGTATATCGAAACATAATTTTGGTGGCGGTCAATCATACATGACCAAGTGCATAGCAATCTTAGAGGTAAGATGGTAGTAAATTGATGTATTGTGGTAGTACTGAAAAATTTAGCATGGATTGAGTTTATTAATGTTGTGTGTAATTTGGAATGTAGGTAAGAATATATGATTATTGGAGAGGAGTTCCTAGTAGAGGAACTTGGGCTGCAGACCGCGTTGCTCGCATTCATGCATGGGGGAGAAGGAGGTGAAGAGACTTGTTTCCTGCATTAGGGCAGAGTGTCCTGCGAAAAAATTAAAGGTAAGTAACATGTTAAATATGTGTAGTGTGTAATGAATAGAAATGACATAAAATACATAAAATAAATGAATGCAATTTGCAAGTTATTGGGTTGGATGGTGTTCGGAGTGAAGGAAAATAGGGTGGATATACGAGTTCCTCTACTGAAATGATAATGGAGGCATTTGACAAGGTCGTTGCAGATGTGAATGAAATGAGAGAGACTATGAAAGCTGGACTAGAAAAGCAAAGTAAGATCGAGGAGATGTTGGAGGCTTTGAAGGATGAATCGAAAATGGTGGTTGATTATGTGGTTGGTATGAGTGTGAACCTGATGTACTTGAAGAAGGCTCTACGTGTTGTTGATGCCAAATTTGGCATAGGGCTTGATGAAAAGGAAGCGCGGGAAGAAGAAACTGATGTTCCTATGTCTAAGGGCAATGAAGAAGTTGGTATCCAGACGGATGTGTTTGTTGATGATCAGAATGTGTTGAAGGAGGACAATGTAGCAATGGTAACGAAAAAGAGAACGGTAAAACTTTATTTTAGTGTATAGATTAGATTTCAATGTTTGATGTTAAATTATTATTAATGTATATGATATTTGTAGGGTAAGGCGAATGATGAAACAAGGAGTAAGGTTAGTGGAGAAGGAAAACCAGGACGAATGAAAACTCGAAACATGCAATAAGTAATTACGATGATAAAGATGTTTGATATTGATCATCGTTATTTAATGTAATATCTTTATATTCCGAAGATTGTGTGTGTAATGAGATATAAATTTCTTGATGGTAATGGGGTTTTCCATTTTATTAGGACTTGTTTTGGACGTTTGAGTTTAGTAAAACTTTAGTAATGTATTTAAATGTAATGTACTTTATTTCGAATTATGTAGTTTATTTAATTTTGTTTGATAATTTATAAATATTGGTACAAGTAGTTATAATGTTAATGTTGCTACCTTTGTATATATATAATAGCATTGACTAATTTATATGCAAGTTTAGAGTGGAGGAGAAGTGGAATTTTAGGTGATGGTGGTGGAAGCAAAAACATAGAAATTTTGCACAATGATTTAGAGTGGTTCGGCTTTCTAACCAAAGCCTACATCCACTACCTTAGCTTCCTACCAAGGATTTCAAAAAAATTCACTATGAATTTCATCCCCTTTTCTAGGCTAAGGAGGCAACCTTTACAACCCTAAAAGCTTTCTACCCAAAGCTTGAGTAAACACTTTTTACAAGAGAAATTCAAAGCAAACAAGAAATCCCTCTAATAAGTATGTGTTTGCAAATCTAAGCACTCACCCAAAACCTAGAACACTTGAGCAAATATGACAATTTTGGCTCACTGGTGTTTGTCTATACAAGAAATTGACAATTAGGCACTATGATATATTTTTGATCATATGATGTTTGACAATTGAGGCATTAGCCTTCTCTTGATGCTTGGAGGTCCCTTTTATACTTCCAAATAAGTTTGTAGCCCTTGAGGACCGTTGGGGATGTTTTGGAGCCGTTGGAGACTTTATTTCCCTCCATAAATGTAGTTATGCTGCCTACCGTATCGGTACACGGGGACCCGTATCGGTACGCCCTTCTTCAGAACTAGTCGTTGGGCTCTTGCCATCCTAAGCGTATCAATACGCTAGGAAGCGTATCAGTATGGTCTACAATTTAAAAGACTGTTGGGAAATAGCCATTGGGGGTTGTTAAAACAGGGATCGGTACGCTTAAAAGGCATTTCGGTACGACCCTGATCCGTATCGATACGGGCAAGCCTGTATCGGTACGGGTTTTGGCAGAATCAATATTGGAGTAAAAAGGTATCGATACGGGGTATATCGTATCGGTACGGTAGAGCTTAAAAGTTAGTTTTGAGTAGTTTAAAGCATTTAAAACTTTGCCAAAACCTTTTTAAATACCTCAAACTTATTTTCAAGTTGTTTGGACTTAAAGACATGTTTTAAATTCTTTTCAAATTAGTCCAAAACATTTTTCAATTATTATATCAAAACACTTAGTTCTTCAATCTCCCCATTTTTGATATAATAAAACCAACTTGAAAATTGTTTGAGATTCTCCCCCTTTAAGTTTAAAAATTTGAATAAGAGATGAAATATAAAAAAGTAATTAAAGCTCCCCCTTATTCATTTGAAAAACACAATTTTTCAAACCAATCTCTCCCCCTTTTTGTTATATCAAAAAGAATTTAAAATACTTTTACGCTCAAAATAACAATAGAGGTTTAAATTTTGAAACTATTAAAATGTTTGGTTTTAAAATGGCTCCCCCTTACTCAAAGCATCATCAAAAGATGTTAGTCCAGCACATGATAATCTTGTTGAATTTAAAGAAAATAAATTGAATTAAACAAATAAAAACAACTAGATTTTACCAACACTTGAACTTCAAGGGAGGATGTGAAGCCTTCCTTCTTCAAGTGTCTTTCTTTGTGTGCATGGAGCCCCCCCTCATTTATTGGACTTGTTGAACACCTCCATCACACCTAATCAAGACAATCATACAAATTTTGGTATCCAAATTGCTTTGGATTCATGAACGTTAGTTGCACAAAATTTAGCCCCCTTAGGAATCTATTTTCAATTTCATCTTTTTTATGTGAAGTGATTAGTTCTTTTGGAACCCAAACACTTCTAAAACATTTTCCATTTAAAAATCTAGGGGCACTAGATTGTCTTACATAAAAATTTGATTTTCCAAAATCATTTTTCTTTTGAAGTTCATTGGAAATCAAAATCTTTTCTTTCTTAAGATCATTAACTTCTTTTTGATGATCTTTTTCCATAGTTTGAAGTAAGTTTTGTAAACTAGAAACTTGTTGCTCAAAATCTTTCAATTTTGCTTCAAACTCAAAATTGGTTTTCAAAAGCAAATCATTTTCGTTTTTCAACTTTGAGATCAACTTTTTATTTTTTTGAAAATGAAGTCTTGAATTCGAAAACCAACTCATCATAGTCTTCTTGTAACTCATCAAAAGTATAAGAATTTGAAATGGATGAGTTAGAAGTTACCTCCCCCTCATTGAGGGCCATCAAGCATAGGTGGGCTACCTCATCATCGGTGGAGTCTTCATCACTCCATGTGGCCACATATGCTTGCTTTGAAGATGATCCCTTCTTGTTGGACTTGTGGGATTCCTTCATCTTCTTCCTCGATTCATGCTTGGATTTTTTTTTCATTTTGCTCTTCATAAACCGGGTAAATTTGTTGAAGAGATAGGCCATCACTTCATCTTCACTTTCCTCCTCAATTGAATCTACATGATGACATGTGGAGGATTTGAGAGCAATGGTATTTGTGTTGATACCAAGCCCTTTGAGCTTCTTCTCCCCCATAGCTCTAATCTCTTCCTTCTTCTTCTCTTCTTCTTTGTTTTTCTTCATTATTTGGTGAGTGAGAAATGACCCCTTGAGCTCATCAAGCTTCAAAGTCTTGAGATTCTTGGCTTCGATGATGGCGGTCCTTTTTGAGTCACATGACTCGAGAAGGGAGTAGATGAGCTTTTGGACAAGCTTCTCTTCCGGGATGGCTTCTCCATAACCTTTGAGTCCATTGGTGATGGTGGAGAACCTATCGAATATCTTCTCAATATCCTCTTCCGGGTCCATCTTGAAGTTTTCATACTCGTGGTTGAGGAGTCCGATTTTGGTATCCTTTACTTCGTTGGTTCCTTCGTATGTGACTTCAAGCTTGTCCCATACCTCCTTGGCATCTTCACAAGTAGACATCTTCTCGTAGATGTTGAATTCAATGCACAAAATATGATGTGCAAGGCTTTGCAATTGAGCTCCATCTTCTTGCAATCATCCGCGCTCCAATCCACCTTCCTTCGTTGTGGCACGAACGAACCATCTTCTACTATGTCCCAAAGCTTGTAGTCCTTGGACTTTATGAAATACATCATTCTTGTCTTCCAATGGGCATAGTGTGTTCCGTCGAAGAATGGTGGCTTCTCGATGGATTGCGCCATTTGATCGGTTGGTAGATATGTTGTATCGAGCTTCCCGGATCACCTCAATAGGATGCTAATCCTCTTTGATTGAGCCTTGCTCTGATACTAATTATTGGGTTTTATGTTGCTCGATTTCCTTCAACCGAATTGCTCGCCAAGTGGTGGAGAAGTGGAATTTTGGGTGATAGTGGTGGAAGCAAAAAGATAGAAATTTTGCACAATGATTTAGAGTGGTTCGACTTTCTAACCAAAGCTTTCTACCCAAAGCTTGAGTAAACACTCTTTACAAGAGAAATTCAAAGCAAACAAGAAATCCCTCTAATAGGTATGTTTTTTTATAAATCTAAGCACTCACCCAAAACCTAGAACACTTGAGCAAATATAACAATTTTGGCTCACTAGTGTTTGTCTATACAAGAAATTGACAATTAGGCACTATGACATATTTTTTATTATATGATGTTTGACAATTGAGGCATTAGCCTTCTCTTGATGCTTGAAGGTCCTTTTTATACATCCAAATGAGTTTGTAGCCGTTGAGGACCGTTGGGGATGTTTTGGAGCCGTTGGAGACTTTATTTCCCACTAGAAATGTAGTTATGTTGCCTACCGTATCGATACATGGGGACCCGTATCGGTACGCCCTTCTTCAGAACTAGCCGTTAGGCTATTGCCATCCTAAGCGTATCGATACGCTAGGAAGCGTATCGGTACGGTCTGCAATTTAAAAGACCGTTGGGAAATAGCTGTTGGGGGTTGTTAAAACAGGGATCGGTATGCTTAAAAGGCGTTTCCGTAGGACCCCGATCCGTATTGATACAGGCAAGCCTGTATCAGTACGGGTTTTGGCAGAATCAAAATTAGAGTAAAAAGGTATCGATATGGGGTATACCGTATCGGTACGGTAGAGCTAAAAAGTCGGCTTTGAGTAGTTTAAATAATTTAAAAATTTGCCAAAAACCTTTTTAAATACCTCAAACTTATTTTCAAGTTTTCTGGACTTAAAGACATGTTTTGGCAGAATCAAAATTGGAGTAAAAAGGTATCGGTACGAGGTATACCGTATCGGTACGATAGAGCTGAAAAGTCAGCTTTGAGTAGTTTAAAGCATTTAAAAATTTGCCAAAAACCTTTTTAAATACCTCAAACTTATTTTCAAGTTGTTTGGACTTAAAGACATGTTTTAAATTCTTTTCAAATTAGTCCAAATAATTTTTCAATTATTATATCAAAACACTTAGTTCTTCACATGTATTTGCATATATTTATCCCCATTAATCACAACAACCTACATTGGGTTCTTTGTGTTTTAGATATGGGTCTTCGAGAAGCAAAGTTACTTGATAGCTTAGCAAGTACCCGAGGTAATCCTAGCAGAGTGCTTCTTGTGAAGAAATTGGTAAGATAATGACTTGTAGCGTGTTAGAAATTATCACAAATGGTTTTGTACAAAGTTACGTAGTATGCGAATTATGATGTGTTTGTTCATGTAGATTAAATCATTAGGAGAATATTTTGAGAATGAAAAATTCATTCAAGTGTTTGTCTCACCGTGGGTGCCAATGAAAGAGCTGCGCGTGGTGGTGCCAAAAGTAAAAGTGCAAGATAATGAGTATATTGTGGCATTGATTGTAAATGTTTAATCTTTCCAATTTTGTAGTATTGTAACAGAGATGAATGTGAGATGTTTGTTATTAACTGGATGCAACATTGGCATTTGAAGCATATGGAGGATGTGGTATGTCCATGGGAACTGAGTTGTTTTTTGTTAGAATATTTACGATTGAGTATTGTAATTTAAGGAATCTTTTAATTCTTGTACAAAATGTTGGTGAATGGGACAGATTATTGATGTTATATGATCTGTTCAACAATGAAAGAAATTCAAAAAGACACGAAATTTCAACTAGTGTTAAGCCGCATGTGTTAGACTTACAAATAAGGTTGTTCACGAACCGTGCAAGCATAGTGCGACCGACTTCGTAGTGAGTACGTAAGTTTGTTTTGTTATTTATAATGTCGAATCATTTACTATCTTCGTATTAATGTCAGTTGAGGTTAATAACCATATTTTTATGCACGTTCTTAACTGAAAAATTTGTAGGCTTGATTGGAAGGTGTTAGAGACCCTCCATTTTTGTAACTTTGTCTTGTAGGTGTGTTGCGGACCCTGTATTTTGGGTCACAAGCATGGCTTTTGGACCGTTTTTTGGATCTGAATGAGTAGGAGGAAGCACAGAAGTCAAAAATTTTTTTGTATTAAACTGACATCATCAGATTGGGAGTGGCTTGAAAATTGGATACCATTTGTAATACGGTCAATAGAACAGGTCAGCTCATGTAAAGATCGATACGTGAATGCCAAATATGTGCATTTTCTATACATGTTGTTTAATCAAATATCAGTACTGGAAGGAAAAATATGTTCATATATATACTTACTTGTTTCAAGCAACCAATATCGGTACTACTACACATTTCCTGCTTAACAGAATGGTAATAGGGTACCGGTAGTACTGATACTACTGAAACATTGTCAGTTATTTTTGCATTACTTCGATAACATATTGAATTAATTCGATAACCTATAGGATCAAGAATTCCAAATTATGGGGATAACACATACTACAGTGGTTGAAATTGTCTTCCACGTGTGAACCTTACCAGGTTGGAATTGAGGTTTCAAATTTTTGGCAGTTACTCAATTACAAAAGTGACAACGTAGCAAAATGCATGAATGGCAGAAATTTATATAATAAGTCCATCCTTGCTAAGTAAAAAAGTGTTTGCACCTTTGAAACCGTAAAAGCTTGCTTTACTGAGAACGCATCAAGAATATCTAATGCATAAACTGCAAGAAGTTAATAATTAGTAGAGGAGATGAGAGGGCAAATTAGGTATCAAGTCCAAACAAATTGAAAGGCAACAATAATCCTTTAAGAGGTAAGGTAGCTACAAAATTCCTTACCATAAATTGGGCTGGTTTAAGATTATGACATATGGGGTAACAAATTCGGTAGTTTCCTTTTTTTACTATATATTGTGTAAAGAATTAGGTAGGTGAGGTAAGATATGTTGTAGGTACAAAATTCTTACGCTTTTTCTAACATATAGAGTAATCCTTTAAGAGATGAGGTAGCTACAAATTTCCTTACCATAAGTTGGGCTGGCTTAAGATTAGGACATATGGTGTAACAAATTCGATAGTTACCTTATTTACTATATATTGTGTAACAAATTAGGTAGGTGATGTGAGATATGTTGTAGGTACGGATTTTCTTACGCGTTTTGTAACATATATGGTAATCCTTTAAGAGATGAGGTAGCTACAAAATTCCTTACAATAAGTTGGGTTGGTTTAAGATTAGGACATATGAGGTAACAAATTCGGTAGTTACCTTCTTTACTATATATTTTGTAACAAATTAGGTAGGTGATGTGAGCTATATTGTACGTACGATAGTTCTTACGCATTTTGTAACATATAGGGTAATCCTTTAAGAGATGAGGTAGCTACAAAGTTCCATACCATAAGTTAGGTTGGTTTAAGATTAGGACATATGGGTTAATAAATTCGGTAGTTACCTTCTTTACTATATATTTTGTAACGAATTATGTAGGTGAGGTGAGATATGTTGTAGGTACGACATTCCTTGCCCGTTTTTTAACATATAGGGTAATCCTTTAAGAGATAAGGTAGCTACAAAATTCCTTATCATAAGTTGTGTTGGTTTAAGAATAGAACATATGGGTAATAAATTCGGTAGTTACCTTATTTACTATATATTGTGTAAAGAACTAGGTAGGTGAGGTGAGATATGTTGTAGGTACGAAATTCTTACGCATTTTGTAACATATAGGGTAATCCTTTAAGAGATGAGGTAGCTATAAAATTCCTTACAATAAATTGGGTTGGTTTAAGGTTAGGACATATGGAGTAATAAATTCGGTAGTTACATTCTTTACTATATATTTTGTAACGAATTACAATAAGTTAGGTGAGATATGTTGTAGGTACAAAATTTCTTACGCATATTGTAACATATATGGTAATCCTTTAAGAGATAAGGTAGCTACAATATTCCTTACCATAAGTTGGGTTGGTTTAAGATTAGGACATATGGGGTAATAAATTTGGTAGTTACGTTTTTCACTATATATTTTGTAATGAATTACGTAGGTGAGGTGAGATATGTTGTAGGTACAAATTTTCTTACGCGTTTTTAACATATAAGGTAATCCTTTAAGAGAAAATGTAGCTACGAAATTCCTTACCATTAGTTGGTTGGTTTACGATTTGGAGAAATGGGGTACTAAATTCGGTAGTTACCTCATCTACTATAATATGTGTAACGAATTACGTAGGTGGGTTGCGATATGTTGTAGGTACGAAATTTCTTACGCTTTTTTATAATTTAAAGGTAATCCTTTAAGAGATAAGGTAGCTACAAAATTCCTTACCATAAGTTGGGTTGGTTTAAGATTTGATAAAATAGGGTAACAAATTTGTTAGTTATCTTCTTTACTATATAGTTTGTAACGAATGACGTAGATGAGGTGAGATATGTTGTAGGTACAAAATTGCTTACGCTTTTTGTAACATATAGAGTAATCCTTTAAGAAATAAGGTGGCTACAAAATTTACTACCATGATAAGCTTTTCAATAACTATTATTTTTCTTACACATACTGTAACAAATTAGGTAACCATATCATAATAAATTTTGTAGGTACCGACTATTAGTATTATCGGAAGGGATGAGTCTACCACGTGCGACGAATATCGTTGAACACCATTAAATAAATTAATTAATATTAAAAATTTCAAGGACTCAACATACGATTAATAATTATTTTTAAAAAAATTAATTAAATAATTTTCCATATATATATTGAATTTTTTTATAAGGGTAAACTACATATTTAGTATCTCACATATTTCTGTATTTCTATTTAGGTACCCAAACTAATTTTTTAACAAAATGGTACCTAGCGTTACGTATTGTTATTATTTTGGTACCTTGATTGTTAAAATTAAACGAAAACAGTGACGTTGCTCGGTCAAATAATAGTTTTAGTCCCTAAAACTTATACAATCTATTAATTTAGTCCAAAATATTATAAATTTAAACATCATTTTTAATTTTTGGATTAAATATGTAGGCCTTGTTTGGTAAAGAGAGGTTTGAGCAAAAATTAGAGGTTTGAGGCATAATTAGAGGTTTGACCAGTCAAATCCGCTAATATTGTTGTTTGGTGAATAGCGGATTGAAAGAGCGGATTGGGGTGAAACCGCTAATTTTGAAAAAGCTCATAATAGGAGCTTTCTGATATTAAAGGTTTGATATTAGAGTTGTAAAGACTCTTTTACCCTTACCAATTACCAAAAATCTCAAAACAACCTAAATAAAATATTTTTTCACCCTATTTATAAGCTAATTTTATTTATTTTTTTCTTTTTATTATCACATATTTATATGTGTATTTAAATTTATTAATTAATTAAATTATATTAAAATAATTATATAAATAATAAATTAATATATAAATCATTTGAATATGTTTAGAAAAGTTAAATTAAAAATAATTTTACAGATCTAATTAATATTGATTAGATACAAAATATTGATAACTAATAAACTATTCAAACAAGTATTGAATATAATCACGTCCTTATATGTCATTTTGCTTGTTTAAATAATCTAACAACTATCAGCTATCAGTTAATTTTACCAAATAGTTTTATACAATCGGCTAATACAATCCGCTAGTCAAATCAGCTAATGCAATCAGCTATCAGCTAATGTAATCCGCTATCAGTTATCTGTTAATTGCCAAACGGGGTCGTAAATTTATTCTTTTTTTTTCTTCTTCCATCCAAAGTATGAAAAATTAGGTATCGAACATCTTCTTCATTGTCACTACAACAAACTTTCGTCGAATAACTTTTTTTAATTCCTCCAAAAACAATATCAACTTTAATAACAAAAAAATAAAATATGAAATAATGATAATTAACTAAAATTAAAAGAGCAAGAAGCGCAAAAAATGATATTCATCGTACTGTAATAAGCAATTCTTTAATGGTGCTGAATTTTTTCGAAATTAAAATAAAATTAAATTAAATTAAAACTACAATTGCTTAGAATACTTATCACTATCCTATAACATTCGATAGTCCTAAATCAACAGTTAAATAGAAAAATATCCCATATCTAAAGGAATAAAATAATCGACAAATCAATTATCCTATAATCCAAAAAAAAAAAGGTTGTGATGATGATGATGTATCGAATATAAGCTGCTCATGAATTGATGAGGGCGCAGTACAAATGTATATTGTACCATTGAGGAATCGGTTAAACACTACTAATGCAATGCACTGCTACATTATTAAATTTTTAATAATCTTTAAATAATTATTAAAAATCTCAAAAGCTTGACATGCAATTAATCACATTTTAAAATAAAATTAAAAGAAAATATCACATACACCATTCTCAGTTCTCACCATTATACATAGTCCTACCAATTAAATAAAACAATGTCATCTTTATGACTTTATTTTTCACATAATATTTTCCTATAAATTAAAAGTTACAAATCATCATCTTTTTTCTCATGTCTCATATTTATTCTAGTATGTTAATGAATGAAATTGTTAAAATAAAAAAAAAACATTTAAAAGAAACTCAACTCACGAATCAAAAAGGATAAAAATTAAAAAATTATAATATGTGAAAAGCCTTAAAATTAACATATTCGTTTAAATCTCAAGAAAACGCCGCTGTTTTCCTCGCAAAATTTTACGCTCGTGTTATTCTTCAGAATTGAATTTTGGGTTTATAATTATCTATGAATTATCAGTTTTTGATTCCAATTTGGCTTTGGCGCTTTGATCTTTCTTGCTTGTTTATGTATTAAAAAATCTGGGTTTTGATTTTTAATTCTTTATTTTTACTTTTTTTTTCAATTAATTGTTTCTCGCATTGAGAATCTCGGATCTAATTAAAAAAATTAGTTTGGGTATTAAAATAAAAATACATAAATATGTGAAGTACTAAATATGTAGTTTACCCTTATTAAAAAATTCAAAAATTTAATATATATGAAAAATAATTTAATCGATTTTTTAAAAATATTATTAATTGTATGTTGAGTTCGTAAAATTTTTAGTCTTTATTAATTAATTTAATGGTGTTCAACTGTATTTATTATTAGTGGTGTTTAGCGATGTTCAGCGCACCTTATAAAATTTTCCTACGCAAGACTTAGATTAGCTTAATTTTAAGTGTACTAACAAAAATCACTCAGAAGAAAGTTAAAATAAGAGTTTCAAACATAAATATCTTCTTTTTGTTGTGAATCAAACATAAATATCGAATCGAGATAACGAAGACTGCCAGCCTCTCCCATGTTTAAACCCTTTTCTTAGAAATTCCATTTTTTTATTTTTTTTACAAAACTTTCTTTTTCTTTTTCACGTTTCTCTTACAGCTTTGTTTTCCATTGACTTTCTAGAAGACTTGATCAGCACTGCACCTTGGATCAATTATTGCTATCTTGCCTATAATTATAATTCCAGTGTTTAGCTACTATTTTCAGTAGTTTTAAACTTTTGGGGTATCTTTGGAACACTTTTTTTGACACCTGATTCAAATCTGGTTTTTTCTTCTCATTTTTATCTGATATCTTACCGTTTCATGGGTTCTATTTTACTATTTAATATCAATGAAATGCAATGAAGTAGTTGAGTTGAACTAAATGTGGTTTGTTTATTTCATCTCAAAGTCAAAGTAGGAACATGGCAGCCTGGTCCACAATCTCTACCAAGATTAAACTAATTCAAGGAGAAAAACTACAAACAATGTCTTCTGTTCACAAAAAACTTGCCTTTCAATCTTTTTCTCGTTATTTTTTGGAACCTTCATTTATGGAATGGGATTTTAGTGGTTCATGTGTACCTTTCTCTGGTTCTTGTGGCTGCTAATGGCTTCACTACAGGTGTTTGGTATGTTGACTTGCTTCATTTTTGCCTTTTTAATAAATACAGAATCCTATCCTGAACATCTTGTTTTCTTTGCAGAAGTTTGTACAACTTAGTGGTCTCTAATCTCTATGTGTTTGAAGATTGAACCAATTGGTGCAGAAGAAATGGGTGGTGGAAGGAGAAGAAAACAACGTTTCAGCAGGATTCAGGCCTTCACATGTGGGAAAGCATCATTTAAAGGGGATCATTCACTGATTGGAGGGCCTGGTTTCTCAAGAGTAGTGTATTGCAATGAGCCTTATTAGAAGTAAATATGTTGTTTTGTTTCTGTTGGTGCAGTTAGTTATAGGTTGTTGTAAAACTGCACCTATGTTATTTGACTGTTGAGTCTTGAGATGAAACGGTTAGGAGAGTTTGTTAGTCACCGTTCTCTTATGACTTGACTAGTCCTTTGTATAAAAAGGCTGGTCTTCATTTGAAGATATTACAACAAGAATTAATAAAACTTCAGAGAATACCGTCTCTCTTTCTTTAAACATTCTCCCTCTCTTCTCTTAGTTCATTCTCTAAATGTCAACATGGTATCAGTCGCTAATGTGGTTCTGGTGAGATGCTTCTGCGCTTCGTCGGTTTGTCTTCCAGTAGAGACTTGATTTGTGCTGAGGCTCCTACGCTCTACGAGATTCCCTTGAGGTAACAGATTGTGTCCTCTGCTTTGCTTGTGATCAATTCGGATTCTAAGTTTCCTTCGATAGCGGTTCTTTGGCTTTTCTTGGTACAATCTCTCTAATCTCTTGAGTTTTTCGTTCAGATTCAGAGATCTATGCTTGTAGATATCTGTGTTAACCATCAGAATGTTCACTCGTAATGACTCATTGGTAACAGAGTGACCTAGTGGTTGTTTTAGATTTCTACGATCTCTGTCTGTTTGTCTTTGGTCTGTTTGAATTGGACCTTTGATTTTGATGCGTTTGGTTGCCTTAACTTGTTTCTTATCTTGTGCTCTCTGTTTGATCTGCCTTTCGTTTGTGGTTGGTGTTTTGGGGGTTCGTTTGCATCTGTCTGTTCTAGTTTTGGCTTACTGCACACGTAGTGTTTGTGAAATTGTCTACAAGAACTTTGTGTCACTATGTCGTCTGAATCTAGCTCGACTTTGACTGTTCAGCATATTCCGAAGCATGATATTGTTAAATTGACTGAAACTAATTTTTTTCTTTGGCAACAACAAGTGAATATGATAATTGAGGGTTATGGTTTGACTGATTTCCTATCTTCAGATAGTTCTTCTTCGAGTCAGGATGTCGTGACTGAGTCTGGTAGTGTAACCCCCTATTTTGACCTAAGGGTTTATAACAAATTGAAATTGACGATTTGGAAATTTTCCCCTCAAGTAAGGTTATTTATGAAAAATCATGTCGAAATTATTATTCAGTTATAATAATATCCTTAAATGTTTCAACTTGGAGACATAATCCACTGCTAGGAGGATGTAAAGATTTCCACATGAAGATGGAAAAGGTCCCATAAAATCAATCCCCCAAACGTCGAAGATCTCGACTTCTAGGATATTCTGCAGTGGCATCTCGTTTCTCCTCGAGATGTTACCTGTCCGCTGGCACCTGTCACAGTTCTTGTAAAAGTCCTGTGCATCTTTATACAGTGTCGGCCAGTAGAACCCTGACTGCAGCACCTTGGCAGCAGTTTTGTTGCCTCCTAAATGACCTCCATATTGTGAAGCATGACAGTGATGGAGAATGTCTTCTTGTTCTTCTTGTGGTACACACCTCCTTATAACCTGATCTGCGCACATTTTGAAAAGAAGAGGTTCGTCCCAATAATAATGCTTAACATCATTTTGGAACCTCTTCCTGGCTTGATAATTAAGATCAGAAGGAAATATTCTGCTAACTATAAAATTAACGAAATCAGCGTACCAGGGAAGGTCAGAAGACTTACCTGCCGCCATGGCTGTCGCGACAGCGATTGCGGCAGCAAAGAGCTGCTCATCTGGGAAGGTCTCCAGTATGTGTGTCTCATCGAACGGTAGACTCTGTCCCTTCTCCAACCTCGACAAGTGATCTGCCACCTGATTTTCTGTCCCCTTTTTGTCTTTGATCTCAAGGTCGAACTCTTGTAATAGCAAGATCCATCGTATCAACCTAGGCTTTGCATCTTTCTTTGCGAACAAGTACTTAAGGGCAGAATGGTCGGTGTGCACTATTACCTTCGTCCCAAGTATATAAGAACGAAACTTGTCGATGGAGAACACCACAGCTAACAGCTCTTTTTCTGTGGTGGTATAGTTCACTTGGGCATCATTCAATGTTTTACTGGCGTAGTATATGACATGAAACAGCTTGTCCTTGCGCTGCCCGAGTGCTGCCCCGACAGCATAGTCACTGGCATCACACATGATCTCAAACGGTTGTGTCCAGTCTGGTGGCTGTACTATGGGGGCTGTCACTAGCTTTTCCTTCAGAACCTTGAATGCTTCAGTACATTCTTCATTAAAGTCAAAGGGTCGGTTCTGCTCTAAGAGATGACATAGGGGCTTTGTGATTTTTGAGAAATTCGCGATAAATCTCCTATAAAAACCAGCATGCCCTAGAAAACTCCTAATGCCCTTGACTGTGGTTGGCGGCGGCAGCTTCTCAATTACCTCTATTTTGGCCTGTCAACTTCTATCCCACGGCAGCTAATCTTATGGCCAAGGACTATCCCCTCATCCACCATAAAGTGGCATTTTTCCCAATTTAAAACAAGATTAGCTTTTTCACATCTTTCAAGAACCTTTTGAAGATTGTCGAGGCAGCTCTCAAAATCGTCTCCAAAGACGGAAAAATCATCCATGAAAATCTCAAGGAAGTCCTCTACCATGTCGGAGAATATGGCCATCATGCACCTTTGGAAGGTGGCAGGTGCATTACAGAGTCCAAACGGCATCCTCCTAAACGCGTATGTACCGTAGGGGCATGTGAAAGTCGTTTTCTCTTGATCCTCTGGTGCAATAGCAATTTGGTTATAACCTGAGTAACCATCAAGAAAACAATAGTAAGGTTTACCCGCTAATCTATCAAGCATTTGATCAATAAAGGGTAAAGGAAAGTGGTCTTTTCGGGTAGCTTTATTAAGCTTCCGATAGTCCATACAAACCCTCCAACCGGTCACAGTCCTAGTTGGGATTAACTCATTGTTTTCATTGGTTATCACGGTCATGCCTCCTTTCTTGGGAACACATTGCATCGGGCTTACCCATTTGCTGTCGGAGATAGCGTAAATAATACCAGCATCTAACCATTTAATTATCTCCTTACGTACTACCTCCTTCATCGCATGGTTTAGCCGCCTTTGGGCATCAATAGTCGGCTTATGATCTTCCTCAAGGAGGATTTTGTGCATGCATAATGCCAGACTAATGCCTTGTATATCAGCAATCGTCCATCCAATCGCCTTCGTGTGCTGCCGTAACATGTCGATTAGCTGTCGTTCATGTTCCTGCGGCAGCTTAGCAGAGATGATTACGGGCAACGTATCATTTGAACCAAGAAAAGCATATTTAAGCTGCTCTGGCAGAGGCTTAAGTTCTAAGACAGGTGGTTCAACAGTAGATGACTTTTGGATTAAATGGTTATCCAAAGTGTAATTCAAGGGTTCGAATAACTTACCTGGACGATGGTCTAACCAGTCTACCTCCTCTTGACCTTCAGTATCAGATGTATCGGATTCAGAGGAGTCGCTGTCGTTGGTGCTGTCGTTGTTGCTATCGTCATTGCTGTCGTGACAGGCCTGTAGATGGCTGTCGCATCAGTGACCAAATATTATATCACGACAGCCCGACCTGATGCAGGGTTGATCAAAGGTCACCTCAATGATGGCCTTGCATTCCTCATCCACATCAGCATGTTTCATCGCTTGGAGAACATTCAACTTAATTTCTTGATCGTTCACGCGCATGGTGAGTTCTCCTTTCTCCACATCAATCAATGATCTTACCGTGGCTAAGAAGGGTCGCCCAAGGATGACTGGTGCGTTCTCATCTGCCTCACAATCTAAAATAAGAAAGTCAGCAGGAAATATAAGCTTATCCACTCTTACCAAAATATCTTCAATTTTTCCCTCGGGGTGAACGTAAGAGCGGTCGACTAGCTGTAGGGTAACTGTCGTGGGCCGCGCCTTGCCAATACCTAATTTCTGAAAAACAGATTTGGGCATTAGATTAACACTAGCACCAAGATCACATAATGCCTTACCCACAAATTTGTCGCCGATTACACAAGGTATGATGAAGCTCCCCGGATCCTTCTTTTTCTGGGGCGTCTGCCTATGAAGAATACTCATGCATCCTTCTTGCATCCTTACCGTTTCAAATTCCCCAAGTTTAGATTTTTTCGACATAACATCCTTGAGAAATTTAGCATAACCGGGCATCTCCCTAACAGCATCTAACAACGGAATATTGATATGAACCTGCTTAAAAATATCATAAATCTTTTTAAGTTGAGATTCATGCTTAGCTTGTTGTATCCGTTGCGGAAAAGGTGGTGGAGGACGATAATCAGCAATGCGTCCTTCCCACTGCATGCGAACCTGAGGACGGTAATCATCTTTTTTCTCCTCTGTCGCTTCTGCTGTCGTGACAGGCTCATCGGCAGCAGTCTGTCTATCACCTGTCGGGGCAGCTTCCTCGGCAGGTTTATCCAAGGCGGGTTCCTTTCCTGTTTCCGCTTTTTCTGGCCCTGGTAACTTCTTCCCACTCCTAGTAGTAATCGCCTTACATTGCTCATGTGGGGGCGGTCTAGCATTTTCAGTATTGCTAGGGAAACCTCCATTCTGCCGTGGCTTAATATGTTGCGACACCTAACCCATTTGTGTCTCTAGAGATTTCAAGGTAGCCTCATGATTTGTCATTCTCATCTCGGTTTTATCCATAAAGGTTTCCGTCTTCTTGACAAACTGATTAATATTCTCCATATACGTACCAGTCTGAGACATAAAGGTGGCCAGAGTCTGCTCCAATATACTACTTGTGGCAGGTGGTGGCTGCTGTTGCTGCTGCGGCGGCAGGTGCGGCGGCAGGTTCTGCGGCGGCAGTTGCTGTCGCGTCAGCAATCTAGGAACCCCTTGATTCTGATGATGTGCTTGCGGATTCAGGGCATTGTTAGGGTTACTCCAGGAAAATTTGGGAACCTTCCTCCAATTAGGGTTGTAGTTGTTGGAATTATAGTTTGGCTTGTAATTTCCAACATATTTTCCCTCTTCTATATTTATTGGGCACTCATCCCTACTATGATTTCCCTCACAAGTAGCACAAACTTCCTCGACAGCAAATCCTTGTAATTCATCATCATTCAATAACTTTTTCATTGCTTTAGTAAGGAATGCTACCTGCGATTTCATAGTGCTGTCGGCCTCATAGTCCTTGACAGCAAGTACCCGTTTACCCCCTCTTCTTGCGGTTGGAAACTGCTCCTCATTCTTGGCCAGATTTTTCAGAACTTGCAATGCCTCGTCTGGATCTTTATCCAATAACAGTCCATTTGCTGCAGAATCAATTCGAATGCGAGTTTGTAAGTTAGCAGTATTATAGAACTTAGTTACCTGATTCCAGACGGGAAATCCATGCATTGGGCAGTTTCGAAGAAGAGTTGTAAATCTGTCCCAGGCCTCGTGCATTGGCTCATCATCTTCCTGTTGAAAAGTAGCAATTCCGTTACGTAATCGCTCAGCTAAATGTGAAGGATTAAAACGAGACAAAAATTCACGAGTTAAATCTGCCCAAGTCATAATAGAACCCGGTGTAAGTTTATTCCACCAAGTTTTAGCTCTGTCCCTTAATGAATGAGGAAATAACCGAAGCCTCAGTATTTCCGGACTAACTCCTGGCAGTCTAAACGAACCACATATCTCCTGGAACGTTTTGAGATGCTCCCTGGCATCTTCTGTCGCAGAACCACTAAACTGTCTGGCGTTGTTGATCATACTAAACATGACAGGTTTGAGTTCGAAGTTGTCAACATCAATATCCGGCAGCGTGGTCTCCAGCTCTACATGATCGTTCAGCATGTAGTCACGACATGACCGTCGTCCACCTGCTGCGGGCGGGTCATCGACAGGCGGTACACCGCCACCAACAGGCTGGTTACGTGCCATCTGCTCTAGCTGTTCCTCGAGGTATTCGTTCCGGTCTAAGAGGTGGCGAATCTGTTTCTTGAGATTGAAGGAACGTTCGATCTCCGGATCTAATTTATACTCAGGATCTTCACCTCTTTTGGATCTGCGCATAAACAAGACAACCTCGTGAAAAGCAAGAGTTAAAAGCACAAGAGAAAAATTAAAGAAAAACAAAAATAAAAATAAAAGCAAAAAGTGCAATAAAAGAAAGATGTAGTTATGTTGCCAATCCCCGGCAACGGCGCCAAAAACTTGTTGCGTGTAAAATAGTCTATCGCAATTGTAGTGCAAGTATACACGACGCAAGTAGTAAAGTGATACGAAGTATCGGATATCGTCTCCACAGGGATTGGGCTAATGACTTCACCTAAATTCACTGCATGAAGTAAAGGAAATAATTAAGAGTTGTCACGAGAATAATAAAGTAAAAACGTAAATAAAAGGATTGAGAAATCAAGATAGAGAGAATGGGCTGGTATTGAATTGCTCAGTAGTGCAGGTATTGAATTGCTTAAGATTTCCAGTTCTGTCGTCGCGCCCGTCGCCGACAGCACCTGTCGCGGCGGCTGTCCTTCAGCTGTCGCGGCAGCGAACACTAACTCCGTACTTCAAGCTTGGCAAGAATCCCAGATCTGCCTTGCCCTATCCCTAGGCACAAGTCCGTCGATGATCACGTCTTTGATGATACCTCCCGGCGTGAATCGAAGGATGAACACCGATGTGTATGAATTCTTCTTTAGCCACTTAACCTCGCCCTATCCCTAGGCACGAGATAGTTCAACTATAAACTAGAGAACGCGCTCTTATCTCTTTCGTATACTTAACTCTCCCGATGCTAAGTAAATGGATAACCTCACAATGCTCTCCCGATGCTCTTGCAAGATATTAAAACCAAGATAAAAGAACTTGAAGTTTATTTTATTGAACTGAAAAAATCCTAAAACAAAGCAACCCTTGCAACTACTTTACAAAACAACCCGTAGCCCTAGGGGAATTTAGAACATGTCGGTGACGGGTGGACGGCAGGGGTTTGGTTTCGGTTATGGGGTAATCGGTTCTGCCCTAGGTTTAATCTATGCCCTTTATATAAGCTTTGGGCTCAAGTTATCTAAGGTAACAAGGATTACAACTTTAATTAAAAGTAAGATTCTAATAAAGACTAAATCTCTAAAGACTCCTACTTTCCAGCCGCATCCTTGCTTTTAGGAATTTCTTCTCCTTGAGCTTTGGCTTGTCATATCTTTCGATCCGGGGCTTGGAAAAATATGTGGCTTTCACACGACAGACGAGCAAATTTTTCTCTATCTATCGAGGTCCACTTTGCTTTTCCTCTTCATGAGTCTGCTGTCACCATGCTGTCACGACAGGTCCATGACAAGTTCGTCTTCTTCGGCTGCTTGTCCAGTTCAGCTTTCCTGTTTCTCTGCCCTGCGCCTGCCTTCGTCGTCAACCATGGCAGCTACCTGCAAAATATGCCATCTTTTAGTAGAATCCATGCCTTTTATATAATTGTGATGTTTTATTAAAAACTAACCTAAATGCAATGCAATGATGCTTGAATGCAGCAGAAATATGGGTTAAAAAGGGTGTAAATAATAGAACTTTTACACACTCAACACTTCCTCCGTACAATATCCCAACCCAATGATATGACATGTAATCCGATTTCAGATTCCGAATGCAATCTTGTTAAATAAATAAGATGCATGTACATAATAATATGATTCCGATATGTGTTACATAACATGATCACATCATCCGAGTCATACATTATTTATCAGATAACATAGCAGAAAAGCATACAGTCGAGTCATACAATATTTATCAGATAACAGAGCAGAATAACACACAGATATATAGCTCATTCATATCATGCACTCAAACATCAGAGACATGTAGCATAGACAGAGAACACACCTTAAGCAGCTAAACAGTCAACGTCGATAGTGACGTCTCCCACGCTCAACCCTAGCGGAAGGTCGAATAGAATCAGCTCCTAAAAACAAAGAACACAATATAAGACTTCCTACTATGCCACATTCGAATAAATTACACTTAACAAAAATCATACTAGCAGATCTCGAAGACTGTGCCACCGGAGGTCTGCCTGGCGGAGGAGGAGGTAAAATCTCGGAGTTAGAGTCCACGTCACCTGAACACCAAAAATATATGAGTCAAACTCTGATGTAACATTTAACAAAATTATGAGTTCAACAAATAAATTGATCCAAAAAAAACATTTCGGGTTCAAATTTGAAGGAACGGACAGCGGCAACGAAACCAGAACTTCAAAAATCATAGAGGTGGACTCAGCCGAAAAGTCAACCCAAAGTCAACGTTGACGTCATCGCTGACGTCATCATTGACTGCGATAAAGTCATCATTGACTGCATCAGCACTGCAACAGCGGATGACATCATCATTGCATCAGCCCACTGGTCTGGTTCGGTTCAGCCCAGCCGTCCAGTTCACCAACTCAACCGGCCCGGTTCAAATCCAACAGCCACTATAATCAAACCAAACCCTAACACCACGCCCCCGGCGGCGCCCGACCACTCCAGCACTACCAGCGAACCCGATGGCGGCCACGACTCTACCGGCCACGACCAACGTGGCACAACCAGTGCCCGACATCGGACACGGCCAACACGACGGCGATGGTAAACTCGAAGCCCAACAAACCCAACCACGTCACTCACCCAATCCTGAGACGGAAGCGGCGCTCACAGAGGACGGCGACGGCAGGATTTCTCGAAGGAAACTCAAACATTTCCGGTGACAGCGGCGGCGGAAAGCAAAGAGTCAAAGCCTTCGACTCACTTTTCCAACGAAGGAAAACGGCGAACAGGCAACCGTAACTCAGGTTTTGATCGGACGGCTATAGAGAAGCCACTGATGGCCGTGAAACGATGAACGGCCGGTGCAATCTCCTTGGCCGGAGCTTCAACGGAAAGAATGGGGAGTTTTCCGAAAGCTTGTATATTTTTTATATTATTTTATCAGAGAAAGTCAAGAGCGGTACACAAATACCCAAATAGAAACAAAAGAGTGTTTACCCTAGATAAATGGGCAAATTACCGAATAAGGGTCTCTATTCTTGCCCGCCTAACAAAATAACCACCAAACTTTTAATTTATTCAATTTGGTCCTCAATTTAGATTAGGTTAAATTCCGAATTTTCCCCCAAATTCTAGGGTTTCCAATTGGGAATTCTAATATTTAGGGTTTTCAAATTGGGGCTAAAATGGGGTGTTACAACTCTCCCCCCGTAAAAAGAAATTTCGGCCTCGAAATTTTACCTGGAGCAAACAAATGCGGATACTGAGCTTTGATGATAGCTTTGGGCTCCCAAGTAGCCTCATCATGACTGCGACCACGCCACAAGACTTTGACCATCTTAATGGTCTTCCTTCTGAGAACTTTCTTATCCTGAGCAAGAATCTCGATAGGCTCCTCCTCAAAGCGCAGATCAGGACGAATCTCAATCTCCTCCACAGGCAAAACATGAGACGGATCAGCATGATAACGTCTCAGCACAGAAACATGGAAAACATCATGAATACGTTGAAGCTCTGGTGGTAACTCGAGCTGATAAGCAACAGGTCCAACCCGACGAAGAATCCGGTAAGGGCCAATATATCGAGTGTAACCCCCTTAACCTGGCCTAGATGGTTGACCCGAATTAAGAAGATTACACGGGGAAAACCAAAGTCAACCTGAAAGTCAACCTTGATTAACGACCCTTTTTTTTCTTTTTAATCTTATCTAAATGCACATTAACCCTATATATGTTCATCAGATCAGCATACTCAAAGATCAAAACAATCAAAGAACATTCAGGGACTCAATTGCATAAATTACAACTTTAGGGACCAAAGTGTAAATTCTGAAAATTATAGGGACTTAACCCAATTTAAAGTTACCAATATGAAATTAATCATCTTTCATGCTTTTCTGCCAAATTTCAGCTCAAACGGACATCTCAAACTCATCCAATTGCAATAACAAGTTTCAGGACTAAAATGCAAACATTCCAAAACATATAACCATCAAATTCAGAGCCCAACGGTCGAGTGTTCCGAAACAGGGAGGACCTGTTCTGAAACGCGGGACCGTTTCGAAACGGGTTCCGAAACATGGCTTGGCAGTGGCATATCTGTTCCGGAACGGTTCCTCCCGTTTCGGAACGTCTAGGCCATTTCAGGCCCCTGTTCCGAAACTGTAGCACCCGTTCCGATACGGCCTGCCCAGATTGCAGAAAATTAGCTGAATTATCACACAATTGACCTATCAAACATGCTCCAAATGCCACCAAATTTTACCAGCAAGTCATTCAACATACAAGGAACATAATTGCATCAAACAAACACCAACATGGCATCAATTATGAAAATCCCCAATTCTATAGGCATGCATCCTACTTAGAAAACCATTCAAGCATCAATATACCAAAACCACCTCACAAAGGCCAATTACAAGTTCCAACATTATTAACATCATAAATCCAACTTAGAGAGTTCAAAACATCTCCCAAAAACAACACATAGGTCCCCCATTGCCAAATACCCAAAAGCTAATAGTTTTAGGAAAATGTTCACCATACATGAGCTTAAAACCTTCACTTGGATGCTTGACTTCCTTGCTGCCCCAAAATGCACTTCAATGCTCTGCATTATTGGTTTAAGAAAAGAGAGAGCGTAAGCAAATAGCTTAGTGAGGAATGCTCATTTAAAACCACACAATAATGCATTTATAAACCACATTTATAAACCTTAGTTCAAACATCATTTGTACATGCACATAAACATTTAAATCAAGCACTTCATGCTTCAAGTTTATAACATGTCATATTGGCTACAAGTGATACAATCAACATAAGATCCACACATGGACTTTTAAACACCATTGTGATCTTACTATTTCCAAGGACCACACATGGACTTTTAAACACCATTGTGTCCTTAACAAGAATCATCCATGGACTTTTAAACACCATGATGTTCTTACTATTTCCAAGGACCACACAAGGACTTTTAAACACCTTTGTGTCCTTAACAAGAATCACCCAAGGACTTTTAAACACCTTGGTGTTCTTAAATAAACAAGGCTTACACAAGGAATTTTAACCACCTTTGTAACCTTAACCAAGAACCAACCATGGACTTTTAAACACCATGTTGTTCTTAAAATACACAAGATTCACACAAGGACTTTTAACCACCTTTGTGATCTTAACCAAGAACCAACCATGGACTTTTAACCACCATGTTGTTCTTAAATAAACAAGGCTCACACAAGGACTTTTAACCACCTTTGTGACCTTAACCATCACTTGCCAATATGCATCATTAACAACAATATTCCACTGTTTTAAATCATTTAACAAAGCCATAAACTTCATGCATCTTTAAGCATCAAACCACATTTAAACAATGTTCAAAAACAAGGATCTCTTACCTTGAGCATCCTTCAACACATGCCTTATAATCTCAGCAAATAAACATACTAATATGCTTTCAAAACAGGATTTAAAACATGCAAACAACCACATTGCATACAACCAATCCATGGTTCATCTTCAAGAGAGTTTTTCCGAAAACTTACTCCTGAGCTTAGCTAAGTTGCTTAGACTTAAACTAAGCTCCCAAACCTTCAAAACATTGGTTTCAAAGCTGAAAACCAAAATCCACTTACCGATTCCGTTTCGCCACTTGCCGAAACACCAATCAAGCTTCCGGATCACCACCACTAGGATCCAAAGATGACTCCCCTGTTTTAAACACATCAAAGCAGAGGATTAATGCATCATCATGCATTAATATCTTCAATGAAAGCACCTAAACTCGCTGCTCTCATCCACACTCCATTTTCGGCTACCAAACACAACCGAAAATGCATCCAAACAACTCCACAACACTACCCAGCCAAGATCCATCAAATCTAATCATTCATAAACCTCAATTAACATCCAAAAAGGATCTAACCACGTCCTTATACCTCCAGCTATAACAGATCATCATGATCACTCCAAAAACAATCAAAAACTCAAGCAAAACTTAGGAAAATCAACCTATCCGGGATTGCATTGATTAAACCTCAATTTCTCATCAATTTAACATCCATTTAACATCAAAAAGACACCTCAAATCACTGCTCAAACAGATTATACGAATTTATCAAAAATCAACCAAATCTTGCATTTTAAAGCCAAGATCAAGAACACAACCATAAAACCTTTTATAAAACACAAATTAAGGATTGAGAACTTGGGAATTTCAGTAAAGAACTGAGAATTTAGAGGAGAAGGACGTTCATACCTCTAAACTTGAGTTTCTCCCTTTTGGAACCAAGATTGTTGAAAATCCAAATAGCAAATGATAAGGTTTTGTTGAAGAGATGATTAGAGATCAAAAGAGAATTGAAATGTGTTATTTAGATGACAAAATCAGAGGAAAAAGCTCTGGAGAAATGTGTTTGGTTTGAGAGAAAAGATGAGAGAAAATGAAAATGGAATTTAGGAAAAGTTAGTTGGAAAATGCCAAAATATCTTCCCTCCCTTTTTCTTTTATTTAAAAACCATTAATTAAATCTTTAATATTTAGGAAAAATCTGGAGAAACTCTCATTGGGTAAATAGCTCCTTAAAGATTCAAAGATTCAATCCTTTTTAAAACAGTCTCACAGTTTTCAAAAATTACATTTTGGTCACTAACCAAAATGTCACCCTTCCGAACCTCATTTTGTAAAATTGGTTCCACCATTCTCTTATATATAATAAAAGAGGATTTTAAGACATTTTTCCATATTTTTAATGCAACCCGAACTAGGCTTTCCTAATTTCACCTTTTTATATTCGAACCGCACTCCGACCGAACCGGTCCAAACCCAAAACTTCTAAGCCCAAAATTGGGGCGTTACAACTCTCCCCCCTTAAGAAATTTCGTCCTCGAAATTTACCTGAAGGAAAGAGGTACGGAAACTGCTTCAGCATGTCATCCTTCCGTTCCCACGTGGCTTCTTCAACACCACGATGCTCCCACAACACCTTTACCAACTCAATGGTCTTGCCCCGAAGAACTTTACTATCCGAATCCAGAATCCTCACCGGTTCCTCATCATAGGTCAAATCCGGATTCAACTCCACTTCTTCCACAGGCATCACATGCGAAGGATCTGATCTATACTTCCGAAGCATAGAAACATGGAACACATCATGAATCTTTTCCAACTCTTGAGGTAACCTCAACTTGTACGCAACAGGACCCACACGCTTAATCACCTCGTATGGTCCAATGTACCTAGGGCTCAACTTACCCTTTCTGCCAAACCTCATCACCTTTTTCCAAGGCGAAACCTTCATAAACACACGGTCACCCACCGCATACTCAATCTCCTTACGCTTCAAATCCGCGTAAGACTTTTGCTGATCAGAAGCTGCCTTCAAACGCTCACAAATGAGCTTCACCTTCTCGGTGGTTCCTTTCAACAAAGCCGGCATCGAAACCAACTTCTGACCCGTTTCAGCCCAACAAAGAGGAGTCCTACACTTCATCCCGTAAAAAGCTTCATAGGGTGCCATTTGAATACTTGCCTGATAACTATTGTTATAAGCAAACTCCACCAAAGGCAAATGTTTCTCCCAAGAGCCCTGGAACTCAATCATGCAGCACCTCAACATATCCTCCAAAATCTGGATAACACGCTCGGACTGACCATCCGACTGAGGATGATAAGATGTACTGAAATTCAACCGTGTACCCAAAGCTTGATGCAAACACTGCCAGAAACGCGATGTAAACCTCGGATCCCTATCCGACACAATCGACTTAGGCACACCATGCAGCCGCACAACCTCAGCAATGTACAGCTCCGCCAGCTTATCCAAAGAAAACGTAGTATGCACAGGCAAGAAATGCGCACACTTCGTCAGGCGATCCACAATCACCCACACCGAATTCTTCTTTGATGGCGACAAGGGCAAACCAGATACAAAATCCATGGTAATTCTTTCCCACTTCCATTCAGGGATTCTCAACGGTTGCAACAACCCTGAAGGAACCTGATGCTCAGCCTTAACTCGCTGACACACCAAGCACTTGCTTACAAACTCTGCAACGTCTTTCTTTAAACCCACCCAATAGTACTCATCACGAAGATAATGATACATCTTAGTACTACCAGGGTGCATAGCAAAAGGACTACTATGACCTTCAGTCAGAATAGCAAGCCTCAATTCAGCATCATTGGGCACTACTACCCGACTCCCAAAACACAACACTCCATCATCATTAAAGCTGAAATCCGAAGGCCTACCCTCCGCGATATCCTGAACATGCGGTACCAAGGAATCATCCAGCAACTGCTTTTCCTTGATCAACTAAACCAAAGATGGTTTCACTTGCAACTCCGCCACAAGACCACCATCGCGCGAAATACTCAAACTGGCAAACATAGCCCTCAACTCAACAACTACCTTTCTACTCAAGGCATCCGCTACAACATTAGCCTTTCCAGGATGATACTCAATCGTCAAATCATAATCCTTGAACAACTCCACCCAACGCCGTTGTCTAAGATTCAACTCCTTCTGAGACATCAGATACTTCAAACTCTTGTGATCCATGTACACAATACACTTCTCACCATACAGGTAATGTCTCCAGATCTTCAAAGCAAAAACCACCGCAGCCAACTCAATATCATGCGTAGGGTAATTGCGCTCATGCACTTTCAACTGCCGCGATGCATAAGCCACCACCTTACCCTCTTGCATCAACACATATCCCAAACCAACATAGGACGCATCTCTATAGACCACAAACTCTTTCCCTGACTCAGGTTGAACCAAGATAGGAGCTTGCGTCAAAGCTGCCTTAAGCTTCTCAAAAGCATGCTGTCTCGCTTCCGTCCACTCATACTTAACATCCTTTTGCAACAACTTTGTCAAAGGTGCAGCAATCTTAGAAAACCCATCCACAAACCTTCGGTAGTATCCCGCCAAACCAAGGAAACTACGAACCTCATGAACAGACTTAGGAACCTTCCAATTCATCACCGCCTCAATCTTCTGAGGATCAACACGAATCCCCTCAGCAGAAACCACATGACCAAGAAATACCACTTCACTTAACCAGAACTCACACTTACTCAGCTTAGCATAAAGCTGATTCTCCAACAAAGCTTGCAACACAATCCTCAAATGCTCTTCATGCTCCTCCTCAGTTCGCGAATACACGAGGATATCATCAATGAACACCACAACAAACTTATCCAAGTATTCATGAAACACACGATTCATCATGTCCATGAAAGCCGCAGGAGCATTTGTCAAACCAAACGGCATCACAAGGAACTCATAATGCCCATACCTTGTCCTGAAAGCTGTCTTAGGCACATCCACATCCTTTACCTTCAACTGGTAATACCCTGACCTCAAGTCAATCTTAGAGAACACAGCTGCTCCCCGATATTGATCAAAGAGATCATCAATTCTCGGCAAAGGATACCGATTCTTGATAGTCAACTTGTTCAGCTGACGGTAATCAATGCACATTCTCATAGTGCCATCCTTCTTCTTCACAAACAAGACCGGTGCACCCCAAGGTGACACACTCGGCCGAATGAACCCACGATTAAGCAACTCTTGCAACTGCGTCTTCAGCTCCTTCAACTCTTTGGGTGCCATTCTATAAGGGGTAATGGACACAAGAGTTGTATTCTCGTACAGCTCAATCCCAAACTCCACTTCGCGATTAGGAGGCAATCCAGGCAACTCCTCAGGAAACACACCAGGAAACTCTTTCACAATCCTGATATCTTGCACACGCAACTCCTTAGAGCTGGGATTCATCACAAAAGCTAGATAAGCTTCACAACCTTGCCTCAGCATCCGACTCGCCTCCAATGTAGACACCACATTGGTAAGAAACTTCACATTCTCACCAACCACAACTACCTCATAATCATCCGCAAGCTTCAACGAAACTCGCTTATTTTCACAATCTACCACAGCACGATGCTCAGCAAGCCAATCCATACCAAGGATTACATCAAAACAATAGAAAGGCAACTCCATAAGGTCAACAGGAAAAACATGATCTTGAACAACCAAAGGACATCTTCTATAAAGCTTTCGAGTCACAACAGTCTCACCAAAAGAACTAGTGACACGCACACCAACATCCAAAGACTCAACAGGCAAACCAAGCAATTCAGCATGCTCACGCAATATGTATGAGTGCGTAGATCCAGAATCAATCAAGGAAAGTAATGACAAGGATTGCAAAGTAAAAGTACCTACGATCACATCCGCGTCATTCCTCCCCTCCCTCTGAGCAAACACTCTCGCCTGACCACCACCTTCAGGCTGAACAGCTACAACATGGGCCACACCCCGACCACCTTCCTCTCTCCGCTGAAATTTACCACGGCCGCGCCCATGACCTCTCTGTGGTGCAACAACAACAGGAGCACGCACTTGGCCACCAGCCAACATAGGACACTCTCTCCTCATGTGATCCGTAGATCCACAGTTCCAGCACGCATTACCAGCTGCCACAACAGGAACCTGCACCTCCCTCACAGCTCGAGGACAATCATGTTTCATATGGCCACGCGAACCACATGTCCAACACGCACTCGGATCAACTCTAGCGTTGCCTCCCGGAGCAGGCGCACCACCACCTCGCTTAGCTGAGGACTGATACTTCTGATCACGTCCACTCTTGTTCCGTCCACCACCGGAACTATATTCAGCAGCTCGCTTTCCAGCACCAGAACCAGCACTTCTAGAAGATAAACCCAAGTTCATCTCAATGTCCTTTGCTCGGCCCACCAGCACATCAAAATCATCATACTCGGTAGCCAACACATACATCTTTACTTCCATCACTAAACCATAACGGAACCTTTCACACCTTTCCCGCTCATCCGGAACAAGCTCAGGTGCGTATTGACTGAGTCGAACAAATTGTACCTCGTACTCAGCTACAGACATGCTCCCCTGGGTAAGAGACATGAATTCCCTCTTCTTTTCATCTAGGTACCTCACACCTAGATACCTTCTCTTGAACGCGTTCTGGAAGAACATCCAAGTTACATCAGCTTCTACCATCCCGGAGATAGTGGTCGTCCACCACGTATATGCATCATCCTGTAGCAAGGATACTACACAGCCCAACTTCTGCACATCAGTGCAACTCATCTGCCCCAAGATTCTCTTGGTACTCTCTAACCAAGACTCTGATCCTTCAGCTGACAAACCCCTGAACTCAGTCCCTCCCAGACTGCGTAAGCGTTCCAAGGGTAGTCTAACTCCAGCATCTCCCTGATGCACAGCTCCTTGAGCTCCAGCTACCGCTGCTCGAAAAGCACCAGCAATAGCTTGTACCAACATCGTCATGTCAGGAATAGCTTGTCCCTGACCAACTTCAGGTCCATCGACCCCAGCACCAGCCGCAACATCAACTCTTTCACCCTCAGCACCACCACCACCAGGCGGGGGAGGTAAATCCATAGCATTTTAAACGTTCTCTTCATTTTCGTTTTGAGCCATTGCTCGCGTATTAACTCTCAACTCTCTACGAGGTGCCTTAAACTAGCAATACAATCACAATGCAATAAACAAGTCAGGCTCAGCAAGGTAAGCAATCCAAGTACTCAAGCTCATTTTCACTTAAACACAACATCATTACATTAGCTTTGATTTGGCAATGGGTACCCACAACATGCTTCACCACAGCATACACCACAATTGCATCATGTTTACAATTCACACATCACGCTTTCACTCAACAAGCATACAAAGCATACATACTTTAATCAACCACATAATCATTCCCAATTACTCGAGAAATCAGCTCTGATACCACCAAATGTAACCCCCTCAACCCGGCCTAGACGGTTGACCCGAATTAAGAAGATTACACGGGGAAAACCAAAGTCAACCCGAAAGTCAACCTTGATTAACGACCCTTTTTTTTCTTTTTAATCTTATCTAAATTCACATTAACCCTATATATGTTCATCAGATCAGCATACTCAAAGATCAGAACAATCGAAGAACATTCAGGGACTCAATTGCATAAATTACAACTTTAGGGACCAAAGTGTAAATTCTGAAAATTATAGGGACTTAACCCAATTTAAAGTTACCAATATGAAATTAATCATCTTTCATGCTTTTCTGCCAAATTTCAGCTCAAACGGACATCTCAAACTCATCCAATTGCAATAACAAGTTTCAGGACTAAAATGCAAACATTCCAAAACATATAACCATCAAATTCAGAGCCCAACGGTCGAGTGTTCCGAAACAGGGAGGACATGTTCCGAAACGCGGGACCGTTCCAAAACGGGTTCCGAAACATGGCTTGGCAGTGGCATATCCATTCCGGAACGGTTCCTCCCGTTTCGGAACGTCTAGGCCATTTCAGGCCCCTGTTCCGAAACGGTAGCACCCGTTCCTATACGGCCTGCCCAGATTGCAGAAAATTAGCTGAATTATCACACAATTGACCTATCAAACATGCTCCAAATGCCACCGAATTTTACCAGCAAGTCATTCAACATACAAGGAACATAATTGCATCAAACAAACACCAACATGGCATCAATTATGAAAATCCTCAATTCTATAGGCATGCATCCTACTTAGAAAACCATTCAAGCATCAATATACCAAAACCACCTCACAAAGGCCAATTACAAGTTCCAACATTATTAACATCATAAATCCAACTTAGGGAGTTCAAAACATCTCCCAAAAACAACATATAGGTCCCCCATTGCCAAATACCCAAAAGCTAATAGTTTTAGGAAAATGTTCACCATACATGAGCTTAAACCTTCACTTGGATGCTTGACTTCCTTGCTGCCCCAAAATGCACTTCAATGCTCTGCATTATTGGTTTAAGAAAAGAGAGAGCGTAAGCAAATAGCTTAGTGAGGAATGCTCATTTAAAACCACACAATAATGCATTTATAAACCACATTTATAAACCTTAGTTCAAACATCATTTGTACATGCACATAAACATTTAAATCAAGCACTTCATGCTTCAAGTTTATAACATGTCATATTGGCTGCAAGTGATACAATCAACATAAGATCCACACATGGACTTTTAAACACCATTGTGATCTTACAATTTCCAAGGACCACACATGGACTTTTAAACACCATTGTGTCCTTAACAAGAATCATCCATGGACTTTTAAACACCATGATGTTCTTACTAATTCCAAGGACCACACAAGGACTTTTAAACACCTTTGTGTCCTTAACAAGAATCACCCAAGGACTTTTAAACACCTTGGTGTTCTTAAATAAACAAGGCTTACACAAGGAATTTTAACCACCTTTGTAACCTTAACCAAGAACCAACCATGGACTTTTAAACACCATGTTGTTCTTAAAATACACAAGATTCACACAAGGACTTTTAACCACCTTTGTGATCTTAACCAAGAACCAACCATGGACTTTTAACCACTATGTTGTTCTTAAATAAACAAGGCTCACACAAGGACTTTTAACCACCTTTGTGACCTTAACCATCACTTGCCAATATGCATCATTAACAACAATATTCCACTGTTTTAAAGCATTTAACAAAGCCATAAACTTCATGCATCTTTAAGCATCAAACCACATTTAAACAATGTTCAAAAAAAGGATCTCTTACCTTGAGCATCCTTCAACACATGGCTTATAATCTCAGCAAATAAACATGCTAATATGCTTTCAAAACAGGATTTAAAACATGCAAACAACCACATTGCATACAACCAATCCATGGTTCATCTTCAAGAGAGTTTTTCTGAAAACTTACTCTTGAGCTTAGCTAAGTTGCTTAGACTTAAACTAAGCTCCCAAACCTTCAAAACATTGGTTTCAAAGCTGAAAACCAAAATCCACTCACCGATTCCGTTTCGCCACTTGCCGAAACACCAATCAAGCTTCCGGATCACCACCACTAGGATCCAAAGATGACTCCCCTGTTTTAAACACATCAAAGCAGAGGATTAATGCATCATCATGCATTAATATCTTCAATGAAAGCACCTAAACTCGCTGCTCTCATCCACACTCCATTTTCGGCTACCAAACACAACCGAAAACACATCCAAACAACTCCACAACACTACCCAGTCAAGATCCATCAAATCTAATCATTCATAAACCTCAATTAACATCCAAAAAGGATCTAACCACGTCCTTATACCTCCAGCTATAACAGATCATCATGATCACTCCAAAAACAATCAAAAACTCAAGCAAAACTTAGGAAAATCAACCTATCCGGGATTGCATTGATTAAACCTCAATTTCTCATCAATTTAACATCCATTTAACATCAAAAAGACACCTCAAATCACTGCTCAAACAGATCATACGAATTTTATCAAAAATCAACCAAATCTTGCATTTTAAAGCCAAGATCAAGAACACAACCATAAAACCTTTTATAAAACACAAATTAAGGATTGAGAACTTGGGAATTTCAGTAAAGAACTGAGAATTTAGAGGAGAAGGACGTTCATACCTCTAAACTTGAGTTTCTCCCTTTTGGAACCAAGATTGTTGAAAATCCAAATAGCAAATGATAAGGTTTTGTTGAAGAGATGATTAGAGATCAAAAGAGAATTGAAATGTGTTATTTAGATGACAAAATCAGAGGAAAAAGCTCTGGAGAAATGTGTTTGGTTTGAGAGAAAAGATGATAGAAAATGAAAATGGAATTTAGGAAAAGTTAGTTGGAAAATGCCAAAATATTTTCCCTCCCTTTTTCTTTTATTTAAAAACCATTAATTAAATCTTTAATATTTAGGAAAATATGGAGAAACTCCCATTGGGTAAATAGCTCCTTAAAGATTCAAAGTTTCAATCCTTTCTAAAACAGTCTCACAGTTTTCGAAAATTACATTTTGGTCACTAACCAAAATGTCACCCTTCCAAACCTCATTTTGTAAAATTGGTTCCACCATTCTCTTATATATAATAAATGAGGATTTTAAGACATTTTTCCATATTTTTAATGCAACCCGAACTAGGCTTTCCTAATTTCACCTTTTTATATTCGAACCGCACTCCGACCGAACCGGTCCAAACCCAAAACTTCTAAGCCCAAAACTGGGGCGTTACATCGAGGACTCAGCTTGCCCTTCCGACCAAACCGAAGTACCTTCCTCCAAGGAGATACTTTCAGGAAAACCTCATCACCGACCTCAAACTCAAGATCTCGACATCTCAAGTCGGCATAGGACTTCTGTCTGTCAAAAGCAACCTTAAGCTGGTCTCGAATCAATCTGACTGTCTGCTCGGCCTCACGGACTAGTTTTGGTCCCAACAATCTATGCTGATTAAGTTCAGTCCATCCAATCGATGACCTACACCTACGCCCATACAGAGCCTCGTACGGTGCCATCTTGATACTAGCCTGGTAGCTGTTATTATATGCAAACTCTGCGAGCGGCAAGAAATCCTCCCAACTACCACTGTAATCGAGAACACAACCTCTCAACATGTCCTCAAGAATCTGAATCACACGCTCGGACTGCCCGTCAGTCTGCGGATGATAAGATGTACTAAAGTTCAACCGGGTACCCAAAGCAGAGTGGAGTGCCTTCCAGAACTTCGCTGTAAATCTCGGATCACGATCAGAAATAATCGATAGCGGTACCCCATGAAGTCAAACAATCTCGAAAATATAGAGCCGAGCCAACTTATTCAAAGGATAGTTGACTCGAACCTAAATGAAATGAGCAGACTTAGTCAAACGGTCCACTATAACCCAGACGGAGTCCTTCTTGGACGGAGTCATCGGAAGACCACTGACAAAATCCATAGTCACACGCTCCCACTTCCACTAAGGAATCTCGATGTGCTGAAGCAACCCAGATGGACGCTGATGCTCTGCCTTGACTCGCTGACAAGTCATACACTTAGACACAAATCCGATAACATCTCGTTTAAGACCTTTCCACCAGTACCTCTGACGAAGGTTCTTATACATCTTATCACCACCAGGATGCATAGAATAGGGGCTGTCATGTGCCTCGCGAAGAATAACCTGTTTCAACCCAGATTTCCTCGGAATACAGTACCAGCCTCGGAAACACAAAACACCATCCTGATCAATAGTATAATCCACAGATGTACCCTCAGAAAACTCTTTGATACGATGCATAAGAAAATAATCAGTAGGTTGCTCAGCTCAAATATCAGATATCAGCGTAGGAATGACCCGAAATTCTACCATCAAACTACCATCTTAAACAAACTCATCCGAGAAAACAAGGTCCTCAAATCCGAGATGGCGTTACGACTCAAGGCGTCGGCAACCGCGTTCGCCTTTCCCGGGTGATATTCTATCTCACAGTCATAATCCTTGAGAAGTTCCAACCAGCGACGCTATCTCAGATTTAACTCTTTCTAGGTAAGTAGATACTTAAGACTCTTGTGATTGGTGAAGATATAACACTTCTCTCCGTAGAGATAATGTCTCTAGATTTTCAGAGCAAAGATCACAGCAGCAAGCTCCAAATCATGGGTGGGGTAGTTACACTCATGCACTTTCAATTGACGAGATGCATAGGCCACTACCTTCCCCTCCTGCATCAGAACACATCCCAATCCCGTGTGAGAGGCATCAATGTATACCGTATAGGCCTTCTCAAGCTCAGGCTGAATCAGAACCGGTGCTTCAGTCAACACGGTCTTAAGTTTCTCAAAACCGGTCTGTTGAGCCTCAGTCCAGACAAAAGGAATATTCTTCCTCAGAAGTTTAGTCAGAGGAGCTGCAATAATCGAGAAACCTTCCACAAACCTCCTATAGTAACCAGCTAAACCCAAGAAGCTTCGAATCTCAGGAAAATTCTTGGGCTGCTTCCAACCCAAAATAGCCTCAATCTTCTTTGGATCCACTTGTATACCATTAACAGAAACCACATGACCCAAGAAGGTAACCTCGGTCAACCAGAATTCACATTTACTAAACTTTGCATACAACTGTTTCTCACGCAAAGTCTGTAGGACAACACGAAGATGTTCCTCATGTTCTGCCTCCGATTTAGAATAAACCAGTATGTCGTCAATGAAAACCACCACGAACTGGTCCAGATAGGGTTGAAACACCCTGTTCATCATATCTATAAAGGCTGCAGGGGCATTAGTCAATCCAAACGGCATCACCAGAAACTCGTAATGACCATAACGAGTCCGAAAAGCGGTCTTGAACACATCAGAATCCTTAACCTTGAGTTGGTAATAACCCGATCTCATGTCTATCTTAGAAAATATTGTAGCTCCTCAGAACTGGTCAAACAAGTCATCAATACGAGGAAGTGGGTACCTGTTCTTGATTGTCAGCTTGTTCAGCTTCCGATAATCAATACAAAGCCGAAGTGAACCGTCCTTCTTCTTCACAAACAAAACAGGGGCTCCCCAGGGAGAAACACTAGGTCGGATGAAACCCCTATCCATCAATTCCTGTAACTGAATCTTCAATTCTTTAAGCTCTTTCGGAGCCATCCTGTAAGGAGCCATAGAGACAGGAGCTGTACCCGGATATACATATATGCCAAACTCAACCTCGTCATGTTTTGGCGGTACCCTCGGCAATTCCTCCGGAAAAACATCTGGAAAATCCCTAACCACCGGGATCTTATCCAAATCAGAATCTGACTGCCTCGAGTCAAGAATATAAGCAAGATAGGCAGTAGCCCCATGTCGAATCATCTTTTCTGCTTTGATAGCCGAAAAACATTGGTCACGTAACCTCTACGCTCTCCAACCATAATCACCTCGCACCCATCTGAGGTTTTCAGAGTCGCCCTTTTCTTTTCACAATCCAAACGGACTCGATGAGCGGATAACCAATCCATTCCGAGAATAAGGTCGAACTCTCTGAAAGGTAACTCCATCAAATTAGCGGAGAATATTTTCCCTTGAATCTCCAAAGGGCAATTCTTGTACACCTTAGAAACCTTGACATGATCACCCACTAGACTATAAACGGAAACCGCGTTCCCAGTATTCTCAACCGAAATTTCAAGTCCCCCAGATACCAAACTCGCAACATATGAATGGGTAGAACCAATATCTAATAAAGCAAAATACAGAATAGAGTGGATAGAAAAGGTACCAGCAATAACATCTGGCACATCACGATCCTCATGTCTCCTGGTAGCATAAACCAAACTTGGCTGTCTCACCCCGGATCCAGCTGATCCTCCACTCTGAGCTGGCCTACCTCTACCAGTCGAAACTGTAGTATCAGGTCTACCTCGACCCCTAGCAGGAGTCTGAACTGATGCCTGTGATGGACTGGTCAAATGAACTATCGGAGGTGCATGCGGACAATCTCTGAAAAGATGATCGAATGACCCACAGCAAAAACAAGCTCCAGACTGTCTCCTACACTCCCCAGAATGCCATTTCTTGCAGAAAGAACACTGCGGTAGCCCTCGCGTGCTAGTCGATCCTCCAACACTAGAAGTCGGAACAACAGTGGTCATTGGTCTGGCTCTGGAATAACTCTGATAATCACTCTCATCTCTTGCCCTCTTCCTGGTCTGGTTACTCTGACTATACTGAACTGACGCAGTCGACTGCCTCTTACCCCGATCCATACCCTGAGACTCAGCTTGCCTCAACTCTGCCTCATTGCGTTCAGCAGTCCTAGCTCGCAAGGTAATATCCTTGTACTCTTTGTCCAAATGTAAAGACACACCAGTCTTGATTGAAGGTCGCAGACCCTTCAGAAACCAGCTGCACTTCTCTTCCTCTGTAGTAACTAACCCAAGGACGTATTGTACCAGCCTCAGAAACTCAATCTCATACTAATTCACGGTCATGTCATTTTGCTTCAGATTTATAAAGTCCTCTCGACACTTGGCTAGATACTCTACCCCGACATATCTGTCTCGGAAAGCCTGACGAAAATGATCCCAAGTGATCCGACTAGCAGAAATAACGGTCTTCTCAGCCTCCCACCAGTTCAGGGCTTCACCCTTTAATAAAGATACAGCCGCTCTTAATTTTCTGTCAGTAGGGTAGTCCATCTCATCAAATAACTGTTGTAATTTCTTCAGCCAATGCTCTGCGTTAGCTGGATCTGCAGCCGTCTTACCATCAAACATCGACATCCCAGCAGACAAAAACTCAGCAGATATGGGTCTCCTAGAACCCTCTCAAAGATACTCAAGTAGCTCCAAATGCACTGCAGCAACATCAACTCTAGCAGTCTCACTGTTATCGGCTGCACGAGGACCTTCACTCTGAGTCTGCTGATCAGGGTGATCGGTCTGTTGACCACTCGTATGAACCTCAGGTTGCTCCTCAGCCTGCTCATGTTGTGGGTCCTCCTGATGTGGTGGCGAATGCTCAGAAGGATTAACGTCACTCGTATTCGCAGCGGTACGACCTCGTCCACGGCCTCGACCTCGGCCAGCCGTAGCTCTACTACTCCTACGGGGTGGCATAGTAGTCTATCTACAAAAGAAGAGTCCTAAAGTTAAAATTCGTACTTGGAGACTTTAATTAAAACATATATTACTTCTTTAAAATCCGGACATTTATCTGAAAATCTCGTAGTTTTCGAAAACATTTATTATGCATGCAAAAATTTTAAAACCTTAAAATCAAATTTTTATCGAGCCTCACAGGCCGAGGGGTGTAACCTAAGCTCTGATACCACTAAATGTAACCCCCTATTTTGACCTAAGGGTTTATAACAAATTGAAATTGATGATTTGGATACTTTCCCCTCAAGTAAGGTTATTTATGAAAAACCATGTCGAAATTATTATGCAGTTATAATAATATCCTTAAATGTTTCAACTTAAAACCAAGCATGCTAAAAATAGTTTAACAAATCCCAAAAATAATAAATGTCCAAAGTCCACGTTTACAACCAAATCCGAAAAATACTTAAATAAATAAATATAAGTCTAAAACATAACATACTGATAAATAGTATCAAATACTGATCATACGAGGTCCTCCAAGTACCGAAACCTAAGTTTGAAAATCTGAAACAGATACTAAGGGGAGTCAGCTATAAAGCTCAGTGTGTCTCTAAAGTGCATAACAGAAGTCAATCCAACAATAACATCACAATCAAGAATTAACAGATATTCCGAAGTATTACAAGCAATGCATACAGATATCATAGCATGACATGCACCCATCTACATCACCGTCCGAAGAGTGAGGTTCCCCTGAACCACTCTACACCACAACACCATGTCTGAAGCAGAACTCATCCCGAAAGATGGAACTACTAATCCGAAGCGAAGTTCAACCCGAAGGATGAAGTCGTTGAGCTTTCTCCGTACAATATCCCAACCCAATGATATGACATGTAATCCGATTTCAGAGTCTGAATGCAATCTTGTTAAATAACTAAGATGCATGTACATAATAATCCGATTCCGATATGTGTTACATAACATGATCACAGCATCCGAGTCATACATTATTTATCAGATAACATAGCAGAATAGCATACAGTCGAGTCATACAATATTTATCAGATAACAGAGCAGAATAACACACAGATATATAACTCATTCATATCATGCACTCAAACATCAGAGACATGTAGCACAGACAGAGAACACACCTTAGGTAGCTAAACAGTCAACGTCGATAGTGACGTCTCCCACGCTCAGCCCTAGCAGAAGGTCGAATAGAATCAGCTTCTAAAAACAAAGAACACAATATAAGACTTCCTACTATGCCACATTCGAATAAACTACACTAAACAAAAATCTTACTAGCAGATCTCGAAGACTATGCCACTGGAGGTCTGCCTGGCGGAGGAGGAGGTAAAATCTCGGGGTCAGAGTCCACGTCACATGAACACCAAAAATATATGAGTCAAACTCTGATGTAACATTTAACAAAATTCTGAGTTCAACAAATAAATTGATCAAAAAAAAAATTCAGGTTCGAATTTGAAGGAACGGACAGCGGCAACAGAACCGGAACGTCAAAAATCATAAAGGTGGACTCAGCCGAAAAAGTCAACCCAAAGTCAACGATGACGTCATCGCTGACGTCATCATTAACTGCGATGACGTCATCATTGACTGCATCAGCACTGCAACAGCGGATGACATCATCGTTGCATCAGCCCACTAGTCCGGTTCGGTTCAGCCCAGCCGTCTGGTTCACCAACTCAACCGGTTCGGTTCAAATCCAACAGCCATTATAATCAAACCAAACCCTAATCAAACCCTAACACCACGCCCCCGGCAGCGCCCGACCACTCCAGCACTACCTGCGAACCCGATGGCGGCCACGACTCTACCGGCCACGACCAACGCGGCACAACCAGTGCCCGACATTGGACACGGCCAACACGACGGCGACGGTAAACCCGAAGCCCAACAAACCCAACCACGTCACTCACCCAATCCCGAGACGGAAGCGGCACTCACAGAGGACGGCGGCGGCAGGCGTTCTCGAAGGAAACTCAAACGTTGTCGATGACAACGGTGGCGGAAAGCAAAGAGTCAAAGCCTTCGACTCACTTTTCCGACGAAGGAAAACGGCGAACAGGCAACCCTAACTCGGGTTTTGATCGAACGGCTACAGAGAAGCCACTGATGGCCGCGAAACGACGAACGGCCGGCGCAATCTCCTTGGTTGGAGCTTCAACGGAAAGAATGGGGAGAGTTTTCTGAAAGCTTGTATATTATTTTATTAGAGAAAGACAAGAGCGGCGCACAAATACCCAAATAGAAACAAAAGAGTGTTTACCCTAGAAAAATGGGCAAATTACCGAATAAGGGTCTCTATGCTTGCCCAACCTAACAAAATAACCACCAAACTTTTAATTTATTCAATTTGGTCCCCAATTTAGATTAGGTTAAATTCCGAATTTTCCCCCAAATTCTAGGGTTTCCAATTGGGAATTCTCATAATTAGGGTTTTCAAATTGGGGCTAAAATGGGGTGTTACAGGTAGAGCTGCTGAAACCCCTGAGCAATTAGCTCGTCGTAGGCAGGATAAGTTTTTAGCGTCGTGGTTGTTAACCATTGTGAGCTTTGATGTCTTACCAAATCTTTCAGGTTGTAATTCTGCTAGTTCTATTTGGGGAATTGTCACTAGGATGTATGCTGCTAAGTCTGTTGCTAAGGTCTCCTCTCTTCGACATAGTCTTCACACACATAAGAAGTGTGGTCTAACTGTCAGTGCCTACTTAGCTAAAATCAAAATGTTGTGTGATGCTCTTAATACTGTAGGAAGTACCATCTCTGAACATGAACATGTTAGTGTCATTTTGGCTGGTTTGTCTATAGAATTTGAATCTGTAATTGCTGCAGCATCTTGTGATGTTATATCTCTGGAAAAGCTCACTGAAATGCTTCTTGAATGTGAGGCTAGACATCATCTTTTTTTACAAGATAATATCCCTGTGCATGCTAATCTTGTTGTTCAACAGGAGGATAAGTCTAGTGATAAGAAAGGCTTTCAGGATGTTTCTCAGGTTTCACCAGAGGATACTACTCAGCTTTACTTTAGTGGACATAGAGGTGGTTCTAATGATTTTCGAGGAAGGGGTAGAGGCAGGTTTGGTTCGAATAGGCCACAATGTCAGCTCTGTGGTCGTATGGGTCATACGGTTCAAAAGTTTTATCGAAGGTTTGATCAAAGCTTCTCGGGGTGCAGTTCTGATAACAATGATAGTTTTAATGGGAATTCTCAGTATAGTAGTACTTCTTCTCGCAATACCTACTCACAGAAGTCTGAGACTCCTATGCAGGCTTATTCCCATTCTTTGAGTCCTGGACCATTTGTTGTTCAACCCAGCTTTGTGTTTCCTTCACATCCTGGGATGTATCCTTTTCTTGGTCAGGCCATGCCTGGGCATGCTAGCTTCTCTACACCTCCTCTTTATTCCTCTCCTTATGGTGGTCCATCCTTTTCTCCTCTTGTAGGTTGTCCTCCTTCTTTTGAGAATGTTGTTGCATTTGCTTCCCCTGGTCTTACTGCTCCTATGTCTTTTGCTTCTTCATTGCCACCTTCTTCCACTGATGGAGCATGGTATCCTGATTCTGGAGCCACGCATCACATTACACATGATTCTTCTAATCTGCAGTCTGGTAAGCCTTATTCAGGTAATAATGTTTTGTTAATGGGTAATGGTCTTGGTGTTCCTATATCTAATGTAGGTCAAGGGTGTATCTCTACTCCTCATAAATCTCTTGTTTTACAAAATTTGCTGCATGTGCCTTCTATACAGAAAAATCTTATGTTTGTTTCTCAGTTTGTTAAGGATAATGATGTTATCTTTGAGTTTTCATCTAATGGTTGTTGTGTGAAGGATGCTCAGACTCACAGTGTGCTGCTTTAGGGGAGGCTCACACATGAAGGGTTGTACCAGCTGGTTTCTCCTCTTGTAGATACCATCAGGGTTTCTGTTGCTTCATTGGTTTCTAGTTCTCCTTTTGTTGCTTCTACTTGTTCATCCTCTTATGTTTTTAGTTTGTGGCATAAACGCCTGGGACACCCATCTGATGGGGTTCTTAAGGCTGTTTTGAAAAGTTTTAATATAGGAGTTGCTGGTAATAAAATGTCTCGGGTGTGTTCAGCTTGCTTACAAGGGAAAGCACATAAGCTTCCTTCTTCCTCTTTTACTGAGTATAGTCAGTCCTTTGATTTAGTTGTGTCTGATGTCTGGGGACCAACTCCTGTTGCTTCTGAAGGTTATAGATATTATGTTTCTTTCATAGATGTTTTTAGCAGGCATACCTGGTTGTATTTGCTGAAAAGGAAGTCAGATGTAGCTCAATGTTTCCTTAATTTTTACACTTTAGTGGAGGTGCAGTTTGGTATTAAGATTAAGGCTCTTCAAACTGATGGAGGAGCTGAGTATCAGAGTTTGAAGAACTGGTTGCTTACTCATGGGGTGCAGCATAGAATTTCGTGTCCCTATACCTCTGAGCAAAATGGTAAGGCTGAGAGGAAGCATAGGCATGTTGTGGAAATGGGACTCACATTACTTGCTTAGTCAGGTTTGGATTTAAAGTTTTAGTCTCATGCCTTTACTACTTCAGTTTATCTTATTAATAGACTGTCATATCCTGTTTTACAAGGCAAATCTCCTTTTGAGATTTTGAATAAGAAAGCACCAGATTATGCTTTTGTTAGGGCTTTTGGTTGTGCCTGTTTTCCTTACACGAGACCTTTTAATAGGCATAAGTTGGATTTCAGGTCTAAGCAGTGTATTTTTCTAGGGTACAGTGCCTCTCATAAAGGTTACAAGTGCATGGATGAAAATGGTAAAATAATAGTGTCTCGGCATGTAGTTTTTGATGAATATTGTTTTCCATATGCTATTAAGAAGGCTGAGGTTTCTGTGAATGATGCTGAGCAACAGGGTACACCTTTGGTTGTCCTTTCATCTCAAAATAGTGGAGTTTCTTCCTCTGTTTCCATTTCTACAGATGTTGCTCCAGGTGTTGATGGTGGTTTAACAACTGAAGGTTCTCAGGGATCAGAATCAGGTGTGTCTGGTCATGCTTCATCTCTAGAGCATGCTTCACCTCTGCCTACAGAAGTGGCAGTGTTGCATTCATCTTCAGAGACAGCTTCTCCAAGCAATGTTTCATTTTCTGGGCATGCAGAGTCTGTTTCATCTTCTTTTTCTGAAGAGCTTCCTGCTTCTGTTGCTCAGGTTCCACATGCTACTGTGTCGTCTTTGCCTCCAGATGTTTCTGAGGAAGCAATGGTGTCCTCTCCTAGTACTTCTGGTCCTGCTTTCAATTCAGAGGGTGACTTTCTCAACGGTTCTGATCAAGTTCCTGCTATTAATGAGCAGTTTCTTTCTGTAAGTAATGCTAGGTCTAATCATGGAGTTGAGGTTTTTCCTGCAATTCTTCCTATCTCTGACAATAATGGTTTTTGTGGTGTTGCTCCTGAAATTTGTGGGGCTACTGGTCCACATCAACAAGTGCCTCCATCTATGGAAGTTGATTGTGTTGTTCCTTTTGCAGCTGAGCCTAATGTAGTAGGTTCTTCTATAGAGGGTAATAGACATTCCATGGTTACTAGAAGTAAAAATGGAAATTTTAAGCCTAAGGTGTTTCAGGCTCAAGTGATGACTTGTGAAGAAGAAAAGGAGCCTAAAAATATAAGAGAAGCCTTCAGATATCCTCATTGGAAAGCTGCTGCTCAATCTGAGTATGATGCTTTGTTGAAAAACAACACTTGGACTCTTGTTCCATTACCTCCAAATAGAAGAGCTGTCAGTTGCAAATGGCTTTTCAAGGTTAAAAGGAATCCTGATGGATCTGTTGCTAGATACAAAGCAAGGTTGGTTGCAAGGGGATACTTACAAGAGGCTGTGATTGATTTTCATGAGGTATTTAGTCTAGTAGTGAAACCTGTTACAGTTAGGGTGATTCTTTCTCTTGCTGTTTCACAAGGATGGGATATGAGGCAAGTAGATATAAATAATGCCTTTTTAAATGGTGATCTTAAAGAAGAGGTATATATGACTCAACCCCCTGGCTATGAACAAGCTTGTTTGGAAGGCTCTCATTCTCCTTTGGTGTGTAAGTTGAACAAAGCTTTACATGGGCTCAAACAAGCCCCTCGGTCTTGGTTTGAGAAGTTGAAAGCCTATCTGTTATCCACTGGTTTTGTGTTGACTAAGTCTGACTCCTCTTTGTTTGTTAGGAATGATGATAGAGGTCTGGTATATCTTCGTGTGTATGTTGATGACATCATTGTCACTGGCAGTTGCAGTGAAGAGATTCAAGGTGTTGTTACCAAGCTTAATCAGGTTTTCTCTCTAAAAGATATGGGTCCTTTGTCTTATTTTTTTGGGTCTTGAAGTTCACTATACTTCTGGTGGCATTTTAATTAATCAGAAGAAGTATATCTTAGAACTTCTTCACAGGACTGGGTTTGATTGTGCTAACTCTCTTCCTACTCCTATGGTGGCCAATTGTCACCTTTCATCTCATGATGGATCTCCTATAGATAATGTTTCTGAATATAGGAGTATTGTAGGTGCATTACAATACATTGTCATCACTAGACCAGAAATAGCATTTGCTGTGAACAAAGTTTGTCAGTTTATGCAACGTCCTTGTGATGTTTATTTACTTGCTGTCAAGAGGATTCTTAGGTATCTTCAGGGTATTGTTGATTATGGGTTGAATTTTTCTGCTAGTCCTTGTCTGACACTTACTGGGTTTGCTGATGCAAATTAGGGTACTGACTCAGACGACATGAGGTCTACTTCAGGTTATTGTATGTATTTCTGTGGTAATCCTGTTTCCTGGAGCTCTCGGAAACAACATGTAGTTGCTCGATCTACTGCTGAGGCAGAATATCGTAGTGTTGCTACTGCTACAGCTGAAATTGTTTGGCTTCAATCTCTATTGTCTGAGATGTGTCTTTCTCTTGCTCGAGTGCCTACTTTGTGGTGTGATAACACGAGTCCGGTGGCTGTTTCTTCTAATCTTGTGCAACATTCTAAGTTCAAGCATGTTGAGCTTGATCTCTTCTTTGTTCGTGAAAGAGTTATGGCTGGTCAGTTGCAGGTCAATGAAGTTCCTGCTTATGAACAGGTGGCTGATATTTTAACTAAGCCCTTGTCCGCTTCATCCTTTTTTCGACATCGACTCAAACTTTCTGTGGTTTCACTTCAAGATCAACAGCTGGTGCAACGTACAGGGTAAGTTTTAGTTGTTTTGTTTTTCTTCATGTGTTTTCTTTGTCTTTGCAGGTTTCTGGGTTTTTTTAGGTTGTTTCTTGCAGGGGGAATATTAGAAGTAAATATGTTGTTTTGTTTCTATTGGTGCAGTTAGTTATAGGTTGTTGTAAAACTGCACCTATGTTATTTGACTGTTGAGTCTTGAGATGAAACGGTTAGGAGAGTTTGTTAGTCACCGTTCTCTTATGACTTAGTCCTTTGTATAAAAAGGATGGTCTTCATTTGAAGATATTACAGCAAGAATTAACAAAACTTCATAGAGTACGTCTCTCTTTCTTTAAACATTCTCCCTCTCTTCTCTCAGTTCATTCTCTAAATGTCAACAAGCCTGAACGTTTTGAAGCAAGTCTGCTCAACTATGGTGGAAATTATGTTACAAGTAGAAAGTATACGCTTGCCACATTCCTCCCAAAATCATTGTTCGAGCAATTCCGGAGGGTTGCCAATTTCTATTTTCTGATCTGTGCTATCCTGTCTTTTACGCCACTCTCTCCTTACTCACCTGTCAGTAATGTTCTTCCATTAGTTGTTGTAATTGGAGCCACCATGGGAAAGGAGGCTGTCGAAGACTGGAAGCGAAAAAAACAGGTAAGCTTTCTTAACAAAAACCAATACCGCCTTGGAGTCCAACTGTAGTTTTGGACTTGTGTCTCTGATTTTTTATGTTACAAAACAGCTGTTAAACTAAAATTTTCAGTCATTTTTTGTATGAATTATGGAGAATGTATAGTAGGTTTCTGAATTTTAGGGCATGTAGCATACAAGTCTTGTACTCTGGAGTGTCACAAAATTTGTCTGTTTTGGATATGATTTTTGAGTAAACAGACTTCATAGATGCTAATAGTTAACATATTTGTGAGAGGTTATCTTGCGGGAGAGACAAAGAGAAACATGGCGGTAGATCAGGAAACGGGTTGCCAATGCCTTAGAGATCTGTCGGTTTAGATGCAGTATAGCTTTATCGTCCATCTTTTAAAGTGTTTAAGTCCCTTCAAATGATACTTAAAAATGTGTATGGAAATGCTACACACATGTGTGTAAATTTTTGCTTCTTTAGCATGTAGAGTTGATGCTATTCCTTTATGCGTTCTCGATCTCCATTCTTCAGTTTGTTTCTTTTTCTTTAGTCTATGTTTCTGGGGTTCATATACTAGGTGTTGATGACATTGCAGGACATTGAAATTAACAACAGCAAAGTTGAAGTGCATCAAGGTGATGGTGTTTTCGAGCAGACGAAATGGATGGATTTGAAAGTTGGGGATATAGTGAAGGTGGAGAAGGATGAATTCTTTCCTGCAGATCTTATTTTGCTGTCATCAAGTTATTTGCTACGTTGAAACCATGAACCTTGATGGGGAAACCAATTTGAAACAAAAACAAGCATTGGAAGCAACTTCAGGTTTGCATGAGAATTTCAAGGCTGTCATCAGATGTGAAGATCCAAATGCAAATTTATACTCTTTTGTTGGCAGTTTGGAATTCGGAGAACAGTATCCTCTATCTTCACACCAGCTTCTACTTAGGGACTCGAAATTAAGGAACACAGATTATATTTACGGTGCAGTTATCTTCACAGGCCATGACACAAAGGTTATTCAGAATTCAACCCAACCTCCTTCGAAGAGAAGCAAGTTTGAGAAGAGGATGGATAAGATTGTGTACTTTCTTTTTGCTTTCCTCCTTGTGCTGTCTATTATCGGCTCTATTTTCTTTGGAATAACAACTAGGGAGGACCTGGAAAATGGAAAAATGACAAAATGGTACCTTAGACCAGATGAGACTACAATTTACTATGATCCAGAACAAGCAACTGTTGCAGCAATTTTGCAATTCTTGACAGCCCTGATGTTGTATTCATATTTGATTCCCATTTCCTTGTATGTATCCATTGAAATTGTCAAAGTTCTTCAGAGCATTTTCATCAACCAAGATCCGCACATGTACTATGAAGAAGCAGACAAGCCAGCACGTGCCCGAACCTCAAATCTAAATGAAGAACTCGGCCAGGTTGATACAATACTTTCTGATAAAACCGGAACTTTGACTTGTAATTCCATGGAATTTATCAAATGCTCTGTGGGTGGAACATCTTATGGTCATGGAATTACTGAAGTTGAAAGAGCTGTTGCTTGGAGAAAGGGTTCGCCTTTGGCTCGAGAGGTGACGGAGGTAGAAGGACAAATAGAGGAGTTCAAGGAAGAAAAGCTGTCCGTCAAAGGGTTTAATTTTGTGGATGAAAGAATCACGAATGGTAATTGGATAAATGAACCTCGTGCAGATGTAATCCAGAAGTTCTTACGACTATTGGCTACCTGTCATACCGCAATACCAGAAGTGGATGAAGAAACAGGAAGCATTTCATATGAAGCCGAATCACCGGATGAAGCTGCATTTGTGGTTGCAGCTAGACAACTGGGATTTGAGTTCTATGAAAGGACACAAGCAAGCATTTTGTTATACGAGTTCGATCCAGTCTCCGGAAAAAAAAAGTTGAAAGGTCATAATCTTTGATAGCTGATAAATCATTTCCAAGGCCTTCTGTTGCATCAACTTTAGCTGCAGGCAGAATACATAGGTTTTAGTAGCTAATGGTATTTTCATATGTATATTGAACATAATAGAACATTTTCATTTTCTTTTGCAGATCTTATAATCTATTGAACATCTTGGACTTTAGTAGCTCAAGAAAGAGGATGTCGGTGATCGTGAGGGACAAGGAGGGAAAGCTCCTGCTACTTTGTAAGGGTGCCGACAGGTACATAATCTGAGGCAGACGGTTAATGTGTAATAAGATTATTTAGAGTTAGTTTAGCGATAATGATGAACATAGCACCAAAAACCAACAACTAAGGATCATTCTATCTCCAAGACTCCGAGTAAGGATGAATGTCTCTTCTATCATATCTGAGGGAGGGCCGGGAGCAATTGTATAACTCTTGACTGGCTAAATTATGTTGGTTGGTAATTCTTTCTAGTATACAAAAACTTGATAACTGATAATATTGAGTTCATTTTATTTCTTTGATCAAGCAGTGCCATGTTCGAAAGACTTGCAAAACATGGACAAGAATTTGCAGAGCAAACCAAGGAGCACATTGCGGAATATGCTGATGCTGGTTTGAGGACTTTGGTAGTTGCATATCGAGAAATAGATGAGGAAGAATATGTTGAGTTCAATGAGCAGTTCACAGAAGCAAAGAACCGAGTGAGTGCGGACCGGGAAGAGAGGATGAGGGAAGTTGCGGGACACATCGAGAGGGATTTGATTCTTCTTGGTGCTACAGCTGTTGAAGACAAACTTCAAAATGGGGTGAGTTTAGAGGCAACATACAGGAGAGTTGAGTCACTTTTAATAATATTGAGGGATTTGTTCGTTTTTTAATGTCATGATCAAATGCTGGAGAATTGAGTCACTTTTCATAATATGGTTTTATATTTGAGTATTTCGTCTTTCTTGCTGGTCAGGTTCCTGAATGCATTGACAAACTTGCACAAGCCGGGATCAAAATATGGGTTTTAACAGGAGATAAGATGGAGACAGCAATAAATATTGGGTATGAGGATTACTACAGATACCATATAATCTGATGTGATGTTGTGTAATTTTTCTTATCTTTTTGTTGAACTTTGCAGTTTTGCATGTAGTTTGTTTAGACAAGGTATGAAGCAAATAGTAATAAATTCCGAGACTCCTGAAAACAAGGCATTGGAGAAATCGGGGGACAAATCCGCATCTGCAGTGGTAAACATCTCATTCCTTGAATGTTCTATTCATGCCATGTTAACAAAAAACGTGTTTTGAAATCTTTATGTTCTCAGATTTTCTTACCATTTTGAACTCTGATGGCTTATCAACTCAATGACTTTTTCCTTTTATATTCAAATTAAATCCATCATTTATTTCATACATTTCGCTAAAATGAACCGGCCCCAACCATGGCATCCTCTTCTTTACTGTGAAGATTTAAGTTAATTCAAATTTGTTTCAACAGCATGCTGTCGTATATGTACTGCCTCAAGCTATTCATACTGAAAGAAACCGGTGCCGTGCTGGTTACCTTATCTGTTCAAACATGACATTAGTTTTATATAGTATACAGTGGTTTTTACTCTGAATCTAATCTCAATTCGAGTGTGCGTGTGGACTTGATGAGATCCTTTTGATTTTCTAGGCATTTAAGGCAAGCGTTCTCCAGCAGATAGCTGAAGGAAAGCAGTTGCTTTCTTCATCAACCGAAAACTCCGAGGCAGTGGCTTTAATTGTTGATGGCAAGTCACTAATTTATGCTCTGGAAGATGATGTCAGAGACGTTTTCCTTGAACTCGCCATCGGCTGTGCATCTGTTATTTGCTGCCGTTCATCTCCTAAACAGAAGGCGCTAGTAAGTTAGATTATCCTTCAATGCTACATAGAGGTTATTTTATTTTGTTCTATTGAGCGCAAAATGGTACTTTTTTTAAGTCCTATGTGTACTTGGGATGATTGAATCAGTTTCAAGTTTCAACAAATGATTGAAAATTGTTGTATATCAACTCGACTAACAAGTACTTGTTCTAGAAATTCCAAGGAGAATTTGACCTTATTAAGTCTAAAAACCACTGCTGGTTAAAACAAAAACAGGTAGTACAACTCTAGCAATTGGCGATGGAGCAAATGATGTCGGTATGCTTCAAGAAGCCGATATCGGAGTTGGTATTAGTGGTGTAGAAGGAATGCAGGTAAATTCTAAACAGAATGCTCCATCTATAAAGATGGTGCATACGTTTCTAACAGCTGCTTCTCAAATTTTCAGGCTGTCATGTCGAGTGACATTGCAATTGCCCAATTCCGTTTTTTGGAGCGCTTGCTTCTTGTGCATGGACATTGGTGTTATAGAAGGATTTCATCAATGGTAATATAAGAAGTGTTAACCAAAACCTGCAACCCAATATTGAATTAATGATCAATATAAGTAGTATCTGCCTTGAACTTGATTGAAACTATAAGTAGGATGTTAGAAAATTGAAACCTGAGATGAAACTGTTTTGCAGATATTCTATTTCTTTTACAAGAACATTGCATTTGGTTTCACATTCTTCTTCTACGAGATATACGCATCGTTCTCAGGTCAAGCCATATACAATGATTGGTTCCTATCCCTCTATAACGTCTTATTCACATCACTTCCAGTGATTGCTCTGGGAGTTTTCGACCAGGACGTCTCGTCCCGTTTATGTCTTAAGGTATGAATTATAGATCTTTGAATGACATTACTAAAGCACTCGATATCAATGATAGAATGTGATTGTGATGATTATATCTCATTGCAGTTTCCTCTTTTATATCAAGAAGGAATCCAGAATGTCCTGTTTAGCTGGATTAGAATCCTTGCCTGGTCATTTAATGGAGTGCTTAGTGCTACCATAATCTTCTTCTTTTGTATTCGAGCGATGCAACATCAAGCATTCCGCAAAGGTGGGGAAGTCGCTGGCTTGGAGGTCCTCGGAACTACGATGTACACATGTGTGGTATGGGTAGTTAACTGTCAAATGCCACTATCCATCTCTTATTTTACATATATACAACATCTCTTCATCTGGGGTGGCATTGTTTGTTGGTATATATTCCTCATTGCTTATGGAGCCATGGATCCGGACATATCGACCACTGCTTACCATGTCTTTATCGAAGCCTGTGCACCGGCCGGGTCGTATTGGCTTCTCACACTCCTCGTGCTAATCGCCTCATTGTTACCGTATTTCGCTTACTCCGCCATCCAAATGCACTTCTTCCCATTGTATCACCAGATGATACAGTGGATTCGATCAGATGGACACTCTGATGACCCCGAGTATTGTCGCATGGTGCGACAGAGATCGTTACGTCCCACAACGGTAGGTTTTACGGCACGTTTTGAAGCAAAATCAAAAAGATCCAAAGAGAGAGGTTGGGATCATTGACGATCCCCCTGGCTGAAACGCAGATGCATTTTTCAAGTCCTGGTGATCAGATCACCTTTTCACTAGTTCCCTACTGAAAGATAGCTGTATATTACTTCAAATGTACATACATGTATCATAATATATGATGTTTTGAGTTGTATTTCCGAGGCCATGTGATATTTTGCACCTAAACTTGGTACTTTTAAGTTTTCATGAAGAATGAAAGAATTATACCTCTCCAAGGTGGCAGATTAATGGGATCTGATTTGATTCCAATGATTTATTACTATAAAAATACTTAATTTAATTATAAAAATATAATATACTTTAATATTGTTTTACTTTTTAAATAGCGATCTATAAGGGTGAGTATTTGATCGAGTCGAGTCAATGTTTCGAGTTAGTTGAGTAGAGTCTTATTTTATAACTTACATTTTATTTGAAATTTTTTCGAGTCGAGTTGTTAGAGTTTCTATTCAAATTTAATTATAAATATTTAGGCAAAGTTGAGGGACTAAACTTAAACTTAAAAATTAATCCACTAATTACTAAAAGTTTACATAGTTCAGATCTTATTTTACAACTCAAAATTTATTTAGTTTTTTTTTCGTGCATGCTTTTTAGAAGAATTAAACTATGGTTAGATAAGGATATTTTTTAAAAAAAACATGGGTCTTAGACTTAGTTTGACCCAATAATAAGATATAAGACTAAAATTAGAAGGTATAATAATAAAATTACTTTAACATTTATTTGTTTTTAATAACGTCTTTATTGCTTTATTTTACAATGTCAAACCATAATGTTTTATTTTAGAAAAAATCCTTTTGTAACAAGTCTAACACCTTTTTATTAAAAAAATTCTTTTGTTACAAGTCTTTAACATTTAGTTAGTAGAATAGTCATATTTTATAATTTACACACGATTTAACTTGATAGAGTCAGAGTGTAAGATTTTTTTAGCATATTATCCGTAGACCTATGGCCAAAGAGAGAGGGGCTTTTCTAAAAACATGAGGCTTAAATACCAATTAAATATCTGCCATTAGATGAAGCCACTTTTATAGTGGCCGTTGGATTAAAAATAAATAAATAAAAAGTTAACCGGTAAACCGGTAACCTTTATGTTTTCGTCTCTATCTTTCATAAAAGCATTGGCTCTTCACCAACGTTTCATTTCTTTTTCTACTTCTCTTTCCAAAAATTTCTTGAATAATTCTCATTTTGGGGGAAAAATTTCGAAATCTAAGGTTATAAGAGAAGAAACGATGGGGTCTTCGGTGAATTCTAACTCGCATGGGAACCTAAAACAACCCCCCCCCCCCCCCCCGCCATTAACACGTCTGTCCATTCTTCTTAAGCACGACCTAAAGAAATTGCAGAGATTTTTTTAAGTTAATTAAGACAAAGAAGAAAAACTCATCATTGGAAATCTGCAGAAAAACAGAAATTGCCCAAAAAAAATTATCAAAAAATAAGATCCGTAGATGAAAGAGAAATCGAAGAACTCGAAGAGGAAGCTAGGGCTAGCAACCGCCCTTTTCTTTTGCTCACTTTCTTTCCTTGCTGGCTTGTTTATTTCAACTTTATTCTGTCAGGTAACTTGTAAAGTATGAATGTTCTTCGTTTAAGCTTTGTAAGTGTTTATGATTTAGGTTTATTTTTTGGTATGATGTGCCGATTATTAAACCCGGATTGAGAAAGCTGGAAGTGGCCCATGTTGAAGGTGAGAAGCATGGTGATCTGATGCCAAATGGAGAAACAGGGGAAAGTTTGATTAATTATATCCCTTTTTAGGTCCTTCTCATCTTTTGTTATTTTTTAGTTCATTTTAGTCCTACGAATATTTATTTAACCCAAAATTGACCCTATTTCATTCTTATTTTTATAATTTGGTCTAATATTTTAAATATAATTATATTTGTTCATTTTAGTCCTAAAAATTAGAATGAAACAGGGGTCAAATTGTGATTAAATAAAGATTTTTAGGACTAAAATGAATAAAAGTATCATCATATTGAAAATATTGCACTAAATTAAAAAAATAGAAAGAAATAAGAGCAAATTCCAGATTAAATAAAAAACTTTAGGACTAAAATGAACAAAAGTATTATTATATTAAAATATTGGACTAAATTATAAAAATTAGAAAGAAATTGGGGTAAATTTTGGGTTAAGTAAATATTTTTAGGACTAAAATGAACAAAAATATAATTATATTTAAAATATTGGACTAATTTATAAAGATTAGAAAAGAATTAGGGTTAATTTCGGGTTATATAAAGATTTTTAGGACTAAAATGAACAAAAGTATAATCATATTTAAAATATTAGACTAAATTAAAAAAAATTAGAAAAATTAATTTAGGGTTAAAAAAGATTTTTAGACTAATTTGAACAAAAATATGATGATTATTTTTAAAGAAAGTATTGTATGAATTTCTAAGATGAACATACAATATAAGACGGTGATATGATCCTCGTTAAAAAACATACCTACACCTATATGGAGGAAAAATAGTGCGCCATATCAACGTCGTCATAGGTTTCATAGCATACATCTGGCTCGGGTTCAGTATGTTGTACGTCCGTCCCAAGTCCCAAGTCCCAAGTAAAGATGCCATAGACTTGAGTACCCTACTCCAATATCTCCTAATTGCACCCAGACCATTTATACATCAAGTCAGACGTCCGAAATAGGAAACCACCCATTGTACAAATCCAATAACACCCAAACCCAAACCAAGTCATTGTCTCTGTTGATACCTGATTGTGCTAGGTAATGAGCTAAGCAGTTTCTTTGACAGTTAAAGGTGGTGCAATACTCTTTACATTTCTTTACCAGTGCAGTAAAAGGCTCCGGCACAACCATAGCACTTTGGATCCAGTTCACAGCTATGAGGCTATCAGATTCAATGAACACTTTGAAAATGCCACACCATTTGGACTTTACAAACACATTGCAAGCTTCAACAATAGCCATCAGTTCATCATAGCAAGCTTCAACAATAGCCATCAGTTCATCATAGCAAGCTTCAACAATAGCCATCAGTTCATCATAAGATGGGTCAGACAAACCAGTGGACTTAGAGAATTTGCACAGAATCGTAGCCCCCCCTAACAGCAGCATCTATATTGAATTTCAACGATCCGGGAGGTGGTATACAATCCAAGATTCAATGGGGGTCGTCTATTAGGGGGTGGAGTGCAATAGCACCAGGGCCACGAGCAATGTCATTGATGGAAGCGAATGAAAACGACCATTTACTTTTGCACTAGTTGAACAAAAATATCATCATATTAAATAAAGATTTTAAGGATTAAATTAAAAAAATATCATCATATTAAAAATATTAGACTAAATTATAAAAAATTAGAAAGAAATTTGGGTCAATTTCGGGTTAAATAAAGTTTTTTAAGACAAAATTGAACAAAAATAAAAATTTGACAGACTTAACATGCAATTTAACCCTTTTATTGAAGTTGGATGATTTTTTTGTTAATAAATTGACACATGGCATATTCTGGTTGGTCCATAATTTTTTAACGAAAGTTAAAGGTAGGGAGCAACTAAGGTCACGATTTAAAGTTTAGGGGGGCAAATGTCCCGAAAAATTCTTTAAGGGCAATGTGGTAAAAAGTGTATACTTTAAGCAACATTGGTACCATTAAACTATTTATTTATTTATATGCGTTCAAGTCATATTTAATTTTTATTTACAACACCCCATCGTCTTTGTCTCAATTCCTCATTGCTTAACATAATATAGAAAAAGAGGGAAAAAATAGGGAAAAAATAGAGAAAATGATGAGTTTTTACATGTCATCGATTTTTCTTCTATCAGCTTGGCAAATGTAATCATTTTTTTCACTTTTTTTTTTTATATAAAAAGTTATTGAATGTACTTTTTAAATTATATTTAGCGATTGTAGATTTGAGATTTTTTTTTATTGTTGTGTTATTTTTCTTGACATGTAAGTTTGTTAATGATGATCTCTCTAAGGTAAATTTTGGGTTTTTTTTGTTTGGACTCATGGGTAAGATAGCGATTGTTGTACTTTCTTTATGGAGTATATAATTTTACTATTTCCTGATTTCCCAATGTAAACTAACCAGGATTGAATCTTTGTAGTGTATTGAGTTTTAGTCTGTAATGTTGTGTATGGAAATAATGCTTTCATGAGAATGATTAAATTAGTTTGATCGATTGCAAGTAGAAAATGTATGTGGTGCGTCATTCGATTGGAACTGTAGTGGTATTTGCAAGTTTGTAGAGTGAATGAAGCAACCTGACATACAAAGCTTCTGAAACTCTCCGACTAACCTGGTTGGGTTGGTATGTTTTATCAGTGGTGTGCATCAAACTAACATTGTTTGTCTATCCTTCTCTCCCAAATAGTTGGTACATGATTAAATTAATTACTGCACATATTCTCATCTTTAGACAAAAAAGTGTTTTAAGTATAAAGGTATCATTCTCATCAACTTTAGTTGGTAGTGTTTTATTCTGTATTTAAAGCATTAGAAAATTAGATCAAACTTTTCTTTGGACAATGTAGTGAGTTCTACTTCAATGTTACTATATAGTATATGTTAGAATCAAATCATAAATTAAAATATAAAATCTAAAACCCAGGATCTATCATGTCAAATCATCAAGAATAATAAACTGAATAAACTGAATGCGGAAGCGTACCTAAATTCATTGATAGATTAAAAAAAATCTTGAATCTTGATGTTGAAATCCCAGATATTTGGTATTGATCTTCCAAGAAGATAGGTTATCTCTTAAAGTAAAACTCTCTGACGGGGAAGGAGAGAAAAACAAGTTAACCTATTTCTTGGGGACCACTACCTCTTTATATAGTTGATTTAACTAACTATTAAATATTTATAACTCTGCCCCTCATTGAATTATAAATATATCTTATGGTATCTACACTTTTATTTCCATGACATTTTAATACCTATGACACGCCTAACATAATTGGTCACTTAGATTTGTGTCATACTTTATAATAGCAACATACATTTTACATATGTGCCCACAATTGCGGATTTTAATCCAACAATCTCCCACTTGGGCAACATATGTTTCCTGATAAATGTACAACCTTATGAGCTCAAAATTTTGCTATTATATAATAGGTATTCTATAACAATCTCGTCCATCAACTATATCCACATAGGATCAAAGCGGTCTTCGCCATATCAATCATGACTGGACCCATCAATGGTCACGTATACAAACATAATCAAATGACATAGATCAATCATGGATGTGTAGCATGGAAAATTACATGAAATGTGAACCGAACATGTCTATTTCCAACTGGTCCTCCTAAACCTTAGTGAGATCAACTTTACTGAATTCAGAGTGTACATAAACCAAAAGAACTTTATTTCTGCAGAAAATAATCTTAAATAACTTTAAACTGAAGTAACTGAAATTGTGTCTAAACCGAATGAGCATTATTTCAAAATTACAAACTCCCACTAAAACCGAATATCCTTAAATAACATTACACCCACATGAGTAGTGTGCTCATGAAAGACCTAGGGTGACAGTTTCTTAATATGCGCGCAATTATGGAGTTTGTACCAACATGCTCTATAGACACACAACCACTCTAAATTTTCTTTAACAACTAGGAACTTAATATTTATGTGCTTTAAATTTGAAGTGTTCCTATTGTTTATAGAATAAATGAATGCATATTTATTGTCACAAAATAACTGAAGTGGTCTTTCTATTCAATCTATAAGTAGCAGTTCATGTGACAGAATTCTTTTGCATCAATATTCAAATAGAATCGAAGTCTGTAAACCTGATGATCTCTAACTTACCAGAACTCCGACATGTGAGCAAGTAATTTTTTGTTCTCTGAATATATCTCATAACCCCATTGGTTGCTATCCAATGATCCATAATATGATTCCTCAAATATCTGTCTAACATTCCAACAATGTACACAATTTCCAAATGCATACATACTTAAGAATAAATTAGATTCTCAATAGCTTATGTATAGAGAATTTAATGGATTTTCTAAATTTCAAGGTTACTTTTAGGGCATTGAGTAAGATAATACTTATCTTCTTTAGCAATATGAGTGTCACTTGGTTTACTCCCACTGAACTTGTAGTATATACAAGTGTCAACTAAATTTATCTCAAAATCGAATGAGATAATCAACATGAAATTTATAATTTTCATTAATGAGAGTTTTACTTAAGATCATAGATGAATTTCTTTAATTTACATATCATTGATATTGTATCATAAGACACAACTCTATGGTTGTACCATATAAATAATTTCTTCAATGTTGCCATTGAAAAAAAAAACACAAGCTTAACATTCATCTTATGTAGCTCAAGATTAAAATAAGCAACAAGCGTCGTGATTATCCTGAAAGAGTCTTTCAATAAAACTTGAGAGAAAGTCTCTGCAAAATCATTGTCTTCTTTTAGAGTATATCCTTTAGATACAAGACGTGCTTTATACTTATCCACATTATAATTTGCATCCCTCTTGGTTTTAAATATCCATTTACAACCAATTGGTTTGCACCTTAAGGTAATGAGACAAGTTCCTAAACTTTATTGTCTTGCATAAAATTATACTCTTCTTGAATGACATCAATCCACTTTTGAGAGTTAGAACTTTTATGGTCTGATAAAAAAAATGATTGAACATTTTCTATCATTCCACTGTTACCTTATTTTCTTGAAGAAATACAATATAATAATCTGGAATAGTATTTCATCTTCCTCTCGTGGACCTCTTTAATGACACTTGTTTTTTTTAAGGTTGTTGAGTTTGTTCTTCTGAAACAATTATCTTATCTTGAATAGGAGTTGTTCAACATTGTTTTGTTGAGATACTTGATTCACTTCTTGATTAATGATAGGTTGAAAACCTAAACATTGTCAAAAATGATAGTAGGAATTAAATTATAATTCAATTCCTCCTCAATAACAATGTATCTAACCTTATTTCTCCCTTCAAACTCAACATCCTAAAAAAATTTATAAATCTCTCCTTAAAATAATCTTAATTGTGGGATCATAAAATTTACAGTCCATGGATCACTCAAAATAACTGAAGTAGTTGTTCGCTTTTAAAATTTAATTTCTTTACATGTGTCCTAACTTATACAAAAGAATCAACACATAAAAACTTATTGTCGTTTCTTTTGGCTAGAACCCTTAGCAACTTTATTTAAATATTTTCTTTATTGCCCTTATTCTTAAAGACACTAACTAAATTAGCACTAACAAAATAATTATTTTTACACTTATAATGCTTCAACCTTTCTTCCTCATGAACACGATGAGAAATGAACCCAAATAGAGTATATTTCTCCCTTTGACAATTGTAACTTGAATTGGTTAAATTATATAGGAAGCGATATCAAAACCATAAGAACAAACAATTGTTAGAAAGTTCGATCTTATGTGCTTTAAATTTTGAAGCAATATAAAGAATTTTTATAATCTACTCTCTCACATTTCCTTGATCCTTATACTTCATAGACATCAAAGAAAGCATAAGTGATGTCATCTTAACCTTAATGTTTTGGGTAAAACATTTCTTAATTTTGTCAAGGAAACCCTTAGTATGAATAATCTCTTTAGATTTGTGCTCCTAAAGACATCTAGAATCTTGTGTTTTATGATCATTAGACTCATGCGATTCGAACAATCTCACCTCTCAAAATACCTTTTATGGGTGCTTACCGCAGTGAGAGGTGCAAGTTGTTCATTCCTTAGTGCAAAGTCTATGTTCATTAATCAAAATACTATATGTAAGTGTCTTTTCTATTCCTTGAAATTAGTTTCACTAAACACGAGTGTAGAATGTATTTAACAGATATTGTGACAACAAAAATAAATTACCTAAATATAGAACAAAAATAAGTAAATAAAATAGAAACAAGCTCACATAAATATTCATAAGTAAACAAATAAATTCAAAATAATGACTAGTTCCCCTCAAGATACCAAGCACAACATTAATATCAAGTCTTTGGACAATAATATTAATTGTAAGCGGTACTCTTGTTGTAGCAATCAAACATTGACAATAAACTATGTCAAACAATAGGCTAATCTTTGGACTAACGTATTGCTCACATAAAATACCTTATAATTGTCACACATTTATCGCCACAGTTGTCGTTGTAATTCTGCCAAATATTAACTTTCCTTTGGGCCAATTAATAAACGCATGAATTACAAAAACCCATAATCATCTTAATATTTTAAATAAACTAATCTACACAAAAGCGGTTACTTTGGTGACATTATGTTTCAATTAATCCATTAAAATATTAGACATCCGAAGCCAAAATATGAATTTAATTGTTTCAAAATGTTTGTCTTAATTTTATCTTTCAATCAAATTAAAAGATAACCAAAATAATAATAAATTTGAATAAAGGTAAACATCATATCAAGATATCGGACACTCCATTAATATTTCATCTTTGGACAAAACATTAACTTGCAAGTGATATCTTGGTACAGTAATCAAACATTGATAATAAGAACATGTCAAACAGAAATCTTCCTTTGGGCCGATTTATTGCTCACATATAAAACTGAATAATTATCACATGTTTATTACCACAGTTGCACATGTAATAATGTTAATTATTAACCTTCCTTTGGGCCGATTAATACTAACATAATCCGACTTACATGCACAAAACCTTCTATATTTTAAAATAAAATAATTTTCACAATAGAGGTCACTTTGGTGACTTAATGCTTCAATTAATTTATCTCAAAATATATACAATAAATATACCGATATCCAAATTTAAAATTTTGTAACAGTCAAAACTGAAATTTCTGATAACACTTGAGTTTTCCGAAATAACCTAAAATAAGGTTGTCTGAATGGGGCTATCAGAAATCGAAAAAACCTAAATCCTTGACTGTTTCTTTAAAAATTCCTTAAGCATGCATTTACCAAAGTTAAAGTCGAATTCATAACATTCAATGTTTAACTAAAAGTCAAAATCAGAAGTATTATACACATGAGTAATTCATATAATAATCACATGAAACTTTAGTATATCCATAATAACATAATGATCAAACTGAATAGATATGAATTTCATAAGATTAGTGACATGCTTTCCAAAACCAAAACTGAATGTATATTTCGTAGATAACATTAACGGCATAATTAAGCATAATATTAAAAAAGTTTAAGCTAAAGGTTCTGTACAAAACTCAACATGATTCAACAAAATTCAACCATAATGATTAGACATAAACCGAAAATAAAGCTTCGAGAGCTAACTTGAATATAAATTTTCAAATTACGATAAATTTACCATGACAAAGCCGAAGTCAAACTTTATATATTTAAAATAATATATATATATATATATATATATATATATATCATAACAGTAAACTAAATATGCCATCTCTTAAGTAGCAAAAGCAATACAAAAATTAAGGGTAAATTAATATTCCGAAAATAGTTTACTGTAATTTCCAAACCAAATCGTGACATAGGGTAAGAATATTCATTACCATTGAAGAAAACCCTAAAACCAGCAAAGACTAAATATATAGAATTAGGGATATCACAAATTCAACAATAATAATAAAAGGAATATCGCACATGATGAAAAATAAAATACTGACGGTCAGAATTCCAAAATTCAATTTCCAATTTGCCAATTAATCACGCATAAGGGTTAGCACAGATAGGGTAATCGAGAAATTTCAAAACATGCTAGAGATCAAACCCTAACATATAATCCAATTTTCGATTAAGATCAATTTTACAACTAATGAATAACCAAAACAAAAAACGATCTTAATGATTCGACATATGACAAGGCTCTGATGCCACTTGTTAGAATCAAATCATAAATTAAAATATAAAATCTAAAACCCAGGATCTATCATGTCAAATCATCAAGAATAATAAACTGAATAAACTGAATGCGGAAGCGTACCTAAATTCATTGATAGATTAAAAAAAATCTTGAATCTTGATGTTGAAATCCCAGATATTTGGTATTGATCTTCCAAGAAGATAGGTTATCTCTTAAAGTAAAACTCTCTGACGGGGAAGGAGAGAAAAACAAGTTAACCTATTTCTTGGGGACCACTACCTCTTTATATAGTTGATTTAACCAACTATTAAATATTTATAACTCTGCCCCTCATTGAATTATAAATATATCTTATGGTATCTACACTTTTATTTCCATGACATTTTAATACCTATGACACGCCTAACATAATTGGTCACTTAGATTTGTGTCATACTTTATAATAGCAACATACATTTTACATATGTGCCCACAATTGCGGATTTTAATCCAACAGTATATAGTTGCAAGTTATTGCTTTATACAACACTGATGAAAGAGCTTGATTAGCCATGCTCATTAAAACATTAGTCATCTCTTATGGTTATGGTGACATAGTTGATATATTTCCAGGTCGAACCAAGCGTGCATCGGCATTTCTCGTTGGTTACCTCTATCACTCACAGGATCCCATTCCCTCACTTCACTAAACCATTTAAGCAAAATCCATGTCTTTAATGTCTCGCTTCTAGAAATTCCGCTGTTAAATAGAAGCAACACTCTTGATCTACTGATTCACATAATTCATAATTCTGTTAAGCCCTCTTCTTTCAATTCTTTAGCCAAAGTGACCAAACCCATTGATCTGAGCTTGGATTGAGGCCTCACGTCTATGATGCCAAAATTGGGATTTCTCACTTCTTTGTGTAAATGAAACTAAACTTCTCCATCCCATCTAACCAATATCTCACTCTTTGTGCCTCCAACCTCAAATTCATACGAACAAAGCCATTTCTCGTTCCGAAACAACCTCCCTCGTTCCGAAACGCCTGCAACCAGTGAGTTTCCAAAACTAGTTTTAAGCATCTCTAAACGATCCCAAACGACCCCAACGACTTCAAGAAGCAAGACACAACATGCGCACACAAACTCTAGAGGCATACACCCTAGTACAAGCATGATCAACACACAATATACATGAAAAGGCCATGCATTTAAGGAATCAAGCTTTCACCAAAAGAGACATACATAGCATAACAAGGTTTTCATGCCTTAGAACAAAACATACACAAAAGCATAAAGATAAGGGCACAAGGCCAACACACTTGGCATGAACAAGCCACAACCAAACATCAACATACTAGAGGAGTCTAAACAAGCTCTTTAACACAAGCAAGATTCAAAAATCCCCATTGCTTAACTATTACATCTATTACTTAAAAGTTCATACTTGAAGGTTAAGATAGCACACTTGGAGGCCTTTCTCCTTGCACAAGCAACCCGCGAACTAAGGATCTGCATTGTCGAAGAAAAGAGAGCGTAAGCGTAAAGCTTAGGGGGGTAAGCTCATAAAACAAACATCGACAATGCAGGGTCCAAGCACGAGCAACACAACCAAGGAAGAATGCATGTTTCCTTACCTTCGGAACCACATAAATCAAATATATAAAATACATGAACATATCATCAATTATCATGCCATGCTCAGCATGTCCACAATACAACCATAGGAAAACACATTTAACAAAACGTATTGGCACCTAGCTATGACCCGAATACGCGGATAACAACTGTTGGAAGCCATATCCAACACTCAACCATAACATTACCTTACGGTGGGATTACACTCATCACCGTTTCACGCGGAGGGGATTCCACTCATCCTCACGCCCCGTCGATGGGATTTCACTCATCACCGACTAAAATATAAATGAAGATTTCTGGGCGTACCCGTACTCCATCTTTGTGACTACCATCACCAAGACCACACACGCATTTTGACACTCATGTGCACACTAACATCCTAATGATCGACATTTGTACCCAAGCATACTAGTGCCAATACTAACTCATTTCATAGCTCAACCTCACCATATTCTTACCAATTTCCGTGCTTAGCACGTACTCACCATGATCCACCATCATGCATCCACATTCCAACAATCACATGCATATCACAATGCATAAAACATAATGCCTCAACACACATGTATATCACAATATACATAACAACATCAATCACAAATAAATATAGAACAAGAGGCATAATCACTCAATAATCATAAGTTCAACCATAGTCTTCTAAGCTAAAGCTTGAGATTAGACTATCAATCTAATCCCAACTCTAGGTGGGTTTACCAAGCCCGACTTAGGTCTACATGCTTGAACCAACATTTGAAAACCAATTTAAAACCAAAGAACCATTCACCAGACTTTCCAAACACAAGCAAACAACCGATCAAGCTCCCAACGGTTCCGGATTTGAACGTGAGGCTTCACCAACACAATTCCTTGTTTTTAAACAATCAAATACACTCTATTAATCACCAAAACAAACACAAACCACTGTTGTAAACTCAAAACACCAATCAAGCTCAAATTCAAGCCAAGAACACTCTCAAAACCCACATATTCGTGCAGCCACAAAACCCAGCGAAGAACTCACATTTCCAACATCAAATTCAACCTCCAACACTCCCAAAGAACCCTTTAAACATAACCTAACCATCAGCCCTCAAGTTCTTATCCAAAACAACCCAAAAACCCATTTTAAAACACTCTAAAACCCCAATTAAACTCAAATTCGAGTTTCTTAATAAAACTTCGTGAAAATTAACTATGTTGGACCATTTGGGCTACCAATAACACATTTAATAATAAGGAATCAAAAGCTTTAACAATATACCATAAAGTTTGGATTTTTAACTTAAAACTTGAAAACTCTAATATGCAAAATAATGGGTTTCATTGAAAACTAAGAACATGGAGAGATAGAGGAAGTTGAGGACAACTCAAAAATGTAATTACCTTTCAAAAATGCACTTGAATGGTGATAGGAGGAGATGGAACAGTGGCAAAAGGAGGGGAGGCTAAGGTCTCGTTGGTTTTTGCTTTGGAGGAAGAATATGAAGAAATAAGGAGTGTTGTATGTTTTTGTTTTATTTGAAAAAATGTCAAATGACTCATTTACCCTTAATGAACATGGATTATTACATTAGTGTAAAATCCATGGCCATTGGGTTTAATTCTAAACAAGCCCAACATATTCATTTTATTTGTTTTGAAAATACAAGGCCCAAAAATAATATTTTAATAATTTAATTTCACCCGACCCCCAAACCCGGGTGTTACAACTCTCCCCCACTTAAGTAATTTCGTCCTCGAAATCACCTGACGGAAACAAGTACGGAAACTGCTCAAGCATATCAGCTTTCCTCTCCCACGTGGCCTCTTCCACGCCTCTATGTCTCCACAACACTTTGACCAACTCTATGGTCTTGCCACGCAACACCTTGCTATTCGAAGCAAGTATCTCAACTGGTTCTTCATTGTAAGACAAATCTGGATTCAGTTCTATCTCCTCAACGAGCATAACATGAGACGGATCCGATCTATACCTCCTAAGCATCGACACACGGAAAACATCGTGGATCTTCTTTAACTCTGAAGGCAATCTCAACCGGTAAGCTACTTGCCCAATCCGCTCAACTATCTCATACGAACCGATAAACCTCGGACTCAACTTGCCCTTCCGGCCAAATCGCATTACCTTCTTCCACAGAGACACTTTCAGAAACACTTTCTCACCCACTGAAAACTCAATCTCTTTTCTCTTCAAATTAGTATAAGATTTCTGACAATCGCAAGCTGCCTTCAAACGGTCACAAATCAACTTCACCTTATCAGTAGTCCCCTTAAGCAAATCTGGCATAGGTAACAATTTCCGACCCGTTTCGGCCCAACAAATCGGAGTCCTACATCGCCTACCATACAATGCCTCATAAGGAGCCATCTTAATACTAGCATGGTAAATGTTGTTGTAAGCAAATTTAACTAAGGGCAAATGCTTCTCCCAAGAACCCTGAAAGTCAATCACACAACAACAGAGCATATCCTCTAACACATGTATCACTCTCTCTGACTGACTATCTGACTGCGGATGATATGAAGTACTGAAATGCAAACGGCTACCTAGGGCACTATGCCAACAACTCCAGAACCTCGATGTGAATCTCGGATCTCTGTCTGATACAATATACTTCGGAACTCCATGCAATCTCACAATCTCGCGGATGTACAAATCTGCCAATTTGTCTAAAGAATCTGTGGTGTTCACTGCTAAAAAATGGGCACACTTAGTGAATCTATCCACGATCACCCAAATTGACTTATTCTTCGAAGAAGACAACGACAACCCTGACACAAAGTCATAGTGATTCTTTACCACTTCCATTCCGGAATTTTCAAAGGCTGTAACAAACCTAAAGGAACCTGATGTTCTGCCTTTACTCTCTGACAAACCATGCAACGACTCACATACTCGGCTACATCCTTCTTCAAACCAACCCAGAAATAATCACTCTTCAGATCTCGGTACATCTTAGTACTGCCCGGATGCATAGAAAAAGGACTCGGTGCTTCGCTCAAAATCATACGTCTCAACTCAACATCTTCAGGTACAACCACTCTGTCTCTAAAACACAACACATTCTCATCACTGAAACTGTACTCTATCGGCCTACCTTATGCAATGTCCTGAACATGTGAAGCTAATGATACGTCTTGCATATGTTTCTCTCTGATCATCTGAATCAACGAAGGCTTCACTTGCAACTCTGTAATCAAACCACCATCCCCTGATACACTCAGCCTAGCAAACATAGCTCGCAACTCAACTGCAACTTTTCTGCTCAACACATCAGCCACTACATTTGCCTTACCCAGATGGTACTCAATAGTCAAATCACAATCTTTCAACAGCTCAAGCCATCTTCTCTGTCTCAAGTTCAGCTCTCTCTGAGTCATCAAATTCTTCAAGCTTTTATGATCAGTGTAAACCGTACACTTCTCACCATACAAGTAGTGACGCCAAATCTTCACGCAAACACAAATGCTGCTAACTCAATGTCGTGCGTAGGGTAGTTCTTCTCGTGCACCTTCAACTGTCTCGAAGCGTAAGCAACAACTCTCCTTTCTTGCATCAGAACACAACCTAAACCTACGTAGGAAGCATCGCTATAGTTCACAAACTCTTTCCCTGAAACTGGTTGTACCAACACTGGATCATTCGTCAAGGCTTCTTTTAATTTCTCAAATGCATTTTGTCTCACATCTGACCACTCAAACTTCACTCCTTTTTGCAAAAGTTTAGTCAACGGACCAGCTACTCTAGAGAAATCATCTACGAACACCAATCAAGCTCAAATTCAAGCCAAGAACACCATCAAAACCCACATTTTCGTGCAGCCACAAAACCCAACAAAGAACTCCAATTTCCAACATCAAATTCAACCTCCAACACTCCTAAAGAACCCTTTAAACATAACCTAACCATCAGCCCTCAAGTTCTTATCCAAAACAACCCCAAAAACCCATTTTAAAACACTCTAAAACCCCACTTAAACCCAAATCTGAGTTTCTTAATAAAACTTCGTGAAAATTAACTATGTTGGACTATTTGGGCTACGAATAACATATTTAATAATAAGGAATCAAAAGCTTTAACAATAGACCATAAAGTTTGGATTTTTAACTTAAAACTTGAAAACTCTAATATGCAAAATAATGGGTTTCATTGAAAACTAAGAACATGGAGAGAAAGAGGAAGTTAAGGACAACTCAAAAACGTAATTACCTTTCAAAAACGCACTTGAATGGTGAGAGGAGGAGATGGAACAGTGGCAAGAGGAGGGGAGGCTAAGGTCTCGTTGGTTTTTTCTTTGGAGGAAGAAGATGAAGAAATAAGGAGTGTTGTATGTTTTTGTTTTATTTGAAAAAATGCCAAATGACTTATTTACCCTTAATGAAAATATATTATTACAATAGTGTAAAATCCATGGCCATTGGGTTTAATTCTAAACAAGCCCAACATTTTAATTTTTTATTTGTTTTGAAAATACAAGGCCCAAAAATAATATTTTAATAATTTAATTTCACCCGACCCCCAAACCCGGGTGTTACAATTTAGCATATCCTTGCATAGTTAACTTAAAGAGAAAAATTGAAACTCCAACAAAATCTAAAGTTTAAGGTACTAATGTAACTTCATGAATGACGAATTTATTTTTGATCCAAATTTCTATATGAGGAGCTTTAATCTACATCATTTGATGAAAAAATGTAAATATTTAATTTGTATAGAACAAATTCAATCCCAAATAAAATAAAATTAAATATAATAACAACATGATTTTTTGTTTGAAATAAAATAACTAACCTTTGATTATAGTTTTGGATTTGGATGTCGTTATTTTCTTCAAAAGTACTATTTTTATGCCTATTTTACAATGCTTTTGCTTGTTGTTGAGTACATTTATTTGTTAATTTAATGCATTTGGATAAGGAGTTAGGATTTTTGCCTAAGTCAGTGTGAATGGTTCTTTTGTTGGCATTTTTGCAGATTTGGCATAGCAGTTGGCGGAACACAGCAACACAGAAATAAATGAATGCTAGAGAGAATGCCGAGATGTTGTTGGCACAGATGGACCAAATATTGCCAAAGCATCAGTTGGCAAAGAAGAGGAACTTGATGCCCGGCCATGTAAGCTGTTGAACCCGAAAAATAGGACCATATCAGACTACGAGAAAATAATGATTGGATCAAACTCCAAAAAACTAGTGGAGACATAGTGCCAAGCTTGGTTAGCGAAGCAGTGACGACAGATGACGTCAACTCCAACCAGATCAGCTCACATTCAAACTTTTGATAAGGTGATCACATCCCTTATCCCCTGAGCATTCAAAATTCAAACTCAAGTGCTCATCCTAGGTCCTCCTTGCACGCCTATTTAATGAACGATCAAGCAAGCATTTGGAGATCGGTTTTTGGGAGATCGAAAGATCCATCAACGACTGGTTGCACCAAGGAGACGTGGTTCGACCAGCTTGATCGAGAGCCTGGACCTTGAAGGGCTGCATCGAGACACCCTCTTCTCGTCCATTCTATTTGTTTAATTGTTTTTATTTTCTTTTAAATGATGATGTGTTTGCAAAACAATGAAGGTTTTTTGGTTGATACCCTCACCATTAACTAATTTAATAGTTGGTGGGGGATGTTTGTGTTGAACTCTATTTTTATGTTTAGTTTTTAACAATGAAAATGCTTTGGTATTTTTTCCTTATCTGCATGTTCTTCAATTTTTATCAAAACTATGCCAAGTGAAAGCTGGCCTTGTTGGCTTATTGAACCTTAATATCTTAACAGACTTAGGGGGCAACGATCTGTTGCCAGATACTAAGGCGAGATGCTTCGAAAAAAGATGTTCAAGTAGATGAGCTTACTTCTGAAGTGAATCTACCCCTTAGAAGTATAGATTGGGACTTAATCAAATTGATTTATGAAAAACATCACTATAGAAATATATGGGTTTTAAATGGTTAATTTTGGGCATTGACCATCGAAAGAGGCTTTGCAAATTTTGAATCTACTAGTTAAATGATGCCAAGGCACTAAATTACTAAAGGGTGACATGAATAGCATGAAAACTAGGCATCCCTTGCCAACACTCATCACTCATTTGACACTCTCCTTGCCAACACTATTTTAATTTACTTTTATTTCCTTTAAAATCATTTTCAAACAACTTCTAAATCAAACACACTTTTCCCTTGACAAGTAAATATTCAAACTCTTGGCCAATCCTTGTGGAGATGATACTCAACTCACTAATATATTACTTGCAGACCGTGTATACTTGCACGCAAAAGACTCTTACTTGGCACTATTTTATACATTTCCAATACCGTTTCTGCCCTTTTGCCAAGCACTCACCGAAGTTTACAAGTTTTTGGCGCCATTGTCGGGGATTGCAACGAAGTTTATTATTTTGCTTTATTTTACTTATTTGTTTTGTTTGGTGTATGACCAGGAACCTCCCTATGGACTATCAGTCATTCGACCCTGAAATTGAATGAACCTACCACATATTGAAAAAGAAAATTAGAGAGATGGCTCAAAATAGTAATGGAGGAGTAGAGGGTGTCCCACACAATCAAGTAGATCCACCTATACACGAGGGATACCGGTTGCCCCTGCCGTACCCATAGTGGATGATGCCATAGAGAGACCTATTAAAGAGCACTTGGCACCAAACGTTGACAATTTGATGCCATGCCTAGTTGACACAAAGGTAAATGATGTCAATTTCGAACTTAAACTGGAATGATTCAAACACTTTCTAATGTAGGTCAGTTCGACGGATCACCCACTAGAGATCCAAGGTAACACTTGAAGCAATTCATGAAAGTTTGCCAACTATTTCAGCAACCTGGAGTTCTAGAGGATACAGTGAAGCTGAAAATGTTCACATTTTCCCTTAGAGATAGAGCTAAGACGTGGCTAAGTTCTTTGCCACCTGGATTAGTGACTACATGGGCAGATCTATGCTAGAAGTTTCTATTGCGATACCAACCACCTATAGCCGTTTCGATGCAATTTTTGCAAACTTAGACACAGCCAAAATCCATATCGATATGCTACTAGGGTGTATCAGTATGGGTAATTGAAATTCAAAATTTGTTGATCTCTTCTAATTGAAAAGACAACAACCATATAATTAATGAAAAGATTTGAAAATATTAACCCCCGTATCGGTATGCTTAGACAAAAACCTTAAGCCCAGATGAATGTCATTTCGAAACATGCATGTCCGTATCGAAACAGACTCAGCCGTATCGAAACATGAAATTCCAGTAGCCAATTAAGATGAGGCTGTATCAAAATGCTAGGATAGCTTATCGAAACACATGTGTAGTTTTATTAAGTTTGGCTTTGAAAAGGCAAGACCGTATCAAAACAATTATATAGTGTATCGAAACGCCTAGGCAATTTTGTTAGAAAAATTTTTGGAGTTTAAGTTTTGACATGGAAACATTTTAGCTTTAAAATCCTTGTCAATAGTGAGATTTTCAAATACTTAAAAATTTATTTACTTTGCAATTTGGTCCTTAGACTATGTGTTATATAAAATCAAATATAGTTTTTGCAATCTCTCCCTTTATGATATAACAAAACCACAGTAAATTTTTAAGTACTCCCCCTTAGTTTAAGCAAGGTTTTTGAAAGTTTTAGATTGAAAAATTTAGCTTATACCCTTCTCCCCTTTTTTGTTAGATCAAAATCAATGATAGAAGCAAGATAATATAAGCAAGATTAAGCAAACAACATAGCAAGCATAAAATCCAAACTTAAATCCTAAGGACATAAATCAAACCAAATATTCAAAGCATAAGTTCAAAGGAAAATAACATAGGTGCATAAAAAATCCTAATATGATATGTCATGATATGCAAGACCTAAGACTCGTCTTGATCTTTATCTTCACCTTCACCTTCATTGTTGACATTATTACCTCGAGATTGTCGCCACTTATCATGAAAAGCTTGAAGAGAGATATCCATAGAGGTTTGTTGAGTTTCAATCGAGGTAACCCGATTCTCAATGGAAAGGACTCTCTCCTCCAAGGTGGTGAACCTTGTGTCGATCACGACAAATTCAAAATTCATGTTTGTGCCCAAGGAGGTGAGTTGCTCCCTGAGAAAGGCTATGAGAGCATCCATGGATGGTTGAGCAACTTGAGCTTAGGGTTCCGCTTGAGAAGGCACATCATGTGCGGGTCTATCTTTTTGAGGAATTTGATTGACACAAACCCGATTACCCTCATAGTAGTGAAACTTGGAACCGTTTGGGCGATGTTGTACAAGATAAACCATCTCCGCAAACATGATTTCGCAAAGGTTTAGGCGAATACCTTAACAAAAGCAACGAATCCAAAAGTCATCGACTTGCCGGATTGTTGAGAACTTTCCACCGAAGGAGCGATTGAAAATGTGTCCATAACGTGAAGGATACGATCATACACGTCGAGTACGGTCATGGAGCCATTGAAAATGTGTCCTAAAGAGTCTTCATCACTAACACCTTCATCCTCAAATCCAAAAACATCGATTAAAACCATTGGATCGATCCGAAGCTTCTTGCCCATAAGATAAGATTCAATAGCAATAACTTTACTCTGATCGGGGCTAGAAATACATCAGGCATTTACATAAAAGATTAGAACAAGTTTGCAATATAAAACACCGGTATTTGCAAAAAGGACATGAAATTCTATAGTCGTAAAAGATGAATATATTTAAACTTGAAAGGTTTGGAATCCAAAAAGGGTAGAGAGGTGATACGCTCATGACGGATTTGGTAGTTTTGGTATTGTCGGTAGTGAGCAAGAGCGGAGGGACTAAGAAAACACCTATGGTAAATAAGAGTGAGGTTATGACGGGTAACATCATCATTATTGGAAGAATCTCCAACTTCACTAGTTCTTTGTCTATTTTCAGGGGCCATAGTTCAAATCTGAAAAACACATCAAAACACAACAACAATCTATGCATAAATTACCATATTCGATCCAATAATTAATCCAAAAATTCAAGGTATTGTGAAAAATCTATACAATATAGTTATAAAACATATAAAAATATAAAAAGGAATTTTGGTAAAAAGAATTTTGAAAAATAGTTTAGAAAAATATACAATATAGTTTTATATTCGAATCGAAAAATTTTAGTTTTGAATGAACTTTTGCAAAATCTTTATAACCTATACTATGTGTAGATCATAAATACAAAAACTAATTAAAACTGTAAATAAAATTAAACGAAATTGAAAAAGAAAAGAAAAAAAATTATACCTTGAGAAAGGATTATGGATGAATGCTTGATAAAGATGCACCAAATTGATGAATAGAGCTTAGGCTTGATGTGAAGAACAAAAACGCTCGAAACATTTGATGAAAAACAAAGGGTTTTGATGAGTATTTATAGGATTAAAAACTAGGGTTTTGAGAGAAAAGAGTTCGTATTTAATAAAAGTTTGATTTAAAGTTGAAAACCCTTATTTAAAGACTCTTTTAACATTCTGAGGCCACGCATACCGATACGCCATGTGGCGTATCGAAATTGGTGTACTAGTACGCTTTTAAAGCCATACCGAAACATGAACTCGTATCGGTATAGGTTTAGCTGTACCCAAACACTATCGATGCCCGTATCAAAACGTGTTTTACCTGTTTCGATATCGTTTTTGCCAAAAACCAGTTTGGTCATGTGTCCAAGAGCCCGTATCAAAACGCCTTGACTCATTTCGATACACTTGTGCCAAAAAGTGCATTTTGGGTAACAAGAGGCTTACGGAGACTATTTTAATCTAGTGTAAATGCGTGTGTACGACATATGATCAACATGTATAGGCTAAAACATAAGCATACCCCCTAGCAACAAGCATAGATGCATAAAGGGGCAAAAACGCATAAGCACATACATCAGTCGAATTCAAGCAATTTTTTGAACTTAAGTGGCTCTAAAGGGTCAAGAAAGGCTAGTTAGACCTAACTCTCTCCCAAGAGTCCAGAAAAACTCTTTGTCTAGAGGTTTGGTAAAGATGTCTGCTAATTGATTCAAGGTGTCAACATACTCTAGAACTACATCATTTTTCAAGACGTGGTCCCTAATGAAATAATGTCTTATTTCTATGTGTTTGGTTCTAGAATGATGTATGAGATTCTTAGTGAGACATATGGAACCAGTGTTGTCACACTTAAGGGGTATGGTACCTACATCAACTCTATAATCTAAAATTTGTTGCTTCATCCAAAGGACTTAAGCAAAAAACTTCCGGCCGATATATATTCCGCTTCGGTGGTAGATAAGGCTACACTATTTTGTTTCTTAGAGAACCAGGATATGAGCATACTACCTAGGAATTGATATGTTCTGAAGGTACTTTTTTCTATCTATCTTACATCCCCCATAATCCGCATCTGAGAAAGCACGCAAATGAAAGAACAAATCTCTAGGATAGCAAAGGCTTAACAAGGGTATGTCTCTAAGGTATCTAAAGATTCTGTTAACGGGTATAAGGTGTGATTCTCTAGGACAACCTTGAAACCTAGCACACAAGAAAACAATAAAGATAATATCAGGTATACTTGCGGTAAGGTAAAGAAAAGAGCCAATCATAGAACGATAAAACTTTAAATCAACGCAGTTACCTCCTTCATCTTTTTCAAGCTTTATAGATAAGCTATTTGGAGTAGCTTGAGGTTTCACATTCTCCAAGACAAACTTCTTGAGCATATTCTTGATGTATTTAGCTTGATTAATGAACGTGTCCACATAGACTTCTTCATTTATAAAAACATTTAAAAATGCACTCTTGACATCCATTTGAAAAAGCTTGAATTCATGATAACATGCGAATGCAAAAAGCACCCTAATAGCTTCCATCCTAGCTATGGGTGCATATGTTTCATCGAAATCGATTCCCTCTTCTTGACTGTAACCTTGAGCAACAAGTCTAGCCTTGTTTCTCACTATGTTACCACTCTCATCGAGTTTGTTTCTAAAAACCTATTTAGTCCCTATAATAGATTTATTACTAGGCCTATCAACTAATGTCCAAACTTGACTCCTCTCAAATTGATTTAATTCTTCTTGTATGTCCATTATCCAAAAATCATCATTTAATGCTTTTTTGAATATTCTTAGGCTCTATTTATGAAATGAATGCAACATTATTCACGAGTTTAAGAGAGGATTTAGCGGTTACCCTTTTGGATGGATCACCCAAAATTTCACCACCTTTGACATATTTGTACTCCCTTGGGTAGCTCACTTCCTTTTCCTCTAGAGTCGTGTCCTTCAAGGCTTCTAGAGGTGGGTCTTGTGCTTTTTCATCTTTGCTTGAAACCTCATACACCTTTGATGATTGTCCACCATCATTGGCTTCAATCAATCCTACAACATCATCATCACAAGAATTCTTCCTTGGAAGGAGGTTATCATCGAAAACCATATGAATAGACTCTTCAACAACTAAAGTTCTTTTGTTAAATACACGATAGGCTTTAGAGTTTAAAGAGTCACCTAGAAAAATAGCTTCATCACTTTTAGCATCAAATTTGCCTAAATTTTCTTTTCCATTATTTAAAACAAAACACTTGCATCCAAAATTATGAAAATAGAAAATGTTAGGCTTTTTAGATTTTAAAATCTCATAAGGTGTTTTCTTTAAAATTGGCCTAGTCATTACTCAATTTATGATGTAGCAAGCGGTATTTGTGGCTTTCGCCCAAAAATACTTAGGCAAATTATTTTCACAAAGCATGGTTCTAGCCATTTCTTCTAAAGTTCAGTTTTTCCTCTCAACTACCTTATTTTTTTTAAAATTGCGAGTGGAAAAATCATGGCTTATACCATTTGAATTACAAAAATCATCAAATCCTAAGTTTTGAAATTCGGTTCCATGGTCACTTCTAATATGAGAAATTAATTGACATAGATCATTTTGAGTGATTTTTGAAAACGTGATGAACATTTCTAAAGCCTCATCCTTAGTACTTAAGAATAAAACCGAAGTGTATCTAGTGTACTTGTATACTAAAACAAAGACATAAGATTTTCTACCAAAGCTCGTTGTTCTAATAGGTCAAAAGGGATCCATATGGATCAATTGTAATACTCCAGTAGTTGAAATATCATTAATAGGTTTAAATGACACCCTTTTATGTTTACCCTTAGCATAAGCATCACAAATTTTATCTAGAGAAAATTTTAGCTTAGGTAAACCTCTTACTAGATTTTGGGAAACTAATTTCTCTAAACCACTCATGCTAGCATGTCTTAGTTTCCTATGCCATAACCATGAATCATGTTCATCCTTAGCTACAAAGCATGGTTTAGAAATGTTTATGTCATCTAAATGCACCATGTATACATTACCTATGTGATGACCTATGAACATTATTTTGTTAGTTTCAGTGTTCAAGATTTTACAACCATTTATCTCAAAGACAACATTAAAACCTTTATCACATAAATGAATAATGCTCAATAAGTTATGTTTTAGACCATTGACATATAAAACATTATCAATGAGTATGGAAGAGTGATTAAAACCTTTATCTTCCTCTTCACCTTCATTGTTGACATTATTACCTCAAGATTGTCGCCATTCATCATGAAAAGCTTGAAGAGAGATATCCATGGAGGTTTGTTGAGTTTCAATCGAGGTAACTCGATTCTTAATGGAAAGGAATCTCTCCTCCTAGGTGGTGAACCTTGTGTCAATCATGGCAAATCTGGAATTCATGTTTGTGCTTAAGGAGGTGAATTGCTCGTTGAGAAAGGCCATGAGAGCATCCATAGATGGTTGAGCAACTTGAGCTTGAGGTTCCGCTTGAGGAGGCACACCTTATTCGGGTCTATCATCTTGAGGAATTTGATTGATACGAACCCAATTACCCTCATAGTAGTAAAACTTGGAACAGTTTGGGCGATGTTGAACAAGATAAACCATCTTCGCAAACATAATTTCACAAAGGTTTGGGTGAATACCTTCATGAATGAGACGAATCCAAAAGTCATCGACTTGCCGGATTGTTGAGAACTTTCCACCGGAGGGACGAAACCACCAAGTGACCATAAGGTGAAGGATATGATCATGCACGTCAAGTATGGTCATAGAGCCATTGAGAATGTGTCCTAAAGAGTCTTCATCACTAACACCTTCATCTTCAAATCTAAAAAAGTCGGTTAAAACCTTTGGATCGATCCGAAGCTTCTTGCCCATAAGATAAGATTCAATAGCAATAACTTGACTCCGACCGGGGCTAGAAATACACCTGGAATTTGCATAAAAGATTAGAACAAGTTTGCGATATAAAACATCGGGTATTTGCATAAAGGACATGGAGTAGTTCCATAGTCATAAAAGATGAAGATATTTAAACTTGAAACGTTCGGAATCCAAAAAGGGTAGAGAGGTGATACGCTCACGACATATTTGGTAGTTTTGGTATTGTCGATAGTGAGCAGGAGCGGAGGGACTTAGAAAACACCTATGGTAAATGAAAGGGAGGTTAGGATGGGTAACATCATCTTGATTGGAAGAATCTCCAACCTCACTAGTTCTTTGTCTCTTTTCAGGGGTCATAGTTCAAATCTGAAAAATACATCAAAACACAAAAATAATGTATGCATAAATCACCATAATCGATCCAATAATTAATCCAAAAATTCAAGGTATTATGAAAAATCTATACAATATAGTTTTAATATACAAATATAAAAAGGAATTTTGGTAAAATGAATTTCGTAAAATAGTTTAGAAAAGTATACGGTATAGTTTAATATTCGAATAAAAAAATTTAGTTTTGAAAGAATTTTTGCAAAATCTTTTAAACATATACTATGTGTATATCATAAGTACAAAAACTAATTAAAAACAATATATAAAATTAAATGAAATTGAAAAAGAAAAGAAAAAAAAGTGTTTTTATACCTTGAGAAAAGAGTATGGATGAATGCTTGATGAAGATGCACCAAATTGATGAATAGAGCTTAGGCTTGATGTGGAGAACAAAAACCTTCAAAACATTTGACGAAAAACATAGGGTTTTGATGTGTATTTAAAGGATTAAAAACTAGGGTTTTGAGAGAAAAGAGTATGTATTTAATAAAAGTTTGATCTAAAGTTGAAAACCCTTCTTTAAAGACTCTTTTATCATTCTACGACTGCACGTATCGATACGCCATGTGGCGTATTTAAACAAGTGTACTGGTACGCTTTTAAAGCCGTACCAAAATACGAGCCCATATCGGTACATGTTTAGCTGTACCGAAACACTATCAATTCCCGTATCAAAACGTGTTTTACCCGTTTCAATACCGTTTTGCCCGAAACCAGTTTGGTCATGTATTCAAGAGCCTGTATCGGAACGCCTTGATTTGTTTCGATACACCTGTGCGAGAAAGTGCATTTTGGGCAACAAGTAGCGTACAAAGACTATTTTAATCGAGTTTAAATGCATGTGTATGACATATGATCAACATGTATAGGCTAAAACAGAAGCATACTCCCATAGCAACAAGCATAGATGCATAAAGGGGCAAAAACACATAAGCACATACATCAATCGAATTCAAGCAAGTTTTTGAACTTAAGTGGCTCTAAAGGGTCAAGAAAGGAAAGCTAGACCTAACTCTCTCCCAAGAATCCAAAAAAGCTCATTGTCTATAGTTTTGGTAAAGATGTCCGCTAATTGATTCAAAGTGTCAACATACTCTAGAACTACATCATTTTTCAAGACATGATCCCAAATGAAATGATGTCTTATTTCTATGTGTTTGGTCTAGAATGATGGATGAGATTCTTAGTGAGACATATGACACTAGTGTTGTCACACTTAAGGGGTATGATACCTACATCAACTCTATAATCTCAAAGTTGTTGCTTCTTCCAAAGGACTTGAGCAAAACAACTTCCGGGCAATATATATTCCACTTCGGTGGTAGATAAGGTTACACTATTTTGTTTCTTAGAGAACCAAGATATGAGCATACTACCTAGGAACGGACATGTTACGAAGGTAATTTTTCTATCTATCTTACATCCCTCGTAATCCACATTTGAGAAAGCATCCAAATCAAAGGAGGAATCTATAGAATACCAAAGCCTTAACAAGGGTGTATCTCTAAGGTATCTAAAGATTCTCTTAACGGCTATAAGGTGTGATTCTCTAGAACTAGCTTGAAACCTAACACACAAGCAAACACTAAACATAATAATGGGTCTACTTGTGGTAAGGTAAAGCAAAGAGCCAATCATAGAATGATAAATCTTTAAATCAACACACTTACCTCCTTAATCTTTGTCAAGCTTTATAGATGAGCTCATTGGAGCGGCTTGAGGTTTCACATTCTCCAAGCCAAACTTCTTGAGCATATCCTTGATGTATTTAACTTGATTAATGAATGTGTCATCCTTCATTTGATTGAATTGGAGTCCCACGAAGAATGAGAGCTCCCCTATCATGCTCATATCAAACTCGCCTTGCATTAGCATAGCAAACTCTTGGCAAAACATCTCATTAGTATAGCCAAAAATAATATTATCAACATAAATTTGAACTACTATGATCTTTTTGCCAATTCTTTTAATAAAGATTGTAGTGTCAACCTTTCCTTTTTCAATCAAAAAGCTTGAAAGCCTTTCCTAACATGCTCTAGGAGCTTTTTTCAAACCATATAAAGCTTTAGTAAGTTTAAAAAATGGTTTGGAAATTTAGGATCTTCAAAACCGAGTGGTTGTTCCACATAAACTTCTTCATTTATAAAACAATTTAAAAATGCACTCTCGACATCCATTTGAAAAAGCTTGAATTCATGATAACATGCAAATGCAAGAAGCACCCTAATAGCTTCCATCCTAGCTATGGGTGCATATGTTTCATCAAAATCGATTCCCTCTTCTTGACTGTAACCTTGAGCAACAGGTCTAGCCTTGTTTCTCACTATGTTACCACTCTCATCTAGTTTGTTTCTAAAACCATATTTAGTCCCAATGGTAGATTTATTATTAGGCCTATCAACTAATGTCCAAACTTGACTCCTCTCAAATTGATTTAATTCTTCTTGCATGTCCATTATCCAAAAATCATCATTTAATGCTTCTTTGATATTCTTAAGCTATATGCATGAAACGAATGCAACATTATTCATAAGTTTAAGAGAGGATCTAGTGGTTACCCATTTGGATGGATCACCCAAAATTTCACCACCTTTGACATAGTTGTACTCCCTTGGGTAGCTCACTTCCTTTTCCTCTAGAGTCATGTCCTTCAAGGCTTCTAGAGGTGGGTCTTGTGCTTCTTCATCTTTGCTTGGAACCTCATACACCTTTGATTATTGTCCACCATCATTGGCTTCAATCATTCCTACATCATCATCATCACAAGAATCCTTCCTCAGAAGGAGGTTATCATCGAAAACCACATGAATAGACTCTTGAACAACTAAAGTTCTTTTTTAAATACACGACATGCTTTAGAGTTTAAAAAGTCACCTAGAAAAATAGCTTCATCACTTTTAGCATCAAATTTGCCTAAATTTTCTTTTCCATTATTTAAAACAAAACACTTGCATCCAAAAGGATGAAAATAGCTAATGTTAGGCTTTTTAGATTTTAAAATCTCATAAGGTGTTTTCTTTTAAATTGGTCTAATAATTACTCAATTTATGATGTAGCAAGCGGTATTTGTGGCTTCTGCCCAAAATACTTAGGAATTTTTTTTCAAAAAACATGGTTCTAGCCATTTCTTCTAAAGCTCAGTTTTTCCTCTCAACTACCCCATTTTGTTAAAAATTGCGAGGAGTGGAAAAATTATGACTTATACCATTTGAATTAAAAAAATCCTCAAATCCTAAGTTTTGAAATTCAGTTCCATGGTCACTTATAATGCGAGAAATTAATTGACAAACATTATTTTGAGTGATTTTTGAAAATGTGATGAAAATTTCTAAAGCCTCATCCTTAGTACTTAAGAATAGAACTCAAGTGTATCTAGAGTAATCATCTACTAAAACAAAGGCATAAGATTTTCTACCCAAGCTCATTGTCCTAATTGGTCCAAAGAGATCCATATAGATCAATTGTAATACTCTACTAGTTGAAACATCATTAATAGGTTTAAATGACACCCTTTTATGTTTACCCTTAGCATAAGCATCACAAATTTTATCTAGAGAAAATTTTAGCTTAGGTAAACCTCTTACTAGATTTTGGGAAACCCGTTTCTCTAAAACATTCATGCTAGCATGTCCTAGTTTTCTATGCCATAACCATGAATCATGCTCATCCTTAGCTACAAAGCATGCATTAGAAATGTTTATGTCATCTAAATGAACCATGTATATATTACCTATGCGATGACCTATGTACATTATTTTATTAGTTTCAATGTTCAAGATTTTACAACCATTTATATAAAATAGAACATTAAAACCTTTATCACATAATTGATTAATGCTCAATAAGTTATGTTTTATTCCCTTGACATATAAAACATTATCAATGAGTATTGAAGAGTGATTACCAATGGAGCCAATTCCTTCAATATGGCCTTTGGAGTTGTCGCCAAATGTTACTACTCCATCACTTTTTGGCTTTAGTTCTATGAATCTACTCTTGTCACCGGTCATGTGTCTTGAGCATCCACTATCAAGGTACCATGTGTTTTGACTTGAAGATTTGGCCTTGTAGCAATGCTCCCCCTAGAAACAAAGATTAGGTCTTGATTTTTGGTACCCAAATCATTTTAGGTCCATGAACATTATCTCCCAAAATCATGGTTCCCTTGGGAATCCAAGAAGCAATAGCATGTAAATCATTAGAAGCAATTAGGTTATTAGGAACCCAAACACTCTAATGTTCTTACCTCTAAAGGGCCTTTGGAAGCCTCTTTGTTTGTGGTTAACAAAGTTTCTTTTTACATAGTTGAGTTTTGAAGATTCATCTTTTTCAAAACTTGAATTCCCAACTTTGTTCAAAGAAGCTTTGAGATCATTCACCTCCTTATGGTGATTATCTTTAAGCTCGGAAAGAATGTTGTTTAAATCAATATTTTCTTTTTCAAAATATGTTAAATTGTCTTTTAAAGCACAAACCTTCTTTTCAAGTTCGAAATTGGTTTTAGATAAGGAATTGTTTTGTATTTTCAAATCAAAAATGATTTTCTTGTTTTTCAAAATTGATTCCTTATATTTCTCAACCAATTCACCATATACATCTTGTAACTCATCATATGCTTTTTGAAGCTCATCACAAGTAAAATCAAAGTTAGATGAGTTAGAGGTTACCTTAGGATCATCCTCTAAGGTCATGAGGAAAAGGTTGGCAACTTCTTGTTCCTCTTCATCGGATGATTCCGCATCACTCCAGGTAGCAATGTTCGCCTTGAACTTCTTCTTCTTCTCGAAGCTCTTCCTTTTGAGTTGGGGAATTTGGTTCGTATATGCCCTAGTTTCTTGCACTCATAGCAAATGAGTTGATCCTTCTCTTCCTCCTTTTTCTTGTTCTTGAAGTCTCCTTTTCGATTGAACTTTCTACTTATACTAGACTTCATGAATCAAGTGAACCTTTTGGCTAACATAACCATTTCCTCGACTTCTTTCTCACTTGAATCGCTCTCTTCATGTGAAGATTTTAGAGCAATTCCAATCTTTTTCTTCTCTGCCTCTTTCTTCTCCATTATCTTCTCTTTTCTTCTCTTTTCTTCTTCTCTTCCTTGCTTCATGATCTCATGAGTGAGGAGAGACCCCATTAGTGCATCGAGCTTCAATGTCTTCAAATCTTTTGCCTCGATGATGGTGGTCCTCTTCCCATCCCATGACTCGGGAAGAGAATAGAGAAGTTTCCAAACAAGTTTATCTTCGGGAATGACTTCATCGAAGCCTGATACCATTGACGATGACGAAGAAACGATCAAACATCTTCGTGACACTTTCATTGGGCTCTATCTTGTAATTTAGGATTCAAATCTTGGTCTCCTTGACATCATTGGTTCCTTCATAAGTGGTGTTTAGCTTGTCCCACACCTTCTTTGCACTTGTACATGAAGACATCTTCGAGTACATATCCAGTTCAAGATCACAAATAGCATGTGTAATGCTTTGTCATTGACTTGTAGCTTCATCTGATCATCATCGGTCATTTCAATCTTGGACTTGGGAACGAGTCTACCTTCTACATCTCTCTTCATTGGAATTGATGGACCACCTTCCACTATATCCCATAGGAGGTAGTCACTTGATTTGATGAAGAGTCTCATCCTATTCTTTCAATAGGGATAGTTGTCACCATTGACATAAGGAGGTTTGGCGATGGATTGTGAGTCATAGAAGTTTTGGCCAGAGGTAGATGCCATGGCTTGAATTGTAGGTTGATTAATCTCTCTTAGAATCGAATCAAGAGGGTGTTAATCCTTCCAATGAGTGTAGCTCTAATACCAATTGTTGAGATGATCAAACAATATCAAATTGGCCAAGAAGGGGTGAATTGGCTTTCTAAAATGAAAGGAAGCAAAATGGTAACATAAAAATTGAAGACAAAGAGATTTAGAGTGGTTCAAGCTTCTAACAAGCTCTACATCCACTACCTTAGCTCCCACTAAGTTTTTCAACCAATTCACTACTGAATTCTTCCCCTTTTCTAGGATTAGGAGGAAACCATTACAAAGATCAAAGCTTTCTACCCAAAGCTTGATCAAAATCACTCTTTTACAAGAAGAAGTTGGCAAATTGAAAATAGACCTCTCAATAGGTAAAATATTTGCCCCAATTAAAATAGCACACTCCCCAAACTTGAAATTAAAGATTACAAATGAATTACACAAGTTGGGTGTGAGGGTTTGACTCTAAATCGCTCTAAGAGATTTGATTTTTGTTTAATTGTGCTTGACTTGATGAATAGTTGTTGATGTATCATCAGAGGATTGCTTTTATACCTTCTCATTGAATTCTAGTCGTTTGGGTGGCTAGCATCATCAATAAAGCCATTGAGCTCTCTTTTTCCCACCATAAATTTACTTCTGCAAACTACTGTTTTGGTACACGACGTACTAGTATCGATAACTGTCTCAAAACAAAAAGAGTCGTTGCAAGTAATAAAAAGGGCATATCGATATGCGAGAAGTTGTATAGAAACGATAAAAGGGGCCATATCGAAATGGTTATAGGTTGTATCGATGCAATTTTTGCAAACTTAGACATTGCCAAAATCTGTATCGATACGCTACCAGGGTGCATCGGTACGGTAACTGAAATTCAAAAGTTTGCTGATTAAATGAAAATATTTGAAAATCTTAACCCCCCGTATCGATACGGTATAGGTCTGTATTAGTACGCTTAAACAAAAACCTTAACCCCAGATGAATGTCGTATCAAAATAGGCATGTCCGTATCGAAACACTCGTATTGAAATAGACTCAGCCGTATCAAAACATGAAATTCCAGTAGCCAATTAAGATGAGGCCGTACAGAAATGCTAGGATAACGTATCGAAACGCATGTGTAGTTTTGTAAAATTTGGGTTTGAAAAGACAAGACCGTATCTAAACACTTATAAAGTGTATCGAAATTCCTAGGCGAATTTGTTAAATTTGGCTTTGAAAACACTTAGAAAAAATTGCGGGGTTTAAGTTTCAACTTGGAAACATTTTAGCTTTAAAATCCTTGTCAACAGTGAGATTTTCAAATACTTAAAAATTTATTTACTTTGCAATTTGGTCCTTAGACTATTTGTTATATCAAAAATCAAATATAGGTTTTACACAATCTCGCTAGCATTGTGAAAACTTTGCAAAAGAGTAATGATTCCCTAGAAGTCAAGGCATTAGAACAAATTTGCATAATATGTGGAGAAGATTATCACACTGATGATTTCCCTGCCAACAATGAGTCGGTTAATTCTATTGGTAATTTTGGTCGTTACTATAATTCTAACATCAATACTTCCAATGTTGGTTGGAGACAACACCCAAATTTAGCTTGGAGAAATCAAGGAGGTAACTAGTACAATGCCCAGCGTCAGAACAACAATGCTCAGAGGCAAAATAATAATGCCATGCCACAGAGAGCCCAAAAACATTTTCAGCAAGGGCAGAGATATAACCAAGGAAACACTCTCACGGAGTACATGGAGAGGAATGATGCAACAATCTAGAGTTTGGCAGCATCAATGAGAAACTTGGAGGTTCAGCTTGGGTAGACTGCCAATGCACTCAACAATTGACCCCATGGAGCGTTGCCAAGTGATATGGAGGATGATCGACATAAAGACAATGAGAAATGCAAAGCTATAACTCTTCAAAATGGCAAGCAATGCGAGACAGAGATGGTTGCCAAGCAACCAACTAATTGCCAAACTGAAAAGCTAATCCTAACAGATGATCCCAAAGAAGCAGAGACGAAAGAAACAATAGCTGATGATGTTAGACTTGATGCCATACAACATTCTGATGTCAAACCACTAATTGATGCTAAGCAACAAACTAATGCCAGACAACAGACTAATGCGAGCACCACCTTGGCAAAACTAGTGGAGCCGACATTTGCTTATCCACCACCACCATTTCCAGCAAGGCTTCAAAAGTATAAGCAAGACCATCAATTTAAGCGCTTCTTAGAAATTCTTAAACAATTGCAAATCAACATACCATTGGTAGAGGCCCTTGAATAACGCAACATTGTCAAATTCATGAAAGACATTTTTCCAAAAAGAGAAAGTTGGGAGATTTTGATATCGTATATCTCACCGAAGGATGTAGTGCCATGATACTCAATCGATTGCCACCGAAGCTGAAAGATCTTGGAAGTTTTACTATTCCCTACACCATTGGCAATAGATTAATGGACAAGGCACCGTGTGACCTAGGAGCCAACATCAACCTAATGCCAATGTCAGTTTTTAGAAAACTTGGCATAGAAGCAACGCCTAACACGATGACACTTCAGTTGGCAGACATATCCTTTGCACATCCTAAGGATAAGATTGAGGATGTATTGGTAAAGGTAGACAAATTCATTTTCCCAGGCGATTTCATCATTTTAAAGTACGAGGCAGATATCGATGTCCCAATTATTTTGGGTAGACCATTCCTTGCCACGAGTAGGGCTTTGATTGATGTTCATAAGGGTGAACTTACAATGCGCATGAATGATAAGCATGTTACATTTAATGTGTTTCAAACTTTGAAATATACAGATGAACCTAATGAATAAAGAACTGATGAGATGATGGAGTCCATTTTTACTTTGGATGTGGCACAGTTGTGCCAAGACACAGATGATAACGCCAACGAACTGGTTCACAATGATGAGACAAGTGAAGAACCAACCTTGGAGGCTGAAGATGTGAGTTATTTTGAGCCATTAGAGTTGGCCGACAGAGAAATCAAGGCACCAAAACCATCAATTGAGGAGCCACCAGAATTGGACCTGAAACTATTGCCAGACCACCTAGAGTATGCTTATCTAGGTAAAAACTCAACGTCTCTTGTAACCCCCTCGACCTGGTCTGGGTGAAAGACTGAACTGAACATATCAAACGGGAAATATTGAAGTAAACCGGGAGGTTTACCTCAATAAACAACCATATTTTTTTCATTTTATCTTGTCTAGATGCTCATTATGATCCTAAGTGTTTAACATCACAGCGGAACAGATTACAACTCGACCAGACATCGATTTGGGACTCAATTACATACAGTTACGTTTTAAGGACCATTTTGTAATTTAACCATATTAAGGGGTCTTCTTCACTTTTAAATTTACCAAACTTAAATTAGTCACATTACATGCATCCATGTCAAATCTCAGCTCAAATACTCATTCATGCTCATTTAATTTCATTTACAACATTCAGGGACTAAAACATAAAGAAACAGAACTTCAAAATATTCCATTAACAAACTTAACAGCTTGTTGTTTCGGTACATGTTGCCCTGTATCGAAACAGGAGTACCAAAATAGGTTCAAGTGGCTCGGAACACAGGCCCGTATCGAAACACCCTTTGAGGTGTTTCAGAATAAAGGTTTCTAGAAGCATATCGTACCGGAATAGACCTCCCTATTTCGAAACCCTTAGGCCATTTTGTTGGGATTTTAGGGGCTCGATTCGATCAACCAATTTAGCTCACCAAGTGGTGGAGAGATGGATTTTTTGGTGGAAGGGTTGTGGAAGCTAGAATGTAAAAAGACACAATGATTTATAGTGGTTCGACCTTCTAACAAGTACCTACATCCACTACCTTAGCTCCCCACTAAGGATTTCACAATCAATCCACTAATTGATTCGTCCCCTTTTTTAGGATTAGGAGGAAACCCTTACAACCGATCAAGCTTCTACCCAAAGCCTTGATCAAAACCCTCTTTACAAAGAGACAAAGAAAGCAAACTTAAAACCCTCTAATAGGTGTTTGTTTGCACAATTAAGCACTCACCCAAAACCCAAAACACTTGAGCAAATTTGACAATTTTGGCTCACTAGTGTTTGTCTATACAAGAATTGACAATTTAAGCACTAAGACACTTTTTGATCATTTGATGTTTTACAATATGAGCATTAGTCTTCTCTTGATGCTTGGAGGTCCCTTTTATACTCCCAATTGAGTTTGTAGTCGTTACTAGCCGTTGGGGATGAATTGGAGCCGTTGAGGACTTTATTTCCCTTCATAAATGTTGTTCTGCATCTAACCGTATCGATACACGTGACACCGTATCGGTACGAGCTTCATAGGATCTAGCCGTTGAGCTTTTGCCAGTTGAGGCGTATCGATACGCTTGGGGGCGTATCGGTACGGGTCCACATTTGAATGGCCGTTGGGAAATAGCCGTTGGGGTGGTTTAAATGGGATCGGTACGCTTACCTGGCGTATCGAAACGACCCCGATCCGTATCGATACACCAAACCCTCGTATCGATACGGGTTTTGACAGTGACCAAACTGCGGCAAAATGGTATCGGTACGGGTACAACCGTATCGATACGGGTAACGTGAAATCACAAGTTTGGCTATTAAAAACATGAAAAATCTTTGCCAAAAACCTTTCAAAATACTTCAAACATAAATTCAAGTTGTTTGGACTTAAACACAAGTTTTAAATTCTTTTCAAATTAGTCCAAAACATTTTTCAATTATTATATCAAAACATTAGTTCTACAATCTCCCCCTTTTTGATATAATAAAACTAACTTGAAAAATTGTTTGGGATTCTCCCCCTTTAACTTTAAAAATGTGAATAAGAGATTAAATGTATGAAATCAAATAAAGCTCCCCCTTATTCTATTGAAAATTCAATTTTTCAAACCATACCATTTCTCCCCCTTTTTGTTATATCAAAAAGAATTTAAGACGTTAAGTTTAAAATAGCAATAGAGGTAAAAAGTTTTGACACAAATAAGAATTTGGTTTAAAAATGGCCCCCCCTTACTCAAAGCATCATCAAAATTATTAGTCCATCATATATGATCATCTAGTTGAATAAACAAAAAAAAATAAGACAAATTAATTCAAAACAACTAGAAATTTTACCAACACTTGAACCCAAGGGAGGATGTGAAGCCTTCCTTCTTCAAGTGTTTTTCCTTGTGTGTATGGAGCTCCCCCTCAATGTTTGACTTGTTGAACATCTCCATCACACCTAGCAATAGACAATCAAGTGATTTTTGGTATCCAAATTGCTTTGGATCCATAAACGTTAGTTGCACAAATTTTAGTCCCCTTAGGAATCCATTTTTCAATGTCATCCTTTTTAGTTGAAGTATTAAGTCCTTTTGGGACCCAAACACTTCTAAAACATTTACCTTTTATAAATCTAGGGGCACTAGATTGTCTAACATAGAAATTTGATTTTCCAAAATTGTTTTTCTTGTCTAGCTCTTTGGAAATCAAATCCTTTTCTCCTTGAACTTTTTGAAGCAATTTTTGTAAATCAAAACATTTTAATTCAAACTCTTCAAGTTTTGCTTCAAGTTCAAGTTTGGTTTTAGAAAGCAAATCATTTTGAATTTTTAACTTTGAAATCAATTTATTGTTTTTCAAAATGTGGCTTTTAAAATCTAAAACCAAATCGTCATAGGCATCTTGTAATTCATCAAAAGAATAAGAACATGAAGTAGATGAATTAGAAGTTACCCTTGAATCTTCTTCGATGGCCATAAGGCAAAGGTTGGCTTGTTCATCATCGGTGGAGTCTTCATCACTCCAAGTAGCCAAATGCGCCTTCTTTTTATGGCTTGAAGTGCTTGCCCTCTTCTTTCTTTTAGGTTCTCTTTCAAGCTCTCTCAAGGCTTTCTTCATGAACGTGGCACACTTCTTGAAGAGATGAACTATCTCTTCATGTTCATCCTCCTCTTCACTTGAGTAGACATGATGGCAAGTGGAGGATTTGAGAGCCATGGCACTTGCATTGATGCCAAGCCCTTTGATTTTCTTCTCTCCCATAGCTCTAATTTCTTCCCTCTTCTTCTCATCCTCTTTTTTCTTCTTCATGATTTGATGAGTAAGGAGTGACCCCATGAGTTCATCAAGCTTCAAGGTCTTCAAATTTTTGGCTTCGATGATGGCGGTCCTCTTTGAGTCCCAAGACTCGGGAAGTGAGTAGATGAGCTTTCGAACAAGCTTTTCCTCCGGGATGGCTTCTCCATAGCCTTTGAGACCATTTGTGATGGTGGAGAACCTATCAAACATCTTCTCGATGTTCTCTTCCGGATCCATTTTGAAGTTCTCATACTCCAAGGTTAGGAGCCCAATCTTGGTTTCCTTGACTTCATTTGTCCCCTCGTATGTGACTTCAAGCTTGTCCCATACCTCCCTGGCACTCTCACAAGAAGACATCTTCTCATAGATGGATGGACCAAATGCACAAAATAGAATGTGCAAGGCTTTGCAATTTAGCTCCATCTTCTTGCGATCGTCGGCACTCCACTCCGCTTTACTTCTTTGAGGCACGAACGAACCATCTTCAACTATGTCCCATAGCTTGTAATCTCTTGACTTCAAGAAGAATTTCATCTTTGTCTTCCAATAGGCATAGTGGTCTCCGTCGAAGAAAGGCGGTTTGTCGATTGATTGTGCCATTGAGCCGGTTGATGAAATAATGATCGAGCTTGCCGGATCTTCTCAATAGGATGTGAATCCTCTTCGATTGAGCCAAGCTCTGATACCAATTGTTGGGATTTTAGGGGCTCGATTCGATCAACCAATTTAGCTCACCAAGTGGTGGAGAGATGGATTTTTGGGTGGAAGGGTTGTGGAAGCTAGAATGTAAAAAGACACAATGATTTATAGTGGTTCGGCCTTCTAACAAGCACCTACATCCACTACCTTAGCTCCCCACTAAGGATTTCATAATCAATCCACTAATTGATTCGTCCCCTTTTTTAGGATTAGGAGGAAACCCTTACAACCGATCAAGCTTCTACCCAAAGCCTTGATCAAAACCCTCTTTACAAAGAGACAAAGAAAGCAAACTTAAAACCCTCTAATAGGTGTTTGTTTGCACAATTAAGCACTCACCCAAAACCTAAAACACTTGAGCAAATTTGACAATTTTGGCTCACTAGTGTTTGTTTATACAAGAATTGACAATTTAAGCACTAAGACACTTTTTGATCATTTGATGTTTTACAATATGAGCATTAGTCTTCTCTTGATGCTTGGAGGTCCCTTTTATACTCCCAATTGAGTTTGTAGCCGTTACTAGCTGTTGGGGATGAATTGGAGCCGTTGAGGACTTTATTTCCCTTCATAAATGCTGTTCTGCAGCTAACCGTATCGATACACGTGACACCGTATCGATACGGGCTTCATAGGAACTAGCCGTTGAGCTTTTGCCAGTTGAGGCGTATCGATACGCTTGGGGGCGTATCGGTACGGGTCCACATTTGAATGGCCGTTGGGAAATAGCCGTTGGGGTGGTTTAAATGGGATCGGTACGCTTACCTGGCGTATCGAAACGACCCCGATCCGTATCGATACACCAAACCCTCGTATCGATATGGGTTTTGACAGTGACCAAACTGGGGCAAAATGGTATCGGTACGGGTACAACCGTATCGATACGGGTAACGTGAAATCACAAGTTTGGCTATTAGAAACATGAAAAATCTTTGCCAAAAACCTTTCAAAATACCTCAAACATAAATTCAAGTTGTTTGGACTTAAACACAAGTTTTAAATTCTTTTCAAATTAGTCCAAAACATTTTTCAATTATTATATCAAAACATTAGTTCTACACATTTCAGGCTCACCATTTTGGTACAGGCTCAAGTGTACTGAAACATCTGGGCCTGTAATGAAATTTTTTGCTGGTTTTTCACACTTTAATCCATACAAAAAACCATTTCAACATGCTTCCAACATGCATACAACATATTTAAAGCATCAAACCACACTCGTACATGGTAGAAAACAACATCATAGCATGTCAATATGCATCAACGGAATCTATAGGCATGCAACCCATGCAAAATAGCCACTTAAGAGTCAAAACCCAAACCAAGGCATAAACCAAAAATTTAAGGCCATTTACAAGTCATTAAGGGCATTTCAAACTTGCCACAAACCAGAGAGTTTCAAAACACATCTCCCAAAACATAAAGGTATCCTCCCATTGCCAACTATTATTACTAATAAGCAAATGTAAAACCATACTTGAGCTTAACCACACTTCTTGGTATCTTTATTGCCTCTTTGCTGCCCAAATATGCCAATTCTCTGCATTGTTGGAAAAAGAGAGCGTAAGCACAATTGCTTAGTGAGGGATGGTCAAAACAAGCCAACCACAACAATGCATTTTAAAACCATTTCTCATTTAGAAATCTCTATCTCATCATGCTCTTTCTATCTCATGCTTGAAATCGTTTTCAAAGCAAAACCATATCATTTAAACCACATGTACATCAAAATGCAAAATCTCAAGGCAAAGCCTCACATACTTAAATCTCATACGACATATCTCAAATCATATTCTCATATGCAAAACACAATGCATAAAATCATTTATAATCAAGGTACATATGAATCTCATATATTGGCATTTAGCAACATTACTCGAATATGCGGATAGCTTGACTAATATGTCAAGTCCTACCCTAATGGAATCTCACATCACCGGACTCTCATGGCGGCATCTCAAATCAATCAAAACAGTAGCATTATGAAAATCATAGATTTCAATCAATAACCTTCAATTTAACCAAATTTCCATGATTAATCCATCAAAACAACTTAGAAAACATATGTAAAGGATTGATAACTTGGGAATTTCTGTAAAGAACTGATCATTAGAGGGGGAGAATGAACCTTACCTCTAATGGGTGAAATCTCTCTCAATTGGATGTGTGTTTTCTTGAAAAATCAAAGGAAAAACAATAAGGTTTTGTAAATCAAGATTAAAGAATCCTTTAGAAATCAAAAACTCAGTAAATCAAGAGCATTACCTTAAGTTTCTTGAAATGGAGAGTGTTTGGCTAAAGGAAAACTTTGAGAGAAAATAGAATGAGAGAAAATGACGTAAAACTTGTTTTAATGAAAAACCAACTCTTCTTTTATTAAACCCTTTTAATACTTAATTCAAACCTTTTAAAATGTTCCTAATTAAGAGAGAAATATGATAAAAACAAATAGGTAAAATAGCTCCTTAAAGATTCAAAGTTTCAATCCTTTTCCAAAAATTCACTAAAACAACTTTGTAAAAATCACATTTTGGTCATTAACTCAAAATGTCCCACTTCCAAAATCTTTTTCTTAAAACTGATTTTACCAAAATCATTTATATAATTAATAATGATTTTTAAGCATTTTCTCATATTTTTATCTTAACCCGAACTTTGCTTTCCCTGAACCGCTCCCAAAAACTCAGATCTCTAGTCTACGCTCTACAAACCTCGATTTGACCTCAAATTATTCTAGGCCCAAAATCGGGGCATTACATTGCCAGTGATCATTGTTGTTGATCTCACTAATGATCAGGAGGGAAGATTGCTAGAAATGTTAAGCAAATATAAGCAAGCTTTGGGTTGGACCTTGTCCGTATCCGAGGTATTAGCCCAACCATTTGCGTGCATATGATTATCTTGGAGGAATACCATGACAAGATCGTTGAAGGCTGAATCCGAGCATGAAAGAAGTAATGAAGAAGGAGATTATCAAATGGCTTGATGCCGGGATAATTTACCATATTTCTGATAATTCATGGGTTAGCCCAGTACAATGTGTGCCAAAGAAGGATGGCATTACAGTGGTACAAAACATCAAGGATGAATTGATACCCTCCGGGACTGTCACATGATAAAGAGTGTGCATAGACTACAGAAAGCTGAACAATGCTAGGCGAAAGGATCACATCCCATTTTCTTTCATCGACCAAATGTTAGATAGGCCGGCAGGTATAGCTTTCTATTTTTTTGGATGGTTATTCAGGTTATAACCGTATTTCCATCACCCATAATGGTCAAGAGAATACCACCTTTACGTGTCTATGTGGGACGTATGCCTTCAAAAGAATGTCATTCATGTTGTGTAATGCCCCGACAACGTTTCAACGTTGCATGATGGCCATTTTTCTGACATGATTTAGCATAACTTGGAAGTATTCATGGATGATTTCTCGGTATTTGGCAAAACATTTGAGGAATGCCTTCAGAGTTTGGAGCAAGTTTTGAGGAGATGCATTGAGACAAACTTAGTCTTGAACTGGGAAAAATGCCAATTCATTGTGAAGGAGGGCATTTTTCTCGGGCACAAGGTAACCAAGAGAGGATTAGAGGTTGATCAAGCAAAAGTTGAGGTAATCAAGCAATTGCCACCCCTACAAGTGTAAGAGGTATAAGAAGTTTTTTAGGACATGCAAGTTTTTACCGATGCTTCATTATAGATTTTTCTAAAATTTCTAAAACTTTTTGCTTGTTATTGGAACAAAATGCCACTTTCGCATTTAATGATGCTTGTTTGAAAGTGTTTTAGGAACTTAACGAGAAGTTGATTAATGCCCCTATAGTTGTGGCAACCGATTGGAATGAGCCATCCAAGTTCATGTTTGATGCCAGCGACTATGCCATCGGAGCAATGTGGCAAAGTTTTCCATACCATTTACTATGCCAGTTGGACTTTAAATGGAGCTCGGCTTAATTACTCCACAAATGAGAAAGAATTTCTTGGAGTTGTCTTTACTTTTGATAAATTCAGATCTTACTTAGTTGGTAACAAATTTTTGGTGTATATAGATCATTTGGCACTAAAGTACCTCTTGGCAAAGAAGGATGTCAAGCCCAGGTTGATCCGATGGACGCTTCTTCTACAGGAATTTGACCTCGAGATCTAAGATAAGAATGGAAGTGAGAATTTGGTAGCTGATCACCTATCACGCCTAGAGCATCACCTTGAAGATGGTAAGACCGCTGCCATAAGAGATGAATTTCCAAACGAGTATTTGCTTGCAGTTAATGTCGTGCCATGGTACGCTGACATAGTCAACTACCTGGTAAACAATATTCTTCCACCAGACTTGGCATATAATGCCAGGAAATATTTTCTACGAGATGTTCGGCAAAATTATTGGCATATAAGTAGTGTGACGACCAAGTGATCCGCCGGTGTGTGCTAAAGGATGAGCAACACAACATATTGCAACTATACCATGCTGCACCATATGAAAGACACTTTGCCAGGATGAAGATTGCTGCCAAGGTGTTGCATTCAAGATTCTTTAGGCCCACGCTATACAAAGATGCCTAAAACTATGTCGAGGCATGTGATCGATGCCAACGGACATGAAACATCTCTGGCAAACACCAATTGTCGCTCTAAAACATTATGCATGTGGACTTATTTGATGTATGGGTGATAGACTTTATGGGTCTTTTTCCTCCATTCGGTAATGTACATATTCCTGTGGCCATTGACTATGTATCAAAATGGGTAGAGGTCGTTGCACTGCCAACAAACGATGCCAAGGCTATTGCCAAGTTCTTGCACAAACACGTTTTACTCGATTTGGTGCCCATATAGTGATTATTCATGATGAGGGTACCCATTTTAAATGCAATCTAATTTCTAAAGCTTTTTGCAAGTATTGAATTCAGTAGAGGATTGCCACGGTATACCATCCACAAACAAATGGGCAAGCTAAAATTTCAAATAAGGAGATCAAAACTAGTTTAGAGAAGACTGTAAATCCATCAAGGAAAGACCGGTCCTTGAGACTAGATAAGTCCTTGTGGGCTTATAGGACTGCCTTTAAAACACCTTTGGGCACTTCACCATTTAGATTTATTTTTAGAAAACCATGCCATATGCTAGTAGAGCTGGAACATAAAGCCTATTGAGCCATCAGAACACTTGACATGGCATGTAGAGTGCTAGAATCTACAAGGAGAAGGCAAAACGCTGACATGACAGAAGGATAATGCCAAGACAATTTGAGGTAGGCCAACGTGTTTTGTTATTTAACTCACGGCTAAAGTTGTTTCTAGGTAAACTCAAATCGAGATGGACGGACCCTTATGAAGTTGTAAAGCCCTATGCCCATGGAGTTGTGGACATCGAGAATTTGAAGACGAGAGATATTTTAATGTGAATGGCCAACTTTTAAAGCACCATTTGGAAGGCGGTCAGAGGACTGCGAACAAGGTTATCCTCTTGGCAGAGGTACCATAACATCATCACTATGGTTTATTATTTTTTAAATATTAGGATTAGATGTTTTTCCTTTTTAACATTTTTCTTTATTTCTTTATTTTTCATCTTTTAATTTTTAATTTTCCTTGACTACGTTGAAAAGTTTTTCTTTGAGTATGTGCAGATTAATATGCCAGGTATAATTCCAAGGTAGGACTTGACATGAGAAGGTGACACAACGAGAGAACTCTGCGTGCCAGACAGAATGCCAACACAAAGGCTTGGAATGCGGTGGATTGGAATATTGGAAGAAGAGATTTACCCTAGCTTTATTAAATTCGGCCCTTGAGAGTGAAAATTGTTTTCTTTTTAACTTTAACCCTAGCCGCCCAAACTATTATGTTGAAATTTAAATTCAACTTAATCACCTTATTTCTCCACTCTTTAAACCTATCCTATCACTTACAACCTTATCACATCACCGATATCACTTAACCCCTTATCAAATCAATTTTTTTTCCTTTTCCATCATTTTCCCCATTAATTTCAGCTACATTATTAAACCCCATTAAACACCCAACCTTTTACTTTCCACCTACCCTAGCTGTTCAAAGAAACAAAACCTTTTTCACTTCTCTCTTTATCAAGCAAGAAACCAAGATTCATCTTTTCTCTTCTTCATCCTTTGTTCAACATGCCCAAAGCTTTCATCTCGTTTCAATGGCTTCTTCATCAACACCCTTTAAAATCATTTTCAATGAGGAGATCCGGAAAAAAGCATGAAGAGAACTTTGCCTCAAGATCCTTTTGTTATGAGAAACACTTCGACTTCAAAGGCAAAGTAACAGTGGGATTTTCCGATGATTTCATGGCGATAGTTAACCAACACAAATAGGAGCTATTCTGCCAGCAAAAAGGGGAGGTTTATGCGAACATTGTTCAGGAGTTTTACGCCCACTTGACCATAAAGGAAAGCCCATTCTTGATGATCTGAGGTACATGTGTTCGTTTTGATGAAGGTTATATTAATGTCATGTTTAAACTAGGGGATGTGGAGGATGAACTCATGGAGTATGTCGAGTCCATGATGGCTACAAAGCGAAAGAAGTTGCTGGTAGACTTGTGTGAACCTGGCATGACATAGATTGTTTCATCCAAGGGTCATAGAACAGTTAAGAGATTGGCATCGAAATCTCTGTCGAGGGGGTGGAACCATTTTCTCAAAGCAAATCTCATGCCCACCACTCACAATGAAATGATGGTGGAGGAACGGATTGCACTATTGCATTCCATTACCACCGACCGAAAAATCAATGTTGATCAGATCATCATTGAAGAGACCTACAAATGTGCTGGTAAGCCTAATGACAACTTGGTCTTTCCTTTATTAATTTCTAAGATTTGCATGAGGCATGGTGTGCCCAAGCTTGATTAAGACAAATGCCAAGAAATCAAGGGCACAATAATCTCGCCTGCTATAAGGAGAAACCTCACTGCCAACGAGACCAAGGACAAAAGAAAAGGAAAGACAACCATGCCAAAGCCTAGAGTGCCAAAGGCGAAATTTGACGCTCCCATGCGAGCTAGTGCAGTGGCATTGCTTTTGAAATCCACCATCGCTAGGAGATTATTCTCATTAAATTAGAGAAAGCCGAGGAGTGGAATGTCAAGCTTTTGTAGTATAGTCATGCTAGAGATATTGCCATTTGGGAGACCATTGAGAAGATGTCCCTAAATTTCTAGCCAACTTTCCCAGATTTCCCTACAGAGATCTTTGCCAGTGATGATGCCATGCCAGCCAGTCCCCAATCAGCTCATACCTCATCTTATGCCATAGTCCCGTTGTCTCCAGTCCATGTTGAATATGCTAGTACCGGCTCTCTTATTGAATCAAAGGAAACTAAAGCCAAGTATACCGCAACACCTGTCGCGCCATCATAGTCTAATGCCATCGACGCCCTTGTCGTGTCGGAACCTGTCAAGATTGTGGAGGAAGTTCTTTGTGATGTTGAAGCCTCCACTTCCGCAAAACAAACCATGACAAGAGTAAAGCAAAAAGCACCGGATCGTGGAAGCTTTGTCAAGAGGAAGACCCGAGTCACACGAGAATAAGTCTCTAAGGGGGAGTCCTTCTCTTCCTAAACTCCTTTGCAATTCATTTCAATGCCTTTGTATGTTCATACATTTTTATTTTTCTGTTTATTTGTATATATGTGTTGTTTTCATGCATTGAGGACAATGCACATCTTGGGTTTGGGGGTGTGCAATTCCTCACATTTATGTCATGCGATGCATTTCATTTTTACATTTCTTTTGTCATGCCATATAGTTTAGCTTTGCATACCGAACCACTAAAAAAGAAAAAAAAATTGTCTCCGCCAAATTTTGAAGAATGCTAACACTTGTTAGGAAAGTTTAATTAGTTTTAGAATAATCTGTCTGACGAGGAATCTTGAAAATATTTAGTTGCCTCTGCCAGCAGAACGGTAATGTCAGGTTTGTTTGACAATTGATCTCTAGTTTAGGGAATTGAACTTTAACATAACACGTAGTATGCATCTAGTTCCCAAGAAAACTTAGAATTTTTGAAACTAAGCTCAGAAAAAAACAAAAGACAAAAGAAAACAATTTTGATGTCAGGGTAAAAAGAAATAAATAAGCCAACAATGTTTGCCAAGGAAATGAAAAAATTGAACTCCCATCTACCTTAGGGATAATAAGTTACTTGGGGCTTCGTGGTTTGCTCCCTCTTAGTTCTCAAGTCCAAAACTTTAGGGTATGAGTTGAAGAGAAAACCTAGTGATATTTGGATTAACGTAGGGGTTCGTGGTACGCTCCCTCTTATTTCTCACGCCAAACAATGTCACGAAGCAAGCTTAAATTAATGCCAACAGAAACCCTTGGTAGGAATAAAATAAAAAATAAAAAATTTGAGTTTAGGTAGTAGAATATACTAAGGGAGTAAAGGGATACTTGATGCACATTGGCTACACATCATGCACTCTTTATGCCCTTATACTAGAGTTATATTGTTGGACTTGAATTTCCTATCCGCTTGGTATTACTGCACTGAGATGACTGAGGACAGAGCTAAACTTAATTATGCTTGCCAGCACTTGTTGGCATTTCAACCAAAACTTTGTCGAGGTAATATTTTCACCTTTTTTGTTTTTTTAGCTTTCTTGCATTACTTGAGGACAAGCAATGAGCTAGGTTTGGGGGAGTGTTACCTCTTCAAAAGTACTATTTTTATGCCTATTTTAAAATGCCTTTGCTTGCTTTTGAGTACATTTAGTTGCATTTAGTTTTTAATTTCATGCATTTGCATAAGGAGTTAGGAATTTTGCCTATGTCAGTGTGAAGGGTTGTTTTGTTGGCATTTTTGTAGGTTTGGCATAACAGTTGGCGGAACACAGTAGCGCAAAAAGGAAGGAATGCCAAGATGTTGTTGGTACAGATGGACCAAATATTGCCAAAGCACCGGTTGGCAGAGAAGAAGAAGTTGATGCCCGACCAAGTAAGCCGTTGAACCCGAAAAATAGGACCAGATCATGCTGCAAGAAAATAGCGATTGGATCAAACTGCGGAAAAATAGCGGAGATATAGTGTGAAGCTTGGTTGGCTTAATGATGCCAAGATTGGTTGGCGAATCAGTGACGACATATTACGTCAGCTCCAACTTGATCAGCTCACATTCAAACTTTTGATAAGATGATCACATCCCTTATCCCTTGAGCATTCAAAATTCAAACTCAAGAGCTTATCCTATGTCCTCCTTGCACGCCTATTTAAAGAACGATCAAGCAAGCAAATGGAGATCGATTTTTGGGAGATTGAAAGATCCATCGATGACCGGCTACACCAAGGAGACGTGGTTCGACCAGCTTGACCGAGAGCCTGAAGCATAAGGGATGTATCGAGAGACCCCATTCTCGCTCATTCTATTTGTTTTGTTGTTTTTATTTTCTTTTAAATGATGATGTGTTTGCAAAACGATGAAGGTTTTTTTGGTTAATACCATAACCATGAACTAATCTAATAGTTGGTGGGGGATTTTTGCGTTGAATGTTGTTTTTATGTTTAGTTTTTAATAATGAAAATGCTTCGGCTTTGTTTTCCTTATCTAGCATGTTCTTCAATTTTTATCAAAACTGTGCCAAGCGAAAGTTAGCATTGTTGGCTTATTGAACCTTAATATCTTAACAGACTTTGGGAGCAACAATATGTTGCCATATACTAAGGCGAGATGCTTCGAAAAAAGATGTTCAAGTAGATGAGCTTACTTCAGAAGTGAATCTACCCCTTATGAGTATATATTGATACTTAATCAAATTGATTTATGAAAAAACATAACTATAGAAATATATGGGTTTTTACATGGTTAATTTCGGGCATTTTCTATCAAAAGAGGCTTTGCCAAATTTGAATCTGCTCGTTAAATGATGCCAAGGAACTACATTACTAAAGGCTGACATGTCATGAATAACGTGAAAACCAGGCATCCCTTGCCAACGCTCATCACTCATTTGACACTCTCCTTGTCGATGTTGTTTTAATTTACTTTTATTTCATTTAAAATCATTTTCAAACAATTTTCAATTCAAACACACTTTTCCCTTGACAAGTAAACATTCAAAATCTTGGCCAGTTCTTGTGGAGACAATACTCAACTCACTACTATATTACTTACAGACTGTATATTTGCACGCAAAAGACTCTTACTTAGCGTTGTTTTATACATTTCCAATACCTTTTCTACTCCTTTTTTTCAAGCACTCACCGAAGTCTACAGATGTCCTTCATTATGTTTTTAAGGTTCCTATGGTCAATAAAAACATAAAATTAAACTTGAAAGAAGTAAAACTTCTTCAATAATATATTATAATGAAATAATATATTTACCTGTATATTTGGTGTAGAACTGAAGTTATGTGCATAAAGCATGTTTGATTCATTCATTCTCCACTGGATGTCTAGATTAAAAATAATCAAAATTAGTTAAATTTGAGATAGAAAAGATAGTGAGTATAATTTCGAGTTTTAAAAAATATCTAAATCAAATTTAGAGTAGTTGCCACATTATTTTGTTGCACAATTCTATGAGGAATGTTAAGAGCATCGAAGTACCAACGACTACCTAGACTCTAGAAAAACAAAAATAAAAAATAAGGGCTCGTTTGATTTTAGAAGAAAAAAAAATCAATTTTTATTTTTATTTTCAGTTCAGTTTTTTAAAAATTAAAGAACATGCTTCGTTAATAGGAATGAAAACTTGTTTTTAAAAATAAAAATAGTGAAAATGTGTTTAATATCTAGTTTTTCAAAATAAAAAAAAATAATAGTTAAATAATTAAAATAAAATATATTTAGTAAATTATTGTTATTGTTATTGTTATTGTTATTGTTATTGTTATTGTTATTGTTATTGTTATTGTTATTGTTATTGTTATTATTATTATTAAATAAACTAAAGTTTTAAAAATGACATTAGAAGGATTCGAACTCGGATTAAAATGAAGTTAAAATTAAAAAAAACCCTCATTTTCATATTTTTCACTTTCATAAAATATTTTCAATTTTATGTTTTTAAATTTTCAATTATTATTTAAAAAAATATTTTCTAATTTTACAACCAAACACATTTTCTTCACCGTTTCCATTTTCCAAGAAAATAAAAACAGATTCATACTTTAGAACCAAACGTACCCTAAATTGCATTTAAATGCATTTGAAGAATACTTAATTGTAAAATAAGTATAATAAGTAATTAACATATTAGAAAATTGCACTGTGTTTTGGTACAAAGGTCTATATATTGTTTGTTAGCATTATCATCGAAAAAATAATCTATAATTAAAAAGAAATTATAATAAAATGTAAAAAATAGTCAAATATAATATGCTACCAATTAATTTTATACAAATAAAGTTATCATGATGTGGAGTGATACCAACAAAAGCATCTAAAGATCAATGGTTGGTTGTTTTATTTTATACTCAAACTTCTAAAAATAATATAATTTAAATACAAAATAAATTTAAACAAAAATTATGAGTACTTAGTTTGATTGCTCGACATAGATACTTTTGATTTAGTTTTCTCAAGATGACCTTTAATTCTAACATTAAAAATTCCGTCTCGTCTAACACATGGAAGATCTAAGGCAAAAGAATTATTATTTTTGCATCTTTTCATAATCTCATCGTCATTCTTTGGTAATTCTTCAATTAATGACCTTCTTACATTTCTTAAAAAAAGGTAAAGTACACAGACGGTCACTGAACTTTGTTAAAAAAATAAAATGGTAACCGAACTTTTAAAAATCACAAAAGGCAATTAAACTTTATGTTTTATAACAAAATGGTAACTAGACGTTAAATCCCGTTAAGTGTCTGTTATAAAATTTGGTATAATAACACATTTAGTCCTTCATGTTTATACATTCAATCAATTTAGTCCTAATTTGAAACAATTCACTAAATTTAGCCCTCGTTATTTATGCATTCTTTTAATTCACTAAGTGGATGTAATTTGTCTCACCTCTCTTGAGTAAATTTGCTACATCCTCATTGCCTTTGTTGTTGTCTCTGCTGCTCGTATTTTTTAATCCAATTAATCGAATAAAATGTTGTTAATACTCGTCGTCCTATTTTGAAATGTTCTAATTCTCATAAAGGATGCAGGCTGAAGCTAGTCGCATCAGGGAAAAGTATCAGGACAAAATTCCTGTAAGAATAACTAAGTTACCTTCCCTTTCTGCTAAAATCTTTTTATATTGTGTATTAGTATCCTAATATTTGTCAATGTTAATGGACACCTATGCAGATTATCGTAGAGAAGGCTGAACGAGGTGACATTCCTGATATCGATAAAAAGAAGTTAGTACCATTTCCCTTGTTTATAGTAAAATTTATCTTGTTGTAGTATGAGTGTATAACCTCAAATCACACTTCTCCAAAAGTTATTCAATTTACTTCTGGTATGCTCGTGTAGTCTTTGGCTACAATCCATTGGAAGAAGATCGATCAATATTCGTGTTCCTTAATATGTTACTTGCCAAATGCACTTTCTAGTGAATGATGCCTTTGATTACGGCTTCAGGTATCTCGTTCCTGTTGATTTGACTGTGGGGAAATTTGTTTATGTTGTTCGTAAATGGATTAAGCATAGTGCTGAGAAAGCCATATTTGTCTTTGTGAAGAATACCCTCCCACCTACTGGTGAGTTAATAACATCATAGCTTCGAGTATTATAACTTAAATCAGCACTTTTCGTTCTATTTATGATGCTTATTTCTTGAGTTTCATTGCAGCTGCCTTCATATCTGTGATCTACGAGGAAAACAAGGACAAAGACAGTTTTCTCTATATGACTTACAGTGGAGAAAACACATTTGATTCCCCTTTGGTTTTAGCATGATTCAATACACAATGCAATCTCATGTATGTAGGTAAAAGAAAGGTGTAAATTCTCTATGCTTTCACTTTCAGCCAATGCTCTTTCCTTAACAATGACAGTTCTTTAACTGCCTAAACTTGGAACTTTATTTTCTATAAATTGAATGTCTGAAACCAACTTTGATTTCCAATTGTTCTTATATGGTTTTAATTAAGGTATTTTGATAAATGAAAACGTTGTTCATCCATTTTCATGAGTATGATCGGTCGTTAAGTGTGAGCAAAAGTCGAGTTGAGTTTTTGAGTTCTTATAAAAATTTAATTGTAATTATTTATCATGTTACCGTACTTTGGAATTTTGCTTTAAGGACCAAATTGAAAGAATGCGTAAATAATGAGGGCTAAATTTAGTGAATTATTTTGAATTAGGACTAAATTGATTGAATGTATAAATATGAAGGACTAAATATGTTATTATACCAAATTTTATAACAGAAACTTAACGGAATTTAACGTCTAGTTACCATTTTGTTATAAAACATAAAGTTTAATTGCCATTTTGTGATTTTTGAAAGTTTGGTTACTATTTTTTTTACCAAAGTTCAGTGACTGTATGTGTACTTTACCCAAAAAAAGTCATTACCATATATTTTGAAGAACATAAAATTTTATTATATTCCATAAGGAATATATTGCTTACTTGTTCGTGTCAACGCTTCTGGCTTACCTTTCATGAGCTCAAAATCCTTGGTGCCATATAAGTTTTTCAATTCTTCCTCAACTTTCAAGTCGCCTTCATATAATTTTTCTGACAAAAGTTCTCTAGTTTTTTTTTCATTTTTTTACTTTTAACAATAAAATCATAAGCAAATTGAATCATACGATTACGAAATACACTCTTAATGACAGCCTTAGTAGTGTGTTGTTATGAGAACGCGTCAATCTTATCAGCATGCACATTCTTCTTGACATCTTTAGTCCATCTTTTAGAGATGTATTGCTCGAGAATTTTCTTGACACTTTTAATACTGAGAATTCACAAGGCATGAGAGCAAATATATTGACAAAAATCAAACTTCTTACAAGTACAATAAATTTCGATGGTAGATGCGTTAAATGTGAATGTTCGTACTCTTAAAATACTTTCTTTTATCGTCACTTCAAATGTATAAATTGTTTCATCTTGAGCAGCTTCTCTCCATGTCAATAAAATCTTATTAAAAAATTCTTTCTGAAAGTTCCTGAGTATTTCATGACTATACACTTTTAATGCACGAATCAAAACACCACAATTTTTAATTATACACGTAACTGATCTATTTTTGCATTGAAAATCTTTCTCACCTTCAAAAAATGCCATCTTGTAACTAAATGTTCAAACTCTAAAATGAATCCGTAAGAAAAGTAATGGCCTTTGAAATGACATGTAAAACATTATTTGTGACTTCACCCCTCTTGAAAGATCTAATTTTAATATATATATATATATATATATATATATATATATATATATATAAATGCTAAAAGCAGTACTCTATTTTTCACGAAATTTTAACAAACCTTTCAACCATCTAAGTCATGAAACATATAGTCATTCACCATTTTGCCCAAATTTCTTCAAATTCTATCTTCGATTCACAACCTTACATGTATTTATGAAACAAAACATAAAATTCTGCATTAGCATTAATGCTAACAAGATGTGAAGTCCATTCTTAGAAATATGTCATAGACATAATTTATGGTCATGAAGCTTATAGTCGTTCATTATTTTTGCTCAAACTTCCTCAAATTCTATCTTCGATTCACAACTTTGCATGCATTTATGAAACAAATCATGAAATTTTACATTTGCATTAAGACTAACAAGATGTATTCTTAAAAATATATCATATACATAATCTATGACGTGAATTAAAAAATACTTATTCAATCACTTGCTAATTGCAATATCTCGATCTGTCATTATGATATTTGGTAATTGAGTTTCCATTGATTGCAAGGACTTAGCAACCATGCAAAAGAAGCGGCCGCCTCATCTAATAGGAAAGCACAAACAAACATTATAGTTTAGTGGAGATGATTAATCCCTACAAAAGATGCACGAATCGAGTTATGTATCACAACACTAACCATTGAACTACTGTCATTAGTTATAATTGTCAGAAGAGATCTCGGTGATCTAAGTAAATGTCTTTTAGAAGGAGTTGTCAACTCATAATTTTGCTCAAAAATAAAACAAGTGATAGTCCAATTTTTGTCTTACACCGTAAAATAAATTATCGTTTGACATTCAATTCTAATTTCTATTTTATTATATTGTTTCGTATTGATATCACCTTTAAATTATTTGAAACCTTCCTTAGAATAATTTTTTTTTGCAACAAATAACGTTAGTGCTAGAAACATACATGTTTCTAAACCTCCTCTTTGGTTGAATGAATATGTTGTTTCTAAACCTCCTCTTTGGTTGAATGAATATGTTTCTTTTCAATCTTGTACAAGCCAGTATCCTATTTCATCCTGTATTACTTATAATCATTTATCTCCACATACTAAACTATTTATTTCCACTTATCGTTTATTTTTGAACCTCATTCATATTCTAAAGCCATTAAAGATCATATATGGTTTCAAGTCATGGAGGAGAAAATTGAAGCAGTAGAGTCAAATAACACATGAGATGTTGTATCATTGCCACATGTAAGGTGCCCATTAACTGCAAATGGGTATACAAAGCAAAGTACAAATCTACTAGTGAGGGGCATGATTGGTTGTAAAAGGGTATAACCACTAACCAGAAAACAGGGTGGATTATATTGATATCTTTTCCCTTGCTGCCAAGCTAGTGATAGTTAGGATTGTTTTAGCTCTTATTTCCCTCTAACATTGGCCTATTTTTCAGATAGATGTCTACAATGTCTTACTTCAAGGTAACTTGTTTGAGAAAGTTTACATGTCGCTGCTAGAAGGAACACAAAGTACGTAGGTTGTAAAAGTCTATATGAGCTTAAACAAGTTTCTAGGTTGAAAGAGGCATTAATTTTTGCTGGATACAATCAAAGTAAGTATGATTATTCTCTATTTACAAAGAAGCAAGGAACAAAAATAATAATCATGCTTATCTATGAGGACGATTTGTTGATAACTGAGAGTAATGTTGCCATAATAGATGAACTTAAACAGATTTTGAATGCTAATTTCAAAATGGAAGATTTGAGGGAGCTCAAGTACTTTTTTGGTTTTGAAGTTTTGAGATCCAAGAAGGGAATAATTTTGAATCAAACAAAATATGCATTGAAGTCTATTACAAAGTTTTGTATTGTTCTTGCTAACTCTTTGATCTCTTGAAAGTCAAAGAAACAAAACATTATATATTACATATATTTCTTGTAAGAAATAAGAATAGCAAATTTTTATAATGCTAGATATTAAAAAGAAAATTTTATAGCGCTCGACGAGTACCGATGAGCACCACTAACGACGAGCACTAATGAACACCATTAATTCAATTTATAAAGATTAAAAATTTAAAGGACTCATCGTATAATTATAAATTATTTAAAAATCAAAAAGTAAATTAATTAAAATATATATTTTATTCTTAATTTTCTTTTAAACATAGATCAAAATACATATATACCTCAAATTACAAAACTTTAATTTTTGTTCATTTGAAATTGTCGCCGCCGTCACTGCCCTACTGCCGCCGCGATCTCCGATATGATTCCACCGCACGCTTTCTCGAATCCATTTCGAATTTCTTTTTATAAACAAAAAAAAAACTCAAATTCTTGGATTCAATTGAAGGGATTAAGATCGACCTAATTGCTCGATTAGTTGGATGAAAAAGAAGGGAAATCTAGAATTTCAATGGATATGGATTGAATTAGGGAAAAGAGAGATTTTTGGATTTGGGAACGAAGGCAAGGCGAGCCTACATACAACAGCTAACTTAATTGTTAGGTCATAACCATCGGTGCGCAGCGGGAGCGACAGACAGTGGCGGGGGCGACAATTTCAAACGAATAAAAATGAGGGTTTTGTAATTTAGGGGTAGATAGGTATTTTATTTATGTTTAAAGAAAATTAAAAATAAAATAATATATTTTAATTAATTTACCTTTTGATTTTTAAATAATTTATAATTATACGGTAAAATCCTTTAAATTTTTAATCTTTATAAATTAAATCAATAGTTCTCATCGGTGCTCGTCGTTAGTGGTGCTCATCGAGCGTGGCAGACGCATACTATTAAAAATTACATATTTTTAAAAACATATTTTACGGTCATTAAAAAAAACACATTTCTCAAAAAAAAAACGAGGCTAAATTGATACTAAATCTCAACTAAACTAACGAAAATGCATACATTTTTGTCATGTTGTACAACTAAAGCTGTGGTAAAGCTCATATGAAATTCAAACTGGAGGTGCATGGGGATGGGTATCATTAGTTTTATCATCACCAAAAGACATAACTTTGGCACCCACCTCCACCACCTCGCCAGCCATACAACGCCGACACTTTAGCTTCAACCAACCCAAACACCCTCCATGCTTGATGGTATCCAATGGTGTCACCGCCACTGCCCCCGCCATCGCCCGACGTCGGATACAAATCCTTCCCACAATGCAAGAAAGTACAGCAAGAAACGTCAGAACCGAGATAACCGCTAAGAATGGCCCTATAGACCCTGACGTCAACGAGGTATTGCTTCCCGCTGCTGCTTGTTCTTGCGCTTGCGCTTGCGCTTGAAGGGGTATTGATGAAAGCGAAGATGCCATTGTAATTGTTTGTATAACATAAGCAAGAAATGAAGGCGATTGGCATTTATTTAAGAATCAAGAGAATATTTTGAAGAAAAGCTACGGATTTGAACAACTTTAACCGGCCATAAAGAGAGAAAAGCCCACATGGAAAGGGAGCTTGCTTGCATCAGAAAGGCGTGGTTATGCTATACTTTAAAATGTCCACGGTGTTCCACTTTTCTCTTTGTTTCTCATTCCCAACTTTTATTTTGTTTATGAGATCAATAATTGGTTTAGTAGCTAAGGATGTTCATATTATCCCATCTTATATGAGTTTAAATATCGGATGGAAATTTTCTGACCTTTATCATGCCCCTTTTATGCTCCACTTTAAAATAGTGAGTTTAGAGTTTAAGGTTTAAGGTTAGGATTTAGGGAATTAGGGTATGGTGTATTTTTAGGGTGTATGGTTTAGGGTTTAGGATGTAGAAATTAGAGTTAGAGTTTAAAATTTAATTTTAAAATAATTTTTAGTTTGGGGCATAGAAAGAGCATGATTAGGGGCAAAAAATTTTTAACCTTAAATACTAGTACGGGAATTTGATATCTCTTTATTTAATTAAAAACTTCTATTTTTATAGTAAAATATATAAACAACGATGAAATGTACAATTTGATCACTATTTTTTTCATTTTAAACCGTAATGTAACATTCGAAATCAAATTTTTAATTGATCTTAACCGAACTTCAACTCCATAAGAATGGAGGTTAGTTATAAATTTCAGTTATGCGAGCAGAGTTTTAAATAATCTTTTGGCTTAGATGAAAAATTAGGCCTTAAATTATACATTTTTTTGTTTGCTTTGAGTTTTTAATTATTTTTGTCAAAATAAGTACTTAAAATATTAGTTTCGATCATTTTAAGTATTTGAAATATTTTTTAGTCAAAATAAGTACTTAAATCATGTCAATTTTGTTTTTTAGTCTCTAAACTATCTCTTGGTCAAAATATCTTTGTGTCGTGTAAACATCTAGTTGGTCGAAATATTTTTTTACTTTGGGTAATTATTGGACTTAAAATAAACAGAAATAATAGTTCAAATATTTGTTTTGACTAAACAATAATTTAAGAGTTAAAAATAAATAAAGATTACAGTTTAGGTTGCTGATTTTTTTCATTTAACTCATGATATAAATGTTAGTTAAACTTCTAAATTTCCAATTATGTTGATTTGCTGATATTCATGGAAGTTGAAGTGCTGTCAAATCATCCTGAAAAAAAACCCATAGAAGTAGAAATAATATATATATATATATATATATATATATATATATATATATGGGGTTAGAAACTCAATTGCTTTTACATATTTTTTAGACTATTAGATGATAGTAGTAAATGATTAAGATTATCTCCTTATCGTTTTTTTTCAATTAGTAATCTTCACATTTTCTACTGTTAATCTCATTCATTTATCCAACGCTCTAAAAAATTGTAAAAGTAATTGAGTTTTACACAATGTAAGTGGATCCTAACCACTAGGGATGTAAAAACAGATAATCGGACGGGTTTCAGGTCGGGTACTGTCAGGTCGGGTAAAATCGGATACAGGTCATTTCAGGTCATTTTTTGTTTTGGCTCGACTCGGGTGCGGGTCCATTTCAGGTCGGGTTAAAACGGGTCGGGTCCGAAGCAGATAATTGGCAGGTTAATTCAGGTTCGGATACACTTCAGGTCGGGTCCATTTCAGGTCGGGTCCGTTTCAGGTCGGGTCCATTTCAGGTCGGGTCCGTTTCAGGTCGGGTCTATTTCAGGTCGGGTTCATTTCAGGTCGGGTTCATTTCAGGTCGGTTGCATTTCAGGTTGGGTGCATTTCAGGTCGGGTAATTTCAGGTCGGGTAGTTTCAGGTCGGGTAATTCAGGTCGGTGTATTTTCGGGATTGGAATTCATATTCAGTTTGAGTTCAGCCGTACAACCGTATAAGTAGTTGATAGACTTTAGGTTGACCTTCGTCAATCGTCATTAATTTTGAGTTAATTATTTAAAGTCATATCAAATTAAAATTATAAAACATTAGAGTAATTAAAAAATAATGAAAATGGGTCGATTTGGACTGAAAAGGGGTTAATTTGGATTACAAATAAAATTTCAGGGATTATAATGAACATAAATATCAAATTAAAATTATAAAACATTAGACAAATTTAAAAGAAAACAAGAAAAATGGGTCATTTTGGAATAAAAATAAAGTTTTAGGGACTATAATGAACAAAAATATCAAATTAAAAGTATAAAAATTAGAGTAATTAAAAACCAATAAGTATAGGTCAATTTAGAATAAAAATAAAGTTTTAGTGTCTAGAATGAACAAAATTTAAAATTAAAACTATAAAACATGATGAATTAAAATATGTACAAGGGTCAATATGGAATTAGAATAAAGTTAAAGGACTAGAATGAAGAAAATATTAAATTAAAATAATAAAAACATTGGACAAATTAAAAATAAAAATAAATGTGGGTTTATGGTTTAGGGTTTTGTGTTTAGGGAGAAATTCATTAAGAGTTTACGGTTCATACATTGATAGCTACATGCATACATATTTACATACTTGAGGGTGTAAGGTGTAGGGTTTAGAGTTTAGGGTTTAGGCTTTAGAGTTTAGGGTTTATGCTATATATTTTATTAATGGTTTAGGGCTCAAACATTGATAGCTACAGTCTACATGTATAAGTACATTCGTACGTATTTTAGGGTTTATCGATTAGGGTTTAGGGTTTAGTGTTATTGAAAACTTCGTTAAGGGTTTAGGGTTCATGCATTAATATGTATATACATACATACTTACATACATTAGGGCTTTGGGTTTAGGGTTTAGTGTTAGGGTTGAGGGTTAGGGTTGAGGGTTCATACATTAATATGTACACACACACATACTTACATATATTAGGGGTTAGGTTTGAGTGTTTAAGGTTTAGGGTTTATGGTTTATATTTAAGGGTTTAGGGTTATGGTTAGGGTTGAGGGTTCATACATTAATATGTATACACGTACATACTTACATACTTTTAGGGGTTAGGTTTTAGTGTTTAGGGTTTAGGGTTTATGGTTTAGGGTTTATGGTTTAGGGTTCATGCATTAATATGTACACACGTACATACTTACATAAATTAGGGGTTAGGTTTCATTGTTTATTGTTCGGGGTTTAGGGTTTAGTGTTTAAGGTTTATGGAAAACATTGTTAAGGGTTTAGGGTTCATGCATTAATATGTACATACATACACACTTACATACATTAGGGCTTAGGGTTTAGGGTTTAGGGTTAGGGTTGAGGGTTCATGCATTAATATGTACACACGTACATACTTACATACATTAGGGCTTAAGGCTTAGGGTTTATGGTTTAGAGATTAGGGTTTAGGGTATCCACTTTTATATATACATATATGGTAATATAAATTCTAAAATAAAAAAACACGAAAACCTAATGATAACCCTATACCCTAAATTGAAACACATAAAATCAAAACCCTAAGTCACATGTTATCATAGCATTAAACCCTAAGTACTACCCTAGACTCTAACACTAAACCCTAAACCTTATAAACTAAACACTCGAACTAACCTTAGTTCATTAACCCCTAAACCCTAAATACATAAAAACTTACATACTTTAGGGCTTAGGGTTTAGGAATAGGATCTAAGGGTTTATAGTTTAGGGTTTAGTGTTTAGGTAGTTGGTTTTAGAGTTTAGGGTTTAGGGTTTAGGGTATCCACTTTTATATATACATATATGCTAATATAAATTCTAAAATAAAAAAACACGAAACCCTAATGATAACCATATACCCTAAACTTAAACCCTAAATTGAAACCCATAAAATCAAAACCCTAAGTCACATGTTATCATAACATTAAACCCTAAACACTACCCTAGACCCTAACACTAAACCCTAAACCTTACAAACTCAACACTCGAACTAACCTTAGTTCATTAAACCCTAAACCCTAAATGTATAAATACTTACATACTTTAGGGCTTATGGTTTAGGATTAGGATCTAAGGATTTAAGGTTTAGTGTTTAGTGTTTAGGGTAGTTGGTTTTAGAGTTTAGGTTTAGGGTATCCACTTTTATATATACATATATGCTAATATAAATTCTAAAATAAAAAAAACATGAAACTCTAATGATAACCTTATACCCTAAACTTAAACCCTAAATTGAAACCCATAAAATCAAAGCCTTAAGTCATATGTTATCGTAACATTAAACCCTAAGAACTACCCTAGACCCTAACACTAAACCCTAAACCTTACAAACTAAACACTCGAACTAACCTTAGTTCATTAAACCCTAAACCCTAAATACATACGTACTTACATACTTTAGGGCTTAGGGTTTAGGATTAGGATATAAGGGTTTAGGGTTTAGTGTTTAGGGTAGTTGGTTTTAGAGTTTAGGGTATCCACTTTTATATATACATATATGCTAATATAAATTCTAAAATAAAAAAACACGAAACCCTAATGTTAACCCTATACCCTAAACTTAAACCCTAAATTGAACCCCATAAAATCAAAACCCTAAGTCACATGTTATCGTAACATTAAACCCTAGGCACTACTATAGACCCTAACACTAAACCCTAACTTACAAACTAAACACTCAAACTAACCTTAGTTCATTAAACCCCAAACCCTAAATGCATAAATACTTACATGCTTTAGGGCTTAGGGTTTAGGATTAGGCTATGGATTTAGGGTTTAGTGTTTAGTGTTTAGGGTAGTTGGATTTAGGGTTTAGGGTTTAGGGTATCCACTTTTATATATACATATATGCTAATATAAATTCTAAAATAAAAAAACACGAAACCCTAATGATAAACCTATACCCTAAACTTAAACCCTAAATTGAAACCCATAAAATCAAAACCCTAAGTCACATGTTATCATAACATTAAACCCTAAGCACTACCCTAGACCCTAACACTAAACCCTAAACCTTATAAACTAAACACTCGAACTAACCTTAGATCATTAAACCATAAACCTTAAATGCATACATACTTACATACTTTAGGGCTTAGGGTTTAGGATTAGGATCTAAGGATTTAGGGTTTAGCGTTTAGGGTAGTTGGTTTTAAAGTTTAAGGTTTAGGGTATCCACTTTTATATATACATATATGCTAATATAAACTCTAAAATAAAAAACATAAAAACCTAATGATAACCCTATACCCTAACACTAAACCCTAAGCATTATACCCCAAACCCTAACACTAAACCCTAAACCTTACAAACTAAACACTCGAATTACATTACTTCATGAAACCCTAAACCCTAAATCAAAACCCTAATTAAACCTAAAAAATAGATACTAAACCCTAAACCCTTTATCCCTAAACCTTTAAATTAAAACCCTAATTCAAAGTCATAAACCCTAACCCCCATTAAACATTAAATGAAAAACCCTAAACCCTAAAACATATTAACCATAAACAAATAACTAAATAAAATATATTAGCCATAAACAAATCACTAAACCCTTAATTTATACCATCAATTAAAAACAAAAACCCTAAATTAAAACCACAAACCCTAAATTAAAACCACAACCCTAAACATTAAAACTGAATTAAGGACGAAATTGAAAAAAAAACAAAGCTTTAAGCTCAATTTCACAAAAAAAGGACGAAATTGAAAGAAAGTAAAGTAGGAGTGCTTGCGGAGCAAAACCCGAATTACCCGTTTCAAATAGCGCAGATCTTTTGACCCGCCTCGAGGCCTATAAATAAAGCCTCACCCCTCAGCCAAAATTGCTCATTTTCTCCCTACTGTTACTCTGCCGAAATATCCTCTCAATTTCTCTCTCATCCACAAACACCAAATTCCCAGATTTTCTTCCTTTCTTTCGATCAAAATCTTGGTTTTCAACCAAGTTCTTCCCTGTTCTTCCAAAATTTCTTCCCAGATCCTCTACAAACACAATTACCCTCCTCAAACTTGTTTTTCTTCGATCGAAACCCCAACTTTTCTCAAGAATAGCCTCGTGTTCTTGAGAATTCCTATCTTCAATCCTTCAAAACCCTAAACCCAAACTCGGTTTTGTTTTACCCTAAACCCTAATTTATTCTTAACCCTAACCCTAAATTTGAAACCTTTAATCCCTAAACCATAAATCCCAAAACCATAACCTTTAACCTCTAATCCACAAACCCTAACCTCTAATCCCCAGACCCTAACATTTAATCCCAAAATCCTTTCGTATTCTCATCTTACCTCTTCAGATTCTGAGAGTTGTTCTTCTCTGCCTTTTCATTTTCTGAGAGTTGATCTTCTCATCCTTTCCAGTTTCCAGTTTCGGTAAGTTATATCTTCTATTTTCTCTTTTTTATTTAATTTTTTGGTTCGATTACTATTTTTCTAACTATTTACCTTTGTATCTCAGGATCATTTATGGCTTCCGTTAGTCTGTTCCTCTTCCGTGTGGGTTTGTATCTCTGGAAGGTTGTATGTTTCTTTTTGCATGTTTCTTTCTGTTCTTTCATTTCTATTTGTTTTTATGCATGTTTCTGTATGTTTCTTTCTGTTCGATTCTGGAAGGTTGTATGTTTCTTTTTGCATGTTTCTTTCTGTTCTTTCATTTCTGTTTGTCTTTATGCATGTTTCTGTATGTTTCTTTATGTTCGATTCTGGAAGGTTGTATGTTTCTTCCTACATGTTTAAAACTATTTGCCTTTGTATATTTCTGTATGTATTCATGGTTTTTGTCAGTTTGTATTTATGCATGTATGTTTCTTTTGATTCTCAGGAAGGTTGTATTTATGCATGTATGTATATGTATGGTTTCTGTATGTTTTCTTGGATTCTGTCAGTTTGTATATATGCTGCAGTATTTGTATATGTATGGTTTTGTTTTTATTGTTTCTGTTAGTTTCTATGGTTTTGTTTTAATGCATGTATGTATATGTATGGTCTGAGTCTTTAGGGTTTCCTTGGCTTAGTCCGAGTATATAGGCTAGACTACCCGTCCTGCGGGGCTACTGGTGCCAGAGGGGGATTTTAAAGGTCCATGTGGACAGGTGTAACAACGCCACGTACAAGGATTAAACTGAAACCATTAGATAATTTTGTATATTTTGTTTATGTCAGTCTGTATATATGATTTTGTATATTTTATATGTTTGGTTCTCTGATTTGGACTTTTTCAATTTTTTGACAGCTATGGAGGAATTCTCTTATGAGTTGGACTTTCCTGGTGAAAGAAGTCAAAATGACCAACTTATACTGTCTCAAGGTGGTTTATTAATCCTTTTTCATTATGATTTTTTTAACTTATGTTTATTTCTTATTCATGTTTTTTTGAATGCTTGAAGGGGATGTAAATGATCAACTGTCTGAGACAGTTCGTACCTCCAAGAGGAAGTCTACAGCTTCAACTGGAGGGGACATTGGGAGAAGAACATCTCCTGTTTGGGATCATTATACCTTCATCAAGCTTCTAGAAGGTCTTTTTGTTGAATGTAAGTACTGCAAAACAAAAAGGTATAAAGCTGATTCTTATATTGGTACTTCTAATCCTAAAAGGCATACTGAAAAATGTGAATCTTATAAAGAGTTTCTTGCTACTAATCCCAATAGTAGTTCAGAAACTTCTTTTGATCAGAAAAGATATTATGAGTTATTTGCTGAAGCAATTCTGTGTCATGGTTATGCTTTGAGTGTTGTTGAGCATGATAAACTTATGGTTTTGCATAATTATTTAAATCCTAATGTGAAAGATATTTCAAGATATTCTATTACTAAGGCTTGCATGTTAAAGCATGAGATGCATAAAAAATTGCTTCTTGATTCAATGCATTCTGTTGTGAGTCGTATCTGTTTTACATGTGATGGATGGTCTACTTGCACTTCACGTTCTTATTTTGCTCTGACTGCACATTATGTTGATAATAACTGGAAACTTCAGTCTAAGATTTAAAATTTTCGTCGTTTCCCCCTCCCCATGATGGTGAGTCTATTTATAAGTTTGTTAAAAATATGATAACTGAGTGGGGTCTTGAGAAGAGAGCTTTTACAATTACTCTTGATAATGCTTCTGCAAATGAAAGAATGGTGAGGCGTCTGAAAGATGATTTGCATGAAATTTCTCCCCTGCCATGCAATGGTAAGTTTTTTCATATAAGGTGTGCTGCCCATATCCTGAACTTGATAGTTCAAAAGGGTTTGAAGGTAATCGACTCTTCTGTTATTAAATTGCGTGAGATTGTTAAATTTATAAATTCTTCTGATGCTAGACTTTGTTGCTTTGATTCTGCTATTAATGATTGTGGTTCTAATTTTTCTGGTAAGTTGGTCTTGGATGTTCCTACTCGATGGAACTCTACTTACCTGATTCTTCGTAGGGCACTTGAAGCTAAACTTGCTATTAACTTGTTTGTTAATAGGGAAAATGGTTTGGATATAATCTCTGAGGTTGAGTGGGAAACTGCTCAATTAATCTGTGATTTTCTTGAGCCCTTCTTTGAAATTTCTACTCTGTTCTCATGATCAAAGTATCCTACTGCTAACTTATACTTGGCTAATGTTGTTGCCATTGAGAAGCTTTTGTGTGATGCTCACAATGATCCATGTGAGGGCATATCTGCAATGGCAGGACCTATGCTTGAATTGTATGAGAAATACTGGTCTGATCATTCAACTATTCTGTCTTTTGCTGTTTTTCTTGATCCTCGGTATAAGTTACAACTTCTGAAGGAGTTGTATGGTGTCCTCTATGTTGAGGATGAGGTTGAAAGGAGGGTAAGTGTTGTTTATAATGATTTTGTAAGTATGTATATTTATTATCCAAGATCTGCACATTCTTCTTCTTCTAATTCTTCTGTCCAAAGTAACTCTTCTCAAAGTTCAAGTTTGTCAAGTTCTGGTCGCCCTAGGACCTTCAAAAAATCAAATCTCTTTCAGGCCAGTTCTTTTTTTTTTGCTTCTGTTTTTATATTTAATTTTTTTCAATTGCAGTTTACTAACTCTTTTTCTATTTTAATGTCAGAACTTTGATGCCAATTTGGCAGCTTCTAGGAGTGGTAAGTCCGATGTCGACTCTTACATTTCTTTGCCCTTTCTCCCTCGCACTGAAGATGCCGAGTTCGATATCTTAGAGTATTGGAAAACACAATATGTGTCTTTTCCAATACTTTCACTAATGGCTAGAGATGTGTTAGTCATTCCAATCACCTCAGTTGCTTCTGAATCCTCTTTTTGCATGGGGGTCGGATTTTGAACAAGTTGAGGGCTAGGCTTTTGCCTAAAAATGTAGAGGTATTTGTAGCAACCAGAAATTGGTTGTATGGTTCTGAGCCTGAGGAAATGGATGAAGAATTTTTTGCTGTTGGGAAAGATGCCTCAATCTCTGATGTGTCTGTTGAAGATCCACTTCCTGATTAAGGTATAACTTTTTACTATTTTTTTAATTCTTATTTTGTTTTTCTATATAGTTTCTGACTTTCTTTTCTTTTGTAGGGTTCTTTCATAGCAAGCAGGAAGCACTTTAGTGCTCTAGGGGTCAACTATGTTGTGAATTCTGATGTTAAGTGAGGTATATCCCTTTACTATTTTTTTAATTCTTATTTTGTTTTTCTATATAGTTTCTGACTTTCTTTTTTTTGTAGGGTTCTTTCACAGCAAGCAGAAAGCACTTTAGTGCTCTAGGGGTCAACTATGTTGTGAATTCTGATGTTAAGTGAGGTATTTCTCTTTAATGTTTTATTTAATTTACTTAGTGATGTTGTTGTTGTTATTTGACTTGGGTTTGCTGAATGTTGCTTCTGTTTAAGTGAGGTATTCCCTAAGGGTTCTTATTTTTTATGTTGCCGCTTCTGTTTATTATTAGTTAATGACTTAGAGCATGCTAGTGTTTCTGTTCTTTAATGACTTAGATCATGCTAGTGCTTCTGTTTGTTATTATGTAAAGACTTAGTTAATGACTTATTGTGGCTGCTTTTGCTTATTTCTTATTGTTGCTTATCTTTATGATTTAGTGTTGCTACTGCTGTTGTTTGTCTTGGTTTTGCTGAATGATGTTGTTGTTTGTGAGTTGGTGTTGGTGAATGTTGCTGCTGTTTGTGAGTTGGTGATGCTGAATGCTGCTACTGTTAATGGCTTGGTGTTGCTGCTGGTTAGTGGTAGCTTGCTGTTTCTCTCTTATCTAAGTGTTGCCATGGTTTAAATTATGTTGGTTTCTTACCAATATAAGTTACCCATAATTAACTTTGTTGGTAGCATTTAGATGAGATAGCTCGATGAAGAATTATCTGGTAGCAAAGTGCTTTTAGCTTTTGTCTTTGCTATAAGATCTGAGAGCTAACTTTATTACAAACAAACTTCTTGTATTTTATAAGTTTCAGTTTGTAAAATTTTAAGTGTAAACTATTCTAACTTGTATTTTATTTTACATTCTGTATTGACATTTTTTTTAAGTTATCAAGTATTCATATTCTTGAATTCTAGTTATTTTTATATTATAACAGTTAATTTTTTAACTTAAGTGTAATCATTCTATTTTATATCTTAACTTAAGTTTTCAAATGAATTTGTTATAACGTTAGTTTATTCTTTCTAATTTGTAACTTAAGACAACAATTAATTAATCTGTTCTAACTTAAGTAAAATTATCTAGTTTATAACTTATTTAAAGAAAACAGTTCTTGATTCTTTTATAACTTAATCATTTTAATTTATATCTTAAGACATTACTTCTTGAATCTGTTATTACTTAAGTATAACATTTGTCTAGTATTAAGACTTATACAACTTTAGTAAATTTGTGAACTACAAAAATTGTAATAAGACTTACACAAAAATTTATGAACTACAAAAATTTACTCTTTTTTTATAACGTTAATTTACTTAAGTCTATAATTTTAGTAAATTTTATGAACTTGAATCTGTTATAACTTATGTATAACACTTGTAGTTCATAAAATTTGTAGACTTACAAATTTTTTTTATAACTTTAGTAAATTTTATAACTTGAATCTGTTAAGTATAAAAATAAATAAATTGTAGACTTACAAATTTTTCTATAACTTTAGTAAATTTTATGAACTACAAATGCATATACAACTTTAGTAAATTTTTGTAGTTCATAAATTAACGGTAAAGACTTATACAACTGTTATTTATTTTTTTATAATTTGTAAGTCTGCAATTTTATTCAAATTAATGAGAAAACTTAAAAATTAAAAACAACTCTTCATTTAATTTTTGTAGTTCATAAATTATCAATTACTTATTTTTTTTTCAACTTTAGTACTAATATATATATATGTATGCGCGCATATACATCATGTACATCAATATATGTAGGTGTATATGTATATACATTATATATGTATATGGTATATCAACTTATAAAATTTTTTAATTCATCATGTCATAGATTTCGGGTTAATTTCAGTTCAGGTCAACAACAGGTCGGGTCACTAAACAGGTCGGGTAAGTAGGTCGGGTCCATTTTCAAGTCGGGTCCATTTCAAGTCGGGTCCGTTTCAAGTCGGGTTCATTTCAGGTCGGGTAAAATCGGATATCGGGTCAATTCAGTCGGGTAAATTCGGTTATTTGCCAGGTCGACTTCAGGTTCGAGTTCGTTTCAATCGGACGCAGGTCGGGTTTCAGGTCCACATTAACAGGTCCAATTCGGGTTCGAGTCGTTTTTAGTCGGACGCAGATCGGGTTCGGTTACTATAGTAACAGGTCAAATTCGGGTTCGAATCAACAACAGTCGGTTACAGATCTAGTTCGGGTCATCAAAACCTCGGGTCAAATCAGGTTCTGACTGGAGCAGGTTTCAGTCGGGTTTCCAGGTTCTGACTTATTTTTACATCCCTACTAACCACCATATATATAGATAGGATCCATTTACACAATGTAATTTTTTTTTTCAAGTTTTACATGTTTTTGGATTGTTGGACGGGTGAAATGGATGGCTGAGATTAACAATAGGATATGTGAAGATTATCACTTGAAAAAGAAGAAGTAAGGAGTTAAACTCAGTCATCCATTTCACACATTAAACAATCCAAAAAACATGTAAAACTCATAGTTTTACATTGTGTGTAAGTAGATCCTAACTCATTTAATTACATGATGTATATATACACGGAATATGATCAAGTTACATGATGTAAAACTCATAGTTTTACATTGTGTGTAAGTAGATCCTAACTCATTTAATTACATGATGTATATATACACGGAATGTGATCAAGTTACATGATGTAAAACTCATTTAGTTTTACACTAATCCATGGCGATTGGATCAATATATGAATATATTAAAAAGAACATCAATATTACTGTCTCCCCCATGAGGGTTATGAGTAGGGGTGCTTAACGAGTTGAGAAGCTCGTGAGCTGCTCGAACTCGACTCCGTCAAAATTCGGTAAACACTCGACTCGGGTTGACTCGATTCGAACTCAAACTCGACTCGAGACCTTAATGAGTTGAGTCGAGCAAAGTCTAACTCGACTCGATAAGTTCGCGAGCAGTACGTTAATTTTTTAAAATATTTTTTTTAGTAATTACTTTAGTTTGATGTGCTTGCAGATTGTTACTTTAGTTTTAATATGACAACTTTGTGAATTTGTGGATTGTTATTTTAGTTTTAAAATGCTAGTTTGGTGTATTTGTTGTAGGGATGGGCATTCGTTCGAGTCGAGTAAAATTTTTTTGAGTTATTCGAGTTGACACGTCTAATTTTATCATTCAAACTTTATTTGAAATTTTTTCGAGTCGAGTCGAATCGAGTTTCGAATTTCTATACAAATTTAATTGTAATTATTTATAATGTTATACTATGAATTAATTCCAATTTAAATAACTTTTTCTAACTGTAATCACTTATTTTGTCCGGGTTGTATAATATTATAACATTATTGTAAAATAAAAAAATGTTAAAACTTAAAAAAAAAAAGAGAAAAAAATTATAATTAAAAAAGGTAAAAAACGAAAAATCCAAAAAAAAATTAGAGATGGAGGCATTGTGCCACGTCACCCCATCCCCTCACTTTGCCTATAAAAGGCGGGTGGGGAAGGGGCCATGGCACACAAGTTGATTCGGCCAAGGCTCCTCATAAACGATCGAGTAGTGCTCCGGACTTAATTGGTTTGATTTAGTATTTTTTTAGGTCGTGGCGCGTAAATCTTGGTAGGGGCCGGTCGAAATTTTTCGCTCGAGCTTCTAGTTAAATATGTTCTTCTTTGTTGTATTTTGTAATCTTTTATGAATTAATGAAATGTTAATCAATTTATATTTCGTTCTTTTTTAGTTTGTATGCTTATATATTAAATTGTTTTTTTAATTAGTATTTACTTAGTTCATATTTATTTATGTTTTTAGTTTTATAATTTATTGCCATGTATTTACATTTTGGGTATGTGTCTAGCTTTTAATTTAGTAGGCCTTAAGTTTAGTTTTGGGGTTTAGCTAGTTTTAGTTCGCAATTAAATTAGAAATTAATTTAATTAATGTAAACTGTGTGCTCGTCTCATATGGGCATGATTTTTACATTAATTAAGTTAATTCTAGGTTTTTTTTAAAATATATATTATATTAGAAATAAAATAACCGCCATTAGCAAGTGCCTCATTAAAAAACCTCCCTAAACTTATGTGGAGGAAAAAGAGTGCAACTTGCTAATAGGGAATAATGTCCCACAATATGATTATATCGACCACAATTACAAACAACCAACTCACCACAAGAAAAAAGGAACACGCCTACATCAACATGAGTCTGCTTCCTTTCCATGCGCACACAGAACAACATCCGTCTTTACCCAACACAAATCCTTGCACCTCCTTATACCCTTTTTCACAAGTTTGTCCGCAGTTACATTTGCTTCCCTAGGAATCCATTCATTCGACCAATCTATTCCCGCACACAATTGCACACATTCAGCCACCGTTTCCGCGAAAGGTACAGGGGCGAGTGAAGGTTTCAGTAGCCAATCACAACATAAGGAAGAATCAGTTTCCAACATCAGCAACATTGGTTTCTCCAAGTTCAGTTTTTTAAACAGCAATATCGCCTCTTTAATGGCCAATAACTCTGCCGAAGTCGTATCAATGACCCCAATTGACTTAGAGAACATTGCGAGCGACACATTATTACCATTTCTTAAAATACCACCAATACCCACCTCTCCGAAACCACCCGTCACGGCCCCGTCAACATTAAATTTGACAACGTTGAGTGGGGGGTTCGTCCATACACACCTGTTCATCCCATGCTTTTCAACACCCCCACTTTCAGAATCGTAGGATCCTGTAGAATTGAATCCGCCGAAACAAAAGAGTTTGGCCACTTATAGCGACACCACCAACCTAGTCTAACAAACACGCTGTCCACTAACTGTTTTTCATCAACCTTTCTACCTCTAAAATTTACTTCATTTCGATAGGTCCAAATAGACCAGCAGAAGCAACAGAGACTCAATTTCCAAATCTCCACAGAATTCCATGCTATTCTACTTTCATACCATATTACCAACAGAGCTTTAAAATTACTTGGCATAACTATATGAAGACCCCAAATATTTAACAAACACATTAGTACTTTCCAACTCATTGGGCAATGACAGAATAAATGATCCGCAGTTTCAGTTTCAGAGTGACATAGGGGACATACCAAGTTCTGCAGGTTATAGCCACCTCTTCTCGCAAGCTCGGCTTTTGTAGGTAGTCTGCCATGCACCAATCTCCACATAATTCTAGATTTTTTAGCCTTAGTTAGAATTAGGGTTTGAATTAATTTAGTAAATTTAAATTCACTCTTAGTTTATTTGGGTGAATGTTAAGTTCGTTAAATTAGTTGGGCATTTCTTAACAACTTTGGGGTAAATTAACTTCACAATTTAGATCAAAATTAAATTTAATTCTTATAATTTGTTAGTTTTTTTAGTTTTTAGGGAATCAATTAATTTAGGGTTTAATATTAGAATCACTTGGTTAATAATTAGGTCACTAATTAAACCTCCATAATTTGGGCCTTTTTAGGTTAGGGCTTTAGTAGGCTTTTGCATGTTTAATTTTAAGTCTTTCCGTGATATTCATTTTTAATTGTCATTCATATAACTCGTTTAATTTGTATTAATCAATCTAAAACCTAAAAGGAGGTATTTATTAATTATGATATTTGTGTCGTAACAATCCGAGCTTAAAGGATGTTGACCAAATATTCAGATTAATTTTTACCTCCCCAAGGTAACTTATAATGAAAATAATCAATATCATGTCGTCGTTTTTAAATGGTTGCACCATGCATAAATGTGACATACGAATATCGAACCATAAATTAACACGGCAGTCAGGCTTATTCGATGTCGGTTTAATCTATGGTCTGATGTATCGTCATCCTTATTAATTAAACATCCAATTAATTTAAGTCCACCAATTTGATAAAGCCCATTAAATTAAAGTCAATTTTTAATTAAGTGCACTAAATTAAATTTGTTTTAAATTTCAATAATTTCCTTCGTTTAAAAGCAAAAAATATTTCGATACCAATTTCCGGGCGCGATGAAGGTGCTAATCCTTCCCCACGCGTAACTAGCTCCCGAACCCTTTCAAAACGAATCTCTAGTTTTATGGTGTCCGACCTACCTAAGTGGTTGGTGGCGACTCCGAGTCTTCTTGTTAAAAATCTAATTTTCTATAAATTTTATTGTTTCCCTTATAAAAAGCAAAACGAACTTTCAAAAACAAATTAAATTAAATAACTCGTAAGCGATTTTCGATTCCACTTGAAAAAATATATATCGCTACAACATGGTGACTCCGCTGGGGACCTATTTTTGTTTTACAAAATTAAAAGAGAGCTAGGCCAAAAAAATATTTGTGGTTTTTAATTAAAACAAACGATCGAAATTTAAATGGAATTTAATTAATGATACTTACGTAGAATTTGATCCAAGTTGAACGGCTTTTTAATAATTGGTGGTCCTCGAATCAATTTTTTTCATTTAATTTCTAAAGAATCACCGACATGTGTTGCACCATGTTCATCAAGCTCTATACCCGAGATCTACCCCTTAAGTGGGAGTGAAACGCCCATACCCACGTGAGTATCCCTCCACGGGTCGGTAGTTCACTTCCGGTATCCACACCTTTTGACATGTGAGCAGCTATCCACGTCATTAGGTTGTGTTTACCCTCAAACCGAAACCGATTCGCAAGCCTGTAATGGGCCAGAATTGGGGGTTCTTGTCGCCTTAGCAGGTAACAAGATAGGTTCGGTGCCCTTAATTAGAACCGAACCCATATGTGAGAATATAGGAAGCCCACCCCATTAGAGCCATGCGGGTAACCATAACAAACTAGTTTTTTTCTCCTTCTTTTTGTGGTAAGGGTTCTTTATGTGTTCGCCTTTTGTTTAATCTATTTGTATTCATATTTTTCTGTATTTCCGCATTTATTATTATTTTGTGACTGACTCTCATTTTTCGTTTTGTATTTTCTTACCCTTTTTTTGCATATTGTGTCATATCATAAAGAGCACATTGAGTTCGAAAATAGCCTGGAATTAAAGACCTGATCAATAGGATCCTTGGTTCATAGAAACAATGAAAAGAATCTCGAGGTACAAATATGATATGAAGGAGAGCAACTACGTGACGGGGACAGTAGTTCAGCCAGGTTAGGTTTGTGACATCAGCCGAGACTTTTAGCTTAACGACGCATCCTTTTGGTCAATCACTACTTTAAGCCGCGGTAGGGTCTTGGGACTCAGGCAACAGTTCTTTCACAGTCAGCAACCTAGTTTTGACCCCTCCGGTTAAAGGATGCCAGATTGCCAGAAGATCAATGAGAGGCGTGTTTACTCTAAACTCAAACAAATCTCTCCGAGGTAAGCTTGGTTGATTCTCGAACACATTGTCATCCCAGGTCGAAGATCAATTTGTAACCGGGAACAAGGAGAATATCTTAAGAACTCTTGCCCCAACTTCAGTACAACAAATCCTTTCGATGGGGCAGTTCGATCATACCGACCTTAGAGAAACGATAATTTTTTGCTTACACTGTTTGGAAGTCGAAGCAAGAATGGGTATATTTGATGAATCAGATACGAAAGGTCGCCTGAGATTTTTTCCTAGAGGAAGGCGTCACCGAACGTTAGACTATGTATCCAAAGAAGGAGAAAGAACTATTTGAATCGCAAAAGAGATTGTCAACCTAGATGTTGTCTTAGGAACATATGTGTATTGGGTTTTCCTTTGGTCATTGTAATAGATCAATGTTCCCATTGATACAAGTCGTTTAACGAGGATATTTTCCGAACTCAGTGTCTATTTTTGCATACATTCATATGTTCTTAGTAGCATTATTTTGTGACACTTTTAATTTAGATTTATTGTCATGTTCAAAGCACTTTGCACATGAAATGTTGATTCGAGAGCAGTTCGAAATTTAAGACTTTCATAACGGGAGAAAGTATCTGTAACGACGAACTAAAGAATTTCAAAGCCTAGGAACGATCACAAGATGAACAAAGGCAAACCCAGGTATTGACGGAGAAGGAACTCAAGTTTCAATTACTTTTCTTTTCTCGTTGTAACGAGACTTGATCTTCGTTTTGAAAGTTATTAAATGAGAATGTTCGTTGAATCAATGCACCTTTGCATTCAATTATACCTTTTGATTGATTACCTTTAGTCATACGTTTCCATTGTATACGACACATTCATTCATTCATAAAATAAATAAAATTATTGTTTATCAAACCCATGCTTCTTTGCATTCAATTCTAAACCCTTGTTTGGTTACCTATAATCAATCATCCTTGTTGTCCATACAACACAATGCATGCATGCATTCCTAAAATTAATAAAATTAATGGATAAGGGTTCGTGATAGTATTCTTAGCCATAAAAAATTCTACATCTGCTGTCCGCTCGACATCGAAGGAAGAAAATGGAGGAAAGTTTTGCTAAGCTAAAGGTCGATTTGAGAAGTCAGTTTGAAAAAACTCAGCAAGAATTAAGGGACACCATTATCAAGTCCCAACAAGACATGTTGAATGAGATATCTCAGTTAATGCAATCCACTTTAAGAGGAAAGAGTGTCGTTGAAGACCCAACTCAAGGCTCGGGAAACCGTTTGGATAACCCAATCTTTAACCCTCCCCAAGGGGCATCTCTTGCCCATCAGGTTAGTGCCTCTGCCTGGGCTCAACCAGGCATGAACTTTGCAAACATCGATAAGGGTATCCCGAATTTTGATGAGTTAGAAAAATTGAACCAGCTAAAGGCAGAAATCTCCAGACGATTCGACGACACCCGGAAGGATCTCGAGGAGAAATTTAGGGTAATGGAAGACGAAGGAGGTTCGTTTGGACCGAACGCTAGGGAGCTCAACTTGGTCCCGGTGTAACGACCCCTTTTTAAATTCTAAAGAGTTTCCCCCATTTTTTGAAATAAGCATTTAATTAAAGAGGGGGAGTTAAAAAATCGATTCGGGTTTGGAAAAATCCCTTTAAAAGAAAATCTTTTTCTCGGTTTGGAGTCGCCACCGGCCACTTTGGTAGGCCGGACACCGTAAAAAACAAAACCAGAGATTCGTTTGAAAGGGTTCGGGAGTTGGTTACATGTGGGGAAGGGTTAGCACCCCCATCACGCCCAGAGATCGGTACCAAAACAATTGTTGCTTTTAATTGATGGAAATTATTCGAAATTTAAAAGGAATTTAATTAGCAGTTCTGGATTGAAAATTAGGCTTTAATCATGAGCCTTTTCAAATTGGTGGTATCGAATTAATTAAGCATTTAATTAAAAAGGATGACGGTACACCGGACCAAAAACTAAACCGATATCATATAAGGCTGACTGCCGTGTTAGTTTGGGGTTCGGATCCCGTACGTCACCTTTATGCATGATGTAAGCAGATAAATATGGTGCTATGGTCTTGTCCGTTTTAATCTCGAATTTACCTTTAGATGATTCGAATTAATCCGGATATTCGCAGGACATCCAGTAAATTAGGCTAATCAACCCGAATACGCGAATTAATAGGTACCTCCGTTTTAGAATTAAAAATTAATTAATATACGAATTAAAATGCTAAAAGTCACATGAATGATAATTTAAATGTATGTCACAAAATGCAAATTCAAATGACATAAAAAAACATATAACAAATACATATTCGAGACATAATATGCGTATTTAAAAAACGCATACATCACATATCATATACGAACGTAACAACACAACAAAAACTTCGATATAAATTAAAAGGGGCAATACATGAATAACAAAATAAGAAATGCGATGTAAATAAACAAAATACAAACAGGAAGGGATTAAAGAAGCAATAAAACCATTAAAAAGACTGATTAAACGTGAAATTGGGACTTAATTGAAAGGAAATGAAAAGTCACAGGAACTAAGGGCATAATTGCGCCACCCGTAAATTAATTAAAACCAAAACCGGGGCTAAATTGAAAGATCCCGCAAAGCAGCAGGGACCATGGGAAGGGTTTGAAAACGCGGAAAACCTCCCTGCGTAATTAACGTGACGCGAGAGGGCTCAAACGCAATTAAACTGAAATTAAAAACAAAAAATATTATAAATACCCCTTTTAAAATTTTTGTCCCCCTTTTCTCTATTTTTGAAACCCTAAATGCGAGTCGAGCCCCCCCCTTTAGCTCTGCAAAGTCCGGCGCCGCCAAGGGGTTCCGGTCGCCGTTTCCGGCGCCGGAACCCTAAAAACCTTTCTTTTTTTATTTTCGAAGCTAAAAAAAACCTCTTCCTCGATCTGCTTTTCGAGAAATCGGAAACCCCAAAAGAAAACTCTTTTAATCCTTAAAAAACCCCAAAAACGTTTTCAAAAAAGCAAACCTTTTTCGTTGTTCAAATCTCTTGCCGATTCACCCGTTGCTCCAGAGGGGAGATGTGGGCTTGTCACCGGCCGGGAGATGAAGAGGCCAGAGCGGCGAAGGTAAAGAAACCGAAACCTTTTCTGTTTTTTTAGTCTTTTGCTTTCGATTCGACTGAAATGAAAAATGAGAGGGGAATACCTCTGAAAATCTAACTTTTGCTAGTATTGATATGAAATTCTGATTACAACCTTTCTGAAAACTCGAATGGAATCCTCTCTGAAATCCTCCTCCTTTTCTCATTACATGCTTCGGCTTTTTATAGCCGGAAAATCACCTTTTTTCCTATTTCTAGAATGCAAATAATTACTGTAAATCTCTGTTGATTGTTGATGATTTGTACGATTTCTGCATTTCGATTGTGATTTCTGTGATTTTGTCTGCTTGTCGTTTCTGTTTGATTCGTTGTGCGGTTTTGGCTTTATGCATCTCCTAACATCTTTTTTTTTGTGTTGCATGCGACCCGTGGCTACTGGAGGAGGAGACCAAAGGGCTGGGCGGACGTGGATCTGATCCGTGCCGTCGATGGGGACTCGGACGTGGCTCGCACGCGCGCGTGAAGGAGGCAGATGGTCCCGCGTGGATCACACGCGCCTGGAGGGTTCGTTCCTGGCCGTCCGATCGTGCTCGATCTAATGGTGGGGGCATGTGTGCGGCGCTAGGGTTTCATGTGGCGGTTAGGATTTTCTGGTCCTGGATCGATCTGGACCGTTAGATCTGGATCCCAGATCTAACGGTGGAGAGGTGGCGGCGGCTGCACAAAGGGGAAAGTTAGGGTTTCATCAGATTAGATTAGGGTTTATTAATTTTGGGCCTAAACGGGCCATGTACTATGTATAATATTTTTGGACTTTTTACAATGTAAACAGACTTTAAATAATGTTGTTGGGCTTTTATTATATTAAATATTGGGCTTGTTTATTTATTAATATATAATTTTGTTTTCTGATTTTCAAAATGATAATAATAATAATAATAATAATAATAATAATAATAATAATAGTAGTAGTAGTAGTAAGGATAATATAATAGATAAATAATAACAGATAATAATAATATTAATAGTAATAAATAAAATGTATAAATAATACATAAGTACTAGTAAATGATAATAACAAATATAGTAAAATGACATAATAAGGTATTAATATGGTAATATAAATGATAAATAATAATAAGGTAATAATACGTTAATATAAAAGATAATATGATAGGTAATGATAGTAGGTAGTAATTAATATAATGATAATGATGTTAGTAGATAATAATAGATAATATTAATAATAATACTAGCAATAATAAGTATAGTAATAATAGATAATAATAATATTGATAAGCAAACATAAGCACGATAGTAATATAGTAATAAGATTAATAGGTGATTAATAATAATATTATATTAAAGCCCATTATTTAAAAGAAGAAAAACGGGTTAAACACCCCGGACAAAATAGGTGATTACAGCTGCCCCCCTTTGCTTATACTTGTAGAACAAGGATAAAGCAAAGGCCATAAGCACCAATTTTGTCCGACTTCCCTGTTTGGATCCTGAGTCACCATGCACTTGAACTACTGGCGGTTCGAAAGTCAGTACGGGAAAATGCAACAGTCGCGAAGGCTCGAAGCTACTTCTCACTTCAACATTCTTCAACCCTCCGAGGTCTGAACACATAGACAAATATCGAAAACTCCATTCTCCAAGAGCCTGAACGGATAGGCGGGTTCCATCCTCCACGAGCCTGAACGGATAGGCGAGCTTCCTTTTATGAGAAAAGCTTTGATATTCCATTCTCCACGAGCCTGAACGGATAGGCGAGCTTCCTTTTATGAGAAAAGCTTTGATATTCCATTATCCACGAGCCTGAACGGATAGGCGGGTTCAATCCTCCACGAGCCTGAACGGATAGGCGAGCTTTCTTTTATGGGAAAAGCTTTGATATTCCATTCTCCACGAGCCTGAACGGATAGGCGGGTTCCATCCTCCACGAGCCTGAACGGATAGGCGAGCTTCCTTTTATGAGAAAAGCTTTGATATTCCATTCTCTACGAGCCTGAACGGATAGGCGAGCTTCTTTTTATGAGAAAAGATTTGATATTCCATTCTCCACGAGCCTGAACGGATAGGCGAGCTTCCTTTTATGAGAAAAGCTTTGATACTCTATTCTCCACGAGCCTGAACGGATAGGCGAGCTTCCTTTTATGAGAAAAGCTTTGATATTCCATTCTCCACGAGCCTGAACGGATAGGCGAGCTTCCTTTTATGAGAAAAGCTTTGATATTCCATTCTCCACGAGCCTGAACGGATAGGCGAGCTTCCTTTTATGGGAAAAGCTTTGATATACCTGTAAAAAATAGGTAAGAAATGATATGCTGATGTAAGTTAGCATGCCCCTGATTCTAGGGATGCCTAACTACAAATGATGTATGAATTATGACATCTAAATGCTCGGATGCTTCTACCCTCCGAGTTGGTCAATCTCGACATTCTTGTCTCTTCTTCTTCTCAATCTCTTTTGGCTTTCTGCCAAATCTTGGTCTCTCCTCAAAAGACAACCGCTGACTTCCACTGGTCAGGATAGACGTAACACCTCTCGTAGTGCCCATTCTTAAAGCATTGCCCCCTACTCAAACTGGGTGCTAAATTATTCTCTTCGTCTTACTTAATGTGACGGCTTCATTTCTTCTCAACAATGGGGGAAACACATGCCCCCAAGTCCCTGAACTTTTTCCAGAGTTCATTTTAGGCTGGTCCATCTTGACCTTCTTCTTCTAGCTTTCGTACTTGCCAAATCTTAATCTTTCGATCTCTTCTCGAAAGACAACTGTTGTCTTTCGCTGGTCAAACTGGTCATAGCACTTCTCGTGGTGCTCGTTCTCAAAACATTGCCCCCTTCTCAACTGGCTGCTAAATTATTCTCTTCGTCGACTTCATCTCTTCTCTCAACAACAGGGGGGAACACATGCCCCCAAGTCCCTGAACTTTTTCTTTTAAGTTCATTGAGGTCCACTTCTCATCTTCTGAAGTGATTTTCTTCGAATCCCTGAACTATAGCGTGTAGGATCTTATTACGATCTTCACCATAGCCACTGACAAGCTGTCATTTGTATTCATGGAATTGCCTTCTCAATTTTACCCCCGAAGTAATGGGAGAATTATTGTGTTCACAAAAGATTTAGATTGCATCTTTTTAATTTCAAAATGAGATGCGTTTTCAAAAACTATTCTTTCTTTTCAAATTAGGGATATATCAAGTCAAACTAAATACCCCGAATATCAAGTGCACGAACAACACTACCGTGGCTTACCAAGGATTGTCTCAAGCAACATGTGTCTAGGAGACCTCGAAAGCTAAGCTGATGTCTGAAAATGTGACATGCTCTCCGAGTTATTTCAGCTTTAATTAATTAGGCTTATCTTCTATAGGCTTTGCCTTTATCAATTCTTTATAATCTTGGGGAAGTCAATTCATCACATTCCTTTGGCTCGAAATAAATGATGGAGCAAACAACAAAACCCCGAGCTACTCGGCATTGTCACGATTTGAAAATATTACCATCACTCATGTAGCTAAAGTGAATGGTGCATAGCAACCTTATTGGTCTTTTTGCTACAGCGGAGTGCCCCAAAAATGCCACACTCGTATCCGAAAATGCCTATTACCAGGCTTCGAAAATTAGAGTGTTTTTGTTAGGCCTTCATTATTCCCTCTCTTTTGTCTCTTTTCTTTTTCTTCTCTTTCTCATCTTTTTATTTCTCTTTTTTTCATTTTTTTCATTTTTTTTCTCTTTCTCTTTTTCCTTTTCGTTTTCATTTTCATTTTCTCTTTCTCTTTCTCTTTTTTCTTTTCTTTTTTTTCTTTTCTTCTTCTTTTTAATTAGGTGACTAAATTAACTTGGAGTGTAAGTCACATATTCATCATCTTCAAAGCTTTCGATTTCCACAAGACAAAGGCGGCTCGAAGTCAACCTTTGGGGTCAAAGTCAATGTCCCTTATGCAATTGATATACGGGGACTTAATAGAAAAAAATATATACACAAAATGAAAAGGCAATTGAAACATAAGGCATCCTTTCATTGAAACAAAAAAGCGCAGACTGAGGCCCTTACAAAAAGATATTTGCTACCTTCGGGCAAAGGGTAGCAAACTGGATTCCACACATCACTTCAAGGAAAAAAACTAGAATGCAATGAAATTAAAGCAAACAAACTTGGATGCATTAGAACTCTTGACTAAGTTGGCCATCCATCCCACCCCTCAAACTTCTTTGAGGAACTCAACCTCCCGATTGTCCATCAATTCCTGGACCAACTGCTTAAATTCCGGGCAACCCTGAATCTCGTGCCTCGTAGTCTGATGGAACTCACAGAAGGATTCAAGACCATCACATCCCCCATCCGGGCCTTTCTCAACTAAACCCGCTGCGCACAGCTGCTCGTACACCCAACTCAGAGGTGACTTGATCTCTGACACCTCCATCCTCACCTTCTTCGTATCTACCATTTCGAGAGCATTCACGCCTCGACCTCCATGGTTCGGAAGCGGATTGGTCGTCACATTGGGCTTCTCTAACTCAAGGACCCCGATGTTGATCATGTTTTGCACAAGCTTCTTGAATGCTGTGCAGTTCTCTATCGTGTACCCCGGTACTCCGCCGTGGTACTCACAGTGTGCCTTCTCATCGTACCATGCAGGGTAAGGCGGTTGGAAGGGAGTAACATGATACGGGCGAACCAGATCGGCCTCGTATAGGTGCTTGTACACCTCTTTGTATGGTATGGGTAGAGGGGTGAAGGTTATCCTTTCTTGTTCCTTCCTGGGAGCCCTATTCTCTCTTCGGCCCGGGCCTTGCGCATTCCCGACCGCAGCTTGAGGGGCTGAAACTGTGAAGTGCTTAGAAGCCTCGTAAGCACCAACGTTGTTCACCTCATGGTCCTTCTTCTTAAACTGTTTCCGGGTATTCTCTCCTCTGTCAATTCTGCCACTCTTGATGGCTGCCTCGATCCGCTCGACGGTCATAACCATATCTGAGAAGTTACTGATGGGGTTACTTATCATGCGGTCATAGAGGGTCCCTTTCAGTGTATCGACAAACATAGGGGAGATCTCATTCTCACGGAGCGGGGGTTGAACCTGTGCCGCTACATCTCGCCAACGTTGGGCGTACTCCTGGAGGCTCTCATTGGGCCTTTGTTCCAAGCCTTGTAGCATGAGTCAGTTCGGAACCATGTCGGTTATGTGCCTATACTGATCGGTGAAAGCCTTGGCCAGATCCTTCCATGACTTGATCTGAGCATGAGTCAACTGATTGTACCACCTCACCGCGGGTCCTACTAGGTTGTCTTGAAAATAGTGAATTAGCAGCCTCTCGTTGTCGATGAAACCCGTCATCTTTCTACAAAACATGGTTATGTGAGCAGTAGGGCAAGTCGTCCCATCAAACTTTTCAAACTCCGGTGTCTTAAACTTGGGCGAGATTACTAGATCTGGAACTAAGCTGAGGTCTCTGGCATTCATCCCGTATGCCCCCTCTTCTCCTTCTTTCACCCGGAATTTCTCCTCGAGGTCTTTCCGGGTCTCTTCTAGCTGTTTTGAGAACTTGGCCTTGACTTTGTTCAAATTCTCAATCTCATCTAGGTCCGGGACGCTATCCCCGACATTTTCCACATTAAAGACCAAACCTGACAGAGCATGGGTCGAGGCGCCTGCCTGATGTGATGTTGCCCCATCTCCTTGGGCAGCTGTTCCTTTAGGGGTATCGATGACGAAACTCGGGGAGTACGAAGGATCTCCCTTATCCTGACTAGGGTTTCCAGCAGTACCCTTCCCTTTCAGATTTGCTTGCAACAGCTGGGATATCTCATTCATCATATCTTTTTGGGACTTGATGATGGTGTCCCTCAATTCTTGCTGGGCTCGCTCTAACTGACTGTTGCGTGTAAAAGAGTCTATCGCAATTGAGTGCAAGTGTACACGTCGCAAGTAATAAAGTGATACTAGAGTATCGGATATCGTCTCCACAGGGACTGGGCTAACCCTTTCCTTTGCTATCTGCACAAGGGGAAAAGAATAGATTAAGATATTGTCACGAAAATAATAAAGAATACTAGAAAATAAAAGTAGAGAAATCAAGATAGAGAGAATGGGCTGGTATTGAATTGCTCAATAGTGCAGGTATTGCAGGGTTTAGGAAATCCAGTCCTGTCGTCGCGCCTGTCGCCGATAGCACCTGTCGCGGCGGCTGTCTGTTAGCTGTCGTGGCAGCGAACACTAACTCCGTACTTCAAACTTGGCAAGAATCCCAGATCTGCCTTGCCCTATCCCTAGGCACAAGTCTGTCGATGATCACGTCTTTGATGATACCTCTCGGCGTGAATCGAAGGATGAACACCGATGTGTATGAATTCTTCCTTAGCCACTTAACCTCGCCCTATCCCTAGGCACGAGATGGTTCAACTATAAACTAGAGAACGCGCTCTTATCTCTTTCGTATACTTAACTCTCCCGATGCTAAGTAAATGGATAACCTCACAATGCTCTCCCGATGCTCTTGCAAGATATTAAAACCAAAATAAGAGAACTTGAAGTTTATTTTATTGAACTTGGAAAATCCTAAAACAAAACAACCCTTGCAACTACTTTACAAAACAACCCGTAGCCCTAGGGGGTTTTAGAACATGTCGGTGACAGGTAAACGACGGGTAAACGGCGGAGGGGTTTTAGATGTCGGTTTTGGGGTAGAATGAGGGATGATCTCTCTAGGTTAAATCTATGCCCTTATATAAGCTTTGGGCTCAAGTATTCTAAGTTAACAAGGATTACAACTTTAATGAAAAGTAAGATTCTAATAAATGCTAAATCTCTAAGGATTCCTACTTTTCAGCCGCCTCCTTGTTTCATGGAAATTCTTCTCCTTGAGCTTTGGCTTGACATATCTTTTGATCCGGGGCTTGGAAAAATATTTGGCTTTCACACGACAGACGAGCAGATTTTTCTCTATCTATCGAGGTCCACTTTACTTTTCCTCTTCATGAAGTTGCTGTCGCCTTGCTGTCACGACAGGTCCATGACAGGTTCGTCTTCTTCGTTTGCTTGTCCAGTTCAGCTTTCCTGCTTATCTGCCCTGCGCCTGCCTTCTTCGTCTACTATGGCAGCAACTTGCTGTTGTCCTCTGTTGTCACGACAGTTCCATGGCAGCATTGTCCTCTTCGTCTGCTTGTCCGGTTCAGCTCTTCTGCTTATCTGCCCTGCGCCTGCCTTCTTCGTTCACGACGGCGGAAACCTGCCAAAAACAGCCATTTTTAGTAGAATCTGTGCCTTTTATATATTTGTGATGTTTTGCTGTAAACTGGCCTAAATGCAATGAAATGGTGCTTGAATGCAGCAGAAATATGGGTTAAAAGGGTGTAAATAATAGAACTTTTACACACTCAACACACCCCCAAACTCAAGTTTTTGCTTGCCCTCAAGCAACTAAGAACTAAAAGAAAAAGAAATTTTTGTTTTGGCTTTCAAACAGTGAGTTTTCCCTTACCCGTCGTTCGTTCCCTGTGGCGGCAGCAACCTGTCGGATAATTTAGGATCTGTCCGGAATCTCCCTATAGTCCTCGTGCAGTGTGTGCATGCTTTGTGAACAGTTATATGCCAAGACTCTCTTAGTTTCACTAGAATATTCAACTCTTAACTCGAATTTTTATGCCAAAGTTTATCTTTTTTTTTGAAGGCACATTTTCATGCTTCTTTGATTTCTTTGTTTTGACTCGATTTCTAAAGTTTTACTAGAGCCAGTTTTAGGCACCTCTAGTTTGCTTCCTAGAGCCGGTTTCGGGCACCTCTAGGTTTTTGAGTCTCTTTTGCTAAACTTCTTTCCTAGAGCCAGTGTTAGGCACCTCTAGGGGCTATTCAAGTGCTAAGCTTCCTATTCTAGTTTGGCTAAAAGAAATCTAAGCAGTATAACAGTCACAATGGTGTTTAAGTTTTCAGAACTATAGAAAGGCTCTAAACTTCTCCTTAAACTATCCTAAAGATGCTGCCACGACAGGGCTGTCATGACAGGCAAGTTCAATTCACAATTTTAAGCCAAAATTTTCAAGATTTTTTTTTAAAGTACTAAGTAAAAGACACAAAATTTAACTAAGATGTACTCCATGAATATGGAGGGTTGCCACCCCCAAACTCGAGAGTTGCATTGCCCTCAATGCAAATGACAAAAACTAAAAATGAAAACATATGAAGGCAGTACATCACAAAATATATATGGCAGGCAGCAATAAGAAGATAAGAAACTTAAATTTTAATCACTGTCTTCACTGCTGCTGCTGAGGCGGATCTGGCGGCAGGTTCTGGTTTGCGGGGCAGGTTGGGAAGGTTGCTGTAAAACCTGAATATCAGAGCTGTTGCCGCTGCTGCTGCTTGCCCTTGGCAGAGTTTTCTTATCTGCCATTCTTTTCTGCCTCTTTACCGGTGTAAATTCCTTCGACAGGTTCCTCTGAATAGAGGGTTCAACGTCACTGTCTGCCCAGACGGAGGAGGAAAAGAATCCAGCAACAAAGGCAACAAGGTCATCTGAGGGCACTGATCATTTTGTTCCTCGAGCAGATGTTTCGGCATGGGTGCTGCCGGCTGCCGTCGGGGCAGGTGATGGTATGGAGGCGGCAGATGGTATGGAGGCGGCAGGTGATGAAAGGCTTGAGGCCCAGATTCATTGCCTTTGGAGTATAAATGAGGCCTCGTTCTTCCCACAGATCTCTGGTTGCAAAGGACTTTGGGGGAGTTGCTGCCGCCGAGGAAGTAGAGGCAGCATTGCGGCGGGTTTTTTCTGGAAGACATGTTAGTGCAAGGGTTGTGAAAAGTAATTGAAAGCAAATGAAAACTAAATATGGAGAGCAAGTAAGAAAAGTGGAAGTGAGTGAAAATGAAAATGAAAGGGAGTTTTATAGAAAAAGAATTGCTGCCCGTTGAAACTGTAGCGACAGACGTGAATAACGGGGCGGCTGTCGAGCTTTAGTGTGTCTGATGCGTCTGACAAACGTTTCCGCGTCTGTCACACGTTTCTGCGTCTGTCGTGACAGCATGGTGATAGCCTGTCTTTTCCGCGTCTGTCATGGCAGCCGTAACGACAGGCTTCAATATTGGGCTTTGTTGGGTTGATGGATGGGTGTTGGGTTTTAGTTCACTTCTCCTGTTCTTCTTGGCTCCTTTATTTCCTAAAAGCATTATTCGAATAAAATAAACCTTATTTCCTAATAAATAATAAATGATAAAAATAAAAATAAAATTTAGGTTAAATTAGGGATGCCAAGTGGGGCATCTTCTAAGGTAACCACTTCCTGCATTCATGGGGCTTCAGTCCCCTGATAATGCTTGAGGCGTCGTTTCCGGTACTTCTTGAAGTCCATTCGTACCCTCCATCTGGTGATTATTCTCATGTTGGGGGCTCCTTTCTTTCTCTTCCCTTTGTAGTCCATGAAGTCCTCCCTTCTTGGTAATGTTTCTGAGGGCATGAATATATGATTAGAAATAATCAAATTGACATTCGGCCACAAACTTACCTTGTTTTCGTTGAATGTTGTTGTGGTTGAATGTATCCCTTGCTGTCGTGTCTGCTGCTGCGGCACGCAGTTATTTTGACAGTTCTTCAGGTTACTTTGCAGGTCAATGGGACATTGGTAAGTGCCATCACTCTTTATACCAAATTCTGTTGACCACTCGTAGATCTCCATTAGTAGAGATTTTGATGATTCTGTGTCCATCGGCTTTGGTTCCTCAAATACCTGCAATGAAATTGGTGAGTTTTCATATAATTCAAAAGGTTCGTTTATTACCTACTCATATTCCATCGGTGAGGCATTGTCATTGGGTAGCTCTTCTAGGTGGTCGTGCGAGTGCCATGACAGGGATGGATGTGTGCAATCTTGGTCAGGCATAATCGAGGTGGTGGGTTGAGAATTTGCCTCTGATGTGGTTGCTGCTTCAGCATCAGTTGCTGTCGAGGCAGCAGTTGCTGTCAAGGCGGCAGGTTCTGTCGAGGCGGCAGTTTCTATCGAGGCGGCAGTTTCCGCTTTGACTGGAGTTTCTGCCTCAGAAGTGGTTGCTTCCGTGACATTCTCTTGAATTTCACTCAGCGTTGTCGCGGTGTTGCTCCATTCCGGATCCTCGATCATTGACATGGCAAATTGTTGCTCAGACTCATCATATGTTGGGTATTCCTTCACATGGGCATCCTCGTCATCTTGCCTCGGGATTTCAGGTTCAGTCGTGGCATGAATGAGGACGGGTCTGCTCAAGAGTTCATCCATCTTGGCGATACTTGCGTTCGTAGAAGCCGACACTTTTTGAATGAGTGCCATGAAGGCTTGCAGTGTGTCTTCTAAGGATTTTGACTGCTCTTGAGGATGATGACATTGCAAGGGCAGGTCAGGTTCTGCAGCAAAACTGTTATGGTATAAAAAATTTTGTGGGTTTTCATCGTACCATATAAAATTTTGCTGCTGCGGCATCGGCATTTGCTGCCCCTGTTGCTGTCGTGGCAGCATGTCTTTACGGTAATTGCAAGAACTTTCCCACATCAACTCTCGAATGGTTTTTCCTGGCATGTTGATGCCCTTGAACCTGTATTTTCACCTGATTTTTTTTTTGAAGAAAAAAAAATAAAAAAAAATAAAAAAAAATAAAAATAAAAGAAAAGTGCAGAAGCTAGGGTAAGAGTGTGTTGCCAGTCCCCGGCAACGGCGCCAAAAACTTGTTGCGTGTAAAAGAGTCTATCGCAATTGAGTGCAAGTGTACACGTCGCAAGTAATAAAGTGATACTAGAGTATCGGATATCGTCTCCACAGGGACTGGGCTAACCCTTTCCTTTGCTATCTGCACAAGGGGAAAAGAATAGATTAAGATATTGTCACAAAAATAATAAAGAATACTAGAAAATAAAAGTAGAGAAATCAAGATAGAGAGAATGGGCTGGTATTGAATTGCTCAGTAGTGCAGGTATTGCAGGGTTTAGGAAATCCAGTCCTGTCGTCGCTCCTGTCGCCGATAGCACCTGTCGCGGCGGCTGTCCGTTAGCTGTCGTGGCAGCGAACACTAACTCCGTACTTCAAGCTTGGCAAGAATCCCAGATCTGCCTTGCCCTATCCCTAGGCACAAGTCTGTCGATGATCACGTCTTTGATGATACCTCCCGGCGTGAATCGAAGGATGAACACTGATGTGTATGAATTCTTCCTTAGCCACTTAACCTCGCCCTATCCCTAGGCACGAGATGGTTCAACTATAAACTAGAGAACGCGCTCTTATCTCTTTCGTATACTTAACTCTCCCGATGCTAAGTAAATGGATAACCTCACAATGCTCTCCCGATGCTCTTGCAAGATATTAAAACCAAAATAAGAGAACTTGAAGTTTATTTTATTGAACTTGGAAAATCCTAAAACAAAACAACCCTTGCAACTACTTTACAAAACAACCCGTAGCCCTAGGGGGTTTTAGAACATGTCGGTGACAGGTAAATGACGGGTAAACGGCGGAGGGGTTTTAGATGTCGGTTTTGGGGTAGAATGAGGGATGATCTCTCTAGGTTAAATCTATGCCCTTATATAAGCTTTGGGCTCAAGTATTCTAAGTTAACAAGGATTACAACTTTAATGAAAAGTAAGATTCTAATAAATGCTAAATCTCTAAGGATTCCTACTTTTCAGCCGCCTCCTTGTTTCATGGAAATTCTTCTCCTTGAGCTTTGGCTTGACATATCTTTTGATCCGGGGCTTGGAAAAATATATGGCTTTCACACGACAGACGAGCAGATTTTTCTCTATCTATCGAGGTCCACTTTACTTTTCCTCTTCATGAAGTTGCTGTCGCCTTGCTGTCACGACAGGTCCATGACAGGTTCGTCTTCTTCGTCTGCTTGTCCAGTTCAGCTTTCCTGCTTATCTGCCCTGCGCCTTCCTTCTTCGTCTACTATGGCAGCAACTTGCTGTTGTCCTCTGTTGTCACGGCAGTTCCATGGCAGCATTGTCCTCTTCGTCTGCTTGTCCGGTTCAGCTCTTCTGCTTATCTGCCCTGCGCCTGCCTTCTTCGTTCACGACGGCGGAAACCTGCCAAAAACAGCCATTTTTAGTAGAATCTGTGCCTTTTATATATTTGTGATGTTTTGCTGTAAACTGGCCTAAATGCAATGAAATGGTGCTTGAATGCAGCAGAAATATGGGTTAAAAGGGTGTAAATAATAGAACTTTTACACACTCAACACTGACCTCTCAAGTCGGCTTCTAACTTAGCAAAACTTTCCTCCATTTGCCTCCTTTGGTGGCGAGTAAAGTGTGGGTGCGGAATCTTTGGTAGTCACGAATGCTGCTATGACCCCGAACAATTAGATTCCATGAATCAATGATGCAATGCATGATATGTCAAATGCAAAACATAAACATATGATTAAATGCAACAAATTAAAAAACAAAACCAAATGCAAGGGAATGTTGAATCGACGAACATCCTTATCAAACAACTTTCCATAACGGAGATCGAGTCTTCTTACAACGCGGTAAGAAAATAAACACCTAGGTTATGATTTTAAAAAAAAAATTGCCCCTTTCCTTTAAACTAGGGTTCCGGAACCTCCGTTACTATGGACTCTTTCTCCTGTTGTGAAAGTTTTTAACTTAGACTGTTCTCGAATCAGCATTTCGTATGAAAATGCGATGAGTATGCGAAAATAATCAAAATAAGACAAAAAGGCAACTAGGTTAGTAACACCGAGAATGAATACTTGAACAAATAAACAGAAAACACCAAAGCAGGTTAACAAAACAAGACCTAATAGCACGAATTCTAATTCTACGGTTATCCGCATGGCTCTAACCGGGGTAGGCTTCTTAAATTCTCACACATGTGGTTCGGCTCTAACAAGGGTACCCGAACCTATCTTATCACCTACTAAGGTAACAAGAACCCCAATTCTGGCCCATTACAAGCTTGCGAATTGGTTTCGGTTCGAGGGAAAGGACAACCTAATGACGTGGAGGGCTACTCACATGTCAAAGGCGTGGATTCCGGAAGTGAATTACCGACCCGTGGAGGAAGACTCACGTGGGTATGGGCGTTTCACTCCCACTTAAGGGACGAAGCTCGGGTATAGAGCTTAATGCGTGATGCAACACATGTCGGTGGTTCCTTTGAAATTAAATGAAGAATTAATTAGAGACCACTGTTGCGTGTAAAATAGTCTATCGCAATTGTAGTGCAAGTATACACGACGCAAGTAGTAAAGTGATACAAAGTATCGGATATCGTCTCCACAGGGATTGGGCTAATAGCTTCACCTAAATTCACTGCACGAAAGTAAAGGAAATAATTAAGAATTGTCACGAGAATAATAAAGTGAAAACGTAATTAAAAGGAACTGAAATATCAAGGTAGAGAGAATGGGCTGGTATTGAGTTGCTCAGTAGTGTAGGTATTGAATTGCTTAGGATCTCCAGTTCTGTCGTCGCACCCGTCGCCTACAGCACCTGTCGCGGCGTCTGTCCGTTAGCTGTCGCGGTAGCGAACACTAACTCCGTACTTCAAGCTTGGCAAGAATCCCAGATCTGCCTTGCCCTATCCCTAGGCACAAGTCTGTCGATGATCACGTCTTTGATGATACCTCCCGGCGTGAATCGAAGGATGAACACCGATGTGTATGAATTCTTCCTTAGCCACTTAACCTCGCCTTATCCCTAAGCACGAGATGGTTCAACTATAAGCTAGAGAACACGCTTTTATCTCTTTCGTATACTTAACTCTCCCGATGCTAAGTAAATGGATAACCTCACAATGCTCTCCCGATGCTCTTGCAAGATATTAAAACCAAGATAAAAGAACTTGAAGTTTATTTTATTGAACTTGAAAAATCCTAAAACAAAGCAACCCTTGCAACTACTTTACAAAACAACCCGTAGCCCTAGGGGGAATTTAGAACATATCGGTGACAGGTAGACGGCAGGGTTTAGGTTTCGGTTATGGGGTAGTCGGCTATGCCCTAGGTTTAATCTATGCCCTTTATATAAGCTTTGGGCTCAAGTTATCTAAGGTAACAAGGATTACAACTTTAATTAAAAGTAAGATTCTAATAAAGACTAAATCTCTAAGGATTCCTACTTTTCAGCCGCCTCCTTGTTTACATGGGAATTCTTCTCTTTGAGCTTTGGCTTGACATATCTTTTGATCCGGGGCTTGGAAAAATATTCGGCTTCCACACGACAGACGAGCAGATTTTTCTCTATCTATCGAGGTCCACTTCACTTTTCCTCTTCATGAATCTGCTGTCATCATGCTGTCACGACAGGTTCGCGACAGGTTCGTCTTCTTCAGCTGCTTGTCCAGTTCAACTTTCCTGCTTGTCTGCCCTGCACCTGCCTTCAACATCTACTGTGACAGATACCTGCAAAAATAACCATCTTTCAGTAGAATCCGTGCCTTTTATATAATTGTGATGTTTTATTGAAAACTAACCTAAATGCAATGAAATGATGCTTGAATGCAGCAGAAATATGGGTTTAAAAAGGTGTAAATGATAGAACTTTTACACACTCAACACACCCCCAAACTCAAGTTTTTGCTTGCCCTCAAGCAATGAAGACTTAAAAGAAAACTGAAAATTTTTGTGTTTGGCCTTCAAACAGTGAACTGTCCCTCATCCATCGTTCATTCTCTATGGCGGCAGCAACCTGTCGGCAGGGTTAGGATCTGTCCGGAATCTCCCTATAGCTCTCGTGCAGTGTGTGCATGCTTGTGAACAGTTATAAGCTAAGACTCTCTTAGTTTCACTAGAATATTCAACTCCTTAACTTGAATTTTATGCCAAAGTTTACTTTCTTTTAGAAGGCACATTTTCATGCTTCTTCTTCTATTTTCAAGCTAAATTTTTCTAGAGCCAGTTTTGGGCACCTCTAGTTAGCTTCCTAGAGCCGGTTTCGGGCACCTCTAGGTTTTTGATTTTCTTTTGCTAAACTTCTTTCCTAGAGCCAGTGTTAGGCACCTCTAGGGGCTATCCAAGTTCTAAGCTTCCTATTCTAGTTTGGCTAAAAGAAGTCTAAGCATTATAACAGTCACAAAAGTGTTTAAGTTTTCAGAACTATAGAAAGGCTCTAAACTTTTCCTTAACCTGTCCTAAAGATGCTGCCACGACAGAGCTGTCATGACAGGTAAGTTAACTTCACAGTTTTAAGCCAACAGTTTAAATTTTCTGATTTTTCTGATTTTTTTTAAAGAAAGTTAACTAATAAAAAACAATACTTAAACAAAATATGTGCTAAAGACTCCATTAAATATGGAGGGTTGCCACCCCCAAACTCAAGGGTTGCATTGCCCTCAATGCAAAATGACACGAAAACAAATAAAGAAAAACATGAAAAATAAAAGTACATCACAAATATATAAGGGCAGGCAGCAATAAGAGAAGAAAAAGAAATAAAAACTTAAATTTTATGCGCTGTCCTCATCACTGCTGCTGACGCGGATCTGAAAGATTGCGTAACGAGATTACTAATTTTCAACAAGAAGATGATGAACCAATGCACGAGGCGTGGGACAGATTTACAACTCTTTTACGGAACTACCCGATGCATGGATTCCTAGTACGGAATTAGGTCGTCAAATTCTACAACGCTGCCAATGCACACACTCGACTGAGAATAGATTCAGTAGCGAATGAGCTATTACTGGATAAGGAACTAGACGAGGCAATGATAGTGTTGAAAAAGTTAGCAAAGAATCATGAGCAATTTCCTACAGCTAGGAGAGGGGGCAAACGAGGAATATCTGTAAAGGATTATGAAGCTGATAATTAAATGAAATCACAGGTTGCATACCTTACAAAGATAGTCGAAAATCTGCAGCGGAAGGATTCTAAAGCCGTATATTCTGCAGAAGAGGTATGTGAAACCTTAGTGGGAACCACAGTTCAGAAGACTGTCCTTTACAGGTGGAGGAAGGGATGTATGTTGGGAACTATAACAAGCCAAGAAACTATGATTCCAACAATTACAATCCCAATTGGAGGAAGGATCTTAAATTTTCCTGGAGCAATCCGAACAATGTACTGAATCCTCTAGTGCAGAACAACCAAAACCAAGGGGTACCCAGAATCCTGTCGCGACAACAGCCACAGCAGCAGCCGCAACACTAGCCGGCAGCATCACCTAGTATTCTGGAATAGACCCTCGCAACTTTTATGTCACAGACGGGAGCATACATGGCGAACATGGATCACTTTGTCAAGAAAACCGAGTCATTCATGGACAAGACATAGATGAGGATGACAAACCATGAGGCTACCATAAAATCTCTGGAGACACAAATGGGCTAAGTATCACAGTATATCAAACCGAGGCAGAACGGAGGATTCCCTAGTGATACTGAGGTCATTAGAAAACCCACACAACTAGGAGTGGGAAATAGTTACAAGGGTCGAAAATAAAAGACATACCGAGTAAGGATCCAACCTTAGAAACACCTTCTGTGAACACTGCCCCGGCAGAGGAGAGACAACCTGCTTTCGACACACCTGCCGCGACAGCAGAAGGGACAGAGAAGCAGACAGAAGATGCTGAAAAACTTAAGCCTCCTCAGATCCGAATTCCATGTGAAGGATGCCTTGAAGATTACCTTCTTCCTCCTTCTTTTCCACAGTGGTTACAGAAGCAAAAACAAGAGTACCAGCTTAAAAAGATTTATGATATATTTAAGCATGTACACATTAACATATCGCCGCTAAATGCCATAAAGCAGATGCTTGGATATGCTAAGTTTCTCAAGGACGCAATGTTCAAAAGGTCCAAACTTGGGAAATTTGAGACAGTAAAGATGTCAGAAGGATGTATGACAATCTTGCATAAGCATCCACCCCAAAAGAAGAAGGATCCTGGCAGCTTCATCATACCATGCATAATTGGTGATAAGTTCGTGAGTAAGGCACTTTGTGATCTTGGTGCTAGCATAAATCTAATGCCCAAATCTATGTTTCAGAAATTAGGTATTGGACAAGCAAGGCCCATGACAGTCATGCTGCAGCTGGCAGACCGCTCTTACATACAACCAGAAGGGAAGATTGAAGATATTCTGGTAAGAGTGGATAAATTTATTTTTCCTGTTGACTTTCTTGTTTTAGACTGTGAAGCAGATGAAAACGCACCGATCATCCTGGGGCGACCCTTCCTAGCCACAGACAACACTGTGATCGATGTTGAGAAAGGAGAACTGACTATGAGAGTGAATTATCAGCAAATCAAACTCAATGTTCTCCATGCAATAAAACAGAATGATGTAGAAGAAGAGTTCAAGGCAATCTCTGAAGTAGTCCTTGACCAACCCATCATCAGGTCGAGCTGCCACGACAGACAGTTTGGTCACTGCCACCGTAGTCACCCGGAAGACTGTCACGGCAGCAACAACGACAGTGACTCCTCAGACACAGAAACATCCGACACTGAATGTCATGAGGAGGTAAATTGTATAGGCACGCGTCTAGGTAAGTTCTTCGAGCCTTTAAATTATAACTCGAATGAACATGTAATCCAGAAGCCTTCCATTGAAAAGCCACATGTTATAGACCTTAAATCCCTGCCAGGGCAGCTTAAATATGTCTTTCTTGGTTTAAATGATACGTTTCCTGTAATCATCTCTTCCAAGTTAATGCAGGAACATGAGCAGCGGCTAATCAAAATGCTACAGCAACATAAGAAGGCCATTGGATGGACTATAGTCGATATCCAAGGCATTAGTCCGGCATTATGCATGCACAAGATACTCTTGGAGGATGATCATAAGCCAACCATTGATGCTCAGAGACGACTAAACAATGCTATGAGAGAGGTGGTGAGGAAAGAAATTATTAAGTGGCTCGACCCTGGAATCATATACGCCATCTCAGATAGCAAGTGGGTGAGCTTGGTGCAATGTGTGCCCAAAAAGGGAGGCATAATCGTGGTAACCAACGAAGAAAACAAACTAATCCCAACCAGGACTGTGACCGGTTGGAGGGTTTGTATGGACTACCGGAAGCTTAACAAAGCTACCCGGAAGGACCACTTCCCCTCACCTTTTATTGATCAAATGCTTGATAGATTAGCGGGGAAACATTACTATTGTTTTCTTGATGGTTACTGAGGTTATAACCAAATAGCTATCGCACAGAAGGACCAAGAGAAAACCACATTCACATGCTCGTACGACACCTATGCCTTTCGAAGAATTCCATTCGGGCTCTGCAATACACCAACAACCTTTCAACGGTGCATGATGGCAATATTCTTCGACATGGTGGAGGATTTCCTAGAGATTTTCATGGATGACTTTTCCGTCTTTGGAGACAGCTTTGAAGGTTGTTTAGGCAACTTACAGAAGGTTCTTGAGAGATGCGAAGAGGCGAACTTGGTTTTGAACTGGGAAAATTGCCACTTTATGGTGGATGAAGGTATAGTACTAGGCCACAAGGTGAGCTGCCGCGGCATAGAGGTGGACAGAGCCAAGATTGAGGTCATCGAAAAGCTGCCGCCACCCACCACAATCAAAGGGATTCGAAGTTTCTTAGGGCATGTAGGGTTTTATCAACGATTTATAGCTAATTTTTCAAAGATTACCAAGCCCTTTTGCCACCTGTTGGAACAGAATCGCCCCTTTGATTTTAATACTGAATGTACCGAGGCATTCAGAATATTGAATGAGAAGCTGGTAACAGCCCCGATCGTATAGCCACCAGACTGGAGTTTTCCATTTGAAATAATGTGTGATGCCAGTGATTACGATGTTGGGGCAGCTTTAGGGCAGAGGAAGGATAAGCTCTTCCATGTGATCTATTATGCCAGCAAAACACCGAATAATGCCCAAATCAACTACACCGCGACAGAGAAGAAGCTATTAGCAGTGGTGTTCTCAATCGACAAGTTCTGTCCGTATATACTTGGAACGAAGGTGGTGGTCTATACTGACCATTCAGCACTGAAGTATCTGTTCAGGAAAAAGGATGCAAAACCTAGATTGATACATTGGATTCTGCTGCTGCAAGAATTTGACATTGACATCAAGGATAAAAAAGGAACAAAGAACCAAGTAGTAGACCACTTGTCAAGGCTGGAGATGGGAAGGAGTCAATCAACAGACAAGACCAACATATTGGAGACCTTCCCAGATGAGAAGTTGTTTGCTACCACCAGCACTGCCGCTACAGCCATGGCGGCAGGTAAGCTTTCTGAAACCCCTTGGTATACTGACATTGTTAATTACATTGTAAGTGGGTTATTACCTCCTGAGCTTAACTACCAAGCAAGGAAGAGGTTCCAAAATGATGAAAAACATTATTATTGGGACGAACCTCTTCTTTTCAAACATTGTGCAGATCAGATTATAAGGAGATGCGTACCACAGAACGAACAGAAAGCTGTGCTTCACCACTGTCATGCTTCCCCTTATAAAGGACACCTAGGGGAAACAAAACCGCTGCCAAGGTTCTGTAATCCGGTCTCTATTGGCCCACAATGTTCAAGGATGCACAAGCTTTTTACAAGAGTTGTGACAAGTGCCAAAGGACTGGGAACATATCAAGAAGGCATGAGATGCCACTGCAGAACATACTGGAGGTCGAAATCTTTGATGTATGGGGAATCAACTTCAAGAGACCATTCCCAGCATCTTGTGGGAACTTGTACATCCTACTGGCAGTGGACTATGTGTCAAAGTGGGTAGAAGCAATCGCCACTCAGAAGAACGATGCCAAGACTGTGCAAAGATTTCTTCAGAAGAACATCTTCTCCATATTTGGCATTCCAAGGGCGATAATTAGTGATGAGGGGAGACACTTCGATAATAGGGTGATTGCTGCTGTATTAAGAAATACGGAGTAAAGCACCGAATTGCAACAACGTATCACCCTCAAACCAATGGGCAGGCCGAGATATCCAACAAATAAGTAGAGAACATACTAGAGAAGATGGTTAAACCCACTCGAAAAGATTGGTCTCTACATCTCAATGATGCACTTTGGGCCTACAGAACAGCGTTCAAGACACCATTGGGGATGTCACCCTATCGACTCATATATGGGAAAACATGTCATTTACCTGTTGAGATAGAACACAGAGCTTACTGGGCTATCAAGGCTGTAAACATGAACTTGGATAAGGCAGGACAGAAAAGGCTACTAGACTTGAATGAGATTGAGGAAATTTGAGCAATGGCCTACGACAATGCCAAGATCTATAAGGACAAAACCAAGAAGTGGCACGACAGGAAGCTGCTGCCACGATAGTTCTGCCCAGGGCAGCAAGTGTTGTTGTTTAACTCTAAGTTAAAGATTTTCTCAGGAAAGCTTAAATCTAGGTGGTCTGGTCCTTTCCAGGTTGTCCAAGTTTTCCCCATGGTGCCATTACAATCAAATCACTAAAACATGGGCACCAGATCAAAGTCAATGGACAGAGGCTCAAGCATTATCAGGGGACTGAAGCCCCAATGATGCAGGAAGTAGTTACTTTAGGAGATGCCCTCAACGCATCCCTAATTTAACTTAGTTTTATTTTATTTAATTATTTATTAGGAATTAAGAGTTTTATTTATTATTTATTTCAGGAAATAAGATTTTAATTCAGTTCATTTATTTAATTATTTTTAGGAACTAAAGGAAGTAAAGCAAAGAGGAGGAATGAACCAGCCCACCACATTAATAACAGCCCAAAAAGCGCAACAAACAAGCATGTCATCACAGCCTGTCACCAGCTGTCGCGACAGACACGGATAAGACAGCCTATCACGGAGTTGTCGCGACAGACACGCAAATGCATAACAGACGTGCAGTAGACACAGAAATGCGTGACAGACACGTCAGAAATCACGTAATAGCTAGCCTCGTTATTCGCGCCTGCCATTACAGTCCCAACGGGCAGAAAAACCCTGTTCTATATAAACCCCCACTCCCCTTTCATTTTTCATCTTATTTTCATTCTCTCAACTTGCTTTCCCTATTTAAGATCTCATAAAATTTCTTTTTCATTTTGCTACAGTTCCTTGCAATGGCCAGCAGAAACACCTGACGCAGCGCTGCCTCCACCTCTGCCACGGTAGTGTCAACACCAAGCCACAGCGGCATACCCAACCGATTCGCATCCACAGACTCAGCAAGGAGGTACTACGATTCTTTCTAGAAGAGGGAAACGTGGGAAGAACGAGGGTTCATTTATACCCAAGAGACGGGAGAGCTAGGGCTAGAAGGCTTCATCACTAAGAAGATACAAGCACTCAAATGGCAGAAGTTTGCTGCCCAGCCCGAAGAAATGAACGTAACCCTCGTTCGTGAATTCTACGCTACTGTCACCGATAAGGATGCCACAACAGTGACAGTCCGAGGCAAAGAAATCTCCCTTGAGCCGACGTACATCAATACGCTCTATGGGTTGTACGTGAGCAAGAGGGAGGACGCCCACCGGAGGTTCGTGAATAGTCTGTCACTGGCAGACTATGATGCTGTCATGGCAGAAGTAACAGAGGATGGCACAGAGTGGAACGAAGACCCGAAGCGTGGGTGGACCGTGAGAAGGACCCAGCTGACCCCACAAGCCAAGTTGTGGAACCATTTTGTTAAGAAGTGCCTCATGCCTACCTTCCACAACACCATTGTCGATCGGAAGAGGTTAGCCCTCGTCCACTCCATTTTAAACAAGAGGCAAATCAATGTCGGCCTCTAAATCTGAGACAGAATCCTGGAGTGTGCTCTCCGACCGTCAGGCCCCCTAGTCTTCCCCTATCTCATCACCACAATCTACCGGGGCAACAACGTGCTAGAAATCAACGAGGATGTCAAGGTCCAGGGAAAGGGCGGACACAACAGAATATCTACAGTCTTATGGAATTGAAAGCTACCACCCTTTTGTCGTACATAAACCCCTCTACCGCGACAGAACCGATGGCAGACCCTAGCTCCCCTGAACCTATCGCAGCAGACCCAGAGCAGACGGCAGCAGCACCATCGGCAGACACCTCCAACCAGATTCTGACGATGCTGAAAAAGATGGAGGAACAACAGCTCTGCCTGATGGGTTTTATGAGTCATTTCATATTCATAGGATTCTAAGCTTTGCTATAGCAAAATTATATAATCTATTCAAGTTTAGGCCTTGGTATGTAGTCAAGTCTAGGTAATCGAGTCATCAACCAAACTGTCGTAAAATCAAGATGTACCATAGTGTTGGTCATATCCCTCATATTGTCGCCAAAGACCATAAAACACATCCCTCCTACTGTCGCTAATTAAGGGCCTTAGCCCTATAACGCCTCAGTTTTGGGCCTAGGTATTTTGCGAGTCGCTAATTAAGGGTCTTAGCCCTATAACGCCCCGGTTTTGGGCCTAGGTGTTTTGCGAGTCGGGTTGGAATGGTGGAACCAGTATCGGTTGTTCGAACTATTAAAAAGTGGTTTAGGGAAATCAAGGTTCGGGGTGGGATAAAAATATGATAAAATTCCTAAAATCCTCTAAAATTATATTTAAGAGGATGGTTAAATCAATTTTACAAATGGATATAATAACAATTTTCAGGCAAGTATAGAAATGGTTCCGTTTGAGACTTTGTATGGGAGAAAGTGTAGAACGCCTCTTTGTTGGGCTGAGGTGGGGAAGAAGTTGCTTTCCTTGCCAGATATACTTAAGGGTACAACTGAAAAAGTGAAGCTCATATGTGAGCGGTTGAAGGCTGCATCAGATCGTCAGAAATCTTAAGCGGATTTAAAGCGTAGGGAGATTGAGTTTGTGGTTGGAGATCGCGTGTTCCATAAGGTATCACCTTGGAAGAAGATGCTGAGATTTGGACGTAAGGGAAAGCTCAGTCTGAGGTTTATTGGACCAAATGAGGTTGTGGAGCGAGTTGGTCATGTGGCTTATCGGTTGAGGTTGCCTCCCGAGTTGGAAAAGATCAATGATGTGTTCCATGTTTCAATGTTGCGGAGGTATAGATCGGATCCTTCGCATGTGATGCCATATGAGGAAACTGAGTTAAATCTGGATTTATCCTATGATGAGGAACTGATAAGAATTCTAGATTCGAGTAGCAAAGTTCTTCGTGATAGGTAGATTGAGCTTGTGAAGGTGTTGTGGCGACACCGAGGAATTGCGGAGGCCATGTGGGAAAGCAAGGTGGACATGCTGAGGCAATTTCCGCATCTTTTTCCTTCAGGTGAAAATTTCAAGGACGAAATTTCCTAAGTTGGAGAGAGTTGTAATGCCCCAGTTTTGAGCCTAGGTGTTTTGCTAGTCGGGTTGGATCGGTGGAACCGGTATTTGTTTTTCGAGCCATTAAAAGGTGGTTTAGGGAAATCAAGGTTCAGGATGGGATAAAAATATGATAAAAATTCCTAAAATTCTCTAAAATTATATTTAAGAGGATGGTTAAATCAATTTTACAAAATGGGTATTCGAAAGTATACATTTTGGGTAGTGACCAAAATTGTTTAGTAAATAATTAAAATAGCTTTGTTTAGTAAATCATATTTGGTTGTGTAAATGGCCTTTATGTTTTGAATTTTGCTTGGAATTGCATTTTGGCCTTTTGGTACTTATTTCGCTTATGAAGCATGCCTTTAGTTTCTTTGCTATTGACATTGATGCTATGATGATGCCTATGCTTCATATAACTTGTTGTCGATGTATATTTGAGTTGCCAACATGTTTGGGCAAATGTCTGGATGGTTTCGGAAGGTTTAGATCGAGTTAAAACAACATTTAAAAACATTGCAAGCCCAGGCATTTCGAAACACTCTTGCATGTTTCGAAACGGTGGCTTGAAATGGTCTTGGTGTTTCGAAACATTGAGGCCTATTTCGAAACATTTTGCCTCTATGAAACCTCATTTCGAAACAGATCTTAAAGGGGTTTCGAAATGAACCCGCGTATTGAAACGGTCAGCTGTGTTTCGAAATGACCGTTCTTATATAGGGCTCACTATTCCGAAACGTTCGAACGTTAAAGCAGTTTTTGAATTATTCTGAGTTCTGTTTTCTTCTATTTTGGTCCTTGTTGTTCATGTTGCAATTAAAGGAGTTCTAGTGGTCGTTTTGAGCGGATATTTCACAGTGACATTTGTAATGAACTTAATTAAAGGATGGTAACTCGAATTAGGTAATAACCCTTACAATTTGTCAAATTTACAAAATGGTCCATAAACCTGAAATTGTTTGTAATCAGTGATCGTTTGTGAGGTCGTCTTATCTGCTGCTTGTTTATCATATAGGGAACTGATGAGAGTGGCAATCGATCGAACAAAACCAAGAGGGGGTGAATTGGATTTTTGAAAGAACGGTGGACACTAATTGCAAAGGTAGAAATTGCAAGGAGATTTAGAGTGGTTCAACTCCCTTAATTGGAGTCTACATCCACTACCTTAGTGCCACACTAAGGATTTTCCACAAATCCACTAATTTGTCTTTCCTTTAAGGATAAGGAGTAACCTTACACAATTCAATAGACGTATACCCCAAAGTCTATTGAATCCTTTCCCCAAAACAAATACAAATAAGCAAACTAGGAAATCCTCACTAGGAATGTGTTTGCAAAGTTTAAGCTCTCTCACACACCCAAAGAAACACTAGCAAAAGAATTACAATGAAGAACACTCTAGTGTTTTACAAGAAAGATCAAAAATTAAGCACGAAATGAACTCTTGAATGTTTGTATGGACTTTGTTATTACTTCAATATTGTTTTTAGACCTCTTTTATGTGCTCTTGATGTTTCTGGCTGTTGGGGGGACTTTGGAGCCGTTGGAAGCCATTAAAATCAAGTATTAAATGCTCACTTGCATAGTGGTTTTGAAACCATTGACGAGGTTTCGAAACCTGGGAGAAAATTTAAACTCAAAACTAGCCGTTATAAGCACTGGTTTCGAAACCACTAAGGAGGTTACGAAACCTGTAGTCAAAAACAGGTTTTCAGGCCTTACTACCAAAAAGGTTTCGAAACCATCTAAAAATGCACTGTTTTGACTTTTGTTGACTTTTTCAAAGAGAAAAACACATAGGTATTAAGTTAAACCTTTTGGAAAAAATTGTTGAACTTAAAAATATTATATTTGACAAATCTGAATTGAATATGGAGTTTACAAAATTTTGCAAGTTAATCCTTTTAGTTATATCAAAATCAAAATAAGTCTAATAGGAACTAAGTTGCATCTAGACAAGATAAAAAAGGGAAAAAAATGTCGTTTATTGAGGTAAACTTTCACGGTTTACTTCAATATTCCATGTGTGACCCGTTCGGTTCGGTCTATCAGCTAGGCCAGGTCGAGGTGGTTACATTTGATGGTATCAGAGTCATGTTTCGAAAGGTTGGGATGATGGTAGGTTGTTGGTAAGCACTTGTGAAGTGAATATGTGTTTTTGGTGAAGTATGTTTTGATTAGTGAATATTAAAGCATGTTAATGTTAAGTATGTGATGGTGATGTGGTGTATATGATGGCTAAATATTAATGTGAGTTGTTCTATGATGTTTAATTGGGTTGAATCTTGATGCTTGAGTCGCATGATGGTTGTGATATGCATGTACTATGCTTTATGCTATGTTGGGGGGGGGGGGGAATTGGGATGCCCATTGCCTTATTACCTAGTGAAATGTTTTAAATTGGTTTTTTAAGTCTTGGAATCTTTGTTAAGAGCTGGCATGATCTTTTGTTTGTTCTATGTTCATGCTTTAATGTTAAGTAGCACAATAGGACCGAGACGAGAGTTACGTTCGAGAGCAGTTGCTCCTGCTGATGGGCAACGTGACCAGGAGAATGAGGTTCTACCTGGTGGAAATTTACCTCCTCCTCCGCCGCCACCACCTAGGGGTGGGGAGCATGAACAATAAGGACAAGCTGGTCCGGTGTTGGGAGATCTGACGCCTTTAGTGCAGGCAATGACGAGAGCATTCCAGGCAATTGTTGCTGGGGTGCATGTACAAGCGCATGCTGCTGGGCAATCAGGATTGTCATTAGAGCGCTTGAGGAGTTTAGGAGGAGTAGAATTTCGTGGCTTATCTCCTGAGGCTTCTAAGGCTTGGATGGCTAGCACGATCTGGATATTGGATCAAATAGGGTGCAATGATGCACGAAAGCTGGGTTGTGCAGGGTCGTTATTGCATGGTGATGCATACATATGGTGGAAGATTGCGACCGCGGCATTGGAGCCGGAAGAGGTGGATTGGACGTTCTTCCAGTCTGGTTTTAAGAAGAAGTATCTCGGAGTTAGATACTTAGACGATAAGAAGAGGGAGTTCGTGTCTTTGGTTCAAGGGAACATGTTTGTGGCTGAGTACAAGGTCCAGTTCGTACGATTGAGCCAATATACTCCGGAGTTGGTGCCGAGTGATAGGCATCGTTATGACCATTTCCGGTATGGCTTCGTGCATGACGTAAAGATGTTCATGCTAGCGACGGATTATACAGATTTTGATATGCTCCTGACTCGAGCCAAAGATATAGAGCAGAGCTTGGATTTGACCTCGCGTGGGGGTGGTTCCAGTTTGGGTTAGAGAGCTGCTGATGCTAGCCATAGTGGTGGGCAGGGTAAGAGGAATCGGGACTGTAGATATCAGCCTGTAGTTAGGCGAGATGCACCAGCTCAGGGCAACATAGTGAGGGTTGAGAAGAATACATGTTCGATGTGTGGTTCGCGAGAGCACCTGAGGAGGGATTACCCTTGTGCGGCTCGTGAGGTGCAGGCTACTGTGGTTGGGGCTAATTCTTGTTGGAACTGTGGGTATACTGATCACATGCACATTTGCTTGATATTCCTGTTGAGATGCTAGATGTAGGAATGCAAGTAACAAGTTCTTTTGGTGAGACTATGGTTACAAGGAGATTGTATAGGAGATGTCCATTATCTGTTCAGGGTCATGAGTTTTCAGTTGATTTGATGGAACTGCCTTTTTATGGTTTTGATGTGATTCTTGGAATGAACTTGTTGGTTGAGCACCGAGCTGCGGTAGATTTTGATGTTAAGCGAGTTACCCTGAAGCTTGCAGATGATTACAAGGTAGCAATCGTAGGCGAGAACGTGAAGTTCTTGTCTAACGCAATTTTAGCTCTTGAAGCGAGTCAGATGATGGAGTTGGGATGCGAAGCCTTTTTGGCATACGTGATGAATCCTAAAACGAAGGAAGTGCGTGTGCAAGACATACGAACTGTATTTGAGTTTCCGGATGTTTTTCCAGAAGAGTTGTCTGGGTTGCCACTAAACCGAGAGGTTGAGTTTGGTATAGAGTTGTACGAGAAAATGACTCATGTGTCCATTTCTTCTTACTACATGGCACCCAAGGAGTTGAAGGAATTGAAGACACAACTTCAGGAGTTTCTTGACCGAGGTTTTATATGGCCAAGTATTTCACCTTGGGGTGCGCCAGTCTCGTTTGTGAAAAAGAATGATGGTACAATGCGTATGTGCATAAATTATCGGCAGTTGAACAAGTTAACAATTAAGAACAAGTACCCTCTACCGAGGATCGATGATTTGTTTGACCAGTTTTGTGGTGCCTCGGTGTTTTCAAAGATAGATTTGAGGTCTGGGTACTATCACCTAAAGGTTAAGGATGTGGATGTGCCTAAGATAGATTTTTTGAACTAGGTACAACCATTATGAGTTCTTAGTGATGCTGTTTGGGTTGACAAATGCACCGGCTGCATTCATGGATATGATGAATACGATATTCCATGAGTTTCTGGATCAGTTTGTGTAGTGTTTATCGATGATATTCTCGTGTACTCGCGTACCGAGGAGGATCATGATAAGCATTTGAGATTTGTATTACAAGTGTTGTTGGAGAATCAGCTTTATGCTAAGCTAAGCAAGTGTGAGTTTTGGCTCAAAAAAGTGTTTTTTCTTGGACATGTGGTGTCAGTCGAAGGTATTCGGGTTGATCCACACAAGGTTGAGGCGGTGATGAGTTGGAAGACGCCTAAATCAGTGACAGAAGTGCGTAGTTTCCTTGGGTTGGCTGGTTACTAGCGAAGGTTTGTCGAGGGTTTTTCTAAGATTGCTGCACCTTTGACCAAGTTGTTGCAAAAGAATGTTCGCTTTGAGTGGACATATGTTAGGCAACAAGCTTTCAAGAAGTTGAAGGAGGCATTGACGCAAGCTCTTGTCTTAATTCAACCAAAATCGGGTAAAGAGTTTGTAGTCTATAGTGATGCATCATATGTTGGTTTGGGTGTCGTATTGATGCAAGGTGGAAAGGTTATGGCTTATACGTCTAGACAATTGAAGGTGCATGAGCGCAACTATCCTAGGCATGATCTTGAGCTCGCTGCAATGGTGTTTGCTTTGAAGATTTGAAGACACTACCTTTATTGTGAAAGGTGTGTGGTTTACACCGACCATAAGAGTTTGAAGAATCTTATGTCGTAGAGGGAGTTGAATCTTAGGCAGCGAAGATGGTTGGAGTTGCTTAAGGATTATGATCTGACCATTGAATACCAATTCAGGATAGGCCAATGTTGTGGCCAATGCTTTAAGTAGGAAGGTAGTTGTTGAGCTGAGAGCTATGTTTGCTCGATTGAGTATATCGCGTGATGGTGGCTTGATAGCCGAGTTGCAAGTGAAACCTTCCTTGATTTAGTTGATTAAGGAGAAGTAGTTGTTGGATGATTCGTTGGTACCTCATGTCCAGGACATAGCTTATGGTAAGGCAACGAACTTCTGTTTTAATGATGATGGAGTTCTATGTTTCAAAAGTCGAATAGTTGTATCAGAAGATGTTGAGTTGAGGTTCACTATTTTGACTGAGGCTCATAGCAGTCCTTTTGCTATGCACCCTGGTAGACTAAGATGTATCGTGGCTTGAAGGATGAGTACTATTGGGTAGGGTTGAAAAAGGATGTTGATGATTTGTAAGCAAGTGTATGGTTTGCCAGCGTGTGAAGGCTGAGCATCAGTTCCCTTCCGGTTTGTTACAGCCTTTCAGGATACCGGAGTGTAAGTGGGAAAGGATTACGATGGATTTTGTATCCGGTTTTCCTTTGACACCATCTAAGAAGAACTTTGTGTGGGTGATTGTGGATCGTCTCACGAAGTGTGCACATTTCTTGGCTGTGCATACTACGTATACATTGGATAAGTTAGCGGAGTTGTATATTGCTGAGATTGTACATTTGCACGGGGTGCCCAAGTCCATAGTGTTGGATAGAGATCTGAGGTTCACAGTAAGGTTTTGGGAATGTTTGCATCAAGCGTTGGGTACGCGGTTGAATAACAGTTTTTTGGCAAGTATACAAATGGCTCCGTATAAGGCTCTGTATGGGAGAAAGTGTAGAACGCCTCTTTGTTTGGCTGAGGCGGGGCATAAGTTGCTTTTCTTTCCGGATATACTTAAGGGGACAACTGAAAAAGTGAAGCTCATATGTGAGCGGTTGAAGGCTGCATCGAATCGTCTGAAATCTTACGCAGATTTAAAGCTTGGGGAGATTGAGTTTGCGGTTGGAGATTGCGTGTTCCTTAAGGTATCACCTTGGAAGAAGGTGATGAGATTCGGACATAAGTGGGGGAGAGTTGTAACGCCTCGGTTTTAGGCCTAGGTGTTTTGCGAGTCGGGTTGGATCAGTAGAACCTGTATCGGTTGTTCCAACTGTTAAAAGGTGGTTTAGGGAAATCAAGGTTCGAGATGGGATAAAAATTGCTAAAATCCTCTTAAATTATATTTAAGAGGATGGTTAAATCAATTTTACAAAAACAGGCTTTTGAAAGTATACATTTTGGGTAGTGACCAAAATGTAAAGATTTAAAAGTTGGGAAAATATGTTTTTCAAGAAGAGTCAAAATCTTAGAATCTCTAAGGAGCTATTTGGCAATTAAGCCTTTTCCCTAATTTGGCATGTGTTTTAAATGGTTTATTAAATAATTAAAATAGCTTTGATTAATTAAATTAGAAAGTTAGTTAATTGGTTAAAAGATTTTTCACGATCATTTTCATTTCTCTTCTTCACCTCAGCCGAACACTCCATTTTCTCTCAAATTTCCATATTTTCTTCGCTCTCAAATTCTCTTTTGATTTCCAACTTTTCTTTGGTGATTTCTCTCATTTTCCTTCAAGTTCTTTCAAGCTAATCTTGCCAAATTAGAGGAGAAGCAAGGATTGGAGGTAAATTTCGTGCTAACCCTCTAATCTAGGTTCTTTAATGAAATTCCAAAGATATTTGACTCTTTATCTATTTTTTAATTGAGGTTTTATTATAGCTTTGATCAAATGTTGAAAATATTATAGAAAAAGATGTTTTAAAATATTCGGAGTTGTGATGATTTGGCTTGTTTGAGATGATTTTTAAATGAGTTTTGAAAGGTTTTTGGTGTTGGAATAGAGTCTTAATCATAGAGATCCCGAAATCCTTGAGATTTTTTGGTTTTGATGTGTTTTTGGTTGGGTTTTGGGGTGTTCTTGATGAATCCGAGTTATTGGAGGTATAAATATGGTTTTAGGTTGTTTTTGGATGTTGATTCAAGCCTAAAATGTGTTGGATGTGTTGGGTAATGGCTGGGCTGGGGTTAGAGGTCAATCGATTGAGTTTTCAGTTGTTTTGTATGGGTGATTTGGTGCTTTAGAGCAGGGCTGCTGGAATTCTTTTGAGTGCTGGTGTTTTGGACGCATTTTAATGCATTGAACCTCTATTTTAATGTGTTGGAAACAGGGGATAGTAATCCAAAATCAAACGAAGTGATTTTGGACGTTTCGGACGATCGATAGTTGCGTCGGCAAGTTTGGTTTCGCAAGTCGGTGAGTGGAACTTGGTTTTCCAGCATGGAAATATTTTAGAAAAGGTTTTGGGAACTTAGTAAGAGCTTGAAATGCTTTACTAAGTTCGGAAGTAAGTAAAGCAAATTTCTCTCTCAGATTGTGCTAGTTTGAGCCTTTGGTTGCACATGATTTTAATTACATTTACCTGATGTTTAAAGCATGTTTTGAGTATATAAAATGTGTATGATGATGCCATGTGGTTTAAGGATGCCCTAGGTAAGTGATCCTTGTATACATATGTTGATGCATGAGTTGTGAAGCATGGTTTAATTCTTGAGTTATGGCTTATCATGAATGCATTGTAAAAACAATGTAGTATGCATGAATTGTGGATTATATTGGCAAGTGATGTTGAATAAAATGTTTTATAAATGAAATCGGATATAGTTAGTCGGCTATAAGATTGAGTGCACTATAAACAAGTCATCTTGGATGTTGAGGGGTTGTGATTGTACCGAAAACTCCATCCAAGTACCCTAACGATTGAGGATTGTTTAAGGTTGCAACGGTTGAGGGTAGCTCCCGGGTGCGAACCTTGTGTGTGTCTCGTCTATGGTTAGTGGGTTATACATCTATCGATTAGTGGTGTTGAAGGGTTGTTATTGTACCGAATACTCCACCATGGGTGTCACAACGATGGAGGGTTTGCTCTCGTGTGTGAGCCTTGAGATGCCGGTAGAGCGTATGAAGGGTGGGGGAGAACCCTTGGTAATCCGTGTATCCGATGTGTTTTGAGATTGTTGTTTATCACTTGTGAGCTAATATAATGAAATGAAATATTGTGGAAAATGTTTTTAATGCATAATTTGAAAGATGCATGTTTTGGTTTAAAGCTTAGCATAAAAGGGTTTATGCTTGGAAGGCTTGGAATATGAGTAGCAATGGTTTAGTTGTTGGGTTTATATGTATCATGTTGCATGATGGTTAAAACAATGGTTTTGATGATAAAGTACATGGTTTGTTAAAGAAGGCATGATGGTTTTGGAAAAAAGTGCAAAATGGTTTTGTGCATTGATGATGTTTTTGGTTTTGAGCAATCCTCACTAAGCTTGTATGCTTATGATCTCTTTGTTCATCAATGCAGATAATTAGGCATTTGGAGGCAGCATCTACAATGGATCCTTCCAAGAAACTCTTAAAAAGTATGTTGAGTTTTTGAACTAGAGTAATAAAGGCAATGAGGGTATTTGATGCTATAATGATGTTGGTTTAGTATTTTCTGTTTTGGTTCCAGTTTATTAAGCATATTTGGTTGTGTAAATTGCCTTTATGTTTTGAATTTTGCTTGGAATTGCATTTTGGCCTTTTGGTACTTATTTCGCTTAGGGAGCATGCCTTTAGTTTCTTTGTTATTGATATTGATGCTATGAAGATGCCTATGCTTCGTATAACTTGTTGTCGATGTATATTTGAGTTGCCAAAATGTTTGGGCATATGTCGGGATGGTTTCGGATGGTTTAAATAGAGTTAAAATAGCATTTAAAAACATTGCATGCCCATGCGTTTCGAAACACCCTTCCATGTTTTGAAACGGTGGCTTGAAATGGCCTTGGTGTTTCGAAACGGTGAGGCCTGTTTCGAAACATTCTGCCTCTGTGAAACCTTGTTCCGAAACGAATCTTAAAGGGGTTTCAAAACAAACTCGTGTATCGAAAGGGTTAGCTGTGTTTCAAAACAACTGTTTTGATACATGGCTCACTATTCCGAAACGTTCGACCGTTAAAGCAGTTTTTGAATTATTCTGAGTAATGTTTTCTTCCATTTTGGTCCTTGTTGTTCATGTTGCAATTAAAGGAGTTCTAGTGGTCGTTTTGAGCAAAGATTTCACAGTGACATTTGTAATTAACTTGATTAAAGGATTGTAACTCGAATTAGGTAATAACCCTTACAATTTGTTGAATTTAAAAAATGGTCCTAAACTCGAAATTGTTTATAATCAATGATCGTTTGTGAGGTCGTCTTATCTGTTGCTTGTGTATACACATAGGGAACTAAGTTGCATCTAGACAAGATAAAAAGGAAAAAGAGGTCGTTTATTGAGGTAAACTTTCTCGGTTTACTTCAACAATCCTCATGTGACTCATTCGGTTTGGTCTATCGGCTAGGTCGGTCAAGGGGGTTACATTTGGTGGTATCAGAGCCAGGTTTCGAAAGGTTGGGATGATGGTAGGTTGTTGGTAGGCACATGTGAAGTGAATATGTGTTTTTGCTGAAGTATGTTTTGACTGGTGAATATTAAAGCATGTTAATGTTAAGTATGTGATGGTGATGTGGTGTATATGATGGTTGAATATGTGTTTTTAGTGAAGTATGTTTTGACTGTCGCCAATTAAGTGCCTTAGCCCAGTCCGTAGACCGACCAACACAAATGAGCTCAAGACTCTATGGCATGCCATCCTACCTATGACTCACTAGCTACCAAGGCATTATTCATTTTGGTGTTCATTTATTAAGATACATGTGATCAAATAAGGCAAGAATCAAGGCATGTTCAAGGCACATTTCAAGCTTATCCAAGATGTCATTAGACATATAACAAGATCAAGAAGCCCTTAGGCTAGTGAACCTTAGTTCATTATCACAATGTATCATTCTTTAAGCATGATTCATAAGGTAGCCAATCTAGGCTTTCAAGGCATTAAACATGTCACGGCATTCAAGGCATTAAACATGTCACGGCATTTAAGGCATTAAACATGTTATGGCATACAAGGCATTAAACACGTCATAGCATCATGTAATCATATAATGTCTAATACATATCATACATTTATCAAGCTTAGTGTATATCGTTCTTCCCTTACTTAATTACCAAATATTTTTTAAGTCCAATTTCATAGAAACATCTAAATAAAATATAATCATAATCAAGCTTGGTTAGGACCTAAGTCCTAACCCTATTGATAGCTACACTCACAAGAACTCCAAGCTAGTCTTTGGTGATAATCCTCTTGTTTCTTTCCTTTGTTTGCCCAACCTTGATGCCCTCACAAGCCTCTTCTATCTCTTGATCTATCATTACATGTATTAATAACATAAAGACATCATTAAAATTGATCCATATATCACATACAAGTAAGCATTTTCACATCATATCCTAATTTGCCCAGTTTCAGGCAGTTTGGACACCTTGTAGTATTATGTCTATAACTTTTAGTATACATATTGGATTTTCAATTAATTTACATCCCTAGAAAGCTTATTAAACCAGCTTTCTAACCATGTATAGCACATATTTGTATCATTTCTACATCAATAGAGTTTAATGTTCGAAGTTAGGTGATTTTCTAGAATCAAATCTGCCAATCTTGAGTTTTAACCCACTTTAGTGATGTTTTCAACCTAGGTCCCTTATGAGTTTACTTCAACCTTTTTACTATGGATTACCCTGTTTTTTTCCTTTATATTCAAGTATCATTTCCAGCCCTTATTTAGTTCATTTTAGTACTAGAATTTTACAATTTGCTCAAAACAATCCATATACATTGAATTAGCACCTAACTGTGACCATATTGATTTTCCAGCAACATATTAGCATTTTTTTCAATCTAACACTTCTAACCTCTAGTAAATTCAATTTTAAACAACTGTTTTCTACATAAATTTTTCTAGATCAAATTGTATCATACACAAATTTCCAAATTTTATGAACAACTTCACAAAGTTGAATCTAGGTATTTCTATAGCATTCGGTTACCACTTTTTCAATCTGATTTTTAATCTAGTTTCTCCTAAGCTTTAACCCAGTATCAAGATAAGATTAAGCACCAACTAAATTCATAAATTCTCAGAATTCTAAGCTTCCAATAACAACTAATTTATACTAACACAATCAGGTAACACAAAAATGTACTTACATGAATTTCTTTCTTAAAAATGCGCAAGTTTCTTTATTCCAGTTTCTAAATTCTCTCAAGCTCTCAAGATTTTCTTTCTTGTTTGAACTCAATTTTCCAGATTGCTCTTTCTCTTTCTTTCTTGTTTCTCCATTCGGTGGAGAATAATGTGATAATGTATGTGGAAAATGACAACAAATTTGTTGTCTAGTTTACCTCCTAGCCAATTGTCCCACTTTATAATTAAGGTGGTGACACTTGGTTAGTTTTATAACCAAGGGAATTAATCTTATTAATTATAATCAACACTATATTTATACTAATTATTATTATTATTATTAGGGAAAACTACACCGGTGGTCCCCAAACTATTACCATTTTCCTATTTTGGTCCCTAAACTATATTTTTCGGCAAAACCGTCCCTTCTGTTACATAGTTCTCCTGTTTTGGTCCCCCGACGTTAAATAGCTAACGGTTTTGCTGACGTGGCATTTTTTAAATATTTTTTAATCATTTCTCTCTCCTCTTAAGAAAATGCCACGTCAGCAAAACCGTTAGCTATTTAACGTCGGGGACTAAAACATGAGAACTATGTAACAGAAGGGACAATTTTATCGAAAAACATAGTTTGGGGACCAAAATAGGAAAATAGTAATAGTTTGGGGACCACGGGTGTAGTTTTCCCTTATTATTATTATTATTATTATTTAATTATATTTTCGATTCTTGCATTTTAGTTTTTGGTTCAAATGTTTGTACTTTTGTTTCTAATTAAATTAGTAATTCTACTAGGCTAAGACTTGGGGTATTACATGCACTTTAGAGCAAGTATACTTGTCGTATCAAGTAATAAAGTGATAAGTAGAGTGTCGAACCCACGAGGATTGGAACAATAACTACGAGGCTTTTCAACTTAGGAATGTGTTTGCAAGTGATGGTGTTTGATTAAAACTAAAACAATTAAACAAAATATAGCTATGATTAAGATGAACAGCTGCAACAACTAACAGATAATTATGGAGGTTTAGATTATTGCTAAGGATATATGTATGATTGCTTATTATAATGTTATAACGACTTGTAATACATGTCTGCATAAACCATTAGAATCTTTATCTACTCGACATGATTTTCGAATGAACTTCTGACTCTCTCAATGCCTAGAAGTTAATAATATTGAGGTTAAGGTAATACATGTTTGTGTGAACCCTAACAACTTTATTATTTGTTTAAGAAATCCTTTTTAGTCGTTGAAACCCTAAACTTATGTCTATATCATATTAGAAATAAGTTAACAGCTTAACCCCACTGTTAACGTTTGTATAACCTAACTCACACGATATTAAGCCATTGATTAATAGTTAAAAGGCCTCTCTCAATAGCTCTTATAATAACTATGCATGAAGTACGATGAACAGAATAGATAAAGGGAAAACAACTATAGCGTTATAAAAGAAATCAAAAAATAAAATCATGGGATGCAATAATCCCAACTAAAGTACTTATCTCATATTTCAGCATAAAACATCCATAACAAAATTATTAAAGTACAACAATTTACTAAGCAAGGTAAATAAAAGAGTCAAGCGTCCTTGACAAACTTCCTCCAAGTAGTCCAATCGTGCTGCAAATCTCCCACTTTGTCGCCTCTTTCGATAACTCAGTCGTGAGGAGAATTCTCTAGCTTCCACTTTGGTGGTTCTCCACAAACTTTAGACTAGGACTGTTGCTTATAATCATGCTCTCTTTTGAAGTAGAATCCAAGTCTTTCTTATATAAGCGGTGAAACTAGGGCTTCGGTACCCTAAAGTGCGCGGCATCATTAAAGAAAGACATTGGTTTCCTGATTCATTTAATGTTGCGTATATGGGAGAAAGTCCACGTGGGCAGAAAGTAGATTAATCTCCAACTCTTTATGCCTCGTCAGCTCCAGCCATGAGTCTAATCCTCTTTCTCTCCAACAGTCCTCCAACATCCTGCACATGCACCACAAAACACCACCTTTCCCGTAAAAAGCACGAATGTATATGACATTTAAAGCACAGCCGGTGTAACTCCCTATCTACATGCAAATATGTACAATCTAACATAAATGCAAACTATATGAGCTCGAAAACATGAAAAAGTCAAGGAAATAGTGAACATAAAATAGATCATTTATACACTCACCAGTCGTAATCCTTTTACCTAACGATATCTTGATAGAATATAAGGCATGGAAAATATCAACCTTATATTGTTCCATCTTCAGTTTCTCAATGCCCAATTGAACATATTAAACAAATGACATTTATCTCTATCAACTCATTTGAGCACGACCATGCATTTTGCAGTCTCAATCATCGAGGTTCCCAGAGATATCTCTCTTATGTTAAGAGGGATAAATTTCATCTTAATCACTCACATCTCATTACATGATTATTTATCATGTTCAAGCATAACCTTTATAATCTTTTGATTAAAGACAACGTTTGACTATGTCAAAACATAATAATCATCGTGTTGATAACCGTAGTAATGTCTAAGGATTTAATGTCATAATTGTTGAAGATTAATGTATAACTTCAATCCATGTATTAATCTCAAAACGAGTCGATCCTAATATTTGTTCTCAACAAATATATATATATATATATATATATATATATATTGACAATAATATTTATCAAACTTCATACAATCTTATCTTATTATTGTTCCTATAATAATTATTGATTAGGGATATTTAAAATAATTGTCAATAATATTCAAGGATACAAAAGCATGAAATTTATTATAATAATAAATCCAATAATCAAAATATCATGTCCATACAAATGGCCTAGGGGACTATTGCTGACATACAACTCCCTTCGTACATCCTTAGCTGTTGAAATTAGTGATGGTGATGTAAATGACCTACTCGCTTAGGTTTGATTGTAAGAAAAAGATGGATATCGATATCTACACGCAATACACTCTCAATGAATCAATAGGATTGCTTAATCTTTTTTTTGGTGTGATACAACGTCGAGGTTAGACAACTCATGCTCCAATGATATTATAGCATTCAACATGATGTACAAGGATAATGCATATAGTCGACCCTTTATGCCTATAGTTGGTATAAATCACCACCATCAAACAATAGTCTCTGTTGTTGCAATTCTAGAAGATGAGACTGCATATACATTTGAATGGGTGCTAATCACATTTTTAGAAGCTATGTTTAACAAGTCTCCAATAATAGTGGTCACATATGGTGATAGGGCAATGTAGAGGGTAATAGAAATTGTTTTCCCTTTTGCAAGACATCACATTTGTTCATGGCATCTTTCTCAAAATGCACAAGCAAACATAGGTGAATTTTACTAGTGCATTTTCCAAATACATATCTTCTTGGTGGACTGTTGAAGAATTCGATCGAGAGTGGAGGTCAGTTGTTAAATAGTTTAATGTCGAACACCATCTATGGGTAGTAGAGAAGGATTAGACTCTTCATTTGTGGGCATAAGCATATCTTACGGGTCATGTCTTCGCCAATGTTCGGTTAAAAGAAAGGTGTGAGTTAATGAATGATTCACTCGTTATTGTTCTTAAGTGTAAAAAGACATGTATAGATTTTATCCGTTCCATTGAAAATGGCATTAGTCAAATGCGCATAAAAGACTTGAAAGCAAATTTCTTTAGTACACAAACTAAGACTTCCCGAGTTACGAAACTGAAAGAGCTCGAAGAGAATGCAACTGAACTTTATACAAGGGATTCGTTCACACAATTTCAAGTCAAACATAAATTGGAGAATGGTATCGTCTGATACATCTAATTTTTGAATCAAGAGAAACTCAAACTTTTAGTTTAACCAAGTAAAAGGAACCAAACAAAATGTATGAAATTATTCTTGATGTGGTAACACACAGCCTCGCATGTTCTTGTCAAAAATTTGAGACAATGGGCCTTCCTTCCATGTCGGCATCAACTGCACTTTCTTAAGCTACAAGATTTTGCACAACTCCCAGAATCTTTGATTCTACCTCGGTGGATAAAAAGTGCTAAACTTTATGCCCCATCATTTATAGACTTCAATGCTCTCCCTGAAATGAAGCATATGGCTCGATTCGCTCCTCTCCGATCAACTTCTTCTCAATTGAGCTACATTGCATCTGAAACTAATGCGAATTTACAAATATCTAAAGATGAGATCCTTAGCTTAACTGAAGAAATGGAGGAATCATGTATGTTGACTAACTCATCTTCTATGCACCAAATAAAAAAAAACGTTTGTGGCCCTTCACGAAAAAAAGGGAAACGAAAACAATTCATGGACTCAAATACACATCATTTTTCATTTTGTAAAATTGAGGGACATAATTGTAATTCCCCAAAAATAGGTTTAGAAGTTTAAGGGTTTGGTCGGGTCAAGTTTGACTCAGTCGAACTAGATTAACCTGTAAAATGAATTTCGGGGAAATTAAAATTTTAAAAATAGAAGTTTTTTGGATAAAAATTAGCTTGACATACTAAAAATGTTTAATTATACTATCAAGTATTTTGGTAATTAATTAAAAGGTTAATTAAATTGATTAAGGTGACATTTTAGTTTTTAGTGACTAAATTGTAAAAATTGCAAAACTATTTTTAGTGACAAAAATAATATTGGGCCAATACTAAGAAACCTTATAGGGCTATTTTTCCAAATGTTTTAATTAAAGGTTTTCCACCTTAATTGAGTAAGACTTTAACGGATAATTGGTTTTCCAAATCATTTTGTTATTCTATCAAATTTTCTTGGATTTTATCTTCTCGTTTTCTCTCATTTTCCATCTCATCTTCCAAACAAGATTTCTGGAGATCATTTTGTTGTTGATTGGATTAGTTTTTGGATGGTTTCTAGATGCAATTTTGTGGAGATTGTGGCGGATGATTGTAGGGTGATGTTAGAATGCATTTTTCCTATGTTTTGTGTTGCCAAAATAGGGGAGGATCAAGCCTAGCTCGTTTCGTAGAAATCGATTCATTTTGGAGGCTTGGAACGCAACGGCAAGCAAGGTGTTGTGTATCAGTGAAAGCAAATGTATTTTGGTACTATAAAGAGGTTTGAATTATGGCTTTGGGAGTTTAGTTAAAGCCTAGCAAGCTTAACTAAGCTTGGAAGTAAGTTTTCCTTATTTCACCTTTGAATATCGGTTCAATATGAGTTTTGATTTACATGTTTTGGTTTAAAAGCATGGATTGATTTACTTATTATTTTATGCATTGTTTAAATGATAAGCAATGATTTATCAAGTATATGGATGCCTAAGAGCATTGAGAAATGGTTCCTAAATGGAATGTGGTTGTTGCCTTGGGCAATGTGATTTTTGCATATAAAAATGTTTTGTTAAATGCATATGGAAAACGGTGAGTAAATGTGTTTAAAAGTGTATATTTGCTAAGTGACAAATGGAAAGAAAGTATAGGATATAGTTGGCATGCCATAAGGTTTAAAGTGTAGTATAATATGTCAAGTCGATCGTACACAGTCCTGAGGAAGTTGTTTAACTAGGCTACTCAGGTTGTTGGGTTATCACTTGTGGTATGCGATTTAACTAGGCTACTCGGGTTGTTGGGTTATCACTTGTGGTATGTGGTTTAACTAGGCTACCCAAGTTGATGGTATACCTTTAGGTAGGATAGAGGTGAGCCTATATGGGTCAAGGTATGGTTTGGTAGAGGTGAGTCTACCGGGAAATCTGTATATCCGATGTTGTTTCTTAAAGAAAATATGGTTTATCTAATGGTCACTATAATTGCCAATATATGAGAAGTAAGTGGAAAACTATATTTTTCATATGGATTTTATGCATGACATATTTTGAAAAAAGGATTCAAATGTATTGACTTTTACACTCATGTTTTATTGTATTGTTGATTGTGGAAGAGTGGCACCACTAAGCATGTGGCATAAAAAGAGGTACCAAAAGAAGTAGATGATTTTTGTTCCCCCACAGTTTTTTGTTCTTAAATATTTGTAATCTACACATGCTTTATCGTACTTCTATTTTGTGTAAATGGATATCTTAAAAAGGTTGTAAGCAAATGATTCATTAATCGAACGTAGATGAGTGTGATATGAGGATCCATTCGGATTCTCAAAACAAATTTTGGTGTTACATTTCTATTATAATTTAGGTTTATATCACAAATAAGTATCTAAAGTATTATAACTTTTTCATTTAGGTACCTAATGTTGGAAAAATAGATTGTTGCAAAACGAGGCGTTAACACTGACTGGGAAATTATAAATAATTAAACCAAACCAAATCGTGCCGTGGTATTAACCACTGCCCTAGAAGCAAATTCGCCCCGATGTGTGCAATCGCTACAATGGACGAATGCCCCCCCTAAGGTTAGCATGGCTCTCCAAATTTCATACACCCAAAAGATGAAGTGGACTTTGATGGTACTGCTCTTCTCTCAACTCAAAAACACTACTCATGGTAGGTTTATGAAAACCAATGAGAGTGTTTCTAAAGCAAACACTTGCTTTTGGATAAAACAAATGAGAAGATATGCCCACTATTTATAGGCTAAATAGTGAGGGAAAAATCGTCATTTCCATGTATTAAATAGCCATAATTTTAAATGTTATAATGAGCATTAACAACATTCCCCCACTAATGTGAAAGAATATCCTTCTTAGTTATAAGAGCATTGAAGTTAAAACATGAGAAGATTAATAGTGAGATTAGTTGCTTAAGCACTAGTGAACGTATCTGGAACTAGAACATAGTGATGATGAGTAATTCTTCTTTAAGATAAGTGAACGAATCTTGAACTTTCTATGATTAGGGTGAACTCATAACACACAACAAACCCCATCATCCACCAAAGTCCTCGATGTGTCAACAAAAGTATATATATGAAAGTATATATGCTCTATTTCCTTAGGATTCTAGTAAGTGTACTAGAAAAACGGCCCAACATTTTTCATAGAAGGTGTCTAGTCCTTCTCACTTACGTAGGTTTTCATCAGGTTTATCTCAACATAAACCATCCGAATATGGGCTATGAAATAATTAAGAGCTTTTACAATAGCTCATCCTCACAATAAATAAGGTGAATTTCTTCAAGTTCAAAATGAACCATCCAAACTCTGGGATAAGAAATCATTAAGAATAAATACTCAACCCCTTTAGTCAGTGAATTCAATAAGTCCTTCTCAAATAGGATCACTCAAACTCTTGGGATTGAATTCATTAAGAGTTTAAGAAAACTCCTGGCAAGTTCATTTAGTCCTTTGCAATAGAACCACCCACTCAACACTAGGTTATGAACTCATAAAGAGTAGATATTCATCCAAAATCGGTAAATTCGTCAAGTGTTTCTCACTAAGATCACTCAAAGCCTGGGCTATGAATTTATTAAGAGCAATAAAGCTTATCATGTGCATGTACATTATTCGTCATAGGGATAGGTAGTAAAAATGTACATTATGAGTACTATCCATGGTTTCGTTTGACCACATTGAACTTAGATAACTAAGTTGGGTATCCACCATAAATTCCTCAACCAATGGGCTTTAGACCCATCCCCCTCGACGAATCTAGAACCAACTTCCGACTTTAACCTTTGGTAAGCGGATCAACTAGGTTCCTCTCTGACTTTAATCATCACTTTAAGACACCCCCACATTTCTAACATTTTAAGATAGAAATAAATTCATAAGTGTCTTGGACAATGTGTAAACAAATACTCAATCATACTAGAGTAAAGTTTGTTATGAGTTTTAAATATAAAATTATGTTTTAACAAACTCAAATTTTGTTTACACGTGATTATATTTTCAAAGTTTTGAGAATTTACTAATCATTAAGATTAGTATGCATAATCTCAAATGATTATGAAATTCATTTTATCTCATTTAAAAAGAATTTCAACTTTGTCCTAATTTGGAATATTAGGAATATTATGCAAATATTTATGAGGAGTTTTCAACTTTTCTTAACAATAGGAAAATTATCTCAAGTTTATTACAAGAGATTTCAACACAACTCCTAAGATAGATCATCTCTTTTTTTACTTCTACTTAGGAAAATAACTCAGTGATTTAATAGCTACACACAATCTTTTAGTAGCACTAATGTCTATCATATTCTCATTCATATTATTCAACATGTTGGCCCTAAAGAAACCATCGCATATTTTATATTTTATTTACTATGACCAAATTTGGTATTTTACTCAACCAAATTAATCTTAACTCTTTTAACTTCTGCACTAAGTTTAAACAGATCTTATTTGTCATAGTATTTTTTTTATAAAAGTGAGCACATTAAAGAACAATGCACCAAGTAGGTTACTATGAAAGAGAGGTGGTACCCTAGGCACGCTTAAAATTCAAGTTTTTCATAGATCCTAAATATGTATTTTCATAATGTTTTCCGATAAGCCATTTCTGAATTTTCTATTTCTTTAATTAAGGTCTCTTAAAGAATTATGCTAATAGTATCTTATTAAGCATATATACTTTGGGCTCACTGCTACTTTAGTCTTAGTCTTTATACTAGTGGTAGTTTTAAAGGCTAGCTTAAAAAGGCTTATTTGAAACTAATTCATGTATCATTCTAAGCATGAATTATAAGTAACAAGTCTAAAAAGTATGATCTCGTGGTTGTGGGTAGAACCGTAATAGCATAGTAAACATGCTTATTCTCACCATGCAGATAATCTTCACTCTTCTCATCATCATCTTTTAATCAAAATGATCTCGGAATCTACCAAGATGATTACATCATCAACAACCTCCTTTGAATCTTCTAAACTCAAATGAAGATTATGCATGATTAATCTCAAAAATAATTTACTAGCGGTAAGATTTAAGATAATTAACTGATAGTAATAGAGTTCTTATCTTTAATAGCTTTCGGTATTTAAAATAATCATTGGATAAGAACATTTGATTTAGAGAATTTTCCATTTCAGCTCCATCATGCTTCTCCAAAATTATACTCTTGTTGTCTTTACAAATTTCTCAAAAGAAATTATTAGTATGACAAAAACGTAATCAACATTATTACCACCTTGATCTAGAAGCTTAATCAGTGTTTCATAGTGATAATAAATAACTATATTATCACATGTTTCATCCACCACTGGTTTCTTAACCAACATACCAATGTTAAAATTCCAAGATTTGAGTAAATACCAATTATCAATACATATGGTTAACTCTGCAGATTCAAATCAACAATCTTTTTCAATCTTTTTATTAAAACATCTTTCATAATTTGATTCTTATGCGATTTACACCACCTTAATTCACAGCACCAAAAAAGGTAAATTCTAAACGTCTGATCCAAAATTGAAAGATGCAGACAATATTTATTAACAAACCGTTTAAAATGGTTTTAAGCTTTAAAAACCACTTAATAAAACTCTCATTGTTAAGGGCTGCTTTAAACGTTAAGATTTAGTACTTAAAAGATTAAAACGTTTTAAAGCATTATTACAAAAAACCATCTAACAAACGGTCAAATTTGAATTAAGGACAGAATAATAACCCAAATCAAAAGGTATGTTATCACGTATCAAACAACCATGCCTTTATTTATTGATATTTCTTCCAAGACATGAACGTTTTAAAATGTTTAATCAGCTTGGAATAGAAAAACATTAAACCAACATAATTAAAAAAAAAAACCATTAGACGTTGGCAGCCACTCACCACTAATATCATAATTATAGTAACCAATATTATAAGCCATTAAACTCTGGTTTAAACGTTTGTATAATAAAACGATATTCATCAATATGTATTTTAAACTCCAACAGTTTCTATACTTTAAATTCATCAAAAAAGAAGAGTTAAAAACTGGCCATACACTCATGTATTGCCGTTTTTCCAAAAGAAATGGTTATGTTTTCTATGCGTTGAATTAGATTAAGCATTCATATTTGTGAAAACAAACCAATTTTCCATAGCATCACGTACGGTCATAAGAATGATAATCTATATCAAACCATTACGTACCATTTTGATGCAAGATTAGACCAACAATGCTTCATACTATCGAACTTGAACTTTGTACAGTAATATTCAAATTCGCTTCTAAATTGTTGGAAAAATACACTACTGCAAAATGAGGCGTTAGCACTGACTGAAAAATTATAGAATAATTAAACCAAACCAAATTGTGTCATGGTATTAACCACTGCCTTAGAAGCGAATTCGTCCCGATGTGTGTAATCGCTACAATGGACGAACGCCCCCCGAGGTTAGCACGACTCTCCAAATTTCGTACAGTCGAAAGATGGAGTGGACTCTGATGGTATTGCTCTTCTCTCAACTGAAAAACAACACTCATTGTAGGTTTATGAAAACTAATGAGAATGTTTCTAAAGCAAACACTTGATTTTGGACAAAACAAAATGAGAAGATATGCCCACTATTTATAGGCTAAATAGCAAAGGAAAAATCGTCATTTCCAAGCATAATTTAATTCTATTTTAAATAGAATTAAATAGCCATAATTTTAAACGTTATAATGAGCATTAACAACACTTAAAATATTTTTTGGCCAAAATAAGTACTTAAAGTATTTTTTTAGTCAAAATAGGTACCTAAAGTATATATTATTTTCATCTATTTTCCTAAGAATTGACATGTGGCATTGATTAAAAAATGTCATCAAGCCAAAAGTAACCCCCAATGTTTGACCTTTTGGTCACTTTAGCCCTCATTATTTTTTTTGGTTCAAACAAACATTTAACGTTTCAATACCTTTCGATGATGTGGCATGTCTGCATGGCAGAACTTTCTGATGTGGCGATGCCACATGTATAGAGATGTTGACGTGGCACTTTACTACCATGTCATCACTAATTTTTTTAAAAAAATATTTATTTTTAATATTTATTTTATATTAATTTTTAACCAATCAGATCTAATTGATTTAGAGGCTTGAGAAAGAAATTAAAATTGAGAATTAATGAAACCGGAATTTGAACATAGGTTTGCTAGGCAGAAGGCATAATGCTTGATAATTCTACAGTAAATAACATGTACTGCAATGTACTATTATTCATATGTACCACAATGTACCATTAACTGTTTTAACTAGTTTTAAAACTCTAAGGACCGAAAGTGTTATTATTCCCTTTTAGAATAAAATCTTAAAAAATATTTTTTATATTATTTTTTCAGATTTCCTTTTATATTTTAATTAAAATTTTATTACCATAATAATTCTTACCTTCACTTTAATTTAAGGGTAAAGTTCACAAATGGTCACTAAACTTTGATTAATTATTCAATTTGGTAATCAAACTTCCAATTGCTTTAATGTTACCATTGAACTTTTAGTTTTGTTTCAATTTGGCCACTTACCCGTTAACAACTGTTAAAAGGGTGATGTGGCAGTTAAAATATTTTATATAATAACACATTTAGTCTTCCATGTTTACGTTTTTCAAACAATTTAGTCATAATTCGAAAGAAGTAATAAATTTAACCCTCATTATTTCAATTTGACCCTATTTTTAATTAAAGATAATTTAATATTTTATTTTGATCCCTCAATTATAACTAATGTTATCTTGTCCCTCCTAATCTTAACCATGCCTAATCTATCCTTTAAAAATTGAAATAATTCAATTTATTACTAAATTAAAAATTAAAAATTAAATTACTTGATGTTAATGGATGCTATATAATTTAATTTACCATGCCCAGCAGCATCACGCCACCCATAGTCGAGGGGGAAAAAAGAGTCGTTGCTCAATGCCAAGTTTCACTCTCGTCTCTGGTAAGATGCATGGGTGATGAGTGAAAGCATTCAATCTAGGCCATGATAAAGCAGGTGCAATCTACCAACCACGTAGACCCACAGAGCTGTAGAATTGGGACGACATGTCCTTGTAAACTCAAAATTCAAGTATCAATTTTAAAAACTATATGTATTTTTTTTTATTATGAATAATTGAATATGCATAATAACAAATATATGTGTTTTGGCGAGCTAATAACAATTTTAAAAATTCAAGTATCAATTTTAAAAAATATACTTAATTTTTCCTTTTTATAAAATTTATGAAAATTTAAAGGATGGATTGCGTATGGTTGGGATTGGGAGGGACAAGATAACATTAGTTATAATTGAGGGATCAAAATAAAATATTAAATTATCTCTAATTAAAAATATGGTCAAATTGAAATAATGAGGGTTAAATTTATTATTTCTTTCGAATTATGACTAAATTGTTTGAATATGTAAACGTGGAGGACTAAATGTGTTATTATATAAAATATTTTAACTGACACATCACTCTTTTAACAGTTGTTAACGGGTCAATGGTCAGACTGAAACAAAACTAAAAGTTTAATGGTAACATTGAAGCAATTGTAAGTTTGATTATCAAATTAAATAATTGATCAAAGTTTGTTGACCATTTGTGACCTTTACCCTTGAATTAAAGTGAATGTAAGAATTATTATGGTAATAAAAAATTTATTATTTTTAAATTAAAAAATAAAAGAAAATCTGAAAAAATAATATAAAAATTGGTTTTAAGATTTTATTTTAAAATGGGATAATAACACTTTTGGTCTTTAAAATTTTAAAATAAAATAAAATAATTACTGATATATTACGATATATATAAATAGTGGTACATTATAATATATGTCATTTACTTTAGAATTATTGCCTAACCAGCAAGTTAACTCAGTATCGTATTAGCTATTTATTACACACATTATTATCTACCCCCATTGCTTGCCCTTTCACTGTGGATTCCCACCCAACCTCGTCATCCTTTTCGATTTCTCCATTCAAACTTCATTCTATCCCAAAACATCACAGCTTTTCATATTCAAGAATCTGAAAGAATATTACACTCGACTGTTGAAACAAAGCAGAATCTGAAAGAATATTACACTCGACTGTTGAAACAAACCTAGAAAAACTTTATACAATAATCAAAATCCCAGCAAGCACAACTTTGTTACTCTCTTTCTACCTATTTGTACCTACTGGTTAGAAAGCTAGAAGCAGCAATCCAACTGACGTGAATCCAAAAACTCTGCTCAACGATTACCTCCAACGGCCATTGGAGTAGCTTCTCCTTCCCCAACCGGCGTTGCCACCTAGACCACAATATTTTAAGCTCTGCTGATCCAGCCCTTACAAACCCAATAATAAGAATTAGCTGTAAAACACTTCCGCATAGAAATGCAGTTTACGCGAATGTTATTCAAAATATTAGTTTTTCTTCTTGAATATGAAAAGCTGAGATGTTTTGGGAAAGAATGGAGTTTAAATGGAGGAATTGGAAAGAATGATGGTGGTTGATGAGGAATCGGTAAAGGGCAAACAATAGATGTAGATAATAATGAATGTGATAAATGAATATGTGGTAAATGGTTAACAAGATACTGGGTTAGTTTGGTGGTTAGGAATTATGCGTTCTACCTACCTAACTTGGGTTCAAATTCCAATTTCGTCAATTTTCAACTTTTATTTTTTTTAGCTTGTGAACAAATCGGGTGATAACATGTCAACTTTATTAAAAATTAATATAAAATAAATATTAAAATATAAGTATTTTAAAAAATGGTGGTGCCAAGTTAACATCTCCATACATATGGCATTGCCTGACGCTTTCCATCCATCGAGGGTGAAATTTTGAACGGAAATAAAACGTTAAGTGGACGTTTGGTTCACGAAATGTAATATTATCTTTGGGAATAAGATTACCGGAATGTAACATTATCTAACACATTTCTGGGAATGTTACATTATCTTGTTTGGCTCGTTTGGTAGGAATATATGATTGTAGTATTTGGTTGGAGAAATATAAGATTAATTGGAAGAAAAATTTACTAACTTGTCCCTATGATATATTTTCTTTTTAACAAGTTTAACTTTTAATTATTAAATTAAAAATATTTACATAAAAATTATAGAACTATTTTCGTTACATTACCTAAAATTTGCAAAAAAATGTTTATAATATAATTAATATTATTAAATTATTTTTAAAAATATTTTAAATTTATATACATTTATTCCTTTTTAATTTTTTTGAACATCAAAATATTAAACTTTTAATATGCTTAGATTTTTAATTTTTTATTATTTTCAACCATTTATCAAACAAATTAAAGTAAATAATAAAACAAATCTAAAAGTAGTAAAAATGATAAAAAATAAATTAACCTACTGATTTTTTAAGATAAAAAATATCTTATAAATTAAATAATAAAATTAATAACATCAAGTCTTAAACGCATTCAGTCTCAAGCAACATACAATTTCATCCTATAACACTAGAAACATCGTAAATACAATATTAATAAAATGTACTATTAAATATTACAACATTATCTAAATATATACAACACCATTTATATATTAAACTGATATTAAATATAAATAGTTAATAAATTTACACCATAATTAATTAGTTACCTAATTAAAAATGCAATAAAGGATCATCATGAACATAATTCATAATCACAAGGGTAATATTGTCCAAAGTGGAAGGAATTGTGTAATACCTAAGAAAATGAAGGGAATAGCATTCCCACCATTTAGGGGGAAAGAGCCACTCTTGGAAAAAGAATAATATCTCTTAGTGGGAATCCTCCTAAACCAAACATGGGAATGCAAGTCTGGAAAAGATTATTACCCATGGTAATCATCTTTTCCGTGAACCAAACACACCCTAAGGGTTTGTTTGAAAAAAAAGAATAAGGGCTAAAGTGACCAAAAGGTCAAATGTTGGGGTTATTTTTGACTTTATGCCTTTAAAATATATATTAAGTACATATTTTGAGAAAAAAAATACTTTAGGTGATACTTTATGCACTTATTTAGAAACCATGCACTCTTGCACCAAAAAAAAAACTTAGCCATTAAGCTTAAAAGGAATTTTGATTTTTTTTAACTAAAACAATATATAATTTGAACAGAGTTTAAATTTGAAAATCATAGTTGTTGGGAATAAAAAACTAATTAATTAAATAAATAATTATATTTAAATTTATATTCTACTATAAGTATATATTATAAATTCAATTTTAGAATAATTTAATATTAATTTTATGAATATAAATAAATAAATAATTAGTTAGTTTTTTTTATTCCTAACCAAAGCTAGAAGCTAATTTTAGTTTGATTTTCAAAGTTAATTCCAATTTAAGTTATATATTGGTATGGTTTAAAATATCTAAAATTTTGTTTTAGCTTAATGTTAAAGTATTTGTGTTTATGTGCAAGAGGACATGGGTTGAAATCCCTTTCCCAGCAAAAATTCATTTTACTTTGTGTTAATTTAGTAAAGTGGTGACACGTATTACCACTTCACCGTTAAAAAAATTAATTGATGGTGACCAAAACGGGGAAAACGTAACTTTAATAACGATTTTGTTGAAAAAATTTAGTTTGGTGACCAAAACATGAAAATTTCAATAGTTCAGTGACCACTCGTGTAGTTTACGCAAATAATTAATATGGGTAAATTTAACTTTTTCATTTAAATTTCAACTAATTAATTAGGATTGTAAACGAAGTGAACGTTTAGCGAACCATTCAACGGGAAGTTCGTTTATGTCTGCTTATTTATTAAACGAACGAACATGAACAAGATTTTTTGTTCATTTAATTAAATGAACAAACACGAATAAAAATTTAGAGGAGAAAAACAAAATCTCCAAAACTACTTTTGATGTGAATCAAACTTGGGTTCATTAAGTACCAAAGCATCATCTTAACCATTGTACCAAACACATGTTTGTGCTATAAATCACCAATTATATTATATGTCTTATTGTTTGTTACCATTCAAATTTTTCTTCTTCCACATCACTTTTTACCACCTAAATTTTTAAAAATTTACCACCTAATCTTATACCTTAAATTATATCCCTAAACTTTAAATTTTAACAAAAAAAAATGGCATTGAGTTATACTTTGGATACTATTTCTTACTATCAATTGTCGAGCATTATATGTCTTGTATTTGAATGATTGGCGAAATATGTGTTATGATTGTAGTGAAAAAAAGAATTGAAAATGGAAGAAGCTCCGAATGATGGTTCAAGAATTAAGGTTTCTGTATTTGATGATTCGATCCTATGAAGCACGAGGACGCCACCTTAAGGCCGTCCCGCGTCCCCAATACGTCTCCGGGACGGGGACGATGCGGGGACGGCTGGGGGACGTCTCCGGGACGTTCCAACTTTACCGGGGACGATCAAATATAAATCGGGTACGGTCAACGCTAATTGGGGACATACCCAGGGACTTACCTGAATATATTTAGCTTGAAGAAAAAAATTGAAAAAGAAGAGTTATAGAGGTTGAGTTGCAGAGGTTTAAGAAGAAGAAGAATTGCGCTATGCAGTTGAAGAAGAAGAAAAAGGCGTGATATTCTCTTATTTTAATTTATTTCTCATTTATTAGTTTTTGTGGGGCCCAAAAATATTTTAATGACTTCTCACTCTTTCTTGTTTTAATTGATTTTCAGCTATTTATTAAAATAATTAATGTATTTTTTTACTTTAATTTTTTATACGTATTTTGTATTATTATTATTATTATTATTATTATTATTATTATTATTATTATTATTATTATTATTATTATTATTATTTCAAACGTAGGTGGTGGAAATAAAAAAAATTCACAAACTCTTTGATTTTAGAGTTTATGAACTTCATTTAAGGTTTAATGATTAGTGATTTAATCGTAGAAGTTTTAAATTTATGGGGTGTTGTTAGAATTTAGAGTCTAGAATTAAATTTAAGGCTTGTAGGTTAAAACATAAATGTGTAACCATATTCCCTAAAAATTAAACATTAAACTCTAAATTCTAGCACTAAACCAAAAATTCTAATCATAAACTCTAAATTTTAAACCCCTAAACCTTAAAACTAAAGCCATTGGTGAAACGTTCCGTTCTCACCGTCAGTGCATGAGATAATTTACATCTATATATAATTTTAATTTTTTATATGACGTACCCTTGCCGTCCCCGTACCCTGTAATTTTAAAAATTGCCGTATTTTGTCCCCGTCCCCGTCCCCGTCCCCGTCCCAGTATCTATATCAGTGCAACCTAGATTCGATCGATAATCATTTTAGGGCAATGGATACAATTTCTAAGCGTTGTGAAGAGCCCAAGAATGATGATCTTGATGAAAATGATATCCAGAGATTCTCTTCTTCAATTACTTTCTTAAGGTAAATTTATGTTTATGTTTGAGCATTTAGAACTTCCATGTGTTTAAACCAACTTTTAAACAGCGTTGACTGGTTGTCTTTTCTGGTGCAAGTCTGATTGTTTCTTTTGATGTTAGCTTTGTCAGTGTAATATAGAAATTTACAACTACATGTTCATGATGTACTATTGAACATGCTTTTAGGGAATGAGGCATTTTAATTATGAACCGAGGGTCATTAGGTTTGCTAACGAGCTAGAAGACTCACAGCATAAAGATGTCTCTGGTGGCATAGAGTTGCCCCAGTTTTCATCATCAACTGTTTCCAAGGTGAAAGCAAATCTTTTATTTTTTTGTCTTCCACTTGGAGGACTCCTCAATGAAAGCAGAAAATCTTAAGACTTTTTTCTTTTGGCTCATGGAACCAGCAGGAATGCATCTCCAGGGCAAGGACAAAAGTGATGAGGAAGAAGATGAATTTGAATGGTAACAAACAATAAGACATATAATATAATTGATGAATTTTAGCATAAACATGTGCTTGGGGCAGTGGTTAAGGCGTTGTCTTTGTCCTTGCTGAACCCAAGTCCGATTCCCACTTAAAGCAAGTTTGTGGATTTTGTTTTTCTCCTCTAAATAGGTGGTGACACGTGTCACCACCTGATTGGAGGAGGAAAATAATTTATTAATCAAATATAAATAATTAAATTCATCCAATAAGGTGTTGACACGTGTCACCACCTAATTAATTTATTTTATTAGTTTAAAATTAGGACTAAATTGAAAGAATGTGTAAATAATGACTAAATGTGTGATTATACCTTTAAATTTTTAACTGTCACGTCACTTTCCTTTAGCCGATTAACGGCTAGTGGTCACATTGATCCAATTTCAATAGTTTGGGTGGTCAATTGAGTCGATTTTTTTAATGTAGTCATTTTAATACATTTACCATAGTATGGTGGTCATTGAGTTAGTTTACCCAAAAAAACCCTAAATTGTTTTTGCTCTGCCTTCCAAGTTCCACCCACCCCAGCACGAGCAAGTTTTTTTTTTTTTCATGTAGCTTATTTATGATTTATGCATGTTTTTATCGTACTCGAATAAATTAACTCTGAAGTTGCAGCTTATATTAATGAATTTTATGTGGTCATTGTTGTTATGGTTTATGTTCGTTTGTGTTTGTTTATCGTTTTAATGAACACGAACAATAACTTCTGTTCGTTTAATTGTTCATATTCGTTCATTTGTTCGGTTAAAATTCAATGAACGAACCTGAACATACTTTCGTTCGTGTTCATTTAAAGACCTATAATTAATAGACCTTTAAGCGACTGTTGATTTTTCATCAAACCACAGTGGTTGAATAATTTTCACTACAAATTATAAAAATATTTATAAAAAATAATAAACAACTTTAAAAATGTATTAAAAGTAGAACTCTTAATTTTAAAATTATTAAATGTGAGAAGTCTTAATTTTAAAAATAAATAAAAACATGGAAAATAAGTAAAAAGTTTAAAGAATATATATATTTCAAATTTTCTATGAAAATTATAAAAGTTACAAAAAATAATAAATAAATAAAACTATTCAGGAAATTTTAAAAATAAAAATGTAAAAATGCATAAAAATTTGAAAAAAAAGAAATCAAATATTCATAAATAAAATTCTATTTTCTAAAAAACAAAAAAATTTAAAAAGTTCTTTAAAATTAGAAAACCCAAAAATGAAAATATTTAAAATTAAGTATAAATGTAATTTTTGATAATTTTAATGTATTTTTATGAATTATTTTATGAAAAAGTAACAAATATTTAATATATTTTATACTAATAACAACATTAAGTTAATCTTTAAGCCTCCTTTTATAGTATAAATTTTTATTTTTTTATTTAATTTATTAATTTTTATTAAAATGTTAATATTACCACCTTTCGAAAATTATTAGAATTTTATATTGGAAATTTGAAAAGGAAGAGAAGTTTTACTTTTTTAATTTTGATTAGCTATAAATTTTTAGGTTTTTTTCAATACTCTAAAGGTGATTACAAACTAGTATTTGTTTATAGATAGTCTTAACCCTTTGACAATGCACACAGTTTGCAGATAAAACGATTAAACTCGGATCTCCTAGAATGAACATCATTCGTTTTTCTACTAAAAGCGCTTGTTGAGTTCTTTTAACTTTTAAATGTTCTTAACAGTAATTAAATTAATTACATAATGATAAACTTAACCCTCGACAATTAATTTTTGCCAATTTAACTTTTATTATTTTGAGCTAAATTTAACTTTCAACCCTTTAAAAGAGTCAAATTTGACTCTAAACTTTTTTTAAATCTATCAAAACACTTTTTAACAAGGATATTTACTTAAATTTTTTAATGAGTTAACATGACATCATGCTGATTTCTTTTGAAATTAAAAATACTTTAATTTTATGAAAATTATTGTGTAAAACTAATAAATTGATTTTGATATAACAAAGGATTTAAGGACTAAATTGAAAAGGAGAAAACAAAATTTTAAGTCCTCAAAACCTCTTTATGTGTTTAAAGAAAAATGTACAAGTCAAAACCTTAACTTATCAAATATTTTCTAAGTGTTTACGAGTCAAAACAGTGATTTTTCGAGTCACCGTTTCGGAACAGCATTTGGGCGTTTCGGAACGTTTTGAAACTGTTAACCTCTGTTTCGGAACTAGCTTTCCCGTTTCGATATGGGTGTATCGAAACAGCTAGTTGTGTTTCGAAACAGATGAAGAACAACGGAACGGTTTGAACCGTTTCGATACGGCTGTATCGAGACGACCTCAAACGTTTCGAAACAAATTTCAAACTTGGTTTCAAAATATGACCGTTGAAGTTTTATAACTGAATTTAAAAATATTGTTAAGGCGTATCGAAACGCTTCTAAGCCATTTCGATATAGGTTTTGACAGTGGTAAATTGTTTCGAAACAAGTTTCGGAACAAGCTCTTATCGTATCGAAACGATCGTGCCTGTTTCGGTACGACCGATTTATTACACCCCAACGGCTCTTTCTATTTTGGTCTGTTTCGAAACAAGGTCGGGTGTTTCAGAAGGAGTAGTTGTAGACTGCATTTATGGAGGGAAGATAACATCCCGACGGCTGTAATAATGAAGGCAACAACCCCAACGGCTAGAAATAAATGAGAAGGTATAAAAGGGACCTCTAAGAGCACCAGCAACAACTATTGATCCCAAAAGAATTATCCAAACATCAAATCCAAGCAATTGTGCTAAAATTCCATATTTTCTTGTAAACCCCATTGTAGAACTTTGTATTTCCAATCTCATTTGTTCAATTGGGTTGAGTGCTTGTAAAAATGGTTACATTTGTATTGAGAGATACTAGTCTTTAGCCTTAAACTTCTTTGTATAACTTGAGTGAGGATTGGGTCAAATTTTGGGTAGAAAATTTGACCGGTATTGTAAAGATTACCTCCTAAGCCTTGAAAAGGGGATGAGCAATTAGTGGATTGTTGGAAAATCCTTAGTGGTAGCTAAGGTAGTGGATGTAGAGTTCAATTGGAACTTGAACCACTCTAAATTCTCTTGTCTAGCAAGTTTTAATTTTCCACTCCACCACCAAAATTTCTAAAAATCCAATTCACCCCCTCTTGGCTTAAATCGATTCTTCGACCCACTCAACAATTGGTATCATAGCCTACCTTTTTGAAGTATTAACAACCACAAGAGGAGATCCTAGGAAGAGTGTGATCGACTACAAGACAAGCCATGACATCTACTTCAACCTCCAACCTCTATGAGTCACAATCAACCACTAAACCACCCTTCTTCAATGGGGACAACTAGCCATATTGGAAGAATCGGATGCGTCTCTTCATCAAGTCAACGGATTACATGGTTTGGGATATAGTGGAAGAAGGCCCTTACATTCCGATTAAGAGAACCAATGAAGGAAGACTAGTTCCGAAGGTAAAATCGGAGATGACCGAGGAAGATAGATGGAAGATGCAAGTCAACGACAAAGCTCTACATACCATATTTTGTGCACTTGGTCCGGATATCTACTTAAAGGTTTCATCTATCGAAAGTGCAAAGGAAGTGTGGGACACATTGGAGATGACTTATGAGAGCACTAGCGATGTGAAAGAGACAAAGATTGAGTTGCTAAACTTGAGCTATGAGAATTTTAAGGTGGACCCTGATTAGAGCGTCTCAAAGATGTTTGATCAGTTTTCGATCATTGCCAATGGCCTTAAAGGATTCGATGAAGTAATTACCGAAGATAAGCAAGTGAGGAAGCTTCTATACTCTCTCCCAGAGTCTTGGGATGGTAAGAAGACAACCATCATTGAAGCAAAGAATTTGAAAACTTTGAAGCTTGAGGAGCTTGTTGGGTCTCTTCTTACACACGAGATCATGAAGCAAGGAAAAGAGGAAGAGAAGAAGAAGGAAGAGAGAAGAATAGAGAAGCATGAGATAGAGAAGAAGAAGAAGCTAAGAGTTGCTCTCAAGGCCTCTCTGCAAGAGGAGAGTTCTTCTAGTGAGGAGGAAGACCTTGAGAAATTGGCCATGATAGCCAAACGATTCTCACGGTTCATGAAGTCCAACCGAGGGAGAAAATTTCAAAGGAAGATGGACCTCAAGAACAAAAGCAAAGAAGAACAGAGGGATCAAATCATTTGCTTTGAGTGCAAAAAGTCGGGTCACATACGTTCCGATTGCCCTTAACTCAAGAAGAAGGGCTTTGAGAAGAAGAAGAAGAAGCTCAAAGCCAATCTTGCTACTTGGAGTGATGAGGAGTCACCCGAGGATGAGGAACATAAAGTGGCCAACCTTTGCTTCATGGCTCTTGAGGAGGATTCCTCTATGGTAACATCTAACTCATCTTCTTTTGATTTTACATTTGATGAATTGTATGATACTTATGATGAGTTACAAGAGGTATACGATGAGTTAGTTGAGAAATTTAAGGATTTTGTTTAAAAAATAAAAGATCATTTCCGATTTAAATGCTAAAAACGACTTACTTTCTCAAGCTAACTTAAAATTTGAGAAAAAGATCTTAGGATTACAAGATGAACTTGAATTCTTTCAAAATGAAAATGTAGACTTAAACAATCTTATTTCTCAATGTAATATTGAACACCAAAAGGCGTTAGGTGAGCTTAATAAGCTAAAAGAGTCTTTCAAAAGTGTTGGTAATGTGAAAAATGAAATAGGTGAATCATCTAGAACAAACCAACCTAAGAGAAAGACCTATAACTACAAACAAAGTGGCTTCTATAAGCATAATAGAACTAAAAGAATTAGAAGTGTATGGGCTCTTAAGAAACTTGTCAAATCTAATAATGTTGATGCCATGTCACCTTGGATTCCTAAGGGAACCAAGCTTTTGGGAGCTAACACTCGTGGACCCAAAATTATTTGGGTACCAAAAATTAAAGTTTAACTCTTTGTTTGTAGGGGGAACATTACTACAAGGCCAAAGCACAAAGCTAAAACTCATGGTACCTTGATAGTGGATGCTCGAGGCACATGACCGGAGATAAGAGTTGATTCATGGATTTAAAGCCAAAAGTGGAGGAGTGGGGACATTTGGTGACAACTCCAAAGGCCACATTAAAGGTATTGGCTCCATAGGTAATCACTCTACTATACTCATTGAAAAATGTATTGTATGTCGATGGTCTAAAACACAATTTATTGAACATTAGTCAATTGTGTGATAAAGGGTTTAATGTCTTATTTGATAAAAATGGGTGCAAAATTGTTGACATTAAATCAAATAAAATAATGCTCATTGATCATCGCATAAATAACATATACATGGTGCATCTACATGACATTCATTCATCCCGTGCATGTTTTGTTGCACAAAATGAAAATGATGCATGGTTATGGCATAGGAAACTAAGACATGCTAGCATTAGTGTTTTAGAAAAATTAGTTTCCCTAAATCTAGTTAGAGGTTTACCCAAGATCAAGTTCTCAAATGATAAAATATGTGATGCACGCTCTAAGGGTAAACAACATAGATCATCCTTTAAATCCATTAATGATGTTTCTACAAGTAGGTGTTTACAACTAATTCATATGGATCTATTTGGGTCAATTAGGACAACTAGCTTGGGTGGAAAATCATATGCTTTTGTGCTTGTTGATGATTACTCTAGATATACTTGAGTTCTCTTTTTAAGCACCAAGGATGAGGCTTTAGAAAACTTCATCACATTTTCAAAATTAACCCAAAATGATCTTGAACTTAAAATTTCATATATTAGAAGTGATCATGGAATGAAATTTCAAAATATGGGTTTTAATGAAATTTGTAATGAAAATGGGATTAGCCTTAATTTTTCGGCTCCTCGAACTCCTCAACAAAATGGGGTAGTTGAGAGGAAAAATAGAACCTTAGAAGAAATGACTAGGACTACGCTTTGTGAAAACAATTTACCTAAGTATTTTTAGGCGGAAGCCACTAACACTGCTTGCTATATTATTAACCGAGTAATGATTAGGCCTATTTTAAAGAAAACTCCTTATGAGATTTTAAAATCTAAAAAGCCTAACATTAGCTATTTTCACCCTTTTGGTTGCAAGTGTTTTGTTTTGAATAGTGGAAAAGACAATTTAGGTAAATTTGATGCAAAAAAGTGATGAAGCTATTTTTCTAGGTTACTCTTTAAACTCTATAGAACTAATGTTTTGATATAATAATTGAAAAATGTTTTGAACAAAGTTAAAAAGAATTCAAAATCATTTCTAAAGTCCAAACAACTTGAAACTATATTTTTGGGATATTTCAAAAAGGTTTTAAGTGTTTTCAAAGCCAAATTCAACAAAACCATCCAGGCGTTTCGAAACGCCCCTAGGTGTTTTGATACGGGTCTTTATAGTGGCAAAACTTTTTGAAACAGGTTTCAAAACGGGCTTTAATCTGGGTGAGATTTTTGCATAGCGTTTCGATACGGCCTCTACCATTTCGATACGCCAATGTGGCATCGACCTCAACGATCATAAACCCCCCAACAACTATTTCCCAACTACCTTTTAAATGCAGAGTGTTTCGATACGGGAACAAGCGTTTTGATACGCCATTTCGATACGACCAAGGGCGTTTCGATACGGGTGTTGCATTAGACTGCAACGACTCTTTCTATTTCAAGAGTGTTTCGAAACGGGGTCGAGCGTTTCGAAACGGGGAGCTGCAAAACTGCATTTATGGTGGGAAATGAAGTCTCCAACGGCTCCAATTCAACTCCAACGACTAGTAACGGCTACAAACTCATTAAGAAGTGTAAAAGAGACCTCCAAGCATCTAGTAATGGTTAATGCTTCAATTGTAATACAACATATGATCAAAATGTGTCTTAGTGCTTAATTGTCAATTCCTTGTATAGACAAACACTAGTGAGTCAAAATTGTTAGATTTGCTCAAGTGTTTTAGGATTGGGTGAGAACTTTATTGTGCAAACAAATACCTATTAGAGGGATTTGAGTTTGCTTATCTTTATCTCTTTGTAAAGAGGGTTTGATCAAGGCTTTGGGTAGATAGCTTGATCGGTTTGTAAGGGTTTCCTTCTAAGCCTAGAAAAGGGGACGAATCAATAATGGATTGATTGGAAATCCTTAGTGGGAAGCTAAGGTAGTTGATGTAGACCTTTGTTAGAATGTTTAACCACTATAAATCATCTTGTCTTTATTCATTTTAGCTTCCACACCTCTTACACCCAAATTTCCATTTCTCCACCACTTGGTGAGCAAGAACTGTTGAAGGAATCGAGCACCTAATAACCCAACAAACTCTAGAGCCTATCGTGTGTTTAACAAAAGAACTTTAGTTGTGGAGGAATCTATTCATGTGGTTTTCGATGATAACCTCGTTCCGAGGAAGGAATCTTGTGATGATGATGATGTAGGAATCCTTGATGCCTTTGATAGAGGACAAACTATAAAGGAGGATGAGATTCCAACTAAAGAAGAAGATGCACAAGATCCACCTCTTGAAGCCTTGAAGGACTTGACTCTTGAGGAAAAGGAAGTGTGCTATCCAAGGGAGTACAACTATGTCAAAGGTGGTGAAATCTTGGGTGATCCATCCAAGGGGGTAACTACTAGATCTTCTCTCAAACTCATGAATCATGTTGCTTTTATCTCATGCATTGAGCCTAAGAACATTAAAGAAGCATTAAAAGATGATTTTTGGATTATGACCATGCAAGATGAGTTAAATCAATTTGAGAGAAGTAAAGTGTGGACATTAGTTGAAAGGCCTAGAAATCAATCTACTATAGGAACTAAATGGGTATTTAGGAATAAACTAGATGAGAGTGGTAACATAGTGAGAAAAAAAGCTAGGCTAGTTGCTCAAGGTTACACTCAAGAAGAGGGAATTGATTTTGATGAAACCTATGCACCCGTAGCTAGAATGGAAGCTATTAGGATGTTGCTTGCATATGTATGTTATCATGATTTCAAGCTATTTCAAATGGATGTCAAGAGTGCATTTTTAAATGGCTTTATAAATGAAGAAGTGTATGTGGAACAACCACCGGGTTTTGAAGATCCAATTTTTCCAAACCATGTTTTTAAATTGTCAAAAGCTTTATATGATTTAAAACAAGCTCTTAGAGCTTGGTATGAAAGACTTTCGAGTTTTCTAGTTGGAAAAGGTTTTGAGAAAGGAAAGGTGGACACAACGCTTTTTATTAAAAACAATGGCAAAGATATATTAGTAGTTCAAATTTATGTTGATGATATTATATTTGGTTCTACTAATGAATTGCTTTGTCAAGATTTTTCTAAGTTGATGCAAGGTGAATTTGAAATGAGCATGATAGGGAGCTCTCATTCTTTTTGGGACTCCAAATCAAACAAATGAAGGATGACATCTTCATCAATCAAGCTTAGTACATCAAGGATATGCTCAAGAAGTTTGTCTTGGAGAATGCAAAGCCTCAGGCCACACCAATGAGCTCATCTACAAAGCTTGACAAAGATGAAGGAGGTAAGTGTGTTGACTCTAAACTTTATCGCTCTATGATTGGATCATTGCTTTACCTTACCGCAAGTAGACTGGATATATTGTTTAGTGTTTGCTTGTGTGCTAGGTTTCAAGCTAGTCCTAGAGAGTCTCACCTTATAGCCGTAAAAAGGATCTTTAGGTGCCTTAAAGATACTCCTTGTCTAGGTCTTTGGTACCCTAGAGACTCAACCTTTAACCTTCATGCTTATTCGGATGCGGATTACGGGGGTTGTAAAATTGATAGGAAAAGTACTTCCAGCACTTGCCAATTCTTAGGTAGTATGCTCATATCTTGGTTCTCTAAGAAACAAAATAGTGTAGCTCTTTCTACCACCGAAGCTGAGTACATATCCTTAGGGAGCTGTTGTGCTCAAGTCCTTTGGATGAAGCAACAACTCTTAGATTATGGTGTTAAAGTTGAAATCATACCCTTTAAGTGTGACAACACTAGTGCTATATGCCTAACTAAAATTCCCATCCAACACTCTAGAACCAAACATATAGAAATAAGGCATCATTTCATTAGAGATCATGTCCTTAAGGAAGATGCTGTTTTAGAATTCGTAGATACCTTAAATCAACTAGCGAACATCTTTACAAAACCTCTAGATAAGGAGCATTTGTGGTCCCTTAGGAGAGAGTTAGGTCTAACTAGCCTATCTTGACCTTTTAGGACCTTTTTGTGTTTAAATTGCCTGATTTCTTGAAAAATGCCATGCTTATGTGTTTTTACTCCTAATTTCATCTATGCTTATAGTTAGGGGGAGTATGTTTGTGTTTTAACATGTTATTCCTGCTCATTCATATCATTTATGCATCTAAGACTTCATAAAATTCAATTTTTCTGCAATGTTAGAGCCTCATCTCCACCTCCAGACCTAGGCGTATCGAAACGGGTCAATCTGTTTTGATATGGGTGCCTTAATAGAATGGTCTGTGACCAGAGTGTTTCGAAACGTTTTTCCTCTGCCAAGAATTGTATCAAAACGGCCCAAAAGCGTTTCGATACGGTCAAAGCCGTATCGAAATGGTCAACAGGTTTTGAAACGTCAGTCAACGTTTCGGTACGCACGTTTCGAAACGATCGTGCCTGTTCTGAAACACCTCTGTGGATAGCTTTTTAAAGGGCTTTAATTGCAAAGTTTGCTTTTCATTAAAACTCCTAAAAACCCCGATTTTTCCCTATAAAACCCTCTAAACCTCATTTTTTTCATCAAATCTTAAGGGCCTTTACTCACAAACTTAAGTCTAAGCAAGCTTCAACAAATTGGTGCAATTTCTTCCATTCATTCATCCAAAATCCCTATTTGAGGTATTTTTCATCTTTTTCTTTTTCATTTGATTTTATTCGAATCTTAGGTTAGAAAATATTAATTTTGTATAGTTTATATGTGTTGCAACTTGGGTTTTTCAAAATTTGTAAAAAAATTTCAAAATCTCAAAGTTTTTTATTCGAATATATTTTGTTTTTCTCGTATTCTTTTACTATTTTTCAAAAGTTATTTATTTTTCAAAAAAATTTAAGTGTTTTTATTTAAAACGTAAATGGGATTTGTCATTGGATTGAATTAAGGATTAATATGCATACTTTTAAATTTTTATTTGCTTACTTTATGTTTTTAGGAATCTAATGGAAAACATTAACAAGAAACTCAAGACGACTCAAACGGGTGAAGCTTCAACCCAAGCGAATATCCGTCCTAACCTCACCCTTCTTTTTCAAAAGAGTCTTCGGAATCAAGGGACTAAGGACCGTTTCAAAATCCTCAAAGATATAGCCGTTTGCCAAGAGCGTGTTGTGGATATCGCGTTCCTTGACTCCGAGCGTTTTGAATTCCGCTATCTAGCTCGTTTGTAAGAATGTAGTTTCTTGGCCTTTTTAAGCATTCCATATATTTTCTACAAGCATGTTTGGCTTTAAGGTGCTCGATTCCTTCAATCGTTCTTGCTCGCCAAGTGGTGGAGAAGTGGAATTTGGGTGAATGTGGTGTGGAAGCTAAAAAGATAAGTGAAATAATGATTTATAGTGGTTCAACCTTCTAACCAAGGTCTACATCCACTACCTTAGCTTTCCACTAAGGATTTCCAATCAATCCACTATTGATTCGTCCTCTTTTCTAGGCTTAGGAGGAAACCCTTATAAACCGATCAAGCTTTCTACCCAAAGCCTTGATCAAACCCTATTTACAAGAGAAAAGACTAGCAAACACAAATCCCTCTAATAGGTGTTTGTTTGCACAATTAAGCTCTCACCGAAAACCTAAAACACTTGAGCAAATTTAACAATTTTGGCTCACTAGTATTTGTCTATACAAAGAAATGACAATTTAAGTACAAAGACAATTCTTGATCATTTGTTGATTGACAATTGAAGCATTAACCCTTACTTGATGCTTGGAGGTCCCTTTTATACTCCTCTTTGAGTTTGTAGCCGTTGGGGATGAATTGGAGCCGTTGAGGACTTTATTTCCCACCATTAATGTTGTTCTGCAGCCTTCCGTATCGATACGCATGGACCCGTATCGGTATGGCCTTTATCAGAAACTAGTCGTTGGGCTCTTACCAGCCTAGGCGTATCGATACGCTTGAGGGCGTATCGGTACGGTATGACATTTAAAAGACCGTTGGGAAATATGACTGTTGGGGTTGTTAAAATGGGATCGGTATGCTTACTAGGCGTATTGAAACGATCCCCTACCGTATCGAAACGACCAAGCCTGTTTCGATACGGGTTTTGGCAGTGACCAAACTGGGCAAAAAAGGTATCGATACGGGTTGGACCTTATTGGTACGGGCAGCTTGAAAAGTCAAGTTTGGCTATTTAAAATCAATAAAAACATTGCCAAAAACCTTTTTAAATACCTCAAACATATATTCAAGTTGTTTGGACTTAAAAACAAGTTTAAAATTGTTTTCAAATTAGTCCAAAACATTTTTCAATTATTATATCAAAACATTATTTCTACAATCTCCCCCTTTTTGATATAATAAAACCAACTTGAAAAATTGTTTGGAATTATCCCCCTTCAAGTTTAAAATTGTGAATAAGAGATGTTTGAAATCAATTAAATTAAAGTTCCTCCATTATTTTATTGAAAATTCAAAATTTCAAACTATTTCTCCCCCTTTTTGTTATATCAAAAAGAATTTAAACACTTCTAAGCTCAAAATAACAATAGAGGTTTAGACTTTGAAAGTTTTAAAATGTTTGGTTTAAAAATGGACCCCCTTACTCAAAGCATCATTAAAATGTTAGTCCAACATATATGATCATAATCTAGTTGAAATAAAAAATAAATCAAATTAAACAAATAAAGCAACTAGATTTTTACCAACACTTGAACCCAATGGAGGATGTGAAGCCTTCCTTCTTCAAGTGTTCTTCCTTTGCGTGCATGGAGTTCCCCCTCAATGTTTGACTTGTTGATCACTCTCCATCACACCTAACAAAAGACAATCAAGTAATTTTTGTTATCCAAATTGCTTTGGATCCATAGACATTAGTAGCACAAAATTTAGTCCCCTTAGGAATCCATTTTTCAATTTCATCCTTTTTAGTTGAAGTGGTTAGTCCTTTTGGGACCTAAACACTTCTAACACATTTACCATTTACAAATCTAGGGGCACTAGATTGTCTTACATAAAAATTTGATTTTCCAAAATTATTTTCCTTTTCAAGCTCCTTGGAAATCAAATCTTTTTCTTCTTGAACTTTTTGAAGCAAATTTTGTAAATCAAAACATTTTTGTTCAAACTCTTCGAGTTTTGCTTCAAGTTGAAGTTTAGTTTTAGAAATCAAATCATTTTGAATTTTCAACTTTGAAATCATTTTATATTTTTCAAAATGTGATTTTTAAACTCTAAAACCAAATCATCATATGCATCTTGTAATTCATCAAAAGAGTAAGAACATGAAGTAGATGAATTAGAAGTTACCCTTGAATCTTCTTCGATGGTCATAAGGCAAGGGTTGGCTTGTTCATCGTCGGTGGAGTCCTCATCACTCCAAGTAGCCACATATGCCTTCTTCTTATGGCTTGAAGTGCTTGCCATCTTCTTCTTCATGGATTCTCGTTCAAGCTCTCTCAAAGCTTTCTTCATGAACGGGGCAGACTTCTTGAAGAGATGAACTATCTCTTCTTCTTCATCCTCCTCTTCACTTGAATCAACATGATGGCATGTGGAGAATTTTAGAGCAATGGCATTAGTGTTGATGCCAAGACCCTTGAGCTTCTTCTCCCTCATAGCTCTAATTTTCCTCTTTTATGTTCTTCTTCATGATTTGATGAGTGAGAAGTGACCCCATGAGTTCATCAAGCTTCAAGGTCTTCAAATTCTTAGCTTCGGTGATGGCGGTCCTCTTTGAGTCCCATGACTCGGGAAGTGAGTAGATGAGCTTTCGGACAAGCTTTTCTTCCGGGATGGCTTCTCCATAGCCTTTGAGACCATTGGTGATAGTGGAGAACCTATCAAACATCTTCTCGATGATCTCTTCCGGATCCATTTTGAAGTTCTCATACTCTAAGGTGAGGAGCCCAATCTTGGTCTCCTTAACTTCGTTGGTTCCCTCGTATGTGACTTCAAGCTTGTCCCATACCTCCTTGGCACTCTCACAAGAAGACATCTTCTCATAGATGGTTGGGCCAAATGCACAAAAGAGGATGTGCAAGGTTTTGCAATTAAGCTCTATCTTCTTGCGATCTTCGGCACTCCATTCCGCTTTGCTTCGTTGATGCACGAACAGACCATCTTCAACTATGTCTCATAGCTTGTAGTCTCTTGACTTAATGAAAAACTTTATCTTTGTCTTCCAATGGGCATAGTGAGTTCCGTCAAAGAAGGGCGGTTTGTCGATGGATTGTGCCATTGAACCGGTTGTGTGAAATGATGATCGAGCTTGCTGGATCTTCTAAGTAAGATGTTAACCCTCTTCGATTGAGCCAAGCTCTGATACCAATTGTTGGGTTTTAAGGTGCTTGATTCCTTCAACCGTTCTTGCTTGCCAAGTGGTGGAGAAGTGGAATTTGGGTGAATGTGGTGTGGAAGCTAAAAAGATAAGTGAAACAATGATTTATAGTGGTTCAACCTTCTAACCAAGGTCTACATCCACTACCTTAGCTTCCCACTAAGGATTTCTAATCAATCCACTATTGATTCGTCCAATTTTCTAGGCTTAGGAGGAAACCCTTATACACCGATCAAGCTTTCTACCCAAAGCCTTGATCAAACCCTGTTTACAAGAGAAAAGATTAGCAAACACAAATCCCTCTAATAGGTGTTTGTTTGCACAATTAAGCTCTCACCCAAAACCTAAAACACTTGAGCAAATTTAATAATTTTAGCTCACTAGTGTTTGTCTATACAAAGAAATGACAATTTAAGTACAAAGACAATTCTTGATCATTTGTTGATTGACAATTGAAGCATTAACCATTACTTGATGCTTGGAGGTCCCTTTTATACTCCTCTTTGAGTTTGTAGCCGTTACTAGCCGTTGGGGATGAATTGGAGCCGTTGAGGACTTTATTTCCCACCATTAATGTTGTTCTGCAGCCTTCCATATCGATACGCGTGGACCCGTATCAGTACGACCTTTATCAGAAACTATTCGTTGGGCTCTTGCCAGCCTAGGCGTATCGATACGCTTGAGGGCGTATCGATACAATATGACATTTAAAAGACCGTTGGGAAATATGACCGTTGGGGTTGTTAAAATGGGATCGGTACACTTACTAGGCGTATCGAAACGATCCCTTACCGTATCGAAACGGCCAAGCCTGTTTCAATACGAGTTTTGACAGTGACCAAACTGGGCAAAAAAGGTATCAATACGGGTTGGACCGTATCGGTACGAGCAGCTTGAAAAGTCAAGTTTGGCTATTTAAAATCAATAAAAACATTTCCAAAAACCTTTTTAAATACCTCAAACATATATTCAAGTTGTTTGGACTTAAAAACAAGTTTTAAATTCTTTTCAAATTAGTCCAAAACATTTTTCAATTATTATATCAAAACATTATTTCTACAAAGCATATGATCCTCCTTTTCTACTCCAATGTCGTTCTTATTGATAATGAAGATCATACCGAGGTGATTGGCATTGAGTCATACCTTTTGGGTAAGAAGTTCATCATTAGTATATATGTTTTAGAGAATGCTCTTGGGCTTAAAGATGAAGGCATTGAGGATGAGAACCACTTTGGTGCTCACACCAGATCCGTTCTCTTATTGGATGCTCATGACCAGTTCCTCCATTTGATGATTTCTTGGTTCATCCGCCCTTCCGGAGGTAAATTCTCCCATGTCCGTCAAGTTGACTATTTTTGGTTAGAGTGCTTTCACCGAGGAGAACAACCAAATCTTGTCAAAATCATGTTCGCTGAGATGGTCCATAATGTGAAGATTCGTGAAATCGATGCTCTTACATCTTTCACTTATGGGGCTGTTTTAAGCTATGTCTTTGGTACCCTCAACATTGATTGCTCCTATGATTCTCCGGAACCCCGCAAGCGCAAGATTGGTAAATACTCTCTCATTAAGTCCGAGTTTCGCTACACTCTTGGGCAATGGGTTCATGTTGATAGGCAAGCTCCGTCACCTCAAGATTCAGCTCCTAACAATGAAGCTCTTATGACTTTCCTTACCGAGCGGTTCAACTCGATGGATACGAACATGGCTTCGGGTTTTGGTGCTATCAACACTCGTTTGCAATCCTTGGAGGACCGTGTTCTTGGAAACGAGAATCGTCTCACCGCTCTTGAGAATCAACAATCATCGATGGACTTGTCTTTCTCTACTTTCTATGGTGATTGGAGGAACTTTCGTCGTGCTCAAGCTAAAGACGATGGTTCTCTTGATGATGATGGTGGTGACGATGATGATGAGGCTTAGGATTTCCATTGCATCTCATATTAGCCTATCATATTAGGAATGAGTTTGCACCTTTCAATTTTTTATGCTTTAAGAACCTATGCTTTGTTTATTTTGTGTTTGGGATTGAGCTTAAACTCTATTGCTTTAAGTATTTGTGTTTGGTTATTTGAACTTAATTCTATCTATATTATGTTGTTTGGTTTTTGCTTATAACCTTGTTTCTTCTCATGATTAGCCTTGGTTATTATTCTTTTTTATCTAACAAAAAGGGGGAGAAGTAATATAAGAGCCAAATGTTTGTGGTTTTGAGTTTCAAACACTTGAATTTTAAATCTCTTTAAAACCCATCTTACATTGAGGGGGAGTTAAAACATTTTCAAGATTTCAAAATTCTTAAAAATTCAAACTTGGTTTTGTTATATCAAAAATGAGGAGATTGTAAAACTAATAAATTGATTTTGATATAACAAAGGATTTATGGACTAAAGTGAAAAAGAGAAAATGAATTTTTAAGTCCTCAAAACCTCTCTATGTGTTAAAAGAAAAATGTACAAGTCAAAACCTTAACTTATCAAATATTTTCTAAGTGTTTACCAAGTCAAAACAGTAATTTTCGAGTCAATGTTTCGGAACGGCCTTTGGGCATTTTGGAACGTTTTGAAACTGTTAACCTCTGTTTCGGAACTAGCTTTCTTGTTTCGATATAGGTGTATCGAAACAGCTAGTTGTGTTTCGAAACGGATGAAGAACAACGGAACGGTTTGGACCGTTTTGATACGGCTGTATCGAAACGACCTCAAACGTTTCGAAACAAATTTCAAACTTGGTTTCAAAATATGACCGTTGAAGTTTTATAACTGAATTTAAAAATATTGTTAAGGCGTATCCAAGTGTGTTTGGCTATCAATTCCATAATCAGCAACATTCAAGTGTGTTTGACCAACAATGTCATATTTAACTTCGTTATTTTCGTGAACAAAATTTGTTTCTATTTTATTTTCTTTTTCTTTTAATGATTGTTGATAGATCCACAAGATGCTTCGGCGTACGATAAGTACGAAACCAATGGTTTGTACCATCACATCGATAACACAGATTCTGCTTTCTTAATCTTATCTTTATCACTCTTGTTATTCTTATAATTTCACTTATGGTGGATATAAGTGTTCTTAAAATGACCACTTTATCTATGTCCTCGAACGTGATAATGACATCAACCACGATCACGACCATGGTTATTGGCGTGACCTTTATTTTTTTTCACTATAAGATGTTGTATTCACTTTAGGGAATGGAGTGGAACCAGTAGGACGAGAGTCGTGATTTTTTAGTAACAGTTCATTGTTCTGCTCAGTCACAAGAAGACAAGATATTAACTCAGAATATATCTTAAAACTTTTTTTCACGATATTGTGTCTGCAGGACAACATTATTCGCGTGAAAAGTGGAGTATGTTTTTCCTAACATATCCTCATCAGTGATACTCTGACCACATAATTTCAATTGCGAAGTAATTCGAAACATAGTTGAGTTATATTCGCTAACCGATTTAAAATCTTATAATCTTAAATGCAACCAATCATATCGAGCGTTGGGGGTATAACTGTTTCCTGGTGGTCATATCTTTCCTTTAGATTATTTCAAAGAACAATAGAATCTTTAATAGTCAAATATTCAGATTCTAGTCCCTCATGGAGGTGACGACGAAGAATATCATGGCCTTAGCCTTATTTTGAGCAGATTTTTCATTTCCTTCTTTTTATAGTTTCACCTAGACCCTCTGCATCTAGGTGTATTTTGGCATCTAAAATCCATGACAAATAGTTCTTTCTAAAAATGTCAAGAGCTACAAATTCAAGTTTTTGCAAGATTTGACATTGATATACTATCATAAAACAAATAAATAAATATAAAATTATATCCATAATAGTATATTATGATGTTATACGTGGAAGTATCATCATAAAAGTGTGAAACTGAAAAGATGAATATATATATATATAGGGTAATTGTTCTATACACAAGCGCTTGTGGAAACTTTTTTACACAAGCGCCTTAATTTTAGGGGTTAGAGACTTCGTTTAGGGTTTAAAATTTAGGGGTATAAGTGTAGTAGTTTTGAATTTAGGGATTGTTGATAGAATTTTGGGTTTAGGGTTAAATTTTAGGGTTTATAGGTTAAAACCTAAATCCCCACCCATATTACCCTAAAACTAAACCCTAACCCTAAACCCTAAATTCTAACCCTAATTCCTAAATTCTAAACATGAACCCTAAATTCTAAACCTTTACACTAAAACCCCTAAATTCTAAATCCTAAACACTAACCCTAAACCCTATAATTGAGGCGCTTGTGAAAATAAAAACTTTCCACCGCCAGTGTATAGGGTATTAATCCATATATATATATATATTATAATATTAAGTTCACTTGATGTTTATGCTTTTGTTCTTATTATATAGACATATTTCATTTTATATTTCTTTTAGACATCGACCATATTAATTTATTAACGTTTAGATATGCACAAACATACGATAATATCATGATAAAACTCATTACATACCTCGTTCCAATGCTATCGAAAATGTAGTGTCTTTGAACTGATTTGAAAACTTTCGTATTGATTCAGACCAATTAAAAATGAAAAATTGATCTTTTAATTAGAGCGCTCGTGCTAATAACATATTATGAAAATTATTGACTTTGCAGTAAGAACAATAGAAGTATAAAACACAACGTGATAGTGAAGTGTAATATCTTATTGTTCATATCATGTAAGCTTGTACATGATTCTTATTTATAGGGTTCTAATTACATAGGTAGAATTAAATTGTAAGGGTTACCTTGCATTAACTATGAGTGAAGAACATTAAAGGATGAATTGGACATCCAATAAATGTTATCTATGACATTTTCAATTTATATGTCATAGTGTCATGTTAACATACAATACACTCAGGGTCGGTCTGAGTTTTTGAAGGCCCGGGGCGAACTTAAAAAATGGGCCTTAAATTGAGCATTTAAATTGTAATTATAGTTACAGTCGTATTTTCGGTTGTGTTGTATTTATCATGATTGTGGATATGATAGATGTTATTTTGTTTATTGCGAGTATCGCGGTTATGAAATATTTTTAATAACATATGCTATTGTGGATATAATGGTTCCATATATTGCGGTTTTAGATGATGTCACTGCCGTCATATAACGATCGTTGTTGTGGTTGCATGCCGCTATTTAAATCTGTCCCTAATAGCAAGTAATGAAAGCAATTAAATTTTAAGAGTTGGTCCATCGTAACAAGTATTGAAAAAATTGGTCCCCTAATAACAAGTATTGAAAAAAATTAAATTTTAAAACTATTAAAAAAACTTTGATACACATGCCGTGTAAACTTTAGTTTACATGTGCCTTTTATTTTTAGGGGTTAGGGTTTAAAGTGTAGGGGTTTATGTTGTTGGATTTAGAATTTAAGATTAGTGTTGAGAATTTAGGGTATAGGGTTTAAGGTTTATGGTTTAATTTTTTAGGGTTAGGGTTAGAATTTAGGATTTGAGTTTTATAATGTAAATATGCAGGCTTGTGTAAAATTAGTTTTAACAGCATGTATATCAAAATTTTTACCTTAAAACTATGCCCATAATAACAAATATTGAAAAAACTGGAGCCCTAGTAACAAGTACTAGAAAAAAATTGAATATTAAGAGTAGATCCCTAATAATAAATATCAGAAAAAACTCAAGCCCTAATAACAAGTATTAAAAAAATGGGCCCTTAATAACAAGTATTAGAAAAAAATTGAATACTAAGAGTATACTCATACTAATAAATATTGAAAAATACTCAGCCTCTAATAACAAATATAAAAAATAGGTCCCTAATAACAAGTATTAGAAAAAAAATATTAAGAGTAGATCTTTAATAATAAATGTTTAAAAAATCTTAACCCATATTAATAAATATTAAAAAATAGGTCCTAATAACAAATATTAAAACAAACTAAATTTTTAATTATAATTAAAAAATATACAATATTTAATTTTTCTGAACAATGGGCCCTGGGCAGGCGCTCTTGCTGCCCTTGCCCAAGGCTGTCCCTGAATACACTTTGGATGTCACGTCAAAATCGTTAATGCTTTAATCAACACTTTTGTTAAAAGACGATTTTGATCTTTTTAAAAGATTGAAGGCTAAATTTATAAAAGAAATAAACTTTGAGGGCCAATTTACTCCAAATAAAAAGTATGGGCCAAATAAATAAATGTATAAAAGTTAAGTTTATTCTTTTTGACTTATATGTAAGGTACCAAAACTCAACAAGTAGTCTCGGTAAAAAAGCGGATGTTATTTATTCTAAAAGACCTAAATTTAATCACTTTATCGGTTGGGTATTACATTTCAAAGGCTTAAAATATATATAAACATATATTAAAAATATACACATAATATGAACTAGTGTATTACGTTGGTGGAAGGTACGTCAAGTCTACAACGCCTTCTTAAAATGTGTCTGATTAGACATGTCTTCCTATTCAAAATATGTTCTCTCGCATTAAATAAAATTTTAAGTATATTTTGTTAAATAAATTATATATAAGGGTAAATTTTCCGATAAAATAGAGTGAAGATGGTTTTATTGATAAAAATAATAATGTACAAAAAGTTTACCACATTCTGGTAGGACAACATGGAGGCTTTTCCTATTCGGCTTATGGCAGGACAAAAGAAGGAATCAAACAAGTGTACAACTTTGACTCGTACGATAAAGAGAAAGAAATAAAGAAAGTGCAATAAAAGAGCAAAACTTTTATATAATACCTTAAACTATAACCGTGATTATCCAAGTATGAATAAGTTTTACTTTTAATCATTTAAGTATGAGTAAGTTTTCTTTTGACCATCCAATTATGAATAGTTACAAATTAGTCACTACTATTTTTGAATATATTCCTTTCACTCTCTGTTAAATGATTATCGAAATAATGATGTGGCTACTTTAAAAATCGGTATAATTACAAATAGAGTCAACTTTTAAACATTGACCAATTTTTTATAATGATTTTAAAAATTCTAACCCTCGAAATTTACTCATTCATCTATTTCATCCTAATTCTAAAAATTCTTAATTTAATCCGTTCTTATCATCATCTCCCTAAGAAAATGCTTATTGTCTCTGAAACCATAACCAGAACATCTAAGTTGACGTTTATTATTACCGTCGTTAATCACGTTGTTTGATTGGTGTTCTCCAACGGTCGTAGGCATCAACATGATTATGTCTCTCCTCTCTTTGTTTTCCTTATGTTGGTTTGATTTCTCCCAATGAGGCCCCAAATGTCATGAATAACAAGCCAATGTTTCAAGATTTCTTTCTTTGTTTTTTATCGTTAACCATCATATTATTACTCGAGTGAAAACATGAGCTTCTCCATTGTTTGGATTGAGCCTCTTTCGTCACAAAGTCTTTTTTTGTTTAACCATTGGTATTCAACTCATTGGTTGATTAATCTGCATTAGGTACTGAAAAGGCCTATTATGTGGTGACCCTCCCAACCTACTTTGCTTCATTCACAACGCCAGAATTTAAAATTATAACCTTACTTAAAGGATCTAGTGCCTCCTCCTACTAGACTAATTGATTGTTGGTTTAGTCCCTGGTGCCAGGCTTGAACTTTCTTGGTTCCTCTTACCACCGGAACTAGACTGATGCCGAGGCACATAACGGTGGGGTTAACGTCCTTGGTCTTTCTGATGACACCACCATGTGTGCAAATGGATATGAAAACAACGGTAGTCTTGATGACTCTTTCTCGGCTACCTTGAGTATATCTACCTCCATTTTGAGCACCTTCAACAAATTTCAGTAAATAAATGAAGAAATGAACTATAAACATGAAAAGTGAAAAAGAAAATGACAATCAAGTATAAAAAGTGAAAGCGTACCTGATTTTGTCCGTAAGTATTATAAAGATTTTATTTATTTTTATTTTTAATCCAAGAATAATCCACTTGGAATTGGGGCTTATTTTATTATTTTTCGTGTATAGTCAGCGTTTCGTTAAAGGCCAGCGACACTAAATGTCCAATTGACCACCAGTTTAAAGAATGAAAACGTAAGTTATCACAATATTAATTTCTTGAATTTGGTGAGTAAAAGTAAACATTTACTAAATTTAAGTGACCATCTCGTTAGTTTACCTTAAAAAATTATATTATTTGAAAAGAAACAAATATAAATATGAATCGGGTACCTATGACTCGGTTAGCGGGTACCCAAATTTCATAGGTGGGAACACGAGTCATTTTTTTACTACCTGAAGAACTGGATATTCAAAAACGCGAGTACTCGATTATGAACACCTCTAGTCCTAAATTGATGATGACTTTGTGTAGATTGTGTGGTTGAAAATGTAAGGTTTAAGTGCTGAGGGCTTTGATTCAAGCTAGTGAAGAACTGAATTTGATGTGGATGATTTAATTTGTGCTTTGCTGAGTTAGATCAATTAAGGATGAACTTGTTGTTGTTTTTCCTCTATAAATACTAGTAAAAACGAGAGATGCAACTTGAGTAACCAATTCATGTCTAGAGGTGCTTATCGACTGAGTCAGTCATGATTTGAATGGTACTCGATTCGATACTTAGTAAGTTTGATAAAATTTTATTTGACTCGTACTTGTTAAAAAAACTCATTGCTCAAGTTGATTGGTTGCTTGTTAAGCTCGCCATACTTTTTATCTTGCTTTTTTAAATATATGTAAAGTCTAGTAATACTATATAGAGCTTAATAAAAATAAAATTTAACAAAAGTGATTAAAATAGTGTTCAAAGTAATTCCAAAATCTAAACTCTAAAGTAACAATCCACAAATATATAACTAACATATTATATATAAAATTTAATAAGCTGCTCGCAAACTTATCGAGTAGAGTTGGACCTTGCTCGACTTGACTCGTAAAGGTTTCGAGTCGAGTTTAAATCATGTCCACTCAAATAAATTTTAAGCGAGTCGAGTTCAAGCTGCTCACTAGATATCATTTAGCACCCTTGTCCATGATATAGCTCATCTAATTTACCAGGGGAGTATGCAAAAGCATCAAGCAAAGCGAGCCCATCAACCAGAATTATGCTCCAACACCAACAAACATAATAAAGTATACAAGATGAAGAAGAAGCAGAATTTACAACAAAAGAATCGTCAAATATATATGTTCAAGTTACCTTTAAATCATGATATTGTTAATATAGCTACGACTTCCACAATGAATCAAATGCATTTAAAGGGAATTTATTGCATTTGTTTGGATTTTTAGAATTATGATCAAATTGAATAATATGTATACATTGAGGGTTAAAATTTTTAAAATCTAGACTATATTGATCAACATGTAAAAATTGATGACTATTTTTGTTATTATAGCAATTTTAAAGTCGGCACGTCATCGTTCCATTAGTCATTTAACAAAGGTGACTAAAATCAAATTTGAAAATATTAGTGACCAGTTTGTAACGTTTAATAATTAGGTGACCACACATATGTAGTTTACCTTGTTTAATACAATAATATTAATCCACGTCATAGTCGGTTAAGGTATAATAGAAGTAATTGTATCTAAAAATTTATTTTAGGCTTAGTTCAACAACGAATCTTGAACGCTCGTTGAAGGTCAAACGTCCGATTTGTAGAGAAGTTGGATTTTTTTAATCATAGCGGACACCTTTTAGGGGCTAAATTCGATACAAATAGTGGGGAAACGCTCGTTCGACGTGCATAAGATACCTGTTCAGCATTGTTTATTTATTTGGCGCTCCAACGAGCGTTGGAGAAGCATTGGTGAATGGGCCCGTAGTCTCTCTACTATTAAACACCATTTTACTCCTTTTACTATAAATAAAAATTAATTTTAGTCTCTCTACTACAAAAAAAAAATATTTTAATTCATGTACATTTAAAAAGTAAATCTTTTGATCCTTATAAATTTTAAAACCTTAAAGTTATTGTTAGTTGGCTTAAATATTTGTTTAAACACTCTTTAAGTCTCTCAATTTTGAACTCAAACAAATTAATCTTCTGTAAATAAAAATCTTTAAACACTTAAGAAATCTAAAAATTAATTCACATTCTAACTACAAACTTTTCTGTCTTCCCTTTTAATAATATTATAATTACAAGCTAAAATATAAAAAATTAAAATATTTAATTGAAAAAAATGCACATAAAATTTTATATTTGTAATGAGAGTAAGGGTTTAATTGAAAAGGTCGATACAAAAATCATAAAAAAAATTAAATGTTCAGTAAAATGTTCAAAAACATTTAAAATTGTGAAAAATATTATAAAAGTGTGTGTATATATATATATACATATGTATATGGTTTATTTTATTAAAATAATTCAACCACAATTTGACACATGACGAAAAATTTCAACACCATCACATATTATTCTTATTTACTTATTTTAAATATTTCAACACCATCACACACACACACACACACACATATATATATATATATATATATATATATATATATATATATATATATATATATATATATATATATATATATATATATATATATATATATATGTGGCTTATTTAAAATGTTCATCGATAAATTACACTTCTTTCTTAAGAGATCAATTTATTTAATTTCAAAATAGACAGAGGCTTAAAGAGTATTTAAGTTAACTATTTATAATTTAAAAAGTTTAGATCGAAATATTTACTTTTTAAATGTACAAAAACTAACATTTCTATATTTACGGTGAATAGACTAAAATAAATTTTTGGATAAAATACATAGACTAAACCTTTTTAAATTAGAAGGACTAAAATAACTTTTTAGTACAATACAAGGACTTTAACCCGTCATAATCATAATTTTGTTTATTTTTATTATATTATTTTATTAGTGGCCCTTCCTTACCCTCGTTTTGTCTGTGCACACTAGACCTGACAAACTTGACCCGAGACCCGAATCGAATTGCACGAACCGAGACTCGATTTTGACTCGAACTTGATGATCTAAAGTTGACCCGAAACCTGAAATAAATCAAACCGAACCGAAATCGACTCAAAATTTTTTGTTGAACCGAAATGGACCCGAACCCATTTGATCCGAATCGAAGGCTACCCGAATCGAAAGCTGAACCGAATATCGACCCGATTTTAACCTGAAAATTAAGGTAAAACAAATGAGTGATTTGTTTTTAATATTATCTATTTTTAACAATATAATAAATAATGAAATGAAGTATGTTTTTATCTTTTTGTACTATATCATGGAAGAGACCGTTGCTCTTGTCAAAGTTGTGGTATACTAACACTTTATGTCATTTTACGTTTAAATATTAATTAAATAAAACTTTTGTCCCTACTAATATTTAAATTTAGAATTTTAATATACTATTTTCTCTCCCAATATTTAATCTTAACTTCATCCTTGTCAGTATAATTTTTTGGTTGCTACATTTACAAAGAAAAAATGTCAAAAGATTGCATTAAAAGGAATGGATACATAATAGACCAATTCATAAGGGCAACCTTTAATTGCATCACTAGTCCATGCATTGGAAAAATCAGTTCCACGCACACAAAACAAACATGACTCAAATGGTTTGATCAACATGATCCTAGTAGATTACAAGCATTCTTACATGTATATGTTCGGTAAAATGATAAAGAGTTTGAAAATTACAACTAACATGTTGAGTGGATCAATGCAACAATATAAGGCAAGAAGGGGGTGAATTGGATTTTTAGAACTTTGGTGGTGGAATGGAAAATTAAAAACGATAGACAAGAGGATTTAGAGTGGTTCAAGTTCCAATCAAACTCTACATCCACTACCTTAGCTTCACTAAGGATTTTCCAACAATCCACTAATTGTTCTTCCCCTTTTCTAGGCTAAGGAGGTGACCTTTACAATACCGGTCAAATTTTCTACCCAAAATTTGACCAAACCCTCACAAGAGTACAAAGAAGAATTAAAGGCAAGAAAGATATCTCTCAATACAAGATTGCCCCTTTAAGAACAAACACTCAACCCAAATTTTATAACAAGATCAGAATTGAACACTACACAATTTGGGGTTTTAAAAGAGATTGGAAAATAAGCACTTTGAGCTTGGATTTTTGCTAGGATGTTTTTCTTTGATGCAATAGTTGTTGCTGGTCTTCAATTAGCTTCAATTTATACCTTCTCTATCAATTCTAGTCGTTTGGGTGGTTAGGGTATTGATTATTGCCGTTGAGACCCTCTTTTTCCACCATAAATGCACTTCTGTAGCTTACCGTATCGGTACACGAGGACTCGTATCGATACTTGTCTCAAAATAGAAAGAGCCATTGCACAATAACAAGAGGGTGTATTGATATGCGTGTAAGCGTTTCGATACGGGACAAGGACCGTTTCGATACGGGGAACATCCGTATTAATGCAATTTTTTCAACTGAGCTCACTGAAAGTTTTCGTATCGATACGGCAAGGAGCGTATCGATACGGGACAACCATCACTTTAAATTTTAGTTACCTAACAACTGACACCAACGGTCGAAAACATTAAAGGCTTTCGATTTTAAAATTCCATAAAATTCGTATCGATACGGGTGGAACCGTATCGGTACACCATTCAAACTCCTTCAGTTTTACAGAGAGAGTGTATCGATACAAATGCAATCTGTTTCGATACGGTGAGGAGTGTATCGAAATGCGTTTATTCAGTAGCCAACTTTGCAAAAAAAGGTATCGATACGGCTGGAAATGTATCGATACGCCTGGACGTTTTTCAATAGTTTGGCCTTGGAACACTTAGAAAATATTTGGAGTTTGAGTTTTTCAAATCAGATTGAAGCCTTGATGATTTAAAAATCATTTTAAGGGACTTAAAAATTTATTTCAAGTTTTCAATTTAATCCTTAACATACATTGTTATATCAAAATCAAACATAGGTTTTACAATCTCTCCCTTTTTGATATAACGAAACCAAAACTTGAAATTTTTGACACTTTGAAAAACTTTGCAAAATAACTTCCCCTTAATATTAGCTAGGTAAACTTTAAGTTGAAAATCAAAATTTTAAGTGTGAGCTTGTTCCCTCTCCCCCTTTTTGTTAGATCAAAAATAGAGACATTGATAAACATAGGCAAAAGGCATAAATAATAACCAAGCAACATAATATAGATAACCATTAAGTTCAAAATAAAGATAACATCAACATAAAATCCAAAAAACAGAAAATCAAAGCATATGTTTTAGAATGCAAACTTAGTCTTAAAAACATAAACGAAAGTGCATAAATATCCTAAATGACATGAATGATATGCAAAGATGAACTACTACGCATCTCCATCGCCATCTTCATGATCTTCATCGTCCTCATCACGTGCTTCATCATTCCTCCGAGATTGACGCCACTCGTCATGAAAAGCGGTAAGGGATATGTTCATCGAGTTGTCCCCGCCTTCAAGGGAAGTGAGACGTGTATCCACATTCTTCACACGATCTTCAAGACTTGTAAAATGTGTGTCTATAGCAGCAAATCCTGAACTCATCGCTTGATCCATGGAAGCAATTCTCGTGCGCAAGCCCGTGAATTGCTCATTGAGAAAGGTCATGAGGGCATCCATGGAAGGTGGAGGAGGAGGTTGAGGAGCTTGAGCGGCTTGAGCATTAGCAATTTCTTCCGGAATAGCATCACTAGGGAGTTCGGATAGACGAAGCCAATTTCCATTGAAGTACATTAACTTACCCCTTGAAAGAGATATTTCATCGATAGGATTGGTGAGGGGAGATGGGTAGTCATGTGGACAATCTATCTCCTTTTGTGTGAAGAAATAACTCAAGGCCGTTCCATAAGTGAATGAAGTGACAAGAGTAGTGTGGCGGTGTTGCACGAGATAGACAATCTTCGCAGACATAATCCGAGCAAGGTTTGGTCGTTGTCTTTGACGGAAGCACCGAATCCAAAAATCGTCAACTTGGCGGATATTGGAATACTTCCCTCTTGAGGGCTTAAACCACCAAGAAACCATCAAATGTAAGATCTGATCTTAAGCATTAAGAGCGGTGACAGAACCTCCCAAGACATGGCCAAGAGCATTCTCATCATCAAGACCTTCATCCTCTAACTTGAACACATCACAAATAGATTGAACATTGATGATGACCTTTTTACTCATTAGGTAGGAATTAACAGTCGTAACAACACCCGATGTATTGGCGACACACTTGGCATTAGCATAGAAAATCAATACCAAATTGCGATAGAAAAAGCTGGGAATTTGAATAAAATCCATAAATTTCCATTCTTGGAGCAATGGTAAGTAAACAAATTTGAAGCGCTCCGAGTTGAGAAAAGGAACGGAAATTACCCTCTCTGGACGGATTTTGTAGTTTCGAAATTGTCAGAAATATGTTAGATCTCTGGAAGTCTTGAAGCATTTTTGATAGATAAGAGTGAGGTTCGGGCGAGTACCATCTCCGGCATTAGAACTTTCACCGGCTTCACTAGTACGTGCTCTCTTTTTAGGTGTCATTGACTAGAGAAAAGATCAAAAACAGTGTATGCATTAACTTTCTCATTCAACCCATTGAATCAATAATCAAGGTTTTTGTTAAAAAAATTAGAAACAAAACAAAAAGGTAAAAAAAAATTGTTGTTGAGAAAAATAAAATAAAAACAAAAGAAAATTTAAAATGAAAATCAAAAGAGAATAAAAGAGAATTATACCTTGATATTGATAGAGAGGAATGAGAGAAGAACTTTGCACCAAATTGATGAAAAGCTTTGCTTGATGTTGAAAACCCTCAAGAGATTTTGAGTTGTGGTATGAAAATATGAGGGATTGAGAGGCTTTTTATAGAGAGAAAACGACTAGGGTTTTAAAATTGCAATTTTAGTAAAAGTGAAACTCTTTAAATGCCATTAAGAAGTTGTTTGCGCAATCGCGTAACGATACGCCTTAGGGTGTATCGATATGTGGGTAAGACCGTAATTTCCTTGAAACACTCGTTGAAGGTCCGTATCGAAACGGATGCAATCCATATCGAAACGCTTTTAACTCGTATCAAAATGAGTTTAACCGTATCGATACCCGTTTTAGGCAAAATGCAGTCTGGAAAGCTAATACAGTACTCGTATCGTTACACATAAGGTCGTATCGATACCCTATGCCCAAAAATGCATTTTAGGCTTTAAGAACAACTAAAGGCTCGATTTTGGCACCTTCTAAATGAATGCAAATGATGAATGAGCAGTTCTAAGCATATTCTAACAGAAGCATACTCCCCCTAGCTATAAGCATGGATATTTTCAAGAGCAACAACACATAAACATGCAATTTCACAAATTCAAGCAATTTTAACCTCAAAAAAAGTCCTAAAGGGTCAAGGAAGGCTAGTTAGACCTAACTCTCTCCTAAGGGATCAAAAATGCTCTTTGTCTAGAGGTTTAGTAAAAATGTCCGCTAGTTGGTTCAAGGTGTCAACGTACTCTATAACAACATCTTCCTTAAGGACATGATCTCTAATGAAATGATACCTTATCTCTATATGTTTGGTTCTAGAGTGTTGGATGGGATTTTTAGTTAAGCATATGGCACTGGTGTTATCACACTTAAGGGGTATGGTTTCAACTTTAATACCATAATCTAAGAGTTGTTGCTTCATCCAAAGGACTTGAGCACAACAACTCCCTAAGGATATGTACTCAGCTTCGGTGGTAGATAGAGCTACACTATTTTGTTTCTTAGAGAACCAAGATATGATCATACTACCTAAGAATTGACATGTTCCCGAAGTACTCTTCCTATCGATTTTACACCCCTCATAATCTGCATCCGAATAAGCATGAAGGTTGAAGGTTGAGTCTCTAGGGTACGAAAGACCTAGACAATGAGTATCTCTAAGGTACCTAAAGATTCTCTTAACGGCTATAAGGTGAGACTCTCTAGGACTAGCTTGAAACCTAGCACACAAACAAACACTAAACAATATATCCGGTCTACTTGTGATAAGGTAAAGTAAAGATCCAATCATAGAGCGATAAAGCTTCGAGTCAACACACTTACCTCCTTCATCTTTGTCAAGCTCTGTAGATGAGCTCATTGGTGTGGCTTGAGGCTTTGCATTCTCCAAGCCAAATTTCTTGAGCATATCCTTGATGTACTTTTCTTGATTGATGAAGGTGCCATCTTTCCTTTGCTTGATTTGGAGTCCCAAAAAGAATGAGAGCTCCCCCATCATGCTCATCTAAAATTCACCTTGCATTAACTTAGCAAAATCTTTGCAATGACACTCATTAGTAGATCCAAAAATAATATCACCAACATAAATTTGTACTACTAAGATGTCATTTTTATACCTTTTTTATGAAAAGTGTAATATCCACCTTACCTTTTTCAAAACATTTTTCAATCAAAAAGTTTGAAAGTCTTTCATACCAAGCTCTCTGTTGAGTGTGTAAAAGTTCTATTATTTACCCCCTATTTAACCCATATTTCTGCTGCATTCAAGCATAATTCATTACATTTAGGCTAGATTACAGTTTGACATCACAAATATAGTAAAAGGCACAGTTTCTACTGAAATTGGTTGCTTTTGCAGGTTGCTGCTGTAGCAGATGGAGAGGCAGGCGCTGGGCAGTGATGCAGAAAAGCTGGAACTGGATGAGCAGTCAAGGAGAACGATGCTGCCATGGTCGCCGCCGTGACAACAAAGGACGACAGCAGTTTTGAGGAGAAGAAGCAAAGTGGACCTCGACAGAAAGAGAAAATTAAGCCCGTCTGTCGTGGAATACCACTATATTTTTCCAAGCCCTAGATCATAATGAAGGCCAAGCCCAAAGTTCAAGGAGGAAAACTCCAAGCAAGAAGGAAGGACGAATTAAAACTATATTCTCTGAAGATTTAGTCTTTATTAGAGTTGTACTTTAATTTAAACTTGTATTCTTGCCATATTAGAAAACTTGAACCCAAAGCCTATATAAAGGCATGTAGTTCGACCTAGGAGAGGAGATCACCTATCTCTAGCCTTCTTCCAAAAACCCTAGTTGTTTTCCCCTTCTCAACATGTTCTAAATTTCCCCTAGGGCCACGGGTTGATTTGTAAAGTAGTTGCAAGGGTTGCTATTGTTTTAGGAATTTTCAGTTCAATAAAATATACTTCAAGTTCTCTTATTCTGGTTATTAACATCTTGCAAGAGTATCGGGTGAGAATTGCGAGGTTATCTATTTACTTAATATTGGGAGAGTTAAGTATACGGAAGGAATAAGTGCGAGTTCTCTAGCTTATAGTTGAACTATCTCGGACCTAGGGATAGGACGAGGTTAAGTGGCTAAAGAAGAATTCAACAACATCGGTGTTCATCCTTCGATTCACGACGAGAGGTATTATCAAAGACTTGTTCATTGACAGACTTGGACCTAGGGATAGGCCAAGGCACAGTAGGGATTCTTGCCAAGCTTGAAGTACAGAGTTGTGTGATCGCTGCCGCGACAAACAACAGACCGCTGCCGCGACGGGTGCTGCCGCGACGGGGACGACGACAGAGCAGATATTCCTAAGACTTAGCAATACCTACACTATTGAGCAATTCAATACCAGCCCATTCTCTCTATCTTGATTCTTTTAATCTTATTTCCCAGTATTCTTTATTATTTTCGTGACAACAATTTAAACTCTTCTTTTTACCTTCGTGCAGTAATCCAAGGTGAAGCTATTAGCCCAGTCCCTATGGAGACGATATCCGATACTTCCGTATCACTTTACTACTTGCGTCGTGTACACTTGCACTACATTTGCGATAAACACTTTTACACGCAACAAGTTTTTGGCGCCATTGCCGGGGACTGACAACATAACTTTACCCTACCTTTTACTGCATTCGTTTTATTTTTCTGTTTTATTTTGGATTGTTCACCCTATGCTTTTCACAAGGTTTCTTGTTTATGCGCAGATCGAGACGAGGAAAGGAACCTGAGTATCCATTAGATCCTGAAATAGAACGTTCGTACAATCTTAGGAACCGACTTCGCCACGTACTAGCCAGAAACGAATACCTTGAAGAACAGTTAGAGGCAATGAACAACCAAGGGAATCCCCAGGATAATAACAATCCTGTCGGAGATGGAGGGATCGATCCACTTGTCGTCGACCCTCATGTCGCTGCCGCACGCCGGTCATGCCGAGACTACATGCTGAATGATCATGTAGAACTAGAAACCACCCTGCCGGATGTAGATGTTGACAACTTTGAGCTAAAACATGTTATGTTCAGCATGATCAACAACGCTGGCCAATTTAGTGGTGCTGCTACAGAGGATGCCAGGGAGCATCTAAAAACGTTCCAGGAAATCTGTGGTTCGTTTAGACTACCAGGAGTTAATCCGGAGATACTAAGGCTTCGGTTATTTCCTCATTCATTGAGGGATAGGGCAAAGACTTGGTGGAATAAACTTACGCCGGGTTCAATTAGAATTTGGGCAAATTTAACTCGTGAATTCTTATCTCGTTTTAATCCTTCACACTTATTTGAGCGATTACGTAATGAAATTGCTACTTTTCAACAGGAAGATGACGAGCCAATGCACGAGGCCCGGGACAGATTTACCACTCTTCTAAGGAACTGCCCAATGCATGGATTCCCCGTTTGGAACCAGGTAACAAAATTTTATAATGCTTCCAATTTACAAACTCGTATTAGAATTGATTCAGCAGCAAACGGATTACTGCTGGACAAAGACCCAGATGAGGCAATGGTAGTATTAAAAAATTTGGCAAAGAATGAGGAGTAGTTTCCGACAGCAAGAAGAGGGGGTAAACGGGTCCTAACTGTAAAGGATTATGAGGCCGACAGCACAATGAAATCACAGGTGGCATATCTCACTAAGGCAATGAAAAAGCTCTTGAACGATGATTCACAACCTGTATATGCTGCTGAAGAGATATGCGAAATTTGTGAAGGAAATCACAGTTCGGAGGAATGTCCAATACAGTTAGAAGAGGGAAAGTATGTTGGAAACTACAATAAGCAGAATTATAACTCCAACAACTACAATCCCAGCTGGAGAAAGGATCCCAAGTTCTCTTGGAGTAATCCTAATAATGCTCTGAACCCTCAAGCACAGAACAATCAGAACCAGGGAGGACGTAGATTGCTGACTCGGCAGCAACCGCAGCAGCAGCAACAACAACCACCAGCTGCCACAAATAGTGTATTGGAACAGACTTTGGCTACCTTTATGTCTCAAACAGGAACTTACATTGAGAACATGAATCACTTTGTCAAGAAGACAGAAACAATCATGGACAAAACAGAGATGCAGATGACAAATCATGAAGCTACTCTGAAATCGTTGGAGACATAGATGGGTCAGGTTTCCCAGCATATTAAACCAAGGCAGAATGGAGGATTTCCTAGCGATACTGAAAACGCTAGACAGCCCACACATGAGCAGTGTAATGCTATCACAACTAGGAGTGGGAAGAAACTACCAGGGTCGGAGAAGGAAGCTGAAACAGTTAAGAAACCATCCTTGGAGTCCCTTATCGAGAAAGCTGCCTCGACAGGTAACAAACAGCCTGCTGCCGATGAGCCTGTCACGACAGCAGAAGGGATAGAGGAGAAAGAAGATGAACCCAAACCTCCTCAGATCCGTATGCAGTGGGAAGGACGTATTGTTGATTATCGTCCCCCAGCTCCTTTTCCCCAACAGTTACAGAAATTGAAACAGGAATCGTAGCTTAAAAAGATTTATGATATTTTTAAGCAGGTTCATATCAACATTCCGCTGTTAGATGCCGTTAGGGAGATGCCCGGTTATGCCAAATTTCTCAAGGATGCCATGTCGAAGAAATCTAGACTTGGGGAATTTGAAACGGTTAAGATGACAGAAGGATGCATGAGTATTCTGCACAAACATCCACCCAAGAAGAAGAAGGATCCTGGGAGCTTCATCATACCATGTGTAATCAGAGACAAATATGTGGGTAAGACACTTTGTGATCTTGGTGCTAGTATATATTTAATGCCCAAATCTATTTTTCAGAAATTAGGTATTGGAAAAGCTCGGCCCACAACAGTAATTTTGCAGCTGGCATACCGCTCTTACGTTCATCCAGAAGGGAAAATTGAAGATATTCTGGTAAGGGTGGATAAGTTTATTTTTCCTGCTGACTTTCTTGTCTTAGATTGTGAAGCGGATGAAAATGCACCAATCATCCTGTGGCGACCCTTCTTAGCCACGGGAAGATCACTGATTGATGTGGAAAAAGGCGAACTCACCATGAGAGTGAACGATCAAGAAATCAAGTTGAATGTTCTCCAAGCAATGAAGCATGCTGATGCAGAAGAAGAATGCAAGGCTATCACTGAAGTTACCCTTGACCAACCCTGCATCAGGTCGGGCTGCCACGACATCAAAATTGGTCACTGCCTCGGCAGCCACTTAGAAGACTATCATGACAGCACCGACGACAACAACTCCTCAGAATCTGATACATATGATACTGAAGATCGGGAGGAGGTAAACTGGATAGGCAATCGTCCAGGTAAGTTATTCGAGCCTTTAAACTATACCTCAGATAACCATGCCATTCAAAAGCCATCAACTGTTGAGCCCCCTGTTTTAGATCTTAAACCCCTGCCAGGGTAGCTAAAATATGCTTTTCTTGGTTTAAATGATACGTTGCCCGTAATCATCTCTTCCAAGTTGATGCAGGAACATGAACAACAGCTAATAGGGATGCTGCAGCAGCACAAAAAGGCTATTGGATGGACGATAGCTGATATTCAAGGCATTAGTCTGGCATTATGTATGCATAAAATTCGTCTGGAGGATGATCATAAGCCGACTATTGATGCACAAAGGCGTCTGAACCATGCTATGAAAGAGGTGGTGCGAAAAGAGATAATCAAATGGCTAGATGATGGAATAATCTACGCCATCTCAGACAGCAAATGGGTGAGCCCGGTGCAATGCGTTCCCAAGAAAGGAGGAATGACCGTGGTGACCAACGAAAACAATGAGCTAATCCCAACCAGGACTGTGACCGATTGGAGGGTTTGTATGGACTACCGGAAGCTTAACAAAGCTACCCGAAAGGGCCACTTTCCTTTACCCTTTATTGATCAAATGCTTGATAGATTAGCGGGTAAACCTTACTATTGTTTTCTTGATGGTTATTCAGGTTACAATCAAATAGCTATCGCACCAGAAGATCAAGAAAGACGACATTCATATGCCCTTACGGAACTTACGCTTTTAGGAGAATGCCTTTTGGACTATGCAATGCACCAGCCACCTTTCAAAGGTGCATGATGGCAATATTCTCCGATATGGTGGAGGATTTCCTAGAGATCTTTATGGATGATTTTTCAGTCTTTGGAGACAACTTTGAAAGCTGCCTAGGCAACCTACAGAAGGTACTCGAGAGATGTGAAAAAGCAAACTTAGTTTTAAACTAGGAAAAATGTCACTTCATGGTGGATGAAGGGATAGTCCTTGGCCATAAGATTAGCTGCCGTGGCATAGAAGTCGACAGAGCTAAGATAGAAGTGATCGAAAAGCTGCCGCCACCCACCACAGTCAAGGGAATCAGAAGTTTCTTAGGACATGCTGGTTTTTATCGGAGGTTCATTGCGAAGTTTTCAAAAATCACCAAGCCCCTATGCCATCTCCTGGAGCAGAACCGACCCTTCGACTTTAACGATGAATGTACTGAGGCATTCAAGGTTCTGAAAAAAAAGCTGGTAACAGCCCCAATAGTGCAGCCACCAGATTGGACACTGCCGTTTGAAATCATGTGTGATGCTAGTGACTATGTTGTCGGGGCAGCACTTGGGCAGCGGAGAGACAAACTTTTTCATGTCATATACTATGCCAGCAAAACACTGAACGACGCCCAAGTGAACTACACCACCACAGAGAAGGAATTATTAGTTGTGGCATTCTCCATTGACAAGTTCCGTTCTTATATACTTGGAACAAAAGTAATAGTCCACACAGACCACTATGCACTGAAGTATCTGTTCACAAAAAAGGATGCAAGGCCTCGACTGATACGTTGGATCCTGCTATTGCAAGAATTCGACCTTGAAATCAAGGACGAAAAGGGGACAGAGAATCAAGTGGCAGATCACTTGTCAAGGCTGGAGAAGGGAAAGAGTCTACCGTCAGATGAGACAAACATATTGGAGACCTTCCCTGATGAGTAGCTGTTTGCTGCCACAATCACTGCCGCGACAGCCATGGCGACAGGTAAGTCTTCTGAACTCCCCTGGTATGCCGATTTCGTTAATTTTTTAGTTAGCGGAATAATTCCTCCTGACCTTAATTACCAAGCCAGGAAGAGGTTCCAAAATGATGTTAAGCATTATTATTGGGACGAACCTCTTCTTTTCAAAATCTGTGCAGATCAGGTTATAAGGAGATGCGTACCACAGGATGAACAGGAAGATATACTTCATTACTGTCATGCTTCACAGTATGGAGGACACTTAGGAGGCAACAAAACTGCTGCCAAGGTTTTGCAGTCCGAATTCTATTGGCCGTCATTGTATAAGGATGCTCAATTATTCTACAAGAATTGTGACAAGTGTCAAAGGACGGGAAACATCTCCAGGAGACATGAGATGCCGCTGCAGAACATTCTTGAAGTCGAGATCTTCGACTTCATGTGGGAATTTATATATCCTCCTGGCAGTAGATTATGTGTCTAAGTGGGTTGAACCAATCGCCACACAAAAGAATGATGCCAAGATGGTTCAAAAGTTTTTACATAAAAACATTTTTTCCAGATTCGGCATCCCTAAGGCGATCATCAGTGATGAAGGGAGGCATTTTGACAATAGGGTTATAGCTGCTGCCTTGAAAAAGTATGGTGTCAAGCATCAGATTGCAACAGCATACCACCCTCAGACCAATGGACAAGCTGAAATATCCAACAGGGAGGTCAAGAACATTCTCAAAAAGATGGTTAAGCCAACTCGGAAAGATTGGTCTCTACACCTCAATGATGCGTTATGGGCCTACAGGACATCGTTCAAAACACCATTGGAAATGTCTCCTTATCGACTGATTTACGGGAAAACGTGCCATTTACTTGTCGAGATAGAGCACAGAGCATACTAGGCGATCAAGGCAGTTAATATGGACTTGGAAAAGGCATAGCAGAAAAGGCTACTGGATCTGAACGAAATTGAAGAAATTCGGACAATGGCCTATGACAACGCAAGAATCTACAAAGATAAAACCAAGAAGTGGCATGACAAGAAGTTGCTGCCACGACAGTTCTGCCCAGGGCAGCTTGTGTTGCTTTTTAACTCTAGGTTAAAACTCTTCCCAGGGAAGCTGAAATCTAGATGGTCTGGCCCCTTCCAAGTGGTGCAAGTTTTCCCCCATGGTGCTATCACGATCAGATCTTTAAAAGACTGGCACCAATTCAAAGTCAATAGACAGCGTTTGAAGCATTATCAGGGGACTGAAGCCACAAGAATGCAGGAAGTGGTTACCTTAGGAGATGCCCCACCTGGCATCCCTAATTTAACCTAAATTTTACTTTTAATTATTTTTATTATTTATTATTTATATTAGGAAATTAGATTTATTTTATTTTTAAGAAATAATGTTTTTATTTTTATTGTTTTTAGGAAATAAAGGAGACAAGAAGAAAAGGAGAACTGAATTCAGCCCAACATCCTTTCATCAGCCCAAAAAGCCCAAATTTTGGAGCCTGTCGTTACAGCTGCCGCGACAGACGCGAAAAATACAGGCTGTCGACACGCTGTCGCGACAGACACGCAAACGCGTAACAGACGCACAGCAGACACGGAAATGCGTGACAGACGCGTCAGAAACCGTGTAACAGTTGGCCCCGTTATTCGTGCCTGTCGTTACAGCTCTAACGGGTAGCAAACTCTACTCTATATAAACCCCGTTTCACTATTCATTTTTTCACTCACTTCTACTCTTCTTACTTGCCTTATCTAGAATATTTTCTTTGCTTTCTTTTTTATTCTCACAACCCTTGCAACCATGTCTTCTAGAAACACCCGCAGGAGTGCTGCCTCAGGATCCACCCCGACAGCATCAACCCCACGATCTTTCCAGATCCGAGACATGTGGGAGGAAAGGGGATTTATCTACACTTCCAAGGAGGGGAATTTGGGCCTGCAGCCGTTCATTGCTAGAAAAATCAAAGCCTTACAGTGGCAGATCTTTGCAGAACAACCAGAGGAGATGAATGTATCTCTGGTTCGAGATTTCTATGCTACCATCAACAGCAGAACCGCGACAGCCGTTACCGTGAGAGGGAGAGAGGTGCCCTTCGAAGCAGAATACATCAACACCTTGTACGGATTTTACGTGGGCAACAACGAGGATGGTCACCAGCAATTTCTGAACAGCCTAGACCCTGCTGCCTACGATGTCGTCATGGCAGAGCTCACGGATGAAGGTACTCAGTGGAACACAAATCGTAAGAACCCGAGGACGGTGAAGAGAACTCAACTCCTTCCGGAGGCTAAACTGTGGAACGCTTTCATCAAAAAGCGAATCATGCCATCCTCGCACAACACCACTGTCGACCAACCCAGGTTAGCCCTCATTCATTCTATTTTGCATGAGAGGCCTATTAATGTGGGCAACTTCATCCGGGAAAGCATTTTGGAGTGTGTACACTGGCCGACAGGACCGCTCTACCTCCCCTACCTCATCATAGCCCTTTGCCGCGACCATCATGTACCTGAAGCTGCCACCGATCTCAGAGTCCAAGGGAAGGGATGGACCGACAAAAATATACTCAGTTTAATGGAACTGACTGCTGCCACCCTGCTGTCATCGTTCGACCCCACTACCACGGCAGCAGAGACGACAAAACCAACAGACACTGAACCTGCTGCCACGGAAGCCAAGCAGCCCACAGCAGCAGTAGCTCCAACCGACTCATCCTCCCAGATCCTTGCTACCATACAGAAGATGGAGGAACGACAGCTCAGCCTTATGAGCTTTATCAGGGATTTTACCACAGCTACTGTACAATTCATTCAAACTTCTTTAAATTTCCCTGATGCTGTATTTCCTGCCTTCCCTTCCCATTATTTTGTTGTCCCCACTCCTGCCCATACCCCTACACCTGCTGCCACACCCAAGACACCGTCTGCAGCATCCACACCAACCCCTACCACGACAGCTGCCGGCAGCAACCGCGCAGAGGATACATCGGCCCGGGGAACCAAGAGAAGAATGCCCTCGGAAGAACTCGATGCATTCATCGCCGGTTTCTCCTCTTCCTCAATTTGGGAGGAAAGCGACAACGAACCCTCTATTAAGAGGAATCTATCCAAAGAGTTCACACTGGTCAAACGGCAGAAGAGAATGGCAGATAAAAACAAGAAGGATAGCGACAGTATCAGCGGTAGCAACAGTGACAGCGGCAGCAGCGGTGACAGTAGCAGTAGCTCGGAGGTACAGGTAGTGGAGAAACCCCCTCATATCTCTCCTACCAGAATTCAACCTCCAAGGGAGGCCAAGACGAAGAACACATCCGTCTCCCTCATCTGCCAGCCAGTCAAGAAGGCCCCTGCCCGCCGACAGCTCTGAGTCAGCAGCAGCAGTAACGACATCGTATAAAATTTAAGTTCCTTACCTTATTTTGTTGTCTGCGTCTATATATTTTGTGATGTACAATTTTTATCTTCTATTTTGTCATTTGCATTGAGGGCAATGCAACCCTTGAGTTTGAGGGTGGCATCCCTCCATTAATGGAGTCTAATTTAGTTTTAAAATTGTGTCTTTTACTTAGTTTATTTTTGCTATTAAAAAAATAATGAAAATTTTGGCTTAAGTCTTTGAACTGAACTTACCTGCCGTGACAGCTCTATCGTGGCAGTGCCTTTAGGATAGTTTTAGGAGCAATTTAGAGCCTTTCTATAGTTCTGAAACTTAAACACCATTTGTGACTGTTATACTGCCTAGAACTCTATTAGTTAACTAGAATAGGAAGCTTAGCACTTGAATAGCCTCTAGAGGTGCCTAACACTGGCTCTAGGAAAGAAGTTTAGCAAAATAGACTCAATAGCCCTAGAGGTGCCCGAAACCGGCTCTAGGAAGTTAGCTAGAGGTGCCTGAAACCGGCTCTAGTGAAACTTTAGCTTAAAAAATAATAAAATCGAGTCAAAACAAAAAATCAAAGGAGCATAAGAAATGCCTTCAAAAAGATAAACTTTGGCATAAAAATTCAAGTTAGAGGCTGAAATATTCTAGTGAAACTAAGGGAGTCTTGGAATATAATTGTTCACAAGCATGCACACACTGCACGAGGACTATAGCAAGATTCTGGACGAATCCAAAGTTATCCGACAAGGTGCTGCTGTCAATGGAGAACGAATGGAGGGTAAGGAAAAGTTTACTGTTTTAAGCCAAAACAAAAATATTTGTTTTTTCTTTTAGGTCTGAATTGCTTGAGGGCAAGCAAAAACTTGAGTTTGGGGGTGTGTTGAGTGTGTAAAAGTTCTATTATTTACCCCCTATTTAACCCATATTTCTACTGCATTCAAGCATAATTCATTACATTTAGGCTAGATTATAGTTTGGCATCACAAATATAGTAAAAGGCACAATTTCTACTGAAATTGGTTGCTTTTGCAGGTTGCTGCTGTAGCAGATGGAGAGGCAGGCGCTGGGCAGTGATGCAGAAAAGATGGAACTGGATGAGCAGTGAAGGAGGACGATGCTGCCATGGTCGCCGCCGTGACAGCAAAGGACGACAGAAGTTTTGAGGAGAAGAAGCAAAGTGGACCTCGACAGAAAGAGAAAATTAAGCCCGTCTGTCGTGGAATACCATTATATTTTTCCAAGCTCTAGATCAGAATGAAGGACAAGCCCAAAGTTCAAAGAGAGAAAACTCCAAGCAAGAAGGAAGGACAAATTAAAGCTATATTCTCTGAAGATTTAGTCTTTATTAGAGTTGTACTTTAATTTAAACTTGTATTCTTGCCATATTAGAAAACTTGAACCCAAAGCCTATATAAAGGCATGTAATTCGACCTAGGAGAGGAGATCACCTATCTCTAGCCTTCTTCCCAAAACCCTAGCCGTTTTCCACTTCTCAACATGTTCTAAATTTCCCCTAGGGCCACGAGTTGATTTGTAAAGTAGTTGCAAGGGTTGCTATTGTTTTAGGAATTTTCAGTTCAATAAAATAAACTTCAAGTTCTCTTATTCTGGTTATTAACATCTTGCAAGAGTATCGGGAGAGCATTGCGAGGTTATCTATTTACTTAATATCGGGAGAGTTAAGTATACGGAAGGAATAAGTGCGGGTTCTCTAGTTTATAGTTGAACTATCTCGGACCGAGGGATAGGACGAGGTTAAGTGGCTAAAGAAGAATTCAACAACATCGGTGTTCATCCTTCGATTCACGCCGGGAGGTATTATCAAAGACGTGTTCATCGACAGACTTGGACATAGGGATAGGCCAAGGAACGATAAGGATTCTTGCCAAGCTTGAAGTACAGAGTTGTGTGATCGCTGCCGCGACAAACAACAAACCGCTACCGCGACGGGTGCTGCCGCGACGAGGACGACGACAGAGCAGATATTCCTAAGACTTAGCAATACCTACACTACTGAGCAATTCAATACCAGCCCATTCTCTCTATCTTGATTCTTTTAATCTTATTTCCCAGTATTCTTTATTATTTTCGTGACAACAATTTAAACTCTTCTTTTTACCTTCGTGCAGTAATCCAAGGTGAAGCTATTAGCCCAGTCCCTGTGGAGACGATATCCGATACTTCCGTATCACTTTACTACTTGCGTCGTGTACAATTGCACTACATTTGTGATAGACACTTTTACACGCAACACTCTAGGAGCTTGTTTTAAACCATAAAGTGTTTTGGTTAGTTTGATATCATGATTTGGAAATTTTGAATCTTCAAAACCCGGTGGTTGTTCCACATACACTTCTTCTTTTATAAAACCATTTAAAAATGCGCTTTTAACATCCATTTGAAAAAGCTTGAAATCATGATAACATGCATATGCGAGCAACATCCTAATGGCCTCCATTCTAGCTACGGGTGCATAGGTTTCATCAAAATCTATTCCATCTTCTTGAGTGTAACCTTGAGCAACTAATCTAGCTTTATTTCTCACAATGTTACCACTCACGTCTAGTTTGTTCCTAAATACCCATTTAGTTCCTATAGTAGATTGATTACTAGGCCTTTCAACTAATGTCCAAACATTACTTCTCTCAAATTAATTTAACTCTTCTTGCATAGCCATAATCCAAAAGTCATCTTTTAATGCTTCTTTAATGTTCTTAGGCTCTATGCATGAGATAAAAACAACATGATTCATGAGTTTAAGAGAAGATCTAGTAGTTACCCCCTTGGATGGATCACCCAAGATTTGATCACCTTTGACATAGTTGTACTCCCTTGGGCAGCTTACTTCCTTTTCCTCAAGAGCCAAGTCCTTCAAGGCTTCAAGAGGTGGATCTTGTGTATCCTCTTCTTTCGTTGGAATCTCAAAGGCATCAAGGATTCCTACATCATCATCATCACAAGAATCCTTCCTCGGAAGGAGGTTCTCATCGAATACAACATGAATAGACTCTTCTACTACTAAAGTTCTCTTATTAGATACACGATAGGCTTTAGAGTTTAAGAAATAACCTAAGAAAATAGCTTCATCACTTTTAGCATCAAATTTACCTATGTTATCTTTTCCATTGTTTAAAACAAAACACTTGCAACCAAGTGGATGAAAATAGCTAATGTTAGGCTTTTTAGATTTTAAAATCTCATATGGTATTTTCTTTAAAAGTGGCCTAATCATTACTCGGTTTACAATGTAGCAAGCGGTGTTTGTGGCTTCCGCCCAAAAATATTTAGGTAAATTGTTTTCACAAAGCATGGTTCTAGCCATTTCTTGTAAAGTTCTATTTTTCCTCTCAACTACCCCATTTTGTTGAAGAGTTTGTTGGGATGTGTGGGGCTCGATTCGTTCAACCGATTATGCTCACCAAGTGGTGGAGAGGTGGATATTTGGGTGGAAGGGTTTAGGAAGCTAGAAAGAATAAAGACACAATGATTTATAGTGGTTCGGCCTTCTAACAAGCACCTACATCCACTACCTTAGCTCCCCACTAAGGATTTCACAATCAATCCACTAATTGATTCGTCCCCTTTTCTAGGATTAGGAGGAAACCCTTACAACCGATCAAGCTTCTACCCAAGCCTTGATCAAAACCCTCTTTTACAAAGAGATAAATAAAGCAAACTTAAACCCTCTAATAGGTGTTTGTTTGCACAATGAAGCACTCACCCAAAACCTAAAACACTTGAGCAAATTTGACAATTTTGGCTCACTAGTGTTTGTCTACACAAGAAATGACAAATTAAGCACTAAGACAATTTCTTGATCATTTGTTGATTGACAATTGAAGCATTAGTCTTCTCTTGATGCTTGGAGGTCCCTTTTATACTCCCAATTGAGTTTATAGCCGTTTAGGACCGTTGGGGTTGAAATAGAGTCGTTGGACCCTTTAATTCCCTCCATAAATGCAGTTCTGCAGCTCCCCATTTCAAAACGCTCGAAGCCATTTCGAAACACCCTCAATATAGAAAGACTCGTTGCAGTCTGTCAGGGTACCCGTTTCGAAACACCCCCTTGCCGTTTCAGAACGCGTATCGGAACGCTATAAGCCCGTATCGAAACGACCTGCATTTAAAAGTTAGTTGGGAAAGAGCCGTTGGGGTTTATGACCGTTGTGGTCAGTGCCACGTGGGCGTATCGGAACGGCCTAGCCCGTTTCGAAACGCTAAGGCCCGTTTCGAAACGCTAAGGCCCGTTTCGATACGAGTATCGAAACTTTTTGGCCACTGGAGGCACCTGTTTCGAAACGCCCTAAGGTGTTTCGAAACACATGGTCAGTTTTGTGAAAATTGGCCTTTGAAAACGTGAAAAACCTTTATGAAAAATTCCCTAAATATTATTTCAAGTTGTTTGGACTTTGTAAATGTTTTAAATACTTTTTAGATTAGTCCAAATCATTTTTCAAATATTATATCAAAACATTAGTTCTACAGAGTTCGAGGAGCCGAAAAATTGTGGCTAATACCATTTTCATTTAAAAACTCTTCAAAACCTAGATTTTGAAATTCGGTTCCATGATCACTTCTAATATGAGAAATTTTAAGTTCAAGATCATTTTGAGTTAATTTTGAAAATGTGATGAATTTTTCTAAAGCCTAATCTTTAGTACTTAAGAATAGAACCCAAGTAAATCTAGAATAGTCATCAACAAGTACAAATGAATACGATTTACCACCCAAGCTCATAGTTCTAATAGGCCCAAATAAATCCATGTGATTAAGTTGTAAACACCTACTTGTAGAAACATCATTAATGGATTTAAAGGATGATTTATGTTGTTTACCCTTAGAGCATGAATCACAAATTTTGTCATTTGAGAACTTAATTTTGGGAAAACCTCTAACTAGATTTAGGGAAACTAATTTCTCTAAAACACTAATGCTAGCATGTCCTAGTTTCTTATGCCATAGTCATGCATCATTTTCATTTTGTGAAACAAAGCATGCATGAGATGTATGAATGTCATCTAAATGCACCATGTATATATTACTTATGAGATGACCAATGAGCATTATATTATTTGATTTAATGTCAACAATTTTGCATCCATTTTTATCAAATAAGACATTAAACCCTTTGTCACACATTTAACTAATGCTCAATAAATTATGTTTTAGACCATCGACATATAAAACATTTTCAATGAGAATAGTAGAGTGATTACCTATGGATCCAATACCTTTTATGTGGCCTTTGGAGTTGTCACCAAATGTCACTACTCCTCCACTTTTTGGTTTTAAGTCCATGAATCGACTCTTGTCTCCGGTCATGTGCCTTGAGCATCCACTATCAAGGTACCATGAGTTTTGACTTTGTGCTTTGGCCTTGTAGCAATGCTCTCCCTACAAACAAAGATATTAAGCTTTGATTTTTAGTACCCAAATCATTTAGGGTCCACGAGTGTTAGCTCCCAAAAGCTTGGTTCCCTTAGGAATCCAAGGAGACATAACAACAATATTATTAGACTTGACGAGTTCCTTAGGAACCCATACACTTCTAACCCTTTTTGTCCTATTATGCCTATGGAAGCCACTTTGTTTGTAGTTATATGTCTTTCTCTTAGGTTGGTTAGTTTTAGAGGATTCACCTATCTCATTTTTCACACTACCAACATTTTTGAAAGACTCCTTGAGCTTGTTAAGCTCATCTAACACCCTTTGGTGCTCATTATTGCGTTGAGAAATAAGATTGTTTAGGTCTACATTTTCATCTTGAAAGAATTTAAGTTCATCTTGTAAACCTAAGATATTTTTCTTAAATTTTAAGTTAGCTTGAGAAAGTGGGTCATTTTTAGCATTTAATTCCGAAATAATCTTTTTATTTCTAATGACCGACTCTTTATACTTCTCAACTAACTCATCATATACCTCATGTAACTCATCATAAGCATCATGCAATTCATCAAATGAAAAATCAAAAGATGATGAGTTAGAGGTTACCATGGAGGAATCCTCCTCAAAAGCCATGAGGCAAAGGTTGGCCACTTCGTGTTCCTCATCCTCTGATGACTCCTCATCACTCCAAGTAGCAAGCTGGCTTTAAGCTTCTTCTTCTTCTTCTCAAAGCCCTTCTTCTTGAGTTGAAGGCACTCCGAACGTGTGTGACCCTGTTTTTGCACTCAAACCAAATGACTTGATCCCTCTCTTCTTCTTTGTTTTTGGTTTTGAAGTCCATTTGTCGTTGAATCTTCCTTCCTCGGTTTGACCTCATAAACTGTGAGAACCTTTTGGCTATCGTAGCCAATTCTTCTAGGTCTTCCTCTTCACTAGAAGTGCTCTCCTCATGTAGAGAAGCTTTGAGAGCCACTCCTATCTTCTTCTTCTTATCTACCTCAAGCTTCTCCACTCTTTTCTCTTCCTTCTTCCTTTCATCTTCCCTTCCTTGCTTCATTATCTCATGAGTTAGGAGAGAACCCACTAGCTCATCAAGCTTGAGTGTCTTCAAATTTTTTGCCTCAATGATGGCGGTTCTCTTCCCATCCCAAGACTCGGGAAGTGAGTAGTGTAGCTTCTAGACTAGTTTGTCTTCCGAGATTATCTCTCCAAAACCCTTTAGCCCGTTGATGATTGTTGAGAAACGATCGAACATCTTTGACACGGTTTCGTCGGGCTCTATTTTGAAATTCTCATAGATAAGATTGAGAATTCCAATCTTTCTCTCCTTCACATCACTTGTTCCTTCATAAGTAGTCTCACGTGTATCCCACACTTCCTTAACACTTTCGATGGAGGAAACTTTGGAGTAGATGTCGGGACCGAAAGAGCAAAACAACATGTGAAGAGCTTTATCATTGATTTGAATCTTCTTTCTCTCTTCTTCACTCAACTCATTTTTCTTCTTTAACACCAATCTTCCTTCGTCGTCTCTCTTCATTGGAATATAGGGACCATCTTCAATGACATCCCAAACTAGATAATCGTTGGATTTAATGAAGAGGCGCATCTGATTTTCCAAAAGGGGTAGTTATCACTGTTGAAGAAAGGTGGTTTGGTGGTTGATTGAGACTCATACATGTTTGACTTGGAGGTAGAAGTCATGACTTGATTTGTGGTTGATCACACTCTTCTAAGAAACTTCACTTGTGGTTGTTAATCCTTCAAAGAGGGTAGGCTCTGATATCAATTGTTGAGTGGATCAATGTAACAATATAAGCCAAGAGGGGGTGAATTGGATTTTTACAACTTTGGTGGTGGAATAGAAAATTAAAAATGAAAGACAAGAGGATTTAGAGTGGTTCAAGTTCCAATCGAACTCTACATCCACTACTTTAGCTTCACTAAGGATTTTCCAACAATCCACTAATTGTTCTTCCCTTTTTCTAGGCTAAGGACCACATTTACAATACCGGTCAAATTTTCTACCCAAAATTTGACCAAACCCTCACAAGAGTACAAAGAAGAATTAAAGGCAAGAAAGATATCTCTTAATACAAGATTGCCCCTTTAAGTACAAACACTCAACCCAAATTTGATAGCAAGATCAAAATTGAACACTACACAATTTGGGGTTTTACAAGAGATTGGAAAATAAGCACTTTGAGCTTGGATTTTTGCTAGGATGTTTTTATTTGATGCAATAGTTGTTGCTGGTCTTCAATTAGCTTCAATTCATACCTTCTCTATCAATTCTAGCCATTTGGGTGGTTAGGGTATTAATTATAGCCGTTGGGACCCTCTCTTTCCACTATAAATGCACTTTTGCAGCTTACTGTGTCGGTACACGAGGACCCGTATCGATACATTTCTCAATATAGAAAGAGTTGTTGCACAATAACAAGAGGGCGTATCGATACACGTGTAAGCGTTTCGATACGGGACAAGGATCGTTTCGATATTGGGAACATTCGTATCGATGCAATTTTTTCAACTGAGCTCACTGAAAGTTTTCGTATCGATATCACAAGGAGCGTATCAGTACGGGACAACCACCACTTTAAATTTAAGTTACCTAACAACCGACACCAACGGTCAAAAACATTAAAGGCTTTCGATTTTAAAATTCCATAAAATTCGTATCGATACGGGTGGAACCGTATCGGTACGCCATTCAAACTCCTTCAATTTTACAGAGAGAGCGTATCGATACAGATTCAATCTGTTTTGATACGATGTTTCGATACGGTGAGGAGCGTATCGATACGCCTGGACGTTTTTTAATAGTTTGGCCTTGGAACACTTAGAAATATTTAGAGTTTGAGTTTTTCAAATCAGATTGAAGCCTTGATGATTTAAAAATAATTTGAGGGACTTACAAAATTTATTTCAAGTTTTCAATTTAATCCTTAACATACACTGTTATATCAAAATCAAACATAGGTTTTACATAACATGAGGCACAAGTCTTAAATAAAAAGTTCTCATTCAAAAGTGACATTTAGCTGCAAATAAAGTTAAATATCTAAACTCAACTATTCCTACATATGAAACTCAATTACATTGAGTAAACACAAATAACACATGCATCAACAGTTAGACTTCTTTTCATTCAAATCAACAAAAGAGCCGACAAACTCTTCATCTTCTGTAGCTGCATAAACAATAACAAGAAGTTAATTTGTTTACTAGTGAAACAAAAAATTAAACAATATAATATTTAAGTTAAAAATAAACAAATACAATATACTAATAGTTCAAGAAATTGGTGTAGTAAACAAGTTTTACTATAGAGAATTAAAAATTAAATTAAGAAATAAAAAACTTACTTCCATAACCGAACAACCAACTCCGAGTTGTTATCGAAACCCCCACATTTTCAGGAATATAAAAACTTCTCCACTTATTCAAAATTCGGCCTCCTATGCTAAAAGTCGATTATGATGCAACAGTTGTGAGGAGAACAATCAAAATATCCAATTGTGACTTTGCAGGGGAAGATGTAGCTTCTCTCTTGTCATAGTCTGAAAAATATATAAAATAAATAATAGGAAACAAAATAGAAATAAACAAATAAAAATGAACGAGAATGGAAAAAATGCAAATTACAAAAACTATATGATATAAACAAAATACATGAAATGAAATATAAAATACACAAAAACAATATGTAAACAACATATAATTAAAAAACAAGAAACTTACTGCAAAAAGGTCGAATTTGCGTTTGTGATCGCTAGATGAAGTGCTCATGAAATTGGAGTTTGAGCCCGATGTTAGTGATGTTCCATGTGGGACACGCGTTTCTGGAGCATATTCTTTAAATAGTATACCCAACTTAAAACGGACATCACTAATCTTCAAACTAGTTTCTATCTCATCTTCAAACATGCTTTCATAACAATACTTGAGAAAAGACAACTTGTAACGAGGATCAAGAATCACCGCAAAGGCAAATAACATGATATAGTCATCCTCACTTGAATTGAACCAATACTTATCAAACTTTTTCTTCATTTCCATTGCTGTTTTTTTAAAACCGCGTCATTACTTTTCGTCAACTCTCTCAACATCATAAAAATTCTCTAAACATTTTCAAAGTACATATTTACTGTAGGATAATCACTTCCTGAAAACATCATAGTTATATCAAAAAAAAAAGTTTTAAAATATCTCAAGTTTTCTCAAGCATTTCCCACTCTTCAGTGTTTGGACAATGGTGAAAAGAGGAATCAACAACAACTATTTGCTTAAAAGCTTCACGATATAAAATATCCCTATCAAACATCATATATGTATAGTTCCATCTTGTAGGCACATCAAGCCACAATGCTTTAGTTTTTTGTATCTTGACTAATTTCACACTATGTCGAAAAGCATCTTTTCTTGATTCTGACCATTTAATATATCTCACACAGTTTCTTATCTTGGCAACAATATGCTTAATGACCTTAAGTCCATCCTTAACAATGAGATCAAATACATGTGCAGCACATCAAACATGAAAGTATTCTCCTCTACATAATAAAGCTCCTCGTGCATTAAAAGTATCCTTCAAATAGTCTTGCATTTTATCATTACTAGATGCATTGTCCAACTTTATGGAAAAAATCTTATAGTCAATACCCCAATCCTGAAGCAAGTCTAGTAAAACAGTATACATAGTACTTCTGGTGTGCAGTGAATCACTGTGACAGAAGTTCAACACTCTACTATTTAACTTCCAATTAGCATCTATATAATGAGTAGTCAAACACAAATATCCCTCATTTTAACAAGATGCCCACATATCACATGTCAAAGAAATACGACCATAAATATTACGAAGAGTTTCTTTCAAGTTAATTTTCAAACATTTATGCATTTTCAAACAATCAACTTTTGCAGTGTTTCTACATATAGTTCTAACCTGATTGTTCAAATACGCATGAATTCTCATGTTACCTTAATGTTCAACCCATGAAAAAGCATATCCATGCTTTATAATTGCTGTAGTTACCAACTCTCTGTAGGTTTTTTTATCATAAACATAATGTTCTGGTTCTTCTCCATCATTTCCCAAACTCTTCTTATGCGTAGTATAGTGTTTACACTTCTCAAGATGCTTTTGCATATTGAAAGTTTCATAATGCGAGTTAGAGATGAAGGAAGTTGTTTTTGCAATATTTGCAAAGAGCCCTTTCTTTTCCATCCTTAGTCTCTGCCGAGTTAAGACTGAGAAAATATATCCAAACCTTGCTTCACCTCTTAGAAAAAAATTGTGATTCCGGTACATCAACAACATTAGTATCAACTTGGACCTCACGTGCATTAGCATTTGATTCTATGGCTACCGCCTGCCAAAAAAAACATAAACCATGAACATTGTTAAAATAAACAACGAAGCAATTACGAACATTAAACCACTTCATTTAATATAAAATAAACAACGAGAGGGGAACACATTATAATTAAACAAAAATCGCCCAAAAAAGAAAAGATACATGCCCATTATTGCTTCTTTTGTAACAAAGAATCTTTAAGAACATATCGGGTAACGGGTACCCGCTATTTCAGAAACAACAACTTAATTAACAGAAATTTTGAAATTAGTAAATTAGGATTCCAATAGCATCAACATTTCCAAATTCATTCTCTATATAAAAACCACTCAGATCTCCCATTAACTTACTGAAAACAACAGAATCATTAATTACATTTTCCCACGAATTAACTTCTTTCCCTATCAATTTTCGTTTTTCTCTAGTGATCTCTGATCTTAATTGCAATTTGCAAGATTTAACATGAAGGGAGGTAAATCAAAGTCATATGCAAAGAGTGGCAGATTCGTTATCCAGTGTTAAAATAACTTAATTTCCACAGTGGCAGCTTTGTATGCAAATGAAATTATTTTAAAAAGTCAACAGTAATTATCAAGTAGCAACAAAACCCTCTTTTAGTTCTAGAATATCCAAACAAATATGGAAAATTTTGATCCTTACCAACAAAAAAGGATTGTGAGTTGCTTCGAACCTACGATTGCGAGTTGTTGCGACCTGTGAAGCTGCGAGGTTGCGATTGTGAGAGTGCTGGTGACGACGACCAATCGGAAAAGTGACGAACGATGAAGACGTAAACTGACGGTGAACGAGACTGATGATGGAGCGTTTGACGTTCGTCTCTTTGTGAACGAAATTAGGGATTTGAAATTGTGAAAGGGGATTCAGGAAAGTTAGAAACAGATGCTCGAATTTGCATGTTGGGGATTCAGGAGAGTATGGGTATTTTATTATTGTTAATATATATATATATATATATTTAATTAAAAGGTATTAAAAATATATAGGTAATCGGTTTGGGGTATTTTATTATTTTTAATTAATATATAGGTTACTTAAAAGTTAAAACTTTAAACATGTACAAGTATAATTACCAAAAAACGTATATACAATCTATAAGAGGTATGGTGACGTGATATTGTGTGCTGATTAAGTTCAAGTTCGAATCGAGTTCATTTCAAAATTTACAAAAATATAATTATAAAAATTATAAATAAATATGATATGAGTCAATTTTGGATAAGAATCTAATTTTATGAAATAGATTGGACAAAAATAACATATATGACCCCATAAAAAGGATTTGTAGACCATAGAGACATATATTATAAATTATAAACTATAGTAATAAAATAATAATAATATCATCATGCATGATACATTATATATAGGCTATAGATTATTCATTTATATAATGCTTGAAATTAATCTCATACACTAAGCTAAACTCTAAGTGTTAAACCATACACATTAATCTCATAAACCAATAACCCTAAACTACACCACAAACCCTAACTCATCAATACTAAGCCATAAATCCTAAACAATAAACCTTAAGCCATATAAATTAATCTCATAAACCAATAACCTTAAACTAAATCATAAACCCTAAATCATTAGCACTAAGCCCTAAAAACCTAAATTGTTAACCTTAAGCCATAGAAATTAATCTAAAATCAATAACCATAAACCATTAACACTAATGTAACACCCTAGTTTTGGGCCTAGACGTTTTAGACATCGGATCTGACCGGTCGAGAACGGTTCGAATCGCGTAAAGTGATTTAAGGAAATCAAGGATCGGGATAGGATAAAAATGTGGTAAAAATTGTTAAAATCCTATGAAAATATGTTTAAGAGGTTGGTCAAGTCAATTTTACAAAACGGATTTTGGAAATGGGATATTTTGAGTAGTGACCAAATTGTAAAGTTTCAAAACTGTAGAAAATGTGATTTTTAAGGAAGAAGCCAAATTCTTAGAATCTTTAAGGGGCTTTATGGCAATTTATCCTTTCCTTAATATTACATGTGCTTTAAATGATTTTTAATTAAATGGTTTTATTTGGTTTTACTTTAATTAATTAAATTAGGTAGTTATTTAGAGATTTCCAATTACGTAACTACCAACTTATTTTCAATTTCAGCCAAACACTACTTCTATTCATCTTTTTCCAGAAATCTTTTCTCCCAAACACTACTCCTAATCAATTTTCAAGAAATCCTTTCAAGCTTTTCATGATTTGGCTAAAGAAAACTTGTCATTCATTGATGAAAGCAAGGATTGGAGGTAAATCTCGTTCTCAACCTATAATCAAAGTTCTTTATTGAAATTCCCAAGATATTTGGCTTCTAAATACTATTTTTGGTTGAGATTTCATTATAGTTTTGATTGGAGATCAAATTCTTGTGAAATTGTGGTTGAAATCTTAATTTTCAAACTTGATGTGTTAAGCTCTGTTTTGTACTGATTTTAATTGAGTTTTAAGTTGATTGATATGTTAAAATGAAGTGTTGATAACATAGATCCCGAAATCCTTGAGATCATTGAGTTTCTTGGATATTTAAGTGAGTTTTTGAGGTGAAATGGTGGAATCTTGCTTGCTGGAGGTATAAGGTTGGGTTAGGTTGTTTGTTAGATGTGTTTTGATGTTTATAATGGTTTGGAAGTGATGTATGTTGGCTGGGCTTGGTTTAGAAAGCAATCGATTGGGTTTTTGGTTGTTTTGGATGGGCAATTTGGTGTAGTTTGGGTGAGCAACAAGTTTGTGAATTGTTGCTGGTGTTGGAATGCATTTTAATGCATTTAGATCTCTGTTTTGATGATGTGAAAACAGGGGATCTTGATCCGGAAGCAAACGAGGTGTTGTTGGAGGCTCTGGAAGAGTAATTTTTCGCATCGACGAGCAAGGCTTCGCGTATCGGTGAGTGGAAATACAATTTCCTGCGTTTGGACTTGATCAAGAGAACTCACTAATAAGCATGAAAGATTGTCTTGATTTACGGGTTCAAGTGTTTCTTCTTCCGAAACGTCATCTTCTGAAAGTATTTGCTCATTATTGGGTATGGTTGAACTCTCATTAGTGACATCTTCCTCATGTTCTCGAGGATAACAAATTTCTTCGACATCTTGTTTTCATTGTTCTTCTTCGACATGACTCATCGATGGTTGTTCATTATCCTTTTGGAATAGCGATGATTCTTCTTCCTTCGGCGTCGTACTACTAGAGTCGAATAGTGCATTAGTAGGGTTGTGAAAAGATGAAGGTTGAGATGTACCTTTCTCAAAAGAGGAGTATTTCTTCCGACAAGTCTTGGATTCTTGTTGTTGGTAATGTTTGGGAACGAATCGCTCTCTCATGACTTTTTTTAGTTCAGCCCATGTTCTTATTTTGGCTTCACCATTGAGACGCCTATCTCGTTGTAATAAACGCCACCATAGTACTGCATATTCCTTGAACTTTAGGGCCACTAATGGAGCTTGATCTTCCTCGGGATATTCGTAACAATCAAATAGGAAATCAACCCTATTTTCCCAATCACAATAACTATCAAGATCATACCTTCCTTGAAAAGAAGGTATTCTGAATTTTGGGATGGCCAAAGTGCGTGCGGTTCGCCTTGGTTCAGTTCGCCTTTCTTCACAAAAATTGAACGAATGCCTCAGTATGGTCAAGGAATTCTTTCCTCGATAACTAGAACCCAAAGTATCATGTTGTTTTGCACGAGGCTTGTCTCTGTGAAACATCCTGGAACACTCAAATTTACAAAGGTGAAAAACAAAAGAAAGAAAACTAGGAATCTCACTAAACACTCCAAGAAAGAAATACTTAGCGAGGCAAGTAAGTTGATCTTGTACTCTTTAAAGACCTTCCTGCCACAAGTCAACAAGTTATAATCGGAGTTTAATCCTAACAATGAGTCCTATTTATACTAGGAGTCCAATGAAATGTATGAAACATATTGAATTCTAGTTGCAAGGAGAAAGAAAGGTATGCAACTTTTAATTTCCTACTAACACAAGAAGCAAGAAAGTGTTAGATAATGTATAAAAGATAATAAAAAGGTAAAACAAATGAAAACAAGTAGTTAAGAATGAAAGAAGGTCAGAAAACCCAAAAAAACCCTAAAATATGCAGCAACTTGATCCACTTTGTTCGAGGTGTTCCCAAAGTCAAAATATTCTGAAATTTTTTGTGGTGACTCCTGCAATAGTGTAGATCTGATCTAAAAATTTTCAGCTCAAAATTCCTTCGTTTTATTTTTGCGAATTTTCCCCTTTTGTTCAAAATTTTCACCCAAAACGCCAAAATTGTTGCCAAGAATCGTCCCAAATCTGATACCAAATGATAGCGTAGCGCAATTGTGGATTTGAAAGCCTTCAATCAAGTTGTTGCAAGAACTAAAAGCTCTAGACTCAATCAAGAAAGCTATGGGCAGATCTAAAAATTCAATAGAAAAGAGAAGGGTTTTTCTGGAAAATTTCATATTCAAGGCTGGAAATTTAAAGAAAAAAATACAATAAGAAAGATTAGAAGATGAATAATAAGAATATAACGAAAAAGATTAAAAAAGATGAAAAGAAGAATAGTAAAAACAAATATGAAATTTCCAGCTTTGTTTATGGAATTATGGGAGATGGCGTGAAGATTGAAGATGAAGATGGCTTGCGATTTGTTGTTGTTGTTTTTTCCTCGGCACCCTCTTAGACGCAATTATCTAAGCAAGCAACCTCAAGCGGCTCTAACTCACCCTCTTAGACGCAATTACCTAGGCAAGTAAGAGTGTGAAGATGATCTCCCTCACAAGAACTCGTCGAACTTATGTTGAAGAAGACTTCTAAGGTACAAGTAATCAACACTTGCAAAAACAAACTCACTAAATATTTTATTAATCAAAGAAAATCTGAATAATCTGAATTACAATGGTGGAGGCTTCATCCTTTTATAGGTGAAGGATAGCCAAAGTAATCTAACTTCAACTAAAACAAGGAAACCCTAAATTAATTAAAAAAGAAAAGAAAAATAGCCTTTAAACTCCTTGTGCTTGGGCTGCAAGTGATAAGCTGATAAGTGCAAGTGATAAGTTGATAAGAGTTGCTTGGGAGAAGGGTGGTTGGTTCCTAAAGTATATAAAAACCTAAAAACATAATTTAAATGTTAATAATTAAGTTGGGCTAAGTCTAATTCGTCCAAAAGCCTTATATAATAGCTTTTGGGCTGAATTTTACAAAATCCCGTAATAATCTCGTATCTAGTTTTCTGCATGCGCAGTCTTCAGTAAAATGAGCGTATCTTGATTTCCCGATGTCCGATTGATGCGTTTCAAGATGCACTGGAAAGATAACTGAATGAAAATCAATTTGTTAGAAGACAACTTTGCCCAGAAATGTCCGGATCCCATCCAAAAAGTTGTCGCAAGTTGGCTGACTTTCCAGACTTCTCAAACCGATTTAGCTTCTTGTCCAATATGTATTGCTTTAGACCTCCCATGCATGTATCAGTAACGCGTTGAGCGTGGTCTTGGGAGCTTAGTGTAAGTTTGATACACTTAGCTAAGCTCAAGAGTAAGTGATTCAGAAATCCCTCTCATGGAAACGTGCTATGTTTGATGAAAATGCACTTGAGTTAAGTGTGGATTTGTTTACTGTTTTAAAGCATGTTTTAAGCATGAATGTTGCTGGATTTTAATGGCATTATGTTAAGGATGCACTAGGTGAGTGATCCTTGGTTTTCATATGTTAAATTCATGTGATGTTAAGCATGATATGCTTGTGGAAATGACATTGTGTTTATGCTTGTAAAACAGTGGATTAATGAGGTTAAATGATTATATTGGAAAGTGATGGAAATGGTTTTTGGTTGTGTTAATCGGATATAGTTTGTAACGCCCCGGTTTTGGGCTCAGAAGTTTTGGGTGTTGACCGGTTCGGTCAAAGTGCTGATCGAATATATAAGAGTGGATTTAGGAAAGCCTAGTTCGGGTTGCATTAAAAATATGGAAAAATATTCTAAAATCATCTTTTAATATATAAAAGTGAACTGTGAAATCAATTTTGGAAAATGAGGTTCGGAAGGTTGACATTTTGGCTAGTGACCAAAATGTAATTTTTGAAAGTTGCGGGACAGTTTTATAAAGGATTGAAACTTTGAATCTTTAAGGAGCTATTATTCCAAAAGGATTTCTCCAGATTTTTCTAAGATATTTTAAGTCTAAAATCTGATTTTAAAGATTTAGAAAAGGAGGGAAATCATTTTAACTAATTTTCCAACTAATTTTCCATTTTCTCTCAAATTCTCTTTTCTCTCATTTTCTCTCTACCCAAACAAGATTCTCCAGATTTCTTTCTCTGATTTTAACATCTTAATCTCTCATTTCAATTCTCATTTGATTTCTAATCATCTCATCATCAAAACCTCTCAATTTACAAGTTGATTCATCAAGCTTTTTGGCTCTAAAATGGAGAAATTCAAGTTTGGAGGTAAGAACGTCCTTCTCCTCTAAACTATCAGTTCTTTACTGAAATTCCTAAGTTCTCAATCCTTGATTTATGTTTTATTAATGGCTTTTCAATTGAGATCTTGATTTTTGGCTAAAATGCAAGATTTGGCGATTTTGGTGAAAATTTCGTGTGATCTGTTTAAGCAGGGTTTTGAGGTGTTAAATTGATGTTAAATGAATGCTAAAATGATTAGAAGTTGAGGTTTAATCAATGCAATCCCGGATAGGTTGAATTTCCTAAGTTTGGCTTGAGTTTTTGGTTGTTTTTGGAGTGTTTTTGGTGATCTGTTATACCTGGAGGTATAAGGATGTGGTTGTGATCATTTTTGCATGTTATTTGATGTATAAAAATGGTTAGAAGTGATGGATCTTGGCTGGGTTAAGTTTTGGAAGTGTTTGGAGATGATTTCGGTTGTGTTTGGTAGCCAAATTGTTAGATTTGTGATGAGCAGCGAGTTGTGTTGATGTTGCTGGTGTTTTAATGCATAAGGATGCATTAATGTTCTGTTTTTGTGTGCTTGAAACAGGGGAGGTTGATCCTTGAGCTTTGGAAGTGTTTTCGGAAGGTTTCGGAAGCTTGGAAAGCTTGTTGGCTAGGCTTGTTTGGTTATCGGTGAGTGAAGTTGGGATTTCAGCTTTTGAAACAAGGTTTGAAGGTTTTTGGGAGCTTAGTTTAAGTCTAAACAACTTTGCTAAGCTCAAGAGTAAGTGGATGAGTTTTTGCTCTTGGATTGTGTATGTTTTGGCTTTAAAAATCAAAAGTGGATGATGATTGATATGCACGTGATTTGCATGGTTAAATTCTGTTTTGTAAGCATGTTTTAGCATGGTTTAATGCTGGTTTTGAAAGTCAATTGAAAAGGATGCTCAAGGTAAGAGATCCTTGGTTTAATACATTGAAAATGTGGTTTTGATGCATAGTGCTGCATGTTGTTCATTGGCTTTGTATGATGCTTAAAAACAGTGAGTTGATGATGATTAATGATGATAATTGTACCTTTTGCATATTGTTTATGCATGTGAATCATTGAGCTAATGATGTGATGGTTTTGCATTATGTGTATGCATGTGAATCATTGAGCTAATGATGTGATGGCCTTGCATTATGTTTATGCATGTGGAACATTGGAAATTATGGTAAGATGGTTATATTGGCAAGAGATGTGAATGGTTCTTGGTTCGTTGATCGGGTATAATTAGCCGGCTATAGGATTGGGTGCACCGTGAATAAAGTCGCCTTGAAGGCGGAGTGGTCAAGTGTGGACCGGTTAGACTCCCCTCAAGTATTCCTAACGAGATGAGGTCATAGTGGAGGTTGTTGCCCACTCGAGGACCTGAGTTGTTTAAGGTCATAATGGAGGTTGTTGCCCATTCGAGGACCTTGGTTAAGTAAAGGTTATAAGGTGGTTAAAAGTCCTTATGTGAGAACCTTGTACTTGTTAAGATCACAATGGCAGTGGTTAAGTCCATGTGTGGATCTTGTGTGTGATGTCCCGGATCTCGTTAGATGATGTCTACAACTACCAATCGGTTATGCAAAGGTTGTATGGTGGTTGAAAGTCCATACGGGAAGACCTTGTGCATGTCAAGGGTGTATGGCGGTTGAAAGTCCATACATGGTAACCTTGAGGAAAAGCTAAGGTTGTATGGTGTTTAAAAGTCCATACATGGGAACCTTAGGTTGTTAAGGTCAAATGGAGGTTGTTGCCCATTTGGAAGACCTTGGATTGGGTAGTGTGTAGGAAGCGTTGGGACACGCTTGTAATCCGCGTATCCGATCGGGTTGAAAGTTGGAAAGTGAATATGGTTGATCTCTTGGAAGCCAATATAATGTTCTTGATCATGTGAAGCATGGGATTGCTTGAAATGATGCATGGTTGCATGTGAAGCATGAGATGCTTGAATTGATGCATGTTTGCATGAGAAGCATGAGGTGCTTGGTAAGATGCATTGTTGCATGAGATGTGTATGATGCTAGTGAAAGCATGTAACTTGTATGTTGAACAAGTGTTGGTTATCATTTGATAAATGATGCATGTGAGCATGAATTACCTATGATGCATTGGAGTCATGTATGACTTGTTGTTTAAGGCATGTGATGTTGATGTTATGGTTTTATGTGGCCTTGTTTAAATGCATGAAATGGTTTAATTGAACTATGGTTTAAAAAGGTTTCTTGCTTGATGTGGTTTCCAAGTTAAAGAAAGGTATGTTGTGGAAAGGATGTGTTTTCCATGGTTTTATTTAAAGCTTGGCATATGGTGTTTATGCATGATTTGAACTTGATGTTGAAAAGAGTTTTCGAACATGGTTTTGGAAAGCAAATCGGGTTGGTTTTAATGTGTTTTAAAGACCCGCTGCATTGATGGTGTTTTGGTTTTGAGCATTCCTCACTAAGCATTATGTGCTTACGCTCCTCTTTGTCCGTCAATGCAGATTCTTGAAGTTTGGGCAGCAAGGAGCAAGGGATTCAAGGTGGACTCCAATGGAGATGTATGTCTCGGTGAATAGCTATAGTTAATAAGGGCAATAGGGTAGAATCTCTCGGGTTTTTGTGTATGTGATCGTATATGTTGATCATGGATGTTAAATGATGTTGTTAATGTTGTTGAATCATGAATTGGTTTAATTGAGGTTGCTTTGGAAGTTTGTGCTTGAATGGTAGCTTGAGTAGGAAGCATGCTTTTGAATTTGGGGCTTTCCATATGTGTTGGTTATATGTTGAATTGTTGATGCAAGTATGTCTCTTTTATGTTGAATTGCATGTTGGTAAAGTTTGGTGGCTTTTGGAGCATGTATGATTGATCAATTGTGTGTTTGAATGAGCAAAATGCAACATTCTGGGCTAGGCGTTTCGGAACAGGTAACACCGTTTCGGAACGGGTGCCCTGTATGAACCCAGGCGTCCGAAACGGGTGCCACCGTTCCGAAACGGAATGTATTATGCCAGACCCCCGTTGCGGAACGCGTTGCGGAACGGCCCCGTGTTTTGGAACGGGCTTGGCCTGTTTCGGAACGGGTGACCGTTGGGGGCTGACATGGGCGGTTAAATGTTTCAAAATGTTTGCATTTTGGTCCTGAATCTTGTTTGTGCAATTGTATGAGTTCGGGATGTCCGTTTGAGCTGAAATTTGGCACAGAAGCATGAAACATGATTAATTTTAAGTTGGTAACTTAAAATCTGGTTAAGTCCTTAAAGTTTTCAGAAATTACAATTTGGTCCCTAAAGTTGTAATTTGTTCAATTGGGTCCCTGTTTTATCTCTGATGTTTGTGGTCTTTGAGCATGGTGTTTGCGTGATCACACATAGGGTTAATGTGCATCTAGACAAGATTTAAAAGAAAAAAAAGGGTCGTTAATCAAGGTTGACTTTCGGGTTGACTTTGATTTTCCCCGTGTAATCTTCGTAGTTCGGGTCAACCGTCCAGACCGGGCTACGGGGGTTACATTTGGTGGTATCAGAGCTGAGTTGCGAAGGTTGGGGAAAATGGTAAGTTGTTGTGGTAAGTGTGCTTGATGTTTACTTTGTTGTATGGTTGAAAGTTGGTTGAAGCATGTGTTTCTGAGTATGCTATTGATGTTTTGAGCATGTTGCTGATGTATGCAAGCATGATTTGTGGTTATGAATCTTGGTTGAGTTCATGTGGATATGTGTTGATGCTATGAGCTGATGTTATGCATGGTGAATGTGTTTTGAGCATGTTATGTTGCTAATGTGCTGGTGCTGTTGGATGTTGTTTGGTGTAAGCATGATCAAGGTATGTTGTTGATATGCTTGATGTTGTGATATCCATGTTGTGTTGACTGTTATGTCATGTAAAGGGGGAGGATTCGGGATACCCATTGCCTTATTAATATAGCTATTGTGTTATTTTGGAGTTGGAGTTTGAATCCTTGCTTAATGCTGGTCTAACTGGTTTTGTTTGTTTGTTGTGATTGTATGATTGTTTGTTGTTAGTGGTATGGCAAAGTTGATGAAAGAATGGAGGTTGAGTGAGATGGTTGCTGCCTTGGGGCAGGTTGTTAAGGCAAAGAATTCACCCTTTTGTAGAGGTGTTTTGTCTCAGTCTTCTGTGACTGAAGTTGAGTTGGTAAGGCAAGGGAAGGAAGCTGGTTCCGGGATGGAAAGTTCTTTGTCTGTTGTTCAGGAGGTGTTGGGAACATCTCAGGCTACGGTTGAGGTAGAGTCAGTGGATGTGCTAGCTAGATGTGTGGGTTTGCCGAAACAGCATTTGCTTGATTTGGGTGCTGAGGAGTATCATGGTTCTTCCCCGGAGATGTTTGAGGCCTGGTTGGCCAATGTAGTTCTGATTTTGGATCAGGAGGGCTGTGATTATGCCTGTAAGCTGGGGAGTGTTGTTTCTCTGATGCTGGAGGATGCTTGTTCTTGGTGGACATCTGTGGCTGTGGCGTCACATATCCTTGATATTGATTGGGATTTCTTCGTATCTGCTTTCTATGAAAGGTATCTTGGAAGGGGATTTCCAAGGGTTGAACAAGGTGTGGGTAGTGCTGCTGGTGAGCAAGTGTTGCCTGAGCAAGGAGTGGAGGTTCAGTCATCTGTTTGTGACCGTTGTAAAAGGCAACATGTTGGAAATTGTTGGGGCGCAGGTGTTTGTTGGAATTGTGATTCCAAGTTGCATGTTAAGCGTGATTGTCCACATGGAGTGAAGCCAGCTTTGGTGTTAGCCAAAGGATCTCAGAAAGGTCGTGAGCGCGACCGAGGCGAGGTTCAGAAGTGGCAGAAAAAGCAGAAGGTTGTGAAGAGTTTGGGAAATGAAGTTTGCTGGAAATGTGGGTCTGCTGGACACATGAAGCGTGATTGCTTGATGTTGGCGCGGAACAGCCAAGGTTTCTTATCGCAAGGAGTTGGTGGTGACCCTGGTGTGTTAGTTGGTGCTGCAGTTGTGCCGCGGAAGGATGTTGGTTCCGCAAGGAAGAGAGCTCGTTCGATGAAGCTTCAGGGTGGTGTTATGTTTTCAGGTAACCTTGTTAAGTGATCTTTGCTTTAGTTGCTTAGTTTGGTTTCTGTTGGTTTTTCCTTGTGTGGTAAGTCTAGTCTTGTTGCTAGCATGTTTGAGGTAGTGGTAGTTGTGGTTGGTAATATCTTGGGTGTGAAGAAGGCTTGGGTAAGTATCTTGTGGTTAATGGTTGTTGGTATGATGGAGTTAGATAAGTTAAAGGTGAGTAAGGAGGGTGTTCTTAGACGGATTTTGAGGATGTTATTGGAGGGTGTGAACTGGCATTCATGCACAGTTTAAATCATTGTATATGTTATATTATATATGTTGGTCCATGCATACATGTGGCATGACATTAGGGGTTTTGCATACATGTACATCAGACATTGATAGGGCATGTAGGTGATCATGCATACGATGTTCACGCTCGCTAATAACTAATCGAATCTGTTAGTGTTGTGGTTGGATTAAGTGGGATGATGGGTTTTTAGAGGTTGTTTGGTGCTAAGTGGGAGCTAGAGGTGTTGGAGTTTGGTAAGCTGGTTGTTAGTGATAGTGAGAATGGAATAGCCTGTTGGTAAAAGGATAGTGTTTGTTGCTCTGAGAGTTTGGTGGATTGGTGGTGAAGGGTATCAGTTGAGGCTAGTATCGGCTAAGTGGTTTGTTTAGCTAAAAGGAGGTGGTAGTTCTTTGGTGCTAAGTGATGTTGCAGTTGAAGTTGTGTTTTCAGGTGCTGAAGTGGTTTAGCTTTTAAGTTGTTGTGAAAGGGTTGTGTTGGTTCTTAGCAATCTTTGAGGAGATCAGAGGCTGTTATGTGTGTTTTGGTTCAGTAGTGTTCTGGTAGTGCAAATGTTCTGGCTGAAGTTTGTAATGAGGGGTTGTGCTAGATTGAAGGGTTTTGTTGGTTGTTTGGGTTCTTGTGAGCAGTGATTGGCTAGTTGTGGTTAAGAAAGTTTTGTTTGAAGTCTGTAGACGATATGTGGAATGGCTGAAGGTTTCAAGTTGAGGTTGTGATGTGATTTTGGTTTATGGTGCTGGTGAGCTGTTATGGTAATGTCTTTGGCGGATGTGAAGGATTGTCAGCTTCGTTAGAGAGTTTGTGTGAACAGTTGATGTTTAAGGATTTCTGCTTGTTGGGAAAATCTTTGGGAAAGGTTTGGGAATCGCAAGAGTTTTAGGGGCTGAGAGTTTTCCTAGTGGCTGAGTTGGTTTGGTTGTTGTCTTTGTGTAGACAAGTCTTGGGAGTTGTGTGCTACAGTGTTGTCTGCTAAAAGAGCTGAAGTTCTTCAGGTTGATGTTGGGGTTGTGTACAGTTCGGTTATGTGAAAGGTTGAGTCGTGGTTACCTTTGAGAGTTTGAATTTGTGAACAGTGTGTGGTGGAGGTTTTGTGTGGAAGTTATCAGTGATGTTGGTTGAGGCTTTTGTGTTGCCTTGTGTGTTGCTTGAGAAGGTTTTGTTTCTCTTTTCGCCGGTTGAAATTTCGAGGACGAAATTTCCTAAGGGGGGGAGAGTTGTAACGCCCCGGTTTTGGGCTCAGAAGTTTTGGGTGTTGACCGGTTCGGTCAAAGTGCTGATCGAATATATAAGAGTGGATTTAGGAAAGCCTAGTTCGGGTTGCATTAAAAATATGGAAAAATATTCTAAAATCATCTTTTAATATATAAAAGTGAACTGTGAAATCAATTTTGGAAAATGAGGTTCGGAAGGTTGACATTTTGGCTAGTGACCAAAATGTAATTTTTGAAAGTTGCGGGACAGTTTTATAAAGGATTGAAACTTTGAATCTTTAAGGAGCTATTATTCCAAAAGGATTTCTCCAGATTTTTCTAAGATATTTTAAGTCTAAAATCTGATTTTAAAGATTTAGAAAAGGAGGGAAATCATTTTAACTAATTTTCCAACTAATTTTCCATTTTCTCTCAAATTCTCTTTTCTCTCATTTTCTCTCTACCCAAACAAGATTCTCCAGATTTCTTTCTCTGATTTTAACATCTTAATCTCTCATTTCAATTCTCATTTGATTTCTAATCATCTCATCATCAAAACCTCTCAATTTACAAGTTGATTCATCAAGCTTTTTGGCTCTAAAATAGAGAAATTCAAGTTTGGAGGTAAGAACGTCCTTCTCCTCTAAACTATCAGTTCTTTACTGAAATTCCTAAGTTCTCAATCCTTGATTTATGTTTTATTAATGGCTTTTCAATTGAGATCTTGATTTTTGGCTAAAATGCAAGATTTGGCGATTTTGGTGAAAATTTCGTGTGATCTGTTTAAGCAGGGTTTTGAGGTGTTAAATTGATGTTAAATGAATGCTAAAATGATTAGAAGTTGAGGTTTAATCAATGCAATCCCGGATAGGTTGAATTTCCTAAGTTTGGCTTGAGTTTTTTGTTGTTTTTGGAGTGTTTTTGGTGATCTGTTATACCTGGAGGTATAAGGATGTGGTTGTGATCATTTTTGCATGTTATTTGATGTATAAAAATGGTTAGAAGTGATGGATCTTGGCTGGGTTAAGTTTTGGAAGTGTTTGGAGATGATTTCGGTTGTGTTTGGTAGCCAAATTGTTAGATTTGTGATGAGCAGCGAGTTGTGTTGATGTTGCTGGTGTTTTAATGCATAAGGATGCATTAATGTTCTGTTTTTGTGTGCTTGAAACAGGGGAGGTTGATCCTTGAGCTTTGGAAGTGTTTTCGGAAGGTTTCGGAAGCTTGGAAAGCTTGTTGGCTAGGCTTGTTTGGTTATCGGTGAGTGAAGTTGGGATTTCAGCTTTTGAAACAAGGTTTGAAGGTTTTTGGGAGCTTAGTTTAAGTCTAAACAACTTTGCTAAGCTCAAGAGTAAGTGGATGAGTTTTTGCTCTTGGATTGTGTATGTTTTGGCTTTAAAAATCAAAAGTGGATGATGATTGATATGCACGTGATTTGCATGGTTAAATTCTGTTTTGTAAGCATGTTTTAGCATGGTTTAATGCTGGTTTTGAAAGTCAATTGAAAAGGATGCTCAAGGTAAGAGATCCTTGGTTTAATACATTGAAAATGTGGTTTTGATGCATAGTGCTGCATGTTGTTCATTGGCTTTGTATGATGCTTAAAAACAGTGAGTTGATGATGATTAATGATGATAATTGTACCTTTTGCATATTGTTTATGCATGTGAATCATTGAGCTAATGATGTGATGGTTTTGCATTATGTGTATGCATGTGAATCATTGAGCTAATGATGTGATGGCCTTGCATTATGTTTATGCATGTGGAACATTGGAAATTATGGTAAGATGGTTATATTGGCAAGAGATGTGAATGGTTCTTGGTTCGTTGATCGGGTATAATTAGTCGGATATAGGATTGGGTGCACCGTGAATAAAGTCGCCTTGAAGGCGGAGTGGTCAAGTGTGGACCGGTTAGACTCCCCTCAAGTATTCCTAACGAGATGAGGTCATAGTGGAGGTTGTTGCCCACTCGAGGACCTGAGTTGTTTAAGGTCATAATGGAGGTTGTTGCCCATTCGAGGACCTTGGTTAAGTAAAGGTTATAAGGTGGTTAAAAGTCCTTATGTGAGAACCTTGTACTTGTTAAGATCACAATGGCAGTGGTTAAGTCCATGTGTGGATCTTGTGTGTGATGTCCCGGATCTCGTTAGATGATGTCTACAACTACCAATCGGTTATGCAAAGGTTGTATGGTGGTTGAAAGTCCATACGGGAAGACCTTGTGCATGTCAAGGGTGTATGGCGGTTGAAAGTCCATACATGGTAACCTTGAGGAAAAGCTAAGGTTGTATGGTGTTTAAAAGTCCATACATGGGAACCTTAGGTTGTTAAGGTCAAATGGAGGTTGTTGCCCATTTGGAAGACCTTGGATTGGGTAGTGTGTAGGAAGCGTTGGGACACACTTGTAATCCGCGTATCCGATCGGGTTGAAAGTTGGAAAGTGAATATGGTTGATCTCTTGGAAGCCAATATAATGTTCTTGATCATGTGAAACATGGGATTGCTTGAAATGATGCATGGTTGCATGTGAAGCATGAGATGCTTGAATTGATGCATGTTTGCATGAGAAGCATGAGGTGCTTGGTAAGATGCATTGTTGCATGAGATGTGTATGATGCTAGTGAAAGCATGTAACTTGTATGTTGAACAAGTGTTGGTTATCATTTGATAAATGATGCATGTGAGCATGAATTACCTATGATGCATTGGAGTCATGTATGACTTGTTGTTTAAGGCATGTGATGTTGATGTTATGGTTTTATGTGGCCTTGTTTAAATGCATGAAATGGTTTAATTGAACTATGGTTTAAAAAGGTTTCTTGCTTGATGTGGTTTCCAAGTTAAAGAAAGGTATGTTGTGGAAAGGATGTGTTTTCCATGGTTTTATTTAAAGCTTGGCATATGGTGTTTATGCATGATTTGAACTTGATGTTGAAAAGAGTTTTCGAACATGGTTTTGGAAAGCAAATCGGGTTGGTTTTAATGTGTTTTAAAGACCCGCTGCATTGATGGTGTTTTGGTTTTGAGCATTCCTCACTAAGCATTATGTGCTTACGCTCCTCTTTGTCCGTCAATGCAGATTCTTGAAGTTTGGGCAGCAAGGAGCAAGGGATTCAAGGTGGACTCCAATGGAGATGTATGTCTCGGTGAATAGCTATAGTTAATAAGGGCAATGGGGTAGAATCTCTCGGGTTTTTGTGTATGTGATCGTATATGTTGATCATGGATGTTAAATGCTGTTGTTAATGTTGTTGAATCATGAATTGGTTTAATTGAGGTTGCTTTGGAAGTTTGTGCTTGAATGGTAGCTTGAGTAGGAAGCATGCTTTTGAATTTGGGGCTTTCCATATGTGTTGGTTATATGTTGAATTGTTGATGCAAGTATGTCTCTTTTATGTTGAATTGCATGTTGGTAAAGTTTGGTGGCTTTTTGAGCATGTATGATTGATCAATTGTGTGTTTGAATGAGCAAAATGCAACATTCTGGGCTAGGCGTTTCGGAACAGGTAACACCGTTTCGGAACGGGTGCCTTGTATGAACCCAGGCGTCCGAAACGGAATGTATTATGCCAGACCCCCGTTGCGGAACGCGTTGCGGAACGGCCCCGTGTTTCGGAACGGGCTTGGCCTGTTTCGGAACGGGTGACCGTTGGGGGCTGACATGGGCGGTTAAATGTTTCAAAATGTTTGCATTTTGGTCCTGAATCTTGTTTGTGCAATTGTATGAGTTCGGGATGTCCGTTTGAGCTGAAATTTGGCACAGAAGCATGAAACATGATTAATTTTAAGTTGGAAACTTAAAATCTGGTTAAGTCCTTAAAGTTTTCAGAAATTACAATTTGGTCCCTAAAGTTGTAATTTGTTCAATTGGGTCCCTGTTTTATCTCTGATGTTTGTGGTCTTTGAGCATGGTGTTTGCGTGATCACACATAGGGTTAATGTGCATCTAGACAAGATTTAAAAGAAAAAAAAGGGTCGTTAATCAAGGTTGACTTTCGGGTTGACTTTGATTTTCCCCGTGTAATCTTCGTAGTTTGGGTCAACCGTCCAGACCGGGCTACGGGGGTTACATAGTTAGCCGACTATAGGATTGGGTGCACCGTGAATAAAGTCGTCTTGGATGTCGAGGGGTTGTGATTGTATCGTATACTCCATCTAAGTACCCTAACGATTGAGGTTAAGATCACAACGGTGGATGTTAATCTCGTGTGTGGATCTTGTGTTATGTGTCTCGTGCTCTCATTAGTATAATTATACAACTACTGATGAGTCATGTTGAGGGGTTGTGATTGTACCGTTATACTCCACCACGGGTGTCACAACGATGGAGGGTTACTCTCGTGTGTGAGCCTTGTGTAGTCTGGTAGTGTGTATGAAGCGTGGGGGACAACGCTTGTAATCCGCGTATCCGATTGTGTCTTTTGTGGTATGGTTTATTGATTATCACTTGTGAGCCAATATAACGCTTTGTAAAGCATGAGCAAAGGTTTATTTGTTGTTTTAAAATGTTGCATATGAGCATGTGTTTATAAGGTGCATTGATGTCTTGAGAAGACATGTTTTATGAAAAGGCTTGTGTTGAAAAGTGGTGGTTTTCCAAGTCAAGTGGCATGCATTGATGAATGTTGTTTAGTGATCCTCACTAAGCTTTGTGCTTACGCTCATTTGTTTTATCAATGCAGAGAATTAGGAGATTGAGGCAGCACACAAGAAGGGGAATCCAAGCATTTTGTTTTAGTAAAGTATGTGGCTTTACTTTGGTGTAATAAGAGGCAATGGGTGGGAATTTATACTCTTGGGTGATTGTGGATGTTCCTTTTTACTTTGAGCATGTTTGGTTGCTGATCCTTGAGTTGTAAATGGCCTTTATGGATTGATTAATGTTTAAATGTTGATTTTAGCTTTGTACGGCTTTGTTGGACTAGGGAGCATGCCTATAGTTTCATTATTTGCATGATCGATGTTATGCTTTAGCTTTGGCTTTATAATGATGATCCTTGATGCATAAATATGTTGTATGTTTGTTGTGGCACATGTTGGGATGTAATCGAACATGAAAATGTAACCCCCTTAACCCGGCCTAAACGGTTGACCCGAATTAAGAAAGTCACACGGGGAAAACCAAAGTCAACCCGAAAGTCAACCTTGATTAACGACCCTTTTTTTTCTTTTTAATCTTGTCTAGATGCACATTAACCTTAGATGTGATCACACAACATCATGCTCAAAGATCACAAACATCAGAGATCAAACAGGGACCCAATTGAACAAATAACAACTTTAGGGACCAAATTGTAAATTCTGAAAACTTAAAGGACTTAACCAGATTTTAAGTTACCAACTTAAAATTAATCATGTTTCATGCTTCTCTGCCAAATTTCAGCTCAAACGGACATCCCAAACTCATACAATTGCACAAACAAGATTCAGGACCAAAATGCAAACATTTCAAAACATTTAACTGCCAATGTCAGCCCCCAACGGTCACCCGTTCCGAAACAGGCAGAGCCCGTTTCGAAACGCGGGGCCGTTCCGCAACGCGTACCGAAACAGGTGACTGGTAGAATGCTTTCCGTTTCGAAACAGTGTCTACCGTTTCGGACGCCTGGGCTGATTCAGGGCATCCGTTCCGAAACGGTAGTCCCTGTTCCGAAACGCCCTGCACATAATGCAGAAAAAGACATGCTTAAACACGCAATTGACCATTCGAACATACTCCAAAAGCCACCAAACTTTACCAACATGCAATTCAACATATAAGAGACATACTTGCATCAACAATTCAACAAAATATCAACATATACGAAAAGCCCCAAATCTATAGGCATGCTTCCTACACAAGCAACCATTCAAGCATAAACTTCCAAATCAATCTCATAGAAGCCAAATACATGATCCAACAACATTAACAACAACATTAAATCATTCTTGTCCGAACATATACGAACACATAAACATCAACCCAAGAGATTCTACCCCATTGCCTTTATTAACTATAGCTATTCACCGAGACATACATCTCAAATGGAGTCCTCCTTGAATCCCTTGCTTCTCGCTGTCCAAACTTCAAGAATCTGCATTGATGGACAAAAAGGAGCGTAAGCACATAATGCTTAGTGAGGAATGCTCAAAACCAAAACACCATCAATGCAGCGGGTCATAAAAACACATTTAAAACAAACCCGATATGTTTACCAAGCAAAGTTTGAAAACCCTTTTTCAACATCATGCTTAGAACCATGCATTGCCCATACATGAAAACCAACCCTTAGCTTAGCAAGCTAAGAAAACCTTTTCAAAGCACAACTTGCAAAGTCATCCATTTAACCATTCCTTGCATAAACACCATATGCAAAGTTAAATTCAAAACCTTGGAAAACACTTCCATTCACATCATACCTTTCCCATGCTTGAATGTCATTACAAGCAAGAAACCTTTTAAAACCATTACTCAAACAATCCAACACATGCATTAAACCAAGGCAATATATGAACCACAACATCATCATCACATGCCTTTTAAAACAAGTCTTAACAAGACTCCAATGCATTAAAGAGATTTCATGCACACATGCATCATTTACCAAATGATAATCAACACTTGTTCAACTTAACAAGTAAACATGCATTCACAAGCATTATACACTTTCCATGCAACCATGCATCTTTTCAAGCATCCCATGCTTCTTTATAATCAAGAACATTACATTGGCTTCCAAGTGATCATCCACATCCATTTTTCAACTCAACACCCGATCGGATACGCGGATCACAAGCGTTGTCCCCCACGCTTCATACACACTACCAATCCAAGGCCTCCAAATGGACTTTTAAACACCATTTGACCTCACCATCCTAAGGTTCCCATGTATGGACTTTTAAACACCATACAACCTTAGCTTTTCCCGAGGTTCCCATGTATGGACTTTTAAACACCATACAACCTCAACTTTTCCCGAGGTTCCCATGTATGGACTTTCAAACACCATACAACCTCAACTTTTCCCAAGGTTCCCATGTATGGACTTTTAAACACCATACAACCTTGACATGCACAAGGTTCCCATGTATGGACTTTTAAACACCATACAACCTTGACATGCACAAGGTTCCCATGTATGGACTTTTAAACACCATACAACCTTTGCGTCACCGATTGGTAGTTGTATAACATCACTAACGAGATCCGGGACACCCTACACAAGATCCACACGTGGACTTTACACCTCCATTGTGATCTTAACAAGCACAAGGTTCCCATATATGGACTTTTAACCACCATATAACCTTTGTTTAACCAAGGTCCTCGAATGGGCATTCCACCTCCATTATGACCTTAACCATCTCGTTAGGATACTTGAAGGGAGTTTACCGGTTCACACTTAACCACTCCACCTCCAAGGCGACTTAATTCACGGTGCACCCAATCCTATAGCCGGCTAACTATATCCGATCAAAGAAACCAAGAACCACTTACATCACTTGCCAATATAACCATCTTACCATCATTAATCCAATGATTCACATGCATAACCATAATGCAAAAACCATCATTTACCATCATCAATCCACTGTTTTAAAGCATTACACAAAGCCATTGAACAACATGCAACACCATGCATCAAAACCACAATTTCTATGTACCAAAACCAAGGATCTCTTACCTTGAGCATCCTTCACATATGGCTTTCAAAACCAGCATTAAACCATGCTAAAAATATGCTTTCAAAACAGAATATAAACCGTGCAAATCACATGCATTGCAACCATCAAACACAATTGCTTTTAAAGCCAAATCACAACACAATTCAAGAGCGAAAACCATTTACTTACTCTTGAGCTTAGCAAAGTTGTTTAGACTTAAACTAAGCTCCCAAAACCTTCAAACCTTGGTTTAAAAGCTGAAAACCCAACTTCACTCACCGATACACAAAACAAGGCTAGCCAACAAGCCTTCCAAGCATCCGAAACCTTCCGCAACACCTCTAAAGCTCACGGATCAAACTCCCCTATTTCAAGCACACAAAAACAGAGCATTAATGCATCTTTATGCATTAAAAACACCAGCAACACAACACAACTCGCTGCTCATCACAAATCCAACATTTCGGCTACCAAACACAACCGAAATCACCTCCAAACACTTCCAAAACTTAACCCAGCCAAGATCCATCACTTCTAACCATCTTTAAACATCAATTAACATCCAAAATGATCTCAAACATGTCCTTATACCTCCAGGTATAACAGATCACCAAAAACACTCCAAAAACAACCAAAAACTCAAGCAAAACTTAGGAAATTCAACCTATCCGGGATTGCATTAATTAAACCTCAACTTCTAATCAATTTAGCATTCATTTAACATCAATTTGACACCTCAAAACACTGCCCAAACAGATCACACGAAAATTTCACCAAAAATCACCAAATCTTGCATTTTAAGCCAAAATCAAGATTTCAATTGAAAAGCCTTTAACAAATCACAAATCAAGGATTGAGAACTTAGGAATTTCAGTAAAGAACTGATAGTTTAGAGGAGAAGGACGTTCTTACCTCCAAACTTGAATTTCTCCTTTTTAGAACCAAAAAGCTTGATGAAACAACTTGCAAATGGTGAGGTTTTGTTGTAGAGATGATTAGGAATCCAAAGAGAATTGAAATGAGAGATTTGAGTGACAAAATCAGAGAAGAAAATCTGGAGAAATGTGTTTGGGTTGAGAGAAAATGAGAGAAAAGGAGAATTGGAAGAAAAATGGAAAGTTAGTTATAAAATAGTCAAAATGACTTTCCCTCCTCTTTCTTTATGTTTAAAATCAGAATAAAACCTTAAAATATCTTAGAAAAATCTGGAGAAACTCTTTTTGGAATAATAGCTCCTTAAAGATTCAAAGTTTCAATCCTTTATAAAACAGTCACGCAACTTTCAAAAATTACATTTTGGTCACTAGCCAAAATGTCAACCTTCCGAACCTCACTTTTCAAAATTGATTTCACAGTTCACTTTTACATATTAAAAGATGATTTTAGAACATTTTTCCATATTTTTAATGCAACCCGAACTAGGCTTTCCTAAATTCACTCTTATATATTCGATCAGCACTTTGACCGAACCGGTCAACGCCCAAGACTTCTAAGCCCAAAACCGGGGCGTTACAGAAAAGATGTGATTAACCAGCAAAATCTGATGTTGCAGGGCAAGGTGTATTGGAATGCCCTTGCCTGTTTCGGAACAGAGGCCTGAAATGGCCATGAGGTTTCGGAACAGGTAAGGGCGTACTGAAACGGTTTTGCTACTGGAAAGGGGTGTTTTGATACGGGTCTCGGAACGCACCTGAGTATCGAAACGGTCAACCTGGTTTCAAAACACCGTTTCGATACAGGTCTCTGTGTTTCGGAACACCTGACCATTGAAGTTTGAATTTGAAATATTTCAGGTTTCTGTTTCTTGCATTTTGGTCCCTAAACCTTACATGTTTAATTAAATGAGTTTGGTTGATCTTTTTAATTTGAAATTTACCATGTTGGTTTATTATAAGTCTAATTTTGGATTGGTAACCTTTCATCTTGTTAAGTCCTCTAAATTCTAGAAATTTACGTTTTAGTCCCTAAAAGACGTTTATATGTAATTGAACCCCTGTTTGAACTCCGTTCGCTGTGTCGCTTCCGCTAAAATGCTTTACTGATCACGTAGGTTAATAAGGTGCATCTAGATAAGATAAAAAGAAAAAAGGTCGTTAATCAAGGTTGACTTCCATGTTCACTTTAGTTTTCCCCGTATAATCTTCGTAGTTCAGGTCGGGCATCTAGGCCGGACTTAGGGGGTTACATTTACTGGTATCAGAGCCAGGTTACGAAAGAATTAGGATGTTGGTATGAGAAATTGATATTTAATGGCGTATGTTGTTTGATAAGCATGATATTAGTTGAAATTTTGAAGCTTATGATATGCTTGATTGATGTGAATCGTGTGTGGAATGAATATGATTGCGTGATGATGATGCAATGTTGTTATGTGCTGATTTTGGATGATGGAAAGCATGTTGAGCATGATGTTTCATGTATGCTATGCTATGTTGAGAGAAATTGGGGTGCCCATTGCCTTATTACACTAATCAAATGTTTTGTAAACTTGGATACTTTCTTGCAGCTGGCCTAAATGGTTTGACTTGTTTTTTTTGTTTTGCTTGTTTAATATAGCACTATGGGTCTGAGAAGAGAGATGAGGTCGAATACAATAGTACCTCAGGGTGACCAGGGTGAGCAAGGGGTTGATGTCCCTCATGGTGGAAATTTACCTCCTCCGCCACCACCTGGAGGTGGGGAGCAGGTGCAGCAAGGATCTGCTGGTCCTAGTTTGGGTGATTTAGCGCCATTGGTTCAGGCTATCACCAGTGTAACCCCTTTAGCCCGGCCTAGACGGTTGACTCGAACTACGAAGATTACACGGGGAAAACCAAAGTCAACTCGAAAGTCAACCTTGGTTAACGACCCTTTTTTTCTTTTTAATCTTGTCTAGATGCACGTTAACCCTAAATGAGTACTCATGAAACATATATGAGAAAGGCACAGTGATCGAACACCAAAGAGGGACTCAATTGCACTTATTACAAGTTTAGGGACCAAAATGTAATTTCTGTAAATAAGAGGGTCTTTACTGATTTTTATGTTAGCAATATGAAATTAGTCGTGTTACATGCTTCCCTGTCAAATTTCACCTTAATTGGACATCTCAAACTCATTCAATTGTTAACTCAACTTCCGGGACTAAAACGTAAAGCTTGCAAACTTTAGCACCATTCAAATCAGTGCCCAACGGTCACCTATTTCGAAACGTTCACCAGTTGTATCGGAACGAGGACCGAAACGGCATTGACTGTTCCGAAATGCAGGTTGGTTCCGAGACTGGTTCCGGAACGAGGCCTTCTAGTAGCCAAATCGTTTCGGTACAGCCTCCAGTCGTTTCGAAACACGAAGGCCATTACAGGCCCCCGTTTCAAAACGCCAGAGAATGTTCCGATACGGTTTTCCCAGAAGCTGCAGATTTTGTTGGTTTTTCAAACATAAATCCATTCAAACACTACCTAATGACTCCCTAATCATACCAACAAGTCATCATACATAAATGGTGCATGTGTAGAACTCCTAAACATATTCATAGCACCAAACATGAAATTTCACATGTCTAGAGGCATGCTTCCTATTATCAAAAACCAAGTAAGCAAACAAACTTCAAAACAAACATTTAAAGGCCATTTACAAATTCAAACCATCAAAGGCAACATGCCACAACCTAGAGAGTTCAACACATCTCCCAAAACACGTCTTAGGTTCCCATTGCCAAATTACCAAAACTAATAGTGTATGAAAACATCACCATACATGAGCTTGGATTCCCTTGGACACACTTAGCTCCCTTGTTGCCCTTTAACACCTCAATTATCTGCATTATTGGTAAAAGAGAGCGTAAGCACAAATGCTTAGTGAGGCATGCTCTAAATAAAACCAATACTACAATGCATTTTTAGGAAACACTTTCAACAAAGCTTCTAAAACACATGCTCATCTCTTTTCATGCAACCTTGCATACTTTACAAGCATCTCATGCTTCATTACATTCAATACATTATATTGGCTTTCAAGTGATAGATCATAACCTTTTCAACACAAAACACAATCGGATACGCGGATTACAAGCGTTGTCCCACACGCTTCATACACACTACCGGACTACACAAGGTTCACACTCAAGAGCAATCCCTCCATTAATGTGACACCCGTGGTGGAGTATAACGGTACAATCTCAACCCCTCAACACCACTCATCGATAGTTGTATAATTCCACTAACGAGAGTACGGGACACATAACACAAGATCCACACACGGACTTTTAACCACCGTTGTGATCTTACCTCAATCGTTAGGGTACTTGGATGGAGTTTACGGTACTGCTGCGTGTAAAAGAGTCTATCGCAATTGAGTGCAAGTGTACACATCGCAAGTAATAAAGTGATACTAGAGTATCGGATATCGTCTCCACAGGGACTGGGCTAACCCTTTCCTTTGCTATCTGCACAAGGGAAAAAGAATAGATTAAGATATTGTCACGAAAATAATAAAGAATACTGGAAAATAAAAGTAGAGAAATCAAGATAGAGAGAATGGGCTGGTATTGAATTGCTGAGTAGTGCAGGTATTGCAGAGTTTAGGAAATCCAGTCCTGTCGTCGCGCTTGTCGCCGACAGCACCTGTCGCGGCAGTTGTCCGTTGGCTGTCGCGGTAGCAAACACACCAACTTCATACTTCAAGTTTGGCAAGAATCCCAGATCTGCCTTGGCCTATCCCTAGGTCCAAGTCTGTCGATGATCACGTCTTTGATGATACCTCCCGGCGTGAATCGAAGGATGAACACCGATGTGTATGAATTCTTCTTTAGCCACTTAACCTTGCCCTATCCCTAGGCACAAGATAGTTCAACTATAAACTAGAGAACTTGCTCTTACTTCTTTCGTATACTTAACTCTCCCGATGCTAAGTAAATGGATAACCTCACAATGCTCTCCCGATGCTCTTGCAAGATATTAATAACCAAAATAAGAGAACTTGAAGTTTATTTTATTGAACTGAAAATTCCTAAAATAAAACAACCCTTGCAACTACTTTACAAATCAACCCGTGGCCCTAGGGGGTTTTAGAACATGTCAGTGACGGGTAAACGACAGGGGGGTTTTGGGTTATCGGTTATGGGGTATGATGTGGGGATCCTCTCCTAGGTTAAAATACATGCCCTTATATAAGCTTTTGGCTCAAGTTATCTAAGGTAACAAGGATTACAACTTTAATTAAAAGTATGAATCTAATAAAGACTTAATCTTCAAGGATCCTACTTTTCAGCCGTCCTCCTTGTTTCTTGGGATTTTCTCTCCTTGAACTTTGGCTTGACATATCTTTTGATCTGGGGCTTGGAAAAATATTTGGTTTTCACACGACAGACGAGCAGAATTTTCTCTATCTATCGAGGTCCACTTTGCTTTTTCTCTCCGCAAAACTGCTGTCACCATGCTGTCACGACAGCACCATGGCAGCAACGTCTTCCTTGACTGCTCATTCCAGATCTTCTACATCGCTACCTAGCGCCTGCCACGATTGCTGCGCTGGGTGCTGTCACGGCTGCTGCCCTGGGTGCTGTCACGGCTGCTGTCCTGGGTGCTGTCGCGGCTGCTGCCCTGGGTGCTGTCACGGCTGCTGTCACGGCGGCTCCATGGCAGCATCGTCCTCTTAGTCTGCTTGTCTAGTTCAGCTCTTCTGCTTCTCTGCCCCGCGTCTGCCTTCACCGTCTATGACGGCAGAAACCTGCCAAAAACAACCATTTTTAGTAGAATCCGTGCCTTTTATATATTTGTGATGTTTTGTTGTAAACTGACCTAAATGCAATGAAATGGTGCTTGAATACAGCAGAAATATGGGTTAAAAGGGTGTAAATAATAGAACTTTTACACACTCAACACACCCCCAAACTCAAGTTTTTGCTTGCCCTCAAGCAACTAAGAACTAAAAGAAAAAGATATTTTTGTTTTGGCTTTCAAACAGTGAGCTTTCCCTTACCCGTCGTTCGTTCTCTGTGGCGGCAGCAACATGTCGGATAATTTAGGATCTGTCCGGAATCTCCCTATAGTCCTCGTGCAGTGTGTGCATGCTTTGTGAACAGTTATATGCCAAGACTCTCTTAGTTTCACTAGAATATTCAACTCTTAACTCGAATTTTTATGCCAAAGTTTATCTTTTTTTTTTAAGGCACATTTTCATGCTTCTTTGATTTCTTTGTTTTGACTCGATTTCTAAAGTTTTACTAGAGCCAGTTTTAGGCACCTCTAGTTTGCTTCCTAGAGCCGGTTTCAGGCACCTCTAGGTTTTTGAGTCTCTTTTGCTAAACTTCTTTCCTAGAGCCAGTGTTAGGCACCTCTAGGGGCTATTCAAGTGCTAAGCTTCCTATTCTAGTTTGGCTAAAAGAAATCTAAGCAGTATAACAGTCACAATGGTGTTTAAGTTTTCAGAACTATAGAAAGGCTCTAAACTTCTCCTTAAACTATCCTAAAGATGCTGCCACGACAGAGCTGTCACGACATGCAAGTTCAGTTCACAATTTTCAGCCAATTTTTTTTTTTTAGTAAAGTACTAAGTAAAAGACACAAAATTTAACTAAGATGTACTCCGTGAATATGGAGGGTTGCCACCCCCAAACTCGAGGGTTGCATTGCCCTCAATGCAAATGACAAAATAAAAATGAAAACATATGAAGGCAGTACATCACAAAATATATATGGCAGACAGCAATAAGAAGATAAGAAAGTTAAATTTTAATCACTGTCTTCACTGCTGCTGCTGAGGCGGATCTGGCGGCGGGTTCTGGTTCGCGGGGCGGGCTGGGGTGGTTGCTGTACAACCTGAATATCAGAGCTGCTGCTACTTGCCCTTGGTAGAGTTTTCTTATCTGCTATTCTTTTCTGCCTCTTTACCGGTGTAAATTCCTTCGACAGGTTCCTCTGAATAGAGGGTTCAACGTCACTGTCTGCCCAGACGGAGGAGGAAGAGAATCCAGCAACAAAGGCAGCAAGGTCATCTGAGGGCACTGGTCGCTTTGTTCCTCGAGCAGATGTTTCGGCATGGGTGCTTCCGGCTGCCGTCGGGGCAGGTGATGGTATGGAGGCGGCAGATGGTATGGAGGCGGCAGGTGATGAAAGGCTTGAGGCCTAGATTCTTTGCCTTTGGAGTATAAATGAGGCCTCGTTCTTCCCACAGATCTCTGGTTGCAAAGGACTTTGGGGGAGTTGCTGCCGCCGAGGAAGTAGAGGCAGCATTGCGGCGGGTTTTTTCTGGAAGACATGTTAGTGCAAGGGTTGTGAAAAGTAATTGAAAGAAAATGAAAACTAAATATGGAGAGCAAGTAAGAAAAGCAGAAGTGAGTGAAAATGAAAATGAAACGGAGTTTTATAGAAAAAGAATTGCTGCTCGTTGAAACTGTAACGACATGCGTGAATAACGGGGCGGCTGTCGAGATTTAGTGTGTCTGATGCGTCTGAGACACGTTTCCGCGTCTGTTACGCGTCTGTCACACGTCTGTCGTGACAGCATGGTGACAGCCTGTCTTTTCCGTGTCTGTCGCGGTAGGTGGATCGATAGGCTGCAATATTGGGCGTTGTTGGGCTGATGGATGGATGGTGGGCTGAGTTCACTTCTCCTGTCCTTCTTGACTCCTTTATTTCCTATAAAAACATTATTAAAATAGAATAAACCTTATTTCCTAATAAATAATAATAATAAAACAAATAAAAATAAAAATAAAAGTTAAGTTAAGTTAGGGATGCCATGTGGGGCATCTCCTAAGGTAACCACTTCCTGTATTCATGGGGCTTCAGTCCCCTAATAATGCTTGAGGCGTCGTTTCCGGTACTTCTTGAAGTCCATCCGTACCCTCCATCTTGTGATTATTCTCATGTTGGGAGCTCCTTTCTTTCTCTTCCCTTTGTAGTCCATGAAGTCCTCCCTTCTTGGTAATGTTTCTGAGGGCATGAATAGGTGATTAGAAAAAATAAAATTGACATTAGACCATAAACTTACCTTGTTTTCGTTGAATGTTGTTGTGGTTGAATGTATCCCTTGCTGCCGTGCCCGCTGTTGCGGCAGGCAGTTATTTTGACAGTTTTTTATTAGGTTACTTTGCAGGTCAATGGGACATTGGTAAGTGCCATCACTCTTTATATCAACTTATGTTGACCACTCGTAGACTTTGATAATTTTGAGTCCACCGTTGTTGGTTCCTCAAATACCTGCAATGGAATTGGTGAGTTTTCATATAATTCAAAAGGTTCATTTATTACCTGCTCATATTCCATCGGCGAGGCATTGTCATTGGGTAGTTCTTCTAGGTGGTCGTGCGAGTGCCATGACAGGGATGGATGTGTGCAATCTTGGTCAGGCATAATCGAGGTGGTGGGTTGAGAATTTGCCTCTGATGTGGTTGCTGCTTCAACATCAGTTGCTGTCGAGGCAGTAGTTGCTGTCAAGGCGGCAGGTTCTGTTGAGGCGGCAGTTGCTGTCGAGGCGGCAGTTGTTGTCGAGGCGGCAGTTGCTGTCGAGGCGGCAGTTGCTGTCAAGGCGGCAGTTTCTGTCAAGGCGGCAGTTTCTATCGAGGTGGCAGTTTCCGCTTTGACTGGAGTTTCTGCCTCAGAAGTGGTTGCTGCCGTGACATTCTCTTCAATTTCACTCAGCGTTGTCGCAGTGTTGCTCCATTCCGGCTCCTCGATCATTGACATGGCAAGTTGTTGCTCAGACTCATCATATGTTGGGTATTCATTCACATAGGCATCCTCGTCACATTGCCTCATGATTTCAGGTTCATCTGTGGCATGAATGAGGGTTGGTCTGCTCAAGATTTCATCCATCTTGGCGATACATGCGTCCATAGAAGTTGACAAATCTTGAGTGAGTGTTATGAAGGCTTGTAGTGTGTCTTCTAAGGATTTTGACTGCTCTTGAGGATGATGACATTGCCAGGGCAGGTCGGGTTCTGTAGCAAAACTGTTATGGTATAAAAAATTTTGTGGGCTTTGATCATACCATAAAAAATTTTGCTGTTGCGGCATCGGCATTTGCTGCCCCTGTTGCTGTCGTGGCAGCATGTCTTTACGGTAATTGCAAGAACTTTCCCACATCAACTCTCGAATGGTTTTTCCTGGCATGTTGATGCCCTTGAACCTGTATTTTCACCTGAGTTTTTTTTGTTAAAAAAATAAAAAAAAATAAAAAAAATAAAAATAAAAAGAAAAGTGCAGAAGCTAGGGTAAGAGTGTGTTGCCAGTCCCCGGCAACGGCGCCAAAAACTTGTTGCGTGTAAAAGAGTCTATCGCAATTGAGTGCAAGTGTACACGTCGCAAGTAATAAAGTGATACTAGAGTATCGGATATCGTCTCCACAGGGACTGGGCTAACCCTTTCCTTTGCTATCTGCACAAGGGAAAAAGAATAGATTAAGATATTGTCACGAAAATAATAAAGAATACTGGAAAATAAAAGTAGAGAAATCAAGATAGAGAGAATGGGCTGGTATTGAATTGCTCAGTAGTGCAGGTATTGCAGAGTTTAGGAAATCCAGTGCTGTCGTCGCGCCTGTCGCCGACAGCACCTGTCGCGGCAGCTGTCCGTTGGCTGTCGCGGTAGCAAACACACCAACTCCATACTTCAAGTTTGGCAAGAATCCCAGATCTGCCTTGGCCTATCCCTAGGTCCAAGTCTGTCGATGATCACGTCTTTGATGATACCTCCCGGCGTGAATCGAAGGATGAACACCAATGTGTATGAATTCTTCTTTAGCCACTTAACCTTGCCCTATCCCTAGGCACAAGATAGTTCAACTATAAACTAGAGAACTTGCTCTTACTTCTTTCGTATACTTAACTCTCCCGATGCTAAGTAAATGGATAACCTCACAATGCTCTCCCGATGCTCTTGCAAGATATTAATAACCAAAATAAGAGAACTTGAAGTTTATTTTATTGAACTGAAAATTCCTAAAATAAAACAACCCTTGCAACTACTTTACAAATCAACCTGTGGCCCTAGGGGGTTTTAGAACATGTCGGTGACGGGTAAACGACAGGGGGGTTTTGGGTTATCGGTTATGGGGTATGATGTGGGGATCCTCTCCTAGGTTAAAATACATGCCCTTATATAAGCTTTGGGCTCAAGTTATCTAAGGTAACAAGGATTACAACTTTAATTAAAAGTATGAATCTAATAAAGACTTAATCTTCAAGGATCCTACTTTTCAGCCGTCCTCCTTGTTTCTTGGGATTTTCTCTCCTTGAACTTTGGCTTGACATATCTTTTGATCCGGGGCTTGGAAAATTATTTGGTTTTCACACGACAGACGAGCAGAATTTTCTCTATCTATCGAGGTCCACTTTGCTTTTTCTCTCCGCAAAACTGCTGTCACCATGCTGTCACGACAGCACCATGGCAGCAACGTCTTCCTTGACTGCTCATTCCAGATCTTCTGCATCGATGCCTAGCGCCTGCCACGATTGCTACCCTGGGTGCTGTCACGGCTGCTGCCCTGGGTGCTGTCACGGCTGCTGTCCTGGGTGCTGTCGCGGCTGCTGCCCTGGGTGCTGTCACGGCTGCTGTCACGGCAGCTCCATGGCAGCATCGTCCTCTTCGTCTGCTTGTCTAGTTCGGCTCTTCTGCTTCTCTGCCCCGCGCCTGCCTTCACCGTCTACGACGGCAGAAACCTGCCAAAAACAGCCATTTTTAGTAGAATCCGTACCTTTTATATATTTGTGATGTTTTGCTGTAAACTGACCTAAATGCAATGAAATGGTGCTTGAATGCAGCAGAAATATGGGTTAAAAGGGTGTAAATAATAGAACTTTTACACACTCAACAGGTACAATCACAACCCCTCAACATCCAAGGCGACTTTACTTACGGCGCACCCAATCCTATAGCCGGCTAACTATATCTGATTCAAGTACTTTAAAATCATTTTATCACTTGCCAATATACATCAAATACCATCACCAATTCACTGTTTTAAAGCATTAATCAAAGCCATTAAACATCATGCATCTCCATACATCATTACCAAACTAATAACATGTCAAACCAAGGATCTCTTACCTTGAGTATCCTTCAATACATGGCTTTCAAAACCAACATTAATCATGCTAAAACATGCTTTCAAAACAGAAATTAAACATGCAATTCATAACCAATGCATCAAACCACTTCTTAGCACATCCGAGGGAGTTTTTTCGAAAACTTACTCTTGAGCTTAGCTAAGTTGTTTAGACTTAAACTAAGCTCCCAAAACCCCCAAATAATCGTTTCAAAGTTGGAAAACCATCTCCACTCACCAATTACGTATCAATTGCTTGCCGAAACGCCAATTAAGCTTCCAAATCAACTCCAAAGGTGTCCGAAGATGTCTCCCCTGTTTTAGACACATCAAAGCAGAGGATTAATGCATCATCATGCATTGAAATCTTCAACCGACACACCTAAACTCGCTGCTCTACCTAAAACCAACATTTCGGCTACCAAACACAACCAAAATCACCTCCAAACTCTTCCAAAACTTTACCCAGCCAAGATCCATCACTTCTAATCGTTTCTAAACATCAATCACCATTAAAAACAAACCTAAACTCGACCTTATACCTCCATCTATAACTGAACACCAAGAACACCTCAAAAACCATCATTTTCTTGAGCAAAAACTTAGGAAACACAACCTATTCGGGATTGCATTGATAATACCCCATTTCTAACATCATTTAATATCCCAAATACATTAAAGAACCACCTCAAAACAGAGCCCAATCAATCTCAACGAAATTCTTCAAGATCTCTTCCAAAATCTTGAGTTTTAAGCCAAAATCAAGTCTCTAACATTAAAACCCTTTATAAAACTTAAATTAAGGATTGACAACTTAGGAATTTCAGTAAATAACTGAGTATTTAGAGGAGAAGAACAATCTTACCTCTAAATGGTGATTCCTTCTTGATTTGGGCAAAATTCCATGAAAAATCAATGTGGAAATCAAAAGATTTTGTTGCTAGATTGATTGTGAAACAATGAGTGATGGAAATCTCATCAAATGAGGTGAAGATCAAAGTGATTTGTGCTGGAGAAAATGTGTTTGGATGATGGGATTTTGAGAGAAAAATGAATGAGAGAAAATTAGGAAAAGGTAGTTATGAGAATCTAAAAGTAGTTTACATCCTTATTTTATTTAATTAAAACATTAATTAAATCACCCAAATTAAGGAAAAATCTGGAGAAAAACATTTTGGGTAATTAGCTCCTTAAAGATTCAAAGTTTCAATCCTTTACAAAACAGTCACCATTAAACTTTTCAAAAATCACATTTTGGTCACTACATCGAAATGTAGTATTTCCAAACCTTATTTTGTAAAATTGATTTCACCACTCTCTTATATATATTAAAAGAGGATTTTTAGATATTTTTCTATATTTTAAAGCATCCCGAACTAGGCTTTCCCTAAAACCTCCTTTTATATTCGAACCGTTTCTCAAACCGGTCCGACCAAACCCTAAACTTCTAAGCCCAAAATTGGGGTGTTACAACTCTCCCCCTCTTAAGAAATTTCGTCCTCGAAATTTACCTGGAGGAAAAAGGTAAGGAAACTGCTTCTTCATGTCATCCTTTCTTTCCCACGTGGCTTCCTCAACACCACGTTGCCTCCACAACACCTTAACCAATTCAATGGTCTTACCTCGAAGAACTTTACTGTCTGAATCCAGAATTTCAACCGGCTCTTCATCATAGGTCAAGTCTGGATTCAACTCCACTTCCTCTACAGGCATTACATGCGAAGGATCTGATCTATACCTCTGTAGCATAGAGACATGAAACACATCTTGTATCTTTTCCAACTCTTGCGGCAACCTCAGCTTGTACGCAACAGGACCCACACGTTCAATCACCTCGTATGGTCCAATATACCTAGGGCTCAACTTACCCTTCCGACCAAACCTCATCACCTTCTTCCAAGGTGAAACCTTCAAAAACACACGATCACCCACCGCAAACTCTATCTCCTTACGCTTCAAATCAGCGTAAGACTTCTGTTGATCAGAAGCTGCCTTCAACCGCTCACAAATGAGCTTCACCTTCTCGGTGGTTCCTTTCAACAAAACCGGCATCGAGACCAACTTCTGACCTGTTTCAGCCCAACAAAGAGGAGTTCTGCATTTCCTCCCATACAAGGCTTCATAAGGTGCCATTTGAATACTTGCCTGGTAGCTATTGTTATAAGCAAACTCAATCACACAACACCTCAACATATCCTTAAGCACTTGGATAACACGCTCAGACTGTCCATTCGACTGTGGATGATAAGAAGTACTGAAATTCAATCGTGTACCCAAAGCTTGATGCAAACATTCCCAAAAATGCGATGTAAACCTCGGATCTCTATCCGACACTATAGACTTTGGCACACCATTCAGTCGCACAATCTCAGCAATGTACAACTCTGCAAGCTTATCCAAAGTATATGTGGTATGCACAGGTAAGAAATGCGCACACTTCGTAAGGCGGTCCACAATCACCCACACCAAATTCTTCTTCGATGGCGACAAAGGAAACCCAGACACAAAGTCCATGGTAATCCTTTCCCACTTCCACTCATGAATCCTCAACGGTTGCAACAACCCTGAAGGAAACTGATGCTCAGCCTTAACCTGCTGACAAACCATGCACTTACTCACGTACTTCGCAACATCTTTCTTCAAACCCACCCAATAGTACTCATCCTTCAGGTCACGATACATCTTTGTACTACCAGGGTGCATAGCAAAAGGACTACTGTGAGCTTCAGACAGAATAGTTTGTCTCAACTCCGCATCATTCGGCACTACTATCGGACTTCCAAAACATAGAACTCTATCATCATTAAAACAAAAATCCGATGGCCTATCCTCAGCAATATCCTGAACATGTGGCACCAAAGAATCATCCAACAACTGCTTATCTTTTATCAACTGAACCAAAGATGGTTTCACTTGCAACTCAGCCACAAGACCTCCATCTTGCGAAATACTCAGGCTGGCAAACATAGCCCTTAACTCCACTGCCACCTTCCTACTCAAGGCATCCGCTACAATATTAGCTTTTCCCGGATGGTACTCGATCGTCAAATCGTAATCCTTAAGCAACTCCACCCAACGTCGTTGCCTAAGATTCAACTTTTTCTGGGAAATCAGATACTTCAAACTCCTGTGATCTGTGTACATCGTACACTTCTCACCATACAGATAATGTCTCAAAATCTTCAAAGCAAAAACCACCGCAGCTAACTCAATATCATGCGTAGGATAATTGCGCTCATGCACCTTCAACTGGCGCGATGCATAAGCCACCACCTTACCCTCTTGCATTAGCACACACCCCAACCCAACATAGGATGCGTCGTTGTACACCACAAACTCTTTTCCTGATTCAGGTTGAACCAAGATAGGAGCTTGCGTCAAAGCTGCCTTAAGCTTCTCAAAAGCTTGTTGCCTTGCTTCTGTCCACTCATACTTGACATCCTTTTGCAACAACTTCGTCAAAGGAGCAGCAATCTTCGAAAATCCATCCACAAACCTCCGGTAATACCCTGCCAACCCAAGGAAACTACGGACTTCATGAACAGACTTAGGAGGCTTCCAATTCATTACTGTCTCAATCTTCCGAGGATCAACACGAATCCCTTCAGCAGAAACCACATGACCAAGGAAAACAACTTCCTTAAGCCAGAATTCGCATTTGCTCAGCTTAGCATAAAGCTGATTCTCCAACAGCGCCTGCAATACAATCCTCAAACGCCCCTCACGCTCCTCCTCAATACGAGAATACACAAGAATATCATCAATGAACACCACAACAAACTTGTCCAAGTATTCATGGAACACTCTATTCATCATGTCCATAAAAGTTGCAGGAGCATTCGTCAAACCAAACGGCATTACAAGGAACTCATAATGCCCATACCTCGTTCTAAAGGTTGTTTTTGGCACATCCACATCTTTCACCTTAAGCTGGTAGTAACCTGACCTTAAGTCAATCTTAGAGAACACAGCCGCTCCCTGAAATTGATCAAAAAGATCATCAATCCTCGGCAAAGGATACCGATTCTTGATAGTCAACTTGTTCAGCTGACGATAATCAATGCACATTCTCATAGTGCCATCCTTCTTCTTCACAAACAAGACCGGTGCACCCCAAGGTGACACACTCGGCCGAATGAAACCACGATCAAGCAACTCCTGAAGTTGCGTCTTCAACTCCTTCAACTCCTTAGGTGCCATTCGATAAGGAGTAATGGACACTGGAGTTGTGTTTTCATACAGCTCAATTCCAAACTCCACCTCTCGACTAGGCGAATATCCAGGTAACTCCTCCGGAAACACTCCAGGAAACTCTCGCACAGTCCTGATATCTTGAACGCATAACTCCTTAGAGCTAGGATTCATAACAAAGGCTAGGTAAGCCTCACAACCTTGCCTCAGCATTCGGCTTGCTTCCAACGTAGACACCACATTAGCAAGAAACTTCACATTCTCACAAACCACCACTACTTCGTAATCATCCGCAAGTTTCAACGAAACTCGTTTGTTCTCAAAATCCACCACAACTCGATGTTCAACAAGCCAATCCATACCAAGGATTACGTCAAAACCATAGAATGGCAATTCCATGAGATCAACATGAAAAACATGGTTTTGCACTTTCAATGGACACCTTCTGTACAACTTTCGAGTTACGAATGTCTCACAAAAGGAACTAGTTACACGCATGCCAACATCCAAAGACTCAACAGGTAAACCAAGCATTTGAGCATGTTCACGCAATATGTATGAGTGTGTAGATCCAGAATCAATCAAGGAAAGTAATGACAAGGATTGCAAAATAAAGGTACCTGCGATCACATCCGTATCATTCTTCCCCTCACGCTGAGCATACACTCGAGCCTAGCCTCCACCCACAGGTTGAACAGCCACAACATGCGCCACATTCCTCCCACCATCATCTTTGCACTGGAAGTTACCACGGCCGTGCCCACAACCTCTCTATGGTGCAACAACCCCAGGAGCACGTCCCTGACCACCACCGGCCAACAACGGACACTCACTCCTCATGTGGTCTGCCGAACCACAATTCCAGCATGAATTACCTGTCACTGCAACAGGAGCCTGAACCTCCCTCGCCGCTCGAGGACAATCTCGCCTCAAATGGCCACGAGATCCACACGTCCAGCACGTGTTCTGATCAGCCTTCATCCTATCTCCCTGAACAGGTGCACCGTGTCCTCCATTACCACGCCTAACAGAAGACTGATACCTCTTATCTCGTCCTCTCTTGTTTCGTCCACCACCGGAACTATAATCAACAGCTCTTTTTCCCGAGCTAGAACTAACGCCTCTAGAAGACAAACCCAAGTTCTGCTCGATGTCCTTCGCTCTACTCACAAGCACATCAAAATCTGTATACTCATCCGCAAGCATGAAAGTCATCACGTCCGTTACCAAACCATAACGGAAACGTTGACACCTCTCCCGCTCATCAGGGATTAGCTCAGGCGCATACTGACTAAGGCAGACAAACTGAACCTCGTACTCAGCTACTGTCATGCTTTCTTGCACAAGAGACATAAATTCTCTTTTCTTCTCATCTAGGTATCGCACACCCAGATACTTCCGCTTGAACGCATTCAAGAAGAACGTCCAAGTCACATCATTGTCCTCCATTCCAGAGACAGTGGTCGTCCACCACGTATAAGCATCATCATGCAGCAGTGACACCACACAACCCAACTTCTGCACGTTATTGCAGTTCATTTGCCCCAAAATCCTCTTGGTACTTTCCAACCAAGACTCAGATCCTTCCAGAGATAAACCTCTGAACTCAGTCCCTCCTAGACTGCAAAGACGTTCCAAAGGCAATCTCACATTAGCATCACCTTGATGCGCAGCTCCATGAGCTCCAGCTACTGCTGCCTGAAAGGCTCCAACAATAGCCTGAATCAACACAGTCATGTCAGGAGCAGCTTGCCCCTGCACACCTTCAGGTCCAGCGACCCCAGCACCAGCACCAACACTAGCATTATCACCTCCAGTACCACCACTGCCGAGTGGTCCACCACCAGGGGAGGAGGTATATCCACAACATTCTCAGCATTTTCCTCATTCTCATTCTGAGCCATGGCTCTTGTATTCATTCTCATCTCTCTACGCGACCCCATTTACAAGAAAACAAAGCACTGACACAAATGCAATAAACATAATTAGGCTCAACAAGGTAAGTAATCCAAGTACTCAAGCTCTTTTTTGAAAAAAATTCCTTTCATTAGTTTTGATATGGCAGTGGGATCCCCTAACACACTCCAACATAGCATATCATCACAATTGAAACCATGCATCACTATTCATACAACATTCTTTCATCCAAAAGGCATATCATGCAAATACACATACATCACCCACATAGCCATTCCCATTTACACGAGAACTAAGCTCTGATACCACCAAATGTAACCCCCTTAGCCCAGCCTAGACGGTTGACCCGAACTACGAAGATTACACGGGGAAAACCAAAGTCAACTCGAAAGTCAACCTTGATTAACGACCCTTTTTTTCTTTTTAATCTTGTCTAGATGCACTTTAACCCTAAATGAGTGCTCATGAAACATATATGAGAAAGGCACAGTGATCGAACACCAAAGAGGGACTCAATTGCACTTATTGCAAGTTTAGGGACCAAAATGTAATTTCTGTAAATAGGAGGGTCTTTACTGATTTTTATGTTAGCAATATGAAATTAGTCGTGTTACATGATTCCCTGTCAAATTTCACTTTAATTGGACATCTCAAACTCATACAATTGTTAACTCAACTTCCGGGACTAAAACGTAAAGCTTGCAAACTTCAGCATCATTCAAATCAGTGCCCAACGGTCACCTGTTTCGAAACGTTCACCAGTTGTATCGGAACGAGGACCGAAACGGAGTTGACCGTTCCGAAACGCGGGTTGGTTCCGAGACTGGTTCTGGAACGAGGCCTTCCAGTAGCCAAATCGTTTCGGTACAGCCTCCAGTCGTTTCGAAACACGAAGGCCATTACAGGCCCCCGTTTCGAAACGTCAGAGAGTGTTCCGATACGGTTTGCCCAGAAGCTGCAGATTTTGCTGGTTTTTCAAACATAAATCCATTCAAACACTACCTAATGACTCCCTAATCATACCAACAAGTCATCATACATAAATGGTGCATGTGTAGAACTCCTAAACATATTCATAGCACCAAACATGAAATTTCACATGTCTAGAGGCATGCTTCCTATTATCCAAAACCAAGTAAGTAAACAAACTTCAAAACAAGCATTTAAAGGCAATTTACAAATTCAAACCATCAAAGGCAACATGCCACAACCTAGGGAGTTCAACACATCTCCCAAAACACGTCTTAGGTTCCCATTGCCAAATTACCAAAACTAATAGTGTATGAAAACATCACCATACATGAGCTTGGATTTCCTTGGACACACTTAGCTCCCTTGTTGCGCTTTAACACCTCAATTATCTACATTATTGGTAAAAGAGAGCGTAAGCACAAATGCTTAGTGAGGCATGCTCTAAATAAAACCAATACTGCAATGCATTTTTAGGAAACACTTTCAACAAAGCTTTTAAAACACATGCTCATCTCTTTTCATGCAACCTTGCATACTTTACAAGCATCTCATGATTCATTGCATTCAATACATTATATTGGCTTTCAAGTGATAGATCATAACCATTTCAACACAAAACACAATCGGATACGCGGATTATAAGCGTTGTCCCACACGCTTCATACACACTACCGGACTACACAAGGTTCACACTCAAGAGCAATCCCTCCATTGATGTGACACCCGTAGTGGAGTATAACGGTACAATCTCAACCCCTCAACACCACTCATTGATAGTTGTATAATTCCACTAACGAGAGTACGGGACACATAACACAAGATCTACACACGGACTTTTAACCACCGTTGTGATCTTACCTCAATCGTTAGGGTACTTGGATGGAGTTTATGGTACAATCACAACCCCTCAACATCCAAGGCGACTTTACTTACGGTGCACCCAATCCTATAGCCGGCTAACTATATCTGATTCAAGTACTTTAAAACCATTTCATCACTTGCGAACATACATCAAATACCATCATCAAATCACTATTTTAAAGCATTAATCAATGCCATTAAACATCATGCATCTCCATGCATCATTACCAAACTAATAACATGTCAAACCAAGGATCTCTTACCTTGAGTATCCTTCAATACATGGCTTTCAAAACCAGCATTAATCATGCTAAAACATGCTTTCAAAATAGAAATTAAACATGCAATTCATAACCAATGCATCAAACCACTTCTTAGCACATCCGAGGGAGTTTTTCCGAAAACTTACTCTTGAGCTTAGCTAAGTTGTTTAGACTTAAACTAAGCTCCCAAAACCTCCAAATAATCGCTTCAAAGCTGGAAAACCATCTCCACTCACCAATTACGTTTCACTTGCTTGTCGAAACGCCAATTAAGCTTCCAAATCAACTCCAAAGGTGTCCGAAGATGTCTCCCCTGTTTTAGACACATCAAAGCAGATGATTAATGCATCATCATGCATTGAAATCTTAAGCCAACACACCTAAACTCGCTGCTCTACCCAAAACCAACATTTCGGCTACCAAACACAACCGAAATCACCTCCAAACTCTTCAAAAACTTTACCCAGCCAAGATCCATCACCTCTCTTCATTTCTAAACATCAATCACCGTTAAAAACAAACCTAAACTCGACCTTATACCTCCAGCTATAACAAAACACCAAGAACACTTCAAAAACCATCATTTTCTTGAGCAAAAACTTAGGAAACACAACCTATTCGGGATTGCATTGATAAAACCTCATTTCTAACATCATTTAATATCCAAAATACATTAAAGAACCACCTCAAAACAGAGCCCAATCAATCTCAACGAAATTCTTCAAGATCTCTTCCAAAATCTTGACTTTTAAGCCAAAATCAAGTCTCTAACATTAAAACCCTTTATAAAACTTAAATTAAGGATTGACAACTTGGGAATTTCAGTAAAGAACTGAGTATTTAGAGGAGAAGAACAATCTTACCTCTAAATGGTGATTCCTCCTTGATTTGGGCAAAATTCCATGAAAAATCAATGTGGAAATCAAAAGGTTTTGTTGCTATATTGATTATGAAATAATGAGTGATGGAAATCTCATCAAATGAGGTGAAGATCAAAGTGATTTTTGCTGGAGAAAATGTGTTTGGATGATGGGATTTTGAGAGAAAAAGGAATGGGATAAAATTAGGAAAAGGTAGTTATGATAATCTAAAAGTAGTTTCCATCCTTATTTTATTTAATTAAAACATTAATTAAATCACCCAAATTAAGGAAAAATCTGGAGAAAAACATTTTGGGTAATTAGCTCCTTAAAGATTCAAAGTTTCAATCCTTTACAATACAGTCACCACTAAACTTTTCAAAAATCGCATTTTGGTCACTACACCGAAATGTAGTGTTTCCAAACCTTATTTTGTAAAATTGATTTCACCACTCTCTTATATATATTAAAAGAGGATTTTTAGATACTTTCTATATTTTAAAAGCATCCAGAACTAGGCTTTCCCTAAAACCTCCTTTTATATTCGAACCGTTTCTCAAACCGGTCCGACCAAACCCTAAACTTCTAAGCCCAAAATTGGGGTGTTACAACCAGAGCGTTTCAGGCCGATGTTGCCGAAGCACATGTTCATGCCCCTCCAGCTGGGCTGGCGGGCTTACCTTTGGAAATGTTGATGAGCTTAGGGGCTGTGGAGTTCTATGGTATGTCTATTGACGCGTCAGAAGCCTGGTTAGCAAGTACGATCCATATCATGGATTAGATGGGCTGTAACGATGTGCGCAAGCTGAGATGCGCAGTTTCTTTGTTGCAAGGCGATGCCTAGAGCTGGTGGATGACTACCACTATTGGTTTGGAACCAAATGAGGTGGATTGGGAGTATTTTAGAGGTGCCTTCAAGAGGAATTATCTAGGGGTGAGATACTTGGACGAAAAGAAACGCGAGTTTATGTCGCTTGTTCAGGGAAACCTTTTTGTGGCTGAGTACGAGGTACAGTTCGTACGCTTGAGCCAGTATGCCCCTGAGCTGATACCTAGTGAGAGGCACCGTTGTGATCGCTTCTGGTACTGTCTGGTACATGAAGTCAAGACGTACATGTTGGTTGCGCATTACACCGACTTTGATGTGCTTGTGTGTCGAGCCAAAGATATCGAACATAATTTGGGTCTGATGTCTCGAGGTGTTGGTTCTAGCTCTAGAAAGAGAGCAGCTGAGTCTAGTTCCGGTGGTGGACGGAACAAGAGGGGACGAGACAGGAGATACTAGCCTGCTGCTAAGCGGGGTAATGGTGGACATGGTGCACCTGCTCAAGGAGATAGGATGAGGGCTGAATAGAACACATGATGGACGTGTGGTTCTCGGGGTCATTTGAGGCGAGATTGTCCTCGGGCAGCTAGAGAGGTCCAGGCTCTTGTTGTGGTGACAGTGAACTCATGTTGGAATTGTGGTTCGGCGGATCACATGAGGAGGGAGTGTCATTTTTGGCTGGTGGAGGCCAAAGACGTGCTCTTGTAGTAGTTGCACCTCAAAGAGGCCTTGGGCGCGGCTGTGGGAACTTTCAGAGGAGAGATGAGGGCAGCGAGGTATTGCTCATGTAGTAGTCGTTCGACCTGAGGGAGGTGAACAAGCGAGGGTTTATGCTCAACGCGAGGAGCGCAATGATACATATGTCATCGCACGTACCTTTGTTCTTCAGTCTTTATCTTTGATGGCTTTGATTGATTCTGGATCCACATTTGCTTGAAGTTGCTTGATATACCTATTGAGTTTATGCTCAACGTGAGGAGCGCATGCACATTTACTTGATATACCTGTTGAGTTGCTTGAAGTAGGAATGCAAGTGACTAGTTCTTTTGGTGAGACTGTAGTCACTAGGAAGTTGTATAAAAGATGCCATTTATCTGTACAAGGACATGTTTTTCTTGTGGATTTGGTGGAGTTACCTTTCTACGGATTTGATGTAATTCTTGGCATGGATTGGTTTACGTAGCATAGGGCGGTGGTAGACTTTGATGTCAAAAGGGCGACCTTAAAACTAGTTGATGATTATGAAGTAGTGGTAGTAGGCGAGAATGTGAAATTCTTGTCGAATGTGATTTCGGCTTTGGAAGCAAACCGTATGATGAGGTTGGGTTGTGAGGCTTACCTTGCCCATGTGATGAATCTTGGCACCAAGGATGTGCGTGTGCAGGACATCCGAACTGTTTACGATTTTTCGGGTGTCTTTCTGGAAGAATTGCCTGGGTTGCCACCAAACAGGGAAATTGAGTTTGGTATCGAGTTGTACGAGAATACGACTCCGGTGTCCATTGCTCCTTATCGCATGGCACCTAAAGAGCTAAAAGAGTTGAAAACGCAATTGCAGGATTTGTTAGATCAAGGTTTCATCCGGCCGAGTGTGTCACCTTGGGGTGCACCGGTCTTGTTTGTTAAGAAGAAGGATGGGACAATGCGGATGTGCATAGATTATCGGTAACTGAACAAGTTGACAATTAAGAATAAGTATCCCTTGCCAAGAATTGATGATCTCTTTGATCAGTTTCGGGGAGCCTTAGTGTTTTCTAAGATAGATTTGAGATCGGGGTACTATCAGCTGAAGGTGAAGGATGTGGACATACCTAAGACAGCTTTTCGGACGAGGTACGGACATTATGAATTCTTGGTGATGCCGTTTGGTTTGACCAATGCGCCTGCTGCTTTCATGGACATGATGAATTGTGTATTCCATGAATTTTTGGATCAATTTGTGGTTGTGTTCATTGATGATATCCTTGTGTATTCGCATACCGAGGATGATCATGATAGACACTTGAGAATTGTTTTGCAAGCGTTAATGGAAAATCAGTTGTATGCCAAGCTGAGTAAGTGTGAGTTTTGGCTTAGGGAGGTGGTCTTCCTTGGACATGTTGTGTCAGCTGAGGGTATTCACATTGATCCGCATAAGGTAGAGGCTGTGATGAGTTGGAAGGTACCTAAATCAGTGACAGAGGTACGAAGTTTCCTTGGTCTAGCTAGGTATTACCGTAGGTTTGTCGAGGGTTTCTCAAAGATAGCAGCACCTTTGACCAAGCTGCTGAGAAGAATGTTCGCTTTGAGTGGACGGATACGAGACAACAAGCTTTTGAGAAGCTGAAAGAAGCTTTGACGCAAGCTCCTTTTCTGATTCAACCCGAGTCTGGTAAGGAGTTTGTGGTCTATAGTGATGCGTCCATTGTAGGTTTAGGCTGCATGTTGATGTAGGAAGGTAAGGTAGTGACCTATGCATCTAGGCAGTTGAAGGTGCATGAGCGCAACTACCATACTCATGATCTTGAGCTTGCGGCTGTGGTGTTTGCCCTGAAAATTTGGAGGCATTACCTGTACGGTGAGAAGTGTGTTGTGTTTACAGAACATAAGAGCTTGAAGTATCTTATGTCTCAAAAGGAGTTGAACCTTAGGCAGCGTCGCTGGGTAGAGTTGCTTAAAGATTATGATCTGACGATCGAGTACCACCCAGGCAAGGCTAATGTTATGGCCGATGCTTTGAGCCAGAAAGTGGCTGTGGAGTTTAGGGCAATGTTTGCTCGCTTGAGCATTTCGCGTGATGGTGGTCTTATTGGGGAATTGCAAGTGAAACCATCTTTGATTCAGTTGATCAAAGATAAGCAGTTGCTTGATGATTCTCTTGTTTCGCATGTTCAGGACATTGCGGAGGGTAGACCTTCAAATTTTGGCTTTAGTGATGACGGTGTTTTGTGCTTTGGGAGTCGAATAGTAGTGTCGGAGGATGTTGAGTTGAGGCGCACTATTTTGACTGAAGCCATTGTAGTTCCTTTGCTATGCATCCTGGTAGTACAAAGATGTATCGTGATTTGAAGGATGAGTACTACTGGGTGGGGTTGAAAAGGGGTGTGGCCGAGTTCGTTAGTAAGTGCATGGTGTGCCAGTGAGTTAAGGCTGGACATCAGGTTCCTTCTGGTTGTTGCAGCCTTTGAAAATCCCATAATGGAAGTGGGAGAGAATCACCATGGATTTCGTGTCTGGATTGCCTTTTTCACCGTCAAAGAAAAATTCAGTTTGGGTGATTGTGGATCGGCTTACGAAGTGTGCACATTTTCTGCCTGTGCATACTATGTATACCTTGGATAAGTTGGTTGAGCTGTACATAGCCGAGATTGTGTGGTTTCACGGTGTTCCAAAGTCTATAGTGTCGGATAGGGATCTGAGGTTTACAGCGTGATTTTGGGAATGTTTGCATCAAGCCTTGGGTATACGGTTGAATTTCAGTACTTCTTATCATCCTTAGACGGATGGACAGTCGGAACGTGTGATCCAAGTGCTTGAGGACATGTTGAGATGCTGCGTGATAGATTTTCAGGGTTCTTGGGAGAAGCACTTGTCATTGGTTGAGTTTGCGTATAATAACAATTACCAGGCAAGTATTCAAATGGCTCCATACGAGGCTTTGTATGAGAGAAGGTGTAGAACCCCTCTCTATTGGGCAGAAGCTGAGCAAAAATTGATCTCGATGCCAGCTATGCTAAAGGGAACCACCAAGAAGGTGAAGCTCATTTGTAAGCATTTGAAAGCAGCATCGGATAGGCAAAAGTCTTACGCGGACCTGAAGCGTAAAGAGATTGATTTCGCGGTTGGCGAACGTGTGTTCTTGAAAGTATCACCTTGGAAGAAGGTGATAAGATTTGGGCGTAAGGGTAAGCTTAGCCCAAGGTTCATTGGACCTTACGAGATTGTGGAGCGTATTGGTCCTGTGACATATCGGTTGAGATTGCTTGCGAAGTTGGAGAAGATACATGATGTGTTTCATGGAAATTTAGCCTTTCTTTAATATGACATGTGCTTTAAATATGTTTTAATTAAATGGTTTTATTTGGTTTTACTTTAATTAATTAAATTAGGTAGTTATTTAGAGATTTCCAATTACGTAACTACTAACTTCTTTTCATTTTCAGCCAAACACTACTTCCATTCATCTTTTTCTAGAAATCTTTTCTCCCAAACACTCTCCTAACATTTCTTAATCAATTTTCAAGAAATCCTTTCAAGCTTTTCAAGATTTGGCTAAAGAAAACTTGTCATTCATTGAGGAAAGTAAGGATTGGAGGTAAATCCCTTTCTCAACCTCTAATCAAAGTTCTTTATTGAAATTCCCAAGATATTTGGCTTCTAAATACTATTTTTGGTTGAGTTTTTATTATAGTTTTGATTGAAGATCAAAATCTTGTGAAAATTGTGATTGAAATCTTAATTTTTGGACTTGATGTGTTATGCTCTGTTTTGTACTGATTTTAATTGTGTTCTAAGTTGATTGATATGTTGAAATGAAGTATTGATAACATAGATCCCGAAATCTTTGAGATCCTTGAGTTTCTTGGTTGTTTTAAGTGAGTTTTTGAGGTGAAATGGTGAAATCTTGCTTGCTGGAGGTATAAGGTTGGGTTAGGTTGTTTGTTAGATGTGTTTTGATGTTTATAATGGTTTGGAAGTGATGTATGTTGGTTGGGCTTGGTTTAGGAAGCAATCGATTGGGTTTTTGGTTGTTTTGGATGGGTAATTTTGTGTAGTTTGGGTGAGCAACGAGTTTGTGAATTGTTGCTGGTGTTGAAATGCATTTTAATGCATTTAGATCTCTGTTTTGATGATGTGAAAACATGGGATCTTGATTCGGAAGCAAACGAGGTGTTGTTGGATGCTCCGGAAGAGTAATTTTCGCGTCGGTGAGCAAGGCTTCGCGTATCGATGAGTGGAAATGCAATTTCCCGCTTTGTAACGCTTTGAGCGTGGTCTTGGGAGCTTATTTTAAGTTTGATACACTTAGCTAACCTCAAGAGTAAGTGATTCTGAAATCCCTCTCTTGGAAATGTTCTATGTTTGATGAAAATGCACTTGAGTTAAGTGTGGATTTGTTTATTGTTTTAAAGCACGTTTTAAGCATGAATGTTGTTGGATTTTAATGACATTATGTTAATGATGCACAAGGTAAGTGATCCTTGGTTTTCATGTGTTAAATGCATGTGATGTTAAGCATGATATGCTTGTAGAAATGGCATTGTGTTTATGCTTGTAAAACAATGGATTAATGAGATTTAATGATTATATTAGCAAGTGATAGGAATGGTTTTTGGTTGTGTTAATCGGATATAGTTAGCCGGTTATAGGATTGGGTGCACCGTGAATAAAGTCGCCTTGGATGTCGAGGGGTTGTGATTGTATCGTATACTCCATCCAAGTACCCTAACGATTGAGGTTAAGATCACAATGGTGGATGTTAATCCCGTGTATGGATCTTGTGTTATGTGTCCCGTGCTCTCGTTAGTGGAATTATACAACTACCGATGAGTGGTGTTGGGGGGTTGTGATTGTACTATTATACTCCACCACGGGTGTCACAACGATGGAGGGTTACTCTTGTGTGTGAGCCTTGTGTACTCCGGTAGTGTGTATGAAGAGTGGGGGACAACGCTTGTAATCCGCGTATCTGATTGTGTCTTTTGTGGTATGGTTTATGGATTATCACTTGTAAGCCAATATAATGTTAATGATTAATGTGAAGCATGAAATGCTTGTAAATGTTGCAAGAATGCATGAGATGCTTGGTAAAGCATGAGCAAAAGTTTATTTGTTGTTTTAGAATGTTGCATATGAGCATGTGTTTATAAGGTGCATTGATGTCTTGAGAAGACATGTTTTATAAAAAGGCATGTTTTGAAAAGTGGTGGTTTTGCAAGTCATATGGCATGCATTGATGAATGTTGTTTAGCGATCCTCACTAAGCTTTGTGTTTACGCTCATTTGTTTCATCAATGCGGAGAATTAAGAGATTGAGGCAGCACACAAACAAGGGAATCCAAGCATTTTGTTTTACCAAAGTATGTGGCTTTACTTTAGTGTAATAAGAGGCAATGAGTGGGACTTTATACTTTTGGATGGTTGTGGATGTTCCTTTTTACTTTGAGCATGTTTGGTTGCTGATCCTTGAGTTGTAAATGGCCTTTATGGATTGATTAATGTTTAAATGTTGATTTTAGCTTTGTATGGCTTTGGTGGACTAGGGAGCATGCCTATAGTTTCATTATTTGCACGATCGATGTTATGCTTTAGCTTTGGCTTTATAATGATGATCCTTGATGCATAAATATGTTGTATGTTTGTTGTGGCACATGTTGGGATGTAATCGAACATGAAAAGATGTGATTAACCAGCAAAATTTGTTGTTGTAGGGCAAGGCGTATCGGAACGCCCTTGCCTGTTTCGGAACAGAGGCCTGAAATGGCCATTAGGTTTCAGAGCGGGTAGGGACGTGCCGTAACGGTTTTGCTACTGGAAAGGGGTGTTTCGATACGGGTCTCAGAACGCACCCGAGTATCGAAACAGTCAACCTGGTTTCAAAACGATTGTTCCGATCCAGGTCTCTGCATTTCGGAACACCTAATCGTTGAAGTTTGAATTTGAATTATTTCAGGTTTCTGTTTCTTGCATTTTGGTCCCTGAACCTTACATGTTTAATTAAATGAGTTTGCTTGATCTTTTTAAATTGAAATTTACCATGCCGGTTTATTATAAGTCTAATTTTGGATTGGTAAGTCCTCTAAATTCTGGAAATTTACGTTTTAGTCCCTAAAAGACGTTTCAATGTAATTGAACCCTTGTTTGAACTCCGTTCGCTGTGTCGCTTTCGCTGAAATGCTTTGCTAATCATGTAGGTTAATAAGGTGCATCTAGATAAGATAAAAAGAAAAAAAGGGGTCATTAATCAAGGTTGACTTCCGGGTTGACTTTGGTTTTCCCCGTGTAATCTTTGTAGTTCGGGTCGAGCGTCTAGGCCGGACTAAGGGGGTTACAACTAAGGTCCAAACCATAAACCATAAACTGAAATTAGATACAATTTTTACAATCTTACCATAAAATATAGCTAAAACCAAAATTAGAGACCAACTTGACAATTTGAAAGTAGAGAAATTTGAGAGCTTGATGACCAATTTTATAATTTCACCATAAAATATAGCATAAAATCGAAATTGTGGACTAAATTGACAATTTGGAAGTGGAGAAATTGGAGAGTCCAATGACCAATTTCATAATTATACCGTATGAATAAATAGTGGTCAATTTTGGCTAAAAAATAAATCTTAGAAATTAAAATGAACAAAAATATCATTATATTAAATTAATAGACTAAATTACAAAGATTAGTACATTTCGACTAAAAGTAAATTTTTAGAGACTAAATATCACTACGGGGAGGGGATTTCTATATCCGAAGTCTAAACCGTGAGGATACTTGTGACTGAATTAAATTAAACTAAAACTTAAAGTTGAATATTAGTACTAAAATGTAACATTTTAAATGCAACATGACCTAAAAAGTAATTAATCTCTAGCTTAAAAAATTAGTGGCTTATTTTCCTCCAAAATTTTGTCTTTTCCCTCTCTATTTTTACCAATTGTCTTTTTTTTTTCTTTTTTTTCAATTTAGCTTAAAAAATTGGTGACTTATTTTTCTCCAAAATTTTGTATTTTTCTTCTCTATTTTTACCAATTGTCTTTCTCTTTTTCTTAATTTAATTGAGTTTCAATTTAGATTAATTTAATTAAAATTTCACATTTTATTTTAGAAGTATTTTAATTATGCCTGTGATTTATGCTTCTAGATTTTAATTAGTTCAATTAGATCCTAAGTTTAATAAATTAATTCATTTTATACATCATCATCATCATCATCATCATCATTATTATATATAATAAACTTTGATTTAATATAATTATACTCAAGATTTTGATATGGATACATGAAGCTTTGATTTAAATATTTAATCAAATTCAAATGCATAGATTAACAAGTTAAATCAGAATTAATCTCATACACCAATAACTCTAAACTAAACCATAAATACTAAACCTCAAACCCTAAACCCAACTCAAACCAAATTGACTTGAAAATTCAAATGTTGACTCGACCCGAAATCGACCCGAACGACCTGATTTTGAATCGAATCGAAAGCGACCCGAATGACCCGATATTGACCTGAACCGAAAACGATCGATCCGATATTGACCCGACTTGAAAACAACTGGTCCGATTTTGACCCGATCTAGTACCCGAACTGGACCCGACTCATCACAGACCTGAATTAGACCCGAACTAAATCTAAACTGATTTTAAATAGACCCGAACTGAACCCGAACCGAACTACCCCATTGCTACCTGCCTCTAGTGCACACTAATAAAATTCATTACCATTAGGGTTAAAATCGTGAATCCACAAAATACTCTCATTTTTTAACTGAAAATTAATAATAATTTATTAAACGAAGTTCTAAAAAGGTAAAGGAAAAAGAGAGCGCGAGAGAGAAAGCGTACGGCAATGGCGAGGCTACAATTAGATTTCTCATTTTCTCCTCAGCTCTCATTTTTTTTTCTCTTTTTGAATTGTATTTTTTAGCTTCTTATTCGTGTAATACATTGGAAAGATTTTATTTTCGTTTAATTTTTTCAGATCTGTTGGAATTGTATGCTTTTCTGTTCGTTTTGATATTTTAAAGAGAAGCAGGAAAATTTTAGTTATTTTATTGGTAAAAAAATGGAAGGAAAAGAAGGGTTAAAGACACTGGAGGCAGCGGTTCATCGATCTCTTCCTGGGAATTTTGTTGTGAGCATACACAAATACATGAACCGATCGATAAACCTCTGCATCCAGCGCCTTTACTTTTTTTTTCTCAAAAAGTTTTATGTTATTAATAATTTCTCTGTGTTTTTTGGGTGTTGAGATTTGATTTTTAATTTTTGAAAGAAGGCCAGAGATCTTGATACAAGTACTAACATTTTTCATTTTATTTTCCATTAATTTCTATTACCTTGTAGGGTTTTTTTTTTTTTGTATTTTTCTTATGGTTCTACTAATAACTAATGGTTGGTAGCTGCAGTGAAGCGGAAGGGGCTACGTTATCGTTTCCCAGTTGTCGACCCTACCTGGTTACTGATTATTTTTCAAATAAAACTTACAAATACCCTTTTTAACATTCTTCTTATTTAATTTTCACAGGTGTTTTTAATATTTTTTTTATCTATGATTTAGTAGGAAGTAATTGAATAGTGGGTAAATAAATAGGCAAACTGGTGTGAGATTTGAAACCCATTGTCTGCCTTTTGATTTCCTTGTTAACCGGTGACTTTGTTCTTGATCTCATCTTGAAATTCTAATGCCTTTTTTTTGTCTACAGTTGAACAAGGTTCAAGGTTTGAAACTGAGTTTGCCTATCATTGTTTTATTTCTTGTTGAATTTGTGCCACTATCCATAATTGCCTTTGCGCATGTTATTTATTGTTTCAAGGTTGTTAAATGAGATAGAGAGATGAATGGTGATGTTTTTCCATTTACAGGATAGGGAATTGAATATGAATGAAAAACATGCTGCAGAAATTGCAACATTGTTTTCTGGGATTAGTAATGCTTAGATTATGAGTTGGTGTGGGTTGTTTTGGAAGTTCATAATGTTGTAAAGAATCTTGTGTTTCTATGACATGGGTCAACATTTGACACTCTCCCCTAGGTTGTGGGTTCGAACAAATTCCCCCGATTCTCCAGGTGGTTCCCCTTCTAGGTTACAAATAGTGGTAGACTCACCTCTATTTTCATATCTCTGAATTCTTGGGAACCCATCTGTAAATGTGTTTTGTAGTGGTGCAACTTTACTGGAAGTAACAGGGAACTAATTTGCAGCCATATGTGTCATTTTCTGTCAAAAACTCAAAAAAAAGACCTTCGTCATTGCTGCATGAAAACTACAGGTACAGCTTGCAAGTTGTGGAAGAATCTACTATTTTCATCTGGTATCAAAATCCTATCTATGGAAATAAAATCAAGTTAAATTCTTTCCTTACTCACTACTTACTAGTGTTACCAAGTACCGTTCGAAAAGGTCGGGATGAAACAGGATAAGGCAGTGGTAGGAAAACAAGGGCCTTTAGCGACGAGACGATCAACGAGCGACCGCGATGGAGCTTTTGTGAACTGAATATAGGGATTTGAAAATTGAAAGAAACGGGGAAACAAAATTGCTCTATATGTTGGGGTATTTTTAATTAGTTAATTATTTTTTTTTTGACTTATAATGTCGGTTGGAGTTTATTGGAAATAGAAAAAAAAACCACGTGGGCAATTACATAGCGCACACACAAAGAAAGAAAGATAAAAAACCATTGCCTTAACCGGCCATGGTTTAGCAAGAAAACCACAAAAAACAAAGTTGCAAAGAAGCTCAACCGACACACCTCCATGCGAGATGAAAAGAAACCCGATAGCTCAAAAATGGAGGCGGAAATAAAGCGGGGGAGAGTATTGAGAGAAACCCCCTGTCAGATGAAGAGGAGACATGCCCTAGGGCGGTTCGACAAGCCTCCTGTCTTGATCCGCAACCCGACGAACACTCACCGGTGCTTCTTCAAGCCAGAAGCAATCTTCAGCGGCTTTCGACCCCTCACCGTAGATATCTTCTCCGAGGGGAATTTAGGGAGCCAATAGTCATTCCAAATCGACACACTCTGCCCATCTCCAATCTTCCATCCAGTACCCATTTCTAATAATCGTCTAGAAGACCATATGCTGCGCCAAATCAAGGATGGAGCAGATCCTAAATTGGCCTGGAGAAATGAGCCTTGCGGGAAATATTTAGCACGAAGAAGCCGGGCCATCAAGGACCCGGGGTTCGTGATAATACGCCACCCTGCTTCGCTAATAAGGCGATATTGAATTTTCCAAGGTCACGGAAACCCAATCCGCCCTCTTCCTTTAACTTACAAAGCTCCTGCCACGTACTCCAATGAATGCCCCTCTTGTTCATGCTTTTCTACCACCAGTATCGTGCAAGAATACCCTCTAGCTCTTTACAGAAAGTAGCTGGTAATAAAAAAAAAACAAGACATCGCATAGAGAGGAATAGACTGTAATATCGACTTTATAAAGACCTCATTACCCCCTTGCGAAAGTTGTCTGTAATTGCCTGAGTCCGCTCTTTTGTTTAGTTTCTCCTTTAGGTACCGAAAGGCTACCTTCTTATTTCTTCCAACAATAGCTGGTAGGCCCAAATATGTTTCAGGATTGGCTACCTCAGTCACATTAAGGATCCTGCAAACATCAGATCGGTTATCATTAAGAACATTGGAGCTGAATATGACTTGAGATTTCTCATAATTAATAAGCTGGCCGGAGCACTCTCCATAGTGAGAGAGCAGCATCTTTAGATTATTAGCACTACTAGCCAGTGCCTCCCCGAAAATCAAGCAATCGTCTGCGAAGAGAAGGTGGCTTATCAAGGGTGCACCCCGAGTAATTCGTTCACTGCGAAGAGAACCATCGGCAGAAGCACGTCGAAGCAGTGAAGAGAGACCCTCTCCACAAAATAGAAAAAGATAGGGGCTGAGGGGATCGCCCTGTCGCAGCCCTCGAGTAGGAGTAAAAGAATCACTTATAAGCCCATTTATTATAACTGAGTAGGAGACGGAGGTCACACATTTCAGAACTAAATCAGACCAAGCCTCACAGAAACCCAGCTTCAACATAACTTCTCGCAAAAAAGCCCACTCGACCCGGTCATAAGCTTTGCTCATGTCCAATTTGAGAGCAAAAGAGCCCCTACGACCAAACTTCTTCTTTTTGTAGTGATGAAGAATTTCATAAGCTGTGATGATATTATCAGATATAAGACGGCCAGGAATGAACGCACTTTGCGCTTCATCGATACAGGAGTCAATCACCAGCTTTAATCTATTAGCCAACATCTTTGATATTATTTTGAAAAGAACGTTGCATAGAGAAATCGGTCTAAATTGCGACATAGTATTTGCCGATTGGGTTTTAGGAATCAGGACAATATGGGTAACATTAATTTCTTCGATCGGAAAATTACCTTTGAGCACCTCAATGCAATAATCAGCAATATCATCACCGAGAATCCCCCAGAAACGTTGATAAAAGATTGCGCCTAGACCATCAGCCCTACTTGCCTTCAAAGGACTCATGGAGTTTAGGGCCGCACACACCTCCTCTTTAGTGAAGTTACGCATAAGGGAGAAATTCAAATCATCAGAAATCACAGAGTTAACACCTTCCAAAATTGAACTCGGGTCTCCAGTTCCTTTTGAAGAGAACAGATCTTTGAAATAATGGACGGCAGTATCCATGACCTTGTCATTGTCATCAGAGAAAACTCCGTCATCCGCCACTAGACCGTTTATCCGATTCTGTCTCTTCCTCTGACTAGCATAACGATGGAAGAAACTTGTATTCCTATCTCCATTGCTCAGCCAGTTCGCTCTGGCACGTTGCTCCCAGTAAATTTCCTCCTTGTCTAACTCAATATTCAATGCCAACTTAGTGTCCACCAATTCACCCAATACCTCATCATTCGGATATTGCGAGTTCAACTCATCAAGTCTCTTCCTCAAAGCAGAAATGCTAATCTTCTTTTCCTTTTTTATTTTCCTAAACCATCGTTCAAGCCCCGTACTGAGAACTTTCAATTTTTCCGGGACAGTACCCGTGGTTGAACTCCACAGGTTTGAAACAACGTTCTCGCAAGAATCTTCCAATAACCACGCTGCTTCGAAGCGGAAATGCCAAATCCGCTGTTGGTGGTGTTGGCTGACATCCGTATGTAGAAGGATCGGACAATGATCAGAAAATGAATGAGAGAGGTGTTCAACCTGGTGGTCTGGAAACATATCCTCCCAGCCTTGTGTAGCAACACCCCGATCTAAACGGACTCGAATATTGTTGGCAGACGTCCGACCCCATTCCCAAGTGAACCAGTTGCCTTTGTAACCAAGATCCGACAAATTACAATCAGCAAGAGCATCCTTAAAATTGTTAATCTGCCATTCATTTCTTAACAAACCACCTTGCTTCTCACGGATGCTCAGAATTTCATTGAAATCCCCTATAACACACCAAGGGATGTCGGGTAAATCATTTAAGCGACGTAAAAGTTGCCACGAGAGGATACGGTTCTGAACTTCCGGAGCTCCATAGAAACCCGTTAACCTCCACTGTCGCTGTTCAACATTCTCCGTAACTAATACATCAATGTGGTGGATTGAGAAAGAGCGTAGAGAAATAGAAACTCATTCTTTCCAGCTGAAGGATAGTCCACCACTCCGTCCATTTGCACTTACTTCAACACCAAAAGGAAAACCACAACTCTTTCGAATCCTCTCCATTCGAGTAGCTGGAAGCTTTGTTTCCGAAAGAAAGAGGACCGAGGGACGTAAATCGTGCATCATAGCACGAAAACGTTGAACCGTTCGAGGCATCCCTAGACCCCGAACGTTCCAGCTTATTATTTTCATTGTGTTCGGCTGGTCTCATGTTCGAGACCTGCCGATATAATTGGAGCAACACTAGGTGAATCCTTCTTGGAGGAAACAGATTGTGGTAGATTCTGAACCCGTGGACGTTTGGACGTTTCACTATTATCAATAGGGCTGTCTTCATCCAGTGAGCCCATCACTGTATCAAAAACGACATTATAGCCCACCCGGTCAAAGCCCGGGGGAGGCCCAGAAGCAGTAGAAGATGCTGGAACAGGGGGTTGTTGCTGCTGATAATTAATTCCCCCCGAATTAATGGGATAATGTTGGGAAGTGAGGGCTGGCATCAGAGATCCCACATATTTTGGATATTCCATGATTGGAGAGGATGGTTGACCAGGAAATAAATGAAAATTACCATGTTTTGCCAAATCTCCCACCTGTAATTTTGCTGACATTATGGGAGGAAATTGAGGTCTATCCGAACCTTCCTCAATTAGCCACTTGCACTGAGTCGGAGTAGAACGACGGGAAGGTGCCCTGAGGGAAGCATCCCACCCCGGAACCAAACTCGAACCACCTTCAGTAAAACGAATCGGGCAAAAGCTCTCTCCGTGCCCAAGGATTCCGCAGAGAAAACAGAATAATGTAAGCTTCTCGTACTCAAAACGGACGTACTGTTGCTGACCATTCGCCAAGATCAATTTCTTACGTCGTTTTAACGGCTCCCTTATATCCACTTTTACCCGGACTTTCATGATGCGTTTATAGCCAAGCGAAGTAGCTTTGGTTTCATACTTTACAAAAGAGCCAATGAAATTTCCCAGCACCATTGCAACCTTTTCGGACATGAAGCCAAGTGGAACATCGTGGATGTACACCCAGAAATCCACGTAGATGAGGGGGACGGTAAGGGGGTCTTCACCATTTCCTAGCCGGTGCAAAATTAGCAAATGATTGTTGAATGTCCAAGGACCACCATTTTCAATCCTCTCGACGTCCAAGAGATGATACAATCGGAAAAGGTATCTACCTTCCCCTATATCCGCGATAGAGATGCCTGCCGGTGGATGCCAGATTGTTGCCAGTGTAGACTGGAAATTGATTATACTGGTTGTAAGGAAGGTACCAACAAAGCACAGATCGAAAGACAAAAGGGAATCATTTGCCTCCACTTCAATCTGAATCCCATCGTCTTCCCCACCCGAGATTGTGAGATTTGCAAGATCATTCTCAACATCAGCCATCAGAAACGAGTTCCAGTAAGAACGAAAACAAACAGAGATAAAATCAAGAAAAAGAGGACGTGCCACAAGAGCAGAAAAAGAGAACGTGCCACAAGAGCAGAGAGAGTTTTAATTAGTTAATTATGAAACAAAATATATTAGAAACTAAACATATACTCGTGTAGTCGAGTACCCAATTATAGGCATATTTGTGGCCCAAATCTCGGGCTGGATACCCAATCTGGAAAAAAAAATAATTATAAAATTACTCGATTATTTTGTATCGGATCATCGAATTGAATATTTTCGAAAACCCCTATGCATCACTATATAAATCAATGTGTTCTATTCTCTCAATAATTAAGTGATATTATATTTTAATTAGGCTTTTAGCGTTGCTCCTCCAATTTTAAAAAATATAAATCAATTAGTTTTTATTGAGTGCTATGAATGGGATAGCATTCGTATTATTTTATATTAATTTCAATTAGTTTTTGATTGAGTTCGGATTACCGGTTAATCGGATATTAATTGAATTGTGAAAATGACTTTTTAAAGGCTCAAGAAGTCTTTTTCCCCTATGTTTTATTCTTACTCTCAATCCGGTCAATGTACCATTTTTTTAATTTGTTCATGTACTAACAATATGTCTTAACACTTATGGCCCTTGTGCCATTATCGTTAAAAGTTCATGTGATTGAATCAGAACATGTTATGTATGATTAAAATTAAAAAAAAAATCTTAAAATATAGAGAATTAAAAAATAAAATAAATTTTATGCCCTAGATACATATTTTTCTCGAAATGATAATCATTCTTATTAAAAATCTATAAAATAAAAATTTTTAAAAAGTGTTATGAATATTTATCTATGTGGATGTCTATTATGATTAGAACTTTATCAAAGGAGTTTGATTTATTTATTATTATGAATATTATCTCTATGAATTAGAGTTTAATGTATTATGTACTTATGCCTATAAATAGATGATTCATTGAAGGCATTGTATACAAGTATATATTTGAGAATAATACAAATCTCCCTCTTTCTCTCATCTCTTTGTTCTTCTTGTTCTTATTCTTGTTCTTCTTTATTTTATTCACAACACGTTATCAGCACGAGACTCTAATCAACTGAGGTCTTCATCCTTATAATTCAAAAGAAGTTACCGGGAAGAATTCGATTATAGAATAAACCAAAGATAAGTTTTTTTCTCCTTATTTGTTTTTAGCTACCGATTGTCTTTCTCTTTATATTTTAACTTTGTTTTAATTTTTTGAAAATTTTGGAAGTATGTTTGATTTTATTCGAACATTGGAAAGAGATAAATTTGTGGCTTCTCACAAACCAAAAAACGAATCGACAGAGACGAAGAGGTTGCGTTTGGTGTAAATTACGTGTGTTTTCTCTTGTTCCTAAAAGGGTTAATTAGCGGTATGCTTATTCATACTTTTACTTATATGATTATATTTGATATTTTTCATATTATTTTTTATGTCATTTTATTTGGTAAAAGTTAATATTTTTAACCGTGTTTTGAGTTTTACATGATATGCTTAAATGACTTGGAAAAAGATGTGATATAAAGGGACTATGAGAAGCTATCTCGGTCATATGCTATGTCTCCATTGTCCACGAGAGAAAAATCAGTATCGGTAAATTTTGGTTTTATTTTTATTCTTTATATTATTATTTTAAAGTGCGATAAATCATGATGATTTTGAATTTACAAGAAGATTATTATAAAGTCTATATTTGCTCGAAAGCAATATTTCTTCTTCGTTGAAAAACTTGACCATAGACTTCTCCCAGTTTCAAGTTACGAAAATTCTTCTTGATCCAAAAAGTTTTATGGGAGGCATTCCTTGAAGTGAATGCAAAGCATGATGTTTATTCCATGCGATTATCAATGATGGGGCATTCCCTGAAGTGAATGCAAGCATGATGTTTATTCCATGCGATTATTGGATCTGTTTCATTCCTTGAAGTGAATGCAAACATGATAAATCATTATTCAATTAGAGACATAATTTCGATATAATCCAAGTATAATTGGCTGGACATCCCGTTATGCGAGGCTACTGGTCTCAAAGGAGGTTTTTAAAGGACCTTGTGGACAAGTTTAACAATGTCGCGTACGAGGATTAAATCTTTGTTCTCTGTGGTAAGGATATGTGAAAAAGGTTTTAAAGGCCCATTGGCTCTACTCTATTCCCTGAAGTGAATGTGAGAATATATTATGGAAGGAATAAAAAATCACATTAAAAGTTGTGGTCGTGGTCGAGGCTATGAATATACACATGAAAAATATAGTCGTTTTAAGAATACTTTTACCCGCTGGTAGCGAAGTTATAAGGATGACAAGAGTGATAAAGATCATTCTAAGGAAGTGAAATCCTTTTACTAATGTGATGTTATAAACCATGGGTTTCGTACTTGTCAAACGCCAAAGTATTATGGACTTTATCCATAATCATGAATGATAAATGAAATAAAATATAAACAAAATTTGTTTATAGCGAAAATAATTATGGCGTTATTGGTCCAACTCAATTGGATATTGTTAATTTTCTCATAACCTTTGAAGGGAATAATTTACCACTTATTTTATTTCCCTTATAACCTCTAACAGGAATAATTGATTTTTTTATTTTATTTTATTTTTTTATGTTAATTCGTTTTATTTATTATTTATTTATGTTAGTTTGTTTTATGTTTATTTATTTCACATATTATTTAATTACGCTTTATGTTAATTTATTATTTGAAGAATATGATTACTTCCGGAATAAAATACACAATGAATTGTGGCTATTTATGCCTAGAATTGTGGCTATTTATGCCTAGCAGATAATGCAAGTACTCATATTGTACTTAAGCATAAGAAATATTTTTCCCATTTAAATGCAAGGGGAAATATGAGTAGTATTTCTCAAAGTACTAAAATATCAATACTTCGGAAGAGCACTTGAAAGTTTATCTCTGATAGATAATCGACTTGATATGATGTGCTATATTTTATATTTTTCATTCCTCGAAGTGAATGATACAAAGTACATATTTTCACTACCTGAAGTAAATGAAACAAAGCATATTTTGAAAGGCGCACAATTATGCATTTCTCGATTAAAATGCAAGAGAATAATGTGAGTACTATATCCGGAAGTACTAATATCACAAAAGGCTCCGGTTGAGCAAATATGTTATTGTCAAATGGAACTTTATTCCATATTCACATTGCGTTATACTCGTCAAAGTCATAAAGAGAGCAATATGAGTTCGCAAAATATCCCCTTGAAAATTATAGATAACATATGTTATCAATTGGCATTTGAAATAAGCCAATATGGATATAAGTTCTGGTAGCCAAAAAGTCAGTTGAAAGCTCTAGGAGAGCTATATATTGCTACCAAAAGATAATTTCAATTGAAAACTCCGAAAGAGCTAAATATATTCCTATTTAAAGGAATAATTTTGATGGTCGTACTAGACATGTACGAGTAAGATTGAATTACATGTTATGGTAAACAAGAAGTTTACAAATTCAGAGATATATACACACATGTATATAGTTGGCATGATCGGTTAGACCATCCTGATCAATAATGGTGCATAAATTATTAAGATTTACATGCACATGTATTAAAAGAACCTGTAGTTCTTGTGGTGCTTATTCTCAAAGGAATGGATTAAATTCCACTTATTAAAGAACGTGAAGTTCTTGTGTTGCTTAAAGGAATTGATTAAATTCCACTTACTAAAAGAACATGAAGTTCTTGTGTTGTTTGTTCTCAAAGGATATAGATGATCCCACTTACGAAAAGAATTAGAACTTAAAGTTCTTGTACTGAAGTTAAGACTGTATGTCTTGCATATCTGAACGAAATATGGGCCCATATATCCACAAATATGGAAAGTTTTATATGATTTTAGTAGATGCATCTACATTGTTGTATCGACTTACAACCAGAAGTTTGTGAGATTGATTCTAAAAAGATTCAGATTATACAGTTAGACTATTCGTCTTGAAAAGCTAGTGAGTTTATATTTTAGGCTATATCAGTTATTACAAAGCCTATTAATTATGAAAAAAATATAGTTTAGCAAAATTTCAATTGGATGCCTCCTATTTAATAGCTAAACTATGAGAACAAAAGAGTTATTATTTATATGGTGTTTCCATATAGCAACACTTTTATCGTTACCCATTTTGTTTCATGTTGTTACCCCTAACCTTTTGAGCCAATGAATTATTTTGACCAAGTCAACCGGCCTAATTTTTTTAGAAGGGTAAATATCATGTTAGTCACTGAAAAATCTATTTTAACCTAAAATTGATCCTTATTTATTTCTAAATTTTATAATTTAGTCTAATATTTGTATAATAATATTTTATTTAAATATTAAATTAAATATTTTAATTTTAAATTAGTAATTTATTTAAAAAATTCGTATCTAAAAGATGGACCTCAAATTTAAGTTTAAATATACAAAATAGCGTAAAATTTAATTTAATTTAGTAGGGGTGAATGAACATGTAACTGTCTGAATCATAAGAGTTTAAAGATACCCAAATTAACAATGACAAAAGTTCTTGTATCGTTGAAATTCTCTAGGACTTCCTCTTGGAACAATGCAGTTTAGAAAACTGCATCTAGAATACCATATGTAAACAATTATGTGTATGGATTGTTTTCTATCGTCCCATTATCTAGAAATGCCGGATTCGATTCCAATTTGTTTTTTTTTTTTTTTTTTTTTTGGTGATTAAGGCCACTGTGAATTGCAATGAAAATGACTATTGGCAATTAGAGTCCATCTTGATATTTCACTATCAAAATAATATCTAGATTAGACTGGAGTAGTATTTTTTTTATCCGAAATAGTATGATTTTAATAAATGGAAGAGAATCATACAAAAATTATTTGAGCGCTCCATTAAAAATTTCTTTAACTAAAATCAGAGGAAAATAATACACTCGCATGATATAAACAACACCAACGTGTTACACGAATCAAACACCAATGAAACTAAAGGCAGCACACGACCCATGACAAACCTCAACCAACACAACCAACTACGCCTAATAATACTCAAGAGTAACCTACCAGAACCCGGTCTCAACATTGTTCCCTCCACCAGACTGAACGACTCCAAACTCAATGACCGCTTCTCCCGAGCCACTACACGCCCATCAGCACCCTAAGCCCCTGAACAAAACTAGGAAGGGCGGTCGACGTCACTCTTGGCCAATATATATGTCAAGCCATTCGCCCCGTGTGATAACGGAATAGCCACCGGTCCTTTTTTAATAGATAGACCAGAAACTTAAAACAAACCATAGATTACGAAATTTCAAGATTCGGGAGCACTGTTACGTCATACGTGTGGGGAAGGATTAGCACCCAACAACGCCCGTAAAAACGACGCTTATTTGGTCGCTCATATTTTCTAACATAACTTTGGTTTGCATGTGTTATATTCTAATTAAACCTAAAGTTTATTTTTTTTTTATCAAGAATCTAACTAATTCGAGTGGCTTTTATTTACAAGTGATTATTCTAATTAAAAGTCCTAGTTTATTATTTACAAGATCCTAAGTCTGAGGCTCTATCTAAAATACTATAAAACCAACCTAAGAGGCTTGTAAGTAATCAAGGGAAACTATTAATCTAAAGTATTTAACATAAGGAAAATTCTACAACGGGCGACGAACATTGATGAACACCACTAACGATGAACACTATTAATTTTTTTTAAAAAATTTAAAAATTTAAAAGACTAAAATTATAATTAAAATTATCTCTTAAAAAAATAAAAATCAAATTTAATAGTTACTTTATAATATTTTTAATAGGTTAGAATCAAATATACCCAATTCTCCTAAACCCTAACAAAATCAATCTCTTAAAAAATAGAAATTAATTTATAATTTTTTAATAGATTAGAATCAAATATACTCAATTCTTATATTATTAATGATGCTTGTTGGAAACAGTATCATCATCGCCGCCATTATCATCCATTGATGATGCTTTCCAGGACTTGTTGAATTCGAATAAATTCTGGGTTCCTGAAGGTGTTCCTTCGTTGTATAATGTTCTTCCATGTGATAAGATTATCAAGCGATCAATTAGTCATAAAATTCTCGAACTCGACTGATGAATCACCATTATTACGATGCTTCCACTTTGTGCAATTAGTCCTAAAATTAAATATACCTAATTCTCATATTATTGATTCTAATCTATTAAAAAATTATAAACTGATTTCTATTTTTTAAAAAAATTGATTTTGTAACCCCCTTAACCCGACCTAGACGGTTGACCCAAATTAAGAAGATTACACGGGGAAAACCAAAGTCAACCCGAAAGTCAACCTTGATTAACGACCCTTTTTTTTCTTTTTAAACTTGTCTAGATGCATATTAACCCTAGATATGATCATACAAACATCATATTCAAAGATCATAACCATCAGAGAACAAACAGGGACTCAATTGCACAAATTACAACTTTAGGGACCAAATTGTAAATTCTGAAAATTATAAGGACTTCATCTAAATTAAAGTTACCAATTTGCAATTAGTCAAGTTTCATGTTTCTCCGCCAAATTTCAGCTCAAACGGACATCCCAAACTCATACAATTGCACAAACAAGATTCAGGACCAAAGCGCATACATTTCAAAACATATAACTGCCAATGTCAGCCCCCAACGGTCAGATGTTCCGAAACGGGGAGAGCCTGTTTCGAAACGCGGGACCGTTCCGCAACGGGTTCCGAAACATGGCTTGGCAGTAGCCAAACTGTTCCGAAACAGTGCCTCCTGTTTCGGAACGCCCAGGCCATTTCAGGCCCCTGTTCCGATACGGTAGCACCTGTTCCGAAACAGGCTGCCCAGATTGCAGAAATTTAGCTGGTTTATCATGCAATTCACCTATCAAACATGCTCCAAAAGCCACCAAACTTTACCAGCAAGTCACACAACATACATGGAACATAATTGCATCAACCAAACATCAACATGGCATCAAATATGAAAAGCCCCAAATCTTGTGACATGCTTCCTACTAAGCAAACCATACAAGCATTAAAACTCCAAACCAAACACATAATGGCCAATTACAAGATCCAGCATTAAAGACATCATTAGACAAACCTAGGGAGTTCAAAACATCTCCCAAAACATCCACATAGGTCCCCCATTGTCAAATGCCAAAAGCTAAAAGTGTTTAAGAAAACCTTCCCGTACTTGAGCTTAACTTCCACTTGATTGCTTGCCTTCCTTGCTGCCCTCAATGCACTTTAATGCTCTCAATTATTGGTTTAAGAAAAGAGAGAGAGCGTAAGCAAAAGCTTAGTGAGGAATGCTCATTTAAAACCATACAATAATGCATTTATATAACTCATTTATAAACCATACTTCAAGCAACATTAAACATGCTCTTAAACATTCAAAACAAGCATCTCATGCTTCAAGTTCATAACAAGTCATATTGGCAACAAGTGATACATTTCACATAAGATCCACACATGGAATTTTAAACACCATTGTGATCTTATCCCCATGGACTTTTAAACACCATGGCCCATGGACTTTTAAACACCATGGCAAGGACCACACAAGGACTTTTAACCACCTTTGTGTCCTTAACAAGAATCATCCAAGGACTTTTAACCACCTTGATGTTCTTAAGTAAACAAGGCTTTCCAAGGAATTTTAACCACCTTGAGCCTTAACCAAGAACCAACCATGGACTTTTAAACACCATGTTGTTCTTAAAATTCACAAGATTCTCACAAGGACTTTTAACCACCTTTGAGATCTTAACCAAGAACCATCCAAGGACTTTTAACCACCTTGATGTTCTTAAATATACAAGGCTCACACAAGGACTTTTAACCACCTTTGTGACCTTAACCATCACTTGCCAATATGCATCATTATCATCAAATAATCCACTGTTTTAAAGCATTTAACCAAGCCATAAACAACATGCATCTTTAAGCATCAATCAACATTAAAACAATGTTCAAAAACAATGATCTCTTACCTTGAGCATCCTTCAACACATGGCTTATAATCTCAGCAACTAACATGCTTAATCATGCTTTCAAAACATAATTTAAAACATGCAAACAACCACATTGCATACAACCAAAACCATGGTTCATCACCAAGAGAGTTTTCCCGAAAACTTACTCTTGAGCTTAGCTAAGTTGCTTAGACTTAAACTAAGCTCCCAAACCTTCAAAACATTGGTTTCAAAGCTGGAAACCAAAATCCACTCACCGATTCTGTTTCGCCTCTTGCCGAAACACAAATCAAGCTTCCGGATCACCACCACTTGGATCCAAAGATGACTCCCCTGTTTTAAACACATCAAAGCAGAGGATTAATGCATCATCATGCATTAATAGCTTCAATGAAAGCACCTAAACCCGCTGCTCTCATCCACACTCCATTTTCGGCTACCAAACACAACCGAAAATGCATCCAAACAACTCCTCAACATCACCCAGCCAAAATCCATCAAAACTAAACATCCTTTAACATCATTTAACATCTAAAAAGGACCTAACAACATCCTTATACCTCCAGCAACATCAGATCCACAAGATCACTCCAAAAACAACCAAGAATCACAAGCTAAACTTAGGAAATTCAACCTATCCGGGATTGCATTAATTAAAACTCAATTCCTTATCAATTTAACATTCATTTAACATCAAATTAACACCTTAAAACACAGCCCAATCAGATCATACGAAAATCCATAAAAAATCACCAAATCTTGCATTTAAAGCCAAGATCCATTACACAACTTTAAAACCACTTATAAATCATCAATTAAGTATTGAGAACTTAGGAATTTCAGTAAAGAACTGAGAGTTTAGAGGAGAAGGACGTTCTTACCTCCAACTTGAGTTTCTCCCTTTTTAGAACCAAAAAGCTTGAAGAATCAACTAGCAAATGATGAGGTTTTGTTGATGAGATGATTAGCAATCAAAAGAAAATTGAAAAGAGGTGTTTAAGTGACAAAATCAGAGAGAAAAGTTCTGGAGAAAGATGTTTGGTTTGAGAGAAAATGAGAGAAAAGGAAAATAGAAGATTTGAGAGAAAAGTTAGTTAGAATAGGAAAATATCTTCCTTCCACTTTTCTTTTGTTTAAAAATCAGAAATAAATCATTTAATATCTTAGAAAAATCTGGAGAAACTCCCTTTGGGTAAATAGCTCCTTAAAGATTCAAAGTTTCAATCCTTTCTAAAACAGTCACACAGTTTTCAAAAATTACATTTTGGTCACTAGCCAAAATGTCACCATTCCAAACCTCATTTTGCAAAATTGATTTCACAGTTCACTTATATATATTAAAAGAGGATTTTAGAACATTTTTCCATATTTTTAATGCAACCCGAACTAGGCTTTCCTAATTTCACTCTTTTATATTCGAACAACACTTTGACCGAACCGGTTCAAGCCCAAAACTTCTAAGCCCAAAACCGGGGCGTTACAACTCTCCCCCCTTAAGAAATTTCGTCCTCGAAATTTACCTGAAGGAAAGAGATAAGGAAACTGCTTCAGCATGTCATCCTTCCGTTCCCACGTGGCTTCCTCAACACCACGGTGCTTCCACAACACCTTCACCAACTCAATGGTCTTGCCACGAAGAACCTTGCTATCCGAATCCAGAACCCTCACCGGTTCCTCATCATAGGTCAAATCCGGATTCAATTCCACTTCCTCCACAGGCATCACATGCGAAGGATCAGATATATACTTCCGGAGCATAGAAACATGAAACACATCATGAATCTTTTCCAACTCTTGAGGTAGCCTCAACTTGTACGCAACAGGACCCACACGCTCAATCACCTCGTATGGTCCAATGTACCTAGGGCTCAACTTACCCTTCCGGCCAAACCTCATCACCTTTTTCCAAGGCGAAACCTTTAGAAACACACGGTCACCCACCGCATACTCAATCTCCTTACGCCTCAAATCCGCGTAAGACTTTTGCCGATCAGAAGCTGCCTTCAAACGCTCACAAATGAGCTTCACCTTCTCGGTGGTTCCCTTCAACAAAGCAGGCATCGAAACCAACTTCTGACCCGTTTCAGCCCAACAAAGAGGAGTCATACACTTTCTCCCATACAAAGCCTCATAAGGTGCCATTTGAATACTTGCCTGATAACTATTGTTATAAGCAAACTCCACCAAAGGCAAATGCTTCTTCCAAGAGCCCTGAAACTCAATCACGCAGCACCTCAACATATCCTCCAAAATCTGGATAACTCGCTCAGACTGACCATCCGACTGAGGATGATAAGATGTACTGAAATTCAACCTTGTACCCAAAGCTTGATGCAAAGACTGCCAAAACCGCGATGTGAACCTCGGATCCCTATCCGACACAATCGACTTAGGCACACCATGCAGCCGCACAATCTCAGCAATGTACAGCTCCGCAAGCTTATCCAAAGAAAACGTAGTATGCACAGGCAAGAAATGCGCACACTTCGTCAGGCGATCCACAATCACCCACACTGAATTCTTCTTCGACGATGACAAGGGTAAACCAGATACAAAATCCATAGTAACCCTTTCCCACTTCCATTCAGGGATTCTCAACGGTTGCAACAACCCTGAAGGAACCTGATGCTCAGCCTTAACTCGCTGACACACCATACACTTGCTCACAAACTCAGCAACATCTTTCTTCAAACCCACCCAATAGTACTCTTCACGAAGATCACGATACATCTTAGTACTACCAGGGTGCATAGCAAAAGGACTACTATGACCTTCAATCAGAATAGCAAGCCTCAACTCAGCATCATTGGGCACTACTATCCGACTCCCAAAACACAACACACCATCATCATTAAAACAGAAATCCGAAGGCCTACCCTCCGCGATATCCTGAACATGCGGTACCAAGGAATCATCCAGCAACTGCTTTTCCTTGATTAGCTGAACGAAAGATGGTTTCACTTGAAATTCAGCCACAAGACCACCATCACGCGAAATACTCAAACTGGCAAACATAGCCCTCAGCTCAACAGCTACCTTCCTACTCAAGGCATCCGCTACAACATTAGCCTTTCCAAGGTGATACTCAATCGTCAAATCAAAATCCTTGAGCAACTCCTTCTGAGACATCAGATACTTCAAACTCTTGTGATCCGTATACACAGTACACTTCTCACCATACAGATAATGCCTCCAGATCTTCAAAGCAAAAACCACCGCAGCTAACTCAATGTCATGCGTAGGATAATTGCGCTCATGCACTTTCAACTGCCGCGACGCATAAGCCACAACCTTACCCTCTTGCATCAACACGCATCCCAACCCAACATAGGACGCATCACTGTAGACCACAAACTCTTTCCCTGATTCAGGTTGAATCAAGATAGGAGCTTGCGTCAAAGCCGCCTTAAGCTTCTCAAAAGCCTGCTGCCTTGCCTCCGTCCACTCATACTTGACATCCTTCTGCAACAACTTCGTCAAAGGTGCAGCAATCTTAGAAAACCCATCCACAAACCTCCGGTAGTATCCTGCCAAACCAAGGAAACTACGAACCTCATGAACAGATTTAGGAACCTTCCAGTTCATCACCGCCTCGATCTTCTGAGGATCAACATGAATCCCCTCAGCTGAAACCACATGCCCAAGAAACACCACTTCACTTAACCAGAACTCACACTTGCTTAGCTTAGCATAAAGCTGATTTTCCAACAAAGCTTGCAGCACAATCCTCAAATGCTCTCTATGCTCCTCCTCAGTACGCGAGTACACGAGTATATCGTCAATGAACACCACAACGAACTTATCCAGATATTCATGAAACACACGATTCATCATGTCCATGAAAGCTGCAGGATCATTTGTCAAACCAAACGGCATCACAAGGAACTCATAATGCCCATACCTTGTCCTGAAAGCTGTCTTAGGCACATCCACATCCTTCACTTTCAACTAGTAATACCCTGACCTCAAGTCAATCTTAGAGAACACAGCAGCTCCCCGAAATTGATCAAAGAGATCATCAATTCTCGGCAAAGGATACCGATTCTTGATAGTCAACTTGTTCAGCTGACGGTAATCAAAGCACATTCTCATAGTGCCATCCTTCTTCTTCACAAACAAGACTGGTGCACCCCAAGGTGACACACTTGGCCGAATGAACCCACGATCAAGCAGCTCTTGCAACTGCGTCTTCAGCTCCTTTAACTCTTTAGGTGCCATTCTATACGGGGTAATGGACACAGGAGTTGTATTCTCATACATCTCAATCCCAAACTCCACCTCGCGATTAGGAGGTAAACCAGGCAACTCCTCAGGAAACACACCAGGGAACTCTCGCACAACCCTGATATCTTGCACACGCAACTCCTTAGAGCTAGGATTCATCACAAAAGCTAGATAAGCTTCACAACCTTGCCTCAGCATCCTGCTCGCCTCCAATGTAGACACCACATTGGCAAGAAACTTCACATTCTCACCAACCACAACCACCTCATAATCATCCGCAAGCTTCAACGAAACTCGCTTATTTTCACAATCCACAACAGCACGATGCTCAGCAAGCCAATCCATACCAAGGATTACATCAAAACCATAGAAAGGCAATTCCATAAGGTCAACATGAAAAACATGATCTTGAACAACCAGAGGACACCTTCTATACAGCTTTCGAGTCACAACAGTCTCACCAAAAGAACTAGTGACACAAACACCAACATCCAAAGACTCAACAGGCAAACCAAGCAATTCAGCATGCTTACGCAATATGTATGAGTGCGTAGATCCAGAATCAATCAAGGAAAGTAATGACAAGGATTGCAAAGTAAAGGTACCTGCGATCACATCCGCGTCATTCCTTCCCTCCCGCTGAGCATACACCCTAGCTTGGCCGCCACCCTCAGGCTGAATAGCCACAACATGAGCTACACCCCGACCACCTTCCTCTCTCCGCTGGAAATTACCACGGCCGCGCCCACGACCTCTCTGTGGTGCAGCAACAACAGGAGCACGCACTTGGCCACCAGCCAACATAGGACACTCTCGCCTCAAATGACCCGCAGATCCACAATTCCAGCACCCATTACCAGCTGCTGCAACAGGAGCTTGCACCTCCCTCACAGCTCGAGGACAATCACGCTTCATGTGACCACGTGAACCACATGTCCAACATGCACTCGGATCAGCTCTAGCATTGCCTCCCCGAGCAGGTGCACCACCACCTCTCTTAGTTGAGGACTGATACTTCTGATCACGTCCCCTCTTGTTCCGCCCACCACCGGAACTATACTCAGCAGCTCGCTTTCCAGCACTAGAACCAGTACTCTTAGCAGATAAACCCAAGTTCATCTCGATGTCCTTGGCTCGACCCACCAGCACATCAAAATCATCATACTCGGTAGCCAGCACATACATCTTCACCTCCGTCACTAAACCATAACGGAACCTTTCACACCTCTCTCGCTCATCTGGAACAAGCTCAGGTGCATCTTGACTGAGTCGAACAAACTGCACTTCATACTCAGCCACAATCATGCTCCCCTGGGTAAGAGTCATGAACTCTCGCTTCTTTTCATCCAGATACCTCACACCAAGATACCTCCTCTTGAACGCATTCTGAAAGAATGTCCAAGTTACATCAGCTTCAGCCATCCCAGAGATAGTGGTCGTCCACCACGTATAAGCATCATCTTGTAGCAAGGATACTACACAACCCAGCTTTTGCACATCAGTGCAACTCATCTGACCCAAGATCCTCTTGGTACTCTCTAGCCAAGCTTCAGAACCTTCAGCAGACATACCCCTGAACTCAGTCCCACCTAGACTGCGTAAGCGTTCCAAGGGTAGTCTAACACCAGCATCTTCTTGATGCCCAGCTCCTCGAGCTCCAGCTACTGCGGCTTGAAAAGCTCCAGCAATAGCTTGTATCAGCACTGTCATGTCAGGAACAGCTTGTCCCTGACCGACCTCAGGTCCAGCGACCCCAGCACCAGCTGCAGCTTCAGCTCTTTCACCCTCAGCACCACCACCACCAGGTGGAGGAGGTAACACCGCACTTCCCGCATTCTCTTCATCCTCATTCTCATTCAGAGCCGTAGCTCGCACATTACTCCTTAACTCCCTACGAGGTGCCACACTCTAATAATGCAATCACAATACAAACAAACAAAGTCAGGCCCAGCAAGGTAAGCAATCCAAGTACTCAAGCTCATTTTCATTTAAAAACAACATCATTACATTAGCTTTGATTTGGCAATGGGTACCCACAACATGCTTCATCCCAGCATACAACTCAATTGCATCAAACTCACAACACACTCATCATGCTTTCACTCAACCAGCATACATAACATACATACTTCAATCATGCACACATTCATTCCCAATTACTCGAGAACTCAGCTCTGATACCACCAAATGTAACCCCCTTAACCCGGCCTAGACGGTTGACCCAAATTAAGAAGATTACACGGGGAAAACCAAAGTCAACCCGAAAGTCAACCTTGATTAACGACCTTTTTTTTCTTTTTAAACTTGTCTAGATGCATATTAACCCTAGATATGATCATACAAACATCATATTCAAAGATCATAACCATCAGAGAACAAACAGGGACTCAATTGCACAAATTACAACTTTAGGGACCAAATTGTAAATTCTGAAAATTATAAGGACTTCATCTAAATTAAAGTTACCAATTTGCAATTAGTCAAGTTTCATGCTTCTCCGCCAAATTTCAGCTCAAACGGACATCCCAAACTCATACAATTGCACAAACAAGATTCAGGACCAAAACGCATACATTTCAAAACATATAACTGCCAATGTCAGCCCCCAACGGTCAGATGTTCCGAAACGGGGAGAGCCCGTTTCGAAACGCGGGACCGTTCCGCAACGGGTTCCGAAACATGGCTTGGCAGTAGCCAAACTGTTCCGAAACAGTGCCTCCCGTTTCGGAACGCCCAGGCCATTTCAGGCCCCTGTTCCGATACGGTAGCACCTGTTCCGAAACAGGCTGCCCAGATTGCAGAAATTTAGCTGGTTTATCATGCAATTCACCTATCAAACATGCTCCAAAAGCCACCAAACTTTACCAGCAAGTCACACAACATACATGGAACATAATTGCATCAACCAAACATCAACATGGCATCAAATATGAAAAGCCCCAAATCTAGTGACATGCTTCCTACTAAGCAAACCATACAAGCATTAAAACTCCAAACCAAACACATAATGGCCAATTACAAGATCCAGCATTAAAGACATCATTAGACAAACCTAGGGAGTTCAAAACATCTCTCAAAACATCCACATAGGTCCCCCATTGCCAAATGCCAAAAGCTAAAAGTGTTTAAGAAAACCTTCTCGTACTTGAGCTTAACTTCCACTTGATTGCTTGCCTTCCTTGCTGCCCACAATGCACTTTAATGCTCTGCATTATTGGTTTAAGAAAAGAGAGAGAGCGTAAGCAAAAACTTAGTGAGGAATGCTCATTTAAAACCATACAATAATGCATTTATATAACTCATTTATAAACCATACTTCAAGCAACATTAAACATGCTCTTAAACATTCAAAACAAGCATCTCATGCTTCAAGTTCATAACAAGTCATATTGGCAACAAGTGATACATTTCACATAAGATCCACACATGGACTTTTAAGCACCATTGTGATCTTATCCCCATGGACTTTTAAACACCATGGCCCATGGACTTTTAAACACCATGGCAAGGACCACACAAGGACTTTTAACCACCTTTGTGTCCTTAACAAGAATCATCCAAGGACTTTTAACCACCTTGATGTTCTTAAGTAAACAAGGCTTTCCAAGGAATTTTAACCACCTTGAGCCTTAACCAAGAACCAACCATGGACTTTTAAACACCATGTTGTTCTTAAAATTCACAAGATTCTCACAAGGACTTTTAACCACCTTTGAGATCTTAACCAAGAACCATCCAAGGACTTTTAACCACCTTGATGTTCTTAAATATACAAGGCTCACACAAGGACTTTTAACCACCTTTGTGACCTTAACCATCACTTGCCAATATGCATCATTATCATCAAATAATCCACTGTTTTAAAGCATTTAACCAAGCCATAAACAACATGCATCTTTAAGCATCAATCAACATTAAAACAATGTTCAAAAACAAGGATCTCTTACCTTGAGCATCCTTCAACACATGGCTTATAATCTCAGCAACTAACATGCTTAATCATGCTTTCAAAACAGAATTTAAAACATGCAAACAACCACATTGCATACAACCAAAACCATGGTTCATCACCAAGAGAGTTTTCCCGAAAACTTACTCTTGAGCTTAGCTAAGTTGCTTAGACTTAAACTAAGCTCCCAAACCTTCAAAACATTGGTTTCAAAGCTGGAAACCAAAATCCACTCACCGATTCCGTTTCGCCTCTTGCCGAAACACAAATCAAGCTTCCGGATCACCACCACTTGGATCCAAAGATGACTCCCCTGTTTTAAACACATCAAAGCAGAGGATTAATGCATCATCATGCATTAATAGCTTCAATGAAAGCACCTAAACCCGCTGCTCTCATCCACACTCCATTTTCGGCTACCAAACACAACCGAAAATGCATCCAAACAACTCCTCAACATCACCCAGCCAAAATCCATCAAAACTAAACATCCTTTAACATCATTTAACATCTAAAAAGGACCTAACAACATCCTTATACCTCCAGCAACATCAGATCCACAAGATCACTCCAAAAACAACCAAGAATCACAAGCTAAACTTAGGAAATTCAACCTATCCGAGATTGCATTAATTAAAACTCAATTCCTTATCAATTTAACATTCATTTAACATCAAATTAACACCTTAAAACACAGCCCAATCAGATCATACGAAAATCCATAAAAAATCACCAAATCTTGCATTTAAAGCCAAGATCCATTACACAACTTTAAAACCACTTATAAATCATCAATTAAGGATTGAGAACTTAGGAATTTCAGTAAAGAACTGAGAGTTTAGAGGAGAAGGACGTTCTTACCTCCAACTTGAGTTTCTCCCTTTTTAGAACCAAAAAGCTTGAAGAATCAACTAGCAAATGATGAGGTTTTGTTGATGAGATGATTAGCAATCAAAAGAAAATTGAAAAGAGGTGTTTAAGTGACAAAATCAGAGAGAAAAGTTCTGGAGAAAGATGTTTGGTTTGAGAGAAAATGAGAGAAAAGGAAAATAGAAGATTTGAGAGAAAAGTTAGTTAGAATAGGAAAATATCTTCCCTCCACTTTTCTTTTGTTTAAAAATCAGAAATAAATCATTTAATATCTTAGAAAAATCTGGAGAAACTCCCTTTGGGTAAATAGCTCCTTAAAGATTCAAAGTTTCAATCCTTTCTAAAACAGTCACACAGTTTTCAAAAATTACATTTTGGTCACTAGCAAAAATGTCACCCTTCCAAACCTCATTTTGCAAAATTGATTTCACAGTTCACTTATATATATATTAAAAGAGGATTTTAGAACATTTTTCCATATTTTTAATGCAACCCGAACTAGGCTTTCCTAATTTCACTCTTTTATATTCGAACAACACTTTGACCGAACCGGTTCAAGCCCAAAACTTCTAAGCCCAAAACCGGGGCGTTACAGATTTTGTTAGGGTTTAAGTGAATTTTGTATATTTGATTCTAACCTATTAAAAATATTATAAAGTAATTATTAAATTTGATTTTTATTTTTTAAGAGATAATTTTAATTATAATTTTAGTCCTTTAAAATTTTAAAATTTTAAAAAAAATTAATGGTGTTCATCGGTGTTCATCGTTAGTGGTATTCATCAATGTTTGTCGCATATGGTAGACTCATCCTTAACATAATTGTCAATTTTGTCAAATAACCAAATTAAGGTATCATTATGATTAATAAATTTATTAACAGAAAGTAGTGCATAAAGTAAGCAAATAAATATATGTAAGGAAATAATCATGCTTAATTACTAACATATTAATACTAAATTGAATTAATTACAAACTGAATTAAAGTAGTCAAATTATTATTAAATACATTGAATTAATTATGTGATCTAATAATTTAAAGGTGTTTAAAATAGACAGCATTTAATTTACTTAAATATACAGATTTATTTAAAAAATAAAGTGGAATAAATATACACGCAGAAGAATTAAAGAACATGTTTAATTAATACAAGAGATCATAAATTGTCAATTTATATACAATGAAATCATACAAATTAAATTAGGCTTTTTCTAACCTAAGCATACATGCATAGGTTAATGATCATTTAATAACCTTCATTAAATACAAAGATTTTATTTGAAAAAACCACAATCATTTAATGTATTATAAAACCCTAAAAGATTCTATTGAAAAAAAATCTGTTTAATGTATTAGAGTTTAGGATTTAGAGTTTAAGGTTTAGGATTTAGGGCTTATGGTTTTAGGACTTATGACTTAGTGTTTATGGCTTTAGGATTTAGGGTTTAGGGTTTTAGGACTTAAGGTTTATGATTTTATAGTTTTAGGGTTTATGCTTTAGGTTTATGTTTAGGGTTTAGGTTTTAGGGTTTAAGGTTTAGAGTTTATTACATTGAATGAGTGTTTTTTCACTAGATTCTTTTAAGGTTTTGTATTACATTAAATGATTGTGTTTTTTTCAAATATATCTTGTATTTAATGAAGGCTTTTAAATGATCCTTAACCTATGCATACATGCATAGGTTAGACAAACCCATTAATTTAAGGTCATCGAATTGTACTAAACAATTAAATAAACAAATAACATGCATTTAGTGTAACGCCCGTATTTTGGGGTTAGGAGTTAGTCGGGTTAGTGGTCCGAGTTAGTAAAATTAATTTCAATCTATTCAACCTTAATTAGGATCTAATTGGGTTTTAAATAATAAAGGAGGGACCTTGTTGGTAATTTAACCAATTAAAAAGGAAGACAACATTTTCAAATCAAAAAGAAATGAAAAAGCTCTCATCTTTCCCCCACACCCCTCTTCCAACGTGGAAAACCCCAAACCCCTTTCAAACTCTTCCAAAAACAAAAGTTACTATTCCATTAATTTCCTTCTTCATTCCAAGGCCATTTTGAGAGGTAATAACATTTTCTAACTCTCCTTTTCATCCTCTATCTCTACATGGCCATAGATTTTAAAACTACCCACTTTTGAAAAGTTAGGGTTTAATGAAAGTTAAGGTTTTTATGGAGTTTTTCATCTTGTCTTGAAATGTTAGGTTGGGTTTTGATTTAACCACCTTAAAATGCTTAACATATGTTAAAATGGTTGGGTTTGGGTGAAAACCCGAAATGGGTTCTTGAGGCAAATTTCAAAGTGTCAAAAACTTGGTTTTTGGTGGGTTTTAGGTTTAAATTGAAAGGCTGTTGGTTTAGGTATGTTAGGAAGGTATTTAGGGATCATTTGGGTGTCATTTGAATGTTTGAAAATGGAAATTTCAGCTAGGATTTGAAGGAGCACGAAAATGGGCATTTTGGGGGATTAATTTGATTGGAAAATTTGTTGAAGTTGGTTTGAGCTTAAGAATTGAGTGTTGACTGAGTTTTAGCATTGAATGGGAATAATAGATGTGTTTTTGATTGGTTAGAAGCAAGAGGAGACGTTGAAGAGGCATTGGGATCGAATCCGGGCTTGTAGGAGGCTTGCTTTGGTTGCTAAGGAAGTGTGGTGAGTGACTTTAAACGTGTTTTAAAGTTTGGTTCGAGTGTGTGTAGTGTATGAGTTGAAATGTGCTTGGTAGGCCATTTCTAGGTTGATTTAAATTGTTAATTTAGCTCTTTATTTCCATTAAATGTTATTGTGTTTGCCTATTTATGCTCTTGTGAAATGTGGGTTGATTTGCACCTGTGTACCATGATATGTGTATGTGATGAGCATGAGATATGATTGATGGATATGTGATGTGGTAAATGAAAATTGGCACTAATTAACTTACCGTGTGTAAATGATCGATCATTAGGCTTAGTGTGCACACAAATTGAGTCAAAACGTACGTGGCCTTGATGGCGTTAAGTCATCAAGGAGGAGTACGGTGATGTAATATTCCACCAGAAGCTTATATATATTCTACGGGATGATGAGTGGAATCCCATCCGTAGGGCATGTGGTGATGAGTGGAGTCCTGCCCATGCAAGGTCCGGTGATGAGTGTAATCCCACCGAGGTAATGTGAATGTTGAGATTAAATCCGCACATCCCGGTAAACTAATAGTGGCCAATTGAACTTGTTCTATTGATTGTAATGTATGATATTGATATGTGATGTTTGAGCTTAGTATGATGTGAGATGCCATACATGACTCTTGTAAGACTAGCTAGGTCTACTTGTGAATTTACCTATGCATGTTAGATATGAGAATTAGGGAATACATGCTTGAACCCTGCATTGTTGATGTTTTCGGTTTTAGAGCATCCTCACTAAGCTTATAGCTTACGCTCTCATTTTCAATAATGCAGATCATTAGCGTGGTGTTAGCTCGGAGCAAGGCAAGAAGGGCTTTCCAAGTTTTTGTTTGCTCAAGTACGGTTATTAATTATGTAGTAGTTTAGCAATGTGGCAAGAGGGTGTTTTTGTATGAGCTATGTATGACTCTTACTTGTGTTTGATGTTCATGAATTGACTTGGATTGTAATCATGATAACTTGCCAAATGCTTGAGTGATGTATGTCTTATGGATGCTTAAGATTTCTTTGATGGCATGCAAACCTATATGACATGAAGGATGTCTTTTGACTATTAATGTCTTTAAGCATGCCTATTGTGAAATGTTTGTTAATGTGTAATTGCCATGTATGAATGGTTCACTATATGCCTTGTGTATGTTTGAGCATGTTCGACATAGGACGTATGCCTCTAGACCTTGATTGCTTGTGTTGTGTGCCTTTAGGGGTCCTATGGGACCTTTAGACTTGTTAAAATCTGCCTAAGTCTGATTTTCAAAGGTTGCAGACAGCCCGCGTTTCGAAACGGGATGGGTCGTTTCGGAACGGGTAAGGCTTCAGGGACCCCGTATCGGAATGCGTTTCGATACGGTTTGGCCTTTGAAACCCCTATTCTGAAACGCGTATCGAAACGTTTTGGCTACTGGAATTTTGAGAAATTGGCGAGATGAAAGCGTATCGAAACGGGTCTAAGGGTTTCGAAACGATCAAAATCTCGTTGACCACGGGAAGTTGACCGTTGAGGGCGTTTCGGAACGGTTGCCCTCCGTTTCGATACGGCCCCTTGTATGGGCTCTGGGACAGTTGACCTGGTCAAGGCGTTTCGATATGCCTCAAGGGTGTTTCGAAACGACCTGTTTAAAGGATTAAAATTGGGCTGTTTAAATGTTGTTTTGGTTTGAATGTTTATCTCATGTGTTTTATTTCCGCTGTTTGATCACATAGGAATTTGAATGAGCATTTAGAAAATATTAAGTTAAAAAAAATAGGGTTGCTAACCGAGGGGGAACCTTAACGGGTTTCACTTCGGTTTTCCCCGTGTGGCCCACTCGGACCGATCATCCGGCCAGACCGGGACGAGGGGGTTACATTTGTTGGTATCAGAGCCTGAGGTTACCGAGACTTCGGGCAGGTAAGTGAGGTAAGCTTGGTATGTTAAGTGATTGTATTATTTGATGCATGCCTTGCCATGAATTCTTAATGTTGGACTGTTCGTATGATGTTTTGAAGCATGAGTTGTCGTGTTCGGTGTAGAGAGTGTGTGCCCATTGCTACTATTACTTAATTTAAAAAGATTTTACAGTAAAGGGAGTACTTGAGCACTATTGGACCCTTGCTTTGGCTAACGTAATCCCTATTTGTTTGTTGTTGTAGTTATTTTCTTGCTAGCTGTACCATGAGACCACGTGGGAGGCCTAGGATGGTCGACCGGAACCACGTGCAACGGCTCCGAGAGTTGAGCTAGTAGTTAGAGTTGAGGCTCAAGTGGGAGAGCCTGTGGTTGGAGTTGGAGCTCCTCCACCACCTCCACCACCACCACCTCCACCTGGAGTAGGAGGCGAGGCCAGGGCCGAAGGAGAGGGACCTCAGGGAGGCCAAGGTGGCCAAGGACTGACCGGAATAGACTTAGCTCCTTTGGTTCAGGCGATAGCCGGGGCGTTTCAGGCTGCAGTAGCTGGGGGTCAGGCAGCGGCACATCATCAGGGAGAGGGCACTGTTTTTCCATTAGAGAGGCTCCATGGTCTAGGGGCCGAAGAGTTCAGAGGGTCTACCCCAGAGAGATCAGAGTTGTGGTTTGAGAAGACTGTCCGTATCCTCGCTCAGATGGGATGTACTGGTGAGCGCAAGCTAGGATGTGTTGAGTCCTTACTTCAGGGTGATGCCTACACTTGGTGGGTCACCATTACTACGGGTATGGATGAGGCCGAGATTACTTAGGAGTTCTTTGAGTCAGCATTCCGTAAGAAGTATCTGGGTCCGCGATACCTCGATGAGAGGAAGAGAGAGTTTATGGCTTTGCTTCAGGGGAGTATGACCGTGACCGATTATGAGATCCGATTTGTCAGACTGAGTTAGTATGCTTCTGAGCTTGTTCCCACTGAGGTGGAACGATGTAACCGATTCTGTTATGGGCTGAATGAAAAGATCAAGAGGTATACTCTAGCTTCAGACTACACTGATTATGATGTCTTGGTCGCGAGGGCCAAGGACTTAGAGCATAGTTTGGGCTTGACCAAACGATCTGGTGGTTCTAGTTCGGGTAAGAGGTCCAGTGACTTTGATAGAGGTGATGCTAAGAGGCATCGGGACAACAGGCATCATTATGATCATAAGCGTGGTGGCGGTAACCACGGTAGGGGCCAACAGGGCAGAGGGCAGGTGGGAAGTTGCCCACATGTGCTACTTACGGGAGGAACCACACCGGTGAGTGTTGGGGAAATTTCCACTCGTGTTGGAGTTGTGGTGCTAGGGATCACATTAGACGTGACTGTCCACATCAGGTGGGACAGGCACCAGCTCAGGCTCCTGCTAGAGCCAATGACTTTCAGAGAGGCCGCGGGCGCAGTAGAGGTAACTTCCAGCTGAGGAACGATGGACAGAGGAACATAGCACATGTAGTTGCAGTTCAGCCGGAGGGCAGAGATCAGGCCAGAGTTTACGCTCAGCGTGGGGATCAGCATGACACCGATGTGATCGCAGGTAACTTCTCGATACAGTCTTTGGGTTTGCTTTCTTTGATTGACTCCGGGTCTACACATTCCTACATATTGAGTGCGCTTGCACAGTCTTTGAATTTGCCTTGTGAAATGTTAGAGGTAGGAGTTAGTGTTACTAGTTCCTTTGGGGACACGGTAGTAGTTATAAAAATGTACAGAAGGTGCCCGTTGATGGTTCAGGGACATGTGTTTCCAGTGGATATGATGGAGCTTCCTTTCTATGGTTTTGATGTAATTCTGGGTATGGACTGGCTCACGGAGCATAGAGCTAGGATAGACTTTGAAACTAAGAGGTTTTCTTTGAGGCTCACAGATGATTATGAGATCGTAGTGGTGGGTGAGAACGTGAAGTTATTGTCCAATGTAGTTTCAGTTCTAGAGGCTAAGAGGTTACTTGAGTTGGGGTGTGAAGCATACTTGGCGTATGTGATGAACCCTAACATGAGTGAGGTCAGACCTCAAGACATCCGGACAGTATGTGACTTTCCTAGTGTGTTTCCGAAAGAGTTGCCAGGGCTACCACCGGACAGAGAGGTAGAGTTCACTATTGAGACTTATTCTGATTCAGCTCCTGTTTCGATTGCTCCGTATCGCATGACACCGAAAGAACTGAAAGAGTTGAAGACTCAGTTGCAAGAGTTGACAGATAAAGGCTTCATTCGACCTAGTTCTTCACCTTGGGGTGCACCAGTTTTGTTTGTGAAGAAGAAAGACGGAAGCATGAGAATGTGTATAGATTACCGACAGTTGAATCAGCTAACAGTGAAGAATAAGTATCTGTTACCCAGAATTGATGACTTGTTTGATCAGTTGAGAGGAGTATCGGTCTTTTCGAAGATTGACTTGAGATCGGGTTACTACCAGCTAAAGGTAAGAGAGGTTGATGTACCGAAGACGACCTTCAAGACTAGGTATGGTCACTATGAGTTTTTAGTCATGCCTTTTGGGTTGACTAATGCACCGACTGCTTTCATGGATATGATGAATAGGATTTTTCATCAGTACCTGGATCAGATTGTAGTTGTGTTTATAGATGACATCTTGGTGTATTCGCGAACTGAAGAAGACCATGACCGACACTTGAGACTAGTTTTGAAGACTTTGCTAGATCATCAGTTGTATGCGAAGCTAAGCAAGTGTGAATTCTGGATCCGAGAGGTAGTCTTCTTAGGACATGTAGTGTTAGCCGATGGGATTAGAGTTGATCCGAAGAAGATTGAGGCTATTGTTGAATGGAAGCAACCGAAGTCTGTAACAGAGGTACGTAGCTTCCTAGGCTTAGCTGGATTCTATAGAAGATTCGTAGAAGGTTTCTCTAAGTTAGCCGCTCCATTGACACAGTTACTTCAGAAGAGTGTTCAGTTTGAGTGGACAGATGCAAGACAGAGAGCCTTTGAGAAATTGAAAGAAGCTTTGACCCAAGCACCGATCTTGATTCAGCCAGAGTCCGGGAAGGACTATGTAGTTTACAGTGATGCTTCTTATGTAGGGCTAGGGTGTGTTCTTATGCAAGATAGGAGAGTAGTGGCTTATGCCTCAAGACAGTTGAAGACCCATGAGTGCAACTATCCGACCCATGATATAGAGTTAGCTGCAGTTGTGTTTGCTCTGAAGATTTGGAGGCACTATTTGTACGGTGAGAAATGCACAGTGTACACCGATCACAAGAGTTTAAAGTACATTATGACTCAGCGAGATTTGAATCTCAGACAGCGTAGGTGGTTAGAGTTGCTAAAAGATTATGATCTTACCATTGAGTACCATCCGAGTAAGGCCAATGTAGTGGCCGATGCATTGAGTAGGAAGATAGCTGTGGACTTTAGAGCCATGTTTGCTAGATTGAGTTTGTCCGGAGATGGTGGCTTGGTAGCCGAGCTTCAGGTTAGACCTACTCTAGGTCAGTTGATTCGAGATAAGCAGCTCTTAGATAGATCTTTGGCACCTCACGTGCAAGATATAGCCGAAGGTAGACCTTCTGACTACAGTTTCAGTACTGATGGGGTTTTGTGTTTCAAAGATAGGATAGTTGTGCCAGAGGACAATGACTTGAGACGTACGATCTTGACTGAAGCCCACAGTAGTCCGTTTGCTATGCATCCTGGAAGTACGAAGATGTATCGTGATCTGAAGAATGAGTACTTTTGGGTTGGCTTGAAAAGAGATGTAGCCGACTTTGTGAGTAAGTTCTTAGTGTGTCAGAGAGTGAAGGCGGAACATCAGGTTCCCTCAGGTTTGTTACAGCCGTTGTGGATTCTGGAATGGAAATGGGAAAACATCACCATGGATTTTGTTTCGGGTTTGCCTTTGACTCCTTCGAAGAAGAACTCAGTATGGGTGATAGTAGATCATTTTACGAAGTGTGCTCACTTCTTGGCAGTCAATACTACTTACACTCTTGATAGATTGGCCGATTTGTACATTGGTGAGATTGTTAGACTGCATGGTGTGCCGAAGTCCATTGTGTCAGATAGAGATCCGCGATTTACATCTCGATTTTGGGAGAGTCTGGATACTTCTTTGGGTACCCATTTGAACTTCAGCACGTCTTATCATCCTCAGTCAGATGGTCAGTCAGAGAGTTATTCAGATCATAGAGGATATGTTGCGTTGTTGCATCATTGACTTTCAGGGTACGTGGGAGAAGCACTTGCCTTTAGTTGAGTTTGCTTACAATAATAGCTTTCAGTCGAGCATTCAGATGGCTCCGTATGAGGCCTTGTATGGCCGGAAGTGTAGAACTCCAGTTTGTTGGGCCGAAGTGGGACAGAAGTTGTTACCTATGCCGAATTTGCTCAAGGGGACAACTAACAAGGTAAAATTAATTTGTGATCGATTGAAGGCTGCTTCAGATAGGCAGAAGTCCTATGCAGATTTGAAGAGGAAGGAAGTTGAGTTCTCAGTGGGTGAGAAGGTGTTCTTGAAAGTGTCTCCGTGGAAGAAAGTGATGAGATTTGGCCGAAAGGGGAAGTTGAGTCCGAGGTACATAGGACCGTATGAGATTGTGAAGAGGGTTGGTCTAGTTGCTTATCAGTTGCGTTTGCCATCTGAGCTAGAGAAGATACACGATGTATTTCATGTTTCGATGCTCCGTAGGTATAGGTCCAATCCTTCACATTTTATGCCCGTAGAGGAGAATGAATTGAATCCGGACATGACCTATGAGGAAGAGCCAGTTGAGATCTTAGCTTCTGACAGTAAGGTGTTGCGGGGTATATCGATTGAGTTAGTAAAAGTGCAGTGGCAACGTTGAGGTGTGGACGAGGCCACTTGGGAGAGGAAGGAGGATATGGAAAGGCAGTTTCTGTATCTCTTTCAGTCAGGTAATTTCGGGGACGAAATTCCTTAAGTGGGAGAGAGTTGTAACGCCCGTGTTTTGGGGTTAGGAGTTAGTCGAGTTAGTGGTTCGAGTCAGTAAAATTAATTTCAATCTATTCAACCTTAATTAGGGTCTAATTGGGTTTTAAATAATAAAGGAGGGACCTTGTTGGTAATTTAACCAATTAAAAAAGGAAGACAACTTTTTCAAATAAAAAATAAATGAAAAAGCTCTCATCTTTCCCCCACTTCCCTCTTCCAACGTGGAAAACCCCAAACCCCTTTCAAACTCTCCCAAAAACAAAAGTTACTATTCCATTAATTTCCTTCTTCATTCCAAGGCCATTTTGAGAGGTAATAACATTTTCTAACTCTCATTTTCATCCTCTATCTCTACATGATCATAGATTTTAAAACTACCACTTTTGAAAAGTTAGGGTTTAATGAAAGTTAAGGTTTTTATGGAGTTTTTCATCTTGTCTTGAAATGTTAGGTTGGGTTTTGATTTAACCACCTTAAAATGCTTAACATATGTTAAAATGGTTGGGTTTGGGTGAAAACCCGAAATGGGTTCTTGAGGCAAATTCCAAAGTGTCAAAAACTTGGTTTTTGGTGGGTTTTAGGTTTAAATTGATGGGTTGGTTGTTTAGGTATGTTAGGAAGGTGTTTAGGGATCTTTTGGGTGTCATTTGGATGTTTGAAAATGGAAATTTCAGCTAGGGTTTGAAGGAGCACGAAAATGGGCATTTTGGGGGATTAATTTGATTGGAAAATTTGTTGAAGTTGGTTTGAGCTTAAGAATTGAGTGTTGACTGAGTTTTAGCATTGAATGGGAATAATGGATGTGTTTTTGATTGGCTAGAAGCAAGAGGAGATGTTGAAGAGGCATTGGGATCGAATCCGGGCTTGTAGGAGGCTTGCTTTGGTTGCTAAGGAAGGGTGGTGAGTGACTTTAAACGTGTTTTAAAGTTTGGTTCGAGTGTGTGTAGTGTATGAGTTGAAATGTGCTTGGTAGGCCATTCCTAGGTGGATTTAAATTGTTAATTTAGCTCTTGATTTCCATTAAATGTTATCGTGTTTGCCTATTTATGCTCTTGTGAAATGTGGGTTGATTTGCACATGTGTACCATGATATGTGTATGTGATGAGCATGAGATATGATTGATGGATATGTGACGTGGTAAATGAAAATTGGCACTAATTAACTTACCGGGTGTAAATGATCGATCATTAGGATTAGTGTGCACACAAATTGAGTCAAAACGTACGTGGCCTTGATGGCGTTAAGTCATCAAGGAGGAGTACGGTGATGTAATATTCCACCAGAAGCTTATATATATTCTACGGGATGATGAGTGGAATCCCATCCGTAGGGCATGTGGTGATGAGTGGAATCCCGCCCATGCAAGGTCCGGTGATGAGTGTAATCCCACCGAGGTAATGTGAATGTTGAGATTAAATCCGCACATCTGAGTAAACTAATAGTTGCCAATTGAACTTGTTCTATTGATTGTAATGTATGATATTGATATGTGATGTTTGAGCTTAGTATGATGTGAGATGCCATACATGACTCTTGTAAGACTAGCTAGGTCTACTTGTGAGTTTACCTATGCATGTTAGATATGAGAAATAGGGAATACATGCTTGAACCCTGCATTGTTGATGTTTTCAGTTTTAGAGCATCCTCACTAAGCTTATAGCTTACGCTCTCATTTTCAACAATGCAGATCATTAGCGTGGTGTTAGCTAAGAGCAAGGCAAGAAGGGCTTTCCAAGTTTTTGTTTGCTCAAGTACGGTTATTACTTATGTAGTAGTTTAGCAATGTGGCAAGAGAGTGTTTTTGTATGAGCTATGTATGACTCTTACTTGTGTTTGATGTTCATGAATTGACTTGGATTGTAATCATGATAAATTGCCAAATGCTTGAGTGATGTATGTCTTATGGATGCTTAAGATTGCTTTGATGGCATGTAAACCTATATGACATGAAGGATGCCTTTTGACTATTAATGTCTTTAAGCATGTCTTTTGTGAAATGTTTGTTAATGTGTAATTGCCATGTATGAATGGTTCACTATATGCCTTGTGTATGTTTGAGCATGTTCGACATAGGACGTATGCCTCTAGACCTTGATTGCTTGTGTTGTGTGCCTTTAGGGGTCATATGGGACCTTTAGACTTGTTAAAATCCGCCTAAGTCTGATTTTCAAAGGTTGCAGACAGCCCGCGTTTCGAAACGGGATGGGTCGTTTCGGAATGAGTAAGGCTTCAGGGATGGGTCGTTTTGAAACCCCTGTTCCGAAACGCGTATCGGAACGTTTTGGCTACTGGAATTTTGAGAAATTGGCGAGATGAAAGCGTATCGAAACTGGTCTAAGGGTTTCATAACAGTCAAAATCTCGTTGACCACGAGAAGTTGACCGTTGAGGGCGTTTCGGAACGGTTGACCTCCGTTTCGATACGGCCCCTTGTATGGGCTCTGGGACAGTTGACCTGGTCAAGGCGTTTCGATACGCCTCAAGGGTGTTTCGAAACGGCCTGTTTAAAGGATTAAAATTGGGCTGTTTAAATGCTGTTTTGGGTTCGAATGTTTATCTCCTGTGTTTTATTTCCGCTGTTTGATCACATAGGAATTCGAATGAGCATTTAGAAAAGATTAAGTTAAAAAAATAGGGTTGCTAACCGAGGGGGAACCTTAACGGGTTTCACTTCGGTTTTCCCCGTGTGGCCCACTCGGACCGGTCATCCGGCCAGACCGGGACGAGGGGGTTACATTTAGTATCAAATTAAACATGCTAAATTTAATGCAACATATGTACATATAAATATGCTAGAAATAAATAAATAATATGGTAATAACTCTAATTATATCATAAAAATATATCATATATAGGAAATTAAATACCAAAATATTATAATATATATGTATTAAATGAAACAAAATCAATTATTACTATTATGGTAAAAAATATATAAATGAATATGTAAAGAATTAATTAAAATACTAAAAGATAACAAATTAATTTAAAATATGTAAATCAAAGATTAAACCTAATTAGTCAATTACTATAGTTAATAAAAATATATGCAAAATACTTCTGCAAATTAGAGAGCGTCGCAACCCTAATAACCTTTTTACATCGCAACTCAATAACTTTTATTTTTCTTTGTAAATTAGAGAGCGCTGCAACTCTTTTTTGTTTTTGTCTCTTTAGCCGGTAGTCGGCTACCAGTCTTAGTATTGATTTTCGACCACCGGATTTAATATTTTTAGTTTTTTTTCATATTTTTAATAAGAATCTCTATCTTTGTGGCACGCTTTTTTCTCTGCCTTTGTGGCACGCTTTTCTTTATTCTTGTGGTTTCGTTTCATCTGTCGTTTTGGCATGACTTCAACATACCTTAGTGGTTGTTTGGTGCTCGCACATAGATTTTAACGATGCTAGTTTTTTTTATTATGATTCCGTCGGTGGTTGTTAGGTGTATAAAAGTACTCATTTTGGGACCTTTTATGACTCAATTATTGTTAAACTTAAGCTTGCATTACTGATCATTCATGCATAATTTACTGTTTTTAACATTGCCAAGCTTGATTATTTATATTAAACAATATTTGGTGGAAAAAGGTATTGTCCAAATGTGTTTTGTGCTTTTGCATATTTCATCACACCATGCCCATGCAAGCATTGCCGCGACAGAAAGGAAAGGGAAGAAAGGCGTAGAACCAATGTTCGATGATCCGTACCAGACCAAGATTTGATGTCATACCCTACTGAGGATCGATGAACCAAGAACAAGGCTTGCGAAGCAAAACCAACTGACAAACCACTATCGAGGCAATGGCTAAGCCTCTACCGAAGCAAATGCACTGACAAAGCTACCGGAGGAGAAAATATACAAAGTGGTAGTCGACTTGAAGAGCATAAAATGATGGAGTTTCCCACATACTTTGCATGGTGATCGGAGCACTGGAAGATCATGAAAGCATGGAAGGAAGGTCAAAGATGGAAATCGGCCAAAGTTGATAAAAAAACAATAAATTAAAGAGATTCACTCTTTAATGAAGACATGTCCAACTCCAACTTAACTTCTTCCTCAAGAAAGACTTTGCCTTAAACTTACTAATATATAAAGAAGGCCAAGATGGTTTTGGAGTGTCTAGACCTAGATCGAGCAATTGAGAGTTGAGAGACTTTGTAGCGAGCTTACTTTGTTATCATGTTCTAATTTCTTCTTAGGGTTTAGGATTGTATTGTTTAGTAGTTGTGAGAAAACGATTGTATTTTGTTTAAGTTTTTGTTAATGAAATTTTTGTTCAAGGTTTGCTTATTCTTGGTGTTTATTTTTTTCTTGCAATTTAATCGGGAGAGGATATTGTGAGGGCATCTATTTGTCTAATATCGGGAGAGTTAGACTCACGAAACGAATAAGAATGGTTTTCATCCCAATCGGTGAAAACTAAATCAGCTTAGGGATAATTTTGAGTTTCAACGGCTAAAAGAAGCGTAAGATTGGTTGGTGTTCGTCCTTGGTTCATGTTGGGAGGTATTATCAAGGCCTGCACATTAACAGTGTTTCGATTTAAGGATAAGAAGAAGCCACCGAAGGACGTTTTGCTAAACCTTGACGTTGTTCACTGCTGCCCAAGCATGGGATTGTCGAGGCAGTACTTAACCCAATGCCACGACAGTAACTTTGGTCTCTGTCGAGGCAGTTCGGTGTTCATTGCATTCAAAAGCCCAGACAGTCCCAATTGGTTTCCACACTACGACGCAATATAATTCGGCCTATTCTCTCATCTTGATTACTCAACTCTTTTATTTACTTGCTTATTTTACTTTTTGTTCTTTAGATTATTCTCAAAACCAAATCAATCACATGTGTTCTTTACTTTTTTTCCTTTTTAATGCGAGAGAATAAATATTGAAGGTTTCACCAATCCTTGTGGAGACGATACTCAATACTCATCACTTTATTACTTGAACGTCTATACTTGCACAATTGTGGGGCACTTTACACACGCAATAGTGGTCATAGAAAGTTAGATCCCCACTCGGATGATGGTTGTTTGCCGATATAATCAGTTCTAGGTAGCGGAACATTCTGCCTGATAGTTTGGGTTGCTCACTACTCCTTTTTCACCCCGTCATGCGTCTCGATTGGATAGAGACAAAGAGATCCAAGAAAGCCTCCTGATTTTGATGGTACGTTATTCTCTAGGGAAGTATTCACTTTTCTTTACACTTTTGGGTTTGTAAGAGATTTTGGTGAATTAGCCCCTATTATTCTCCCTTCTGGATGCATTGTATTTGTGATATTTCTATAGTTTTTTAATAAAAATTCAGTGCTGTCACATCCCAAAAACCGGTCTAGTCGGAATTAGGTTCCGATGACCGAATATTTTATATTGATTAAATAATTTATTCGATTTTATCTGAACCAATAAATGTTTTTCGGGTTAATTTATGATAGTTTATTATTATTATTATTATTATTATTATTATTATTATTATTATTATTATTATTATTATATGTATATATAATAGTCGTGGGACTCACGGCTAACTCCTTCAAAATGAAGAAGTTTACCGTGGTAATCCCACGTAAAAGGGGCATGTGGCACAAGCAAATTATGGCTGGCAATTGCCCACCCACGTGGGCAATTAAAATTTGACCAAACATGCCACGTTTCCAAGCTTACGTGGTGCTTGGGGAAAACATTGAAGGGCCGGCCATTCTTAGTATAAATAGGGGGAAGACTATGCGCAAATGAAAAAGAAAAATAAGGAGTTAGTGAAGAAACAATAATTAGGTGGTTCAGTGTTTGATTGGTTGTCCGGTATTTTCGATATAGTAACATCGAATCTCTATCGACGTCGGGGTAAGTTCAAATCCTTGGTTAGTCTATGCTTTGGTATCAAAATTAATTAATATTTTCGTATTAATTCGATATTTTTTAATCGATCCTAACTGATTCCTATTTAACATAGTCCAAGAAATCGATAAAGGACGACCGTCAACCAAGGGAAAAAGGTGATGTTATACGAGAACCCTAATATCGAGGTGAGTGTAGATGCATTTGTCTCGGGTGACATGGTGTCATTTCGATCTTGGTTTCTATGTTCTGATATGTGAGTGTAGCAGCGTCTCGAGTTAGGCAAGGGCCTACTTGAATTTGTTGTTATATTTATTAGTACTAACCTTTGAGTTAGAAGCATTATGTCATCGATCATATGTTGGTAAGTGTACGGTAAGCATTGCATTGATTCTATGATTCATAGTATGATTATTGTTGTCATGAAAATCATTGAAAGCATTGACATGTTATAAGTATGACATGAATTATTGATATTGTTTATTGATATGAAATATTGTTATGAATCATGAACAATGAACCTTGGATTCGAAGTATTGGATACAATTGGCATGCCATAGAATTCATGAGCTCATTGGTACGGGTATTGGGCTTCGGCCATTGGTGCGGCGGAGGGATGTGTTGTGTGTTGGTCAATTGGTGCGGCGGAGGGATTATGACACGACCATTATTGTTGGTGATGTGGTGGAATTCGCGTATCCAAATACTGTTGAATCGGTCCAAGAAAAAATATTGAGTATTGATATTGCTTTTGTTATGATTGGATAACATGCCTTTCATTTATAATATGTTTATAGATTGTTTATGTGAAATGTGTCATTAAATATGACATTGAAGTATGCAGCATTGCATAACATGCTCATTCATGATTATGTGACTACCTCACTTAGACTATATAAGTCTAACGCATTCATTTGCATAACATTTCAGGTTAAGAAAAGTAATGGATCGAGATCGGGATTAGTTGGAAGATCGGCAAGTCACTACAAGTAAAGAGTAATGTGTTTTGTCCTTATGAACTCCTAGTATGGTGGCAAAGTAGTTAAAGTAAATATACTAGTCTTGTGGCCCTACTATTGTGTATATGTTACCTATGTTTTGTATAAGGTTTTAAATCTATAATGACTTTTGAGTTAGTAATAATATTGACACATTTGGCACTAAAATATTGGTTAAAAAGGTTTAAGATTTATGTCATCGATTTCCATTTCGTTTTCGGTAACGCTCTCCGACCCGGTTCTCTACCAGGCTGGGAAGGGGGTGTTACAATTGTGGTATCAGAGCTAGAGTTTAGTCGGTTATGGACTAAAGTTAAGTATGTTTGTATTGTATGTTATTGTTGAGTGTGTAAAAGTTCTATTATTTACACCCTTTTTAACCCATATTTCTGCTGCATTCAAGCATCATTGCATTGCATTTAGGTCAGTTTACAATAAAACATCACAAATATATTAAAGACACAGATTCTACTAAAAGATGGCTGATTTTGTAGGTTGCTGCCATAGTTGACAAAGAAGGCAGGCGCAGGGCAGAGAAGCAGAAGAGCTGAACTGGACAAGCAGACAATGAGGACGAAGCTGCCATGGATCTGTCGTGACAGCAAGGTGACAGCAACCTTATGAAGAGGAAAAGTAAAATGGACCTCGATGGATAGAGAAAAATCTGCTCGTCTGTCGTGTGAAAGCCAAATATTTTTCCAAGCTCCGGATCGAAATATATGTCAAGCCAAAGCTCAAGAAGAAGAAATCCCTAGAAACAAGGATGACGGCTGCGAAGTAGGACTCTTGGAGATTAAGTCTTTATTAGAATCTTACTTTTAATTAAAGTTGTAATCCTTGTTAACATAGAATACTTGAGCCCAAAGCTTATATAAGGGCATAGATTTTAACCTAGAGGCATAAGACCCCATAACCGATAACCTAAACCCCTCCGCCGTTTACCCGTCGTCGACATGTTCTAAAAACCCCCTAGGGCCACGGGTTGTTTTGTAAAGTAGTTGCAAGGGTTGTTTTGTTTTAGGATTTTCCAAGTTCAATAAAATAAACTTCAAGTTCTCTTATTTCGGTTTTAATATCTTGCAAGAGCATCGGGAGAGCATTGTGAGGTTATCTATTTACTTAGCATCGGGAGAGTTAAGTATACGAAAGAGATAAGAGCGCGTTCTCTAGTTTATAGTTGAACCATCTCGTGCCTAGGGATAGGGCGAGGTTAAGTGGCTAAGGAAGAATTCATACACATCGGTGTTCATCCTTCGATTCACGCCGGGAGGTATCATCAAAGACGTGATCATCGACAGACTTGGACCTAGGGATAGGCCAAGGCAGATATGGGATTCTTGCCAAACTTGGAGTACAGAGTTGGTGTGTTCGCTGCCGCGACAGCTAACGGACAGCAGCCGCGACAGGTGCTGTCGGCGACGGGCGCGACGACAGAACTGGATTTCCTAAGCATTTCAATACCTGCACTACTGAGCAATTCAATACCAGCCCATTCTCTCTATCTTGATATTCCAACTCTTTTTATTTACGTTTACTTTATTATTCTCGTGACAATTCTCTTAAATATTTTCTTTATTTTGTGGAGTGAAATAAGGTGAAGCTATTAGCCCAATCCCTGTGGAGACGATATCCGATACTTCGTATCACTTTACTACTTGCTTCGTGTACACTTGCACTACAATTGCGATAGACTCTTTTACACGCAACAAGTTTTTGGCGCCGTTGCCGGGGATTGGCAACATAACTACACCTTTCTTTTGTTGCACTTTTCGTTTTTATTTTTATTTTCGTTTTTGTTTTTATTTTTATTTTTATTTTTCTTTAATTTTTCTTTTGTGCTTTCAACTCTCGCTTTTCACGAGGTTTTCTTGTTTATGCGCAGATCGAAAAGAGGTGAAGATCCTAAGTATCCATTAGATCCGGAAGTTGAACGTTCCTTCTATCTCAAGAAACAACTTCGCCGACTTTTAGACAGAAACGAATACCTCGAGGAACAGCTAGAGAAGATGGCCCGTAATCTGCCCGCTGGTGATGGTATACCGCCTGTCGGCGACCCGCCCGCAGCAGCCGGACGACGGTCATGTCGTGACTACATGCTGAACGATCATGTAGAACTGGAGACCACGCTACCAGATATTGATGTTGATAACTTCGAGCTTAAATCTGTCATGTTTAGTATGATCAACAATGCCGGGTAGTTTAGTGGTGCTGTTACAGAGGATGCCAAGGAGCATCTCAAGACGTTCCAGGAAATCTGTGGTTCGTTTAGACTGCCAGGAGTTAGTCCGGAGATACTGAGGCTTCGGTTATTTCCCCATTCATTGAGGGGCAGAGCTAAAACTTGGTGGAATAAACTAACACCGGGTTCAATCGTAACTTGGGCAGATTTATCTCGTGAATTCTTATCTCGTTTTAATCCTTCGCATTTATCTGAGCGATTACGTAACGAAATTGCTACTTTTCAACAGGAAGATGACGAGCCGATGCACGAGGCCTGGGACAGATTTACTACTCTTCTTCGAAACTGCCCAATGCATGGATTCCCCGTCTGGAATCAGGTTACAAAGTTTTATAATGCTGCCAACCTACAAACTCGCATCCGAATTGATTCCGCAGCAAACGGGTTACTATTGGATAAGGATCCAGACGAGGCTTTGCAAGTTTTGAAAAATCTGGCCAAGAATGAGGAGCAGTTTCCGACTACAAGAAGAGGGGGTAAACGGGTACTTGCTGTCAAGGACTACGTAGCCGACAGCACGATGAAATCACATGTAGCATTCCTTACTAAAGCAATGAAAAGGTTATTGAATGATGATGGTTTACAAGGATTTGTTGTTGAGGAAGTATGCGATATCTGTGAGGGAAATCATAGTAGGGATGAATGCCCAATAAATGTAGAAGAGGGAAAATATGTTGGAAACTGCAAACCAAATTATAATTCCAACAACTATAATCCCAATTGGAGGAAGGATCCTAAATTTTCATGGAGTAATCCCAATAATGCCTTGAATCCTCAAGCACATAATCAGAATCAGGGAGGTCCTAGATTGCTGACGCGACAACAACAGCCGCAGAATCTGCCGCCGCACCTGCCGCCGCAGCAGCAACAGCAGCCACCAGCTGCCACGAGCAGTATATTGGAACAGACTCTGGCCACCTTTATGTCTCAGACCGGTACTTATATTGAGAATATGAATCAATTTGTCAAGAAGACAGAGAATTTCATGGATAAAACAGAGATGAGGATGACAAATCATGAAGCCACTTTGAAATCTCTGGTAACACAAATGGGTCAGGTGTCGCAACATATTAAGCCGAGGCAGAATGGAGGATTCCCTAGTAATACTGAAAATGCTAGGCAGCCCACACATGAGCAGTGTAAAGCTATTACTACTAGGAGTGGGAAGAAACTACAAGTGCCGGAAAAGGAAGCTGAAACAGTAAAGGATCCAGCCTTAGATAAACCTGCCGAGGAAGCTGCCCCGACAGGTGACAAACAGACTGCTGCCGATGAGCCTGTCACGATAGCAGAAGCGACAGAGGAGAAAAAAGATGATTACCGTCCTCAGATTCGCATGCAGTGAGAAGGACGCATTGCTGATTACCGTCCCCCGCCACCTTTCCCCCAACGGATACAGCAAGCTAAGCAAGAATCTCAACTTAAAAAGATTTAAGATATTTTTAAGCAGGTTCATATAAATATTCCGTTGTTAGATGCCGTTAGGGAGATGCCCGGTTATGCTAAATTTCTCAAGGATGTTATGTCAAAGAAATCTAAACTTGGGGAGTTTGAAACGGTAAAGATGACAGAAGGTTGCATGAGTATTCTTCATCGGCAGCCACCCCAGAAAAAGAAGGATCCGGGGAGCTTCATCATACCTTGCGTAATCGGAAATAAATTCGTGGGTAAGGCACTTTGTGATCTTGGTGCTAGTGTTAATCTAATGCCAAAGTCTGTTTTTCAGAAATTAGGTATTGGAAGGGCGCGGCCCACGACAGTAACTCTGCAGCTGGCAGACCGCTCTTATGTTCATCAAGAGGGAAAATCGAAGATATCTTGGTAAGAGTGGATAAGTTTATTTTCCCTGCTGACTTTCTTGTTTTAGATTGTGAAGCAGATGAAAACGCACCAATCATCCTTGGGCGGACCCTTCTTAGCCACGGGAAGATCACTGATTGATGTGGAGAAAGAAGAACTCACCATGCGAGTAAACGATCAAGAGATTAAGTTGAATGTTCTCCAAGCAATGAAACATGCTGATGTGGACGAGGAATGCAAGGCTATCACTGATGTTACCCTTGATCAACCCTGCATCAGGTCAGGCTGTCAAGATATTCAATTCGGTCACTGCCGCGACAGCCACCTAGAGGACTGTCACGACAGCAACGACGACAGCACCGATGACAACAACTCCTCTAAATCCGATTCATCTGATACTGAAGATCAGGAGGAGGTAAACTGTATTGGCAATCGTCCAGGTAAGTTATTCGAACCCTTAAATTATACTTCGGATAACCATTTAATCCAAAAGCCATCTATTGTTGAACCACCTGCCTTAGAACTGAAGCCCCTGCCAGGGCAGCTTAAATATGCTTTTCTTGGTTCAAATGATACGTTGCCCGTGATCATCTCTTCTAAGCTGCCGCAGGAACAGGAACGACAGCTAATCGACATGCTAAGGCAGCACAAAAAGGCAATTGGATGGACGATCGCTGACATTCAAGGCATTAGTCCGGTGTTATGCATGCACAAAATTCTTCTAGAGGAGGATCATAAGCCAACTATAGATGCCCAAAGGCGGCTTAACCATGCGATGAAGGAGGTAGTGCGTAAGGAGATAATCAAATGGTTAGATGCTGGTATTATTTACGCCATCTCCGACAGCAAATGGGTGAGCCCGGTGCAATGCGTTCCCAAGAAAGGAGGAATGACCGTGGTGACCAATGAGAACAATGAGTTAATCCCAACCAGGACTATGACCGGTTGGAGGGTTTGTATGGACTATCGGAAGCTTAATAAAGCTACCCGAAAGGACCACTTTCCTTTACCCTTTATTGATCAAATGCTTGATAGACTAGCGGGTAAACCTTACTATTGTTTTCTTAATGGTTACTCAGGTTACAATCAAATTGCTATCGCACCAGAGGATCAAGAAAAGACGACTTTCACATGCCCCTATGGAACGTACGCATTTAGGAGAATGCCGTTTGGATTATGTAATGCACCCGCCACCTTCCAAAGGTGCATGATGGCCATATTCTCCGACATGGTAGAGGACTTCCTTGAGATATTTATGGATGATTTTTCCGTCTTTGGAGACGATTTTGAGAGCTGCCTCGTCAATCTACAAAAGGTACTTGAAAGATGTGAAAAAGCTAATCAAGTTTTGAATTGGGAAAAATGCCACTTTATGGTGGATGAGGGGATAGTCCTTGGCCATAAGATTAGCTGCCGTGGGATAGAAGTCGACAGGGCTAAGATAGAAGTAATTGAGAAGTTGCCGTCGCTGACTACAGTCAAGGGCATTAGGAGTTTTTTAGGGCATGCTGGGTTTTATCGGAGATTTATTGCTAACTTCTCAAAAATCACGAAGCCCCTATGCCATCTTTTGGAGTAGAACCGACCCTTTGACATTAATGAAGAATGTACTGAAGCATTCAAGGTTCTGAAGGAAAAATTGGTAACAGCCCCCATAGTACAGCCACCAGACTGGACACAGCCATTTGAGATTATGTGTGATGCTAGTGACTATGCTGTCGGGGCAGCACTTGGGCAGCGCAGAGATAAGCTGTTTCATGTTATATACTATGCCATCAAGACATTGAATGACGCCCAAGTGAACTACACCACCACAAAAAAGGAGCTGTTAGCTGTGGTGTTCTCCATTGACAAGTTTCGCTCTTATATACTTGGGACGAAAGTAATAGTGCACACAGACCATTCTGCCCTAAAGTAATTGTTCGCGAAGAAGGATGCAAAGCCTAGATTGATACGGTGGATCCTACTATTGCAAGAATTCGACCTTGAGATCAAGGACAAAAAAGGGACAGAAAATTAGGTGGCAGATCACTTGTCAAGGTTGGAGAAGGGACAGAGTCTACCAATAGATGAGACACACATACTGGAGACCTTCCCAGATGAGCAGCTCTTTGCTGCCGCAATCGCTGCCGCGACAGCCATGGCGGCAGGTAAGTCTTCTGAACTTTCCTGGTATGCTGATTTTGTTAACTTTATAGTTAGTGGAGTACTTCCTTCTGATCTTAATTATCAAGCCAGGAAGAGGTTCCAAAATGATGTTAAACATTATTATTGGGACGAACCTCTTCTTCTCAAAATGTGTGCAGATCAGGTTATAAGGAGGTGTGTACCACAAGAAGAGCAAGAAGACATACTCCATCACTGCCACGCTTCACAATATGGAGGTCACTTAGGAGGCAATAAAACTGCTGCCAAGGTGCTGCAGTCAGGGTTCTACTGGCCGACACTGTATAAAGATGCACAGGACTTCTACAAGAACTGTGACAGGTGCCAACGGACAGGTAACATCTCGAGGAGAAACGAGATGCCACTGTAGAACATTCTAGAAGTCGAGATCTTCGACGTTTGGGGGATCGATTTTATGGGACCCTTTCCATCTTCATGTGAGAATCTTTACATCCTCCTAGTAGTGGACTATGTCTCCAAGTGGGTTGAAGCTATCGCCACTCAAAAGAATGATGCCAAGACAGTCCAAAAGTTTTTACATAAAAACATTTTTTTTCTAGATTTGGCATTCCTAAGGCGATCATCAGTGATGAAGGGAGACATTTTGATAATAGGGTAATTAATGTCGCCTTGAAGAAATATGGTGTCAAACACAGGATCACGACAGCATACCACCCACAGACCAATGGACAGGCTGAGATATCCAATAGAGAAGTGAATAACATTCTTGAGAAGATGGTTAAGCCAACTAGGAAAGATTGGTCTTTACTCCTTAATGATGCATTATGGGCATATAGGACAGCTTTTAAGACTCCATTGGGCATGTCTCCATACCGTTTGATTTATGGGAAAACCTATCATCTGCCTGTCGAGATAGAGCACAGGGCATACTGGGCAATCAAGGCAGTGAATATGGACTTGGACAAGGCAGGCCAGAAAAGGCTATTAGATTTGAACGAGATCGAAGAAATACGGACAATGGCCTACGACAATGCAAGAATATACAAGGAGAAAACAAAGAAGTGGCATGACAAGAAGTTGCTGCCACGACAGTTCTGCCCAGGGCAGCTTGTGTTGTTGTTCAACTCTAGACTGAAACTCTTCCCAGGGAAGCTAAAATCTAGATGGTCCGGCCCATTCCAAGTGGTACAAGTTTTTCCCCATGGTGCCATCACAATCCAATCATTGAAAGACGGGCACCAATTCAAAGTCAACGGACAGCGCCTCAAGCATTATCAGGGGACTGAAGCCCTAGGAATAATGAAGTGGTTACTTTAGGAGATGCCCCACAAGGCATCCCTAATTTAACCTAAATTTTATTTTTATTTATTTTTATAATTTATTATTTATTAGGAAATAAGGTTTATTTTTATTCGAATAATGTTTTTTCTATTTTCCATTTTTAGGAAATAAAGGAGTCAAGAAGAAAAGGAGAAGTGACCCAAGCCCACCATCCACCCATCAGCCCAACAGAGCCCATTTATTGAAGCCTGTCATTTCGGCTGCCGCCGCAGACGGATAAGACAGGCTGTCAACAGACTGACACGGCAGACGCAGAAGCGTGTGACAGACGCGTAACAGACATATTAATGCGTGGCAGACGCGTCAGACACGCCAACACTCAATAGTCGCTCCGTTATTCACGCCTGTCGTTACAGCATTAAACGGGCAGCAACTCGACCGCTATAAAACCCCGTTTTTACTTTCATTCTTCATCACTTCTGCTTATTCTTACTTGCTTTCTCCTCTCATTTTTCTTTGCTTTCTTTACTTTCAAACCCTTGCAACTAATATGTCTTCTAGACAGACCCGCCGCAGCGCTGCCTCAGCCTCCTCATCAGCAGCAGCATCGCCCTTCGCAAACAAGGAATTATGGGAAGAAAGGGGTTTCATCTACATCCGCAAGGCACAGAACATGGGGCTCCGACCATTCATCGCGAAGGCAATAAGGAATTTTCTATGGGAGCAGTTCGCCGAACAACCGGCAGAACTAAACGACACATTGGTGAGGGAGTTCTATGCTGCCATCGACAGCAAGACAGCAACATCTGTAATAGTCCGAGGAGTAGAGGTGCCATTTACAGCTGACAGCATCAACCACACGTATTGCCTATATTTTGGCCCCGACGATGACGCCCACTAGCAATTTTTAGACACCCTCGATTCTGCTGCCTACGGTGCTGTCATGGCGGAGGTGACAGAGGAAGGAACAACATGGACCACGAGCAAAAAGAACCCCAACTCTGTCAAAAGGGGGCAGCTGCTCCCAGAAGCCAAGCTATGGAACGCTTTCATCAAGAAGCGTATCCTGCCGTCTTCCCATCACACGACGGTGAACCAGCAGCGACTCGCTCTCATTCACTCGATCATGCACGACCGGCCTATCAACGTGGGCCGCTATATGAGGGAAAGCATCTTGGACTGCACATTCCGCTCCTCCTCCCGTCTGTGTCTACCGTTCACGATCACTTCCCTTTGCCGCTGCGCTGCTGTCCCAGAAGCCACCACCGACAAACTGATCAAAGGCAGAGGCTGGACAGAAAACAACATTACCAGCCTCATGGAGCTCATCGTCGCAACACTCATCAACTCCTTCAACCCAGCTGCCTCCCCAGAAGATTCATACGAGGAACCTGCCACTGAACTTGCCGCCGCAGCCGCCCAGACAGACCACTCCGCCCAAATCCTTGCCGCCATACAACGGGTGGAAGACAGACAGATGGGGCTGATGACATTCATCCGAGATTTCGCCACTTCCACGGTAAATTTCATTACCAATAATTTAAATTATCCCGATGTTGTTTTCCCCACTTTTCCAGACCACTATTTCCATATTTCCACCCCTGCCCACACACCTACACCACCTGCCTCCCCACATACCCATTCCACCGCTTCCACCCCATCACCTGCCCCGACGGCAGCTGCGAGTCCTTCGGCCGACAGCCCCGTACGTGGAACGAAGCGGCCAACCACAGCCGACAGCGAGGAGGAACCTCTGATTAGGAGGAATTTGGAGAAGGAGTTTACGCCTGTCAAGAGGCAGAAACACGTGGCAGACAGAAAGCTAATGCCCAAGGCAAGCACCACCAGCAGCAGCACTTGGGATAGCGGCAGCAGCTCAGACATCCAGCTCATGGAACAACCAACCCAACCTCCCCCACAGCCCAGACGCTGTCGTCAGATCCGTGTCAGCAGCAGCAGCGAGGACAACGATTAAAATTTAAGTCTTTTATTTTTCTTTTCTTGCTGCCTGCTATATCTTTATCTTGTGATGTACCTGCCATCATTTTATCTGTCATTTTGCATTGAGGGCAATGCAACCCTCGAGTTTGGGGGTGGCAACCCTCCATAGTAATGGAGTCTTAGTACATCTTTTTATTATTGTTGTGTCTTTTATTAAGTTCTTAAAAAAATCAGAAAATATAAAAATGTTGGCTTAAAACTGTGAAGTTAGCTTACCTGTCATGACAGCTCTGTCGTGGCAGCATCTTTAGGACAATTTAAGGAGAAGTTTAGAGCCTTTCTATAGTTCTGAAAACTTAAACACCATTGTGACTGTTATACTGCTTAGACTTCTCTTAGCCAAACTAGAATAGAAAACTTAGCACTTAGAGTAGAAAAGAGACTAGACTCTCAGGAAACCTAGAGGTGCCCAACACTGGCTCTAGGCAGATAACCAGAGAAAAACTTCTAGAGGTGCCTATCACCGGCTCTAGACAGTTAACTAGAGGTGCCTGAAATACTGGCTCTAGTAAAAATGAGAAGAAATTAGAAAGAAATCAACTAGAGGTGCCTTATTCTGGCTCTAGTAAAGGAAAGAAAGAAATCAGTCTCGTAAGAAAAACTCTAAACAAGCTAAAGTATAATATTCTAGAGAAACTAAGAGAGTCTTAACATATAACTGTTCACAAGCATGCACACACTGCACGAGAGCTATAGGGAGATTCCGGACAGATCCTAATCCTTCCGACAGGTTGCTGCCGTCACAGAGAATGAGCGACGGGTAAGGGACAGTTCACTGTTTGAAAGCCAACGCAAAAATATTTTTTCTTTTAAGTCTTAATTGCTTGAGGGCAAGCAAAAACTTGAGTTTGGGGGTGTGTTGAGTGTGTAAAAGTTCTATTATTTACACCCCTTTTAACCCATATTTCTGCTGCATTCAAGCATCATTGCATTGCATTTAGGTCAGTTTACAATAAAACATCACAAATATATTAAAGGCACGGATTCTACTAAAAGATGGCTGATTTTGCAGGTTGCTGCCATAGTTGACAAAGAAGGCAGGCGCAGGGCAGAGAAGCAGAAGAGCTGATCTAGACAAGCAGACGATGAGGACGAAGCTGCCATGGATCTGTCGTGACAGCAAGGTGACAACAACCTTATGAAGAGGAAAAGTAAAGTGGACCTCGATAGATAGAGAAAAATCTGCTCGTCTGTCGTGTGAAAGCCAAATATTTTTCCAAGCCCCGGATCGAAAGATATGTCAAGCCAAAGCTCAAGGAGAAGAAATCCCTAGAAACAAGGATGACGGCTGCGAAGTAGGACTCTTGGAGATTAAGTCTTTATTAGAATCTTACTTTTAATTAAAGTTGTAATCCTTGTTAACATAGAATACTTGAGCCCAAAGCTTATATAAGGGCATAGATTTTAACCTAGAGGCATAAGACCCCATAACCGATAACCTAAACCCCTCCGCCGTTTACCCGTCGTCGACATGTTCTAAAAACCCCCTAGGGCCACGGGTTGTTTTGTAAAGTAGTTGCAAGGGTTGTTTTGTTTTAGGATTTTCCAAGTTCAATAAAATAAACTTCAAGTTCTCTTATTTCGGTTTTAATATCTTGCAAGAGCATCGGGAGAGCATTGTGAGGTTATCTATTTACTTAGCATCGGGAGAGTTAAGTATACGAAAGAGATAAGAGCGCGTTCTCTAGTTTATAGTTGAACCATCTCGTGCCTAGGGATAGGGCGAGGTTAAGTGGCTAAGGAAGAATTCATACACATCGGTGTTCATCCTTCGATTCACGCCGGGAGGTATCATCAAAGACGTGATCATCGACAGACTTGGACCTAGGGATAGGCCAAGGCAGATCTGGGATTCTTGCCAAACTTGGAGTACGGAGTTGGTGTGTTCGCTGCCGCGACAGCTAACGGACAGCCGCCGCGATAGGTGCTGTCGGCGACGGGCGCGACGACAGAACTGGATTTCCTAAGCATTTCAATACCTGCACTACTGAGCAATTCAATACCAGGCCATTCTCTCTATCTTGATATTCCAACTCTTTTTATTTACGTTTACTTTATTATTCTCGTGACAATTCTCTTAAATATTTTCTTTATTTTGTGGAGTGAAATAAGGTGAAGCTATTAGCCCAATCCCTGTGGAGACGATATCCGATACTTCGTATCACTTTACTACTTGCGTCGTGTACACTTGCACTACAATTGCGATAGACTCTTTTACACGCAACAGTTATGTTATTTTGCCACCTAGGAGTTATTCATTGAGTATTGTGACTTGCTGATTAATCCGATCTCTTTATGTTTAGATGTCTAAATTCAGTCATGCTCGTATAGATGAGCATATTCTTGTCGGAGAAAATTCGAGGACGAATTTTCTTTAAAGGGGGAGAGAGTTGTCACATCCCAAAAACCGGTCTAGTCGGAATTAGGTTCCGATGACCGAATATTTTATATCGATTAAATAATTTATTCGATTTTATCTGAACCAATAAATGTTTTTCGGGTTAATTTATGATAGTTTATTATTATTATTATTATTATTATTATTATTATTATTATTATTATCAATATTATTATTATATGTATATATAATAGTCGTGGGACTCACGGCTAACTCCTTCAAAATGAAGAAGTTTACCGTGGTAATCCCATATAAAAGGGGCATGTGGCCCAAGCAAATTATGGGTGGCAATTGCCCACCCACGTGGGCAATTAAAATTTGACCAAACATGCCACGTTTCCAAGCTTACGTGGTGCTTGGGGAAAACATTGAAGGGCCGGCCATTCTTAGTATAAATAGGGGGAAGACTATGCGCAAATGAGAAAGAAAAATAAGGAGTTAGTGAAGAAACAATAATTAGGTGGTTCAGTGTTTGATTGGTTGTCCGGTATTTTCGATATAGTAACATCGAATCTCTATCGACGTCGGGGTAAGCTCAAATCCTTGGTTAGTCTATGCTTTGGTATCGAAATTAATTAATATTTTCGTATTAATTCGATATTGTTTAATCGATCCTAACTGATTCCTATTTAACCTAGTCCAAGAAATCGATAAAGGACGACCGTCAACCAAGGGAAGAAGGTGATGTTATACGGGAACCCTAATATCGAGGTGAGTGTAGATGCATTTGTCTCGGGTGACATGGTGTCATTCCGATCTTGGTTTCTATGTTCTGATATGTGAGTGTAGAGCGTCTCGAGTTAGGCAAGGGCCTACTCGAATTTGTTGTTATATTTATTAGTACTAACCTTTGAGTTAGAAGCATTCGGTCATCGATCATATGTTGGTAAGTGTACGATAAGCATTGCATTGATTCTATGATTCATAGTATGATTATTGTTGTCATGAAAATCATTGAAAGCATTGACATGTGATAAGTATGACATGAATTATTGATATTGTTTATTGATATGAAATATTGTTATGAATCATGAACAATGAACCTTGGATTCGAAGTATTGGATACAATTGGCATGCCATAGAATTCATGAGCTCATTGGTACGGGTATTGGGCTTCGGCCATTGGTGCGGCGGAGGGATGTGTTGTGTGTTGGTCAATTGGTGCGGCGGAGGGATTATGACACGACCATTATTGTTGGTGATGTGGTAGAATTCGCGTATCCAAATACTGTTGAATCGTCCAAGGAAAAATATTGAGTATTGATATTGCTTTTGTTATGATTGGATAACATGCCTTTCATTTATAATATGTTTATAGATTGTTTATGTGAAATGTGTCATTAAATATGACATTGAAGTATGCAGCATTGCATAACATGCTCATTCATGGTTATGTGACTACCTCACTTAGGCTATATAAGTCTAACGCATTCATTTGCATAACATTTCAGGTTAAGAGAAGTAACGGATCGAGATCGGGATTAGTTGGAAGATCGGCAAGTCACTACAAGTAAAGAGTAATGTGTTTTGTCCTTATGAACTCCTAGTATGGTGGCAAAGTAGTTAAAGTAAATATACTAGTCTTGTGGCCCTACTATTGTGTATATGTTACCTATGTTTTGTATAAGGTTTTAAAGCTATAATGACTTTTGAGTTAGTAATAATATTGACACATTTGGCACTAAAATATTGGTTAAAAAAGTTTAAGATTTATGTCATCGATTTCCGTTTCGTTTTTGGTAACGCTCTCCGACCCGGTTCTCTACCAGGCTGGGAAGGGGGTGTTACAAGTGCCATATGGAAAGTTATAAATGTAAGTATAATATACATATATATACTACGCATATAATGATGTGATAATAATAAGTATAAAAAGAATAATTTATCTTTCTGAAATAACCCTAGTCGCACGGTGCTCACTTTTGCTCTTTTTTTCCTTTAAACGTCGGCGGCGACACTGGTTTTAACATTGGTCTATGACTGTCGGGATCTATCGTTTCACTTGTTTTTTTAGTTTTGAATAAATTATTATGCTCTTGTGGCACGATTTAATCTACCTTTTGGTACCTTTTTACTCTAGCTTTTGGCACGCTTTTCTCTTTTGTTTTAATTTTCTATTATGGTTGGATCTGAAGACGCCACGACTGATCAAGATGGTGCTCCTTTCATTATACTGATGATCTCCCTGTCTCAGACCTTCAGACTGGATTTGGATACGCGATTACATTCACCATTCTTTTTTCACAATTGTGTTGTGGTAATGACCTTGTTGTCAACGTACCTCATTGTAATATGCATTTTTATGTTGTTTATTGATGTTTTTACCTCTCATCGTTGATCTTTGATGATGTTTGTATCCATCTTTTGCCTCGAGTCTTTGGTTAGGTTTTCTCCTTTCCCTGTATGGTTCTCTTATGATCTCAGGCCGCTACTTTTGTTTACTATGAGTATGTCTGGATTATGTGTTTTGTTTACTAAGTTGTGAACTTCCGTTGTAATTTCGGATATATCCTCGTTTGATAAAATTAGCGGGTTTCAATTAAAAAATAATAAGTATATAAATATAAAAATGTATATTCATGAAGTTGTAAAAAATATATGATAATAAAATAACATATAAATGCATATAGGTGTATTACATATATTTTAAGAAAAAGAATAAATATATATTATATAAAAATTTACACAATAGAAACAAAGAAACGTCGAACAAATAACTAAATTGCAATAGTAATAAAATGACAGGCACAAAGTGAAATGAAACAGAAATTTAAACAAACAAGTAAAGGCTTAAATGTAAAGGAAATCAAATGCAAAAAATGGAAAAGAAAGTGCAAAATCGAAAAGAATTAAAACAAAGGGATCAAATAGCTAAAGAAAGAGCTCGATATGTTACTGTAAAACTAATGAATTGATTTTGATATAACAAAGGATTTAAGGACTAAATTGAAAAAGATAAAATGAATTTTTAAGTCCTCAAAACTTCCTTAATTGTTTAAGAAAAATATCCAAGTCAAGACCTAAGCTTACTCAAAATTTTCTAAGTGTTTACCAAGTTAAAACAATATTTTCGAGTCACCGTTTCGAAACGGCCTTTAGGCGTTTTGGAACGTTTTGAAACTGTTAACCTCTGTTTCAGAACTAGCTTTCCTGTTTTGATACGAGTGTATTGAAACAAGTCTTTGTGTTTCGAAACGGATGAAGAACAATATAACAATTTGAACCGTTTCGATACGACAGTATCGAAACAACCTCAAACGTTTTGCAACGAATTTCAAACTTGGTTTCAAAATATGACCATTGCAATTTTAATAACTAATTTTTAAGAGACAATTAAAGTGTATCAAAACTCTTTTGAGCCGTTTCGGTACATGTTTTGACAGTGGCAAAATGTTTCGAAACGGGCTTCAGCACGTTTCGGAACATGCTCTTAGCGTATCGAAACGATCGTGTCTGTTTCGGCACGGCCTATTAATTACACCCAACAACTATTTCTATTTTGGTCTGTTTCAAAACAGGGTCGGACGTTTCGGAACGAGTAGTTGCAGACTGCATTTATAGTGGGAAGATAACATCCCAACGACTATAACAATGAAGGCAACAACCCCAACGACTAGAATTCAATAAGAAGATATAAAATGGACTTCTAAAAGCACCATCAACAACTATTGATCCTAAGAGAAACATCCAAACATCAAATTCAAGCTCTTGTGCTAAAATCCCATATTTTCTTATAAACCCCAATTGTAGAACTTTGTATTTCCAATCTCATTTGTTCAATTGGGTTGAGTGCTTGTAAAAAGGGCTACATTTATATTGAGAGATACAAACTATTAGCCTTAAACTTTTTTGTAATCTTTGAGTGAGGATTGGGTCAATTTTTGGGTAGAAAAATTGACCATTTTGTAAAGGTTTCCTCCTAAGCCTAGAAAATGGGAAGATCAACTAGTGGAGTTGTTGGAAAATCCTTAGTGAAGCTAAGGTAGTGGATTTAGAGTTCAATTGGAACTTGAACCACTCTAAATCCCTTGTCTAGCAAATTTTTATTTTTCACTCCACCACCAAAATTTCTAAAAATCCAATTCATCCCCTCTTGGCTTAAATCGATTCTACGATCCACTCAACAATTGGTATCATAGCCTACCTCTTTGAAGGATTAACAACCACAAGAGGAGTTCCTAGGAGAGTGTGATCTATTCCAAAGACAAGCCATGACATCTACTTCAACCTCCAACCTTTATGAGTCACAATCAACCACTAAACCACCCTACTTCAATGGGGACAACTACCCATATTGGAAGAATCGAATGCGTCTCTTCATCAAGTCAACGAATTACATTGTTTGGGATGTAGTGGAAGAAGGTCCCTACATTCTAGTTAAAAGAACCGATGAAGGAAGACTAGTTCCAAAAGTAAAGTCGGAGATGACCGAGGAAGATAGACAAAATATGCAAGTCAACGATAAATCTCTACATATCATATTTTGTGCACTTGGTCCAGATATCTACTCGAAGGTTTCATCTATCGAAAGCGCGAAAGAAGTGTGGGACACTTTGGAGACGACTTATGAAGGCACTAGCGATGTAAAAGAGACAAAGATTGGAGTGCTAAACTTGAGCTATGAGAATTTTAAGATGGACCCCCGATGAAAGTGTCTCAAAGATGTTTGATCGGTTTTCAATCATCGTCAACGGTCTTAAAGGATTCAGTGAAGTAATTCCTGAAGATAAGCTAGTGAGGAAGCTTCTATACTCTCTCTCAGAGTCTTGGGATGGTAAGAGGACGTCCATCATTGAAGCAAAGAATTTGAAAACTTTAAAGCTTGATGAGCTTGTTGGGTCTCTTCTTACACACGAGATCATGAAGCAAGGAAGAGAGGAAGAGAAGAAGAAGGAAGAGAGAAGGATAGAGAAGCATAAGGTAGAAAAGAAGAAGAAGCTAGGAGTTGCTCTCAAAGCCTCTCTACAAGAGGAGAGCTATTCCAGCGAGGAGGAAGATTTTGAAGAATTAGCTATGATAGCCAAACGATTCTCACGGTTCATGAAGTCCAACCGAGGGAGAAAATTTCAAAGAAAGATGGACTTCAAGAACAAAGGCAAAGAAGAAGAAAAGGGATCTGATCATTTGCTTTGAGTGCAGGAAGCTAGGTCACATACGTTCCGATTGCCCTCAACTTAAGAAGAAGGGCTTTAAGAAGAAGAAGAAGCTTAAAGCCAAGCTTGCTACTTGGAGTGATGAGGAGTCATCTGAGGATGAGGAACATGAAGTGGCCAACCTTTGCCTCATGGCTCTTGAGGAGGATTTAATGGTAACCTCTAACTCATCTTGTGTTGATTTTACTTTTGATGAATTGCATGATGCATATGATGAGTTGCAAGAGGTATATGATGAGTTAGTTGAAACTTATAAGGAGTCAATTTGAGGAACAAGAAAAATATTTCTGATTTAAAAGCTCAAAATGAATTTCTTTCAAAAACTAACTCGGAATTGGAAAAGAAGGTTTTGTACTTAGTAAATCTTTCTAATGATCTTAAAAAGAAAAACCTTGATCTTGAAAAACTTCTTTCCGATTTTCAAGATTATCATACAAAGGAAGTGAATAATCTTAAAACATTTATTACTATTGGGAAAAACCATTTTGAAAAGAGAATTTCTTCTAAATCCCAATATGTAAAAAGAAAAACTTTTGTTCCTAAACAAAGAATTTTTTCTAAGCAATCTAGAGGTCAAAGGATTATGAGTGTTTGGGTTCCTAAGGAACTCATTATTTCTAACAAAATGAATGTTATTGCTTCTTGGATTCCTAAGGGAACCAAGGTTTTGAGGGCTAACACACATGGCCCAAAATGATTTGGGTACAAAAAACCAAAGACTAATTTCTTTGTTTGTAGGGGGAGCATTGCTACAAGGCCAAAGCACAAAGTCAAAATTCGTGGTACCTTGATAGTGGATGCTCGAGGCACTTGATCGAAGACAAGAGTCAATTCATGGAATTAAAGCAAAAAAGTGGAGGAGTAGTGACATTTGGTGAAAACTCCAAAGGCCACATTGAAGGTATTGGCTCCGTAGGTAATCACTCTTCCATACTCATTGAAAATGTGTTGTATGTCAATGGTCTAAAGCATAATTTATTGAGCATTAGTCAGTTGTGCGATAAAGGGTTTAATATCTTATTTGATAAAAATGGATGTAAAATTGTTGACATTAAATCTAATAGAACAATGCTCATTGGTCATCGCATAAAAAACATATACATGATGCATCTAGATGACATTCATTCATCCCATGCATGTTTTGTTGCTCAAAATGAAAATGATGCATGGTTATGGCATAGGAAACTAGGACATGCTAGCATTAGTGTTTTAGAAAAATTAGTTTCCCTAAATCTAGTTAGAGGTTTACCAAAGATTAAGTTCTCAAATGATAAAATATGTGATGCATGCTCAAAGGGTAAACAACATAAATCATCCTTTAAATCCATTAATGATGTCTCTACTAGTAGATGTTTACAATTAATTCACATGGATCTATTTGGACCAATTAGGACTACTAGCTTGAGTGTAAAATCATATGCTTTTGTGCTTGTTGATGATTACTCTAGATATACTTGGGTTCTCTTTTTAAGCACCAAGGATGAGGCTTTAGAAAACTTATCACATTTTCAAAAATAACTCAAAAATAATCTTGAGCTTAAGATTTCACACATTAGAAGTGATCATGGAACCAAGTTTCAAAATCTAGGTTTTGAAGAGTTTTTAAATGAAAATGGTATTAGCCACAATTTTCCAGCACCTCGAAGTCCTCAAAAAAATGGGGTAGTTGAGAGGAAAAAAAAGACTTTACAAGAAATGACTAGAACCATGCTTTGTGAAAACAATTTGCCTACATATTTTGGGCGGAAGCCACTATCACCGCTTGCTATATTATTAACCGAGTAATGATTAGGTTTATTTTAAAGAAATCTCCTTATGAGATTTTAAAATAAAAAAAGCCTAACATTAGCTATTTTCATCCTTTTGGTTGTAAGTGTTTTGTTTTAAATAATGGAAAAGACAATTTAGGTAAATTTGATGCAAAAAGTGATGAATCTATTTTTCTAGGTTACTCTTTAAACTCTAAAGCTTATCGTGTGTTTAACAAAAGAACTTTAGTTGTAGAGGAATCTATACATGTTGTTTTCGATGATAACCTCCTTCCGAGGAAGGAATCTTGTGATGATGTAGGAATCCTTGATGCCTTTGATGGAGGACAAACTTCAAAGGAGGATGAGATTCCAACTAAAGAAGAAGACGCACAAGATCCACGTCTTGAAGCCTTGAAGGACTTGGCTCTTGAGGAAAAGAAAATGAGCTACCCAAGGGAGTACAACTATGTTAAAGCTGGTGAAATCTTGGGTGATCCATCCAAGGGGGTAACTACTCGCTCTTCTCTTAAAATGCTTAATCATGTTGCATTTATCTCATGCATTGAGCTTAAGAATATTAAAGAAGCATTAAAAGATGAATTTTGGATTATGGCCATGCAAGATGAGTTAAATCAATTTGAGAGGAGTAATGTATAGACATTAGTTGAAAGGCCTAGAAATCAATCTACTATAGGAACTAAATGGGTATTTAGGAATAAATTAGATGAGAGTGGTAACATAATGAGAAACAAAGCTAGACTAGTTGCTCAAGGTTACACTCAAGAAGAGGGAATAGATTTTGATGAAACTTATGCACCCGTAGCTAGAATGGAAGCTATTAGGATGTTGCTTGCATATGCATGTTATCATGATTTTAAGCTTTTTCAAATAGATGTAAAAAGTGCATTTCTAAATGGTTTTATAAATGAAGAAGCGTATGTGGAACAACCACTGGGTTTTGAGGATTCAAAATTTCAAAATCATGTTTTTAAGCTAACTAAAGCACTTTATGGTTTAAAAAAAGCTCCTAGAGCTTGGTATGAAAGGCTTTCAAACTTTATGGTCTAAAACATAATTTGTTGAGCATAAGTCAACTCTGTGATTAAGGATTTAATGTCATGTTTGATAAAATGGGTGTAGAATAGTTGACATTAAATATAATAAAACTATGCTCATTGGTCATCGTATAGGCAATATATATATATATATATGGTGCATCTAGATGACATTCATACATCTCATGCATGCTTAGTTGCTTAAAATGAAAATGATGCATGGTTGTGGCATAGGAAACTAGGACATGCTAGCATTAGTGTTTTGGAAAATTTAGTTTTCCTTAATCTAGTTAGAGGCCTACCTAAGCTCATGTTCTCATTAGATAAAATTTGTGATGCATTTTCTAAAGGTAAACAACATAGAGCCTCATTTAAAATCCATTAATGATGTTTCTACAAGTAGGTGTTTACAATTAATTCATATGGATCTATTTGGGCCAATTAGGACTAATAGCTTGGGTGGAAAATCATATGCTTTTGTGATTGTTGATGGTTACTCTAGATATACTTGGGTTCTCTTTTTAAGTACCAAGGATGAGGCTTTAGAAAACTTCATCACATTTTCAAAAATAACCTAAAATGATCTTGAGCTTAAAATTTCACATATTAGAAGTGATCATGGAACTGAATTTCAAAATATGGGTTTTGATGAGTTTTGTAATGAAAATGGGATTATCCATAAATTTTCGGCTTCTCGAACTCCTCAACAAAATAAGGTAGTTGAGAGGAAAAATAGAACTTTAGAAAAAATAGCTAGGACTATGCTTTGTGAAAACAATTTAACTAAGTATTTTTGGGTGGAAGCCACTAACACCACTTGCTATATTATTAACTGAGTAATGATTATGCCTATTTTAAAGAAAACTCCTTATGAGATTTTAAAATCTAAAAAGCCTAACATTAGCTATTTTCATCCTTTTGGTTGCAAGTGTTTTGTTTTAAATATTGGAAAGACAATTTAGGTAAGTTTGATGCAAAAAGTGATGAAGGTATTTTTCTAGGTTACTCTTTAAACTCTAAAGCCTATTGTGTGTAATAAAAGAACTTTAGTTGTATAGGAATCTATTCATGTGGTTTTCGATGATAACCTCCTTCCGAGGAAGGATTATTGTGATGATGATAATGTAGGGACCATTGAAGCTAATGATGGTGGATAATCATCAAAGGTGAATGGGATTCAAACTAAAGAGAAAAAAGCACAAGAACTGCCTCTAGAAGCATTGCAATACATGTCTCTTGAGGAAAAGAAAGTGAACTACCCAAGGGAGTACAACTATGTCAAAGGTGGTGAAATCTTGGGTGATCCATCCAAGGGGGTAACTACTCGCTCTTCTCTTAAAATGCTTAATCATGTTGCATTTATCTCATGCATTGAGCTTAAGAATATTAAAGAAGCATTAAAAGATGAATTTTGGATTATGGCCATGCAAGATGAGTTAAATCAATTTGAGAGGAGTAATGTATAGACATTAGTTGAAAGGCCTAGAAATCAATCTACTATAGGAACTAAATGGGTATTTAGGAATAAATTAGATGAGAGTGGTAACATAGTGAGACACAAGGCTAGGCTTGTTGCTCAAGGTTACACTCAAGAAGAGGGAATTGATTTTGATAAAACTTATGCACCCGTAGCTAGAATGGAAGCCATTAGGATGCTACTTGCATTTGCATGTTTTCATGATTTCAACCTTTTTCAAATGGATGTCAAAAGTTTGTTTTTAAATGGGTTTATAAACGAAGAAGTGTATGTAGAACAACCACCGGGTTTTGAAGATCCAATTTTTCCAAACCATGTCTTTAAATTATCAAAAGCTTTGTATGGTTTAAAACAAGCTCCTCGAGCTTGGTATGAAAGACTTTCAAGTTTTCTAGTTGGAAAAGGTTTTGAGAAAGGAAAGATGGACACAACACTTTTTATTAAAAACAATGGCAATGATATATTAGTAGTTCAAATTTATGTTGTTGATATTATATTTGGTTCTACTAATGAATTGCTTTCTCAAGATTTTTCTAAGTTGATGCAAGGTGAATTTGAAATGAGCATTATGAGGGAGCTCTCATTCTTTTTGGGACTCCAAATCAAACAAATGAAGGATGGCATCTTCATCAATCAAGCTAAGTACATCAAGGATATGCTCAAGATGTTTGGCTTGGAGCATGAAAAGCCTCAAGCTACACCAATGAGCTCATCTACAAAGCTTGACAAAGATGAAGGAGGTAAGTGTGTTGACTCTAAGCTTTATCACTCTATGATTGGATCTTTGCTTTACCTTACTGCAAGTAGACCAAATATATTGTTTAGCGTTTACTTGTGTGCTAGGTTTCAAGATAGTCCTCGAGAGTCTCACCTTATAGCCGTTAAAAGGATCTTTAGGTACCTTAGAGATACCCCTTGTTTAGGTCTTTGGTACCCTAGAGACTCAACTTTTAACCTTCATTCTTATTCGAATGCGGATTACGGGTGTTGCAAAATAGATAGGAAATGTACTTCCGACACTTACCAATTCCTAGGTAGTATGCTCATATCCTGGTTCTCTAAGAAACAAAATAATGTAGCTTTATCTACCACCGAAGCCGAGTACATATCCTTAGGTAGTTGTTGTGCTCAAGTCCTTTGGATGAAACAACAACTCTTAGACTATGGTATTAAGGTTGACACCATACCCCTTAAGTTTGATAACACTAGTGCTATATGCCTAGCCAAAAATCCCATCCAACACTCTAGAACCAAACACATAGAAATTAGGCATCATTTCATTAGAGATCATGTCCTTAAGGAAGATGTTGTTTTAGAGTTCGTAGACACCTTAAATCAATTAGCGGTCATCTTTACCAAACCTCTAGATAAGGATCATTTTTGGTCTCTTAGGAGAGAGTTAGGTCTAACTAGCCTATCTTGACCTTTTAGGACCTTTTGTGCTTAAATTGCTTGATTTCTTGCAAAATTGCATGCTTATGTGTTTTAATCCTAATTTCACCCACACTTATAGTTAGAGGGAGTATGTTTATGTTTTTAACATGTTTCTCTTGCTCATACATACCATTTATCCATCTAGGACTTATTAGGATTCAATTTTTTTTTTTTTGCAATTTAGAGCCTCACCTGCACCTCCAGGCCTAGGCCTATCGAAACGGGCCAATCTGTTTCGATATGGGTGCCTTAAAAGAATGCTAAGTGACCAGGGTGTTTCGAAACGCCACAAGAGGGTTTCGAAACATTTTGCCTCTGCCAAGAAATGTATCGAAACGGCCCCAATGGGTTTTGATACGAGATTTTGGCTCAAAGATGAAGGTATTGAGGACGAGAACCACTTTGGTGCTCACACCGGATCCGTTCTCACATTGGATGCTCATGACCGATTCCTCCATTTGATGATCTCTTGGTTCTTTCGCCCTTCAGGAGGTAAATTTTCCCACATTCGTCAAGTTGATTACTTTTTGTTAGAGTGTTTTCGCAAAGCACAACGCCCGAACTTGGTCAAAATCATATTCGCTGAGATGGTACATCAAGTGAAGATTCGCACCACCGATGCACTTACATCCTTCACTTATGTGGCTGTGTTGAGCTATGTCTTTGGTAGACTTGGTTTTGATTGTTCTTATGATTCTCCGGAACCCCGCAAGCAAAAGATTGGTGAATCTTCTCTTATCAAGTCTGGGTTTCGCTATACTCTTGGCCAATGGGTTCGCGTTGATAGGAGACCTCCATCACCTCAAGTTGAGCCTCCACCTCAAGCTCTGGCTCCTAACAATGATGCTCTTATGGCCTTCCTTACCGAGCGGTTCAACTCAATAGACACGAACATGGCTTTGGGGTTTGGTGCTCTCAAAACTCGCATTCAATCCTTGGAGGAATGTGTCTCCTCTCTTGAGAATCAACAAACATCGATGGATCTATCTTTCTCCGCATTCTATGGTGATTGAAGGAACTATTGTCGTGCTCAAGCTAAGGACAATGATGATTCTCTTGATGATGGTGGCGACGATGATGATGAGGCTTAGGATTTATATTGCATATCATATTAGTCTATCATATTAGGATTAAGTTTGCACCTATTTATCTTTTTATGCTTTAAAGACCTATGCTTTGATTATTTTTTTTGGGATTGAGCTTGAACTCTAATGCTTTAAGTATTTATACTTTTTATGTTGTTTCTTGAACCTTATTGTTATCTATGATAATTATGTTGTTTGGTTTATTGCTTATAACTTTGTCTCTTCTTTTGATTAGCCTTGATTATCTATTTTTTGATCTAACAAAAAGGAGAAGTAATCTAAGAGCCAAAATATTTTTTAAAGTTGGTTTTGAGTTTCAAACATTTGAGTTTTAAATCTTTTCAAAACTTTAAAATCCATCTTACATTAAGGGGGAGTTAGAACTTTTTCAAGATTTCAAAATTCTTAAAAATTCAAACTTGGTTTTGTTATATCAAAAAGGGGGAGATTGTAAAACTAATGAATTAATTTGTATATAACAAAGAGTTTAAGGACTAATTTGAAAAAGAGAAAATGAATTTTTAAGTCCTCAAAACTTCTCTAAGTGTTTAAGAAAAATATCCAAGTCAAGACCTAAGCTTACTCAAAATTTTCTAAGTGTTTACCAAGTCAAAACAGTGATTTTCGAGTCACCGTTTCGGAACGACCTTTAGGTGTTTCAGAACGTTTTAAAATTGTTAACCTCTCTTTTGGAACTAGCTTTCCCGTTTCGATACGGGTGTATCGAAATAGGTCTTTGTGTTTCGAAATGGATGAAGAACAACGAAATGGTTTGAACTGTTTCGATACGGTAGTCTCGAAACGACCTTAAACGTTTCGAAACGAATTTCAAACTTGGTTTCAAAATACGACTGTTGCAATTTTAATAACTAATTTTTAAGAGACAGTTAAAATGTATCGAAACGCTTTTGAGCCGTTTCGATACAAGTCTTCACGTATGGAAACGATCGTGTCCGTTTCGGTATGGCCTATCAATTATACCCCAACGGCTATTTATATTTTGGTCTATTTCGAAACAGGGTCGGGCATTTCGGAACGGGTAGTTGCAGACTATATTTATGGTGGGAAGATAACATCCCAATGACTATAATAATAAAGACAACAACCCCAACGGCTAGAATTCAATGAGAAGGTATAAAAGGGACTTCTAAAAGCACCAGCAACAACTATTGATCCTAAGAGAAACATCCAAACATCAAATTCAAGCTCTTGTGCTAAAATCCCATATTTTCTTGTAAACCCCAATTGTAGAACTTTATATTTCTAATCTCATTTGTTCAATTGGGTTGGGTGCTTGTAAAAAGGACTACATTTGTATTGAGAGATACTAGCTATTAGCCTTAAACTTCTTTGTAATCTTTGAGTGAGGATTGGGTCAATTTTTGGGTAGAAAAATTGACCATTTTGTAAAGGTTTCCTCTTAAGCCTAGAATAGGGGAAGATCAACTAGTGGAGTTGTTGGAAAATCCTTAGTGAAGCTAAGGTAGTGGACGTAGAGTTCAATTGGAACTTGAACCACTATAAATCCCTTGTCTAGCAAATTGTTTATTTTCCACTCTACCACCAAAATTTCTAAAAATCCAATTCACCCCTCTTGACTTAAATCGATTCTACGATCCACTCAACAGTTACTAAATTAGGGTAGAGGAGTTTTCACATGTTGTAATGCTTTGGATCTGCACTATTCTTGATGCAAGAATAAAGACAAAATCTTGAACAAAACAAGATAGAAAAAATCTTTGCTTTTTATTTCTCTCAAAAATTCTTATTGTATTTTCTATGTGTAATACTCTCTATGTGTTTCGTTGTGTCTTGTGTGTGTTAATTACAATAGAATAAAGCCTATCTAGAAACTCTAAGAACCCTAAAATAACTTGCACAATAATGTTAAATATTTTTTTTTTCCAGAAAGAGAATAATGCCTTTAGTTGGGCATCAAATCACTTTCCTTACGCACACAATGACACTAAATTAATTAGAACAAACAGGGAAAAACCTAAACTTGACTTTAATTACAAATAATCAATAAATTAATTAAAATTTGTAATAAAAATTTGACTAAATTGGACTCGTATCTAGATTTTTGCACGCGTTTTATTTAGTAAAACAAACATATCTTGAGCTCCCAACTCCCGATTGCGGCTTTTTAAGATGGTGTTCGGAAAAGTAACTGAAAAATCGTGTTCAGTTCTTAAGAAGACGTCATGGCCCAAAAATCCTCGGGATTGTAACGACCTAAAATTCTGGTTTGTAAAATTGGGTTTTGGACCCAGGTTATAGGTCTTTAACTTGGAACAATAAGTTAAGGGCCTCTAGGTTTGGGCCCATTAATTTGGAAGAGAATGTTTGAATTTTAAATAGATATAGTTGGTGGAAAAAGAAAGAAAAAGGTTTCAAGGAGTAAGAGAGAGAAAAAGGAAAAAAGTGAAAACTGGATAGTGAGAGAAAATGAGCAAAAAGTTTAGGGGTAGAAATTCAAACTCTGATCTACGGAGATTCGACCGTCCGTTATCGACACCTCCACCACCATTGTGTTCATCTCGCCGAGACGAGTTCATCGGTACCAGCAGAGTCACCGTCACCATTGTCGCTCACCGGGGTTAGAGAGTGGTAGTTTTGGGTTTTCAAGATAGAGGGGGTTAGAGTACTCAGAACGAAAAATCAAGGCCACCATCCCGTTCACCAGCTCGAGAACAGTCAGCTAGTGAAGTTTTGGTCGCTGAAAGCCGCTGAAATCTGCCGCATGCGCTGCCGACCGCGATTAGGCTTTGTTTTGGGTGGTTGGAACCATTTGAGCCGAGCCGCGTTGACCGAGTCGTTGACCTTTGACTGAGCCGTTGACTTTTACAAAGGACCTGTGGGTTTTTCAACGTTTTGAGTCCATTGACGAAGTTCGTTTCACTAAATTCGAAACCAACAAGCTATTTTCACGCGTTTGATCTTGTGAATTGAATAGGGGATGCATGAATTAATGTAGTTTCATATTCATTGGTAAAAGAGGATTATTTGGGATCAGATACCGAGTGAAGTGAAATATTCGGGAAGCTTGGAAGAAGATTTTTAACGATTTTTGCTTAAGGTTAGTACACCTTGAACTCCTATCACTTATGAGCATCATAAATGTGATTGCCTTGCGTGCTAGTGTCTTCAAAACTGTAATCACTCATTTTTATCTGGATATTATTATTATTATTATTATTATGGGTTGCGGTAATAAAAAACAAAATAGATATTAATTTTGAAACCCATTTAAATTATTAGTCCAACTCCAATACATAATTTAAAACCCAATAATATTACAAGGCCTGTTTGGCCCAAATATTAGAACCCTAAAAGCTATATCTGATATCATATTATCTTCTGTGTAGCCTAGGGAGAGCCGTTGGATCAAGCTAGATCCAACGACCATGATCGAAACATGGAGGCCCTTTAGATGTCGCGTGAAGCTCACGAGCTAGCCGTTCGACTCCCCACACACGCGTGTGATGCACGCTGAGATCTTTCATCTTCCATGCGCCACATGCCTTCATCCAATGATGCCACGTCGTCCTCTAGAAAACATCTGGGTCGCCCATTTTTAGGTGAGCTTACCACCGTCGTTTTTGATCTTCATCAACTATTTTCGCGGACCGAGGACGTTATCCTTCTACCGGCTCCCCCAACCACAGTAAGAGCGCAAAAATGGGAAAAGACATATATCAATCAGAACCATCATCATCATCTAGGCCTAGGAAATTATTATTACCTATTTATCTATGAAATCCGATTTATATAACCAAAAACAATGTAATCAATCCATTGGGTAACACTAGATTTCATTATCAATATAAAAACAAAAAATTTCGGAGGTAAAATATATATTTCTTTCCTATTGCTTCTGTTCAGTTTCGGTTTTAATCAAACAAAAAATAGAAAAGGCTAGGATGTTTACCTTGAGGTCTTTGGACCATTCGCCGTTGTAAGGCCTAAGTCGTCGTTTCCGAAGATGGAAGGCTCACCAAAGAACTGAGGATATGAGGTTCTTGGTGGTTCTCTTGCTTTTTAAAATAAAAGAAAGGGGAAGAAAGGTTTTTAAAGGTTTTTTTGGTTTCAGTTCTTTAAAAAATCTGGGAAAGGGAGGTTTTATCCTAGAAAACTGGCTTCGGTTTTGATGTCGGGATAAAAAAATGAACTTTTGTGCTGAGCTTGGTAGTTGTTTGCGTCGGCTAGCGGCGGTCGGCGATAGTTCATGGCTGCTGGCACAACAGTTCATCAACGGTTCCTAGGCTGTATGAAGAATAGCTTTAGAGGTTTTGGTTTTTTTTGTTGAGATAAGGGATAAATGAATTTTTTTATAAAAAAAATTATCTTATATATTGGGGCTTGGTTTTAAAAATAAAATAATCATCTTTTAAACCCCTTCACGTTTTTGAAATAGCGAATTAGGCCCTTCTGCATTATTACTTCAGATGTCCGCAATTTTTTTGAAACAATTTTAATTTCACCC